>OV179145.1:16372500-17634930 GCA_921972225.1 Euplexia lucipara | reverse complement strand
TTATCAACGGACTGCGGTGTATTCGATATGTTCCCGATTCACATCATTTTATGGCTCATAAATCAAAGGCAAACGGAAATAAAAGACGACTTTCTAGTTGTAAAGTCTTAAACTGTTTGCAGTTATCTTGTTAACTAAAGCAACAATCAGAAAATTCAAGATTGATTCACGTTTACTTGTGTAGAGTTAAGCTTAGTTCGGTGATACATTATATAGAAATTACTGCTGCAGAACCATTTGTAATTTTATTTAAAAATAAAGGAAACGTGATATATTTTTAGGCTTATGGCTTATAGGTAGCTGTACTAGACTGATGTCAAGCCAGTAGGTAAGGGTAAATTTTAAACCACAGCTACCTAAAAAACACGCTTAAACGAAGCATGAGGTACCTAAATATGTAAATAAGAAAAATAACTGATGTTAAAATCGCCTACATTTGGGTGTATTCCAGAAATCCCCACCTACCCGGCCCACATGTGGTTTTTTTTTATTTTTTCCAGGATTTTTGGTTAAATAAGTACCAATCCCCACCACGTGTTGTTTCAAAATTATTAAACAACAATGATTAAATTATTACAATCAACTTCCATTATAAATAGTTAGCATTGAAATGAAAATCAAACATATTTACTACAACTATTAATTAGATTCAAACCAAAGTTATTTAAACATTACAGGATTAAGAATTTATCCCATTATTTCTAAAAAAAATTTGAAACTACACCTGGTGGGGATTGTAACGTTTTTATCCAAAAATCCCCACTAGGCTAAATTTATAAAACAAGTGGGGATTTCTGGAAAAAAATAACGATCCCCACTGGTGGGGATTTGTCGATGGGGATTTCTGGAATAAACCTAAATTTATGGCTTTAAACTCACCACCTATTATTACATGGTACTTCTAGTGAAATGTGGTTATTACTTTTAATAATAGCTTTACTGTACCTACAACTCTACATAACCATTCGGAGCGTACAGGCGTGATGTTTTGTTATTTGCCTTGACCATAATCGGATTAAGAATATAACGATAGGATAAACAATTCCACTTTGTTCTGAGCACAACAGAAATTTCCTTTATACTGGTTGAGCTAAAAAACAAGGAAGTATATCATTTTTTGTAAGAAATTCGCTTATTCTCTCAGTGCTTGGCATTGGCATGAAAAATTAACCTGTTTTTAAGTATGTTTTGTTCTATTAGTATCCTATAAATAGTACTAAAAACCTAATAACTCCAGGATAAAGTGCTGATATTTGTGAACACACGTGAGTGACATGTGTGTGTGTCAATATCCGGCGAATACGCAGGTGCCGGAACTCCAGGGGAATGACCGCGATCCTATCTGACAACTGACCACTTAAGTAAGTATACTGAACGCTGCGAAATTTTACAATAAGTACCGTTTGCTGCCACACTTTTAAGGTAAAAATCTTCAGATAAGCTATACTTTTATAAATTTAATAGCTCTATATTTAACTTTTAATCGCCTTTTATTACCGGTCTGCTGAGCAACAGTCTTTCCTCTCTCCAAAAAGCTCTTCTTTAAGCAAGTCCATCTACATTTCATTCTTGATAAAGCTACTGTATCTTGCCCTTAACATTGGAGCCTTATTCTGCGTAGGGTCATTACGCTGGATCGCGGCCCTGCGTTGTTTCGCGGCCTTTTAGAGAACCAACCGTATAAATATTGCAAAAATAAGAATTCTATCTCACTCTTGCCAACGCGTTGTGGCACTTTAAAAAGATGGATAGTTACAGAATGTCATGCCTATTCAAATTGGTCGATTAACCTAATCCATGTGCCGGAATTAAATCGTCCATTTTGCCAGCCGCGCAATCAGCGCTCACATGTACGCAAAACTGCGAAAAAAATAGCGAACAAGTCCCGCTTTAAAAGTAAGTATTTCATGTTAACAATTACTTATTACTAGTGTGATTGTTTTTGGGTTATCATAGTTGTTTGTTTCATGTTATTTTGCATTTGTTTTGGGAGTAAATCACTTAAATACCAGTTTTTTTTGGGGGCCGCCAACCAAAACAATAACATTTTAGTAGAGTTGGTATACGGCCGGGTGGCCGCGGCACTAGCTCATTGAATGAAATAAGTTGGCTTTCTTTCTTAATAGTAATGTAAATAAAGCTTTGCTTTGTGCAGCATTTTTCTATTGTTGTTGTTGGTTTAAATGATATAGTTAGTTCACGGCCGCCAAAATATAATTTTATGCGGATTTATAGCTATCATGTGGCCGCAAACTAACACATGCTAACAAAACAATTTTGGTTCGCGGCCCTCTGGAAATCATATGAAAAATGAAGGCCGTTATCTGGCTATTTGAAAATAAAGGTGTCAGTATACGGCCACTTCTTTTACACAGACTGTTTTGGTTGGTGTTTAGATCATTTTTGTTATTAATTCCCAGTATGTCTACGAAAAAACCCAAAAAAATAAACTGTGACGTACACTGCTGAAACTCTACAGAACGCATTAAAAGAAATTCGCGAAGAACAAATCCCAATCAGAGAAGCATCACGTAAATTTAGTATTCCGAGATGTACAATTCAAGATCGATTCCATATATTAGACCACCAAAAAGTTTAACAGACAACATGCCACAACACTGGAGTCTAGGAAGAAGCGAATCCGGGTGGATGAATGGAGATGTATTCTTCGAATACATCACTATTGATTTCAATAATTGGATAACGGAAAATAATATCAAGAAGCCCATTCTTCTGCTAGTCGATGGACATAAGTCACATATGTCTTTTGTGTGGGGCTCTGTCTGTGAAGAGCTTGGTATTATTATATATGCTCTTCCCCCGAACACTACGCACATGCTGCAGCCTGCCGATGATAGCGTGTTTCCTCCATTAAAAGCCCAAAAGTCACATCAGAAAATTCCAACCCAGGGAATTCCACTCGCTGTTCGCACAATGAATGTGTTTCCATAGCGTTTAGTACGTTGCTTGGGATATCTACCATGTACCGGTGGCACAGTGCTGTACGTCTGGTGGTCTGATGATGGAAAGGGCTTGGTGGAATTAAATCGTGCAATTCCGATGCACACTCTCCGAAATATAACCAATAGAAAACCGACAGGCTAGCAACTCGGCGTCGATGCTCAAGACTTTGAAGTTTTGACTCAACGAGTACATCATTGCCGATGATCTTCTTGGCTCGTTTCTCAATAGACTCAAGCGCATCAAGCTGGTATTTGGCGGATCTGTCCTAAAGATGAAAGCAGTACTCCATACACTACCGAACTTGCGCTTGCTTGATAGAGGTTGAGCAGCTGTTCCGGCGTGAAGTATAAGGTGTCTTAGCAAAGGCGGGACCTTTGCTAAGACACCTAACTTTTTTGCAGCTATTCGAGCTCGATGTAAGAGCTAAAATTGAGAGTGGATGACAACGTTACACCAAGAAGATCAAGATGGTCGGTTATAGGCACGGTTACACATCGGAAGATGGAGCCGGGTGAAATAGGCTCCGCTTGGCGGAAAACAGACACGCCTGGGTTTTCGCAGCATTGAACTTGACCAAATTGGCATCACCCCACTCGGCGACTGCCTTCAAGGACAATTTGAAGCGCTCGACCAAAGCTTCTCGGAGAGACTGGATCTGTGACCCACCAGCCCGTGCGTCAGACATGTAGCTCTCTCTTAATTTAGTCGAGCGAATCGTTCGCGTGAGAACTCGGGAATAACGAATGAAAACCTCATCGCTACCCGCAAAGTGATTCGACATTTGAGACCAGTCCTAAAAAAGAAGAAAATTGACACAAGATCCTAAATATAAAAAAGCTGAGAAGATCAAAACCCAGAGAACCTTAATATATTACCGGATCTGAAGACAATACAAACTCAACACTCGACGTGTCGAGCATTAATTTTTGGCAATTTTTTCGGCTCATTCATCTGCGAATGCTTCCAATCTCACCCCACCGCTCGTTTCCGATCCAAACCATGCATGCATGTATGTTTCTGATGTTACGTCTGCAAATCTTACCGATCTCGCAGAAGTATAGAAGAAGAATAAATGAACTACCTAGAGGTTAGGAGTTTCGAATAAGGAAAGAAAGGTGTGAAAATAGAGGAAGGAAAGTAAAAATGACAGAGCGGAAAGAATTGTTGCATAAATTATGAAGGTGAGTTGGGAGGAGAAGGTAAAATGCTATAGAGATTAACAAATCTTGTGGAAATAAGAGATGTTAGAAAAGGCAAGTTTAAGTTAGAGCACAAGACATGAAAGGGACGAATATTGAAGTGAACATGCTTTTTAAGAGTAAAGGCATTTGATTGACAATCGCGATTATATGACATATGTGGAATTTTATGATAGGACCATTAGGTATGGCGAAAAGTGTACGTAATAACTGTATTTATAACTGGCGGCCGAAAACTAACTCTAGGGTGGCCGCGAACTGAAAAAAGTGGCCGTCAACCGGCATTTTGAGTAAATTTTAGGTTTTTATTTATTTTAAAAAAATCTGTTAGAATAGTCCTCCAATTCTTGAGTCCAAAAATAACTTGATGATATCTGCTACACGTTCAGAAACAATCAGAACCTGAATTATGGACATATCATACTAATTTCAAAGAGCAAAGTTGGGAAGGCGACTAAAAGGCCGCCAACCGGTGCAACGACCAACATGAGTAATCAGATGTAATTTCATTGACCATGATTACGAAGCTCAAGTTACCAACACACTTCATTAAACATCAAGTTCAGTGCAATGACTTCCATGTAAGACATTTCAGTAAAAACTCTACTCTCAAATCATATGGAATAGTTGTAGCATTCTAGCATGTGTCGAGATAACAGATAGTAACGTTACGTTATCGACCTATTTAAATAGTAATACGATAGGAAAATAACGATAAAACGTTTAGACTGTAATAAAACCTCATACAACTTGACATTGTAACGCACGCCCTTAAATCTAAAGAAAGCTTCTATCGTAATCAACTTGAATTATGTTTATTGGCCTTAAATGTTCCCCAAAAATCCTGGATTATCCCCCGAATGCGTGTTTTCACGACATGTTATCGGCTTCTCGGGGAATTCGTTCAGTGACGATAAGCACGCACTTATCTGTCGCCGGAGACCACGACCGCGATTTATAAGCTGGTGACGATACGCTAGGAGACTCTTCAGTTAAAACACTATTCTTTTTTTTAACATTCCTTAATACGGTGTTCGTTTTGCTCAAAGAAATTTATGTGGGCCGCAGCTTTTACCTTCCGTACACAAAAATTAATTGAGGATTCCGGCGGTGAATTACGGAATTTTATTTGTAAACGGGCTTCGTAAAATATTTTTTTGGCAAACAGCGGTCCCAAAAATAAATTTCTACTATGAAAACGGCGATTAAAATTCCGTCGCATATGTACAGGCCCAAATCGGATTCTCTTTGCATTCAACATGGGATGCACGGTGTGGGTAAAAGACGTGGTGCGATTGACAAAACAGCCCATTGGACTATTATGAATCGTTTACCTGTATGCCTAAGTATATCGCGAACACATAACTTTATATTCTGTCAATGTTTGCAACCTCCTGCAGCCGCATGACAACGCATTTGATTTGCAATATGTAATTGCGTTGATTACTCTAAAGGAGCTGTGCTTTATTAAGCAAGCGAATAGTAATAAACTATAAATAGCCCGACGTCGACGGTGCAAGTAGAACTTAACATTCTACCAATCAAGTGCAGCTACGATGGCGTACTTGAGAACAAAACAACGTGTTATTGTTGTGCGTAGAACAAAACAGGGTAAGAAGGTCCATTATTACCACGAGGAGGGAAGAGAACAATACGTGGCGAGAGGCAGGTAGCGGGATACGGGCCCCAAGACGTTGTACGCCAGACACACGACATGTGCAAGCGTGATTTTAGAACACCCGGCACGACAGATGATAAAAATTTATTGAACCACCTTGTAACTAATCGCCAAGATAGCGCAGTTGTGGAATGTTGTTCACATTTCGAACACTCGATCAATATAGAAACCGAAAGTTATTACAAGATATTTTTTATCAAATGTCAGTTGTTATTACGTGAAGATCAAAACACGAATGCTTTTGTCAAAAATATTGGATACCAAACCGTTCGTGTGTATCTAAACTTGTCTTCATTGATGGCAAACGAACCGCGAAGTTTTGGCGCTCGGTCATGCTACTAGATCAGGAGATTTAACAAAACTATCTTCAATATTTGAAACTCGATTATATTAATCGTTCCCTGAGACTAAAACTAATTCAAACGAAAAGGTAGATATCAATTATAAACGGCCATAACGAGCAATCATAGAGTTGTAAAAGTAAAGTAAAGATGACGCGAGAAAAATGTAAAAACAAACTGAAATGAATTGATGATGATGAGTCCCAAAAAAAACTAGTAAACACAAAATAACAAGAAGTCACATTGTAAAACTTAGTATAACTTTACAGACAAACTTTTTACAGGTAAGTGAGTAATCTCTACTAAAGCAGGTAAGTTAACGGCATCTTTGTGTTTAAATCCAATATGACCGGCCTATTCAATTGTTTTGGTACAACTTGTCTCCACGTGATACAAAAAGATACAATTTGTACCATAAATAAAACGCTGACACGCTAATTAAGCGAACGTGTAGTGTCTATGTATGTAGATGTCACCGCAAAGGGCGACTGTAAGTTGTGACCGCCACGCTCTGGGCAGCTATATTTAGGTTCCTCTTACACGGTACGACCCACCGACGACGTGTGATGCGATGCTTGGGCCACTGGAGCTAATCAATATACTGAGTGATTAATTGATTTATTACGGAACACTGCTCTACAGGGCCACTGTCAACTTATCGCCTGACCTTATAATTTATGAAACCTGACATTTTATACTAAGACTTATTTGCAAGAAATCCAAGACGATTCGTCAGACGCTTTCCAAAACGTAAGCTGCTTAAAGTTCAGAGTGGTTTCGAATTTCTTATCGCAGTTATGTAAGTAAACTTGACTGGTTACTGTTAAAGATTGCATGTAGTCATTCGATGGATCATCGAGGTAAAATTAAGTTAGCAGTACAGCATAGAGCTATAACTAACATACAAACTGTTGGAAAATTATCACTGAACAACACTACGACGTGTAACACTTGACAAAAGCACGTAATGATTCCACAAAACAAGCACAATGGCACGCTGGGTCATTGGGAGCCAACCGCACAGTTCCTGCACATTGTGGTGGCGCGGCTGCTGGCACACCGGACACAACAGTGTAGACGCACCTCGCACAATGGTCGGACAAGCGAGGCGCGACGTGCGCGCGACACGGACCGATGCCAACTGTTTACCAACGCGCGCTCAGTGTGCACCCACCACTACTAGGGCTGGCACGTGATAATTCAAATGAGGATATTGTTGTTTATTTACTTTAGCCATACGGTTTAAATCGGTATATACAGCGGAAACTAAAATATCCAATTGAATCATTCCATTAAAGGAAAATGATTAATTAATCATTAAAATTACCTTAGTGCGACTCACTAGAACACCTTTGAAAAATAACATTTTACAATATTTAAGGAGGAATTTCCCATGGCAAAGTAAAAAATGCTTAAAATGTCATGTTTTATTACATAAATAATAATCATTTTTATTTAGGCACTATAAACTCTGCTCTTCTTAGCAACCCTATTTGCATCATAGAGCTTATTTCACAAAAAAACTTGGTCATACACGATAAGCATTATCATATCCCGTCCAAACTTCGAAGTTAGTGTTATCATTCCTAGTTGGTCATAGAGACATAATATTTTCACTATTAGACATAATATTGATAAACTGTACTATCCAATGTTTATGTACTGCGGTTAAGTTAAGAAGGCACGTAACATTAAGCCGATGTAAGGTCATGTGCACAAGCGCGGCGTAAGCTAATAAAAATAGTGTCAGCTTACTGAACGCTCTTGATATAAACAGCTTACATCTGTCGCAACCTAGCTTAGCATTACAACTGTAACATTTTTAAATTTAAATTCACACGTGAGTTAGTTTTACCAAGGATGCAATATGCACCAGCCTTAATGCAGAGTTCGAGTACTCGACGAGTGAGCTGTGGCCTGCGCACAAGTTTATAATTATGGAACATGCCTTGCTTGACACACTTTCGTACGAATTTAAAGCACTTTTATTTGGTTACTCTTAAAATTAAATTCGTTTTATTTTAGTGTACTTTAACAAACTAGCATAACATGTCACCTGTTTTTCCTGAAAGGCTAGGCAGAGATACCTTGATGGTATACTCAAACTTCGATGTTGTAGTAGGTAACCTATTGCTACCATCCAGACCCAAATTCAGACTCCGGTTGTCAATAACGTTTCAGCCGACACGGGAATCAAACCCAGGACTTCATAGTCAGCAGTAATGCTACCGACCGCTAGATCAACAAGAAACAAACTATCCAGAACATATGTTAAACACGCTTCAAAGAAATACACGTGTCTAAAGGGAACCGAACAGTGCAAGCAAACACGAACTCTATTAATGTAGAACGTGTCATTTACTTATGCATAATTGAAACTTCACTTACACAAATTGACACTGATAGGACCGAAACGGGGTCGCACGAACTCGTAACAACGATAATTTGACGGCAGTTTTCTTTTAGTCTCGTTTGCACAGCGATACGAATACGACAGAACGCTTGGAGCCCATCGCATGTAAATATCAACACTACGATACTACATGACATGTGTTCACTGTTCAGCACAGTAGCCCCTTATCTGCATGCAATAATAATTGAGCTATACATTGCAGATAAAAGTGGTGCCGTTCTGAAATGCTTATTAACGATTTATATTTAAAGGAGGTTCTCAACTCGGTTGTTTTTTATATGTGTGTCACCTCAGAACTTCGTCATTTAAGGACTGATTTGTAACTTGATACTTTTCGTGTGATCCCAATATGATTGTAATCAAATTCGGTTTACTGGTTTGTAATACTTTCTTACAAAAAAATACTAAAAAGCTGCGAATTAACTCTAGTTTTGGAAGTCGGTGGCAAATAATGAATCAAACTAAACCCACCAAAGCCACAGACTTCTAAAACTAGAGTTATTTTACACCTTTTAGTTGTATTTTATAAAGCCGGTAATATTGTTTTGGAATAAAGTTTAAACATAATAGCTATCTTAATTAACTGAAGGATCTAAATTATAATGCATTTTGAGAATAATTTATGTTGGTGTTTACACGAGGAGTATTAACAGCTATCGCCGGAAGAAATGGGTAAACATGAATCTTGGGCTAAAATTAGCGTCTAAACAGTGTGAACGTGGCTTTGTGCCTTGTGTGTACAACAAAAAAATAAAGAAAATTTATATGAATATGGTCAAGTCAGGAGCAAAAGTGCTATTCAATTAAAATCTCGCCGTGAAAATGTAGGTGAAGTGAGCCATATTCGTAAAAAGTTGGCAGTGTATCATCACAGCATTTTTTTATTGTGTTATTTTCTTGTGTACTATGTATTAAATAATAATATATTGTAACTATAGTTCAAGATAAGCCATTGTCTATATTATGTTTAAAAATATGCAAGCATTGCACCTACCAGCGCTTTTCTTTGGAAGCCTACAGAATAACTATGGCAATAAGACTGCCTCAGTACATTACTGTGCTTGAAGTATTAAATAAAAAAAAATGGATAAATAAGTTAAGGCGAAGTGCGCTGTCATCCCATACCAATGCTAGGGATTGACAGTTCACTTCACACTCACTTCACTTCTCTTTTCGTTGGTATGTTTTTATAGAATAGACCGGCAGGACAAAAGGACAGCAGTCAGTATATCGGTAAGGACTGAGTCTATTGCATCTAGTTTTCAGAGTTTCCTCAAACGTGGCGAAACTTGTCTGTGTAAAAATTTACAAATAAATAGCGATAAGAACGATTTAATTAGTCTCTAATTTAAATCTTAATTTAGAAGATGAGATGTTTCAACGCATCTATTTGACAACAAAATTTATGAGATTAATGACGATCATGTCATACCAGCAGCACGCCACATCACTTTAACAAGCCGATACATTTTTACAAAATTGTTTTACATGCATGATTACCCCTATGATTACAGATACACATATTTACGTAGAAAAAAACGCGTGAGTGCTTTGAAAGTGGTGCGGTTAAACAGAAAATGCAAATGCTCTACGTGAAAGTTTAAAGTTTCAAAATATACGGCATATGAGCTCAGTACACGGCTGTGTCCCAATTTGTATGCGTAAAATGGCACATCTGCATTGCCGTCGAATGTGGGAATAATATTTTTGGCACAGAAGTTTAAAAATCGGGCCAAATTGCTGTGGCACGGAACTATTGGTTTTGACGTGAAGAAAATGGTGTGATTTACTTACATTTTCTTGGTAGAAGTTGAAGATTCTAAATTCAAAAACCAGATTCTAAATGAGAAAACAAAACACGCTAGTTTGAAAAAATGTACCCAATGATAATTGGCGTAATGAACATTACATTTAGCAGACTTGTCAATTTTGTTGACCAAATAGCCATTTCCATCAACTAAACGATTTTCAAAAAGCATCACGTTATTGGAAATGTACTTGATTTACCGAGAAACCTTTAACGACCCGTTCAAAATGCGTATTTGTATCTAAGTTCTCCATTTAAATGTGAGTTTTAGTACAAACTGTTCCAAGACTCCCACACTCCTTATGCGTATAGAATTGTTAATGTGCATGCACTATGGCTTATAGAGAAAATTTTAAATATCGACTGTATAACGATTCTAGGAAAAATGTACGGAGCCGACTATATGAGCTTTATATTCTGTTGTGTTGCTCGCATAATAATTAATACGTATAATTTAAATGAAATTCTACGTTGAATGGCAGCGAAGGTGAATACTTTTGTATGAATAATTTAGAAAATACGCAAGTTTCAATCAAGTTCTTTTACAACTCAAAAGTCATATAATACTTATAATTAAATAGTGGTCGCTTAGTGTTTCGAAATTCGTTCGTTTTAGCTTTTACCACTTATACTCGTTTAAACTTTAACCATGCTAATTCGTATACACACTCGAGGCGCAAAATAATGCTTCAAATCGAAGGCCTGTCCGATACACAGAAGAAAAGACAGAAGCATTGCTCACCACGCTTGCTGAAGACGGCAATTTCAGATCTAAACTTTAAAACAACGTATGAAATAAAAAAGTCACATGTATACTTTTCGAATTCAAACCTACAGTCTCATGCACGAGAAGCGTGGCTGTAACCACTGAGCCATCACACAACACATAGGTATTAGTCATATACATATAGGCTACGTAATTAAATTGCATACATTCGAAGTTGCTTTACTTGTAAAACCATCAAGTAAAGTTACAACGATGCAGATCTTTTCGATCGATCACAATACCGTTCAAAACGGTGCTTACAAATTGTCACTGGTAGGCAGGTTCATAATGACATAATCACAACAGGTTTATAAATCAATAGGTACAGACTAACAGTGGCTGTTGATTAACTTGGCTGATTCAATAACGGTAAGAAGGTGACGACACGGCACGAGCGTCTTCTATCAACATGAAGAACAAAAATAACTTTGTAAACATCCTTTACGTATATCTGTTGCAAGACGAGGTACGGGTAAAGATGCAATACGGATCTATTCTTGTAGTCGATGGTAAAAAGAATCACCGTGTATATCATCATTATACTACGCTAAGCAAACCCTTTTTAAGAATTTTTTTATGTGTTTGACAGATTTGACATATTATTATCTAAAGTGTATATTGAGAAGAAGTGTACGAAGCTAACATGGTCACATTTCAACCTGTGGACGACCACTGATAATGATATTCGTCGTCTTAGTCGAAAAACTTCTTACGGGCAGTATTCGTAACTCTATAATCTAGAGGTACCTACTAATTTTATGAAGAGGTAAAGTTTGTGATTTTATTATGAGTTTGTGACGGTGTTGGGGATAACCTCTTGATCTACTGAACCGATTTTGAAAATTCTTTTACCAATAGCAAGACATTATTATTTGTGAGAGTCATGGGCTATATTTTTAATATTGAGAGGGGGTGGGGGATGTTAAAGTACGAAATGCACTCCGACAAAGTTACGAGCGAAATGCTAGTTATATAATAAAAAAGAGTGTTAAAACGGTCGAAATTAGCCTAGTGCTAATTTATAAGTTCAAGATAAGATAATATTAAAAATAAAAATAAATATAAATAAATTAATATTCCACAACTTTTTCACACAACGCCATTTAGTTCCAAGTTAAGCTTGAGAGCTTGTGTTACGGGACCCTGACAGCTGATAAACATACTTATATATTTCTAAATACATACATATTATTGATACTACTACTGCCTCGTTGGTCTAGTGGTCGCAAGCGCTACTGCTGATCATGAGGTCCCGGGTTCGATCCCCGGGTCGGGCAAAGTGTCATTGAGTTTTTCAATCTGGGATTTCTCAGTAACAGCCCGGAGTCTGGATTTGTGCCCGATGGATGGCAATAGACTCGCGCCCTATTACATGGGACTTAAACATAATGGCGAAATGTGGGTGTACTACCAGGTACACCTCTGCCTAGCCCTTCGGGGATTACATGCGTGACGATATGTATGCATGTATTATTGATAAATTACACTCAAACAGAGAACAAATGATCGTGCTAATCACACAAACATTTGTCCTGGGTGGGAATCGAACCCACGACCTCCGGCATAGCAGTCAGGGTCACTAACTACTAGACCAACAGGCCAGTCAAAATATTATCATATCATATTAGTAAGGCTAAAACAGGTCAATAGATAACTAAGACCATAGTGCCGATAGAGATGAAGGAAATAGAAGGAAAATTTATACAGCGCCGACCCCACACAAATTCAAGTAGGTATCTAAGGGCAGCAGAATGATGAAGTCGTAATTTAAAATTCTCGAGTATAAATCTAGACAAAACATTAATTGCACGTAGGACGTAAATTCATCTCAACATTAATGGCACTCATGAAACTGATAACACCAAAGAGGAGTGATTGACATACACGCGTGTTTACAGCATTATATCATTCAAATCATTTGGGCAACCCTCTAAGTTCCCAATAATCCCATTGAATTATTATTTCATGAAAAATTCATTTAATGGGATTAAATTAACTTAGAAAGTTATATTGGAGATTTCAGTTAATATAACTCAAATTAACCGTATGTGTTACGGACGCGAATTATATTTTAATCAACATACAAGCTCACAGTGCAGAACCACATCAAGTTAAATCTTTGCGCATACAGGAATCTCAAAGACCCAATTACCTACGCACGTCAACCAGATATCTTGTTTGCGGTCGAAACTTCGGACATCACGTCAGCTTGAAAGCCTGTATGACCGTGTAACCCTAAGCTGCTCTTGTTTTCACAAGCTGTCGGGCATCCGGCGACCGGTGAGGTGGGCCGGACTCGACGGCCTCGCCGGGCTAACGCGACACACGATACAAAAGAGCTTTAATTACACCAGTAAATTACTGCACTTTATTGCATCCGTTATACAATATATTCTCTTTTATTAACAGCGACATGAAATTATCATTATTAAAGTGGAATTGCATGAAATTCTTAATAAAAAATGTACTTAATTTGTTTATAAATAACGGCTGGTAAGTGCTTATCGGCTCGGCGCAATATGAACAGTATTACATAAATTTTATTAAGTATGCCATACAGAAGTAGATTATCGTAAATAATTTCTTAACGATATACTTGATATGATCAAAAATAGAATTAACAAGTATCAGAGCAAAACAGCGTTAAACAGTAACATTAAGGATAAGATATCATCTTGGAAAAAGCAGCGAAATAATTAACGGGCACTCAGTCACCAAATTAAAACTTAACTGAATTCGCACCCATTGTGTGCGAGATGACGCCGTTAAGACCTTTGTTTAGAGAGCGTGAATATAAGATAAGTTAATATAAGGCACGCAGTACTTACCGTATAATCCCACAATTAATTCGTAAAGCAATCGACACTTACCTGTAACAAAATGATTACATAATTAGTGAAAGCTTATTATTTAAATATTTAAGAAAGTGTTTGAATACATCAAATGGTAAGCCTATTACAATATTCATCAAAAATGTTTATCAACAAACTCGTTGCATTTAACTATGTGGCTAATTAAAAGTTTGATGTCGGAATGAGGCGGTAGGCTAGGCACTAGGCAGCCTACGCTAGAGTATGTCAATTAGAGTCGGCTCTCTCAAGCATTTACAATTAGTTGCTTACATGCAAACACTACAAATACCGCTACTTAAGGGTGAACACAGAGGCAGAATACGAGATTATCTTTGCTAAGAAAAAAGGCAAGGATAAAGTGCGATATGGCCTCCACAATGAGGTGGGGAGGTGACTCACTAACGAGCACTTCGCTGATTCATTGTTTTCATCGCCATAATGAAAAGTTATATAATTTACTTCGAGACCCCACTCAGACGCACTATGGATAGGACGAGTATACAATCATGTCTGCCAGTCTACCCACACTTCGTTTTAGTACCTACCTAAACCTACATCAATTCTCAATGTATGCAGGATAGGGCTATACTAAGCTCTAGCAACTTTTTAACTATGAAGAAATCTTATTATCTTGATTTAACATGCGTATGTTTATTCGGGAGGATCGTTTGATGTCACTTTTGATAAAACCTTAATAACTGACGGAAACTGTCCGTAAGCGTAGTACGGTAAAGTAATTCAAAATGCAAGAAAAAAGATTCACTAATCGTATATTCGCATTCTGTTACCCCCAGCTGCGACGTAGGTACCCAGCGTCTCCCATATGTCGCGGACCGAACAATACATAAATAAAACAAAACGCTGCCGGCACTAATAATCATGTTGAAACCATCTGACTTCTGAAAACAATCTCTTATTTGCGAATGAGAAATCTGGGCGTTTTGAGTTAGTATTAACAAAGGATCAGGTTTCTGAGAAACCTCAATAACTTTCTGAAACTTTAAAGGACTGCTATAAACTAATTGGGCAATCACAGAAGTCTTAACAGATTGTTCAGGTACCACTCAATTCAACAGACATATTAAAACAACAAACGGCCCTTCAATTAAGGTCTGATCTCCGTCTGCCTATCAATCATGCACGCGTTTGTACATCTTACAGATCGTAGTCCCTTTAATGGCAAACATAAAATCAAACAGCGTGTTAACATTGTTTCTTAAAAAGTCGAACATCGCCATATATAGAAAGGCAATAATATGGACCATGAGCAGGAATGGGCACGAAACGCTCTTTACTCTTTCCTCAAGTACACTGTCACAGTAGAGATCGGTTTTCCGTATTCATCGAAAGAACGCAATTGGAATTGCTTCTGAGAGCTCAGTCGAATAAAAACTATGGAGAATTTAGTAATGACGGCCTTCAGAGCGTAACTAGTTTTTTTTTGTGGAAGCAGCTCTCGCTTCCACGTCCACAGTAGGAGGCTGTCTCTTAAACGAGCTTGACATATATGGAGAATTAACTTGATCTCAGAAAATGGATATCGGAAGATCAAGAGCACTTTAGACAGTTTTTGTGTTCGCAAATTGTTGCATTTATGCTAAATAGTCTCACGATTCGACATTACGGTCAGTGAACGAATCATGACTAAGGTTGCCCT
Source organism: Euplexia lucipara (assembly GCA_921972225.1). NCBI lineage: Eukaryota > Metazoa > Arthropoda > Insecta > Lepidoptera > Noctuidae > Euplexia > Euplexia lucipara. The sequence continues at coordinate 17,619,253 of OV179145.1, read as the reverse complement.
TTACTGATCTTCCCAATAAACAAGATAAAAGAATAGGGTGTTATAGAAAGACCTATTCAGAGAAAGCCCTTTATGCGAAGCTCGTAAGCTGACCGCAAAAAGATAAAACACTGAGTTCGTAGCACTATAGCGTTAATTCGTCATGAGTCAGTTCTTAGAAAACGGATGCGTTAATTTGACACAATTTGAACACAATGGCAGAAGTTGCTCATTATCCGTGACGGGCTCGGGGACAGGGAGTTGGATTTTTGCAAATCTATCATTGGATCGAGATGGAAACTCAAGAATTATTCACCCGTGAATGAAGGTTATCAACCAATTCGTTGTAAGTGCATTCACAATTACCTACTCAGAAAGAGACTTCATTAACAGAGTACCAACCAATAGAGTAGAAAGCGACTCGTGTGAATCACAAGCATATAATTTGACTTTAGCCATAATATTAGATAATAGTGAAGGGAATAGCCAAAACTATAATTATTGTTTAATTACTAATGACTTCCGAATGTCCCAAAATCGTAATAATAAAGAACAGACCGCAATGCGTGTTATAAAACCGGATGCTCTAGAAAATGTTGGCCCTCATAAACTAATATATGCAAACCATTGAAGGGACCCATTATGCCGGTTATTGTTGATTCAGATATGCATAAATACGTTTGAGAGTATGCACGTAGATATGTTTGAAGTTCCGAAGGAGGCGATCGTGCAGAAGACGATGGCCTGGCCAAGTATGTGGGTCAAACCTGTACAGTGACTCCGACTATTGAGGCTTGCGTGAGCGACATTTAGTCACACATGTGTTCAAACAAATGTTGCACGAACATATGTACCTACACACTAGCCCTCAGATTGGCTCGCGTGAAAGTCTAAAATTCTCCCACGGGTAAGTACCTACCACCGGGATATAAAGCATCCTTTGTCCTAATCCAGGTCATGGACTGCCCGTGTGCCATTTTTTATCCAAATCCGGCAGTTGAGGTGTTCTTGACTAAAAAACATCCAACTACACAAACTCTTATAATTACGTTTATAATATCATAAAGATCAAACCCGATAGCTGTGAACGTTTCGTAGGGGAAATATAAACAAAATAGAAATTTAGATAAAGCATTGGTAACAAATCAAACTTCATAAGATAACTCAAGAAAATTCTGCAACAGTCTGATACCTAAATGAGTTACATGACAAGCTGAAAGACCTTCGATTTCGTATGCATGTAAACGACGATGATGATTGATGTTTCCTTTCTGTATACATTTACATGTTATATTTCCAAAACCACAAATACCTATGCAAATCTTGGTGTTTAAGAATATTTGTCCATCACGTCATCGTTACATTATTCTAAGCTCAGTAATTCTTATTTATTCTTTTATTCTTGCCTTTCAGACAAGAGTTACTAAGCAATATAATAATATTTTACATTGTGGACATTCTATGTATATTAAAGTTAGGAAACATATCATTTTTATGTCTAAACGCGCAGTAATTAGCAGATTTACGTAAAGTCATGGAAACCATGTCGTGGGAGCCATATATTGTCTGCGCGTGGGCAACGTTCTTCGCTATGAGTGTCAGTTTCTTTATAGTCGGCGCATTGTTAAGTAGTACCTAAAGATTACCTCTTCACATTGCCAACTGATGTCCTTTCATGATTTTTACTCTAAACAATGACAATTGTTTCTGAATAAGGATGGGGGACACGACGAGTGCGCTGAGGTATCATTAGCGGATCTTTCCTTGAATACAACAACTTTCATAATTTAGAAGACTTTTAAATACTGGCTGCTGACTTGTACCGTTTTTTTTTATCCCTAACATTTCACAACTCTGCTCTGGCATTCTTTCTAAGTTACGAAATAAGCAAAAAATGTTTTCTAAGATCTTGAAGATAATAATAGTAATGCTTCAGTGTTGTCGATTGTCGCAAGGGCTCTGTTGGTTGTAAAACCGTGGGTCACGAGCGTAGAGTCGCCAGAAACGTAACAAAGATTGACCTCATTCAGAGAGCGGCAACGTTTGACGCGGTTGGTATAGTAAACACAATGGCATGAATCATATTTTCCCACAATTGAAGTCCGAGAGGAGGCATTGGCCACGGCCATGCTATTACGCGTCTCTACCACAAAAAATGCACACAATACTATCGTGTTGATATTTCAAGTAATGTTCACCATATTTGAATAATTTTGAATATTGTGTTGAACACTTATGCTGATTTTAAACACGATTTTAAAAAAGCACATTAAAGAAATGAGAGTTATAGCAAATTCAAATTGATTAATAAATAACCCATTTATACAAAAGTAATTAATTATTAGAAAAAGTAAACTTACTCTACAATAGCCAAAGTATCAAAATAATATTTTTTATGATTAATATTTAATCATCTAAGAAAGAACTATAACAAAAATATTGCACAAACTGCCAGTTATTATATCAGCGCCGCCACCTAGCGTCGAGTAGCGATAATACTTACATGCTCTAAGCGCGTCGAGAGATGGCGGTAGTGTCGCAGAACTACCTCCCTGCATTGCCGCTAGAGCGGAGTAAGACTCACGATCACATGGCAAAACTTCGCTGTATTTCCTCTTCCTATGTAGAATCGCCTTCCACATATTAAATTTTGTACGTTTTTCCCTTTGAAGACTCATTTTAAATACACTTTATATTTTATACACCATTTACTAAACTTGTACTTTAAACTTTTTTTAATCGATCGTTCATTGCTGTTTAAATAAGAAAAATATTTAGCTTATTTTTAGTGCAGTCATAAAGTTTCTGTTATATATTGCAAGTGAGTTCAAGGGTCAAGTGTATAGACGCCGACAATTGGCGTGTAAATCACTAGCATTACGACACGACGATGTAACGAGATAACGATAGTGAAGATAGGGGCGCTGCCCTCAAGTGTCTCTCCGCATCATTGTCGGATGTGATGCAGTATCAAATTTAAAAGACGATTTGTTTAAATCAAACTTCTGTCTAATGGTAATACTTTACATGTAAAAAATCTTGTAAACTACAATAACGACATCGTAACGATAGCTAATAAAACAACGGTGTAACGATAATTATAGAATTAGTTAGTGTTATTAAATAAACATTAATGGCACGTTATAAGAATGTATTGAGTTGTTTTATATTTTTCTTTCAGTAATAGTTATGTAGATAATAAGTACTAAAAGAGATCAGAGATCTCTAATACTTAAAATTTTAAAAACTATTTCATAAATCAATTCATTTATAATGTGCCTGTTCACCAACATTCCAACACGGTCCATGCCTGAAACTGGCTGATGTATTAATTGCCAGATCGCGTTGTGTCTAACCAGTAATTAATCGCCTTATTATTTCATTACAGTTCACGTATAATTAAACAATGATACATCTAATTTTAAATGTCTTAATTATTCTTACTGGGCGTGTTGTGTTCGGACAAATGACATCTTTTCATTAATTGCACGCATCATAAAATTATATCTGATTTTTTGGGTTCAGTACCTAAATAGTAAAAAGCCTACTAAAGAAAATGGACCCCTTGTAATTTCGGCATATGTTCGTCTATCTTTCGGTATGTCCGTCTGTCCATCCGAATATACCTACGCAGGCTTTTTAATTTGAGATCATGGGCGTTGTATTCTAACTACCACTAAACAATGGTGTGGACGTGTGGTACAATTACAAAACTAATAATTAGGGGTGACACACGCACACTGGTCTACTTCAAGTACTAAGTGCGAAAACCGATCTCAATAGGTAGATAGGGGGTTGACGCTCCCCAAACAAGTAAATAAGGGATGGGAAAAACTGAGTGCACTTAAACTTGACGTTGGATCCTATCATATAAAAATATACTTTTCAAATAGAGTTTTATGTTTACATCAATAGTTAATAAATAATAAATAAAATGTTCCACAACTTTTTCACACAACGCCATCTAGTAGTCCCTAGTTGTTGAGTTATGACATATTTAGAGTTAAGTACAAACGTAACGTAAATAACTTTAGTTTTCAGTTTCTTTGATCTTAAAATCAACGCTATGAGCGTGTAGGTAAATATAAATTCCGGCTACAGGACCCTTCACTTGCCCATTTTTTAATTAATATTACTAAAACAATACGTAGTCGAATGTTTAAAAGAATGCAGCATCGAAATAAAATTACTCATTCATAAGTTAAAGCATGGTTTTCCTGTGAGGTCACACACTAAATTCCTAACTTGAAACACTTATGACAAAGTTATCAGGACGAATAACGGGTTCCTGACATTACGTCGAGTGCGACGACATTAGTAAGGTCTCTTGACAGGAATAGGAATTCAATGTCAAAGAAAGCTGTTAAAACGTAAACGAAACAAAAGAAGTACCTACGTAATGTAAGAATCGAAGCACGTGGCGTTCTTTAGTTCCTGCCTACCTCCATTGGAAAAAGGCGTGCACAGCTGTATACCCATTAGATGGTCTTTAAATTTGTTAATAGAACTATCTGGGTGTAATTTATCTATAACATGTATGTATTTAGAAATATATAAGTATGTTTATCAGTTGTTTAGTACTTACCCATAACACAAGCTCTGCTTAGCTTGGGACTAGATGGCATTGTGTAATAAGTTGTGGAATTTATTTATTTATCTATTAACAAATTTAAAGACCAGTCTATAAGTGTATAGACATCATGGTGGGAGCAGTAGGTGAGCGCTTGGATGATGTGCTATGTGACACGTATTCGATTCCCACTCGGTACATATATATTTATTTGGCCTACAGGTATAGGTAGTTGCCGCATGTCTGGCTGTTTTTGTATGTACGTCAACCTTATAAGAGGTGGTGTGGTGTGTAACGTCATAATTAAAAGATGACAGTAACATTACAAGAAATATAGTTTCATAGGTATTACGTATGTGGTTGTACGTAAATAAATATTGCTTTCTGAAGTAAAGACAGTAAAAAACTAGTGCATATCAATGCTAACATTATAAAGGGGAAAGATTCAATTGTTTCTTTGTTTGCTTTGAATAAACTCCAAAATAACTGGACCGTTTTGAAAAATTCTTTCACCGTTTGGAAGCTACACTGTCTCCGGGTGACATAGGCTACTTTTTATCCCTGTATTCCCACGGAACCGAGAACTACGCGGATAAAACCGAGTGACATCTGATAGTTGTGCATACAAATTAATCCAGGGCTTACTTCGGCAACAAGGCCAACTCAAACGATTCGAGTAGGTACCGCATTGAACTGGATCAAATAACTGTCCGTGACACTTCAAACAATAAAATCACAGGTGCACACTTTGCATTACAATAAGGTTCCGATAATTAACAATTACTGTCCATAAAGAAGAAAGAGCACGTTCCACTACGTTTTGAAAAAATGCTGCGAATAGCTGTAATTTGTTTTACCATAAAGTAAATGAGGACGCGTGTTGACACGCTCCGCAGACCCTGGACTACCGCCAAGAACAAATCCTAATTAACAATCTTATGAGATGTAATCGTCACGTCGTTCACAGAATTAATGTGAGACTGGAAGCACGCGCTTTTCAAATCCCTAACTAACAATAGACTACGTCAACCTTTGACAGAAATTATATTTAATTAGCGATGTTTTAAGATTAAACGAAACAATAAGTAGAATAATTATGTTTACGAATGATTGTTAACGAATTAACAATAGTGAGAATACAGGGCAGTTGAATAGATGTGGTACCAAATTTTAGTTTTGTTAAAATATCGGCCTTTGTCACAGCTATTGTCCACTTCTTCTGCTCAGAACCATACAAAAGCAAGATTACGAGATTGGTATGATGACGAAAACATTTAAATTGGCATACCTACCTAATTATTTTTCTTGGCTAACGGAATTAGGACAGCACCTTGGTCGATCTAGGTTAACAAAAGGATAGAAAAATGGGCGGGTGGGTTACCTAAGTGTAGTGTCTCAACTTCCTTGGTGAGGCATGACCAAGCTCAGTGCAATACCATAACAAATCATCGGCTCTTTGTCTTAATTCGCCATTGTACCGAAACTAGCAGACGTCACCGTGGCGGTTTGCATACAATGCCGCTAACTATTAAAGATGAGTCAACTGTACACGACTGTACTGTGGTTGGTGAGCAGTTTGCATCACTCAGTCGTTTTAATTTTGTGAGTAATCAATGTTGCTGTGGACTTCATGTGACGTAGAGGGAAAGTCCTTATGTTCTTAGAATGAGTGCGTACAAATGTGCGTATGGACGCTTACACGCGCTATGTAGTCGTAGGCGGCGGGGTAGTAAAAACTTTTCCCTACCTACCCAAATATGGATTTTCCTTAATAAAACCTTTTTTCATAGTCTAATGAACAGTTAACTAACCCATAAACCTCCATACTCTAGGCTCTAAGTTAGAAACTACAGGAAACTAAGGACAATTAAGTCTTCGAAGTATTTCAAACAACTTTACGTCCAACTTTCACAGACTACCAACATTAACAGCTCACTGCGGAAACAGTAAACGTTTTACAAGTTCCCTGTAAACTTCCTTAAACTAAACTTTAGTATTAGATAGCAGTGGCGAACGTTCTCAAAGCGCGACTTTTGTCTATAAGTACTAATATTATAAAGAGGTAAAATTTGTAAGTTTGTAAGTTTGTATGTAGGGGGTAATCTTCGGAACTAATGATCCAATTTTAAAAATTATTGTACTGGTGGAAAGCTACACCATTCCCGGTGGACATAGGCTACGTTTTTATCCCCGTATTCCCACGGGAACGGAAACTACGCGGGTGAAACTGCGTGACGTCTGCTAGTAACTAATAAAATGAGTTTTAGAAAGAAATGCTCAACACCCGTAGTCATAACATCTCTAAACGCATTGATACCTTATCAATATATTTGAAAACACACATAACAAGTCCATGATTGAACCCACGACACCCAATATCTTGTTTTTATCCGATAACCTACCGCAGCTTCTAATCTATAAATGTATTAGTAAGTATACATGCGTAGGTTTTCAAAACAATACTTTAATTATAAGCGTTCAATATTATCGATTCGCGTAACAAATTTATGAATAGCCTATAAACGTGAGTACTTTCAGATTATACCTATTTATAGTGGTGATTATTATGTGTGTAACAAATCTTCGCGCCTGCGCAAGAGGCGGTGCTGCTCATCCATCCCACACTAGTATTTTACTCAACTAACGCTACTAATAATAGACTGTTATTTAAACGTTTCATCATCATATATTGACGTTAAAGCGTACTCAATCCCAGGAAATGCATTCAAAATTGAAAATTATTGTGTAGGTATTTTTGGTTTTATTATATACTGAAATGTTTTTACATTGAATACAAGGCGAGCACAATAAGCGTACGATGTGGGCGTTAAGCTAGAAACCTGTGCTTTTGCTGATAACATTTTTTTACTTATTAAAAAACAAAGACGAGAAAAAAGTACCTATCTCAAACAATATAGGGAAAATTTGTTCCAATATAATCATTATGATGATCTTTAGTCTTATCCTAGCTATGTTAAAGTCGGCTTCCGATAATGAGCAGAAAGGTTAGCTAAGTAAACGAATTCTTAATTTTGAAGTTTAAAATAAGAAACAAGGTTTTCAGGATTTCATTCCCTATCTCATGTCAAGATTGTCAGATTATAGATAGAGTAAAATTTAATTCACCGCACATCGGACACTAGGATCAGAAACAAACCGTGATGATATATCTTGACTATTATTATTGAATCACACAACAAAATGACTGTCCATGGAGGCACGGTTTACTGTGCCGAGTACTGCGACCCAGTATCTGTGCAGCCCGCGACATAGCAAGCAATTTTGACAGTAGATAATACTGGTATGTATTAAAATCGTAGAAAATCGTAGTATTTACTTTTACAAGTTACGGAAGAGAAGTGAAAAATGTTTTGGACATTAACAAAATAATGCTTTTTATGCAGAGCGTTTGTGAAAGAGATATAATAATGGACTATTGAAATTACGAAAATAAGTCATTTCACCGTCCATCATAGCATCAAGTTTTTGAGAGAATTTGATTTTGCATGAACTAATTTTGCTTAGCTCGGGAAATAATGACGATCTTCCTAAAAACTAGTATCTTAAAATATTAGTAGTCTAAATAGTCCAATGTCAGAGATTTTTACAAATAATAATATGTAAGTTCTATAAACAGTAAAGCTTTAGCGCGCGACTTCGTTCGAATGCGGTCTATTAAACCATAAAATATATCCTATAGCTTACACCGATAATCGTGTGTTCATTAGTGATTACTATACCTACCGTTTATAGTGAAAATTATCGATAAAATCATCAACGAATAGCACTAACAGACACTTTTAGTAAATAATAGTGTTAGTTAGTATTCTGAGAGCCCTTTAATTATGATGTACGCCTCCTTAACACGGAGGCGGGATTACCAATCGCATCAGCACGATTTGACAGGAGGATATAATAAATCAAGTCCTACATAAATTGTTGGCAGAGCACGTTACATTACCTGTCTGTGATATCACTCCTAATGCAAGTAATTACCACTATCAGCGTCATATCCCTGCAATAACCTTGTATTAGTCATCAGATGTTCGCGCAAATCACCGGCAGATGGCGCCGTGCCAACGCCATTGTTTACTCTAACCATAGCAGTAAAAAACAGAAATAAGGCCGTAATCAAAAGAATACGGTTACTCGAACATTTGATACTTTCAATGAATGGAAATAGAAATAGGAACGGGTTCAGGAAGCTTGCTACATTTTTGTAAGTACGTAGGTAATTACTTTTGTAGGCAATTTCTATTTGCAAGGGGACGTCCATTGATTACGTGAGGTGTTTTTCTTTAAGTTTGGACTACTCCCTCTTGATAAGATTTTGTTTAATATGGTGAGACCCTGCCCCGCTCTCACGTAAAATGTGCTCTATTATTTTCACAAGCCATTAAATTGTCAATGTGAGGCAAATTAGGCACTAAACATTTTAACATTTAACATTTTTTAACATTTATTTTCTCTCCACAAACGGTACATACATCAGAAATTATTGATAAATCTAATATAATACATATTTGCAACATTTGTGGGAGACTGTTGCCCTAGATAGGTACTCGATACCTGTGTTACGGGTCACCAGGTCCCCTCAATTTTACAATTGGACTTAAATTAACTATATTAGATACAGTAATTGAGTGTTCTGTTTATGGAAGAGTACCTATTTACTTCAACTACAAACAAAAAATCAACGTAAGTAATATTTATTGTGTTTTTACTATGATGTCTATAATATTGTATTAAAAAGTTGATGTGAGGTTAGTTTCTGACTTCTCAACATTGTTTGGAGGAAATAGGAACTAATTCGTAGCTAAAATAGGAAGTACCTCATGAAAAATCTACTAAATAGTTGAATAAATTGACCCCAAGACTTGTTTTGGACGTGTTTTATCAAAATATTGACGCCTTAGCCCTTACTTTCGCATTGGTAATTTGTTTTAGAAATTACCTAACAAATAATCGCTGCTTCTAAGTTTGTGAATAACAAAACATGAACTTTATTTATAATCTTACATTGTTAGTTATAAATTTACTTGTCAGTGTAACCAGCCTTATTGTAACTAGTCATTGTTATAAAAATTAACACATTTGACATTGAAGCTTCAGGGTTGCATACTTTATGCTCGCGGTTTAATTTTAATGGCGAGTATTACTGAAAGACCACGGATCATGTAGTCAATGTCATGACTTATTTACGACTTGCATACTGTTTTGTACATACTTGCATTTAATATTATGGAGGCGACCACCTACGGCGAGTTACGACGTAGACTAAACTAAAAGTTTATATACTAACAAAGATACAATTTTAAAGGATAGGTAGGCTACCATATAGCCTTCTACTTTTTAAGTTATTCGGCGTAAAAATTGTGAGCAATTTGTTAACTTGTATGAAGAATCAATGTATGTATGATATACTTTGTTTAAAAAAAAAAAATTGAGTAAGTGCGATTTAGTGCCAAAGGGACGCAAAAACTCTTTTAGCATGCTAAAAGTCGACGGTGTTCCAGTAAAAAGGGGGAGATTCGCAAATGACGTCAACTTACAAACTGTGATCATAACATCCCGACTTGAACATCCTTACTGAGCGGATGCTGGCACCAAGCCAAGCCCACGTTACGAACAGGAGAAATGATTTAACGCTTTATTTTCGACAGTTACACAGACTCAGCAATATACAGCAATGCGATTCACTAACAGACTCATCACAGATGTTAACAACGGCGAGTTCACAGATGTTTCATCGTAAACATAGCCTTTAAGAACAACGTTGACAAAAACCGTATTCGCTAAGCTAGTAATGCTCGTCGACGATCTGCCGAACAACGATGATGGGTACGATGTTAGCAGTGTTGCTATGTTTAATCTAGAGTATAGTCGAGATAATCTCGACTAACCAATTTTTAAGTTATTTCGTCATTTTAAATTAATACAAATTCACAATACGTATGTATAAAACACGTTATATTTATTATGTAACAAATATTTAATTTATTATATCGTCTTTGGCTTGGAAAATAATTACTTGTTAAAATTTTTGACATTGGTAATTATTGGTTATGTGTCTCAAAACAAACAACTTGATCTCTTGAATAAAGTTTTTATCAAAATACGAAATTCCAAAGTTCCAAGTGGTTTTAAGTGGACTTTTAAAAAATCCTGCGCCCTTCCCAATGACGTCCTACTTGTTCAATGTTTTTGTGTTAGTTTGGTTCCAAACCTATCGAAAGTAAGTTAACACACAGTAAAATTTCTATTTAATGCTGTTAGACAGCACAGTTTCTGGAACTACTATCTGTATACTTAACCAAAATATTTATCTTTTAGTGTCTCGCAACGCAGCTCCATCGTTAAATCAGCTGGAAAAGCAAGTAAGCTTTTTGGAAAGCAAACCATGGTTGGCTAGGGGCCATGCTCGTACTGCAAATGCTCGCAGTCACAGTCGTCAGGCATAGTCTGAAATAACAACAGCCCTAAACAGTGATGGTAGTGGGTGTATGAAAACATCTGAACAGTGGTGTAAGGTTAGTAATCACATGTATGTATATGTGTATATTGTTGCATTGAGTAGGTGTTATAGTATCCTTTTACATTGAGAGCCCCCTGTGCATCTACAGGCATGTAGGTACTGTAACTTTAGGCTAGGCTTCAAATTGCAATTAGAAAAGCATTTAAAATTAAACAACACAACGCAATTTAGCAACGGAAAGTTAAACCAAACCAAGCAAATTTATTTACTTAATAAATCAAATTATATAATCGTACTTGTGTTGCAGTACTGGAAGGACAAAAAAGGAGCAGTTAAGAAGAAGTTCAGCTTAATTGCATCTGCAAGGCGGCGTACTGACGGTGGCATAGAGGATTTGCCAGAACTAACTGAAATTAAAATTAAAATCCAAACCATTATGGGTGGAGAAAGTTTTGGTTGCAAGGATCAATAAAAAAAAACAGAATTTATAAATTATTAATCCTTTTGAGGTTTGTAATTCTCAAGGCTATATAGCTCTTTAAAAAATCAATGTTTTGTTTTCTACACCTATACAAATTCATTGATTTGATTGAAATGAATAAGTAATACAATACTCAACCGAACGCAGAGCACAAGCAGAACTCTTGATTGCCCAAGCTATTACTAAACAAGTAGAGGGCCATCCATCAGGCAATGGTTCAGGCTCTGGATAGAATTAGCAGTGCTATTAGACAGTTAATAAATTAAAAATAAAATGTACCTATGTTAAAAGATTGTTTTATTTATTAATTAATAATTATATTAAAATTACTTTTCCAAGGTACAGACACCAGCACATCAATCTACCCCAAATTGACAAATTTTCCCAATTGAACAAGAACCTTATATTGTTTAAGTAAAGTTGAAAACCTATCAAAGAAATTTAACACATTGGGGTAGGTTGATGTGCTGGTGTCTGTAGATACTATTTTGTACAAATACATACCATATAATTAATTAGATACATACTATATTAATTTTATCTAAAGGTAAAACGTTACATAAGTTTAAAAACATTCACTTTCTTTATTTTATTATACATTACTATGTAAAATACACTATAATTTTTAATTAACTAACTGTCCCTGAATTATGAATATCTTAAGTCTATTGTTAGTATTTTTACATTAGTATTTATTTATCTATATTTTTAATTTTTACTTTTTTTATTAACTATTTTGTCCACGCCACAGTCTATTAATTAGATGACCCCTAGCATGACATCCACTGTCCAAATCACTGAGGGTGTTCTGGCTTCCTTGTTGTAGTAGCTGGATCACCCTTACTTCTTGTCTCAGTAAATGAGCTGGTAGTTTTACTGAAGGAACCCCGGCTTGATTGCAAATGTTATGCAACACACAACAAGCCTTAATAATTTTTCCCACCATCTCTGGGTCATAGTGAAGAACACGATGAACCAAAAGGCACCTAAAACGGCCTTTAAGTATGCCAATGGTTCGTTCTGCAGTATTCCTTGCACTGGCATGCAAATTATTATAGTATTCTTCTCTTGACCCAGGTTCAGGGTTGTTACGTGGAACCATCATGAATGGCCTAAGACCGAAACCAGAGTTCCCTGAAATAAATTAAATAGGAATTTAGTTTAATTTTACAATAATAAAAATAACTGAATTTATTATCAATATTAAAATAAGTACCGAAACCTGGTGAGTACAATTATTTATGATGGATAAAGTAAAAAAAAACATTTTAAAATACATACCAAGCAGATACACTGTTTCTCCTCTATTATTTAGCTGTTCCAAATGCGGTTTTATGACAGAATAATTAAATATAAAGCTGTTGTGTGTTGCACCTCCAAAAGTTACATCCACATGCATTATATTTAAGTCCGGATCATTTATCTGAAAAGGCAAGAATAAAAGATTTAAATATGGTTTGAAACACATAGGTTCCTATTCAAGACAATTTAAAAATATTATTAAAATATGTAACATAAAAATAAATAAGTAGCCATATGGTTTGATTCATGAAAGTATCTACTTACTTAGTAAATAAAAACTAAAGTATGAAACTTAAGAAATACCTAGGTACTTACTTTTCTTTGAGAATTTGCCTTTCATATGTATTTTGAGGAAATTTTATGTACCTACTTATTAATAATAACTGGGTGGTTGATGACATCTACTACGGTCCTTATAGCCCTCGAGGCAGATGCTTGCGATATATAGGTAGGTTCTTGCATTCTCACATAATATTTTTTGGTAACTCCCACTAGCTAAAAATGCAAGAGTGCATAAAACCTGGAATAAGAGGTAAGTTTTAGACATTTTTCCACTGTAGGTAGGTACCTACGGTGATTTATATTATATTAATTTAGTAGTAATACCTTGGTTCGGTTGCTAATTCCTCCTCGATGTTTCGCCTTTGCTAATAATGGGGAAATATCTTCTTACAATTAAATAATTCGTTCTTCAGTCAACCTGAATACCATACTATAGTTTAATATCAGTTCTGATCTTCTAATCCATATTACGTATCACGTTGGCCTGACGTCTTTTTTCAACATTATCTTGACGATTATCTTCTTCCAACAAAAAAAACATACAGGAAACACGAACTGCCATCTAAAACATTACAAATAGGCATAAACGTTTCAGGAATTAAAGTACGTTATACAAAACAATATTAAGTATTTTAATTTAACAAATAACTTGTTTTACTTACATTTTAATCGTCTACAACCAAGGAAACATCTACAATTTACAAGATTTACGGTTTGACAGTTAAAATCGAAGGCGAAGGCACCGTTGTCGTCGAAGGCGAGGATGTTTTGTGTTTCTGAATACCGTTTTTCATACATTCGAAACCAAATTTTAGTTCCATGTCGCGCCGTCGACATCGTTGAGGCGCTATGATCGCTTAGTTTTAACTAAAGAATACCGATATGTTTACATCGGATGTTTCAACGATGATTTCTTGGTGGTAAAGATGTTTTGCCTTAGTGAATCGCACTCCTGTTCACTACTCATGAACCTCGGTGCGCAGAAGCAGGATAATTGTAAAAGCCATTCTCTTACTGTTCTGAACAAATCGTCTGCAACAGTTCAACTGTGTACGACGTAAACTTTGACTATTTCCTGCCTTCTACGGTGTCAAATAGACAATCCGAAGACATTTAGTACCTGCCTAAGTATGCCGCCTACACTACGTCAATCTAACTCGCACACAGTACCTCGTAAATCAGTTTCAATGTTCGACATTACGACGACACGGAAAGGTTTAGTACTACGCGTCAATGACTCACAAGTACTTACAATTTTCTTAGGATTCTTCCTTAGTATAGTGATCAGAGTATTTGTAAAACCCAATAGCACTAAGATTGTACTGATGACGCCATAATTATGTCACACCCAGAAAGTTACGAATAAATCAGAGAAATAGACACCACTTAAGTCATGACCTCTACCAACGAAATGAAAAACAAATACTTAGATATGGATTCAAACTGTTGATATTAAGTACCTATATGTAAATTAAATTACCCGTCTCTTTTATCTTTAACTGTGACGACCCGGAAAACAAGAGTATCTTATCTGGCACGCAACTGTGACAGTAGTTGAAATTGCATTGCATTTGGTAATTAAAATGTGTATCAACTGGGCGTTGGATAGACGTTGTGTTCCGATAATGACGTACGTTCCACATGTAAATAGATTGTTTGATGCGAAATGCAGTGCCGACTTAATTTCATTTCCTTCAATTATATATTATCGATTACAAGGTTGTAGAGGTCAGATCAGCATTCAGCACTCGCCTCATGTAAAACACCGGTATTCAGCTGAACCTAATTAAACTGGAACCCGACCCCAACATAGTAGAGAAGTGGTTAGGTAGATTATGATGATGATCAGAGAGATTATAAAGGGCATTACTTTTTCAAAGATATGTCCATCACTCATAATGAGTCTTACTTGAGGCTTAGAGAAATTTAGAGATGCAAAACATTGTTTCTTCAAACGTAACTTAGATCATATTTTGACAAATGTTCCGCTCTCTATACAGCACATGTAGTTTAACAGCTGTGTGACAGTGACAGGGACGCTTAGCTAAACGTAAACCCTACTGGTACTTCGTTGACCGTTTTCTATTCGAAGCTGGTAATCGTAGCAGTTAATAACACAATAATAACTCGTGTGTGGTTTGCGGGCCTCCCATGAAATCAATTAGTTTGCGAAACACGTGCTGAGACCAGCTTAGCTACATCACTAGGTATTTATTTTATTCTTAAATAAATAACATCTACCTAAAGTAATATTTTTGCTGTAAGCAGATTATCGAGTCATTTTATCTTAGACATGTGTGGAGCTACGACACCTTTTGGTAAGACTGGCAGACTTTCGGGCATCAGACTATCCGAAAGAACTGCCAAAGATTATGAATGGTAGCCGAGACCAATTGCTTAAAAGGCTTTCCGAGGCAAAGCCCCTCCGTGCCTCGTAAAACAATGTATCGGTATGTAATGTATAAGATCATCCCTCCACAAATCCACCTCGACAAGCGTAGCTTAACTTTTGATCGACCCTTGAAACTTTTATTAGACAGAAGTAGCAGTAACTGTGAAGGAAAACATCATAAGGAAACCAGCATGCCTGAGACATAATTTCTCGACGGCTTGTGAAACCAAGTCAGAGATTCATGGACGAAAAGAGAAGAGAGATCTAGTATCTATTCCTCTAATAACTCAGGCCGCCGCAACAAGATGAATTAGTACAAAGTACATACTATAAGATCTTGGACTTACTGGGTGGCCATACTTGATTGTACAGCAGAGTACACTTGCTATTTATATTACAAGTGATAACTTATTCACGATCAAGTCATTCACGCAACCACTGTTATCTATATGTCAATCACGTTTAGTCTATTGCCGAGGCGGTCAAGACTTACGACGCAACTAAGTTCATTAAAATCTATTACATTAGATAAGTATACTTGAGGAATATGGATATATTTCTACTTTCAAGGGGCCAGCCAAACAAAACGACCATGTAAGGCAACAAACACGAACTCAATTTTTTTTTTTAATTTATTTATATCTAGGTATTGCCCACGGTTTCATCGATTCAAGATTACTCTACATCTCAAAGTAAAACAGCCTTTATGTTTCTTATTTTGGCTATCAAACGAATAATTTTTCAAATCCTACCCGAACAAAGTTCCTCAGATATGCGCGTTCAAAAAAACTCTGCAGGTTTATTTTACTAGTAAAGATTCCCTTCCACTACCAACTTCCAAGAATGCTTGGTAGATGCTACTAAATTAAAAAATACGTAGGTACAATATATATAGTACAATATTTAAATATCTAAATTCTGCATTAGAAAAATTCTTATACTTATACATATATAACCTGAATCTCGGAAACCGCTCCAACGATGTTCATGAAATATAGTATGCAGGTTGTTTCGGGGGTGATAAATCGATCGGCAGGGATTAGTTAACACAGCTCGTTCATCCAGGTACTATCTATAATTTCTGGTTACCGTAACTTATCTAGAGATAAAGTCGTTAATGATAACAATACTTATTCTCTTTTTTCCATGTTTACTAAGACTAGGCGAAACTTAAACTCCTGCGTGTCATCCTAATTTTTCAATACGCTTTTCTTAAAGGTGCCGTCTACTATTAGTCAAAATGGATCATATGGTCAGAAATGTAAGTGTCACCAAGCATAATTACTAACACACATGATTGTTTACACAAGGACATTACTTAATAAGTTTGTTTTGTAAAGATACTCATCAACCAGCTCATGTTTATCAGGACACTAGAACGAAGAAACCTTGCTATCTTCAACTTGTAACACATCAGTTACCGTCCACGCCTTTCAATCAGTTTCAATAAGCTGTGACACTTAAAACTCCAAAGTAAACTATAAGCACTTGAACAAACACGCTGCTCCTTATTTGGTAAAGTTTATTGTGTGGCACAGAAGAAACAAACTATCGGCATTGAATCCATGATGGTCGAGACCTTGGCACCGTTATCTGCTGCTTATTAGCACTGATTTAGCACGATTAGAGCTAAGTCTTGAAGTGAACTAGTTTATATTTATTCCTAAACATCCTCACGATTCAATACATTTAGAAAAGGTACCGCACACAAGAACGTGACAACAGAACTATTTCTTCAAAGACTCATTCTGAGAAACATCGCACATGTCTTTGTAATTCGATATAAAAAAACTTCTACGGTTTCTTAAAACATGGTTACTGCGTCTAACAGCATTCGTGTTTTATCAAAACAAAACAGTGATCGTCCTCCCTTACTGAGGCAAAAAAACGCATTAATCTCATCAATAGGGAACAAAGACCCTATCTCATAAATATGTATGTAGCATGTACCAATTACGAGCTGCACCCATTGCAGTTGATGCTCATCTAAGCATATCGACTGCACAAATGGATTCAGTCCCCTCACAGGATTTAACTTTGGGGGCCTAGGTCACCCTCCAGGGGTGGTAAATAATGTGACTACCTAATGAATTGCGTCGGGTTCCCCCAGCCATATTGGAAAGGGTTCAATTTGCTAAGCTAGCGAATTTTGCAGAGACAAAAGTGAACAGTAGCTAAAAGACAATGGAAATTTACTGTTGGAACAAGGCATTGATTTATCTTTTGGACTGGACAAGCGCGTTGATTAATATTCGTGAGCCTCAATGCCAGAAACCATATACAGACTAAAGTATTCGGTAAAATAACGAGCAATCAGTTAAATGTCCCTTTACTGACGTATGGTACACATGATAGTATTCTTCCATGCAGTCACACAACCAATAGAAATACAAATTAAGTGCGCGTTCAATTAAGATAGTGATCCGACAGACATCTAAATAAAGGCAATAAAATTAATAATGAACGTGATCTCATTTTAATTGAAAACAATCTTATCCGAATGTTTGCTTTCACCAGTTCGCTAGGCATCATGTCCTACGACTAATGTCCATTACTTGGTTGTCAATGGAGATAATAAATTGTAACATGTATTTCCTGGTATTTGTCTATGCTCTACGTACTCTTCCCGTCATCGATTTCTTGTCTTTGGCAAAGAATCAAGTGAATCAGCAACTTTTACAGCATGATAATATTTCTGACATTAATCTTTGCTGACATTTGATTACACATTTCATCATCTAACATAATCCTTACCATGAAATAAGACCTCATTTTAGAGCAATAACTACCAAAACGAACCTTTTAATTACATTAACAATTAATTCCGGTTCAAGGCTATTAAATTAACACTAACACCTATCACAGATAATCTTATTACGTTTTAGCACAACGACCTCCAACGATTGCTTCTCACACGCCATTAATGTTTACTTTATAATATATAATGGAAGGGAAAATGTTTCCACAATGTTAATAACATATCCAGTCAACTTTCGCTTAAGACATAAGTTTCACTGCGGTGGGGAAATTGCGGTTTGACAAGCTGCGCATGAGTGCCACTGATTATGATAAGGCTTTAGATCAAGAGATATCGTTGCGTCATAGATCGATACAGAAATGAAATGCTGGGCTTTTTCATTTGCCTTTTAGAAATAATATGTCCGTCGTCACGTTCGTATTGAAGAAGAACGTTTTGTATTGAAAAGAGTACTTATTCTACATAAATACAATAGAAGAGAAAAGAATAGAAACTCTTTGATGCGCGATGCTATGCTAAATAGTAAGAGTTATATATATTTTCTTTAAAAAACCAATCAATAAAAACTTCTTGAAAGAGGCGGTCAACGCATCTGCTAATACCTTCACATTAATGTATGACACAGGCAAAATAATCGTCCGTCTACTCATTCCTAACTAATAAGGAGTTCAGCATAAGTCTAATCCAATACAGCTGAATACCAGTATTTTACACGACCTAATATACCTTTATTAAAGCTGGTTGTTAGTCTTTCCAGTTTCTAAATATCGATATTTACTCTCGTCTCTCATTCAGTCCAAATTGTACCTAAAAAATACTTAATAAAAAACTTGTTACAAAAGTGCAACCTCAAATTACCATATATACCAATTATATACCAGTAATGTCACCATATACACCACCAATAAACATCACTGTTTTGTTGTGATTTAACATTTAAATAAGAAAACTACGAATCATTAAATTAAGATCATTATGACTTCCTGAATATCCTGAAATACATCAATTCACCGCAAAGGCGATCTTGTTTACCTTTTAAAATAGTTATTCGTTTTGATTTTGTTGTCAATTAGTACCAAGTAAGTCACTGACATTTAAAGTTGAACGAAAAATAAAGCATTACCGCAATGGTAAAAGTCTTTTAGTTTGAAATTGAAAATCTTTGCAAAACATTTCGATACGATTTGAAAATAATAATAATAATATTAATATTCCACAACTTTTCACACAACGCCATTTAGTCCCAAGTTAACCCTTAATTCGACAGTAGGAAGTATACTGGACATCGAGTTTGAAAAAATCTACAGCATTTTTTTTTACATTTTTTTTATTTTTTTATCCTAGAGTAGCTTTGTTGTGTCCTTCATTATTACATAAAAAATAACTGTACACTAGCACGTGTGCTCGGCCGGTCAGTCGTTGCCGCAACGTCAGGGAGGATGAACACGTCGCGACCGCTCTTGGTAAGTCCCGATTTATTTATTTTTTTTGTTCTACAGTAGATAGTTATTTCTTCTCAGTGTATTCTATAACATATTTATGTATGTAAACTAAAACTACAATTGTAATATCAGTTATAGATTTTGCGTTGTTCTCTGTGAAACTTATGTGTCCAGTATATTTCCCATTGCCAGGTTCTCAAGAATTTAGTATGGTTTAGTGATGTGCAGTATACTGAACATTGCCAATGACACAGAGAACTAACAATTAGAATTATATGAAGAATTAATATCCGTATTATGTTTGTTATTTGTTATTATTTAACCCCAAGCAATATTATTATTTCAGGTCTTCAAAAAAAAATCACGCGCCTCATAAATATTAGCTTTAGTGCCACCATCTCCATCAACATCATCACCGTCTCTCATCTAACGCTCTTTCGGACATAGAAGACCAGACCAGTTCTGATGAAGAGCCTGATTTGAACAATGGCCAGAAAGCTGGTGTCTTATCAGCTGCACCATTACTATCGATACCAGAAACCGACAGTAACATCGGAAATGACGAGACATCCAACGACGAAACCAATAACGAGCCAGTAGTCGAAGAACTACCAGTGCCCCCAAGACCAATAATGAGAGAAACCACCAGTAATAATGATCTTATTCCGACCTTGTCATCAATACAATCTGAACTGGACACATCACCAGCACCTAATATTGTAATACTTTTCTGCGGATATACTCCAAAATATACTAATAATACAAACCTTTTCTCAGTGCAAAGAACTGGACGGTCAATAAATGTTACCGAAGATGATAATACTGAATGATTTCCTGTCCACTCTTTTACTTTTACTTATAGGGTGTTGTAAATTTGCCATCTTACGTGGACTACAGACTGGTCAACTACGATATCCAGAAATTGCTAGCGCTATGCCTTTGAAAAGGTTTGAAAGCATACGCAGGGATATTCATTTCGTGAACAATTGTTTTCCCACTTTGGCTCGATACTTCAAAGTGAAGCCGTTTGTAGAGAAGGTGAGAATGAACTGCTTAGCTACAGAAGAGGAGATGAGGAGATGAGGTATAGCATTGACGAAAGGACAATACCGTATAAATGGACCAAGGCGAGAAATATAAGGCAGTATAGCTTCAAGAACTTTTGACTGACTATATAGATATTGTAAGTTAGATGATTGAAGTTTTAGAAACTTCATGTTTACGGTAATTATAAAAAGCTGTTGTTTTTAATTTATTATTGATCTCAAGATGGAAAATTACGTTATAATAAGAAAGAAGGATCAAACTTTTTGATTTATATAATTTTATAGAAGCCATAATCAATAAATAATAGGTCGGTTAATTTTTATTTTTTTTTTGTCTAATTATTATTTTATTATACACAGGCATTTTTTTATTTTGTATCATATTTGCAAAAAAATGTTCCTTATAAAAAAAAATATGACACAACTCCTTAATTCGGCAAAGTCCAGTATACTTCACATCGATATTTACAGTTACTTTATGGAGAACCTGGCAGTGTCCAGTATACCGGACATGGATTTTCTCAAAATCTAGATATACCAGATTTTTCTAATTATTTTTCCTGGGGTAAAAAACATCAAATAAAAACAAAAATAAATTAAAATATCAAAATTTTTAGATTTTTGTCTCTTGTCTAATTAAGGGTTAAGCTTTGGAGCTTGTGTTATGGGCAAAATAAAATGTATGATAACTTCTTTGTACGCAAAAAGAGAAACATTACAAACTATAATACATAGTATATTGATTACGTCGAACTCGAAACGTATATCGCCTAACTAATCTTATTAGTATAAACTGCCACAATTCACTACGGTTAGTTTCTTTCGATAATTCGACGTTGTCACGGCTTCTGTTTATCGTTATGTATTTTGTAAGAGAAAATTACAATCATATAATCAAAACAGGGAATTTACCTACCTACATACTAATTTGCATTGGTAATTTTAGTGATTATGAATCAGTCAAATACAAAGAATCATAAGACGTGTTCTACATTTGCGAAAAAAACCTTTGCTTAGATTATTTTCGGGATTTGCGAAACAATAGAATGAATCCGTTATCTTGTAATACAATCTGTTATTCTAATAGTTTATTTAAAAAAAACTCATTACTGTTTATCATTTAGACGAAAATGTCTGACAATTACAATGAAAACCAAGGTTCTGAGAAGTGTGCGAGGAAAATCGAAGAACAATAGTCGGATCTAAGACTTACAATCTTTTATGACAAGCTAAATAAAAAAATATCTGCGTGTATTCTGCAAGAAAGTAATTAATTTGCATACTTTTCACTTTTATGTCCATTTAATATAATATATTATTAATTTGCCTTACTATAATTAAGTGTGCGTCTACTGCAAGCACAATCAACACCTCTACGTTTCGTGCAATTTACCATCAATGGTACGTTTTCACGTACCCATAAACAGTACAGTTTCTTGCCGATTTGCAGATTAAGTGGCAATAAGTCCAATACAGTGGCCAATCGGTCGTAACTGTCACAACTCATTTAGCATTTATCTATCACATCTGAAAGTGGGCACGTCCACATCAGCCGTAATTTCCCCTCGCGTGACCACATCTCCGATTACCTGCGTATACGTCTCGAATCTTAATAGAAACTTGCGTATCAAACCAATGAACGATTGACGGGCAATAAGTGCTAAATTTGCCAAAATCACTCACGCTATTGTAACCCCTGTTGGTAATCGGATAGTGTTTAAAATGGTATTTGAGAGTTTGCAAACTATAAGTTGAAAATATATTTCAGTTTGTGCTACGAAAAGCTATCGGACTGTTAAGAGAATTCAGACTAACTCATTAAATCCCCCCAATATTGGCCGATAAGCAACCTTATGTAGGTGATGTTTCATGCATCATTGTTATTGATACTCGTCACATTCGTAGCTTCGTGAAGAGTCTCGTAGAACAAGTCGGAACGAATCGTCACAGTTACTCTTAATTGCATCACTCACGTCAGGAAGTAGTGATTATAACACTTACAAGAAGGAGCACCACTCGTGCTCACTGATCAATTAACGGTTCTGATCGAGTTTGACACGACTGGTAGCCACCGCACGGTATTTTTATGCAATACCTTACTATCATAGTGCTATGTTACATAAACTATGAAATCGACAATAATAACCTATGCTGTAATAGCTGGAATGTTTAGAATATTCTCTTTTCGCGTCAATGTGCTATCTCGAACAATTAGTGACACAGTCATTATAATCTTACTTCTATTTGCTTGGATAACGATTTAAAGTGGACGATAAATCTTTAACACGCAATGGATAACGTCTTCGCCTAGATTTATTTATGACTGTCCGTCCAGCGTCCATGTTCTACGGTTTATCAATGAAGCTCGTAGCTTTAATGAAGTTGAATGTGTCCACAGATGTTTAATGAGACTGTTTATAAAGTAAAATGTTAAACGCGGAATTCCCACTCGCGAGCTTGACTCATCGGTAGTGAATTTTATCTTAATATCGAAATGTTTTTAACATTTTACTTACGCTCCTAGAGCAACTGCTTTATACGTGAATGCAAAAACAAAATCACAGAAATACGTAGAATTCTCACGGGTTAGTATGTAAAACACTTTGATCTAGAAGACTTCCAATGTGCGTAATGATAATAACGGTCATATCGGTCATTAAGGTAAACTTGTGCATTACCTTCGCGAGAGCCGCTAAGTCACTTTCTAAGTTTTTACAATTATCTTGATTACTATGACTATGAATAATTACCTACTTACTTTAATTTCGATGGAAACCAGTATCGCATGTTATTGACACATTTGTGTTGTTTTTTCTCGTCATCATCTGCCTAGCCTTTTCCAACTACGTTGGAGTCAGCTTCCAGTTTAACCGCATGCAGCTGAATATCAGTTTTTTGCATGAAGTGACTGCCTGTCGGACCTCCACAACCCAGTTACTGGGTGACACGATGCCCCTTAGTTGAACTGGTTGTCAAATTTTCGGCTTCTGACTACATGTAACGACTGTCATAGATCCGCAAATGACAGCCGGAACCAACGGCTTTACGTTCCTTCCGAGGCACGGATGAGTCTTGATTTGTAATTAATGGTCGCCCATCCAACAACCTCTCCAAGCATAGGTTAAACTACGATCAACCCGTGATATAATTTAGGCTGTTATAATTTAGACACAAGCTCATAAAGTTCTATATTAAGGAGGAATTACAAAACAGTGCTGGAATTGTTGACTGTTTACGTTTACATGGCATTTTGCTACTTTAAATACAGAATGCCGGTACCGGCAACAATATGAAATTCCAATATGGATAAACAAGGGCTTGAATTAATGAAATATGAAGAAAGGATATACATTCTTGAGTACGCTTCTGAATGCAAAAAAAATAAGATAGTAGTATAATGATACTGAAAATACTGACCGGTTCTAAAACTGCAGTTTCAAATATCAAAAGTTTATATTACCGATTGATCATATTTTAGTCTTTAGTGTGTATTTGGCGTAGTTATACCTATGTCGAATCTTGTATTCAGAAGATTATTTTATTACACATTCAAAATATAAACTAAGAGTTTCGATGCCCAAATCCTAATTCTTTTTGGCTTAGTTTAACAAAAATTAGAGATTAATCTACTTTGATAAACCACCAAATTTTCTAGTTACACTTGAATCATCCCAATTATTGCTAGAACATAAACTATACCTAACCGCTTCAATGATAAGCTTATCTACATACCTATTTAGATCAATTTATTGATGTTCTAACAGCGTAAGCTAAATGTGTTAAGGCCTCTACATAATGACCCTGCGTTTAACATTGCCGCGTATTATTTATTATATAAATAATTATAGTACTTATCAATTAAGACAAGGCGAACTGTGAGAACGAAGTTGACAGACTCCTACGCATGTGTTGCCAGCGGATGCTGACTGATCTATGGTCCTTTTTTATCCAGCTAACGTGCGAAGGTTGCGCCACAATAAAAGTAAAAAAAATCTTTACACCCTGCTCGCGTAGCATAAACACTTAATTTCTTTTCTTCCGAGACACGACAATTTTCTTTCTGTCCAACTTGACATTTCTTCTACCCGAGCATGAGGCGACTTGTCGACAAGTGTTTGTACGTAGAGAAAGAAATTTACATGCTGTCTATAGCAACTGTCAAGTTGCTAGAGGTGTAGATTGCTTGTCTAGGTCTCATTTGATGTAGACTGTTTTACACTTGTTGACAGGAAATGTTTCGAAAAGAACTGTCAAAAGTGGAGAAAATATGTACGCACTTCATGCTCGGCATTGTTGATTCTTGTGTACTGACGAATCGACATATTATAACTTCTCATCTTTCTTGACATTGTCATGATCGAAACGAAAGAAATGTCTATATAATCTGTCACTTTGCCGATTCGTCTATAGTTCTTCGGTGTTCATGCTACGCAGGCTGGTTTTTTCGCGGGATTTTAAAAACAGAATAGTATCTATTCTAGAGTTTCAGTTTTTTTCGTTTAACCGTTTTTTATATAAGAAAATGCAAATTAGGTGTTTTATTAAGGAAATTAATGCGCCCATCTGAATGTTTATATGTTTCTGATAACATGCATATTACACTAGTAGATTGCTTAATATTCATACTCTTGCGACGACTAGGAATGTCTAGGCCCCTAATGGAATCTAGAAGGTCAAACAATGGGATTAATTTTTATTTCTTACTGGGTGAAGCTTTGTTTAATGATAGCATTATACAGTCGCAAACATGAGGTCAACACGAAATATTCATAAAACAATTTGGTGTAGACCTATGAGGTCGATAAGATTGATTAGTTATCTAGAGGAAACTTTGTTGCTTTAACTTATTTGCGGATCTTACATCGATTATGAGTTAATAACAATCAATCTAACACCTACACGTGTACCTTATGATAATAATCTAACAAGACGGTTTATCATCAGAGGTAAATCCACAAAATTCAATTAGAAACTATTGGGTAAAGAAGGCCAATTACAGTTAAATAAGAGTTCAATCATGTCAGTCGGGGTAGTGTAAGAATTGTCCGTAACCGCGACCCCCGGCACGTCACAGGTGTGAGACGAAACATCAGGGTCGTTTTTAGTCCGTCAGTAAGATACAGTTCCTTCCGCCATCTCCAGGGCGGTTGACTTACATGAGGATTTTCCACCTCAAATAAAAAAGGGGATCTTGTGAGTACCCAGAAGTCGTATAAATAATTGGTTTCTTAAATAAAAACTGCTGAACCTCCAATTGGAATTTAATGGCAGCTGTCAATATTATTGTTTTGTCAATGAGCTATTTGTTACAATCAGTTGAACATCATTGTCTCGGATGAATGTCTAAGTAATCCAACGCGTGTTTTAGTCATTCGTTTAAACTTTCATAAAAATATGTATAGTATCGTAAAGCAAGCAATATATTTCGAAACGCATGTTATTCAAAACTAATATGTTGCCAATATTTACATAGAACAACAAAAACCTTATGACGCTAATTCCAAAACAGCTGATCGAATCACAAAACACAACACAATAGCACTACACTATCAGATTTTATAGCTTCCAGTCAATTTCCAAGCACTGAACTTTACTTTCAATCACAAAAGCAGTGTGTGCGATGAAATTTTTAAAAGTAGAAAAACGCGCCCGATTGTTTTCTAAGTTTGAAAATCCGATCGGTGATTCGGCTCCGAAGTGTGGCGAGTCGGAAGCGGCACCGCACACTGGCGCGGACGCCGCGTACGCGCCTCGCGTCTGCCGCCATTGACTCAGAGAAAAGTAGGGGCGTCACTCACAATCAACGTATATAATTTTCCGCTTGTTAACAATTAAAATCCGAACAGCAGCGGTTTGGATTATCGCGCACACGATTTTTCAGCGAAATTACTCTATTGTCGTATGCACGTCCCAGAGAAAGCACATATAATTATCGTTAATGACCGTCTTTAAGTAAGTTTGTTTGCTTTCCTTTATTATTAAGTGTTTTACTAAATATTTCACACAGCGATTAAGAGTAATTATGCGCTTATATGAGGTCTTTATTCACCACTCTTTCATTTCACACCTATTCTTAATTCAAAGAAGACAATGCATCTATTTATTAGTGGTTATTCTTCTAACATCGGACTGTGTCACAAGCGAGCGCGTAGACGGCCTGTCTGCGGCGTAGCAGCCCTAACAATACATTACGCGGGGACAATAGACAGTGGCTACATCAGTTCTGTCGCCGGCTGATATCAACGAACACTGGAAATGCATCGCATCCAATATTGGAAATATTATGATGAATCACTCGCCGCATCCAAAAACGCTGCGAGCTATATTTGGCAGGGTTGAAAACGATATGGATGATATTCATTTATGTTGTCGCCTCCCCGCCTACATGCAATGCCAATGCTGACTGCATTTTTATGGCATGCTTTACAATCGGATTAAAATGTGCATCGATATGGAACTCAAGTGATTGATTCTAAAATTAATAAAGAGGTACTGCTACTATCGAAACATTATTCGATATTTATATGAGATAATGGCACAAAAATAATTCATATTTTAGAAGAATTTAGAATACCGTGGGCAGGTAAGCGTATGTACAGACGCCAGCACATCAAGTTACCCCAATGTGTCAAATTTCTTTGATCGTTTTTCAACTTTATGTCAAACAGAATAAGGTTCATATTCAATTAGGAAAATTTGACATATTGGGGTAACTTGATGTGCTGGCGTCTGTACATATTCTAACTGAAAATACGTGATGCGAAAACTTTGTATCTCAAGATTTAGCATTGTTGTCGTTTATATGAAGGAGTGCAGAGAGCTGAAACTATGGTCGAATTTAGACCATTGTGTGACCCACTAATCATTCGCCTGACAGTGTAAACATATTATACTGTTTTATTTTCTCAAATGTAATTCTTTAAATTAATTATGTTGCGGTTTGTACATTAATATTATAATTGCCAAGTCACACGGCCAACCGGAAAATCAAGTTCACAACCTTTACAATGCGGTGGGCGACCATTACTAATACATAAAAATAGACTAATATTCTCTGTATTTATTACAATAGACATTAACATAGTCATAGGGCAAAGATAACTCTATACTCTTCTGAACACTTATAAATATTAATGCTGTCCTACGGTGCCTTATAAAGAACATAAGCATCACGTATTGTTACACACATAGGCACATTATTTCCCATAGGGTATAAACTACTGAGCTGTAATCCTTTCATGAAAGTTCAATAACGTAGGTACATCTGGCAGTGAGCGACACACCTTTTGAGTCGAGTGATACTTTCGAGTTTTTATTCTGCAACCTTTTAAGGCGAAAGCGACAGGACTGGCCAGGAAACTCCAATTTTCTTCAACGCACGAACTTCAACTTTGTACTATTTAAAGCTTAATTTGTATACCTACTACAAGAATAATACCAATACTATAAAGACGACAGATTTGTTTTTTTTTGCTTGTTTGTTTGTTTGTTTGTTTGTAGGGATTTAATTAGAGAACAACTCAACCGATTAATTTTTTTTTTTTACTATCAGAAAGCCATATTGTGACCTATATAGTTAGCTATATGTGTAGTTTACTTTCAGAAGTACGAGTGGGTGGAAGGGATGCCAAAGTCCGCGAAATCGCGAGCGAGGTGCTATATGATATGAGGTTTTTATATGATATTGGAGTAAATGACTTTTTTTTTGCTTTTTATTAGTGCATATAAAAGTACGGTAGTATTTTCCTCCGTCACTCTGTTTAAGCTAATCACTGAAACTGCTGGACCGATTTGAGAGGAATTTTACAGGCAGCTTATATTTAAGAAAAACAATTAAAACCGCACAAACAAAAACCCATACCTCTTATTATAAAACGTGGTCTTAAAAAAGTACCGGGTTTAGTACTAGGTATAAACCATGAACTTGTAAATACCGTCTTATTATAAAATAAGGTTGTGAACGAATCTTATTCAAATAGGGAAGTATACACTAGGTATACATACAATTTAATGAAAAAAAATACTAGATCAGGTTGGAAGGTCTTCCTGTTTCTGTGGTGATAGATCTTCTGTAAGCGACATCTTTGCGAATGCAGACGCAGCTACAGCTAGGTCTAAATAAATTTTGAACTAGTCGAGATACCATTCAACTACATTCCAAAAAAGCATTTCTTAAGAAATCCAGCATTATTTGAGTAAAATCGAATGTGGATCCCAATCTATAAGACGCTTTGATTTATGAGTTATGATGTGGTTTACGGGTCTGAATGTACAAGTATTTGTTGACAAGGTTTTTGTATAAGTATATTATATTCCACAGATGTAGGTAAGTATGTTATTGTTTACTAGTCGTTTTCCTGTTTGATTTATGTAGAAACTGACATAATGTAACACAAAATTACCAGTTTATTTTTGCAAGGTCTCTACCTATTGCTTGGGGATAATTTTAATTTGAAAGCTTCATAAACGCTTTTTAAATATAAATAATTTACTTAGTATGTACACCTGGTACACGCTATGTCACAAAAAAAAAAAGTAACATATAATACCCGCATAAGACTACATTTAAGTTTAACGGCCCATGAAACGTTTTTACTTAACATTCTAGTAACAGTTTAAGCTTGTGATTTACTGGCTTATAAATACAGAGTAGTCGACGACTGTAAAACTTGAAATTTCTCGCTTAGTACTTTCGCAACACAAGTAATAACCACTTGAACGACTAACCGACGCCAGTTCTATTAAGAATTCAGTTTTTGTTCGGAAACCAGCCAGTCCTTATAGATAGACAATGTGTTGGATACTAATTAATATTCAGGACGAGCGTCAGTTCATAGGAACCGATGTGTAAGCCGCCTTTACTTCCCTATCAATTCTACTGACTCACGCTAAATTTGATTTAGGTAAACGGGGCATCGAACTTGTAATTTCAGAAGTATTAGTCGTAAAAGTGTACGAGCATGTGTATCTTAGTCACAGGCAGACCTAAATATTACTTCCACTGTCGCTTGAAACTAAGAAACATGACTTTGGAATCACGAACATTCCTACAATTAATCGTTCCAGTCGTTAAATTGCAATTAACCAAAATTTGTCACAAAATTAGATTCATTCTTAAGGTGTAATTAACACCCAATTTGAGCGGGTCGCGAGTCAAGGCACACTGCAGGACACGTCAGCCAATGAATTCCCAATTTCAGTAACATCTTCAAAAGTTTCTCTGCAGACTCCATAAAAATTGACAAACAAATAAACATTCCTTAATCAGGAAGTCCCCAAAAAGGGCAACAAATTACAGGGAAAGATCAATGGTTTTTTTTCACGCTAAGTGCTTAGGCTGCCCGGTTAGTTTTCCAACACCAGAAATATTACGAAGTGAGAAAAAAAAAGACTTGAACTCCGGTTCGAAATTAGAATTTCTTTTTCGTTAACGTTCTCTATTTCGGAGTCGTCAATCGACCCGTGTTCGCTTACTGACAAAGTTCGTGTCGCACGAGTTGCGAGTGTTGCGACAGGTTAAACATTTCGTATTTTAGTTCCTCTTTGTAACTAAAATATGAAAGCTCAAAAGTGAGTGATGGTCGGTGCATTTGTATTGTGGTGCTGCGTTCTATTTTGGTTACGAGCTTCAAAGACTGATTTTCTGGAATAATATTTTAGTCTTACATAGGAAGTCAATACAAACAGAAGTTACGAAACATACATACATAACCTCAAGTATTTTCTTATGGGGGTAGGCAGAAACTACGGAACGGTACCCACTTCGATCCGTACAAACTCCTTTTGGAAATATTTGGTTTTTAACAATATCTACGTATAATGGAAATTATTAAAACCGATTAGAACATACAACTGGTTAATTAAGTCAACATGCATCGTCTCGTGGCGTGATCCTTAATACCTACCCTTTCTCAGAAATTGGTCAATCAAGTGCACATTCGACTGAAAGTTCCGGAGTGCGTTCGTAAAAAAGTAGTTTTCAGCTTTATTATATTCGTATAGATAAATAATATTATATAGGACCTACAATTATTTTTGAGAAATAAATAATTTATTATTATTCTTTTTATTCATTTCATAACTTATATATTTTTAAATAGTAGCCCATTTTATTATTATTATTATATAGGTGATATAGATTATGTAAATACGTATAAGATGATGCTGCATATAGTAGAAACAGACGAAGAGAACTCACTACGCTATATGCTTTCAAGTAGATGCTACATTATTAATCGGCCAGCAAAATGAAAGAACCCAGACTACTTTACCAACTCCAATTTCAATCCCTGTTTCAAGTTCTGATGCCGGATAAAAATCATCCGCTATACGTATTTGCGTATCAAGTGTGTATGGCGCTTAATTTTTGTTGGACATTGACTGTCACAGGATCAGGCAACGGGGTAACGCACACGAGTCGAGGGACCGATGTCAATTAAAAACTGCCGGGGCCTTAATTGTGCCCATTTTAGCTCGATTGCGCCAGACAAGCGAAGGGACACCAAACGCGTGTCGCGTACTCGCGTGTCGAATTGCAATACCGTCGCTTAGAGAAAAAACATACGTTTCATAAACTTTATAAATTATGGAAACTATTTGTCAAGTGGTTTTACAAGTTTTAGTTGATTGATTCTGTTGATTTGTGTTTTAAAGTGGGAACCACTTCTGAGTTACCCGTTACCTATATACGCAACTATTTGCGGTTTTGTTTCATGGTTCTTAACTTTAGACATCGTTTAATACTTAGTTCTTCGTGGTGGTCTATATTATGGAAAGGCATTTCCAATAAGTTTTTTGTTTTCCTAAATGGGAACAATCAAATTGAAAGTTTTCCTTGTCCAAGAGAGACACATTTCCCAAAATTAATTAAAAATTGTTGCTTGAAAAAGTCATCTTGATCCAAAGATAAGAAAACTGAAGAAGCCAAAAAAAAATTGTCATCCAAAAGATGAGACAATACTTGGAACAAAAAATGCAATTGCACCAGACGCATCGCAAGAAAATAAGAAATTCGTTAAAGAAGCTGATATTCTCCCTAATTTTAGGAGTAATAAAAAGAGTGACAAGTATGCAGCAGGGGCGTGAAACATTTGGTTAAAATCGATTGGTGACGGCCGCGGTCGACACGGGTGCGCAAGCGTCACGGTGCGCTCCCTTCTTGCATTACGTCGCGTTGGTGGCACTGTACGAAACGTTACTCGCTCCTTACTAATGAAGCGAGAACTTGTTAATGTTTTACATGATTAATGTCAGTTTGGAGTTCCGCGGAAGCTAGTTGGTAAATACGTTAATACATTTGCTCTATTTCGGCCAACAACAATTGTTCAAAAGCGAAAACTTGTATGTTATACCTTGTGTTATACCTAAGCTTTCATTAATCATATTATCAAACTGTAAACTGAATTAAATTCAAATTGTTACTGTATAACGACAGAAATAATAAGTTTCCCTTTAACTCAAATTGTTAGTTCCGTTTGGTATGGAAAAAATTTGGCTAAATTTTTAATCAACCTATTTCACACTGGAAAAAGTTTGGTCAAAAGCTTCCTGAAGTTCCTACGAAAATATAGTAGTGTTAGTAGCGACATCTATTTACGCCGTATAAAACTAATACAACGCCATCTAGTATCGCATAGGAATATATATTATTTAGCCAACAGAGGGCGCTGAATGACAGTTGTTGCTACTGCACGCTAGATAGCGCTAAACTAATATATTACAAACCTTGAACGGGCATCGCTCGTAATGAAACTGCATCTTCTTCTATTTCTTCTTCAACTTCTTCCTCTGTTATCGACGGTGGTGCAGCCCAACAGCGGAGTCTGACGCCGGCATTGCCAACATTTGTTCCGTTGTCAAGCCTTACGCGAGGTAGACTTCTTGAGGAGTACTCCCCATTATTATTAGTCTGCCAAACAAAAATGTTCTAATTAGTTCTTTGTCCTGGAATGTTTATTATTTAGGTACTAAAGTGAGATTAGGAAATTCTATTTCGTGGAATTATTTACAATCGACAGTTACCTATCCACAGACGATTTACGCTAATTATGTATATTTGGCTAATGATGCAAAAATATAGCTATAAAATAAAGGAAGTTACTGTCATTAGCACTACACGTGTATGCAAATTGCAAATGCTAAAATTAACCTAATGAAAACACATTGCAAATAAATGAAAACGAATGCGATGCGGTATCAAATGTTGACTGAAATAGGAATTCATTAATCAGAATACTACAAACAGTACCCAGACTTCAGTAAAATAAGACATAGAAGCTTAAGAAACAGACCGACAAATGAGTGTCAAAGAAGACGCTCTAAAAAATCAAACTTCTTAAAATAAATCAGCCATATTAAAAGCCGAGTAGTTACTGTATAAATAATTCAGGGTAAGAAGGCCATCAACGCCATGCGCCATTAATTCTCTACATCATTCTGGACCACCGTTGAAATTTTTGTTAGCCATTCCCTAATTTTCAAGTTTTAAGTGTTCTCTTTGCTTCAAACTGCATAAAATCGTAATTTCTGTCCAAACTAATAAGATTTTTAATTCAAAAAGAAATATTACATAGAGTTAGTTAATAATGATTTATTTTCTCTTGATTAATTATTAACGGTAAGTATAAGTAAAAAAAACTTAAAAAAAAGCAAACGAAAAATAACAACGTGCGTTCAGAATCAAGCATTGAACTAATAGTAGGTACCTATAGGTCATACGTCAATGTCATACCCTGTATTATTAAATATGTACAATTTAGGTAGGAAGGTAAATAAATGCAGTGGTTTGTAGGTAATCAAGTCACACGCAGCCGTTGAATGAAGGACTCACATTTACTTAGTAAGCACGAAGTAGCAGCTGCTTACTGATAATGATACGTTATGTAGAATAAATACTGCTTTGAATAAGGCAATGTTGTGAGAAGGGATTTGTAAATCAAGCTTTGCAGCTTCAAGAGCTTATCGGTGTAGGTAATACTTAGGAATAGACGAACGACGAATACGTTGAATGGAAGATTTAAGCGTGTTGTACCTACCTAGGGAATGCAACCTCGATCTCGCGAGATCCCGACAACACGAGGTCTCGGCCATTTTTTCGATATTCAATCTCGAAAATAAGCAATCTCGTTTTCTTAATCACGTTCGAGATCTCGACACGAGATAGAAGCTATTTTCAAAATCACAATTAATGTGTGTTTGTGTACTGTGTACCTACATAATTACTTTTTTTAAATAAATAGATTTCATTTACATTGTTTTGTATTATTCATAACTTCATAAGATATTACTGCGATATCCTAACTAGTATTACGAGTATTCTAATTAATGTAGTATTCTAATCTAAGAGCATTTCTCGAGTTTTGTATCGATTTAAGGGTGTTTGAGTTTAAAAACCAAAATCTCGATAATCTCGAAATCTCGCCAGATCTCGACTTGTTTTGCACGAGATCTCGAAACTGCCAATCTCGACACCAGGTTCATCAGGCGAGATCTCGATTTCGCATTCCCTAGTTGTACCGTAGGTACCTATGCACCATTGACCTGCACCAAAGGCATTCAATACGTTCTATAGACGGAACATCGCGATCAAAATTTACATCTAATACTTATGTCCTAGTGGACACAAGTCGATGAGTTAAGTTCAAAACGCTCCGCTAGATGACACCATACTTTCAGTGCAGTTTCGCCTGTACTATTATTAGTGCAGGTCAATGAATGGTGCATACGGTACCTACAACGCGAATTTACGTGTTTATGTTAGGTAAGTAAAGTTACTTTCGGGATTTTTATTTAATGTGTATTTCAATATTTTTTTTGATAGTATCAGTGGTTGCTTGGTGGTGAGACCGGCGGCGGCGATACAAAGTCATAGGTCTCGAGTTCGAATCCTAGTTATCCACCTCTGACTATTCGGATTAAGAACATAAAACCGAAGAGTCAGAGATGCTTGGCTGTTAGTGGTGCAGCGTAGGTATAATGAATTATCATTTGCTTCAAAAACGGTGAAGGAAAACATCGTCTAAAAACCGGCAAATCTGAGAGATATTTCTAGACGGCATATGAAGCCGAGTGAGAGGCCCATGGGCGGCGAAAAACCCTGATACCAAGTTTTTCACTTACCACACGAAAAGAAGAAGATTTGTAAATCATTTCCTTTCATTACTTAACAACTAAAAGAGATGTAGACTAAAATCAAGTAATCATAGTAGGTAAGTATAAAAAAAAATGTTTACTTTCAAAACTCAGTTCAACAGTCTGGCGTGAGCTTCAAATGAGCAGCCAATGTCCTTCAATCATCCCAGCCACATTAGTGATGTGAAAACATTTGATTATTCAAATCTTAAATAAATATGCGGATCTCTAAGCAAACATAAAAAATACATAAAAAGCTTGACTGTAACTGCGTGTGTTCCTGAGGATGTCACCAGCGCTAAAGCGTACCTATTCTATCGGTGTGAGTAACGGCCTAACGGGTCAACATCCCGTCACTGCTAAGCATTATCGCTGTTTTTTTGCTGCTTAGTTATTTTAGGAGATCCTGCCGTACGACGGATTTCGCGTAAGTCACGGTGAATGAAACCGTCTTATATCTACTTACATGTCACGACATGTGAGGGGTATAAAAATAAGCTAAACGAACGTGTAGAAAATCTTCTTCGTATTTCTTGACTTAGCACGATGTTGAAAAGGCTGGGGTAAACACCCAAATGGCATAGTAATATGGCGTTTGACTAATATTTTTGATATAACTGTAAAGTTATTCATTATTAAAATTAATCTATTTTAAATACATGAAACAAATCCAAACTTATTGTTCCTGCCACAAGGTTAAAATAGGGCTCATACATTAACATCAGTTAGATGTCATCAATTCCTAGACTCATTAAAACTCAGCCTAAATAATATGAATATCAAAACAAACTCAGAAAGCTCTTTCTAAAAATGGTCATCACAAGATATGAAAAAGAGCTCATTTTGACTCTATTAAATAATATGACCCATGAATTCGGCGTTTCTGCTCAAAGTAGTCAGACAAGAAACACCGACCTCACCTAATTTTACTTATTTAAGCATATTTGAAGGTGTTTGCTAAAACTACTTTATAGATACAAATATGTTTTATCGTCTTTTATTTTTTACGTCTATCATTAACAAAATCTTTTAACACAGATTGGTACCTACATCACTTCCTATACATATAAGTAGAACAGACAAGTGAGTAGAAGCATCTAACAAAACAAGTCTACCGAAAACCTTTTAAGCCTAAATACCTAAAGTTGTTAATACAAACAAAGCTTGCACTCACAACGCTTTGATTACTGATTCAGTGCACATGTTTATAAAAAACACACACGTATTCAGTCAACACAACTGGTGTTATGAATAACCGCGGGCTGAACATAAGACAATTAATTATCTAATTAACTACTGTAGCAAATTATACCGATGTATAATTTGCTGGCCTATAATGCTCGGTAATATAAAGGTAATTAGGTACAATGTAGGTGAGCCAATCAGGTATCGATATGGGTATCGTGGGAACGCAACAGCATCACTGCACTATATTACTGGTACCGGATTATTTCGAGGCCTTATACGGATCCTTTCGAGTCGAGATCATCTCACCCACTGAGATAGTGTTCGAGTGTACGGTATAGGTTGCTGAGTACAAACTTTAACTTGATTGGATTGATTACAAACTAGTTGTTGCCGTTGAAGATTATAAGTGTTGATGTTTGGTAACAAGATTTGTATGTGTGGGAACTATGAAATGACGAGTCAATTCGGGTCTCTTGTATTGTGACTGTGAAAAGTTATAGTAACTACATAAGTAATCCAAGCAGGATTATACTTATGTAGTTTCAAAAAGTACTGAAGAATACTATCATCAATCTCAGTTTACAAACAATTAAATTCTTTTCCGCTTTGATAAAATAAATTGCGTAAAACCGAACATTTAAGTTTCTGAAATACGGATGTATTCCACATTTGGCACCCGCTTAAATGGCAAATGAATGGCAAATGCAAATGGCATCTGACGGATCAGTGCGTTGAGGTCCTAAAAATGTCCCTACGTACTGATCGTTTGGTACTGGTTTCGTTTGTGAAATAAAATTTTAAATAAATAATTATTCCGCTATTAGCTGCGAAAAATATCGATAGGTGCCATATGTGGAATACCGCAGATACCTTTTAAGCGGGTTCCCAATGTGGAATACGTCGAAATACGGTGTACGTAATTATATTTCAGATCAGAGACTGAAAAAATTAACGAACGCTTAAGCTAAACACCTCTACATATTTCACTGAAACTCACTAATCATAACTCTTTATTAACACACTCACATCCATCCAAACCTACATAACTCTTCATTAACGCCAACATTGCAAATCTAGAAAGTTCTCTTCGGCATTTATTATTCGCTAATTGCTCCTCATTAATAAGGCGTGCACAACAAATGAGGTAACTATAGAAAAAAGGTCACAATGCTTCCAAGTCGTAACACAAGTAATATTGCACAATATCAGAGCATAATGTGTGTAAGTATGTACATATTGAACAAATTCTATACAATAGAGGTGTACTCAACACCCGAGTTACGGAAGAATCCGAGGCACGCGTTTATTTCCCATTATGCCCCGCGTATGACATACCACGTCATGTGAACGTTGTGAATACTTGGAGCGTGACGCTGATCGCCACTTGATACTAAGTCACTCAATGTCCTTGCCGTACCTCTCTAATGATACCGTGTGACATGAACACTTGGTCACATTTAAACATGCAAACGGATTTATT
Organism: Euplexia lucipara; assembly: GCA_921972225.1. NCBI lineage: Eukaryota > Metazoa > Arthropoda > Insecta > Lepidoptera > Noctuidae > Euplexia > Euplexia lucipara. Next base: position 17,581,728 of record OV179145.1, on the reverse strand, counting down.
CAATAACTTGAGCTAAAACTTAGTAATGTCTCTAAAACTGGTAAAACACGATTTGTTGAGGTATTAGATTATGAAAATGCTGTGACCATTTATTGTGCAATTAATTTTAATAATTCTATTCATATTCAGTTGCAACCGGTTCGACTAAGCAGATGACAGGAAGATGGATTACTTACTTAGCTCATTTCATTTTTTTTTGCAATCGTGGTAATTGTTACCAATAATTACTCATGCCATACAGTAACCTTAAAAAATCTATCTAGAGAACAGCACTAAGTTGAATTTACAACTTTTAGCTTAATACTGTAGAACGTAGGAACGTCCTACATGGATATTTAAAAATTATGATGGTGAAAAGCTTTTTAAACGTCGTTTTTTATTTGTTAACATTACATCCTTATATCTTATAACTTAACCTAATGCGACAACTATAATTAATGTACTTCTAATAATGACCAAAAAGATTTTAATTAAATTACATTAAAATAAAAAAGATTAGGTAGGTTCCTACAGTACCTAAGTACAAAATAGTAGTCCAGTAGCAAAGTACTGACGCGGGTACATTACATTTAATTAACTTGTATGTACTTATTTGTATCACAGAGACACTATCTCCAACCATATCACCGTTCCGAGCCAGTGACAGAAATAACAGTTCCAAATCGCACGATAGCCGTCAAGTACTCGAGTGTAAGTTGACAAGTTGCGACAAGACTCCGAGGATACCATGACAACACTATCCGTCCTTTTTGCTATGTGGAACGCTGACACTTACAGATGGCGTGAGCCGATAAGTAAATAAGTAGCTTATATCTGATTACATTTGGGAACTATATTTTCTATCACCAAAATTTATATTTGTCATCAAGTTGTATCACCTAATAAATAGATCTATCGCCACGAAATATTTTCGTTCTCAGATAAACAAAAATTGTTCCCAGGTATGAATTATCAAATCAATGTTAATATATGTGTAAAATAAGAGATCGATAACCAATAAAATTATATTGCATTACATGAATATAAACTTCGTTCTTATAATAACAGTTTTGTTACTTAAATAATAGCTCTGTGCTCAGAATGGTACAGTTTTGTGTTTCTTAAATAATAGGGTGTGTCCTCAAAATAGTAGATCTGTCACCAAAATGTAGTCACCAAACAATGCAAACAATATAATTCAAGTAAAACAGTTACTCAAAATGGAAACGGCTAGGTTAGGTTAGGTTAGAACTGTGACCACGCAACGCGCGAAGGCGAGCGAGCTAAGCGAGCGTGCCGCGGCAGCGGCCGCCGAGCGCCAGATAAATAAATAAAATAAATAAATATTCCACAACTTTTCACACAACGCCATTAAGTCCCAAGTTAAGCTTGAGAGCTTGTGTTATGGGTACTAAATAGCTGATAAACATACTTATATATTTCTAAATACATACATATTATAAATAAATTACACCCAGACACAGAACAAATGATCGTGTTCATCACATAAACATTTGTCCTGAGTGGGAATCGAACCCACAACCTCCGGTATAGCAGTCAGGGTCACTAACTACTAGACCAACAGGCCAGATAAAATATCTTTAAGTTCTAATCTACCATGCATGCGTGCATTGCAAAAAAGGGGCATCTATTTGGTACTAGACCTTATATCTCAGGATTTTAGGTGATTTATTGTGGAACTGATTTTGCATTGTGAAACACAAAACTAATTAAATTGGTGATAGCTTAAATGATACCCATTACATTTTAAGAATTTAATTAAGTCTTCATCAAATATGTTAGCGTTGGCTTTTAATACAACTGGATGGAGTTGTATGAAATGAGGTGATAGATAGCTTTTCTTCAGACTGACCTCGAGGCTTTGGCTACCCATAACATAACTCCTGTTAAAGATCTACAAAGGAATGTTGGTAAAAGTAAATTTACATGTTTTCTGAAGCTCGGAATGTTATAGATAGTCACCAAATCATAGGCTGACCTCGGCAAATGTTGCTTAACCTTGAAGATCGTGCGACTTTTGTATTACTTAGCACGCCCTTCGAGAACAATGTTAATAAGGTCTTTAAAACATACCAGGTTTGTTCTACATACATATCTGAGTCTTCAACTGTTATACGAGTATATCACGTTCTATTCTACTCAAGTAGGAGTAGAAATGTGTCCACTCATGTAACCGTCTTCGTATTCTAGACACAACATCATGTCTGGTAAACAAACAAACTGACATAAAGTTGGAATTTTAATAGTTCGTATGAAGAACAGACAGTAGTATTTGAATAGTCACGAAGTAACACTGATTTCTTAGTCCTCGGTCACAAGAGGAGTTCTTAACTTTAGGTAGGGTTTCCAGTGGAAAACCCCACTCGGTGATGTCCTCACACCTCCGTCTGGTACTAACTAAGACCTACTTAATAGGGGCGATCCCATTGCCATCAACTGGATACGATACGAGTGTAGGCTCCAGGACCTGACTGAGAAATTCGAGATGGAAAAATCGAATAACAATTTGTTCTTATCAGTAGCAACCACTGCGTTGATCTAGTGGTTGCAAGTTCTACTTCCAGGCAGTTATGTTGGACTCCCTTTCATTAAACCCCATTGTTTCTACCAATTTCATCGTGTCTATGTTAGGTATGAAAACATAGAAAAAATAAACAACTTCGAACGTAAACAGAATAAGTACAGCTAGGTGCTTCAAACAATACATTTCAGAGAAGTGCCTTAACAATCGACGAGCATGTTTGAGTAATTAAATGCCATTGGCAGATTAATGAACGGGAATGATGATGTCAACAAGAACGGGACACAACGAAGTAGGACACATGGTACTTATTTCTATTTTAAAAGAAACATTTCTGTTACAGAGAATAAGACATCTACCTAATCTTGTTTTTGGAACAGTATCGACTTCTGTCGATTGGCTAATCCTTTCACCACTATGGCAAATTCAATCTCTATTTTTAATAAAGTGCACATGGTCGCCACCACCATTCTCAGAAGAAGAAGGAACAGTATTGCCAACACAAAAAGAAACTTACAGAATATACATTCATCTTATGGTGGCCTTTTAACATAGATATATTATGATATCACCGTAAATAATTGCTCAAGGTATCTGCAAATTATCATTTAATTAAAATTGAACTTTAAAAAGACGTGTAAAAATGATTAAATCATGGGAAGGTGTGTAGCCACGATCAGACAAAGAGATTTAAAATACTATAGAGCGGGCATGTCAAGGAAATGTCATAGAAAAACTTTGATCCCATGTCTCAGTAACGCCATCTAGAATAATATATGAATATTGGAGCGGCAGCGGCGCGTACTACAAAAAACTCATAGACTTGTATCCAGCAGGACACACTTTTTCGGACGAAAATTTTGTTCGTGATGTCCGGTCTATCGGTATTGAATGTCTTTGCGATCAGAGTATTGACCCATCATAGATGATGGTATGCATAGGTGGTATGATGATACCCAGTTACTGGGTTGTAGAGGTCAGATAGGCAGTTTCTCAATGTAAAACATTGGTATTCAGCTACATCCAGTAAAACTGAATGATGACCAAGCGGCGAGCAATATGATGATGGATGAAAGTATACATACACAGACACATGAATTATGAGATGCATGACTTTTAGTAGGTATGAACAGGTGCGTGCCAAATCGAGGTTTGGAAGGAACACAAATCTTAGAGACGACGACTCTACAAAGCCAAACTTTTTGTGAAACTCCACATGTCAGATTAACAGCATTTAACTATGTGTGTATAGGAGGGTCTGTAGATAAATAATAACAGCCACACGTGTTGATCGAAGGTTAAGTTACGCTTGCCGAGGTCAGTCCCTGAATAGGTGACCATTCTTTAAATGCTAAGACTTTTCCGTCTTCGGATAGCACGTTAAGCCGTTGGTTCCGGCTGTTAGAGTAGAGTAGTTAACTATGGATTATCGTGTTACGCAGGCACAACGTCAATAAGTAAGATGGGCAGTCGCTTCATGTTATGCGAAACACTGGAAACCAACCCCAACATGGCTAGGAAAAGGCTAGTCTGATGATGAACTGAATGTATCTATACAAATGTATAATCTAGCATAAAGTTATCAGCTATACCGCTCTTCCCGTTAGCTAGAATCTAGGTTCAAATCGAGCGATAAATAGCTTTTCCAGTTAATAGTCTGTGTTCACTCACTGCTCATACAAAACAGTAGACGTTATGGTATGTTCAAAGCAAGTTGATGCATCAAACGACTAATAAAAAGTGAACGAGCAACATAATTCACGATGTCGAGAAGCTAAACGTGGCCTAATTAGGACTGGCTTCCTCCTTGTGGTGGGACTTGATGTTCTGGGAATTAGTGACTTACAAATACGTAGTCTGATGCTCCTTGTTTAACCTACATATTCCGTAGAATAAACATACGTATATGCAATAGCTGTGTAATATATAAAAATAAAAAATAAAGTTTGTTTATTTGTCCTGTATGCGTACCTAAACCACTGATCAGATTTTGGTGGAAACTTAGTTGAGTCTTCTAAGGAGGCCCTTCTTGGGCGTCCTCGGAAGGTTTCTGAATATGATTACTTACTAACTTCTGAGCCAGTAAGGCATGACTAGGTCAGCTACTATCACATAAAAACCTCACTACACAGTGTACGTCCGTTATAAACTTCAGAAAACACAACCATTTTTGGTCAAACTTAAAGAGATAGGATAATTGACCTCAATATTTTTATTTTACTGTAAATTTAATGTTTTTCTAAATTAGGTAAGTGCTATAATTGTCAAACAGATGGTAGTGTAAGTTAACTGATTAGGGCTTTTGAGCCACAGCACCGGTTGGTCTAATCTAGTAATATACCTAATGAAAATTATTTAATATGATGCCACTTTAATCGCTAGCTTTTGGTAATTTAAACGAAAAGGCTGACTGTTATTATTTTAATTAAACCATTTCAATAATATACGTTTACTTACAAAGGAAATCAATCGTTGTCTTAGCTCATAAATATTCCAATCAATCTCGAACTTCTGAACAATCACACAATTCACTTTAATGTGGCCATGAAAATTACCATAATGCAGTGGACATTGTAGACTATAGCAAAACATGACGCCTGTACCCTAAAGAGGTAGACAGAAGTGGACCGACCAGTAGACACACATTATGACTTGATTTTTTGGGTTCCGTACCTCGATTGGAAAATACGAAACCCTTATAAGTTGAAATGACTATCAAAAGCTATACGTACGTTTACTTACGGCTTGTGACTTTTAATCGTTAAGATCGATTATATATTTTATGTAATGGAAACAATGCTTTATTTGAAGAGGAAATTAAACTACATTCACAGATTTCGCAACAAGCAAACCTAAACTGGGTATCAAACCTGTTAAAATAAAAACATTTGGTCTTAAAAACATATCACATGAAATATTACAGTTTGTAATCACAAGGTGACAATATTTTCAGTATTGGCCAGGCAATTATATATTATTTAGAACGACATTCTTTGATATGCATGGTAATGCTTCGTCTTCAATTTGGAATAAGAAAGTAGGAACTTATTATAAAATCAGAGGTATATTTTTATATCTGCAAAGTTGAGCTGAACCTTCAATCCTGAATTGAGATTTTTTAAACCGTGAAGGCACAGTTTAAGACGGAACCCTCAGAGCGTGGTTACACTCGCACTTGTCCGGTTAAATTTTAAGTTATCTAAGTCCCATGTCATTTGGGGCTAGCCTATTGCCACTTCCAGGGGACTTTCATAGTAAGTTGTTGCCCGAAACTGCAACTCTACCAAGGTATATGTCAACAGGTAATTCTATTTATCTACAGTAAACTTCAAGTTGCTAATAATGTTTTTTGTTTTTCTAAACATCTGATCTGGGGTACGCAATGTATGACATGTAACACAAAACTGGCGGACATTGCACCTTGTAATAGACACCTAAAATAGGTCGGAGAAAGCTGTATGAAATTAGAAACGCTGTCGAGACTGAGAGGCAGCCCTTTGATATGTAGGTAAATAAATTGTGGAGCCCACTGCTTTGAATTAGCTTTATTAGGACGTAATCATCACAAATTATTTTGTAAATATGTTGTTAAAAGTGGCAGTGGGAGAGCTTCTAAAATTGATTAAAAATGGTCTGATCTCTCTCTCTCTCTCTCTCTCTTCGTGACAAACATGAATGTTGTCCTTCAACGCAATAGTCTAGTTATACAAACATCCAAGAGTTTGTTTCTTTAACGCTTCCTGGCACTACCCGTCCAATATTAAAAGGCATTCCACGCTACCCTCAGAAGCGGGTGAAACTGCGGGGCACAACTAGTATGTAATTACTAAGGCCTGTATCTCGCTAGGTAGGACACCATGGTGGCACTACCATGGTCGAGCTGCCAAAAACTGGATGGTTGGTCGCGCAACCAATAAGATGCCAGGTGATGTACCCTTCATTGAGATACATACATTTTATTGGTAGCGCGATTGGTTGCGGCGCCACTAGGTGTCCTCATGCGATATACGCCTAATTATTACTTAATGATTAATATACAAAAGCTTAGATCGCGAGTATACAACTTCAAATAGCAAGTCTCTGGGTCTGGACTCTGTAAATTATGTACATAATATTTTAACCAAATTAATCAAAGTAACTAATTGATTCACGATCGATCGATGAGATTTTGATGAACATAAATAATACCTTACAGTAATAAATAGCGGCGAGTATTTAGTAAACTGTGTGCAAGCGTTAATCAAAGCCTACCACCACCATTTAATTTTGCTTCTTTCAATAACCTTACGAACTTAGGTAATAAATTATTTTATAAAATTTAATAATACTTGTAATAAACTTCTTAGACATTAATTTAATTAAATATTACTATTATGTTAAGACATAACGTAACATCACACCTGTATTTCCCGAAGACTTAGGTAGAGGTGTACCCAAAGATATAAGGTGTAGGTACCTATAGTCCACTCATATTTTGAGTCGTGCGTAGTACTCGCAACCGGCGCGCGTGTGTTATGAGTTATGACAACATGTATGAAAGTAAACGAAGCAAAAAAAGTACTATGTAAGAATCATAGCCTATGGCGCTCTGTAGTTTCTGCCTACCCTCATCGGAAAAAGGCGTGAGTTTATGTATGTATATATGTATAGAGTCTTAGACCCATGTACCTAATAAAGAGCGAGCCTATTCCCATCAGTCAGGCACAAATCCGGACTCCAGGCTGCCACTGAGAAATAATTTTATAATGTGGTAAATGAACGAAATACATGATTGTGTAAGATTATTAAATGAGATTATTTTCGTATCACCAGCGTGGATGATGTACTGATTTTGCTAAGTGAAGTCTCTCGTATATTGACATTTTCATCTACTATATAAAAATAAGTCGGGTTTTCCTTCCTGACGATATAACTCCAGAACGCACGAACCGATTTCCACGGTTTTGCATTCGTTGGAAAGGTCTCGGGCTCCGTGAGGTTTATAGGAAAGAAAATTCAGGAAAAATAACAATAAATTACATTATTAGAGCTAACATACTAATAAAAATAAATTAAATTACATAAATCAGATGCAACCTTCATAGTCACTATGAAAAACTAATACACAAAATTAGAGAAAAGTAAATGACAGATTGACAACTGACATAATGTCAGGCAAAAAGTAAATATTGAAAATTAATAAAAAATGAATCGCAAAATGTGTTGGTAAGCGCATAACTCAACAACGCCTGGACCAATTTGGCCAATTCTTTTATTTAAATGTTCGTTGAAGTTCAAAGATGGTTTTTACGGCGAGAAAAAATCGAATAATTGCCGGAAAACCCCTAAAACAGCTCTTTTCTTTTTCCCATACAAACGTTTTCTTTTACAATGAGCTCTATTGCTATTGTATAAAGTTCATATTAAATTACAAGCACTCACTGTCGTTTAAACAATGCAGGTATGTTCTTAACGTCAAAGGGTCAATTTGCACATTAAAAGATATACCTACGGAGCAATCATAACCAATTTGGTGGTGCAATGATTTTATTAGCAGGAGATTTTCGTCAAACATTGCCAGCGATTCCACGATCAACACCAGCTGGTGAACTCAATTCATGTCTAAAGTCCTCCAATTGTGGAAACATGTCAAAGTACTTCATTTAAGCAAGAATATATGCATGTCGAATTGCAAAATGACCTATCTGGAAATATATTCTCTAAACAACTCATTAACATTGGTAGTGGCTGCATTAACATTTCTCAAAGTTTTTAACCGACTTCAAAAAAAGGAGGAGGTTCTCAATTCGACGGTAAGTACCTAAGTATGTTTTTTTTTTGTGTTTGTTACGCGATTTCTCCCCCATTTGTGGACCGATTCTCAAAATTCTTTTTTTATTTGAAAGAGTATACTCCCGAGGTGGTCCCATATTAATTTGGTGAAGATCTGGTGCTGATCTTCGGATACACTGGAACTCTTCAAAAATAGACGGCAAATCTGTCGTGATTGCTGGAATCGCTTGGATATTTATTGTTTATACAACATCATGACGTATCATCACGCCTGTATGCTCTGAGGGGTACGCAGATGTGTACAATATACCTAGATTTCGACAGTTAGGTATGATAAGTGTCATTTATTAGGTATAAGTGGATAACCCTATTACCATGACATGTATTGTTAAGAAATAACAATATAAAATTAATTCATGGCAAATATTTGTATGGGAACAACTAAAAATGGAAAAATAAAATACTTTTTTGCAAAAAATAAAACCGACTTAAAAAAAACACTAACCGGTGTAAAATCACTCTAAATTCGGAAGTCGGTGGCCCATCATGAATAAGACAAAACCACCAAAGCCACAGACTTCCTAATTTATAGTTATTTTACACCGGTTCTTAGTGTTTTTTTTTAAGTCGGTTTTATTTTTTGCCACAACGATTTTTATTGTCAGTTAACTCGATCAAAAGATGGACTTATCCAGAAGGTTTTTCCAGATGTTTCTCAAAATTACAGGAACCATGATTGGTTGAGCGAACGAGCTATAGGTATTGGCTGCAAAAAACATAGATGTAAATGAATTAAATTTAAAAATACAAGAACAAATTACAGGCGAATCGAGGATATATAAATCAGTTGACTCGGCTACTAACCAAGATGATGTAATGAACTATCCACCAGAATTTTTAAACTCGCTGGATTTGCCAGGATTGCCACCTCACAATCTTCAATTAAAGGTTGGATCGGTAGTTATAATGTTGCGAAATATCAACCAACCGCGTCTTTGCAACGGCACACGGTTAGCGATAAAAACATTACTAAACAACGTGATAGAAGCAACTATACTGAAAGGAAAGTATAAAGGAAAAGACGTTCTCATACCGCACATCTCAATTATTCCGAATGATGTGCCGTTTGACTTTAAACGACTACAGTTTCCAGTTCGGCTTGCTTTTGCTATGACCATAAACAAGTCCCAGGGGCAATCATTAGGTGTTTGTGGTATTAATCTGGAAAACCCATGTTTCTCACTGTGGTCAATTGTATGTTGCCTGTTCCCGTGTTGGAAAACCATCAGATTTGTTTGTCTATGCGCCAGATAATCAAACAAAAAACATCGTATATCACAAAGCACTACAATGAACATAAAACTGATTTTTGTTAATAATTATGATTCACATGATTAACAATAAAGGGATTACTTTTTTTTAAATGCTTATATATGTTTTATTTAATTATATTTCTTATTCACAACGCCCTATCACCAGGGTGACGGTTCTGTTCAGGATAATTTTTTGCCCCGACTATAAAATATGTAGGAACAAAAAAATGTCACATTACATATCATTTTGACAGGAATTTATTGCAATTTAATTAGGCAGTACGAAGTCTGCCGGGTCAGCTAGTGTACTTATAAAGTTAAAAAATATGTGCATCTGGTTATGATTGATCAGCGATATTTTCGTAACAAGCGTAGCGAAATTTAGCAAAAAATGCCTTTTTTGTCATCCTTTGAATTAGGATCAACAACAATTATATTTATTGTACCTACAAGCAATTTAAACATAGGCAGCAAAACAGAATAAATTGTAACAACCGCTAATTAATTATTCAAATACTATAATCGGTATTAGGAACAGTGAAGTAGCCTCCATGGAAATGTTCCATAAATTCTACTAGAGAAAATAAGCTTAATTTCGCAATTACTATAAAATTACAACTATAAACAACTGTTCTAATGAATTTCATATTCTCCAATATAAATGATTAAAATCATATACACAAGTGATGTACAGACGCCAGCACATCAAGTTACCCCAATGTGTCAAATTTCTTTGATCGTTTTTCAACTTTATGTCAAACAGAATAAGATTCCTAAACAGTTGGGAAAATTTGACACATTGGGGTAACTTGACGTGCTGGCGTCTGTACTTAATAAAAGTAATTTATCTAATACTTACTTACCAATAAAATTTCTAAAGGAGCGTAGAAGTTTATAAATAATTTTAGTTTGAAAGATCTTTTATACATACTGTATTCATACTTTATTGCGGTTTGTGGCCATTTTGAGACGTACCAAGCCTGCATGAGGGGAGAGAGGCTATTTATGAAATGACGCTATTGAGATACGCATGTTTTGTGAAGTTACCATATTGTGAAGCAATAATATAAGCAGTCTTGCCCGACTAAGTAGTAGTGCCTAAATAAGGAAGTTTAAGAGACTATATAACTAATAAAGTAAAGGAGAGTTCATAAAAGCGTCAAGTAAAAAAAAATATGTGTGTCCTCAGGATGACAGCGATTTTACTGATTAATTTGGCTATTAAGTAAGTGTGAGCTTTTTGTTATCTTATTATTAATTGCACACAGTGTTTCATTTCGGATCTGATCTGGGAATCGTTTTTTCAAATCTATTTCGTTCTGGTTCTCCCTTCCTTCATGGTATTATCTTATTTGGAAGTTCAACATTTTGTAAAATATTAAGTTAAAAGAGTAAGTAAGAAGGTACCTTCCTAAGATTTAGGTTTCTCGCCCTTTCTTTTCGACCTTTTGGAAAGGGCAACTAGAACCCATCTCATTTAGTTATTTTGTTTGCCATAGCAAAAAAAGACATAGAAATAGAATAGAACTTTGAATTTGAATATCTTGGATGAAACCAACATAACTTTAAACAGCCCTGCTAGGTACCAACAATAACAACGTAAAGCCCATAAACAGACAACTCAAAGCAAAAAGTCTATAGAAATCCTTTAACATAAAAATCATGCAGAAAATACAGAATTCCTTGACATAAAGCTCTTCACACATCGGCGGCGTCGGCCGTCGCGTCTGTATGCAAACGAAGCGACGACGGACAGGACGAGACTACAATGTACCTACCATGTACTCATTGCATAACGTGCACGTGTGCTCAACTATGTGATTGAACGCATCGGCCATCTTCCAGATGCCTATCCGTTTATTAGCGAAGAAAGTCGACTTGGAAATGCGAACGTGACATCGTAAAAAAGTGCTGAACCAGCGTATGCTCATAGATTTTCTGCTTAAAGAAGAATTTCTGCTTATTTTAGAAAGAAAACTATTTGGGTAGGTACTATCTAACATGTATGATATAGGGATAGGTGACAGAAATATAAAATCACCCAAACTATAAATAAAATCGGTTTATTGAGTTTTTCGATCTGGAATTTTTCAGTGGGCATTAGGCTCCGCTCTATTAAATGGGTCCTAGACACAAATGGCGAAATGTGGTTGCACACCTCTGCCTGACCCTTCGGAGAATATAGTCGCCTTGTTATATCTATAAACAAAAACCTTAAACATAGTAACTAAGTTTACGAATACTGTCCATATTATTTAAAATCTCATCTGGCTCTGTCAATTTTTTTATGACGACATGAGCGAAGAATTTTTAAATTACTTTTATTCATTTTCAAATACCAATCACATTATTACGTTGTAGCTTAGTTATTACCAAAAATATTTCAACTGAAGAAAAAAAACGAAATTACGTGTGCCGAATTCGCCGTGGTCAATCAATCATTGAACTACCGCACTCGTAATTAGGTAGTTTATTACAGAACCATTTAAATAAATTACTTAGTTCCTGTGGCTTGGCGTAGATTATTATTTTGAATTTTATTTACCCATGTTGCTCAACCAGATATCTGCAAGTTTTTTTTTGTGTTAAACTGATTTTTGAGTTGGAAAGAGGTAAATATAAAATACGAGTATTACATTAGCATTTCTAAGATAAAAGTTCATTAAACAAATGTAGCTTGGCTCATCTTCGTTATTAACAACAAAAACAATTCTTTACGTTACTCTAAAGCGGATGCACACCTTTGTAGCTTTTTCTTGTATGCTGGGTTGGTTATTTGTCAGGACAAAGTCTGTATTGAATTAAAGTTTTAGAAAATCTAAAGGAATTTTCGGAAATTACAAAACATCTAAAAAAAATGTTTGCAGACCCTGTACCTCTACCATGAGTTTACACCGCCAAAACTCGCTAGCGCCTCCGTAAATGATTTGTATGAAATACTGTACAGCGCCCCTAGCGGTCACGGATAGAACTAAAATGCGTACCATGAGCACTATAGATTTCGATAGGTTAAAAACCTAGCGTAATCTATTCGATAGTCACTAACGTTTAACAGCTGTCATCATACAAAACGGTACCATGAGTCACTAATTTCACTGACGCTATCGAATAATACGCTTACGATAGTAGTTACGTAGCTCACTAGCATTTTGACGTGTGAAACATATGTTTACATTAAAATCATATACGTTTTTGAGTCTAAAACAAGTAATACCAGTCAAAATAATGTCTGCAAGAGCTTATTTAGCATGGAATATGTTAGTAGCCGCTAAATTCGAAGACCAACGACGACGTGAGCACCGTGAATTTCAAGCAAAATGAGAATTCATGTTGGACACCAAATGAAAAATATAAGTGAAATTAAGTTTATTAAACTTTACAGGCTCTCTAAAGAATCATTTGAATACTTTTTATCCCGGTAGTAAGATCCCATGGGACAATCATCAAACTTCACTAAACGTATGATTATCAATCCATTCAATACATTGAATAGAAAGTAACATACCTTTCCATGAACTCCACCAACAATTGAAACTGTGAGACACTGTGACACTGTGTTCCTCATTGTATTAAATAATCTTTTAAACTTATAAACAACACCGCGCAGCTCTGTGACTCAAGTACACAACACACAACATAAACAAACGGTCGGTTTATTTGTGATTTTGACTGTCGTCACATTTTTAGCATAGCGATAACAGACATTTTGAGCTTTTAAGAGCCGTTCTCTCTTCTGATTCGTTGGAAAGAAAGAAACAAAACATAAGTAATGAAGCATAGACGAAAGTATTCTAAGAGCAGAGTGAAGTTAGCTAGACGACACGATCTATCGAGCTTACCTTAGCGCCTGCGTAAGACGCCGTAAATCTCATGGTGCAAGCATTATCGAAATCTATTCGATCCACGTTAGCACGCTAGCGACTTCAACGCTAGCGAGTAATTTTTAGATGGCAACTCATGGTAGAGGTACTGATCAACACTACTTTATTGTGTTGTTATAGTAAAGTTTACTCAAGATCAAACCAACACTGAGGTAAAACTTGTTTGAAAGGATCGGACGATGTGCAACGTAACCACTTTTCAGTGCTAGTCTCACACTTTATCAAAACACTGTTGTTAATCTCTGTACTCGACGGAATACATAAATAGCTCCAACTGTGGCACCAGCATAGTATTAATTGAGAACGTTTGTTACTCGATATCCAAGGGACAAGTAAATCTACGTGACTGTACCAGACCGTTGTGCCCACAAATCACAACACTTGTTGTTTTATTAGCAATCAAACTAGTCCCAGTCTAGCTTTACTTATTAACTTTGACTAAGTTTAAACAACACACTATCATTGCAACAAAAAGAAAATCAAATATCGTAATGAGGGTTTTTATTTTGCGAGTTAGTCAATTTGATAGTGGCTTTGTTTGAAAAGCTTGTCAACATTAATGATATAATTTGTTTGACAAACTTTGATCGTTTATAACTTATAGTGGTTACGTTTCATGTCTGCATTAATTACAGAACAATAACAGGCTAGTTGAATAGGCTTTGTTCCATTAAAACCAATGTGATATAATATCTACCGTGTGGAATAACAACGAATAAACACGTCTCTACCATACGTTCCGAATCCATTATTTTTTTTATAAACGTTAAGCCTGCTATTATTCTTGGTCTTAAATTAAAATAGTTTTAAAAGCTATATTTCATTCTTGGAACATTTTTTAATTGAGCAGTGCGTAGTGTGTTATTTCATAGCGATCATATCTGATCTCCGAGTGCGGACCACATGTACCTAATTGTAACGGGCGTCGCTGGTCAGGTACAAACACCAATTACGCACGATTTTATAAGCTTCGCGATAACCCGATTACCTACTTCAGTTTTAATGGTAAAACATTTACCAATTGTTCGAAAGGTCAATTTAACGTGAGAGCTGGTCGGTTTTATGTTCCACCAGTCGCCTGGGAATGATCTGTCCTTGCCTTTACTCCCTTGAAAATATAATTTCAAATATTACATCAGACGGAGTTGGGTACAATCTCTGCATATTATACGTGTACGTTTACCATTTTAGTTTTACCAACTTAAGTTAAGATTTATATGTTCTAGAATTAAATGACATGTAGTTAAATGGCCAATCAGTGTATTTATGTAACCGGTTTCCAGTCTACTGATTAGGAGAGTTGTTTTGGACTGGCAGTAACTTTTTACTAACTTCATATAACAGAGCACGGAGACGCATTTGATAAAACATGTCAGTAAGTGTCACCAATTACCGGTATATACTGACGTTCCGTGTCAGTTGAAACTATGCCTGTGACAGCCGAAACTTGCGTGGAGCTCAAAAGTTTGTGAGCACGAATATTATTAGAAACTAGTTATGTAACTTCGTCCACGTGGATTTTTTTAAGTAGCCTTAGTTACTCCTTATAAGAAGAACAGTGAAATTCCTAAAACCAGTTCAGGCATTTCGACAAACAAAAAAACAAACAAACAAACGGTCAGAAAAAATGATTTAACTGCTGATATTTTCATATGCATTTAGTAAAACGCTATTATTTTGACATTACAAGCAGACACTCAAATTTTATTCAATTCTATGCTTGAAGTTGACCCTGGCTGTCGACTCCATGCTCTGTGATCAGTGTCTATCATAAAAAAAAACAATATCAATCTATAACTAAGCGACACGTAACGTGCTGACAAATCAATTAGGACAAAAAGGTATCTATAAATATACTTATACACTTTGTATAAAAATAAACATTTTGTCCGTATCCCTCCATGGTCCGCCGCGCACATGGCCTTTACAAGTCCATGACATCACCCAATGTGGTTTCATTTACACCATAATCCACTAGCTTCTACCGAGAATCAGGACAAAGAGATTGGACTATATAACAGCGTATATAGAACAAAAGTGTTTAGAGAAGACATAAAGTTATTAATAGCATACATCAATTATCGTAAACTTGAGTGTTATTGCATTAACCCGAGCTTGATTACTCATTACTAGATATAGAAAGTGCTTGTATATGTGTCGGATTGTTTGTGTTATAGCATGTATACAATCGCTTACTTGATAAGGTAGGTGTTTATCTTTCAAAGCTAATTTGAGTGAGTTTTAATACTTACTTTTTATTCTACCTCAGTACCTCTCTTCAACACCTTCACTTACTTTATTTATTACATCATCTAAGAAAAAAGAAGAAGAGAAGACTTTTTAACCCTAGAAAGATAGTCTGCGTAAAATTGACGCATGCCTGTTCGTAATATTGCTCTATCTCTCTAAATAGTGCGAATCCGTTGCTATGCGTATAGTAGCTTTTCTAATTCAATGCGTATAGGACATTTCATTAGTCGAACCTTGGACCTTCCGTGAGGCGCACGCCGCACGCGTCATTGAGGTTAGTGTTACCGATTTTTAGATATGAAGACGCCATGGGTCAAAATTACGCATGATTATGTCTTACGTGACTTTTAAGATGTTAGGTAAAAAGGTAGTTGTATTGTTTTTCAACTGATTTTACTTTTTATTTCATTTTGTTGTTTGAGTTATCGGTAAAACAGACTGATATAAGTTAAAAAAGTGATTATAGTTAAGAAAAAAAAATTTTTTTTTGTTGATTTATAGAAGGCATTCAAAGATTTTGTTATTTTTTATATAAATAAATACATTTTATAAGTAACATTACAAGGGGTTTTAATTATTTCACAGGAATTTAAATAAATAATTACGTTTGGTTTATTCAAATAAACAATTACACTTGACATTATAGCTAATTCAAACTCATGCGTAAATTTTACGCATGAGTTTCATGCACGCATCTTTAACGTACATCACAATATGATTATCTTTTAAGCATACCATAGCATAAGCATAGAAGCAGGAATGCAGAACATTTTATTTTAAAGATAAGTGAAAACAATTTTAATTCAAATTGTTTTATTTAAATTTTGAATAATAAAAGTGAACGAAAATCAATAGTGATCATGTATTGTTCATCCTAGCTTCTTTCAGGTTTTTAACATTAACACTGTAATTTTGAACTAAAATTAAATAATAAGTATACACATCATTTCTTAAAATAAATTGTTGCATTCGTTACAATTACAACTCAGTGTGACAGTAGGTGTTTAAATATATTATAACTAGCTGCCCCGGCAAACTTCGTTGTGCCTTAGAGTCAATTTATTGCTCTTATTTTTTTTTTTATATTAGATATACATACGTTCAATAAGACGACAACAAATAAATCCAAACCAATAATAACTACTACTACTTTTAAATTACAACATGTATATATAACCTAACCTAACTGACCATACCTATCCTATAGCTAACCCAACTATCTACCTTACTAAAATGCATTGATTAAAAAAATACTAAATTCATAATTTTAATCTGAACTATAGCCTCTATGTTACATACAATTTATGCCTTTAGTTTTCCCGGTCTACTTTAATTAAAGTCCTAACAGTAAAATAAGTTCTATTTGCAAAGAATTATTAAAGTTCGTCTCTGTCATCATTGCTAGTTACGTAAATTGATTTCTGAAATATAAGACTTTTTTATGCTACATAAAACCTCTAAGTTTAGTAACAAAATAAATTTCAGAACGTAGGTGCGTATTATAAATTGACAACCTTACCTTCTTGGGTTTAGCAGGTGGATGCCTAGTTAGACCTCGCCATACATTTTTCAGGAGTTGTAATCTCCGTAAATAAATGGTTTCTGCTGAATAAGAGCAAGTATATGGCAAGTTTATAATGTATTATGTTCGCGTATCGCCCAAATTTTATTAAAAAAACAGTATTTCTAGGAGAATTAGACCAAACAAAAAACGAAAAATCTTTACATGTGTGAGTGATCTGAATCCCGCCATCTGACAGAAATTTATAGAACCACCGAGAAAGAGCTTGTTGCTGTCGTGTACGAGTTTACGTTCGGTAAACATTTATAATAGATGGCGCTGTTTCAAAATTCGAAGAAGGTTCGATTGTAGGACGCGGCGCGGCGATGCGACGTTGCCATTCTGCACCCCGCGTTGTTGCCAAATTGCTCCAGTCAGATTCGTGATTTTGTGACAAAATTGTGTATCTAGCAAGTTAGCGCCGGCGGCACGCGGGTTTGCCCGCGGATTTTACATGTTATGACCAATAAAATGTTTTTTATTAGGGAATGAGAAAGAATGCTAGAAAGTGAAAAAAATATCTGCGATCTGCCTTTAGTTCACACAGATACAGTACTAAAGTAATTATTGTAATATCTACCTTAAATATAGTACCTAAAGATTTAAAAATCTTTCTACTGTATGTAAGTAGGTACTGATAATACATTTTCTGACACGGTAAGTACCTAATTCATTGGTTTGTGATGAATAAAATCAGACAATAGAAGTTCATGTATACTTAGGGTATACCTTAATCAGGCGATCAGCGTAGGAAAACTTACCTATTTTTTTCGGATCTGGGACTTTTGCGCGAAAGACACTTGCGCGAATCCACTTGCGCGAAAAGACAGATGCGCGCATAGACTTTTGCGCGATTGGACAGATGCGCGAATAGACACTTGCGCGCCAAGAAACTTGCGCGAATGGACTTTTACGCAAAAGGACAGATGCGCGAATGGACACTTGCGCGACTGGACTTGCACGACTTAATGGCCACTGAAGTTTACTCAATGGAGTAAACATAACATCACGCTTGCTACTTGAAGGTGGATTTTTTTTGGTTTTTCGTCATCGGTGTCGTTTTCATGGTTTTCGGGGTCGCTGATTACGAAAATTATGTCAAAATAAAAATCCAAGATGGCGACGAAGAAAATTTTTGGTTTTTCCGTCATGGGTGTCGTTTTCGTAGTTTTCAGTATCGCTAATTACGAAAATGAGCTCAAAAGGAAAATTCAAGATGGCGCCGAGGAAAATTTATTGGTTTTTCCGTCATGGGTGTCATTTTCATGGTTTTCGGGGTCGCTGATTACGAAAATTAGGTCAAAATAAAAATCCAAGATGGCGACGAAGAAAATTTTTGGTTTTTCCGTCATGGGTGTCGTTTTCGTAGTTTTCGGTATCGCTAATTACAAAAATGAGCTCAAAAGTAAAATTCAAGATGGCGCCGAGGAAAATTTATTGGTTTTTCCGTCATGGGTGTCATTTTCATGGTTTTCGGGGTCGCTGATTACGAAAATTAGGTCAAAATAAAAATCCAAGATGGCGACGAAGAAAATTTTTGGTTTTTCCGTCATGGGTGTCATTTTCATGGTTTTCGGGGTCACTGATTACAAAAATTAGGTCAAAATAAAAACCCAAGATGGCGACGAAGAAAATTTTTGGTTTTTACGTCATGGGTGTCGTTTTCGTAGTTTTCGGTATCGCTAATTACAAAAATGAGCTCAAAATGAAAATCCAAGATGGCGCAGAGGAAAATTTTTGGTTTTTCCGTCATGGGTGTCGTTTTCATGGTTTTCGGGGTCGTTGATTACGAAAATGAGGTCAAAATGAAAATCTAAGATGGCGCCGAGGAAAATTTTTGGTTTTTCTAACATGGGTGTCGTTTTCGTGGTTTTCGAGGTCGTTGATTACGAAAATGAGGTCAAAATGAAAATTCAAGATGGCGCCGAGGAAAATTTTTGGTTTTTCTAATATGGGTGTCGTTTTCGTGGTTTTCGAGGTCGCTGTTTACGAAAATTTGGTCAAAATGAAAATTCAAGATGGCGCCGAGGAAAATTTTTGGTTTTTCTAATATGGGTGTCGTTTTCGTGGTTTTCGAGGTCGGTGTTTACGAAAATTTGGTCAAAATAAAAATCCAAGATGGCGACGAAGAAAATTTTTGGTTTTTCCGGCATTGGTGTCATTTTCATGGTTTTCGGGGTCGTTGATTACGAAAATGAGCTCAAAATGAAAATCCAAGATGGCGCAGAGGAAATTTTTGGTTTTTCCGTCATGGGTGTCGTTTTCATGGTTTTCGGGGTCGTTGATTACGAAAATGAGGTCAAAATGAAAATCCAAGATGGAAACGAAGAAACTTTTTGGTTTTTTTGTCATGGGTGTCGTTTTCATGGTTTTCGGGGTCGTTGATTACAAAAATTTTCCTCGGCGCCATCTTGGATTTTCATTTTCGTAATTAGTTTCTTCGTCGCCATCGTGGATTTTCATTTTGACCTCATTTTCGTAATCAACGACCCCGAAAACCATGAAAACGACACCCATGACGGAAAAACCAAAAATTTTCCTCTGCGCCATCTTGGATTTTCATTTTGAGCTCATTTTCGTAATCAACGACCCCGAAAACCATGAAAACGACACCCATGACGGAAAAACCAAAAAATTTCCTCTGTGCCATCTTGGATTTTCATTTTGAGCTCATTTTCGTAATCAACGACCCCGAAAACCATGAAAATGACACCCATGACGGAAAAACCAAAAATTTTCTTCGTCGCCATCTTGGATTTTTATTTTTACCTATATTTCGTAAACAGCGACCCCGAAAACTACGAAAACGACACCGATGACGAAAAACCCAAAAAAATGTCCACCTTCAAGTAATAGCAAGCGTAATGTTATACTTACTCTACTGTGTAAACCACAGTGGCCATTAAGTCGGTTTACGACGGCGCAATGACGTTTTGCTGGCGACTCGGAGTCGGCGTGCTGTAATACCCTGATTACACCTACCGAGTAGAGTGGCGAGACAGTGCACTCGGCCGAGCGCTCGGTATTTGTAAACACATTCATTCATCGGCATGTGTTTACAAATACCGAGCGTTTGGCCGAGTGCACCGTCTCGCCACTCTACTCGGTAGGTGTAATCAGGCTATAAGCGTGCGGTCGGCGCGCTGTAAGCACATAGTCCGCTCGCTATCGGCACGCGGGCTGCGAGTCGAGTTGTGTGGTAGTGGCAAGCGCGCTGACAGCTCGCCGTTGGCTTTTTCACTTTGACATTGTGAAATATATTATACTAACCACGATTTAAGGCTCTAAATTGAATGACAAGTCAATTGCTGGTTTGGAGCGGTGCCGGTGCCGTGCCGGACAAAATAGACACCTTCACCAAAAAAATACAATGTTTTTGCAACACAAATCCGAACGTATTATTTGTATGATAAATAAATGTTGGATTAAGAGATTTTTTCAAAATAGCAAGGTGCAAACTCTTTGAAGAGTAGAAGTACTGTAGAATACTCGTGATAGATAAACCTTGCCGACTGGACCGATCACAAACACAAGCTCCTAGTTGTCCTGTGATTGTACTTTAGCCACTGATTCAAGGAACATAGCATTATTTGTCTCGGGGAATACGTTATTCGTGGTTGCCTTTCCTTTCTATGTTCATTATACTGTGATTGCACGTGGTTAGTATTGGCCCGTGGATATATTGTTTTACACAGGTCAAGTGGCAATTGCTTCACTTATATTCAGTCACATTTAGGTCTGAAGAAAAAGTGCATTAGTCTATATTATTATAAATATACATAGGTACCTACTTACAAATACTTGTAAACCATGGTTTGTCATTGTATTATGACGAAAGTAATAAAAAACAGGTTATTAAATATTTGTGCTATAATCATCTTCTTCATTTTCTACATCATCTCTAACTAAAATACCTACTATCTAAGAAACTGGCAGGTGGTTGATTGATAATTTCCTGATGCTGTGCCCATCCCAAATACCAAACAATTGTCATAATGTGCGCTAGCCCCCAACGGTACGTTTCCCTGTAATACAACTGCATTAATATTTAGCAATGCGCTGACACCAATCTGTCCTGTTATTTAAATTCAGTATTATATAAGTATAACGTTGAAAGGATGGATGAAAGGCGACTAACGAAAGGTTTTCATTTACAAGGCAGATGTAAGTGGGAACGCCGGGAGGGGACGCCCTAGAAGCACATACATAGACCTTATTGGTGAGGTTCTTCAGAAAGGTCAGGTGCGTGGTACTCGCAACCGGCGTGTGTGTATGACAACATGTATGAATGTAAACGAAGCAAAAGAAGTATGTAAGAATCGTAGCATATGGCGCTCTGTAGTTTCTGCCTACCCCCATAGGAAAAAGGCGTGAGTTTATGTATGTATGTATAAGTATAACAAATATTCCACAACTTTTTCACACAACACCATCTAGTCCCAAGCTAAGCTAAGAGCTTGTGTAATGGGTACTAAACAGCCGATAAACATACTTATATATTTCTAAATACATACATATCATAGATAAATTACTCCCTGACACAGAACAAATGATCGTGCTCATCACACAAACATTTGTCCTGGGTGGGAATTAAACCCACGACCTCCGGCATAGCAGTCAGGGTCACTAACTACTAGTAGTTAGTAGATCAACAAGCCAGTCAAATAAATATAAGTATAATATATTTTATTACCTACTTTGGTGGCGCGATTTTATTCTCCCCCTTAATAAAACTGAATTCATTGAATACTCCACTAGATTGGTGTCAACTTCTAACCTAAACATACTGTTTTCCCGAATGTGTTCCCCATAGTACGATTTTGCTTGTTATTTTTGATAGAGGTTGAACGTTGGGCATCTGATCAGCCCAAGATTCTGTTTCTGAACTTGGCATAGTTACAGAACTTGATGGAGGAACTGATTCCACATTTGGTTTTGGTTGGAACTACTGGGAGAATTGACTCTTCATTTGATTGGAACCACAGGCACTTCAAATTCCGCAGAAACAGGAGGTTCCATTTCTAACCGGTGTGTAATGTGGTAAGCTCGCATCCAGCAACTACATATTACATGCCCAAGCTTCATTTGGGACCGGTAATTGAAATAAATGTGTTAATAATGTTACAAAACTCTTATTATTGATTAATTTTTGACTCATATTATTGAAAATGATTGATTACATGAACTAACAAACAATTATTTTATTACCTGTCGGGTAATTATTTGGTTTTCTACGTAATTTCTTACATCAGATCTCTCTGGTAATGTGTGACATAGTCTTCCTATGTGTTGACCTAAAGAAATGCCACAAGCTATGTATAGAACCATGCGTGAAGTAGGTCTGATACCACTGGGATTTGCTGTGCGATTATTGGCTTCTTGTACAGTCAGGTGTACACATTCTTGACATAACTGATAATATTATCAGTGATCTGTAAATCAAATAATTATGGTAATGATTTAATGTTTCAGTAACTGAAAGGAAATTGTCATAAATCAATTTACTAAAACACAGTGGAGACCAAGTATGTAAAAAAAATATTAAAAACAATAAAATATTTAGATTGTGATTGGTTTTGTAAGGAATGGACTAAAGCTTTAACAAAGGTAATGGTTATGGCACTCTAAGCCTTGTTTGTGGCATGTTAAATCCCTTGTTCATTGTTAATGGTTAACAAACATCGCTAAGTAACCAGTTGTGCTACCATATTTTGAATAACATGTTTACAAACTGGTATTTAAGTACCTACCAACAAAATTCATTCAGTTAAACACTGTGAAAATCACAAGAATAGGAAACATACCTGTCTTCAGCGGTTTTTTATTATATAAAGAATAGTTTGGGTCTCATGTTCCGCCAGACATCGCCTGTATAATGTACACCTTCTAAATAACCTCACAGAGTACATTAGACTATAGAATAACCTTCCTGTCAGCACTCCGAATGGTTTTATTAATTATTTTTCACTTTTTACGTTTAATATTCAACGATTGGTGGTCGAAATTATAATTCTACGAGATCGTGAACTTTGTTTATTACGAGATGTCATTATTTTGAAAATGTTGCCAACAGACAAAAAAATAGTTCCGTTTCTAGACTTTTTTGCCCAGCATAATAAATAAACTAATATTTATTTTTAGTTTTCGCTATAATGTAAGGTCATTTACTTATACATAATTTGGTCCTCTTTCTTTACATTAACCCCTTCTGGACATTTTGATTTCCAACCATGTTTGAATAAAACGACATCTAGTGGTGTCGAAAGTTACTACTAATTTCTTTGCATGTGTGTGTAAAGAGTATATTCATGCAGCTAAATCTTTATTATGTTCTAATCTTTGTATTAAACCAGTTAACAAGCACAGTGATTATCTAAGAAAATCAAGTTAATGCCCTAGTTTTTGGGTTTATTAAAGTTGTCTATTAAAAATTTCTATGTTAGGTGTAAAAATTGAAAATGTTCGAAATTGTGGATGTGTCGCCATCTAGCGACAAAATAGCAGTGAGAACAATCATCCATTCACCTTAAGACTTGTCAATTTCAAATTGTCACCTGATAATGAACTGGGAAGTTTGACTCCTGTCATGTCATCCAAGATGGCGCTTCGTTTGAAAAATGTTTGAGACAACCGATATTCTTGATATTTATTTTTATGATGTCGAACGGGATAAAAAGTATCCTATGTCCTTCTCCTGGCTCTAAACTACCTCCCTGCCAATTTTCAGCTAAATCGGTTCAGCCGTTCTTGAGTTATAAGCGAAGTAACTAACACGACTTTCTTTTATATATATAGATAAATTCGGCGTCTATTGTAATTTGTAATTATTGTAACTTGTAATTGTATTTTCTTTACAAAGTGTGCATGGAAAACAACCTTTTTTAACTTCTGCCTATAGTAAATAGAGAAGGTATAGATGAAATCTGGTAAAAAGGAAACAAAAATTAAGTAATATTTATAATCGGTAAGCAAATTGGCATTAAACGTCATGCATGTTGTTCAGATGAAAGGAAAATAAAACGAAAAGCTTTAACGCCGAAAATGTGCCAAAATCAAACGTAAATCACAGAAAATCTACAAAACAGATCACGGAACGAAATATTCACATATATTTAATGACATCCATGAATCAGGTGATAAAGAAGTGCAGGGGTCATAAAGCCAGGGCACACATCTTACCTTGTCCACATAAAACCCGGGGAACGACTGTCCGGCCGCGTGCAACAAATACAAGTCACAATCAGTGATTTAATACACAATACCTATATAATACAAAATTTATTGTACCTACACAAATACATGAAATACAAGTACATAAAAGAAATTGCACGTAAAAACGTCTTTGAGAGCTTTTTGATATATTTTTTTCTTTAACTTTATCTACTTTTGATAGACTTCTTATGTTACAGTCGGTAACTATAGTAGTAAGGTTATGGAGAACGCATGCTACCATTCCGAGTTCCGCACGATCTATCATGCTTAAGATTCTGTATATTTTACGACGACGAACCCCACATGACCTAAACATGTGGTAAAAAGATGGTTTTAGATTAAGTCGATGAAGTTTATTCAAGATTTAATCGCCTCTTACGAGTTTCATTATATGAAATGAATAGATAAACTTTTAGTTGCTAATGTGTTTGCTTTGTCTCAAAATATTTGCATACTAAATGGAAAATAATTAAAGCATTTCAGATATATTTCAAACAATTATTATTATCCGTGAATAATAATAAAAAAGCTAGTAAGCTTGAGGAAGTTGTGAGAGTCAATGAGAAAAGCAGACAGTAAAGAAAATGCAATGAAAACTGTTATTATAGTAATCGTGATCATAAATGATTAGCAAACCGCCAGTTAGCGCCATAACATTATTTTAATCTTTGTGCTTGACACGTCTTTGATATTCTTGACGGATACCGGTTTTGAAACATGAAGTAAGGAATTATTTATCATTAATTTGGTATGGAAAGAAAATTACAGCTTCACCCAAAACTGTCAGTCTTCGTATGATCGTATCAGATTAGACTGGTGATTCGTTTTAGTATTAATTTGAAACTTATTCCAATCTGTTTCATTTCAGTTCGATACTAATTTGTAAAAAAACATTTGGAAACAGAACTTGAAAATGTCGTAAGTAAATCTGGAGTTCTCTTCTCCGTTTTAACCCAGACTTAACCTATTCTTTGCGGATGAACGCTTACTAATCCAAATAGATCAATGGGACCCGAAACAACGCCTGCTAGATGACACAACGCATCTGAAGTACTTCATGATTCAGCTAAAAAGCGATGCGTCTTCGTGAGAAGCGGAACCTAGTCACTTTGCGTTTCCGTCCTCATTGTTTGAAACTTTAAAGACATCCTGCCTTTGATTAATAACTCTATGTAGGATGTATCTTACTATGTTCCATGTACCCAGCATATGGTCATAAAGTTCAAAGATTCAAATAACCTCGCCCAAAAGATGACTTCTTAGTTTGACGAGGAATGTAAATTTTTGGGACAAGAAACTCATTATATGAGTCATGATTCGCGTGTTGGAGCTTTCGTGTGATTTTGAATAACGTTAAGGTTCAACGGGGCAAATACTGTATAGATAATTATATGCCTATCTTATGAGGCTAAATGATTTAAGAAAAATACAGTAGCAGAATGAATTGCTTTTTCTTGGTTTTTTTTATGACCGGCTAATGATGTAGTCAAGAGTTCTTATAGTAGAAAGGATGTATGAATTGAAACCGTATCCTACGTTTATTTTCGACATACATATAAGTATGTAATAAAAAAAAATAAAAAAATTGCAAGTGTTGTGTTGTGTGTTGTGTGTGTTGTTGTGTGCGTAAAATATTCTTTTGAAGCTGCTAAACAAACATGCCATGGGTAAATAAATTACTTACATAGCATACTCAAAGCAACCTTGACCTCAGTAAAGAAACACCTTCATTTCAATTCACCACAAAGTGTCTAACAAGTATCAAATAGGCCATAAAACTGTGGTTCAAACAAAGCTTTAACTGCAGAGTTCATTCGTCTTATCCTGCGCCCGCGCGGCAAAAAGCCGCTCTTAGGCGTGCAACGCATAATTTTGATTTATGTAGAGTGCCGGCCGCGCGCCCACGCCTCGCATTTTGTCTGTTTGTACTCAATGCGCAGGCGACGCCGCGACGCACGACTCAAATATTGTGGCCCTATTTTAACAAATAGGTTTGATATTTATTAAAATATCAAATTTAAATAACAAAATTAAATCCTACACGTTGGTGGGTAAGCAAAATAGCCCACTCAGTCCAGCCAACCGCTGTGAAATCATATATCATGTCATAGTTTAAGAGAGGCTACTCCGAGTTGCCTATATTTTATAATAGTTTAATAAGGAATTATTAAAAAAAAAATTGGTGGACAGTTTAAAAATTCGGAAAAAGCGGAAAGTGCTTTTCGACACTATAAAAAAAATATGCTGATCTGCATAAATCAAAATTTTGGGCAGGGCAACATCTATCGGGTCAGATGAACAAAATTAATAAAGTTGTAATGTTTTTAATATCGTAAGTATACGCTAATAATGCCTTGATTTCATGAAGTATGTTTTAATGAAAATATGGCAGGATAAGATAAACTCTAAAATAAAACACTTCCAACCTGAACAGTCCAACAGTGAACCGATTAATATTTCACTCTTACTAAAAGATGAAATGTTTAATGTATTAAAGCAATTTATCCATTCACTTACTCCAGGTTATTGCTTTATTAATGTACCCATGTTGCTTAAATTACTATAAATCTGTTCGAGGCCTACAATTAAGCTAAAAATTTAAATTAGTTAATCCACATCATTGTATATCATCATTAAAACGGTTCATGCGTTCTTGTGCCCGTTTCAAATGTGTATAAATCGCGTTCTCTGTTACAACACTTAATCCAATTTCCCACAGAGTGACGTAACATCACCCGTTGGTCCCATAGTTATCATAATGAGTGTAATCAAAACTAAAATAATGTTAGACTGTGCTGTCGAACGTAGCTTAATGGTATTGGTATCGATGACTAATTCAAAATTAAAATCGACTTTCACTGATCTGATTAGGGTTGGTTCGATTTCCAAAAATAGGGAGCAAATTATCTATCTAATTATTGATAAAATCAGTTTTTGTTTTCTGGTTATAAATTATTTCTATAAAACTAAATTCGTGTTCATTCATAACTATACTATGTATTTGTATTCATTAGCTACATATTTACTTCCTTTTGCAAGTAATAAAACAAATAGGGAGTCCTTTTTTTCGGTATAACAAAATGCTTTCCAAAATATGATTACCTATTTGTTAATGGCAGCCCTGTACAAATGTTTAAGCATAATGGTCGGGAATGTTCCCTTAGCTGCCCGATGAGCCACTCTAGCGCACGCGAGCTGCGCGCACGCAACCACAATGAGATCAACAGTCAAATTGAGCTATTTCTAACACTAATACATTAAGTAACTGCATCTGTACTTTGTTCAGATGTTGTTTAGTTTGTTTATCACTATGAATTCCATTAAATTACAAGAAAACTACCTACACTGTCATAACACGGATTTTCTTAATCACATGGGACATTTCTGTCAAAAAATCTAAGTAAAAGATATATTCACGATCGTGGTTGCTGTCATCGCCTCAAACCTTATGAAGCAACCAAATGACTTGCTGTAAACGCTCCATCACTTTAAAAACCATCAAATTTACCGAACAAGCCATTTTCACGAGATTAGGAAAGCGGAACAAACGAACCGACGGATAAATCGCAATCTCGAAAATAATAAAGCAACAGCTTGTAAGTGTATGTGAGAAAGTGACCACCATTATGTTTAACGAGAATTACTCTTTTTGGTAAGTGATAAAAAGTACTGCTAGCATATTTGTGCGAAAGAGAAAATTGACAGATAGAAATATTTAAAAAAATCTGTTGACGCGAAATGGAAATGCAACACGGTGGAATCGATATTTCTTATGCAGTTCTCAAGAACTCTTAAGTTAAGTTAAGTTAATATGGGTTAAGTAAGATACCTGAAATAAATGTTTTTTTTTTTTTTTTTTTAAGTTAACTCTAGTAAACCGTAAAAATATTTTCATTTACTGAATCTAATATCAATAAACGTAGCTGTTTGTTTTACGGATTAGCATAAAATATGCAAAAAAGGTTTAACCCAAATAAAAGAAATGACGTGCCAAATACAAAAACCTAAACGTGTTCGACAATAGTCACGCTCTATTGCACTCAAATTTAGTAACATCACCGCATCCGGTTTTCTATGATTATACGGTAATAAATAAAGCCTTCGTGTTGGCATTACTTACTGACCCATACGGAATGCTAAACTACACGATTTGTCTACATAAAATCGACATTAAAAACTGGCAAAGGTAGAAAAAAAACAAGAACGTCCTGGATACGGCGAATTGTTTTTTTTTGACAGAAAATTTAACTGATAGGTTATATGCCTATTTATTTATTTATAGTTACTTATTATGGTACAACACCAATTACACTAAGTATAGACATAGAGACAATTACAATTATGATAAAACTTATAAAAACTGATTCAAAATTAAAATTCTTAAAACTAACATGGAATAGTAGATTCCCTGGCATACTTACTCTTACAGAACACCAGGCATACACGCATTATTTTAATCCATTCATCCGCAAACACATCACAATCAGGGTTGGCAGCAAAAAGGGCATTCAGCACCTTTAGAATACGAAAAATTGGGGATTCGGTTCTGGCTACAGTTTTGGCTGGCAGTTGCGCAAACAGGTTGTGCCGACGCCGACGGCTCGGCTATGAAATAGAGCGCGTGCACTGTTTTTTCGACTCTCTACTGGAAACCGATACATGTGTATTCAATAATAGTTTCAACAGTAATTCCTTTTGCTAAAGCTAAAACAACCGAAGGTTCGATACTTTAAATTCTTATACATTATGTAGCTGATAGTTACGTTTCAGTAAGCAATGTCCGCAATAATGTATTGATCAAAATAATTGTATTGGAAGCAATGAACGCTTTATAGCCTCAATCATGTTTATGCCAAATGCAATCATCATAAATATGTTAACAAACAAGTATTCTGTAATTCTTTCATTGTATCGGGTTTTACGAGAATAGCTCTTGCCGTGGTAATAATTATATTTTATCCTCTTCGTATGGTTGGGTGAAGGGTTGTATCATCCACACTGTCCTCTGCATTGGGGCAGTAAATGTCGTAGGTATTAGAACCTAAGTAAAGAGATTGATACTTACAGCTAGCTCTTCACTGGTGTAGGCAGTAAGGATGCGGCGATCCTGCTGCAGCACGCAGTAGAACGGCTCCCAGGATAACGGTACCCCCACAGCCGCTCCCGCCACCGCGCTGGATGCCCCATCTGATGACAAACACAAAGAAACTGTAGATACTTGTCAATAAGGAGCTCATGAAGTCGTCTTTAGCATGGCAGTGGTTCACTTTTTGATAATAATGACATAAGACGATCACAGATTCTATTCGTTTTTCAAATTCACCTTAGCACCATTTGTTTCTTGTATTTTGTTGGGTTACTGTACATTAATTCGGAGTTCAAACCTCAATGGTTGCAACTTTTTATTACCGGCCAGGCTTTTTACGCCATTTCTATAATAAGCAATAACCATCGACCGCATTTGGGCACACAACAAATCAATAAGCAGTTCACAAATATTTCACAACATGTGGCTAGACGATGAGGACATTTAAGAAATCATCTGCTTGTAATATCTCTCGTATTTGTCTTTGGGAAAATAATAAATGATCTATCTGCATATTAAGCGCTTTCCCTTCTGTTTAACAAAAAAAAAACCAAAGAAAACTACTATTTCAGTTCGAGTGAAAGTTATGAATAATACAACAATAGTTCTTTGAAAAACTTGTTTTTACGAGTACAGGCTTCTTTTGCTGCCTTGGTTTTATGTTAAAATAAAAAGAAAAAGTTGAGAGATTCTACAAGTGTCCAAGAGAGATTTAGAGATCGTTGCGCTTGGCTCATACTTGTCAATTTCTTTACAAATGTAATGTTTGTTATATAATAGCTTCACTGAGTAGCTACCCGTACTTAGTCAAAGAAAATAAAATTGTGCTGATAAATATTGGTATGATAAAATAAAGGTAAGGTAGGTTAATTTTGAACCACTTCTAACAAAAAGTTTGCTTTGTACGTTGCGTCACCTTATTTAACTATGGCTGTCTATATACCTACTAACTCTCTTCACAATTACGACCAAACTTAGTCTACCATCACAACAACATAAAAATCTAATTGAACAACAATGTAAGCGTAATAAACATAAAAATTCTATAACAAAAACACTTACGTTACGTTAAGGTACTGTAATACGAAGTGAAAGGTACTCTACCTACTTATTTAATTGTAAACATAACATTGCATACCACAAAATACTATAGGATTACGTGACTTTTGTGATATAGGTAAATTATATACTATCATAAGAGTATCGTGTAAGTACCGACAGTTTTTAATTACCGTATAGTTATAAGACGTCGACGATACCACGAGATATTATGGAAAGTGGGTCGTTCATCTATCTGATAAAATTCGAAAGATCTGAATTACATGCACGCTGTGCGCCGAGGTGTGACGTAACGTACATGTAAATAAATTTCACTGCGCATTAAAATCTAGAACCAGCCTAGCCAAACGAATTAGTAAAAATGACCCCGAGAAAACTTAGGTGAAATGAACTGTCAATTCCTAATATTGGTACTTAGATATTTTTAAATCTGCAGGTTTTGGCGTCTGTATTGAACAGCTGTGTTGCTCAAACCATTTTTTTTATATAAAAATTGATAAAGAAAACTGAATATGAAGGCCATACAAATCTTTTTTGTAAAAGCACAGGGTCCCTAAAGGTAGACAGAAAGTTGAACAATATTCAAAATAGATATTATACATACATACATACATAAACTCACGCCTTTTTCCCATGGGGGTAGGCAGAAACTACAGAGCGCCATATGCTACGATTCTTACATACTTCTTTTGCTTCGTTTACATATAGATATTATGCAGGTACGTAATATCATCATCATAATTAAGTCATTATTCATAGTAAACCCATCAAATCAGATACACCCACAATATAAGACAAGACTAACAAGCTGCCTCGTTACCTTCTAAGTTATAAAAAGGTTTAGTTTACAATTTAAATAATCACGATGCAACTCGTCGGCAACTAAGTAGTTTATGCAATATATTACGGCATCGATTGCAGCACACAGATTAGAAAAACGAGTCAACCTGACTGATGATGGACCAATATCTTAGCTGCGGGCCGCTGCGGCACGACTGATCCACGTCCCATACTTATTGTAAACCTTTCAACGCGATCTTAATCACGATTTTATAATAGCGTGCCCACATGTTATTAGTCATACTGCTTACTCAGTATAAGCATAACAGCTCAGCTCAGCTCAGCTCAGTATTAGCAAGGAAAGCTTAGTGTTGTTACTGGCGGATTACCAAACCATAGGGCTCGAGTTCAAACCTAAGGCAAACAAATTCTGACTATCCAGATTTATGTGCGTACCTATTGTTTAATTATCACTTGCTTCAAAATCGGTAAAGGAAAACATCGTGAGGAAGCCGGCACGCCTGATAGACATGTCTCGACGGCATACAACATTTGAAGCCAAGTCAGAGGCCCATGGACAGCATAAAAACCAGATTAATCACTAATTACACGAAGAGAGGAACAAGCATAAAATTACTTTAAAACAAAGACAGTAAGTATTTTAAAACAATATGAATAAGCGAGTTTCAATGGGGCCTGTGCCTCGTTCACACTGTTCTTCCTTACGAGGTAAACAAATGGGCCGAGAAACACAAACATGAGGTGTCCGTGCGTCTCAAAGCCACATAAGGTAATGATGCTCAGCGTTTTAAAACTGTTTGTTGAGATGCATCTGCGAATTCATCGCTTGCGAAAACAACAGAAGCTTTCGCTCAATTGACTGTCAGGCGATGTCAGACACAAGCCTAGAATAATAAATACTGGACTCGTAGTCTAGTGGTCGCAAGCTCGCAAGTCCCCGGTTCAGGCACAGTGTTATTGATTTTTTTTTATTTTGAATTTCTGAATATTAGCCCGAAGTCTGCATTTATACACGATTGAGGTCATTAGACTCTCCCCCGATTACATTGGAGTTAAACATATGGCGAAATGTGGGTGTATTAAAGGTACCGGTAACGCCCCCAGGTAAAGGTGTAACAGGTGTGTATAGCAGGCATGAAGCTGTGTACATATTTATCAGATATAACTCCTTAGGTATAAAGCAAAGGTTTAGAAAAGACATTGGAAATTTACGCGAGTTTAAAAAGTACCCGTCCGTAATTTACCAGTAAGTACCAACAGTTTCTAAAAAGCTCTTTTCCTCAAGCCAATTAACGTCGACGATGTAAAAATAGCTGTTTTATTTGTCTTCCATTGTTTATAATGCCATCTAAAAATATCCCTTATAAAAACAATCCTGGAGTCGATTTTATACAGGACAATGGCAGTAATTGAAGCACTTGTTCAGCTAATAAAAGGCAGCGGTTGTGGTGCGCTGCGTCCACATGGATTAATGCGTTCCATTTAATCTATTAAACAGTGACTCATGGGACCGCCGCCGTTTCAGTGAACGATATCAAAAGGGAATCAGATATTAACTGCGTACTTAGGAACTCCTTAGTGAAGATAGGCCTTAACGTCAGTCAGCAAGGGTACTTGATGAGCATCTAAACATCTATATAGTCTATTGACTTAGTAGAAAGCAAAGGAATTATTTCTATGCTTGTATGGTAACCCAACGAAAATTATAGGTTTAACGTTACATTACCCTTTTGTATGCCGGAACGTTGGTTCCACGCTAGACACAATATTGCTTTTAAATTGTTTCTATAATTAAAAAGCAATTGTTAAATTGTAAAAAACAAATACGAGTGGTTAAGGGTCGAATATTGAAACCTATGCAGAAGGAGGCTTTGTTTTTCTACTGATATTCATAAAATAAAAGACCGAAATTGATTCACGCAATGTAAGTATTGTACCGTCTGCGGCAGTGAAACTGTGTAACAAATAAATTTTACTCTCTTTGGGTTATTGCTATAACAGTTCCTCGTGACTCATACAGTTGCCGCAAATGCTCCACGGCGCTGAATTATGCTCGTAATATCAATCGTTTTGCGACTATTTGTCTCGTGAAGCACGCGAGCTAGTAAACGGTATCAACTTACTACATAATACCCAATTATTAGGTCTAGTTTACATTGATAGAACAAGTAGTCTACATGTGGCATCATGTACAACTCTAAAAATAGTTGATTTGATACTATAAGTCTAACGATGGGCTGGTCCGTGTAAACAGGGCTTTTAAAGCTTTTACCAGCTTTTAATGACATTTTACAGCCTACATACTCCTACACTAGACCAAGTAACGATGGTACAGTGGTACTACGATGGTACATGTATGCGTCCTAAAATATCATCATATTGCGTAAGCAAGTAGTAATGTATGTAGCTTGTCCCGTAGCCGACGAATATAATCGTAAATCGTTTCCTTTCAAAGCTTACTCAACTTGTGCGGAATGATAAAGAGCTGCCGTAACATTTTTCGTTTACTCTGAGATGCAAATGCGCATACTGGAACATAAAATGTTACGTAGACATAGTAAGCCAGTACAGTATACCCACCCACGGCGACGTGCTGAATTTTTGTGATAATCTAGCGTGCAAAGTACAAGTACAAACGCTTGAGGCAAGACGGCAAATCGTATTCAATACGCGAGAATATTTTATGGTGTAGAAAGCACATTTATTAACGCCCATAGAGCTTAAACTTTTAATAGCACTATTATCTTTTGTAGGTATAAATTAAATTAATTGATCTATTGGTACTGCGAATTTTATGAATAAAATTATGTTGCAGTACGAAGATAATGGATTAATTATAGATTTCATGTGTCTATTTCTTAATTAACTGACTGGATTGTTGCATGTTAATAAAACTTGTTTATTGTTAAAATTGATTGATGGCTTTATTTTTGTAGATATGGTTTTTTTTTATGGATTTGCTTATTATTGAACACAATAAAAGCGATTATATTTTTTACTACATCGTTAAATAGGCACTTAGCATAATCAAGTAATTACCAAATATTGATACGAATCTATAAGAAAAAAATTGGTCATACGTTGGTGCCTCACGGAATATTCAAAATACACGAACATGTAAAACGAAAAGTACATACCTGCATTACAAAAGCTGCGTAGTGTTCTTAATTAACATTAATATCAGTTGTTATCATTGAACGAAATGTTAATGCGTTTTGTCTTGTGTAAACTTAAAACACAACACACATTTGCACTATGTACCTATAAACAAACTCCAATTATATTTTCTCATGTTGTTTCAGTAGCGATCCGAAATCCAGCCCCAATAAACTAGGTGCTCAAGTATAACTTACCTACATCTAGCAATTCCAAAGCCAACCACTATTTCTCTTCTCTTATCTCTTATTTCTTTCAAGAATTCCTCAAAGCCGCCACAGAATACTTATAGTTAATGAGCGTAAACCTAGAATCGCCTTTAAAAGCCCGTCGTGCTTCGAAAATAGCCGGCGGCTATCAAAATCACTATCTCCGCCTAAGTCACGCACGCTTCGCCTCTCCATGATATGGCTAAGAGCTAGGACGGTTCAGTAACTATTGAAGTATTTTAATAAAGATATTGTTACATGTTTTACATAATATCTTATTAAACTTACGTCATTCATTAGTTGGACTTCTGTATTATGTATGGCGTGACTTTGCATTTTGGTGCAAATTATTTATTGTCCTAATGAATTCAACACACAGCTCATAAGTCTGCCGTACCTTTCACGTAGGTAGGCGTATCCGGCGATCGTATCTTAGATCGGAGATAGCCCTGATTATTACCAGTCAGTGTGGTAATGCCGGTGGCACCTAGTTAGCGCCAGCCGAAGGCAATGATACAAGCGAGTGCAGTTCGCGACTCGTCAACGAACAAGAAAGACTTGTCTGGCTACAAGTTGCCTTATAATAACATTATACAACCAAGCACTGGACCCCTGACGCGGTGCGACTAAACCTGAACCAAAACTTTTGGTAGTCCACAAATCATAACGAGAGGAGACCATAGCAAAAAATATTTTATCTCATAGAATACGTAGCAATGAACAAACAACTTTATTGTTTTTTTTTTTTTGGTGCACTGAACCTCTCTAATGCAAAATAAGCTTATTACTTACTTATATATTTGTCACTGCATTGTCATGTTAAAAGCGTCGGCGTCGCAATAAAATTCCCTTGACGAGCAAGTGTAGATATTGAAAAAAGTTTATATCTGCACTCAAATATGTAGTAACGTTTAAGTATAATTTAAAATGAGCAAATGTATCATAGTAATCAGTCGTAAAGCGGAATCTTTTAGTGCCATTATTAGGTAACAGTTTCGGAAACTACTACTATAGGACCTATAAAACAATATACCTATCTAAGCACTTTAGTGGATAAACGTGTACATAAACTGCGAGAGCCTGGACAGTATCATTACGTTTCGACTTAACAACAGAATCCACTTTCCAGTTTATTATTCCCGTTCTCTGTTTGCCTTATGCCGAACGCGTCCTACGTGTAAACAGTAAGCAGCAGACGATTTTTATAGACAATGTACAGAGGCATATTAACGGCTTCCTTTCCAATGAGAGGAAGCTTTTAAGTCCGTGGTATAATAATTTCAGTATTTGTGTAGAAGGGGGTACGGTCGCGTGGGAGGGCGGCGCGGTGCGCCTTCACGCGAGATGCGCACAACAATGAACTTGAAATAAACAGGCGAACCTCACGACCAACGCAACATGTTGCCCGCTGTTTATTTATAAACACACTGACACCACGACAGATAGATAAACGGATAACTACCGATGGTGGCACCTTAGATCGATCTAGCGTTTATCATTGCGAATACTTTATTGCCCATTTTCCACCATCATTATAATCTGCACGCTATTAGACCGATGTAAACTTCAATTTGCAGAGTTTTCAGTGAATTCATCAATTCAAGTTAAACCATTACATATAACAGTGCTCCAATTCCAAACCAAATACGTTATTATCGTCTACGCCTGCATTATCTCCTTTGTATAATCCTGTCAAGTCTCAAACATAAGGCAGATTCAGACTGAATGTTGCCTAATTTGGGAACTAACTGACTTGTTAGTATTCTATTTGTCTTCATAACAAAATGTTTATAACTTATTATGTAAATACATTGCAAAGCAACGAGAGAATTTAACATTAATTGTTTCTCACGGAGGTGTTGTACTTGTGCTTAATTTGTTTTATAAATATGACATTAAGATTTGAAGAATAGATTAACAATTGATTAAACTAGTTAACCTTGGGGCTCGAGCTCGTTGACTGGCCACAGTCAGGTTGAAGGGACTTCATTTGAGTTAAGTGTTTCAAGCAATTATTAATCTAGGTAGGCACTTCAAGTTTATATATTATATGATAATGTTTCAAACGCTTACATGACTTTTAACTTAAATATTTTTCTGAGTTTATACCAAACTCTGTTTTTTTTTACAACCTGATTGACCACTTTTGTTCTAGCAAGCTCTCTAGATTGCTAATATCGTTAGCCTAAACTTTGCGGAAAATTATACCGCGAAATATTTCGTTGTTTCGCTATTAAGGCCTACAGAGGCGTCATAATAAAAACCGATTTTTGACAATATATCAAGTTACTTTATCCATTTCTGTTTTATTTCCATCTATCGCGAAATAGTTCAATTTGGTTTTTTTTACTTATAGGTATAATATGTGGCTTCGTTAGGTGTACAGCCGTGTACATATTAAACGGTGTTCCGGTTGCCGAATCCCTTTAAAATGTTTTTATTATGTTGACGACGTCTATATGCGTATAAAGCAAAAATTCATGTTACCAACCAAACCACGGAAACAATTATTGCCAAAAAAACAATTTCATTAACTAATTTAACGAAACATTAACCTGTAACACTTAACAAGGAGTTACGTTATAACGTTAATTTTAATTTTTTATATCGTTATATTCGTTACTCAATGAAGAATAAATGTCAGGTCAGACTGA
This sequence comes from Euplexia lucipara, assembly GCA_921972225.1. NCBI lineage: Eukaryota > Metazoa > Arthropoda > Insecta > Lepidoptera > Noctuidae > Euplexia > Euplexia lucipara. The sequence continues at coordinate 17,544,253 of OV179145.1, read as the reverse complement.
CGCAGGTTTTTAACACTTTAACCTCATTAACTTTTTAATATTCATGATAGTTACGAAAATGATGAACACACTACGCAAAATATTAAGTTAAGTCAGTTAACCTGGACTTATGATTCAAAACCCAATACGACGTGTTTTGTGGTGCTCTACCTAACAATATCAGAAGTCTGGGGAGGGCTCTTAAAGACTTTTGGAATTACTTTTAAAAATATTTATACACGTAACAATTAAAACCTTCTTATGACACTAAAGATTCAACACAAATCAATTTAAAATACATTCTTCATAGACTTAATTAATTCAGAAAAAAAATATGTATTATCTATTCAAATTGCTTCTATGCCAGTTCAATAGACAAGTAAAAAGATATTTTTCTTAACCATCCTGCGTAAAACTTGACCTGTACTTTAGAAAAAACGAGGTTGACTGCATCTAGCTTTCCTGCCCTTAGTAGACCTAAAGGTCAGTTGTCGACCGGCTGTAAAGGTCGTCGCCCTTTTGAAACTACGCCAAGCGGACACAATTATAAGTTATACGTTACACACATGGATCTACTTTATACACTAATTATATCATCCTACATACACACACACACACACACACACATAGATGCTAGTATCTACATTAGACTGGACTAGGAACGTGGGAATCATAATAGTGTGCAATTTTCTTCTTGTAGGGAAAACTATAATATTCAAGCCATTGCCGCCTATATGCTTAGGTATAGAACTTACTGATTTTAATGCATATTGCCTTCAAGTTGTAAAATAACATCAAGTTCCCTGCAAAGAATTCTTGTTACCGCTGGGACAAACGGGTTTAGCAAGACCATCCTTTTATTAGATATATACAACAATGGCACAAAGAACTTAGTTATTACGTAACATCACTCATTAGTAACAATTCCACGGAGTTAAATTCAAACATGGTCCTTTCATCACGACTACGGCATACTTACATTTCATTAATCATATTTGTATGTCATTCACATCATGTTCTAAGGAACGTCTCGAAGCACTAACGTTTGATATTCGCCTTTATGTCCCTATCACGCTTGCATTGGGGACAATATAAGCTTCCCGTCAGGCGGATTGTCGCGTAGGAGTTAATCTTCGTATAATATAATACTGGGCGTTAAAAATGTGAGCGTTTTGACAGATGATTACGTAGGCATGTGAACGCCACGCCTGCGCTGGGGCACCGTTTGTGTCGAATTTCGTGCGCTGAATACAATATTACAAAGTGTTTCGAATAATAAAAGTGGTTTGGACTTTTTTGAGTTTAATACAATTGAGGAGCTTGTGTTTTGCTAGCAGGCTAAGTGTTGTGTAATTGCTTGACACTGTATTTGGAGCCTGCAAACAAAACCTTTGCTGAACGTCGTGCATCTCATGCTATGCACGGTTGCACCTACTTTTGTCAGCATTAGTGCACAAAAGTAGATCCTGCGCCTCAATAATCACCGAAAGACATTCCTTGGAATAAATTGGTATTAATTTATAACACAATACCTACGTAAGTGCATACCTGATGATAATTTCTAAAGTGCGTAGGCGCATCATGTCGACATCTCGCGCGCCTCACTTTCGATCCCTTCGCGCGATGTAGAGACAGTAGATCAGATTATTACTATGTTATAAGTACTAAGTATTTGAATGGTATTGTCTTAACGGTCATCTGTTGCATGAACATTACATCAACACCAACCACAGTGAGTATTAAATTAATGACACACAGAACACAATTCATACCTATGAGAAGAGAAATATGTTTCAAATCTATCACGACTATCACACGAATCAAACACGTTGTATAATCAATCTTACGTACTAGTATTACTACTTAACATGAAAAGTTATAGGAAGAATGTCTGAGCAATATAATGCTTATAAAACAATAGCTGTTCGATGTACTTGGTTATCATAAAGTGCATATGGGTTGCGTAGGTGCTCTTATTACCTAGAAAGAAACCATAGTCTAACAATACTGTGATAATTACAAACGTATGCAACAGTTCCCACAATTGCACGGTTGATGTAACAGATGTGGCGTTGGATAACTGGCTTTATTTGCAACGGAAACCCTACGACCTCAAAGCTGATTAGCTCCAACATACACATCACGCGAGAGAGCAATAAACTGCACGAAAATTACAATCACACAGAGGTCTGAATTACCCTTAATTCTACCTTCAAGGATTTCCTCATTGCAGGAATGTTCCCTGGTCGTGCTAGTAATACGATCTGGGTATTATGAATTCCTTTGTTTCCCTCACAAATAAAGGCGAATTAGATTGTGGTACACATTTCATAAGTCGTGTCCATTGTCAACGTGATGAACATTTAGCTGACAACGACGGCGTGTCCGTTGGCGATGGCTATTTCACACGCATCGGGTTGGAACATTAACTTCTGTACATTTTACTTATTGTTCATATTTTGTATCAGGCACTACATCTAAGCTCTTTGTGTGCAGCTAATTCGCCTTTGGTTAGACACATGCATGTTCATATTGTTCAAGTCTTTGTAGATTAGAACATGCTCGTACATTGTTTCAAAATCAGCCCGAAGCAACATCGTCCTGCATCATCTCCGAAGTTTTTTTTTGTTACGTACGAAACAAACAAATCCGTCGTAGTCTTTACGTTTTTTATAATGTGGGCATGGTATGAGTATGACAGAGTTCTTTTCCCGACACCTTTTTCACAAAATACGCCCATTGTTATGTTTAAAATGAATATTTTTTCAGAGAAAATTGAAAAAAAAAAAAAAATTGATCCAAGAATACAAATTCAGTCATAGGAAGAAATTATCGATGTCTATAACATAAGAAGTTTATTAATTTCGGATAAACTAATAACTTCCTACTAAACCAGCGGCAGCGGTAACTAATGTTGGCGAACATCAACCACTTCGGTTTTATGTGAAGAACTCCGATATTAGTCTCATAATCTCTTCCTACATTCGACTAACCATCCAAAAAAAGAGACATGATGTAATGGCAAAATGCTAGAGCATTGTTAAGAAAGAAGGCTTGACAACTTTCTCTACCAGCGAGTGCTGTCTGCCACCGGAAACGCATTTGTTTGCGCACGCGTCACTTGTGAGCTTCAGAGAACTAATACTCGGGCTTCCTTCGTATTTACGTATAATATAAATTGAAACTCAATTTTCATGAAAACCTATAAAGAACCAAGCGAACATAAGCATCCCGCATTTGACGACTTTATGCAAGCTTCGCAGGATGTTTGCAGAATTAATTTAGTACCTAGAATGTACGTCGTGTATACTCACACATTCGATAAGCTATTCTATTTATCAGCTCATTGAATGAATTATTGAAGCTTATGAATAAAACACAGAACAAAGATAAAAAGAGGTCAATTCTTCCGCGGGACTGAGTCCATTCATTCATATAAGAAGAAATCAATTATAATCACATGAATAAACTATTCAAATTGCTATATGCTGCACACGCGAGCGTTGTGACTTAGTAGAATTGAGTCGTACGGTACAGTTGACACAAGTCACGAACTCTCCGCCTTTACATTCAATGCATGAATAACACTTTTGTCGGCCGGCTGTACCGAGGGGTTGCAGATGTGCACAGAATTATTTCAATGCCCACTTAAAAATCATTGATCATCCGTCTTCACCGTATTTATACGAACTTGACTTTTTAATTTATTTATAGCCGACTGTTTAGGCCTGGCGTCGTTTATCTCATGTCATTTTAAACGCTTTGTCCGGATTATATAGTTTCCTCGCGCAGCTATTTTTATTAGAAAATGTATATATAGGTATAACTTATTCTCAGCTCCAAGCCTGAGTGTTTAACTCCATGTAATGTACGCTAAACATTAAATTTGTAAGTCTAAGCGTAGAATTAATATCAGTATTATGTAGATTTAAGCAGTTGTAGTACTTCAAATGCCGTGCATAATGTAATGTTACTTTCGTGAGTCTAAATCCGACATTTGAGCAACACACCGTAAAAAGTAATTCAAATGAATGAATGTACTATTTTGTATTCTTTGCTCGTCGTTTGGTGTTGAACGTATACATGTTTTGATATAGTAAATGTTTAGATGTAAACTGGTTCTAGAATAGAGACCACGTACCGAAATGAGCGTACATGACGCGCACAAGACAGCTAAAGTTACCTATGTTGACCTAAAAAGTTAGATTACGTACACGGACAACCAGAAACACGTGAGTGATAGAGATATGATCAAAATAGCTAACAAAATCACCATGTAAACGGTTAACATTCAAGACAATTTAAGAAACTGGGCCAGTTGTATGCTTATTAAATATTATGAGTAAGCTCAACTCGTAGTGCAGGTGTAAAACAAACAAATAATCAATGTATTAATCGGCCTTGACTTTAAGTTAGTCACTATCACTTTGAAAGTTTTAATCGATAAGTACCTATACGTGAAGGTGACGTCAGTGTTGAAGTGAACTGGGGAAACTGGACCAGTCGGGCGAGTGGCCGCACAGGTACAGGTGCGCCCGCTCCGGCCGCGAACGACGCGCGTGCCCCAAACACCACAGCTGCCGACCGCTTATTGAAAACTATTCAGAAAATTTGCAATGCAGCAAAAAATCTTATGAATGCAATTCAAACAAATTCTTTCTCCTATTGCATGCAGCGGTGTTTTATCCAACCGGTTCTTGCCCGCTGTTAATGGCTTGATAGAAATAAATCTTCGTTAACAGTAAGACAGCCGAATCTGGATGCTTGGTGAAAGGCTCTTAGTATATTCAACAGTTATGCCATATCAAATAAATACCAGCTGGTGCTTAAATCAACTATACCCAGACACATAATTATTTGAACACACTTATTTATGATACGGTAATAAATCACAAGGGTATTTATCTCACGTACCAAAACACCATAAATTGTGGAACGACGATGGATATCGGTAGGTACTCCTAATATATTTACTAAACGCATTCCGATTCCTAACAGTATGGAAATTTGATGCGATATACTTCGTTACTGCATTCTAGGCTTAGTAGGTAGTCTGTTCCCATGATTATCGAGGGTATTTGTCTCTCTACGAGTTGTAAACGATCTGCAGATAGCAGTAATTTAAAGAGCTTTTTCAATAAATAAGATACCCACAAGACGAAAGACTTCACTCGATTCCAGAATCGTACACATTCTTCTAACTTGGTGATTTCTAACTTTGCAGAAATAGGGTTGATCTTCCACTAGGCATGTGTTATTTGATAGTAGAAACGAATGTTTAATGTAGACATGGAGTTCACAGCTTCTCACACTTTACACATTTACTAGTTATAATTTAAAAACGATTTCAAAAACACGAGATCATACCCATCATCACACCGTCAAGTAAAACGCATGTTATGTAAACACATTCGTAAGTAATACACTATCATCTGATATTCTTGGAAACAAATATTAGATTCCATAACAAACCATAAACAGTCAATATTCGATATTTGGACACATGAGATTATCAGAAACGTGATGGTTATTATTTGATATGCCATCGCTACCCAAAACGTACGCGCACTTACACCATAATAGTAAAATTACGCAATGCTGCACGGAAATACGAAGGTCGCATGATTGCGTTAAAATGAAAATTGTTCAAATTAGTCTCAATCATGCATCAAATTATTTCATTTCACAACCAGACGCACGTCACTCAACAATCCATAGAGACGAAGCCCCTTGGACGGATGAAAAGGCCAATAAAAATATTTATGCAATCGAAGCGAACAATATATCGGTATTTGGAATCCATATTGGAGACGTCTTCATTGTAAGACATTGCATTTCCGAAGTAACGTTGTTCATTTTTATTCTCGGCAGTTAAAAGGATGCAGCGGGTCGTAAAAACTTCCTTCAAACAAAATGCAAGTAAAATTCTTTGAAAACACGAAGTTAGTTTTGAAACGTAAATAGAGATCGATAAATATTTGGAATGCAATTCCTTGATCAATAAGAAAATAGAATCTACGTACGTTCCCACCTTGAGCGCTATAATCAATATTGTGTTCAAACTAAACTACGTTGTCTGAGTCATATACACGACACCGATTATGTATGTAGGTACTACCATAACTTGAAATAGGTCTGTATTAAGAAAACACCCGGCCTGTGTCGAATGAACTGCAATAGCCAAGGTTTTTAAAGCAAATACTATTATTTTCAAAAATTTGTAAGAGATTTATACGTTAATCCTTGTCCAGTCTAAGCAATCCTTCTTGGGTAACTTATGTTCATTGGACTGTTGCCAGGATCCGCTTTCCTAATAGACTTTCTCCGTTGCATACAAGTAAACAACCAACAGGACCAAGATCGCGACAAAAATAGCCCTCAAGACGTTTACGATTGGAAATGGTTATATGACTGCATGTTCATACATTACGACTATTACCATACCTGTGCAAACATTTAGTTGAGGTTCTAAGCGATAAGGTCTTTGAATTTTCAATATTATAAGAATTTTCAATTATCTGCATAATTAACTTTAGTAATTGAAATATGCGTTAAATTATACATACGTAATTACGTATACAAACATTAGTCCAGTATAAAAGTCCTATGAAGTGGAGTAGCTAACTGTATGCTCCCAAGTTACTCCAAAATACACAACCGCATATAATCAGACATAATTAGATACCGTAAACTCAATTCCGTATCCGTATTGTCTGTAAGTTTCTCATACAAATTGCTGGTTATTACGCGAAATTGCAACTACGGTAGTAGGTGACCGTCTTTTTCTATTATCGAAACATAAGAAATTCTCAATATTGTTGTGTGCTCCAATTTTGTTATGATCTCATCAAAGATAAATTACAGTAGGTAATTACCACACATCTTTCTTTATCTAAATTTAATTTTTCTACGTTACTTATTTGTGTTTTAGAACTATGCATTATTTCTTAGTCATTAGTCATAAATTAATGTATGCAAAGTTTTTATATGCATGTTGAATTTAATAATTAAGTTTGCATTCCGTCTGCTTGTCGCGACGAATCTAAATTAAACATAATTATTCAAAATGTAGGTGCCTGTCAAGCGAATTATAGAATTATTCGCAAAGTGACCGAAATTTAAAGTCATAATTGTATAAAAAATAAAAATAAAACTTTCGACGTTCTAACATCTAAGAGTTGCAAAACTTGTATTTTAATCAAAACATTGTGTGGTGAAATGTCTAATCCTGTGCTTGCCTCACATTGCACTACACGCGAAGTGCTAAGTGCATGCGCAAGTGGCTTCCTTCAAGAAGCGGCTTACAGGAAGGGCAAGCTCATTAGAAAGTATAAGCAAACGATTGCATCACATACATAACTGGACAAGGATGCGCACCCAGTCCCTGATCGAGTCTAGCGAGATTATTGACGTTATAGTCTTGGGATTCCATATAAGAAACTTGAAAGAGCATGTGAGATTGTAACTGAGCGGGATTTAGTGCTGGTACCGAGGCTTGTTATTGAATTTAATCGTCCCATCTTAAAGAAGGCTCGATTTATGGCTGATGACGATCATAACTCGGATAGCCGTACGACTCATTTAGCTAGTGGAGGTATATGTAAGCTTCTAATATCTTGTATATTGCGGACATGCCATAATTAAACAGCACGAATGTTACAATAATATTGCATAGAGTATTAAGATAAGATTGCTTGTCGTATTGAAGCTTGACATGGACTCTGATTGATTTGCAACAAGTTGTACGAGACCGGCAACATTCTTGAGTATCGTGGAGGTGTCTAGTGAGGACTTGATGAAGTTGATGAGTCGCCGGAAACCGACATGAAGTAATTATTGCCGTTTATAGTACTGAACGAGTGCTACTGCTCATACATATGTATGATCTCTTGTAATTATGATGTCGATATATTGCACCGATTAACTTACTATGATTCTGCATTTAGTATATGTCGGATACGAAAACTATTAATCTGTTTCCCGAATATTAGATTTTAGGAAGATTAAAGACTTGCAATCTAATTGTTTAACAAAAGTATGTGCCAGTTATAAAACTAGAGAGACAAAACAACAGCTACAAGAAGAAGAAATCAGTGCTTAAATTAGCTCAAAACATACTTGGCGAAATTAGTTCATCAATCAAGTTTAACAACAATAGACGCATAAACATGATGAATCACTTTCCGACGAAATCCAATGGAAATGTTCCTTTGATAATAATACATTGCAGTTTTAAGCTGGCACGCAGGCACAATGCGGTGTAAATCAACATAAGTTTCCTTGTTTTGGCCTTTTGGGTAGGTACGCAAAACACAAGCCGTGACGCAGCGGCAGAGGTGATCGCACCCATTGTGGCCGTGTTTTCAAAAACACTGGAAAAATGGGGAGGAAATTATAAACAAGAAGTAGGTAGGTACTTAGAAATGGTTTCAAGAGGACAATTTAAAATAATTAGCTAATAATCTTTCTGGCTCACACTTTCACAACCAAGAATTGACTATTGCAGAAAGATGTTGTCAAAAGTTGTTCTTGTTAATTCAAATGTAGAATTTAGAAAATGTTTATTTATGGAACTGTTGTCCACTTCTTACGGATATAAATACTACAAGTGAAAATATTAATAAACGCGGTCGTAGTTATTAAAAGGATCTTCTTGTGTTTTTTTGCTAAAACATTCTTTTTTAGAGTCGTTTAAAAATGAAACTGTGGTAATAGTACAACATTTGAAATTGACTAAGCAAAAATACTGCAAGAATCGAGACCGTTATTTAGAAGTATGGTAGGATCTTTACGTTACAACCGCGAAAGACCCTCGTAAAATATTAACAGCAATACCCCTTTACTTTCTCACGTATTGTAAAATACTTGTTTACATGGTAGGCCACGTCCCGCGAGCCTCGACTTTTAGCTCTTTATACAATGAAACGCAATGACGTTTGTTATGAATGTTCCCCACTCCATAACAATGTCACGAAAATACCATTCCATATTCGTACAATTCACAAAACTACGTCTGTCTGTAAGTTATCTGATAACCTTGAATTTAACGGCTGCGTTTTGTTGGTACTAACTCTTTTTAACTTTAGCAGTCAGATCTGTTGATATCCCTATCAACAGATCTGACTGCTAGTTACTGACTGGCAGGATGCTTTTTTTCTTGATTATGATGGAACTATAATAGCTTGGTGTTTTACATCGTGATTTTCGATAAACTAGCCTATTACGTTAGATGTCATAAAGAAAATGAATGATTAGTCAAGACTCAGGTTTAACACATAAAAACATCCAATAAGTCAGTCGAGGAAATATTGCTTAACGAGAAAAAGTCAAATAACCATAAAACTATAAAATATGTTTTTTTACCTGTCCTGTCCTGATTGCACATCAAGCACAATTGTACACAATTAAAAATCCATCGGAGCAATTTAATGGTTTACGCTGTTTTTAACATTTAACGACAGGCATTTCAAAAAATTGTCCACACGGAAATAATTACTTCAATGAGTACGCTTACAAATACTTACAATAAATGAGCTACACAAAGTTGCAAACTTCTCTTCTTTAAATTATCATCATCTTAATCCTCCTGCCTTTATAATAGGTATATCCCATTTTATTTAGAACCAATACATCTTCTATTTTGCCGTCATCTCAATAGTCATCTCCTTCCTAGCCATATCATCTATTCGACAATCCATTCATAGTTTCTTTGGTCTTCCTCTACCTTTCAAGATTGATTTTACCGTTTATTCACGTATTAATTCAAATCGAATGGCTTTAAATTAAAATGATTATTCGATCTAAATACTATGTGTATTAATAAGGGTTGAGTCATTCATTTCTCAAATACCAATCTTGACCCAAACCAAGTAAAGTGTCCGTTACATTTTCTCCACTGTGTGTGCTTTCAACGGGAAAAATACAGAGCATTGACTTACACCATATGTTTGCCTGCTTGTGTATCTCTCTATATCTTTGCTTATCTGCTCCAGTATCCATCGGATTTGCATGAGGCAACAATCGCCCTCTATCGCTACCGGTAATTAGAAACTTGCGACTAACGGTACGCAATTTGTACGTAGTGCTACTACAATATAAAAGCTTCGTTGGCTTCCGCATTACAGAATATCTACTAACAGTTTTCAGGTTTTTTTTCTCTCTGCGACTTGGTAGCACACCCGCGATACCTTAATAGATAACTTTTTTCGCCAATCTCTTTTCAATTCAAATGTCGATTTGTATACTGGCCTACACGTATCAATAAAGTAATATTTAGTATTAAATAAACAGGTATTGGATCAAGATCAAGAACATGACTTGCGAGATATGTAGGTAACGTTGCGTGTGTTATGATAAGTACCTATACGGTCTATTATGCTTGCTTGCCGATAGCTGGCCCTGTTGTCACTACAAGTATGACAATGCTGCCAGTGATTGATGCGATAGTAATTTCCCGCACACCGTTGTTCGTATCGGATACGATTTGGATTGACGCAGACCACACGGCAGTACAGCGCGCTGCTCTATTCGCCGTGCTCCTAATCACTATAATTGAGCGTTATCACAACAACGGTTCCGAGATGCCTGCGCTTGACTGGGAATAAATTAGTCTCTAAGACGTCACTTACCAATGCTGCTGTCAGGTAGCGCGTGCAATATCCCGCACAATGTAGCAGAAGCGGATACAGCGGTGTTCCGCGCGGGCCCCTCGCTGCATTCTTCAGACTCGGTTTGCGCCGGTTCAAACAGAGCAAGGTCCAGACCGTCCATATCACTTCGGTTTGATACACCGTCCTCTTCCGCAACTCGATCACAAAAGTGTTCTGGAGAATCGACATCCTTAGGACTACGACTACAAACACCATCACTCAATGGATCGCAACAACACGTGTCCGAGAAAGGCTCAAAGTCTCTACAGTCAAATTCACAGCGCTCAAAACTGTCACAAGTGCATGACGATAATGCATCCGAATCGGAATCTTCCACAAGAAAAACATCATTGCTTTGCACCACCTCTTTGCGTGCCGTGTCAGTTTTTGCGGTAATGTAAAACACGCTAGAAGTGTATGGCACTTTTTGAACTTGTAACGTTGTATTATCTGTCGAATTTTCATCAGTATAAACCTGATCTTCAGTTTCTGACAATATCTCTTCGATTTGTGGGCGACAGTCTTCATAGCGTGCGAAACTTGATGTATCGGTGAGGTTGGAAGAACGATCTACAGAGTAGACGTCTGCATAGGGATCTATAGAATCGCTTTGCAGAGCTGGTAATCTGTAGGGGGCATGATGTGAGCGAGCACCCAGAAATATAGTGGTGTAGGGGCAGGTGTGGTGAGGCCTGCTACGGTCGGCGCGGCGCGGGTAGCTGGCGGCGAGTGGGTCCCGCATGGGCGCCCCTTCAGTGTCTATAAACGCCTCGTTGGTCGAGAGCACGTTGTATCGCCAATCTGGCATTGCTGATCACCACCATCACTTTACGGCGACACAAAAAATAACTGTTGTCATCCCAAGGTCACATTCACACTGGTAAGCTAAATAGCCTTATACACACATTATGTCACTCTCCTTGTTCAACCTATAGAAAATATCTAAATTCTTTTACTACTGTCGGTGTCTGCATCTGAACAAACATGCGCTGAAGTATTTATTGGATTGTTTCGCAGTACGAATTGACTCATTGTTAATTTTATGCCAAAATTGTCTAGGACCTACTATTCTCTAGTATGGAAGTTAATCTTAATATTGGACTTACATATAAAAAAAAATCTGATAAAATCATGAAACCGTATAAGGTTTGAAGAATATTAGCACTTTGAAAAACAATTGATATTTCGTACATTTAAGCAGCATAAAGCCATAAACTGCACCAATTTCAATAGTGGAAATGGTATTCGATAAGAGGCACCACATATTTCTGTTTGACTGATTAATTTTAGTGACCAAACATTCACTAATCGAAATCGCGTCACCGTCGTTAATGGGTGAAACAGCTTCAAATGGAACAACTGTTATGTGGGTCAGCTGAGCACAGCAACACGTAATAAAACCAAACAATGAACATACGCATAACATGCACATACATGTCTCACGAACTCTGATAACGTTACAGTAACCGTTAAGAAATAGTATCGAAATGGAAAAGTAGCCATTGATCCTATATTTAACCTCACAGATATTAATCATTGGAAGATATCAAAGGATCTCATAGTTCTATAAATTTCCAATCTAGAGTACGTACATTAAAATAGGTAATTTATACAAAGAGGTTTGTGTTAACGTTGCCGGATGTATTTAAGACTGGTTGAAGATATGGTAACAGGTCCAGTACGATACGGTATCGGTGGACCCGTTACGTTCGAATTATTTTGACTCACGTCCGCTCCTAAACTTTATGGCTACTGTAAATAGTATCAAATACGACCGAACTTTTCATGTTCTTTTAAATATAAAGAATTTAGGCCTACAATACGTTCGTGCCTAGATTAAACTGTTTGACCGGTTTTATTTCCGTTCCTCCATCTAAATTACTCGTAAATATCGGCATGCGGCAAGTTGTTCTACATATTTTAATGTTACATTTAACATGAGAACCCATATCGAAGTATCCATTAGTATTTTATTTTTTATCAATAAAATACTATTCGATACTTATTGAATCTTATACTTATTTATTAAAATCGGGATTCTCTGTTAAAAGTAATGCATACATTAAAAATATATATACGCGTTGAGAGCAGATTCGTAATTTTTTCCGTCGATTAAAAAGAAGAAATGCGGTAGGTAATGGACGATACTAATAAAACAAATCAACGATGAGGTAAAGTATTTGTTGAACATATGGTTTACATCGTAAACTGTAGTGACAATAAAAAAAGGAGTGAGTGAGCAGCCCGTATATCCAACTAGTTCGGGATCAATTGAAGCCCTGGTTCAAATTAATTGTCATCTGTTAGGGTATTATTATTTAATCAAGCCTGCTTTTCTTTGGTAGCTTGTGTTTTGGGAACCCTGTGTTGTTGGACATCGACTTTTATTTAATATGGCAGTAAATCTGATTCCTTGCAGCTAATACGACTCTCGCTCAATTGTAAATTGACATTTTGTCATTGGACAATGGACATTGACATGGACTATGTGTGAATGATTCTTATATTTACAAAATCGATCGTCCCATCCCATGCAATATGAAAAAAACAATCCATTTAATATTTTTTAAGCTCTTAGAGAAGAATTCGTCTATTGTGACTTGGGTCTTAGTCTACTAGTCCGTCAATATTATAATAATATATATTAACATTATATTAATAAATAATATTTTTTCCTAAACTATCAACTCATTTTTGGCAACACTTACGTACATTTAAACGCCATTTATTTCGAGGAACGTAAAACAAACGCCAGTAAGTGAATAAAGGGTCAACGCCTGCGAGTCGTGCTTAGAAAACGCAATTATTTTGTAAGTACATTGAAAATTGTTATAGCGGCATGATAATAAGAGATGCGACGTCGTGACCGCTGGAGTACTTTGGAAAAAAGTCCACAAGCACCAGGTTACTAAAGAAATCACGAAATACAAAACAAGAGCCATTTCGCGTAATTTAAGCCCACGCTTCAACGTTTTCGTCAGTACAATCATAACTCATAATAGATAATTTGATCGCCGTAACTACAAGTTCAAATCGAGTACAAGATCCATTAGGAGCTGTTAAAGCGAACTAGGTCAAAACTATTATGACATACAGCTTTAAATATAGGTACAGTAATTACTTATTATCAACATATTTATCTCGTGCCTGTGAACAATGACTTTTACTTGACTGCTTTGATTTAAATTAGCGTTAAATGTGTAGATAACAAATAGGAACACTTCACAGGTTGTTTCATCTTCAACTAATTTACATTTAAATTTAATTATATAAAAGTTGTTTGTTTAAAAAAAAAAGGTGCGACGAACAAGTGTGCTTAAGCTTTATTTACATGTTAGGAAAAGTTCAGTTGTAATTTATCGGCGCGTAGCGGTCATAGGCACGTGCTACAATTCCTCAGGCTCGATGCGGTGGGCGACAAAAACATCAGTTAACCACGGTCAATGAACGAAAATAACCAACCATTTTACTCGTATACCTGCGCACGCGTCTGATACGAATAGGAAATGCTCCACATCTATCATTAAATAAATCACCCTACGGAATAATGGAGAATAAACGCTTTTATAATATGAATGTACGTTGCGCCTGCGTTCTTAGGAAATATGCATCTAAAGTCGTTGATCTTATGTATCGGCGGAAAAGTAACAATTAGTAAAAAGCTCGGCCAGTAATGAATAACAGCGAAGTGCACTTAAACTAATGATAACGTTTTGCTGGAACGTCGGTAGACAAGAGAAATTAGTATCTAGTTATTTACACATTGTTGTAGACGATATAAATATTTTATGTAAGAAATACGCAACTAGAAATTATTTCAAACATTCTATATTACTTACATTTAACACTACACTGCAAGTAAGTTAGAAATTACGAAAGTTTGTACAACTTTTACGATGTAAGTTGAAGTAAAACGCAGAAAACCATGCGCTTAATTCTAAATGTCGTAAGTCTGTGTAAAGTTAAACATTGACATAATAATATTGTTGTTGTTGTTGTTATTATTGTTTTAGTTTTCTTGCGAATACTAGAATATATTCCTAATGCACTAGTTACATCGACATTCCAATAAATGTACAGAATCTTAAAAGCCCTCGATCGATGTATTACGGACGGTTTTATTGCATCGAAAAACAAAGTAGGTATACGATTAGGTGGGTGTAGTAAACTCATAAAATCGCCATATTCCTACACTTAAGTACTAATGCTAGTAGATAAATAGTAAACTAGTAAAGTTAAATGCAAACTAAGCAATTTATACCAACTATAAAGCTGTGTTGATTGTTTTGGTCGTTTTTGTATGTTCTCTGGAAGGTTTTAAGTTGGAACCGCCACTTTACATAGACAATTATTAAACATCAACATTGCTTAATCAACTGTTTAGAGTTTTACTTTGGCAACTAGCCAGAGACATTTTGAAAGACTGAACTGTAACCCTTCGAAATAGTTTTATTATAGATACTTTCACAAAACAATATAAATTCAGAAAGTAAGGGAGCATAATAACTTACTCATTTTTTATATCACAGTATATAACTTGTGATTTAGATTTTGATGATAGAATAATACTGTATAATTGATGCCAACACGCAACATAACTTTTCTAAGCTATTAATTAATTACCAACTATTTATTTGCAACTGACTACCCATTTACCCAATATTAATGAAATGGCATTCACTTTCTATTTTTTATAGATATTCGCGCATCGTTTTAATAATGAACATGTAAATATACAAATTTTGCATTTCGAAATTCGAAATATCGGCAAGGAAAGTTGGCCTAGACATAGACAATCGCGGCCTCTTTGGAAAAGCTCCCGAGAGATTTGACGCAACGCGAGGCCACCTTTAGATATTGCATGGTAAATAGCGGTGAGAGTGGCACCCACTGGGCCACTATTGGGGATTATAAACCAGGTTTATTGTTGGCATCGCCTGGCTCCTAGCAACTGCCATCGATATTTTATAGACTCGCACTATCAGAGCGGTGCCCCTCGTGCTTGGCATAGTAACTGACGTAGACATGAGCTTTTGTAGGTTATGGATTGCTTATTGAGTGTTATAATAAAAGGGATATGCCTGTGCATTTCCTTTTTAATCAATCATAATAAGCAATAGATATACCAAGGAAACTGTCTTTTAACAGAAAATTAAGTAATCTCTAAGGAAAAGGAAAGCTCAGATTTAGATAAAGATACGGAAATTGCTCAATATACAAGTATACAAGCTATGAAATATAAATAAATATACTCAATTATATGTACTTAATTTCATAATATTATACGAGAGCATCTTGATAACTTCTGAAGACAAGAATAGTAAGTTGTAACCCTTATTAAATTTGAAAGAACCATATTGTGGCCATTTGCAGAATTGTATGATTAATGTTTCCAATGCAATAAGTATATTACTTAAGTACACTTTGCAGTAAAACCTTTTCCTCAATACCATAAAAACTCACATTTAACTGCACGTTACCTGCTGTCTCAGACGATTTCATAGAATTTATTTATAAGTATAACTTCATTGTCATATTAGTTTCCAGAAATAAGCTGATAGAATCTGAACACAGAAGCACTAATGAAGTAAATAAATATGTACAAAATGGCACATGGAAAGTCTACACTCAAACCAAATGAAGTAGGTAAACAATCCGTTAAATTGAACGCATGGACATACAAAACATTTACTTCTCTAATACTCTCAAATGAGGGAAATCCGTCAAACGACACGTGAATATGAGACGCCGACAGTAGTAAACATAAACAATCGAGTGCTAGAGAAGTCCTACCGAACGCAAACACTGAACTTGACACTGGACATAAAGCTGTCACTTTTCAATAGTAATTTGACAATGGACAGTTGACCGTTTCATTCGAATGTTTCGATAGTATTCGTTTCGTTGATGACGCGCGGTACAGAGGTGCGCATGGCGGGTCGCGCTCGCACCGACTGTGCGCGCTGCGGCTGCGCGGAGGGCGCCTGCTCAGACCCGCTCATCTGTTCGCAGCTGGTCGCCGGCGACGTACGGACCGTTACCACTCATGAGGGACACCAATTTCAAGTCACAAACAAAATCCCATTTATATTCATGGATTCATGTTCACTATTAAACACGCAACAAAGGATTCGAATCAAACGCGCCTTACTAAAATTGTAGTTGTCAACACTTTTTTAAAGTAGTTTGCGCCTAGTTTCACAATCGGACAGGGCTGTAATGAATTATGTTGAGCCCCCGTGTGCTCCATACACGGGGTCTCAACATCATTCATTACACCGCTTTTTTTAATCCAGAGATTTTGAATAGGAGGCAGATAGGTACATGGTATTTTTATTCTGTTCAAGGGTAGATCTCCAGAGGCATTTTTTTTCGTGTCGGGCTGGATAAACCCACTTTAAAATCGAAAAACGTTTTTAAAATATTTTTTAGTGTACAGTTTGGTGTCCAATCTACATGGTACAAGACTAATATTATGAATAAGTTTATTTTAAATATTTAAAAAAAAATCTTAAACCCTAAAATTCTGATCGCTCTGGGTTGACCCGACTCCCGATTGAATGAATTAAATATTATTTAACTTTTTATTAAGAAGGTTCATATGAAACAACTTGTTTACATTACATAACAAATAGTTAATCTTCATCGTAATAAATTATTTTAAGTTATATTAACAATACTTTTCCCACAATTTGAATTTGAAATCGTGACCGGGCATTTTGTCTCATCGCTCTGCGCTGAGGTAAAACATCGCGCTCATCCCTATTTACGCGTTATAGACACTCTATTCTCCTTCCGCGGGGTAACCCTGGCAGTAGTCTAACCACCGAGGAGGAAACCTGTGTGCCACGAACCAGCACTCCAACATTACGAAGGTAAGTTTATGATTGCTCTGGATTTGGTTCTCGAATTTTATGATTGCTTTGGCACGTTATTTAAATTAAATAGTAAGCTTATGAAAGTGTCTGTTATGTGAATTAAGAGATCGTTGTGATGTTTTTTATGAAACGTAATCATAACTTTCTACTGCTTTTAAATTCGGCTATTTTTATGATTTAGTGACTTTTTCTGATCGCTATGGCTGTGATTGCTCTGTCCAAAAAGAACAGAGCAATGATATTTTGCATTAATTGTACGTTATAAATCTATTGTAAGTAGTAGTAACAATGACAAACAATGAACTATACATATGACCTTTAATTTACAACCATTCCTGGGGGGTTTCTTTGGGTAACCTTAACCCATAAACAAATATTGACTTATTTTACCTTGATGATATTTTTGTAATGGCATTTGACTAACCACAACTTTACAGTTGTGGTTAGTTAAATGCCATTAGAGAAGTGAGGGTTACCCCTTTCTTCTCTAAAATTTAATGGCAACTATTTTTGCAGGTTGAAATCATGCCTCGAAATAAATTATCTACGAGTAATGAAGAAAAACGTCTCAGGAAGAAATTGGCTGAGCGTCGTAGAATGGCCAAGATAAAATATGATCCATATCTAAGACGCACAATGACTTGTAAAGTCAAGAGAGAGTTACCAAAGGCAAAAAGCTCGGGGCACAGTACTACCAATGAGTGACAGATCTATTGAGTATGAAAATTTAATTAGGTACTCCAAGTATTTCCGAGGTAGTTTTATCTTCGTTGGAAAACAATAACACCTTGACAAAGGTTGCTGCAGCAGAAGATTTACCCGACTCCGATTCCGAGTACTATTCAATTATCTGAGCTTAAAATAAACCTTAATTTTTAGTTTGCTGATCAACTAAGCCTTACAAAATTTGTATTTTTTTACTTTGTGTTAAAATTTGTATCATTATAATTTGCAAACAATACTTTAATCTGATCTGACCATCTGAATTGCATTTTACTTTGTGTTCTACTTTTTAATTCTTCACTTTCCACTAAAGATATACCTAGTTAAGGAAAATGTGATCATGACAAATCTCTTACATATCTTGTAAAGACTGTTACTTTAGTCATGTATTATGATTACAAATAGTTACGTTTATAAATTGTTCATTTTTAAGAATTTTATTTTGTTCTTTGTAAACGTTAGTTTTCTTTAATAACTTGTTTAAAACTAATATTGATTGAGTCTAAATCATTTAATAACTTTAAAAGACTGTATGTAACATTGGTGGATTTCAAAAGGTTTTTAATGTTGTCTCATTTACCTAGAAGTGATTTAATTACTTAAGTCCGAATAAATGAAACTAAGCCAAAAGTTGATCTTTATAATTTTGTTATTTATTTTTAATAATACATTTTTCTTACATGTAATAATCTTGTTACACGTACACTGAACATGACTTAAAATGGCTAAATATATATTATTTTATCATTATTATTTATTTTTGTTACACTAATTTCACCATTTATAATCGCTCTGGCACCAATTATGATTGCTCTGGTCGCGAAATTTTTTAAACTTAAATATTTCCATAACCGTTTGTGTAAATTGAAGGCCAATAATAAAAATGTACTATTTGAATATCATTCTTTTTAATGAGATACATATTATCAATATCTGAAAAGCACCAGAGCGATCACACGAATACGCCCGTTTTGGAGATTGACCCTCAACTATCATAGGGGTCGACACAATCCCCACAATCTCGTCTATTAGTTCAGTTACGAGTGTCGAAAAGTTTTTTTATCGTAGCACAGTATTGCTACTTGGCACATGAGCGTTACTTTATCGTTGATTTCGAGCGGTAGACCGGTTCGGCTCTGATAGATTTGCATTTAACCGCCTGGTATCCAACGACTAGAGACTATCAGCCGTAGCCTGTTAAGCCGAGATAAAAATAGTACAAACAAATTAACATGCAGTGTGTAAGCAATTTCACACTGAGCATTTATGGCAATTGTGCAAGGAAATTATATTGTGTTGCCTAATAGAGCTTAATTGAAAAGTCAAAAGTCAAACTTAGGAAATTGCGGGCCTCAGCGATTACTGGCGCGTTATTGTACAATTACAGTTCATACTCTATATTTACTAATTGCACAATCATAATTTTCGTTGACATTCGTTTATTTGCACAAGAGCTTATTGAAATTGCTCTCATAATTAGTTTCAATGCAAATGTAACCTTATTGAAAAGGGTAAAGAATTTGGATGTTGAACTGGAGTTTTTTTTTTTTTATATACCACGACGGTGGCAAACAAGCTTACGGCCCGCCTGAGCGGTAGTTTGTATCAATAATACAATTATATTTTCATAAGTCTGTACTAACTCTAGTGCTTGAAGTGCCCTAAGTGCAAGAACTGCCTGGATTGGGACACTTTGCTCTTCCGAAATCAGCGAATATATTATTAAGCGAACGAATGAAGAGCTTTTACGAAGGAAAAAGCTTATAAATTTGAAATTTGTAAACTTAATAACATATCAATTCACTTTTAGCGTACAGTAAGCTCTTATTTTAGTTTGAAAGGGTGGTATTTGGGGTGCACAGCATTTCACTGAGGCATTTCCTACTCTTCTTTTCTGATATTACTTTTGAACATTGTAATTAAATGTCGCAGGATAGTTGTATTTGTTGTGTTGTGTTGTGTGTTAATTCTATTCTATAGTTGTAAAATTGTTGTAGTTTTGCCAGAAGTTTATAAACGAATTTGGATATGGGATACCTACTAAGAAAGATTTTCGCTATAATACGAACGAATATCCAGTTTTATTCAATCTAGGGAAGAAGGGGAAAATCCGGATATTCGCATAGGAAGAACAGAAACCTGAATGCTGATTGGCTAATGAGATAATTCATTCTCTTTTGTCATAAAATGGCTCGACACAACTTTCATATCAATGTTGTTCACGGTTAACTTGAAATAAGATATAAGTATTTTGTAATAATCCTAATGTAAGCTCGTGTGATTCCAAAAATATTTCTTAGTTTTAAATTAATCTTGTGTATTTTCAAAAAAGAGTTTTTGCAATTATGTTGCCACACATTCTTTAGGTAATTGAAAAATATAACATTATCTATTGATACAGTTACAATCATAGATAAGTATCCGTGGTTACAATGTTGCTTAGTAAACAATCATACTTAGATGTAATCTTTCACACGGGAAGCGATTGTTTGCAGAGAGCTTCAAAGCAGATGGTTACTCGTCATTGCTTCGTCAATATTATAGTTTACAGTAGGTTATAGGTACCTAAGTAAATAGTTCTGGGACATTTCATATGTTGTAACAATTTAAAAAACTGGCTAGGGAAAACAGTTCTGTGTAATTCGAACTTAAATATTTAATTTGAAATATACATTTTAAAGCAGTATCCTTAGACATTGAATTTTTAGAAAGAAACAATGTTTATTAAATTAAATATATAAAAACCGACCAAGTGGGAGTCCGACACACGCACGAAAGGGGATCGTATGTCGTTCCAGATTAGAGAGCGATTGTTAAGGTCCGGCAAAAAATGCTAAAAAAAAAAACAACTTATTGGGGTTTTTACTTTATTTGTTGTTACAGCGGTAATAAAAACACAAGCGAACACACGTTAAACTTATAAAACCCCTCTTTTTTTCGTAGGGGGTCATAAATACATACTGAAAATATTAACAACTATGTCTACCTATTGAGTTCATGTGATTCAGGGATAAGAGACAGCGTCGCACCTATATACATACTGATACCAGAGGGTACATGACACCTGTACATGATTCTGGACCTCCCAGCATTGAAATTACATTACTATATAACCTTGTGAGACTAGTTGTTACTAAGTAAATAAGTGGTAAGTGGTAGGCCCAAAGGTGGCATAAGAACTGGACACTACATTAGTCACTAACCGCACGTTAAGAAGTAGAAGAAGTGATTAGTCACTTCTTTGATAACAAATCTCGTTACTTCGGACAGAAATCACGACTTTATACACTTTAAAATAAAATCAGGTAAAACTTAAAAATAAGGCGTTGAGAGGCCGACAAAAAAATACAACCATGGAGGGTCTAGAATGGTGTAGAGAACTCATTGTGTCCTGATACGCCGTTGATGATCCTTCCACGAGGTATGACGCCATGACAACGAAGTCTTACGAACCTACTATCTTATAGCATGCGGATAGAACCCTATATTATATGTCCTTATATTGTTAGTCATTGCTTTTTGACAATATCTAGCACGTTGGTTAATTATATTCAGTCATCAGCCACCACAGAACATTACGTCAGCGGACAGACCAATATCGAAGATGTAAGAACTTTTTTTTTTGTTTCATGAGTCAATATTTTAAGTATTACCTACCTAACTTGGTTATTACTTTAGATTCGTTCAATGTTAAATAGGAAGCAAAAGCAAATAACTAAATTACATATTTCGTAGTCCGTAGCAGTGCATGGATTAAATGAAAGTTCATACCTAAGTAACTAAAACTACAACACAAACTTGCAAAAAAAATGGTGTTTTAACCTTTCTCACAACAAGCGCGCTTATTCCTATATGTAGTACCTACCTATTATGCACATAATACTTAGATAGCATCTTCATTCGATGCATTATGTTACATAGTAAACTTGGCCCCTAACCAAGAATGACTAAATAGCACAAGTTGAATGAATACATATTGCTTATTTGCGTCGTCTACGGCCTCAATTTCGATACATCACAATTTTCTATCCGAAGGAAAGGCATCTCACGTAGCCATGCTAGCTACAGCTAGGTATCTCATAGCTAATGGTAGTGTCATCTTGTGACACCAATGAGGTCGCAACGCTTGAGGCCTAACGTGTTCTTCACGATGTGTTACAATGCTAATCCAACAGATCTGTGTTGCAAATCTTGCTTTTAAATAGCATAGGAACAAGCGTTCCCGGAATAAGTTCCTATGAAACTTTATGCTCTCAGAAATCTCTTCTCGGCGGATTTGAACATCTATACAAACCCTAACTAAACATATTATGTACGTACCTAAGTATATCATTTCATTATCATTCCCAAAAACCGAGACCTTTTTTTGTTTCTTTTAGCCTGAAGCATCTCTTTCAAAATATGGTGTTGACGATGTAATTAGATGTTATTATGAATATTAAGATTGGACCCCGACAGAAATACTTACTTATTCGCCAGAACAAATATTGCTCGTAGGTACTTTATTTATTGTCCCGCCCTCACAAGTAACCGCCAATATTTTAGGATTACAGTTTACAGATGAAATCAGAGAACATTTCACGTCAAACAAACATATGAACGTAGGCGTACTGACGCAGTGCGAATAGCATTCTTGCGGAGTTCCTCAACCCTGCACCAATTAGTATGAACAATAACACCCACGGGACTAAATAGGTGCTCAAATCAAATTTTAGCATGATGTCGTTGACCGAATAAAGAAACGCGCTGGCATACTTCATGTTCGCGTTTAGAAACCATGTAAGCTGTTCACATGTGGCAGCCACATTACCTACGAGTGATTCAGTATATTCGTTAAGATTGATAGACTCGTTATGATATATATTAAGTGTTCTCCAAGCGAAAGACCCCTGTTTTATCAAAATATTTTTATTAAAAGCGTAACACAGAAACGATACACTCTCAAAGTCAATCATAATACCTATACAAATAAAAAAAAATGTGAAAACTATGTAGACCAACAATAATTAGATATTAGTACCTACACAAATGTTTCTTATAGACTACAACCCACTTCCAAAGAAACATTGCAAAGTAAGTACCTCCAACTGAAAATAACTTTAGTTTTGGAAAAATGTATTGATCGAAACCAAAGACACCTATTGCTACTTCAATTAGATTTCTGTAAGTACGTATAAATGCATACCTACCTACTATAGCTAGGAGCACCTACGTACTTAAGTTGAGTTCTAGGTACGTTCTGGATATCAGATTTGCTTAAAGAAAATACATTCAATACTCATGCGAATATTTTTTGAGGATTCCCCTCAATCTCCCATAGCTTCCATCCTCAGATCAGAAAAATATAACTTTTCCTCATTAAAATATTTTTAAACCGGTTTATAAATGACTTTAAAATATGTAAATATACATTAAATAAAACATAACGAACACTTAACTTCTGTAAAAAAAAGCTCTACAAAAGAGATATCGCGAGCAAGCGCCATCTATTATCAAGTAGAACATAAACTGTAAATAACGCCACCTAGCGAAGCAGTTTGGAAGCAAAAGGGCAACAGTTAGAGTTTCATTTCAAATAGTTTTACTACTCCCTACTAGGTGGCAGTGCACCAAGCGTAACTTCTAAGAAATACAAGTCAACTTACCATATTTATCTAGTGAATGAAATATAATATCTGATAATACAAATACTTTTAAAAACAAAACAAATCAATAGCAGTGCAGGTATAGATACAAAAGAGATACGCAGTACTAAGTTCACGTACATGACCTCTGTTCGGTGTAGTTGATATATTATCAGTTTTAAACATATTGCAGGTTCGATTCCTACGACTCTCAAACAATTGCAAAATTAAGTATCTGGCAGGTGATACTTTTTTTCCAAGATTCTGTTACTGAAGAAAGCTATTAAGATCAGGCCAAAAGATAAGACATGCAGATGTCATAAAAAAGTGGAAGGTATTTCATTGCACTTTTGATAAATCATTAAAACGTGTTATTGACCTTCAGGTAAATGGCTTGTGACTCAGTACGTATGAGCTCATAAGATGTGTGTCAAGAGCTTCTCACGTTAAAATTAATTCTCACCGTGGCTCATGCCAGGCCTCTTTTTACTGGATATTTTAGACCTTGAACGGTAGACTATCAATATTTACAATGCGCATCATTGCCTAGTTCTGATTGATTTGTGTTGGTTCTATTCTTATTTCCCTCGCCTAGTAGGCAAGCTCGGATATCATTTCACAAGAGGGTTCTTGTATACGATAATAGAAATATAACTTCCCGCTTTTCAGTTTATGTGCAAAATGCCTAGTGCCAATAATATCGCCGTTTTATGTAAGAAATGAAAAGTATTTTGACATATTGTCATTTACATTTTGCGATGTTTTTGTTCGTAACTCCCAGGTAATTGGAACTTCAGAAGAACAATAAGAAATAACTATTATACCTAAGCCCAATGTCCCCTTTGGGCCTCGTTGCATTCAAAATAATCTTTTACTTTTTCACCTAACTACAGTTTTACAGTTGGACAAACTTTATTCCAAAAATTTAATATCATATCTTTATTAATTTCGGAATAGGCAGCTGTGACGGACAGACGGACATACTACTATATATATAGTAGAAAAAGTAAAAATGAACCCTTAAGATATACATATATATCTTAAAGGTTCATTTTTACTTTTTGGTACAGAACCGTATGTAACAGCATTAGTCATACGCACACTACCTACCTTCAAGATAACACCATTAGCAAATGCCGTGTAAATGCATAAATGTAGGTAATAAAATAAACCTAAGACATATTATTATGTTACAGAGCTTTGTTTTACTAATGTGTGTATGAGTTCAAATAACAGGTGGCTTAGCTTGAAGCCAAAACATGCTCATTGCTCGCGGTTAGTATGCGCAACCGTTACGATGAGGTCACTGTAAGCGCTGTCCCACACGTCCGGCTGGGCATCGCAGCGGCAGGACACAGCCCGTTCTTCCTCACCCCATCCGTCACTCACTAGCACCAGTTTTGCGTACCTACATCACTCACTTAGACAACAGTACCGTTACCGTATTTGCACATCGCCGTGCCGACCGTTTTTGGGAGCACAGCCATTAGAGCTTGCGATTTTTGAACACTCTTTGTTCATTGATCTGTGTAAGTAATGCTCGTTGAATAGTTAGGTCATTATTCTCGGAAAATATCGAACGACTAACATTGGCTACATTGTTCGATATATTTGCACGTGTGATAGCATAAAACGAGAGTTCAAACACGTGTAATACGGGTCGGGCTTACGAAAATTTAAGAACTAATTGCTTCAGATTGATACGAATTGATGGCCAAATCTTTTGTGTAAGGCTCAATATTATTCTATTGGCAGACGACAAATTGTCCTTCACATAACGGATGAACAATAAATATAAAGACTATGCATTCATCCTTTGTGGGCATCACGCAATAAACTGTTTTGAATACATAAACAGTGTCTCTATTCAAATTAGTGTGTAACAGCCTTTGATGACCCCGGGCGGACGTTTCGACATTCGCGGTGTAGTACCCAACACAACATTTCGTATAAAAATATATAAAAGGCAAAAGTATCCTTGAATATTATGAATAAATTAGCAGGTACAGTCATTATGTCGTTGAGAAAAAGATCCCTAAATTGATTTGATAAATCAATTCTTCTTAAATCGTATTAATTTTGGAATTGTTGTAGATTTTTATTCAATCAAAGCCTAGAATTACTACCGAATAACATTATTATAAGATATAATCGTTATTATTCATTTTACTTCAAGTTGCAAGTAGGTATTTCATTTTACGAACCCCAGAAAATCCTGACATTCCTTATTTAACCCAACTCAATTTCCTCAATTTTCGGAACAACGTTACATTAAGTAGTTTTCCTTTTAAACACACATTCGCTTGTCTCGGCCCGTTGTTTTTTGGTACACTTACGTTACCTTTTCGTGATATTTATCCTTGTTTAAGTTTTATTTTTAAAGAACTATGAATACCACATGGTCCCACCGACCTCGATTGTAAAAAAAACCGCAATGTCAAACGTGTCAGACAAGAAGTCTTCTTGTAGCTACTAAATATAGGCAAAATAGCATTACAACACACACCTAGTTAATTAACACCAACGTTTACGACTTACGAACTATAAACTGATCATATATTCAAGATATTTATTATGCATTATATTCTCTATTATGTTCTATCGAGCCACACATTTATTATAGTTTACCTCATTAATTTTTATTTTTAGCGATCCACACGGAAGTCGAATGCAAGTTTATTCAGTAGATTGCGTTACAAAGCGCTTTTGCTATTTGGAACACTGGGCATTTTCCGATAGTTTCACAAAAAGCCAACGGGTTGGGCTGTTATTGGAGCATTTCAATACATAATGGTAATGAAATTGCGTAAACTGCAAGTAATAGTACATTGTCCTAATTAATAAAAATGAGTGGAAGGTTTAGCTCTAATTCAATTTGCTAATAGTGCCTAATTGGATTCGTCAATGTTCACGTTTTGGGAAATCGTGACAAACGAAAATAACATTCGGTACCTACTTATCTTCCCGCATACAAGTCGTAAATCACTGAGAGAAATCGTTAATAGTTGCCGACTAATGTATGTAACAGTATCACAATTTTTAAACTATGCCTCAAGCATTAGAGCATCTATCCTACGCACATCATATTCACCTAGATCATATAATAGGCCACCACATAATATGAATAGCAATAAAAACAAATGCCTGCCTATCTTACTTTGCATTGTTCAAATGTTGTCCTAATTACACAATGTTAGCCTCTCAAAGTAAGTAAGTACACACAAGGAGAACGTTATCCTACAAGTTCTCGTCAAACTGCAGAGTCTGATACCTATAATCAGTAAGATCGAGCAACCAGAATTTAAAACTGTTAACTGTAGTTATTACATTAGTTTTTCTTCAAGCTACAGACCTAAAAATGTAATAAAAGAATACTCGCAAATGAAATCTGCCCAAGTTTCACCAAGGAATGTAGACGACCATTTTATTACGTTGCATAAAATTTGAATTTTCATTTGATGAAAATGGTCTAGAGAGGGATGAGCGTTGGGGCGGCATCCGGCATCCCTCCGGAGAGAAATTACGTTACACGCTAGGATGGACACTGCTGCATGCACCCGACGCAGATTAAGCTCACACACCCAGAGCCATATAAACCTCATAATGGATAGTAAGCCTATATAAGAATTTATGCGGAGAATGTCTACCTCATAATTTAAAATGGCCCTAGAAAAGATTTTTAAGCCTACACTAGTGCGTTTTTCGGTCCTACGATAGCACACGTTCAATGTCGCCCGCCTTATAATATTTGAATAACATTGAACAAACCAGTATGTTTGTAAGTAGGTAGTAAGTACTTTATTTAATGAAGAGTAGGTATATTGCAATTATGAAAATCAGCTATAGTCTATAAAAAAAACATGTGCCACTTGATAATTTTGCCTATTTCAATATTTCGTTGCCTGCATTTTCTAGTTTGAAGTGGATTTTTTCGCGAACTGTAAAATCGTTGAAGGCACTTAGGTCGTTTCTTATTGTTGACTGTACAAATAAACTTGGACTGAGAATCAATAAACTGCGAGCCGAGTAATTAATTTCTATCTTAAAAACTAATAGTCGACTATAACCTACATTAAAAAAACTTTTTTACAAAAAAAAACAACCGACGTCTTAAAAAAACACTAACAGGTGAAAAGTAACTCCACTTTCGGAAGTCTGTGGCTTTGTTGGTTTTATTTCGTTCATTATTGGCCACCGACTTCCGAAAGTGGAGTTATTTTTGCTCATTCATATCATTGAAATCGGTTAACAATTGCAAAAGAAGTTATTTCTAAACATTAATCTGTACAACTCTGCCGGCCCCTTTTAAAATAGACAGGCGTAATCATAGATATATTAAAGAAGGAGATATGCCCGTTAGACGAAAATGTATCGGAACCATGTGTCTCCACTTTGCCCCTACCACACGGCCACTACTACACATGCAGTTCAGTAAAAGCAATAGATACGCAGTCACGCACACACCCGCATTTCTTAAAACAGAACGTGTGCACAATCAATTATAAACCTTATGCTGTCTGACACAGCGTGTATTTACCATGCACCATACAACTTACGCACACAAAAACAACGGTCGCTATCGTTGTGCTGTGCAAAAGCAATTTATTTTACATATACGCTAGTGATTGACTAAATCGGAATGTTATCGAATCTTCTATTTATGATTGTACAAAATTCTTTTTTGGGGTCCTGAAATTATAATAAATACAAAATAATGTCCAGAATATAATATTATAATAAAAATAAACAATTTAAATCATTAAGTAAATTAAAACGGTTACGTTGTTTTAGGCTATCATATAAACTATTGAAACAGTAGGTATTGTTGAACCCGACTATGGAGTTTACTCACTGACCTGTAAGTGGAGGTACTTGTGCAGCACTTGATGCTTTGATGTGGCATTGGGATGGCAGTTTTTGTTAAATAGTGTAATCTTAAATTTAATTAATATCCGAATCGTTAAATAAATGAAAACAAATCTATGCATAACAAATAAAAAGCTTGAATATGTTGATTATAGGTCACTATTATTTGAATCATGCCGATTACTATAACTCATTCTAAGTTTTGATGGAAGTAAAATACAAAACCATAAAAAAGTAAGTTCTCCACTATGCTGTAAAACAAGCAAAATACGTAAAAAAACATTATTGGACATCGATCTTCCAACCGGGTTCAAACGGTTGAGAAATTGTAAAACTATAATAGCAATATTTAATTCTTCAATCGACATTGTCAATAGTCTACGTTAGTGGATCTGCACAAGCACATCACTATTTCGTCGCACGAAGCAGCGGCCGTACTACGCGATGCATCCGCGCAATGAAGTATCGTTGTGTGATTTTTACATTGCTCGTCCAGCCACTTAGCGACAAACTTAGGTAGTGGTTACGGAGCAATGTATTCATTGCAAAAATAGTACAGTCGCTGTGATATTTGAAAACAAAAACAACATAGTAAAAGCAAGAAATATTTTACGTTTTGTTGTTTTTCATGATTATATAGACAAATATAGTAAAATACGTGTACTTACATGTAATAAGTAATTCCGTGATTTACATAGTTTTGATTTGTGCTTCGGTTTTTACAAAAGAACACTGAACAACACGGCATTGCTATAAAATGTCACGATCGCGATTTGCCAAAGACGTGATCAATTTGAGCACGTCGCGGAGACGCCGACACGCCCCCTTGTCTCCTATTATTTAGATTTCTATGGGCGTAATGCTATGTTATGAAAAACTCTGCATAGACATCTGACTGTAGCAATCGCGAATAATTTGCTGTTATGTGTTGAAGAGTTCTGTTACCTGTCTTCTTTATCAGCTTTTCTTCACCAAATGATACTTTCTAAATGAAAATGCTTGATTTGTTACTAAAAATGTAAAAATCAATGCGTGTGTACCTATACTTTTTGAGGAGTTCCTCAATTCCTCGAGCATTCCTCATCAGATATGAGTTTTGATACAAATGGGACCAATTTGTTAGTATACCCTATCAAATAAAAAAAGAATTATGAAAATCGGTCCATAAATGACGGAGTAATCAGGTAACAAACCCTAAAAAAAATAGTACTTAATACAAACGAACTGAGAACCTCCTCCTTTTTTTAAAAGTCAGTTAAAAATCAACTTAATCTCGAAATTGTGTACAGACCTGCGTAATGCACGTTATCATTTTCCCTAAATAACTGTAGACCCACCCGTAGCGGGCGTAGCGGTGGCGTAGACCTTGCTACGAAAAGTCCCAAAAACGTAGTTTCCTTTAAATGGGACTAAAGCACATCTGTAAACACGTTTGCTCTCAACTTATTTGACTACTTAGTTCGTATGCAAGCCAGCCGTTTGTCGATTCAGTCCTCGCGTCCATATTGAGTAGTCATCGCTGACGCAGCGGTTTATTTACAATCCAGTCCACTGACTTTGAGTTGCATTTCAATATCCGTGTCAAGGGCTCAGTGGGACGACAATATCGTTACATTCAACACTATGTTTATAAATCACACATTTACAAGCTACATTTTATTGCCCAATCTATTTCATTGTGAAGTTATTACGAAATCAATAGCGCAAGGTCGACAACCCCTCGGCGTCGAACTTGTTTATGATTTTACGCAAAAAGCTAATGTCAATATGTTCCAAGTCTACAAAGAGATTCTAAAATCAATGCAAAGTAAATGTCAGCGTGCGCACCTAATGGCTGTTGAATTAATTCATAGATTTCTATTACATATCATTAAATGCTACGTTCATAGCTCCAATAATTTCTAATACAGGATGCGTCAGTGCGCCACTCATTGTACTCGTTGCAGATTGGTGTAAATGTCGCTAAAAATTAATAGATAGGAATAAACCGTTATTTTAATTTAGGCAAGTCATGACTTTATTTAAAAGGGTTCCAAAACATTCGTTTCAATTATTCATTTTATTTAAAGTAAGCAGCCCCGACGAATGCAACGAAATACGCAATCAGGAAGTAACCCGAAGCCCGCAACATGAAGCACATTATAAATTATGGGTTCCGTAATAAAAACTCATCCGTTCCTTTCTTTTGATCATCAGCATGCCTTAAATGATTATGACTTGCTGTCTGTCCCAATTTATTTGACTGACGTTTTTAATTCCACAGAATACAACTGGTCATTTAAGTGTGATGTATTCAGCAAACCCAAAACAAATTACTTTTAAGTATTCACCAAGTTAACCCTTAATGTTAAAATTATATTTGCGAATATGGCAGATGCGTTAACAGTTAACACTTTAAATAGCGGCAATAAACTCCCCATTGCGAATCACACAATGCAAAAGACGCCTTATCAGTAATGAGCACGTCATGATTGTGGGGATGTTAATTCTTGTAAAAATATATCATTGGAGGCAGACACGCGTGTAACACAGCGGCGGGTGAGGGTTGTTTCGCTCTGTCTACTTCGCGTCTGTCAATATTCGCGGGAAGCGGCGTTGTCATGGCGACGAGGGAGAGCTTCCTACATGACGGTCGCTGCCCCCTGCACAATGCGTCGCAAGGGTCGGAGGGCGAGAAGCGAAAGAGGCCTGTTGTCTGGGATTTATGCAAGGGCGTCCCCCGTGACGCCGCCGTGCAAAGAGCCTTGAGGAGGACTTTAATGACGTCTAAAATATTCACCGAAGGATGATGTCATGTCATGCACAGAGTTTAATCATGTGTAATAAAAAACCTACTAAAGCTGTAGCAATGGATCCATAAATTTAAGCATTATATAAAAAAAAATATAATATAAAAAATTGAAATATTCTAGCTAACATGGCAAGAATTAGGTTTTCCCCACGCTTGGTCACGTAGCTTAGCTGTTCCAGTTCCCTTTACCATTGCGTGACAATAATAACAGTACAATTCCCGTTAAACTTCGCCTAATCATTTTCGAATGCTACATGCATGCAGGCTGTCGGACAGAATTACTTGTGTACCTAATGTTGCAATGTAAAACGTCAAACACCTAACAAAATGAAACCTGGCTTTCTACTTATTGAACGGAACAAAACTACAAGGTATATATACAAAACGCACTGGACTAAAAACTTCATAATTACGGTCGTAAGGTCAGTAACATATACGCCCACGAAACGTTATGAACCCATGTCACGAAACCTTTTAGACATTTCTACATCGTACACTGTAATAAAAACGCACATTATGAACGAAAACTACTTCCAATCCGTTGTGGACGTACGAATCATTATTATTGTCATAACTAGCTGACCCGGCAGACTTCGTACTGCCTAATTAAATTGCAATAAAGTCCTGTCAAAATGATTTGTAATGTGACATTTTTTTGTTCCTATATATTTTATAGTCAGGGCAAAAAATTCTCCTGAACAGAACCGTCACCCTGGTGATAGGGCGTTGTGAATAAGAAATATAATTAAATAAAACATTAGTAATCTCTTTATTGTTAATCATGTGAATCATAATTATTAACAAAAATCATTTTTATTTTCATTGTAGTGCTTTGTGATAAACGATTTTTTTTTTGATTATCTGGCGCTTAGACAAACAAATCTGATGGTTTTCCAACACGGGAACAGGCCACATACAATTGACCATGTGAGAAACATGGGTTTTCCAGATAAACACCACAAACACTTAATGAGTGCCCCTGGGACTTGTTTATGGTCATAGCAAAAGCAAGCCGAACTCGAAACTGTAGTCGTTTAAAGTCAAACGGCACATCATTCGGATTGAGATGCGCGGTATGAGAACGTCTTCTCCTTTATACTTTCCTTTCAGTTTAGTTGCTTCTATCACATGTGCCGCTAACCGTGTGCCGTTGCAAAGACGCGGTTGGTTGGTATTTCTCAACATTTTAACTACCGATCCTACCTTTAATTGAAGATTGTGAGGTGGCAATCCTGGCAAATCCAGAGAGTTTAAAGATTCTGGTGGATAGTTCACTACAAAATCTTGGTTAATAGCCGAATCAACTGATTTATATATCCTCGATTCGCCTGTAATTTGTTCTTGTATTTTTAAATTTAATTCATTTACATCTATGTCTTTTGCAGCCAATATAGCTCGTTCGCTCAACCAATCATGGTTCCTGTAATTTTGAGAAACATCTGGAAACCACTTCTGAATAAGTTCATCTTTTGATCGAGTTTACCAAAGAGATTTAAAATACTATAGAGCGGACATGTCAAGGAAATGTCATAGAAAAACTTTGAACCCATGTGTCAGTAACGCCATCTAGAATAATATATGAATATTGGATCGGCAGCGGAGCGTACTACAAAAAACTCATAGACTTGTATCCAGCAGGACACACTTTTTCGGACGAAAATTTTGTTCGTGATGTCCGGTCTATAGGTATTGAATGTCTTTGGAGTTTACTGACAAAAACTTTGAGGAATGTTAATGCAGCCAGTCAACATGTCTATAGGACTACCAATATCAATGAGTTGTTTAGAGAATATGTTTCCAGATTGGTAATTTTGCAACTCGACACGCATAATCTTGCTTAAATGAAGTACTTTGACATGTTTCTACAATTGGAGGACTTTAGACATGCATTGAGTTCATCAGCTGGTGTTGATCGGGAATCACTGGCAATGTTTGACGAAAATCTCCTGCTAATAAAATCATTTCACCACCAAATTGGTTATGATTGCTCCGTATATCTTATACCTAATGTGCAAATTGACTCTTTGACGTTAGGACCATACCTACATTGTTTAAACAACAGTGAGTGCTTGTAATTCAATATGAACTTTACACAATAGCAATAAAGCTCATTTTAGTTAGAAATCATTTGTATGGGAAAAAGAAAAGGGCTGTTTTTAGGGTTTTTTCGGCAATTTTTCGACAATTTTTCTCGCCGTAAAAACCATCTTTGAACTTCAACGAACATTAAAAAAAAAGAATTGGCTAAATTTATTGGTCCAGGCGTTGTTGTTGAGTTATGCGCTTACCAACACATTTTGCGATTAATTTATATAATATAGATTATTAGTTATTAATAATTAATTATATTCAATAATATTAGTTATTAATAAATAAATAATAAAGTTACTCGAGAATATATTTGATATCTGTAGTTCGCAGTGGGATCATATTGGAATGCCAAGCAATTGTATGATGCCAATGATCTTCGTGTGCTTACGCGTTGTCTCAATCGGGCATTTTCTCTTATTATATTTTGTCTTTCTTCACTTAAGTTCTGTGAATACACTTGTTGCTGGTTTGCATGTCTTGTGCGGCGGCCGATGTTCGCACGTCGTCGTCTAGGCATTTTGGACTATGGACAGAGTGGTGAATTTAACCTCAAATGCACGATCCACATAATTGACACAGTTCAACTTACCACCATAAAGACAAATGCCTGATGTTGAAATTCAATAAAAATTGTACAACACACGTGATTGATTTGATGGTTTCCAATTGAAATGTTAGGAAACGAATAACTTATTTTTTTTACTTTTTTTTCACAATTTCACAGTGAACACAATACCGTAAACCCGACTTATTTTTATATAGTAGACTTATTCGATTGTAAGACTATGATTTTGCTGAAATAAAATATTAAATTTAATAATTTTCAATATTTACTTTTTGCCTGACATTATGTCAGTTGTCAATCTGTCATTTAATTTTCTCTAATTTTGTGTCTTAATTTTTCATAGTGACTATGAAGGTTGCATCTGATTTATGTAATTTAATTTATTTTTATTAGTATGTTTAATGTAATGTAATGCTATTTTTCCTGAATTTTCTTTGCTATAAACCTCACGGAGCCCGAGACCTTTCCAACGAATGCAAAACCGTGGCAATCGGTTCGTGCGTTCTGGAGTTATATCGTCAGGAAGGAAAACCCGACTTATTTTTATATAGTAGATAACATCATAAGAACCGAAGAACGGTGTAAATGTGAAATTAATATCAGTTGGCTGCGGCCAGCCTCCCACGCAGATGAAGACGCGTAGTGTCACACACAGTGATGCGTTCTCATCGTAACACGAGATACTGTTCTAGCAACAATGGTTGCGCTTGACCGCATCACAGGCATCTACTTGTCAGTGAAAAATTCTGTCAAACTAAAATTTGTTTAAATTATAAGTAAAAAATAAAGGTGAATCTAATAAGTAACAGTATTACCAAAGTGGTTCGGCCAGATTCGATTCGCTGGTCATTAAACTTCTCTAAATAAATTTTACATTTGCGCTCTTTTCGAAGCCACGTGTCCGTTACACGTTAATGAATAAATCATTTACAGCTAACTAACAAAAGGTGGCAGCTTTAATATAGAATATTAAATTTAAGCTTAAATGACACACAAATTCATTTTCGATACATTAATTATCTGCAAACCGCGCAGCCGGAATTATCGGAATTGTGGCTTGAAAACGGAAATGGGAAATGTAACGTACTTTGGAATATCAATGATGGCAGAAAGCATATTATTGTTATGCACGTTCACAGCTGTATTGATTTTATGCTATTGTGGAGGCCAGGCTTTATTCAATATTGATACAGTATTTTGATTTAACCTTTGGCATTTTTGGAGCCTACCTGGAACAATAGAAATCATTCAATCATGCTTCTGACAGTTTTACAATCCATAGCCTGAAGCTATTTACAACATTTGCGTAAGTGACTGGGTGTGAAATGTATTTATTTTTATTTATTAATTTGGCTCTCCAACAATTGAGTACACTCAAACAATTATGGGTTACATTAAATCAATTCAGTAACAGTCTCTTACAGGTAAGCACAGCATGTCCTACATATTGATTAAATGTAACCTATGTTAGCTTAGTTTCTTAATTATTAGTACCTATATTATGACCATTGACCACATTTATCACTTTGTTTTCATTTTAATCCCTTCAAACGTAGGACAGACGTGCCGCTGAATTGATAACCATTTCACTTTTTACGCTTTCATAATAATTCTGAAGTAAACAATACAAGTACAAAAGAAGAATAATGTATATTTATATTGTAATTTTAATTAGGTATACATAGTATATTATATATACGAGCATAACGGTTACAATCAATATTATCTGACGGATCTGGTACAGGTGTGTAATTAAATTATGAAAGAGCGACTTCGTAACGCGGTTATATAACTGCAGCGCATTTTTAAAGTTTTTTACATAGCTGGCTTATTGGCCATGTAAACAAATTACTTTATTCAATGTGGAAAAGCTTTAATGAAGCTTAGAAATATTGAAGAAACTTTGAAAAGTAGGTACTCGACAGTCAGTTGGTAGAAATAAATGTCCGAGATGAATCAGAGCAATATATGTATAATGCCTTGATTTAGAGTCCAGGGGGACTCTTGTAAACTTTATCAGAAAAATAATTCAAATATTATGTAAAGTTTCGTTTCTTTCTTTGTGTACCTCTTCGGACACACTAAGAAACTGGTCCTTGGAATCAAGTTTTTAAAAAGACAGGTGCTCTTTGTAATCACACGGCAAAGAGACAAAATTTTCCCTTTTCTTAAAAATTCGTCAGTACGTACGGTCTGTCACGGATCGCCAAAGTGTCTACCTAATAATATTAATTAAAAACAAGTGTGAAAGAAACATGATATCCAAGCTATGTCACGAAGTCACGTTGCATTGATCAACAGCGAATTCTTCGGTTTCGATTACCGCATATTGAGCTTTGAAATAGATCTCTAGGATTATAGAAATTTGAAACCTATGCTGTGACTGTAACTACGTATTTTTACCTAATATATTATTTTATTGAAATTTTTGTCAAGTTAACCTACAGCTGTCGACTTTTGGACAAGTCATGTGGCCAAAAATCATGCATTTTTCATTTAAGATTTTGTAAACTCCAACTTAGAACTATCTTTGCATATCTTAAAATTGCACAACACTAGAGTTTTTTGTTAATCGCAATATCCACCACGTCACCGTCAAGGGCAGATAGCACGTTACGCGTGGCAACATACGTAATAAAAATTATTTACAAAACTGCAGTTTACGAAATCGTTGGCACGGAAAACAGTCGGTTTCGTCGTCCAACGAAGAAATAAAACTTGTCTTTTTTTTTTTTTTTTTTTTATAAATATTATAAACTAGTACTTGACTGCAATCCCACCTGATGGTAAGCAGTGATGCAATCGTTGATGGTGAGGCGTACTAGTTTATTAGGAGCCTATTCACTCTTGCCTTGAAGACACCCAAATTATAATCGGACGGGAAGACCGCAGCAGGCAAATTGTTCCAGTCCCTTGATGTACGTGGTATAAACGACGAGGCGAACCGCTTGGTCCGGGTCGTAGAGGTTTCAACAACATAAGGGTGGATACTCGCCGTACGTCGGCTTGTCCGATGGTAGAAGTGAGATGGTGGAATCGAATCATGTAATTCCTGCGCACACTCTCCAAAATGCATCCTGTAAAACACCGAAAGGCTGGCTATCCTTCGCCTGTGCTCAAGACTCTGTAGATTGGACTCAACCAGATCTGGATCACCAATTAGTCTCTTCGCACGCCTTTCCACCGAGTCCAAAGCTGCCAGGTGGCATTTTGCAGCACCGGCCCATATGTGGCTGCAGTACTCCACACACGAACGGACCTGTGCTTTGTATAGCATTAAAAGCTGTCCCGGTGTGAAGTACCGCCGGACCTTTGCAAGAACGCCAAGTTTTCTAGCTGCTACCTTGGCTTTGGACTCAATGAACCGCCCAAAATTCAGGTCTGAGGAGATTTCGACTCCTAAAAGCTGAAGACGATCGGTGCATTCCAGGGAGACATCACGAAAAGCAGGAGCTAAGGTAAACGGGCTCCTTTTGGCGGTGAACAGACACGCTTGTGTTTTGGCGGCGTTGAATCCCACCAGATTGGCTTCACCCCACTTGGAGACTGCCTGCAGTGAGCTATTCGTACGCTCCACCATAGCCTCTCTTTCGGACCGGATTAGCTCCTTACTAGCCCGAGCACCGGGCAGGTATCTCTCTACAACTGTGCTATCATCTGCATACCCATAGATACCGGGCACCAGCAGATCGTTGATATGCAGTAGGAATAGGGTTGCAGAGAGAACAGACCCCTGAGGAACTCCGGCATTAGTCGTCATGGGCTCTGATGAGCACCCGTCGACAACTACTCGGAGAGACCGTTCACTCAGAAGTCTTTTACCCAGTTAATCAGACCAGGGGAAATGCCGTACGCTGGAAGCTTACTCAAAAGGCTAGCGTGCCATACCCTGTCGAAGGCCTTCGAGACGTCTAAGGAAACAGCAATCGCTTCCCCATTCTTCTCGAGGGCCTCGCCCCACAAGTGGGTGGCATACACTAGTAGGTCCCCAGTAGACCGATTGCGGCGAAATCCGTACTGTCGGTCACTGAGGAGATCGTTACCTTCTAGGTATGCCATGAGGCGCGAGTTCAATACACG
Organism: Euplexia lucipara; assembly: GCA_921972225.1. Classification (NCBI taxonomy): domain Eukaryota; kingdom Metazoa; phylum Arthropoda; class Insecta; order Lepidoptera; family Noctuidae; genus Euplexia; species Euplexia lucipara. Next base: position 17,506,007 of record OV179145.1, on the reverse strand, counting down.
CTCCATAATCTTGCAGAGTATGGAGGTTACTGAAATCGGCCGATAGTTGGCAGGATCGGCACGACTGCCCTTTTTGGGCACGGGTTGCACGTTGGCAAGCTTCCAGGACTTGGGCACTATACCAGTCCTAAATGAGAGGCGATACAAGCGCATCAGTACAGGAGACAACTCGGGCGCACAAGCCTTGAGAACAATCGCTGGTATGCCATCTGGTCCACTAGCTTTATTCACGTCTAGACGACGCAGCTCTCTCAGAACTTCTCTGTTCCTTATGTGAACCTCGGGCATTGACGAGTCACAATGAGGCAGAGTCGGTGGAGTAGCACTGCCAGTGTCCAGACGAGAATTATGGGCGAAGAGAGATGCAAAGAGACCTGCTTTCTCTCTTGCCGTATGAGCTAGTGTTCCATCAGGTTTTACCAGCGGAGGCAATGTGGGCCGACAGAAGTTCGCCTCGACCGACTTGGCAAGGGACCAGAATGCTCTGCTACCGGACGGCTGTGCAGAGAGCTTTTTGCCAATATGGGTAATGCGGTCGAAGCGTGCCTTCTTTAGTGCCTTTTTGCAGGACTTGGCAGCACGGTTAAAGGCTCTCTTCTTTGAGCTCAGATCCGGAGATTTGCGGTCACGAGCGTCAACCCAGGTTAGAAACGCCGAATGCTTACGCTCTTCAGCATGAGCGCAATCAGCATTGAACTGTCGCACGCCTTATCGTGATTGAAAGTGTGAAAGTAAAAATATACTTACCAAGAGCCAGCACGACCACCAGTCTACCAGAAGTTAGTTGCGTTTTAACGACAACTTTTATACAAACATGTTTTTATTTTGTCTACGCATCAACATTGCGTCATACATAAGACTCGAATAATGGTTAAATGATTAAAAAGATTAAAAGATTAAAGATACCGGGCTGGTATCCGCAACTCCACGTCTAAGCGCGTATTTTGCGTATGGGCTATAATCTACCACGCGGGCCCAGTGCGAATTGGTAGATGTCACATGTCTTCGAACTTTTTGGTTCTAGGACATGCCGGTTTCCTCACGATGTTTTCCTTCACCGTTTTTGAGAGCAGTGGTGATGATATAAATTACACAAAGTAATGCGCCTGCCTGGCTTTGAACCCACGACTTACTGTTCGTAAGTCGGGGCCGCCACCAGTGGGCCACCGCTGCTCTCTGGTTAAATGATAGTTTTCCACCATATAATTTGCAGTTCGACTCCAAAGACCACGGTGAGAGTTATCTGCAAATACCGTCATTAAAATCATTGGCGACCATGTCAATGACATTTGTGTGATTTATTGCAACTCCTAACGTATTCATGGATGACTTAATTAACATATATTATAAAAACGTATAAAAATAGATACCTTTTGATGGCATTATTATTTTAAAACATACCAGGTTTAATTTTACTATCACAATACCTAAATTGTCGATACTTTGTGAAAAAAACGGTTTATTAGCAAGCAAGCGGGTTATAATATATTATTATTATTTAAAAAAAACATTGTCCTTTTTATTCGTTAAGTAATCGTAAATTTTGGTCCTTGGTAAAACATGAAAAAAATAAACTCAAAGTAACAAACCTTAACTGCTCTGTGCTTTTTAGTAAAAGCTTATTAACGCAATTTATTGTACGACTACGACGATATCCATCAGGTTGAGGCAGAATGTCCAGCAGACACGTAAAATCACAATTAGAAACGGGTTGCCGTTGTCACATCAACGTGGCTGACCGGCTGTCCGCCGACCCCGGTCCAGTTCTGTTGATAAGCTGTGACCGTGGGAGGATACTCCATGACCTCACTATTCCTCTAATTGAATGATAGGCAGTATTTCTCACTTGTCATTATCATTAATGTGGCTGAAATGATACTTTTCTTGTGCGTTCTATTTTCTTAATGGCGTTCTATTTACGCTCGAGTTACCAACTCTTAACAATGCGACGAGGACCAATCAGCGCTCACCAGCTAAGTTCAGCCGTTGCATTTTTCAGACTGGAGTTTCAGACGGTCGATTTTTTACACTTTTCTTTTACTTTTATTTTAGATTCCACAAACCATAAATATCAATACGTAATCAACTCTACGCGACCAATGACCCAACATGTAATTATACCTTGCGGCTATTGCGCTTAGAATTGGGCACATCACGTAATGGAAAAGTTGATGTTGTTGTAGTTGTAGACTGTTGAGAGAGACACATAATACGATATAAATACCATCGTCGCCTTCGGATTGAGCAAATGAAAAAGACGTCTTTAATTACCCTACTCATATAACTTTTTGGTGAAAATTCATCATCCTCTCCCAAATTTGCTAATTGATAAACGGTTGATTTCATACTCCATTATTCTGTCTGATGAATCACTAATGACGTGCTTTGTCACAAACTAAACTCAACATTCATAAATGCACTGACATTATCTTGTAAGCTATTTGATTTGAACACTTGCCTAAGTCTAAAACCTCTTGTTAACAGGTATTTAAACTGAATGAGGATTAGAAAAGCCAATAATAATGGTTTGTTTACTCAGCTTGACTCGGTATTACCAGGAATTGCCGGTTTGCGCAACACTTGACTGTGTTCAATTCGTAGGTGATGCAAGGCAGGTGTGGACACAGATGAACTGTCCTTTTGGCGTGCCCAAACATGAGACATACCCAAGCCCCACCCCACCACCTTTAGATATACTACGTTTTGTACACCACATTCGTGTGATTTGACAAGCTTGTTTCTATATATATGGGATTGGAGTTTCAAATAAATAGGATATGTGGAGACGTATAAATATTTTAAAGCAGATAACCAACCAGTAACTACAAAGATACAAAGAATTGTAAAAAAGAAATATTTTTTACCCACTAGTACAGTTTTTTACTACTTTTTACTGTAAATACAAAGAATTCAATTTGTGTCGGTTGTTTGAGAGACCTTCATTACTGCACTGGCGTCGTCCCAAGTAGTAACTTTATCAATGACGTTAAGGAGAATCAATTTAGTTGGGATTCCGATAGCGTGATCAGCTAAGCGGAGTTAGCCGTGATTTATACCCAAAACTCCAGAGACCCCTTGAAACGCGTCGCCTTGGGGCGGATAGTAATTACCCCGCGATTCGAAAAGACCCCTACAGCAGAACATTTATTAGATTGTTACCACTCGCCCTACGACGACCTACCAAATTACGACGTTTCAGGGTAAAACTGCTACAAGCTAATTGTTTAATAATAGTTCTTTAGATACAGTACAACAATTAAAACCAAATAAAAATTAGAATGACACGCATGAGAATTTGGAAGCTGACACAATATTTGCAACTTTCTAACTCAAACAAAGCCGAGCAATTAGTAAAACGGTATGATCATTAGTTAATTGTGTCGTAAACTGTGTGAAAATACATCAAACGCAAAAATACTTCAGTTTCTTTTATTTTATTTTTATTTTCGGGAGGCGTGCCGTAGAAAGTTGGCGGTAAAATTTCACGAGATAGAGATGTCACTTTGGAGAATAAAACAATGGTATCTGCTGACTCTGGTTGGTGTAAACTGTGTAAAGTAAACTATGCTATCGGACTGTGGCTCATCGGGGCAGGGCGATGTGCCTACGTTATTGCGAGAGTTTACTTTCTACCGAATGTCATTCGCAGGCGCGGCACGTGCCTGGTCTCTATCCAAGTCAGTATTAAAATAACGGAGCTTCTCTCGTCACGCTGAGAATGTATTATTCGTCGCGAACAGGACGGAACTGCCATATTGTTGTCGTTGTCCAACAAGTATGTTCCAATGGAATAAAATAACAATATAATGACGATAGATCTACCTCATTTACATGAAAATGACATTAACTACAAATGGCACTAATTGCAATCGTCTTAATTCGAATGGCCATTGGATTATAATCAACTTACAAACACATGAGACTCACTAATCCGGTCAGTTCGAAATCTAGACATTAGGCAGAGATGAACTCCGATATAAATACAGCTTTACATTAGATATTTATCAGATAAATTTGCGACTTTTTCTCACGCTTAAAGCTAATGACCGCTAATTGTTTTACGGAACGGTTTATTACATTAGCAACTGGGTTTGTCAGAGGTTTTCTTGAGAATTGCTCATAATTTTGAACCGACTTCAAAATGGAGAATGTTTCCTTTTCATTCAAAATGTTTAAATGTAGATGTTGGGCATTTCAGCCGAAAACCAAAATAAAAATACCTTGTATCAAGTCCTAGATTTGTATTATAATATACAAAGGACACGACTGCATGCTTTAATTTAATTCTCGGTACCTACGACTGCATGATGGCTTTATTTAGGTAATAGATTTGGGTTTCTTAAACTAAATAACACTGTAACTATAAGAAGTTCGCCCAATTAACTTCAAACAATAATAAAATTAGGGACATTGAAAATACCTATGTACAGTTAGAAAAATCGCAAGACAAATTTATTATCGAATTAAAGTTAGTTTTTATAGTCGTTGGGCTTATCATCTTGCAAACAATGCCATGTGTATGACTGCTTAAAGGCAGGGCACATCCCTCTTAGATAATGTATTTATTTTATGAAATCGTGAAATTTACTTCGATAAAATTATTAGGTATTTTTAAAACGGTCGCGAGTAACATTTTTTATATACCTACTTATAGAACATAGTGCTGAGCTAAGTATTTAAAAAAAAAATTGCGGGCTACTCATGTGAATTCGCCTAAAGTTATTACAAATTTGGAAGAAATATTTATACATATTTTTATTAAGATACTAATATATAAATTAATAACTTATAACTATTTTTTTGCATTTATTTACCGGTTCTACTATAGGTAGGTATATAAGTACTAATTACCAACTTATTCCTCTAACATGGTGGGTAGTCACTAGCAAACAAACTATGAAGGGCACCAGTATGACATCATTCGACAACGAAGTTCGTATTTCAACATTATATACGGCGTGTCTGAATAGGTCGGTAATAGGCATTAATTTGATTAAGGCACAATCCTCGCCACTTTATTATTATGTTACCGTAAAATTGTTACATCGTGAAATAACAAGAAAGAACTAATTTTAATTTTCAAAGTAGTACCTTCTTATTCGTCTCTTTAAAGTGGTGAAAATTAGATTTAACGCTATATGATGTAAATAAACGAAAAATCGAAGCAGAACCAATTCAAATAGATTAGAACGATGATCAAGGTGAATGGTCCTCATATCCGCATCCGTGTCCAGACGTGCAAGTGATTGATGTGACATTAGGTAGTTATCTACTTAAGCTAAGTTCAGACTATAACTAAATAAAAAATCTTATTTTGTGAAGGCATCGTTATGCAGAACACAGAAAATGTTCAAAGAAATCTTAGTACAGAACCAACGCGTAGGTAGGATAAAAATGTCACTATTTGAATTTATTATGAGTATTTCTAATAATAAACATCAGAAGACCAAGTTACAAAGAAACTTGTGGTTATTCAATCTAACACTGGCATTGTTGCGGTGAAAAGGACCACGTAACCGCGTACCTGACACACACAATACCTACTTAACTGATGACCAAAAATTTTACATGCCCAACTTCGATTTCTTTATACCAACAATTTATTTCCGCCGCAGCACTTTTAACTCAAAGGTGTTTCTTATTTTATTTTAAATTTATTTTCTTTGTCTAATTTTATCATACGAATTTTAAAACGTAGGTGCACGATGTATCTCGAAATTCAAAGACACGTTTCTCAAATATATGTATAGGTACTTGTAGCGTCACTCATAGCCAGGAAACCATTACAAATAACTGCAAAAATGAGGAAAAAATAGCCTTTTAGATTAAGCCTTCTAAAAATCTGTTTTCCTCATTTGTTGAAGTAAAAAAAATCGCATAAAAGGACGCGAGTAGCCGCAAAGCACCTCTTTTGTAATACTAAATTGATAGAGTAATATAAAATTGGTCACATGTTTTAGCTAAATCAATATGATTAATTAATAAAAGCTTTTAGGTGAATTACAATTGGGTTTCTAATTTTATTTGGAACGGGTTTCTTCTTGTGCAGTATATAAACAAATAAAGTCAGTTTTATATCAAGACGTTTATACTACTTATAATATTTTATAAAACTTAGTATTTTGTAGTGTGCCTACCCAGTCTGAAAACTATTATAACCAAGAGATATCGTGTTACCCAGTTACTGGGTTGTGGTGGTCAACTTTAGGTAGTCGCTCGATATTAAAAACTAGTATTCAGCTGAGTCCGGTAAGACTGGAAGCCGATTAGAATCTAGTTATTTACTGTAGAACAAAGGGAAAACGTTGGCTTACATTTTACATGACTAATCAAATAACACTACAAACTTTTCCTTACATCAGGTGTGTGCTATGTGCTAATTTTCCTACCTACTTAGTTTATTTGAATAGATAACTTAAAATTGTAGGTAATGTTTTTGCATTAGAACACGAAAATTCAGAGTAGGAATGGTTTTTGAATTCCCATATAAAATTAAAAACTAAATTTAAAAGGTTAGGACTAAACCCTAGTTCAAGTTCTTTGTTCTGTTTGATGGTGGTCTTCTCATTAATTCGTCTTTAGTAAAGTTACTTACAGTTGTGTTTAAGTGTAAACCTGTAACTAAATTTATGGATCTTGTAGTTGGCCATATATATATATATATATATATATATAAGTAATAAATGTATATACATATATGTATATATATTTATTACTTTGCAAGGATCCTAATGGATAATCTATGTCATACGCGCTCTCAGGAAAGCAGAATTAGAGCATGATTTTCTGGAATTTACAATGAGCGAAATATTTTAAGAGACCTTACTTACTTACTAGCGGCAATAATAGTGTCTATGTTGAATTTGGTCCCGAAATAAGTCTATGTAAGTTATTTTACAGACTCTTCTAGAAACTTTTCTGCATCATTATTTGTACATAAAGGTTGTGTGCGTATATGCGTAAAAATAATGATGAATTGAATATTTTAGTGGCATATCACTGAATAATGTAAATAAATTAGAATTCAGTATTGTAATGATGTAAGAAAATATGCAATAATGACCCGCTTGGGTACACATACATGCCTGCCTATCACTAGATGCCCACTGGTCCATGTAATGCATTATTTGTTCGAATTAACCGGATTTTAGGTGAAATATCTTCGGTCTAATGAATAAAACGAGTTACGAACTCCTAGATTCAATGAACGATTATTTATGGTATATCAATATTTATGAATTTCGTAATACCTACATTGTGTGAACTTGGGCATCAAGATTAATCGGAGCTTTGGCGAGAGCAAAACACGCATCATTGAAAGTTAGTGCCACTAGCACTTGGGACGAACTTTTATCTGTCAATATCTGCCTAGCCTTTTCCCAACTATGAAAGTAGTAATAAAAAAAATCAAATAATAATCTATAATATCTAATAATATAAAGTATTTTTTTATAATTTGTTGACTGTAATACTCAGACCAATAATTTTTTTTTATTGGTCTAAGCTAAAAGTGATTTGACTGCCATTTATTTGTTTCTTTGAATGGTTTGACATTTATTTAATAATTTGTTATCTGCAATATAATTGATCTGTAGGTATGTGACTTGACTAAGACTATGCTGGGGTCGGGTTCCAATGTTACCAGGATGCAGCTGAATACTGGTGTTTTAGCGACTGCCCTGACCTCCACAACCCAGAAACTAGGCAAAACGAACTTTAATACAATTCCAATTAAAAAAATTCCATAAATAATCTCATTAGGGTTATGTAAAAAACAATCTAGATCTTCCTACTCTTTGCACTTCTAAGTTCTAAGCTACTTATTCCATTTTTTCCCGGACACTACTCGCTAATTATTGTCACGGATACCGCAGTCCCTTAATTGAGACTAGAAAGTGAGGCAATTGGTCCCAGCCTGATGGACCGAAACTCGATAGAAACCGCAGAGCTGCGTATAGTTTTCACTGTAAGTGGGCCATACGCGAACGACCTGCTACTCTCTTGACGATAAGGTCCGTCATTGTATTAATTACTATAGTGATTATAAATTATTCTAGTACGCACAGCACAGAGAGTAGTAAATATTAACTTGTCAGTGGCGAACGCGAGACGTTAACCTTTAGAGACGAGAGATAGGTGCTAAATGCGGGACTAAAATATTGATAGATAAGTAGCGTCAAATAGAAATTTATATACTCCTGGAACACATCTTTTTCTCCTGTCCCTTGAATTCCCAATCCTTTGACTTGTATCATAAGCTTCCCAAAATTAATATTACTCTTGCTATATACTAACTTCCATTGCCTTCTCACTAACTTTTCTCCTAAACTGGTTCAACTCATGTCAAAATTTTTGAATGACAATGAAATTAAAATGAAAGATGGTGTGATGGTTAAGTATATTTAATAATAAAAAAAAAAAAAATTGTCTTGTCTTTCCAGCCACTAACACCTACCACAAAGTGCAAAGTTCGACGGCTCAATATTAATCTGCCGTCAATACGTGACGCTGGCAGAATAGTCGACATCGGCTCAGTTGCCAAAGAGGAAAAAAAAAAAAATACTCAGGTTGAAATTGAAATTTTATCTAGGCAGTTACTTTCTCTGGGGCAGTCCTAGAGAAAGTACCTGCCTAGATGATCATTGGTCTAGTGGTTGCAAGAGCTTACTGCTTAGCATGAGGTCCCATGAGGGTTTGGCAAAGTGCTGTCGAGTTTTTCCATCTGGAATTTCTCAGTAGCAGCACAGAGTCTGAGCCCGATTGATGGCAATAGACTCTCTCCCTATTACCTACATGGGACTTTTAAACGTAACTGGGAATGGGAGTAAACTCAAGTACACCTCTACCTAACCCTTCAGGAATGACAGGCGTTATGTAATGTTGTGTTGCAGGTACTTTCGTTTTGTAACATGAACTAGGCACACTCTACTTCTACATAAGATCTGCTTCAAAAATGAAAGGAACTAGCAATATTTTAGCATCTGAAAAGTTATTTTGATTGACACGAGAATGACTGGACCGAACGTTGCTTAAAGCTTTGTTCGAACACTTAGCATACGTACCTACCATAGCTACGTTTCTACTTTTCTAGATGGATATTTCTTTTGTCGTTTGCATAGTTGTATTGTTGAAGAGAAATTGTAGGTACACACGGTTACACATGAAGCTAAACATTTCCAGTACAAGCTGCTGCTGACATTGTAAAGGATTTCCGTAAATTTATAGCTTGTTGTGTAGCCGTGGGCCTATTTGCATACCTACGAAGCTTGAATTTTACTTTGAAACACACTCATATCAATTAAGATAATTTCAGCGCTTACTCAATCTCTTAGATGATCAGAAATTGAGAATGACTAAGCGGAGTGCTCGTGGTTCAATTTAGGACTGAAACAATTACTTTTAGGTTCGCGTCAAGTCAATATACCTAGTACATAATTGCCGGATGACGAATACATGCGACTGTGGCCTGTGGGACGCCCGACACCCACTGTTGTGCAATACGACAATTAAACACAATCACAACATCTCGGTCACAAATCAAAATCAATTCACGCAATAGTTCCTGTTTATTAGTCATCTAAGAAACTTGTTCATTGATAATTTCGGGTCTCTACTATACATCTTATTCTTGCAATGATACAAATATAGTTGTAGGAGATACCTACTGAAGACAAACTGGCTTGGGAAAATTGAGGGGATATAAAGTTTAAAGAGAAGTACCTTTGAAATGTAAATAGGTGGAATATACCTACCTACATGTAGGTATGAAATATGTATTTAATCGGAATTTCCATCAAAATATGAGATAGGTGCAGTTGGCAAAGCACGCGACCTTACTCACTTGCATACATACCTAAGATACATGTCACTGATTGAGCACTTACGTAAAGCGCCCCAAATAACTTGCGAATAATTTCACGGTAAAAATAGCATGCGTAACTGAACGTAAACTTTGTACACGGTACCTACATTAAAGTGGTAGTACTTACCACATCGGTCGAGCCAGCCCTCAGCGCGGCAGGGGAAAGAGATTACCACCAGCTGTTCACCACTCCTCATCTTGATCACAATCACTTCTCAAAAACAAACACTAAAAAAGTCTCTTGGACGATGCGTACATCGCTTTACATTTCACTGTACACCGAACAGCTTGCCTGATCAAGCGCTTCCAGCACTTGGACTCTTCGACAACACAACACTTTCACCAGCTGCCGATAAAAAGAGAACGATGTTAATCATTGGAAATAGCAGCGCTGCAGCGGTACAATAAGATAAAAAATTAAATTCTCTATGTTCAGTATCTTCAGCAATGCACATTCGGAGTCTATTTTGTTCACTGCGTGTTGCGGTTTTTATTTATAGTAGACTTGAAAAATCGCGCTTGCTATACTAGAGTAAGTAGTATTTGAGACTTCTTGACTAAAAATAACACTAATTCAAAAACTAAGTATAACTAAAAACAGAAGTTCTATCAATAGTTGAAACAAATCGGCATTTTCACCTCAAATTTAATAAAAAAAAGTAGGTAATAAGAATGTGAATAGATAGCTTTAATAGATGGCACCTATTAAATACACTAATTGTTACGAGTGTTATTTACGTTTATTTATTTTAAACAATATCAAAAATAATAATCAATATTTCTGCACCCTAACTTAGACATCTCGTATTCATCTTGGTTGCAAAAATATTGTACGTAAGTTGAGGGTAGATAGATGATAATGGTTCTACCTACAACCATTTTCAATCTGTTCATATTATCGTAAATATTTTAAAAACATATTTTGCAATTATAACTTTTTTTTTTGTTAAAAATGCTTTGATATTTACCTTAACTTTATGAACGATTATGTACCCTAATTATGTTATGAATTTTGAAAATTCACGCGCACGTGATTATCACACTAAATCGCTAACCATCAACACACCCATATCCGACACCGACACAGAAAAAACTGAATAGACGTCCAATCATTCTGTTTTCCGTTCTGGTGGGAGAGTGAAACATTATTAGTTCTATCTCTTTCACTTCTTTATTGACCCGCCTCCTTATCATTCATGTTATCAAAATGCGCGCGCATCTGAAGCAAGCAAAACAAGTATTCAAATCTATTCAAATATTGTTCGTATTAAATTCTCATCAAAATCATTGGGGTAATTCTATAAGAACAATCTAGTATTTTTTTTCTACTCGTCATACAATAAAATATTTAAACGAAATACCTAGTTAATTAGTAAAAGATTTTGCATCATGAACGCCAAAACCATTAGAAAAAAAGGCTAGGGTGACATTTTGCTTTGCGCTTCCGCTTTGCGCCATTGTGCCATAGACAAATAACTATAAAGTTCATTGGGCATGGGGCTCTTGGCCTTTCGTGATAGCTGACAATGGCCCTTGTCGAGGTCTGTTTGTTTTTAATTTATTCAAGTATTCTTGCTGAATTATTAGTATATTTTAAAGGATGGCATAAAATCCGGAAGCTTAATAATGACAGCCACACGGGGCAATCGAACATTAAGCTATTGTACGCTTGCCGAAGGTACTCCGTACGTGGGTGACCATTAATTTTGTATCAAGCAAGACCACAAATTCACCTCACAAAGCACATTAAGCTGCTGGCCCTTTACCATCATTAATTTGTAGGTCGTTGACAGAACCTACACGTTACAGGTAGACACTTGAAAGTCTCTAAATTAGTTTAGTTACTGAGTTGAGGAGTTAAATATTAGCTAATATTCAGCTGTATTCGGATAGTCCAGAAGCCAAACCCAACATAAATGGGAAAAGGAGCTAAGCAAATGCTATTGGCGTAAAGCATTGATTACGCCTAAAATATTTAGTTCGTGTAACAGAGCGCTTAATTCATCGACTTCTGTCTGAGTGACTGTCTTTGAAATTGAACTCACTGTTTGACAGTTCTCTCTGTACTCTTTAGTTTACGGTTCAAGATGGCTCTCAAAGCACTTGTCGGGCAAAGTGAGTTAAAAAATATATATATTTTTGCAGTATTTCATCGCTTAAAACACATAATTACCCCTGATTTTTAAACATAAATACATAATACGTCTTGTAGTATACTTTTATGCTCATTGTGTAATATTTTCATGATTTCATTTCATCAAAACTTATCAACTTATCGATGACTAATAGTTTAGTTTAGTGTTTTGTTAAATTATTTTGATATTTTTATCTGATGTTGCCTGGGACTGAACTTATCAACCAAGTTAAAAGCTGTACCCTACATGTATAAAGTTACGTACAGTAGCATAAAAACAATGGGTTCCTGTATCTTTGCTCGAATTAGTAAAAGGATAATGAAAAAATATTGTGTGCCTATTTTAGAAATTACGCCTGTACGCAATAATATACATAATGCAAGTATTGCAAAATAGTTACGTGAAACGGTAGAAAAGCACAGCACATAAATTATTGATTTTCTTGTGTCACTTGAGCTAGGGGGTGGGGTGCTACATACGTCACAAAGCTGCTCTGGATAGTGCGAATCCTGACTGAATGTGATATTTTTAGTTCTATTCTGATTTTAATGAGTCATTGTGACTGGGAATTTGACTTCCCTGTTTTTATGTAAATAAACATTACTAGACTATCACAATTATTAGCATAATACCCCAATGATAAAAAGGAACCAGAAAAATATACAATCCATCCAAGTTGACATTATTTTTGGATAAACCATCAATTGAATATTCTGATGACCAAAACAAAGTAAGCCCAGGCTGACATCACCAACCAACCATATTAATTAAGACTTCCTTTTTTTTTGTCTAATGTAACTTTAACAGATGAAATGAAAATTCAACAGGGGCCACACTATTCTTGCGGCTGAATGAAATCATTCTGCATTTGTCAATACATGTTTTAGTTGCATCAGCAAGTACTTTGAATGGAAAGAACCTTCAAAATGACACAAGTTTCTAGTACTTATCCTATTTTCAATAATTTGTCAGACAACCTGAGCCTGACCAACTAGGCCAAACTCATCCTTCTTGCCTTTTCCCAAATATGTTGAGTCCAGAGCTTTAAATGGAGGGATTGCCTATTTCACCTTCACAACCCTACTGACTGGGTAATGCAGTACCCCTTGGGTAGAGTGGATGTCAGACTTTTGGATTCTGACTACTGAAACAGTTGTCAAAGATACACTACACATGGGGCCAGAGCCAAATACAGTAGTTGGGACCAGTGGCATAACATGCTTCTCAGAAGCATGCAGAGGTGTTGACATCTATTGAAACCCATACCCAGTCTGACCAGCAGGGCTAATGGAATTGGCTATCTTTTTATAGGCAGTGACTTACTGGCATTCAGTTGCACACCAAACTTTGATGACAACTGAGAATTTACAAAAAATTGGTATTGCACTGTAATTGCATGTTACAGTGACTATCAGACAGGGTTCAGTGCGTTTTATGACACATCTATGAGTGCACATGGTATTGTCTTCCTAGATACATACTATTAGCACAGTCTAAAAACCTACAGTCGTCTGACGAAGCCGTCTATACAGTGCAATCATGTGGGGTGTGAGGGACGAGACGCAGGAAAGCCTTGAACTGCTTTCCTGTTGTTTGTAGTTCGGGAGGTTTTATTCAAAGGTAACGCGTGTAGACATTGTCGACATTTTTCCAGAGATCAAAGGCGTCGTCCTACTGTAATAATATATTAATACTGTGCTATTAGTATACGTACTATTATGGTAGCCAATACGAAACTAGCTGTTTGACAGTTAATTGTTGAACATGTTGCCCAGTGATTATCACTATGAACTGTCAATAGAGATACGCAATAGCCCTGCTGGTTTAATACAAGTTGTAATAAATCTGGCTTTTTTAATCATTCATTAATAGACATCTAAAGTATTGTGCATTGTTTATATTTTAGAGATTATGAACGAGGTGATCCGGTATCGGTCAAAGGGAAAAGACAAAATAGAATGGCGTGTCTTGGTGGTCGATCAACTGTCCATGCGCATGGTGTCAGCGTGCTGCAAAATGCACGACATATCTGCAGAGGGCATTACTTGTAAGTATTCTCTTTCAAGTTATAATATTGTTATTTAATACTATGTAATTCCTGTTGGCGACTAGTGGGTGCTGACTTAAATGTGTTGCTAGTCTTATGGTAAAAATATTCCATGTAGCAATAATGAAAATAATAAGAATAAAATATTGAGCCTTATTTGGATCTTATTACGATCTCATGAAGAATAAATACATTTTTATATACCTAATACATCAGTTTATCTGTAGTTTTGGTATAACATTGTGTATCTAGAAAGTCAAATTAACTTTTTTCCTCATAACATTTTAAATTGGATCCTACTGCGTCAACGCAATGGTTTTTTACAAGTATTAAAATTGGAATGATTTTTAAATATTTAAGTGGTCGAGGACATTCACAAGAAGAGGGAGCCACTGTGCACCATGGACGGTATCTACCTTATCACACCATCTGAAAAATCGGTGCACGCCCTCATCAATGACTTCTCTGTGGGAAACCGCATCATGTACCGGGCTGCACATGTGTTCTTCACTGAAGGTATGTTAACTACCATCTTAAATCTTAGACCTTGAATTTCTGAATTAAGGCTTTTTTGGTAATTCTGGCAGTTTTTACTTGCTTTCTATTTTAATTTGCATTTTAATTTCTATTTTTACAGCTTGTCCTGATGCTCGATTTGATGAATTATCACGTAGTCCTATAGCTAAATATATCAAAACATTAAAGGAAATCAACATTGCTTTCATTCCTTATGAACAGCAGGTTTGTCAAATTTTATTGATTTTACAGCAGGTGAACTCAATGGACTAAAGCAGAACCCTTAGTATGTGCCTTAAAATTGAAAGAGTTCTTGAATCATGAACAAAAAAAAATACATACCTACACACGAACATAGAACCTCCTCCTTTTTTTGAAGTCGGTTAATAAATAATGAAAACATAATTAGGATTCTACTTAAGTCTAGTCCAAAAATATGAGTTCAACCTTAAAACTAATATTTATCACTTGTTACACGCTGCCACTAATTAGTATGCCCCGAGGAACTATTCAATGAACTTTGCAAGTCTTCAGCAGCAAGAAAAATTAAAACTTTGAAGGAAATTAACATTGCTTTCTTGCCTTACGAAAGCCAGGTCAGTAAGAATACTTTATTAACCTAGCTAACCTAAATTGATAGAATAATAAAAGTATAGTAGGTATTTTTATTTGTTTCCTAAGTTATATGCATACTAGTTGTTCTGGATTTGTGTTTATGTTTTTTGCAAAACAAAAATAAATAGTTTATATTCTTACAAAACTACCTACCAAATGTCAACTTTCGCTTCTGTTTGAACGGTTGGTTCAGTAAATTTGGCGTGTAAATAATTGTATTATTTACATGCCTAAATCACAGACGAGTTACTTTTGCATTTTTATTATGACTAGCTAGCCCGACCATGCCATAACATGAGCTTATCAAGTTAGCAAAAACTACCACCTGTAGGAGGTCATAGTACGTAATATAGGAAAAATATTTTATTTACAAATGAAAAATATTGAGAGTTTGACCTAATTACATACAGTAAGCCAAATTAAATAGAAATTGGTATAGTAGTTCCAGAGTTTATCGCTAACAAACATCGGGACGCGAGATTTTCATATTTTAAAGATTAATATGGGATTAATAGTAACGGGGCTGACTTTCCAAGACACGCCACATACGCAAGTATCTTTACTTGACTCGACCATGCCAAGGCGCTTCACTTTGGCATAGTCTTGAACAGCAGCATGTATTAAAATTTCACCTTTAACAGGTATTCTCCCTGGACTCGCCCGAGACGTTCCAGTGCATGTACAACCCTGCGCTGGCCCAGACTCGCAACGCTAACATGGAGCGCATCGCCGAGCAGATCGCCACGCTCTGCGCTACTCTCGGGGAGTACCCTTCTGTGCGATACCGCAGGTACGTGTTATGACAAAACTTATGACGACATTTTGTTATGATTCTCGTTTATTTGGACTACCCGAATTCTAATCCAAATACAGCTGTAATCTTTTAGTTCAATGGGATTTTAGCAAAAGTATGTACCTACATATAATCTAAATTTTATATCGTTTTACAGTGACTGGGAACGTAATGTGGAGCTTGCCCAGCTGATCCAACAGAAACTTGATGCTTACAAGGTAAATTGAATCAATATTTTCTACTCAATCTCGAGCTTTTTCAACACAGTTACATGAAGAGTGATTGATTTCTCATAGCTGCTGCAATATCAGACAGTTGTTGTATCACGAGAGTGTGTCATGTGACTTTTATGTCATTGAAATAAAGCCTGTCCAAACTAAATTACGTAATTGCAATGATAATTAATGCTAGAAGTACAAAAACTGCCATGTCGTGAAATAACGCTTACTATAAAGGATTCAGAAGAACTGTCTCTGTGTGTGTCAAAAAGTGTTCGTCATAAAATGTTAATAGCAGCGGGGTTTTAAAAAGATCGCCAAAAATGATTAAAGTGCGAACCACTTTACATTACTGTCGATCACTAACTCAAAGAAAGAACAAACACAGTTTTTCATAATGAAACACAATAAATAAATAAATATTCCACAACTTTTCACACAACGCCATTTAGTCACAAGTTAAGCTTAAGAGCTTGTTATATGGGTACTAAACAGCTGATAAACATACTTATATATTTCTAAATACATACATATGATGCGTGCTCATCACACAAACATTTGTCCTGGGTGGGAATCGAACCCACAACCTCCACAATATTTTGTCATTTATTTTATTCTGTAGGCCGACGAGCCGACAATGGGAGAGGGACCCGAGAAGGCTCGCTCCCAGTTGTTGGTGATAGACCGTGGATTCGACTGCGTTTCGCCGCTGCTGCACGAGCTCACCCTACAAGCCATGGCATACGATCTCTTGCCTATCGAGAATGACGTTTATAAGTGAGTTAAGTTTACTCTCAATTATTAGACTTTCATAAAAAATATGGTTAAATTCGAACTCTTCTAGTACGAATTCTTCTGTATCTATGTTAAAGCTGTTTATGTCAGAAGCTGATATCAGGAATGCTTATACCAATCAGCAAAAACATATTTTTACTGCAAAATAAGTTGAAATAGTAGGTTGACATTTAGCGCAGCATTTTAAGTAATCAACAAAACCTTTCTTATAAACAAACTCATAGTTTTGTGGTCGCATAACATTTAAATACTCGTAGAGAAGTACTTTTAACAATGTAGTGATAGTGGCGAGTCTTCGTCTCTTTTTGCTGGTTTTATTTACGACAAATTTTAATAATCCTCGACAGCTGTTATTTTTATTGTAAGGAAACTGTCTAAATTTCACATCATCTTACACTTTTTCGAGTTGCATCTGTTTTAATTGCAAAGAGATCTTCTCACATATTAACTTTTTCTACAGATATGACTCCTCGGGCAACATGAAAGAGGTGTTACTGGATGAGAATGACGAGTTATGGGTAGAGCTGCGGCATCAGCATATAGCTGTCGTATCGACGTCTGTTACCAAGAACTTGAAGAAGTTTACTGAGTCAAAACGAATGGGAGGAGGTAAATTATAAATATTTATATTATGCAGTAAATGTTTACATGAGAATTTAAAATAAAACACAAATTAATGTTACAATAATCACTTAAAATAACCTTTCAGTTTATGCCTTTTGCAAACTGATAAAGAATCATTTCTTTTTACGCTCACTCACAGGATGTTTCGTATTAATTTATGTTCATTTTTAACAGGTGACAAGCAGTCCATGCGGGACCTCTCCCAGATGATCAAGAAGATGCCTCAGTACCAAAAGGAGTTGTCCAAGTACGCAACGCATCTGCGTCTGGCTGAGGACTGCATGAAGTCTTACCAAGGCTATGTTGATAAACTGTGCAAGGTTGAACAGGTGAGATATTCCCTTTGGACACAAAACAATATTGGCTTTTCACAAAGTTTAAACAAATGAAACGAACTTCAAAATGGAGTTATTAATATAAATTTGTAACAACAGGACTTGGCTATGGGCACTGATGCTGAGGGTGAAAAAATCAAAGATCACATGAGGAGTATTGTACCCGTGCTTCTTGACCAGGTAAATATGATATCTTACTACTAATAAGGTATCTAAATTAAACATTACATTTAGTAAATAACTGAATTGCCACATCCAAAAAAGCCATAATATACCCCTTTTTTATGGGTTATCTTACCCCAGAGTTGATGCAACAATTCTTTTTTTAAACTTCAAAATCACAACAGTGTAGAGTTATCTTTTTAACATGATCTTTTTATCTACTTGCAGGCCGTGATAAACTTCAACAAGATGCGGATCATCGCACTGTACATCATGTCCAAGAACGGCATCTCAGAGGAGAACCTGAACAAGCTGGTGACGCACGCGCAGCTCGAGCCATCCGACAAGCAGACGCTACTCAACCTCGCCAACCTGGGACTGAATGTCGTTGTTGATGTATACTTAATATATATAGATATATTTATGTATTTTTTGCATGTAGCATGATTTTTTGTTAAGATTTTGTTCTGTTACACTAACAGTTATGTAATTGATGGTTCACTTAATCCCTTTGATAAATCCAAGATACACTATTCCTGCAAAGTAAGTCACGAAAAATGTCGTTGATAGACTAAAACAAATACAAACATCACAATCATTGATTTGTTGAACCGATATACTTAAACAACTTCAAACAAACTGCCTCAGAGGGGCATATTGAACATTTAACTTCAACATATAGAAAAAAAATCTCTTAGGCGGTCATTGCAGCCACCATTACATGAATAACACTACAAATTACTACCAAACTGTTACTGACACCATCCCTAAAATTGCCCAGAAGAAACCAAATACTGTATACTGTTTGTGCACGTTGTTATTTTTCTTTATGTTTGTTATAGTCGAAATTAAGTTTTTAAAATTCTGGGAAAACTTCAAAGTGCTTTTTAATGGGATATTCGCATGAATCGGAATTTGGACAAGGCAGTTTCTGTCTGGTCAGGTATTAGAAAGTCTAAATGACCGTTCAATTTTGACTTTGTCTCTCGGTGGACGCTTTCCAGTCCCTGATAGAATGTGTATCTTGGTATATTTTTGTCGTATATCGATGTCTAAACCCCGTTTTCTTATTAAGTTTATTTTTATCTAACCCATGATTTTTATAACTTGAATATTTTAATATTACATTGTGGCTTCAATTTTGAAGACTAGTTAAGTGTTCTTAGTTAAATATTTTCAATTAATGTTACCGTATAATGTTCATTATACAGGGGAACCGGAAGAAACAGTATCAAGTACCGAGGAAGGAAAGGATCACGGAGCAAACATACCAAATGTCAAGATGGACACCCGTCATCAAAGTAAGTTGAACTCACTACAAGCTACCTAATACAAAAAAAAAACCACTAAATCGTCACAAGGTTAAGTTATTATTATTTTGTTTTTTTTAGGATATAATGGAAGACGCCATTGAAGACAAACTTGACCAACGTCATTTCCCATTCTTGGCTGGACGCGCGCAAACTTCTGGATATCAGGCACCAACTAGGTATCATGATCTCTGAACCACTCTTCACTCACTCATCTAATAAAAAACTAATTACGATTTCTTTGCTTGTTAACTGTACTTATTTAAATATGTTATATTTCAGTGTGCGCTACGGACACTGGCACAAGGACAAGGCGCAGCAGACTATCAAGAACGTACCCCGTCTGATTGTCTTCGTTGTTGGAGGTAACTATCAGATTATTAAAAAAAAAACGATTTTTCTGAATCGTCCATAAATTACGAAATTCCGAATCTTTTATTAAGTCCGTTTTTTTTAAAATCCCTGTTGTATGTATCACTATATAGTTTTTTTGATATTCTCCTATTCAACTTCATGCTAAATGACCTACTTTTTTTTTCTTCAGGCGTCTGTTTCTCTGAAATCCGCTGCGCTTACGAGGTGACCGCTGCGATTAAGAACTGGGAGGTGATCATCGGCTCCTCCCATATACTAACTCCTGACAACTTCCTGTCGGACCTGAGCTCTCTAACCGCCTAAACACCAACACTTCAGGAATCGGTTATCGACATACATATGAAATTTACAAAACAAATATTGCCTAAACTTGTTTTTAGTTGTCGAAGTAAACATGAGCAAATGCTTAGGCCCTTTATGTGTTTAAAGTAACGTGGATTGTTAGTATTCATTACATAAACATTAGCATAGTGTTGCCGTACTTCGACATTTATTGTGATATATAAGCATATTGTACCTATGCAATTACTAATGGCTAAACTTAATTTATTATAAGGGCCACATTAATTTATTCACGCTTTTACTTACAAGTTTGAAGATGGAGATATATCTGACAATGTCAGATAGGTTATTTTCGAATGCTAATTGTGTACTATAATAACTTAGTATTCTAAATAAATTTTAAGATCTAAATAAGTGCAAACGTGCTTTTTAATTATGTTTTATCTTGCAATTATGTTTTGTTATCAGAATGATCAAAGTGTTTATATTGTTGTCAAAAAATAATCAAATTAATATCAGAATTATTAGTTTTTAAGAGTTTCAATTGTATTATTTTGTTGTTGATAGGAATGTTAAACATTACATGGCATGGGTTTGCGTACTATTAATATAGACTGATTCAGACAACATGCTATTGTTGAATTATGGTACATTTAAAATTTCTATTGAGGTAACGATTGGAAAGAAGCTTAGGAATAGTTTAAAAACTAAATTGTCTGCAAAATTAAAGTAACTTACTATGTCTTTTATCATGTGTGTGTACTAGATGTAAAATTCGCTTTCGAAAACCATTGTGCAGTTTTTTTAATGCCAAATGAAGAATCTTATCGAGTATTAACCGTAGAAATAATTTGTTGACAGGATTCGATTGCTCTTATAACTTGCACTTTCGATAATCCCTGTTTAACGCACCACTATTAATTGATGTCGCGAAGTCGACCCACTCAAGCTAGTTCTCGTTACACTAGAAATTTACTCATCCATATACGAGTATAATACATAATACAGTCATGTTATCTATTTTAATCTATGATATTATTCTGCGTGTTTAATGATATTTATCTTATATATTGACAGAAGCGTTTACATTGATACATTCCAAACTCTCGATATGTAGTTGTTAGACAGTCTTACATGTTACTCTTGAAATATTGATTTAGTGTTTACCTCTTTAACCTCTTCTGAACTATGTTAGGTACGTTAAACGTATTGGCGATTTACAATGTATTCATAAGATATTGTGTAGTAATGGTCTAGATAGGGGGAAAAAAATTACATGTCATTTAATATCTAAAGATAATTCGACGTAGTTCACTGTTCAAGCAATTCAAATCCCCGTCTGTATCTGGACACTATAGCCTTAAAAGTGTTAAATCTATCAATTTGCATGAATTGTATGTTATTGACGGATTGTGCAATTATGTAGGAATATTCGTATTAGCCAGTCTAAATATCAGTATTTAATTGTTAACAATTTCATTAAATTATTTAATCATCAATATTAAAAAGTTTTATTTGATTTTAAACGTCACACTTGAGTCAAACACAAACTGTGGTATTCTACAGTCATTAATTAGGGTACCTACTTGTATTTGCGAGTAAAATAAAAGTTAATGTTAGATTAATTTGCTACATGAAAACTTATATTTTATTTGGTAGAGTTTTAACTAACTTTTTCAATGACTTTTTTTGACATAGCGATTATTCTCAAAATTAAAAACCTTCGCTTTGCCATTTATCTTCAATTGGGTAGGTACCCAACTAATAATAGATAGTAGATAACTTTACAATAAAGTGTATTTTGCGTTATCATCTAATTGGGTAAACAAATAATCATGTGACTAACAAAGTCTTGGGACCTTTATTCACAGGTTATCACATGTTGTGTTCAGTGATGCGGTCACAAACAATTGGTACAGGAATACAATTAAGTACGACCCCCAACTATTTGGTTCCCGCTGCAATTTCTTAGGCAAGACTACGCCAAATATACACCTAGGTACCTACTTCAAAAATTGTTGCTCATCCTGCTACTCGTAATAACCGTTTGTTTATGTACGGAGGTCAGCTGCAGGTCAGCAAATCAAGCTGCTACGATGTGTCAAATTTCTTTGATAGTTTTTGAACTTCAATTAAAAAGCAGGTTTATGTTCAATTGGGATTTGACAGTTTTCGATAGCTTGAGGTGATGGCGTGGCGTCTGTACCTTTTAACTGCTTGATTTCATATCAGTTGTAATGCCCCCAGTGCCGAGCATGTTTCTCGTCAGTAGATCAGATATCTATTTTTGTGTAGAATACAATATACAAATAATTAAAATTAAAATACCGCCGTATTGACTGGCCTGTTGGTATAGTAGTTAGTGGCCCTGACTGCTATGGGTCGTAGGTTCGATTCCCATACAGGACAAATGTTTGTGTGATGAGCACGATCATTTGTTCTGTGTGTGGGTGGAACTTATCTATAATATGTATTTTTAATTAGAAATATTTATGTATGTTTATCAGCTGTTTAGTACCCATAACACAAACTCTGCTTAGCTTGGGGCTAGAAGGCGCTGTGTGAAAGCTGTGTCGTATAACAAAAAAAATGAAAACCTCCTTTTTTGTAAGTCGGTTGAAAACTGGAGTGGCTGTGAACTTTTATTGCCTGCCTGTTTGTTTGAAGCAATCTCCGAAACGGCTGCACCGATTGACACTGCCTGTTAGCTCTGGTGTTGTAATGAGTGACTGAGGATACTAAATTTTGGAAAAATAATTATGTTTCCTCGGAAAACACTATATTGTTGAACTCCGCAAAAACAAAGTCACGGGCAACATCAGACACTATTACTAGACCAGATATTTAAGGCTCTAGACGGAGGGATTGCATTTCAACCGCACTCCGACTGCGAATCTGCTGTTTTAATGCAGTTTAGTACAAACAGCAGTTGGCAGTTTTATTGCAGTCGAAAAAACTGCACGCCAACTGCAACTATCCAGTTAAAATCAGTCCTCACCTAGGTACATGCGTAAAATGAATTCTGCATTACGTCTCAAGTTCAATGTATGTACTTAATTAAAATTTATTGGTAAGTATATCACAAAGATACACTTCACTATTGTGGTAACCTCAGGGTTATCAGCTCATTTGCGACAGTTCGTTGTCGCTTTCAGTTTATCGACGACTGTCTACAAGCAATCACTCAATAAGCGCCATGGTGAAAGATCTTGTAATTCTTGCCTACTCTGGTGGTCTGGACACCAGCTGCATCCTAAAATGGTAACGTTTATTCTGCTTTCTTTTATTGATCTTATTCCAGACGACGGAACTTGCTTCGTATAATTATGATAGGTACCTATGGGTAGCTACTATGTCCGTTATTCAACTAGTCGAACCTAAAGAATTGGGACATTCTTTCTCTAAGTTGATGAGGTACCTACCGATTTGAGTACCTCCTTTTTTTTGAAGTCGGTTATAAAAGGCTAGTATTTCTAGTACCTATAAGTACCTACTTAGTGCCTCGTAGGTACCTGATGCAATAAAAATATCCCACAAACAGAGCAGTCTTTAATTGTAAGTAAATTGAACAAGAATTGCAAGGTACAGTTCTTGTCCAATTTACGTAAACAGCTTGATATGCTGATGGATAATTACTTATGTAAATTCAAAATTAAATATTTCACATTTAAAAAAATATATAAGTAAGTACCTAAATACTTATATTTTATTCTATAGGCAATTTATTAAGGGGAGAGATTTGTTTTTTCATCAGTCAGTAGGGATTTAACTCAAAAACTACTAAACAATTTTAAGAATTCTTTTATTATTAGAAAGCTACCGACCGAGTATAGATACCTAATATAGGCTATAGTTTAATTTTCAAAACTACGACGGGATGCAAGGGATGTTAGGTTTTGTTTTTAAGTTCGAAGAAAAAAGTACGAAATTACGCGGACGAAGTCTTCTAGACTTCGTTCGTAGTGCTAGTTTAGTAGCTTTGAAGGATTAGGTACCTACCTACTAATTAAAGTCTATTTGATTTAAAGTTACTAATAAAAACTATTTAAAGATATGTACTTACCTACTTATAAATAAGTTGTGCTAGTTGTGGTTGCGTTGTAAACCCATGTAGGTAATCGGAATCGGACACGCAGTTGCTCCAAACAAAACACTGGTATTCCGCTGCATCTGCAACTGGTAGCCGACCGGCCACAACATAGCCGCGTCGCGTCGGCGTCGTTGATAAAAGCCTAGGCAGATGATGATGAGAAAAAAGATGATTTAGCGAAATTTAAATTACCTAGACCGCAGGGTAAGCGGTTTGTCTGGTCCGGTCGAATACCTACACGAATACACGCGCTGATTTTGAAGTGGATCAATTTGGGTTGCGATTGTTGCGAAGCATGCATCGATCCGATCCAGACACGATACGTACCTAGGTACTCTACCGTTGGCTGACCAAGATCCATTGTGCACAAACCTTACCAATGGCGTAGTTAAAGATGAATACGAATAGGGTGAACAAGGGCCGCGTAGCCTTTAAATCGGGTACCTAGTCAAAGTATAGATAGGTACCTATAAGGTACCTACCTACCGTCTAGTTTCCTTTCTTTTCCAAGAACCTTTGAAAATGTAGCAACCCATAGAGCCGTAAAAACCAGCTCACACAGTCCCCGATATTTAACATTTACTTAAAGAAATACTTCATAAATCATATCTTTTTGATTTCCAGGTTAATCCAAAAAAACTATGACGTGGTGTGCTATATGGCCGATGTTGGGCAAAATGAAGATTTTAAAAAAGCTAAGGAAAAGGCTGTGGCAGTAGGAGCCAAAGATGCGAGTATAAAATATTTGTACACTAATTCTCGGTAACTTTTCATAAGTTTTATATTAACGCAACAATCATTAACTTTTAGGTGATCGTAGAAGACCTGCGTAAAGAATTCGTATCCAACTACATGCTGCCTGCAGTACAAATGGGACTGGTTTACGAAAGTCGATATTATTTGGGAACTTCTCTTGCACGACCCTGCATCTCAGTTGGTCTTGTAAATGCTGCTAAAAAACTAGGTGCCAAGTACATCTCTCACGGTGCCACAGGCAAAGGCAACGACCAAGTCAGATTTGAACTTAGTGTTTACTCTTTGTGGCCCGAAGGAAAGGTAAGCACTGATGCGTGAAATTAATACTTTAAGTACCTACTTTAAATACGTTTTAAAAATTATACTTAGACAGTAAGCTTTGTTTTATCCAGGTGATAGCGCCCTGGCGGCTCCCAGAATTCTTCGAAAGGTTCCAAGGTCGCAGTGATCTTATTGAATTTGCCAAACAGGAACAGATTCCTGTGTCAGCAACTCCTAAAGAACCCTGGTCAACTGACGAAAATATTATGCACATCAGGTAAATATAGCAAATAGTCACGCACCTATACTTTGTACGTACCTAGCTAGGTAGAGGTATCTACCTAATTAAAATCAACTAAGTTACCATAAATAAATTAAAGTAAGTAGTTATAATGTCGTTATAAAAATTGATTTTCTTCCACTAATCTAGTTATGAATCCGGTGTACTTGAGGATCCAGGGGCAATTCCGCCAAATGGCATTTTCAAAATTACTCGCGATTTAAGACAAGCTGAGGACTACCCAAGTGCGATTGATATCAATTTTGAAAAGGGTGAGTAAGAGTTCACTATTTCTCAATCCAAGAGTAAAAAAAGTGTAGGTACCTACATAGGATCGTAAATTGTGTAATATTGTATTAATATTAGTACCCGGAATTTTAAACAGGATTACCCGTCTCTGTTCGGATCCCCAGCGGGCACGAGAAGTCTTTAGTACTGACGGATCCACTAGTTATAGTGGAAACCTTGAACAAGCTGGGTGGCCAACACGGAGTTGGACGCATCGACATTGTGGAAAATCGTTTCCTAGGATTGAAGGTTAATGCTTTTGCCTATATTTATTCGACTTCAAAACTGTATTTTGGGGTTGAACTGAAATAACGAGCCTGCCTGGAGCAAGCGTGGATATTAACGCAAATCATTGGAAAAGAGACATTTTTCATGCAGTAACAGTCTCGCATTAATAATTAATTAAGTATTTTTATAAAGAGAGCTTACGACAAACCTGAACTTGAACTTTTGCCTACAGTCCCGGGGACTATACGAAACACCTGCCGGGACAATTCTTCATGTGGCCCATGTAGATCTAGAGGCCTACGCTCTTGACAAAGAAGTTTTGAGGTACCTATTTATACTTACTATCACCAGAATTAAAAAAAAATATTGAAAAAAAAACAAGAGAAATGAATAAAGTTTTTACTACACAGGGTAAAGAAATATCTTCAGGAGAAAATGGCCGATTTCGTTTACAACGGTTTTTGGTTTTCACCTGAAGCCGCCTACACGCGTAAATGCTTAGAATTGTCTCAAGAAACTGTGAACGGAATGGTTACAGTCCAAATATATAAGGGAAATGGTAAGTGGCAATCAAAATCACACCATAATGAATTATTTCAATATAGTACCTAGCTAATTAACTTTTTTATTACAGTTACCATATTAGCGAGAAAGAGCTCCGCGAGCTTGTACAACAAAGATCTGGTGTCGATGGATATTGCCGGAGGATTCTCGCCTGAGGACAGTACTGGATTCATCAATATTAATGCTCTTCGCCTAAAAGAATATGCCAGATTTTTGAAACAAACTAAATAATTAGACTTTCTTAAAAGTAAGCTCTTACCCGGCAGAAAGGTTTGAAAAATACTTTAACTAAATAAAAGTAGTAAGTTAGTTTGTTTTTTTTTAACCCTTGAGATATCACGGTAGGTACCTAAGTGTAGGTGGAGGGACCATGGGACTAAGGTTGCGGCTTCTCAGAGTTAGGACTTACTAGTATCTCCCTATCAAGTGACTTCTTAAGCCGGGTACTCATTAGCGAGCTGTAACCGTAACTTATGTGATACAGGATCTAGGTTCTAGTGTGTACGCGTTTTACAATTACGGGTTTAAAAATGAGTACGTTGTAAACGTCGGGTCGCTGCAAGCCGCACGCGTACCGCTCGCTGCAGGTTTGCGAACCACGTACACACTATGTTTTTTGGTTACAGTACATGCAACGGTTACAGTTACGGCTCGCTAGTGAGTACCCGCCTTTAGAAAACGATATTACAGTGGTACGTGACCACTGTACTATCGTTTTCTAAGAAGTCACCTAAATAGTTAAGTATAGGTAGCTGCAGTAAATAGTAAAGAATTTTTTCTTTTAAAAAACCTAGCACTAAACTAGGAATTTGTTCTACTTCATGAGTGCATTTATAAACATTCAGACTAACATACATAAACAGCGAGACCCGGAACAATACAAGTCAATAAAAAAAATGACGTGTGGCACTCGGAGACTGCCACGGTAAAGCTATTGCATATCATTTTTTATCAACTCCTCTCCTCTCCCCCTCCCCATTCCTCCCCTCCCCCACACCTCCCACACCCCTCCCCTCACCGCGGTTCATTCGGCCCCCGCGCTCAAGGCCCGCGATAGAAGCTATGCAATAGCTTAAAAACTGCACACCTGACTTCATGTCATCAAATATTTGTTTCATCTGGGAATCGAACTCCCGCAGTAGCCAATCGCACAACCATTGCGCCGTCAGAAAAAAAAAATATCTGTAGACTGTATTTATGTCACGCTCCGCAGCAGAACCACTTTGACTTAGGAAGTCTGTGGCTTTGGTGTTTTTGTAGTTTTTTTTACTTTTATGTGGATGATTCATTATTATTATTTCTACAACACACCTTTACAATGATAAAATTACAATCAAACAAATAAATAACAACTCCATGAAATCAAAAAGCAAAAATTCATAAACAAAAATTTTCTTAACATGAAAACTCCCAGTCCAAACTATGTTATTTTTTTATGAAACTATGTTATTTTTTTATGAAACTAAAAAGCAACTATTCCTCTTCAAACTACAATAAAAAAGAATCACGTAAGTAAATTGGTACATCAATCTCAGCATAATCGGTGCACACACTAAGAAAAAGTTCAAAAATAAATTAAATGTTCATAAAATGAAAACTACCGGGTTTTTTTATGGGACCAAATGGCAACTATTCCGCATCGAACTAAAAAAGAATCACATAAGTCGGGTCATTAATCGTGGAGTAATAGGTGTAGCAACATAAAAAAAAATACAGATCGAATTGAGAACTAGATAATGTCAAAATTTTTGTAATTTATTGTAATTAACAAGTCCACAGCATGTTTTAAAATATTTTTTACTGAACTATTACTGTCATTATTATGGGTACTATTATCTATATAATCACAAATAAAGATTCTGATTCTGATTCTGATTCTATACATATAGTACTCTTTAGCTTTTATACTAAATACTTCCCAGCAACCATTGTAATGGTAGTTTTTACTGGCAACCAACTAAAATTAAGGAAGACTCAAAAAAACTAAATTTTCCTTATTAGACTCCCAAGTGCTTATCACCAAAATCCAACACCGTATAATCATCTTATAATCATCTAAACTTGAAAATGAAAATTTTTATTTTGTCAATTCACTATCCAATCTTTATCTCTATGGTCCAACTATTGCAATCAATTCTTCAGAAAAAAATGTACGGAAGACTAGGCGGTATGGTTGAAAGACTTTAGCCTGCCCTTTGGGCAAAAAAAAATCATCTGTCTGTCTGCTGTCACTGTCATCAGCTGTGGTCTATCTATTCCATAGATATATAATTATATCTACTGACTAGAGATGGGCTGAGTGATGATTTTTCTGTATCAATGACTGCGTGACAATGACAAAAAAATATCGATGACGGGAACAATGACAAAATCATCAATGATTTTTGTTTGAGCACAACATTACGGGCCACGGCACTTCAATTATGAGTAATGAGTAGATGCTGAAATGATCGCGGAACGATGTAAAGGCTTAGTGACTTTGTCATTTGTTATTTAGTAGTAGGCATGGGACGACTTTGTGAGTTAGCCCACGAAATTATTTTTTCTTATTTTGCGACATTCATGTCAGTGTTTATATGTATTGATTTATAATCATGGAAATCATCAATTTGTTTTCATTAGTGATATTTGCTACAAGATAATTAAGATTATTAAGTACCTACCTATTTCATGGCAATCTGGCGTTCTTACAAGTAAATGCTTGGTGCAAAAACTTGGTTGCGTAAATACCTACGCACTTTTCCTACAAGTAATATTCCAATCTTACCTTCATGCTTTTTCCAGGCTTAAGTTAGGACTGGCAAAGACTAGCAAAATGCAATTCGAACCGCCGCCGGGCCACCGCTGCGCATTGCGACCGAGCACACCCGAGCGGGGCCGAACGAAACGGCCCGTCCGTGTCCGAATCACCGAAGTTCGCATTCAATTCATTGTCATTCGATTGGAGTAATGATTTAAAAGCATTGATGATTTTGTCGTTGTCATTGCATGATGAAATGATTTTAAAATATCGATGACTTTAACATGTGACATGATATCGGACTCATCTCTACTACTGACTGATGTCAAACTGTCAAAGCTGTCAAAGCAAGCAAAAGTCTGCAGAAGCAAAGCATAGAAATTGTTTTGATTTGAATACAAAAAATAATAAGTATTCCACAACTTTTTCACAGAACTTGATTTGGGGCTTTGTCTGAAGTTATTTTGAAAAGAAATTGCAAAATAAGTCAAAATGCAAAGAAATTTGCCTCAAAACAAAGAAGCATTGCTAAAATCATACACAACCCGATTAAAAGAAGATGTCAAGAGTATGTTGGAGAACTTTGACGGTAAGTAACAAATTAGTAACAGATCTTGCTTTTGATATTATTTTAGTGTTTTATTCTGATGAATGGCAATAGTTCAAATGTTGTTGGGAAGGAATGCATCATTTGATTGGTTTTGGAGAGTAATTCATAATTTCCAACAAAACCAAGCCTTCTATAATATACCTACTCAGACGTCTCTACACACTGCCTTCCAACCATGAGATGTATTGAAAATGAAACGGAGAATTGCAATTTAGATTGCACCATTTATCATCTTTTTCAAAGCAATCAATGACCAAAGTATGACAACAACAGGAAATTGTTGTCCCATTATCACAAATAAATGTAACAGCGATGCTTGTCTATTGCTTATTCTTAATATGACAAGGAACCAGTGCATGTTATTCACAGAGTTTTTCTTTTTATAGAAATAATAAAACTAGCAAAACTTGAAAATGAAACCCAAGTCAATAGAATGACACAGATTGAACAAGATACATTTGAAATGCAAGTCCGGGCAGCCAATATTGGTAAGTATCAAACTATGGTATTACTAAACAAGTATGTAAAAATTCTTAGTATTATACTAGTCCACACTCTGAATTATCATCACTTCTTATTACATAGGGCTTATGACATTTATTCTAATAAAAAAAAAACAAATTACTGACACATACTTCATGAACTTGACAAAAATGCTACTCTAAATAAACTAGTAACCAAGCACAATTTTCAAGTAATATGATATGATGGAATTTCTTTTGTTATTGTTTTGGTGTTTATTGCCACAATATTAATTTCTCAGGCCCCAAGTTTGACCTGGCTTTCGTGAACAATAAATAGGTAATATAAGTTGTGCCTGGAATTCTGGTAGTTGACAAATTAATATAACTGCATATTTCCAAGATCAGCAACAGCCGTGGGTACAGCAAATTGCCACCCCATACAAATTAAAATCAACTTACCAATTGACACTAATTATATTAACTTCCAAAAAGACTAACATATTTTTTTCTGTTTTAGTGAGAGCTGGTGAATCACTGATGAAGCTGGTTTCAGACATAAAACAGTATTTAATACTGAATGATTTCCCATCAGTCAACGAGGCTATAACACAAAACTCTAAACTATTCCGTACAAAGCAACAAGAATGTGACCAGAAACTAATGTCACTCCGTGACGACATAGCAGCTGATCTCTATGACTTGGAAGATGAATATTTTACTAGTATTTATAAATGAAATCTTAAATCATAGTCAATTTTTGTTTATTTACCTTCAGAGACCTTTCTTCAGCAGAATCATGGATGCATACACTGTAGCTTTAAATTTTATGACAACCAGTGTCACATATTGGACATAAATGAAAGCCCTCTATGTGTTTGAGCTTGTATTTCAATAGTATTGAGACTTTGTAGTGGATGTTCAAAAAGTAGTGTAGGGTACCTACCCTACACCTACCTATACCTACACATTAAAATATAACTCCTAGGACAACTTACATGCATGATCAGTGTGTGTGACTAATTGCTAGTCATAGGGGCTGTAGGCACCAACAACCAGTTATGACAAAAGAATTGAACAGAAAACTCTTTATTGTCAGTATACCATAAAAAGTGAACTGAGATGCATATTGTATGGACAGAACTAGAACACTAAAACAATTGTGACATAGCAAAAAAGACATGAAAGCAGAACAAAATAATCTATTGATGCATTCTGTTCAAATCATGTGAGACACTATGTACCTATAATAATATAAGTATGTTTACCAGTTCTGCTTAGTTTGTAACTAGAGGGTGCTGTGTGAAAGTTGTGGAATAATACTAACAAAGCGTCATGCTTGTATTACTTGAAAGGTTAGGCACAGGGGTTTTACCTATAGTTCACCTGCATTTCACCAGTTTTGTTTTAACTCCCAGATAATAGGTAGTGATTCTAACGCCATTAAATGGGCACCTATACCTATAATACTCTGGGCTACTACTAAGAAATTATTCTAGATGGAAACAAAAAAAAATATACCCAATTTGCCCAACTTGGGAATAGAACTCAGTAGAGATGCGAAATGTAGCTCAGTGAAAAGAAAAGAGAGATACCTACGGCTCTTTTGATAAAAAGAACTATATCACTCTTTTAGCTCTTTAGCTCACCGAATAGCTCTTTTAACTCTTCGGCTCAATTGATTCACTTGCGAAGTTGCGAGCTACAGATCAAATTGAGCCGCGCCACTTTACGCAAGTCAAACGAGACAAATAGCTCAATGCCTCTTTCAAATCTTTGAAGTTCTATATTTCATTTCACTTAGTTGCGACTGTTGCGAGCCATAAATAAAATTAGATTCATTGGGTTGTTTTGTTCTAATTAAAAATAAATAAAATTATGAAAGCCAATATGCAATAAAGCATTTTTGTAAAACAATGACGATAAGAGTTACTTTACAATGACGTATTGAGCCGAAGAGTCAGTCAGTGAGCGACATGCGAAATCGTTCTCCTGTTCGTCGGGGAAGTTCGGGTCCTGTTCGGGCATTGTCGGATGTCGCTAATGTCGGCGTTTCGTCGGTATCACTCGTCGTAACTCGCAAAGCCTCAGAGTGATGAGTAGTATAGTGTATAGAGACAAGTCAAAGAGCCATTGAGCTAAATGAACTACTGAGCTATTCCGTGAACGACTGAGCTACTGAGAGCTAGATTAAAATTAAAGAGCTAGTTCAAATTTATCTCTCATTCGCGAGCTACCCATCTCTAGAACTCAGGACCTCATGCTTAGCAAGACTAATGAGGCAGTAAATACAACACTGACATTACTGGTCTAGTATAGTATTGATGTGTATGAACATAAGCCAAGCAATAGGAGATGGGGTTCTTTAGTTTCTAGGGAATCCTTCCAGGGATCGAGAAATAGCAAGGGTTGATAAAAAATAAACAACACTGAGCATTCCAAAGGCTCTGATCACAAATGGTCTCAATTATCATGTCTTGAACCGCAATAAAACTTGTGTCAAATGAGTTCTATTGCAGTTGTTACTCATGTGGCAAATTGATTTAGTCGCAAACTTATTGCAGGCTTGTGTAGAAACAGGATTTGAAAGAAGATAGACAAGTTAAACAAACATTTTCCTTCCCAATACAAAATGGATTTGTGGAGTTAGACACTCAAATAAACCTTTCCTTGTATGTGTTTTATTATAATTATGTATATTTCAATAGGCACAAACTTAAAGATGCTTCAATTAACTCGTTATTTCATTAAACAGAACAAAAACAAAACAGGTTAAAACTCAAATTGTTTTATTGAAACTATTCTTTTAAATAATAATTCTAATTAAACCAGAACAAGGGAATCATCTGTTCTACTTAGGCACCAAATAAGTAGTGAGGTCCACTTGATGGGTATTGCTTAGCTGTAACAGGCCTGCCCACTTTATAATCTTCCAAAAAGAAAAACAATGCAAAAGATCCTCCGACTACACCAAAAAACCAAGCCCACTGGTGAGCCAATGAGAACCTTCTCTTCATAGCTGGGTCATAACGGTCACCACCAAATATTTCCATCCTTGCATGCATCTGAAAATTATTATAACAATGTTAGTAATATCAAATATCGAAACTATCACGCGTCGCTTAGATTCCCCCGCGTTCCGCGATTCCGCGTTGTTTCATTGTACACATCCAGGTCAGCTATAAATCTTTTTAAAGAACTTATTCAGTTTGCAGTAGCTTCAAATAAATTAATAAAAGGCATTTCAAAACTTACAGGTTCATTAAAGTTTCTTTTCAATTCTGGATTATCATATGGGTAGTGTGGATCCCTAGAATCCTCTCCGATTTCAGGTAGTTTCGGGTAATCACCATAACCCATACTCTCGGGATAAGGCTGATACTCTTCAATGGTCATGCCATATTTTTTTGCCGCAGCTTCTCGCGCCTCTAAGGTCTTAGGATACGGACCAGGCATGTATTGGTAGTTCCAATCTAAAATGAAATGACGTAACAATCACAACACTGGATAGTAATCATTATAAACAAGCACAGTTTGGGTATTATGCTTACGGTTTCGGGTGGCATTGCAAATTATTCCAAATGTTTTCCGCACAGTGGCCGGATTGGAAAAGATAGCTTTTTTTAGTAAACTCGATGCCATTTTTGCTACGAATAGCCACTAAAAATTGGAAAACATTTGACAGAAGAGAAGACAGGCTGACTGACATGACAATCTAGCTAGTGACAACAAGAGCTACTGTCTATTACACGGTCTGAGTCTGACGGTCACTTTGACGTCCATAGGATGTAAAAGGTTTCTAGTAAATATAATATGAACTCGAATAGTCGAGTCTAGTCTAGGCTGTGTGTAACTTTTTGATGGAATAACCTCTACCATCACTTAGCACTACTCGAGAATCATAAATATGTAACCTACATTCCCCTGTTAAGCTTAAGATTTGGGTTTATCTTTAAACCGGAATATGATAGAGCTAATTAAACTTTTAATATTAGTAATATTATAGTTTGCATGAAAAATACAAAACACAATATTGTGCGGTGAAGAAATATTCCATAGTGAACGTTTACTTTTAGTACAATCTAAATCTAAAGTAAATCTATGGCCGTCCCCAAAAGAAAAAAAGTGTACTCTAGTGACTGTCACCTCAACTGTCAGCTTCGAAACGTCACGTTGAACATTTCCGTTCACAATTCACATAGATTTGGTTTCGTGTTTCTTGTTTTGCTGTAAACATCAATTTTATTACGGATTTTATATTCGTATTAG
Organism: Euplexia lucipara; assembly: GCA_921972225.1. NCBI lineage: Eukaryota > Metazoa > Arthropoda > Insecta > Lepidoptera > Noctuidae > Euplexia > Euplexia lucipara. The sequence continues at coordinate 17,471,391 of OV179145.1, read as the reverse complement.
ATATATAATAACTCAAATTATTTACACATGTATATAATTAAAATCCTAAATGATGGGTAACGACAGTTCACAGTTAAGTGGCCTAGAAATTGAAGAAAAAGCAATAGAGATAACTGATTTTTGGTGCCACTATCAGGCCACAATTAACGACAGTTGCAGGTATTTCAGCCTCAAAGGAGACGGCTCAGTTTCTGTTTTTAAGGGAGAAGCTGCAGTTGGTCCGCTTTGGTCAATATCGACACCACTGGAAAAGTTTTCAAATGTATGTTTTGAAATTGTATAAATATTTAGTTTATGTGTGTAGTGTCAGTGATTAATGGTTTTAATTACTTTGTAGAATCTTCTGAAGTACCGTCATCCATGCATTGTTCGATACATTTCTGCTTGGCAACAACGTTCTACTCTGCATTTAGCCACTGAATTTGTGCAGCCACTGTCACATGTTATACAGTCCCTAACACCTCTTCAGATATGCATAGGACTCAACAATATCTTAAGAGCTTTAGTCTTTATTCATGAACAGGTTGGTATATAAATTAACCATAAATAACCATAAATCTAGACTTCCAATTTATTATTCTCATTTTATTGCACTCCTTATCAATAACTGGCTTATTTTTTTTAACTGTTATTATTGTATTTGTAGGCAGGTATGTCTCATAATAATGTGAGTGTGTCAGCAATATATGTGACTGGAGATGGACAATGGAAGTTAGGAGGATTACAATACCTGTGCCCATTTACGGAGCTGACAGCAGCGTATCTAAAGCATGCCAGGATTCACAGGTAAACATGTGATATTTAAGTGTTGTGACATATTAGTATAAATACCTATAATATTTTAGGAAATGCTCATTCTGATAGCCCACTGATTTAACTGTGTCAAAATAATCAGAATTTAGCAAAGGAATTTTTGGTTTTCGATTATATTTAAACATATCATCATGTCATTTCAGGTATGATAAAGCAGTTGATCCAAATGAAGATTCTTATGAGATTACTACAAAGGTGGATCAATATGCATTTGCTATTTTGGTTGATGATGTTTTCAAAGACTGCAAAGATGGTAGGTACATTACTCAACCACCATAGTTTTATACAACATCTTTATTGGTCTTTTATTGGTCTCGCCATTTATGTATAATGCTTTAATGTTTGTTTCATTCTTAATTTCCAGATGAAGTACCTCATTTAAAAGAATTCAAAAAGTATTGTAGAGATTACTTGCAGCACCAGAATCCTGCCAAAAGACCAAATTTATCTGAAATACTGCAACATAATTTTTTCAACCATGAATTTATTTCAATTTATAAATTTCTTAATTTTCTCCCTCTGAATTCAGAAGAGGAAAAGAGTCAGTTTTTTTCAAATATTTTGGATAGTCTTAAATGTTATGATGAAGAAACTGTGGCCAAACAATTAGGAGGTCTTTTGCTCTCCAGACTTACAATGTTAGACCAAACAGCAAGAAGGGATGTAATTCCTTACATTCTCAAACCAAAAAATGGTAATTTATTATTCATTTATTTGTTTATTAGGTTGCTTACACAATAAATATCATTGAAAAGTACACGATCATATCATTATACATCTAAGAGTGCAACAATTGCTTACAAGCTAACACCACATGCACTATTTTAATTCGGTTTTTTGGCAACAAGTTTTTTTTTACTTTAACTTATTAATTCAAGCAAAACTGAGCATTACTTTAAAGGGTTTTTATAACTTGAAAAAAGGCATTTAATTCATTTTAAATTTCAGACCGCATACCTAATGGAGAAGTACCAGGATTTTTTAGTCTTGGTGTGTTCAAAGAACATATTAAACCTAGACTAATGCAATTATTTGGAGTAAGAGACAGTCAAATAAGAATGCTACTTTTAAGACACTTTTCCAAGTTTGTTCACGTATTTTCACATGAAGAACTCTCTCAACACATCCTTCCAGAGGTAATTTTATCAATTTATTATGAAACAAAGAATCAAATACTTTTATATGCATTGTCAAGTGACTAGTAGAATTAAGAGTCTGGCCGCAATAATATTTCAAGGGTATTAAATATTATTTTAATCTTTTTTTCTTGTTGCAGTTACTTTTGGGCATCAAGGATATTGATGATAGTTTAGTGTCTGCAACTCTTACATGTTTGAGTGAGTTGGTACCAATATTAGGAGCTAGTACCGTCATAGGAGGAAAGAGATCGAAATTTTTCTCGGATGGTAGACCAAATTCAAAATCGAAGCCTTTGTTGTCAGCAGCCAGTCCAGTGACTGAAACTAGTGTTTATCTACCAAGTACGTCCCTGCGAGATTTGCCATGTTCTGGAGAGATATATGAAAATGACGACAGAAATGAATTGATATCATTTGATAAGTCATTAACATTAAATGAAAGGCCTTCCCCGGTTGGTGGGGAATCCATAGATGATGAGATTATTGCAACAGAATTATATACAAAGAAGCAGACAGGAGACAGTGAAGATGACTGGAGCGACTGGGATAATCGCCATTTAACAACAAAAAGTGCATCCCCAATTTTAGATGAGGAGAGTTCACAAGAAAAGTTTACACATATCAGGCCCGTAGATGAAAAAATTACTTCTAACACAGACATAAATACAAAAGTTGTTTCCGAATCAAGAACGACGTTACTGCAAAAAGCTGCAATCGAAGCAAAAAAAAATATCTTAGATATATCTGAGCTAGACATAAAAAATCAAAAATACGATTCTAAAAAGAATTCCGACGAATTCGATTTTTTTGCTGATATGACGCCTGTAATTGAAAAGCCGACGATTGTAAATATTTCTCAAAATAGCAGTACGCAAAACGTGAGCAGCAAATTAGAATTTGTTCCAGATGAGAATGTCGACGAGAATGAAGGCTGGGGTGAGGGTTGGAATGAGTAGTAGTGAACCGGAATATTGCAGAATTCAAGAATTGTATATATTTATTATTTACAAGAAATCTACAAGCAATTATTAGTGTTTGAGCACTTCGACATTTTATAAACAAGATGTACATATTTGTAAATCAAATATTTATAAGAAAATAGAAAATTTAGACAAGACTTAGACTCAACTTCACTAGATGAACCCCAATCCAAATGGTTCGCGTCAACGTTATTTGTCAACGATGAGTAATCATTTTATTAGGCCATCAATCTGGTTTAATAATAATAATAATAATAATCATTTATTTAACAGATCATACAATCCAGTTTAAAGAATATCATTATAGCCCTCGATTTGTAACCTTGGATAGCATTTTTTAAATATCACAGACAACGATTATTTTTGCAAGAAATAGTGGTGAACAAATAAATTAAATCCGATGGGCCGACGGCGGTTTTTCGGAAATAATATAACGACATTATTGATTGACAATTACATCTCATATTATTCAATAAATAATTGTTGCAGCAATGGTTGAAGTATGGTAGTAAAACACTGTTTATTTTGTATGTGTAATTATTTATTTGCTCTTTTTTTCTCGCACAAGTACATTTGATCACGTGTTATCTAAATGCATAATTTCTATTAGAATAATGTATTCCCAAATTTTAAGTAGGTACCTGTAACAAGCTAGTGTCATACAAATAATATCAACGTTTTTTAAAAACATGTGAATGTACACCATTTTATGCGCATTGTTCAAACCAAGATGTGACTTCATTGAGAAGATTTTAAGGAAGCAATAAAGTATCAAAACGATAGCCGGGTATTAAATTTAACTTTGTTCTATTTGATTATGCGTTTGGAAACTATGTAATTTGTCGTTATCTTGGTAACGCGAGGACTGATAAAGCCTAAACACTAATTGCCTTTCAACGATTTGGCTATCGCGATACTTAATTATTGCTTCTAAAATCTACTAAGGCGGATAACACACTGAAACGCTATTTACCAATTTGAAAACATTAATTGTGTAACACACTGACAAAGCAGCCGTACGGAATAGCGGCGCGTGCTCTACCGTACATAACAAGCCCCTCCGTGCGTTTTTTTTTCATTAAAAATTGCACGTACAATAAATTTAAAAAACCATTATTGTGTTGAGTCTAGTGACCAATTTTGACTAAACGGGCACCATCACCGTAGTGTGTATTCCATTTTTATGGAACAACCACTGAATTTCAAGCGACGGCATGTCATGTGGCCCGTAACACCGGAAATACACGTGCGTGTTTGACATCAATTTACATCATCATTGCTACGCGCGTCAAACGCATACCGGAGTGGAAAGTTCCTGTGTGATATCCGCCTTATACTAGGTTATCCATACAAATATCTCATAATTATGAAGTTTATTATACGGTCACACATACAACTAGTTGGTGTTCTATACAATTTGTAATTGCTTCATGTTCATCATTGCTTTAACATTATAAGCTTCGTGTTAGTGAAACTAGGTGAAATTCTAACTCACAACCTCACCTTACAAAACACTTTGCCCGTTTTCTGGAACACTAAGCGACACTTAAATGTAATGCCTAAATAAAAGCGCAGTTTGCCCTATGCAACAATGTAAACACGCCCAGAGTTAACGAAAACGGGCATTGTTGTGAAGGTATCTTTATAAAACAGCGCAAACAATAAATTAGATTGCAATATTGGCTTAGCCAAATAAATATTTATCTAAGATTCTATAAACTTGTTTCATTGTAATATCATTCCCATTCTAAAGGTTTAGCAAAATCTAAGAAAGGCTGACCCCACATTTGGCGTGCGGCGAACGCCGCGCGCACGCCTCACACACGTCACACGGCGGCAACACCCGACGCTAACGCAGCGCGCGCACAAAGAGCGCGCGGCGCACGCCAAATGAGGCGTCAGCCTTATTTGTCTCAAGGCATAATACAAAATTTATTTAGTAAGTTCCAGTACCTATCAAATGAAATACTTGGCGCAAAAGTACGTCGCACCGATATTCTTGCAAGGTAAGCGTAAGGACCCCTGAACCAATAGAGATATGATATGATATTAGTGTTTAGAAAATACCAAAATTTTACTACTTTTTTGCTACTATTTGATACCTAGCTTCAAATATTTAGTACCTTGACTGACAGCGAAAAAACATGTAAAGAAAGTGGTCCAGACATCAAATATCTCTATTGGTGCAAGTGTCCTGACGCTTACGAGAAAAAGGCGTAAATTTGTAAGTTAACAAAGCACATACATAAATACTTCAGTATTTATGTATCTGCTTTGTTAATTACTTACAAATTTTAAAGAATGTGCATTAGCGCGCGCTTTAAGTTGTTTGTTTCATAATGGTCACAACTTTGCTTATTCTAAAGCCCGTATTACAGAAGCCCTTTAGAAACTCTTAAATTTAGTTGAGAGGCATTTTAATTATTATAATAGAAGTTTTAAATATTGCTTGAGTCTTCAGTGTGATTCTGTAATATGGGCCATGAAACACTCATACATAGGTACTGACTGGCCAAAAAGTCCAACAAGGCGTGTTCGTATTACGATGGAGCCAAATTACAACTAAATATTTTTACTGGCTGACTATGTGAATTACGAAGTATGTAAGAATCGTAGCATATGGCGCTCTGTATTTTCTGCCTACCCCATGGGAAAAAGGCGTGAGTTTATGTGTGTATGTAAATTACAATATTCAATACTTAAGATTAGAGCATTCTAAAGGGCAAAAAGGAAGATCAAATGTTTTGGTATTATATCAGTCAACTAAATAGTGAGTATAACTTAAAAATATGACTAGTATAGTAATAGGAAAATATTCCTCTTAATAACTACATTCAACAACACATTTGAATAAATAACAAAGTAAAAATATGACTAGATAAAGTTTACAAAAGGAACAATACCTACTTCAAATTGTATGTAAGTAATTAACTTATGGCTTTTTGGAGTAAAAATTAACTATTCGTAAAATGAATGGTTGGCACATGCCTTCAAATATCATAACATGTCCAGTTGTGTAAATGTTTTGACAAATAACAAATACCTCCCAAGGAAATTTAACATTCCCAGTCACGAAATAAGATTATTTAAAAAAAAACATTAAATAGCTCTTAAGTATCTAGATTGAGATTCTAGGAAATACTTTTAGGTTTGTTTTAGACCAGTCATACTCAACCTGCAGTCTGCCAAACTTTGCATATGACCTGAATACATACGCTTGGTTGTTAATTTAATGGCTACAGAAGCCAGTGTAAGCCCAACTCAATTAACTACTACTAATCAAGCTTGGTTAGTAGTAGTTATACTAGCTACCATGTAGCTGTTATAAGCTAGATTTCCATTTCTCACATATTATATAAAAATCTCAAGAATGTCAATACAATTATCTATGTGCAAGATTTTTGTATCTACTGTAAGTAGCAGGTACTATGTGATCTAGGAAGAAAGATGGTTGAGTATGGCTGTTTGAGACCAATTGGAATGTAAGATGAGTTAGGACAAAGTTTAAATTGCAATTTTCTTTTGCATAACTAGGTCTTTGGAACTCTCATGGAAAACGTCAATCATTTGTTGACGGGCTATTTCAGATAATGTTTCAACATCATTACGCGTCATTCCACTTGTTGGTATGGGAGGCAATGTAGTGATGACAACCTTCCCTGTAATAAAAAAAAAGGAATATAATAAATAAATATTCCACAACTTTCACACAACGCCATCCAGTCCCATGCTAAGCAGAGCTTGTGTTATGGATACTAAGCAGCTGATAAACATACTTATATATTTCTAAATACATACATATTATAGATAAATAACACCCAGACACAGAACAAATGATCGAATATGTAAGCACTTAGCAATAAATTATTTTAAAATAATGTTTATTGTTGAAATAACATTACGTACCTGGTTCAAATGTTTTAGTCTCGCTATCTAAGAAATAGTATTGACTAAAGACAACTGGCATTATTGGTATCTGAGCATCAATAGCCAAATAAAATGCACCCTTTTTGAAAGATTGAATACTGCCTTTGTTGTATCTTGCTCCCTCAGGAAATATCCAAAGTTTTGTCTTAAAAAAAGGCGGAAATATAAATTTTTGACAGATTAATTTCCTAAAAATGAAGAATAAGGATAGATAGATACTTTTTCTTTAATGACTCGTGCAGCTGCATCTTTCATGAGTTGGCGAGCTTTCTCTGTTCTTAATCGGTCAATAAATACAAGACCAGACAGCCAGGCCCCAAATCCAAAAGCACCAGTAAACATTAATGGTCTCTTTGCCACCACAGTGCAGCGCTTCATGCGAGGCCACATTTCAAACATACCTGATATTTAAAAAGACGAGCATTATAATAAAATGTAGTATTAAATTAAATGAGTGTATAAATAATTAAAAAAAAGGGATTTACCTAATATATCTAATGAGCTTTGATGGTTAGATATCACAATGTAGCATTGCTCGGTATTCCAATGTTCCATCCCCCGCAATTCCCATTCTATACCAACTATATGAGAGGCGTAACGACAAAATCTGGAAGCAACTCTGCAGAAATAAAACGATTTACATAAATACTTGCACGTAAGACATTCGAAAATTTATTAGCGAACACGACATAAATAAATCGATATCTTACATTAGGTTTGTTACGTCGCGAGGATATATTAACACTACGGGCAAGAGCACCGTGCATGTTATTAACACATAAGAGTAATAGAGAAAAAATTTCAAATAATACCGAAATAGATTACTTTTTTCATATAAAAATGGCAAGGTAAATATAAAACCCGCCAAAAATAATTCAGGATATGAGTAGGAGGAAGCCATAGCGAAGAATTAAATTAATTGACATAACATTTTATAAGATTACCACACTAAATAAATAAACCAGCCAACTGGCCAAGAACGAGTCAGGTTCGGAAAATTAAGATTTAATACCTAACTACATAACAATACACATAAAACAGTACCTTGGTTCTTACAGTATCTCCCAAATATCACAAATATCTTATATAAAGTGTCTAAGAAAATATCTCTGCACAAATACGTACGTTGAGGTGGGGGTTTTCTTAAATTTTTAAACGCATTAATTTTGTTTTATAGTGTTTACAGTTAAGAGAATTTTCCACTTCATTTATTAATGTAGAGTCAAATGCTGGTTAACACGAATCCAAACACGACTTATCTGCTATTATTTTGTCAAGAGTCTACCTACTGGTGTGCTAGATAGCCTGGCTGCAAGATCAGCACATCCTGTTGCCATCAGTGCATTGTGTGCAGAATCAAATGCTGGTTAAAATGAACCCAAGACGACTTATCTGCTATTATTTTCCCAAGTGTATTAGTGTGCTAGATATCCTGGCTGCATCAGACCAAACAAACCATAATCTTACTTTTAATAATAATAAATAATAAATATTCTACAAGTTTTCACACAACGCCATCTAGTCCCAAGCTAAGCTAAGAGCTTGTGTTATGGATACTAAACAGCTGATAAACATACTTATATATTTCTAAATGCATACATATTATATATAAATTACACCCAGACACAGAACAAATGATCGAGCTCATCACACAAACATTTGTCCTGGGTGGGAATCGAACCCACGACCTGCGGCATAGCAGTCAAGGTCGCTAACTACTAGAACAACAGGACAGTCAATTATTAATATAACACACATGGGCTGACATGGGTCTTTGAGTTAATACACATAGACGTCTAAAATCGCAGGTGCCACAAACAGACAGACACAAACACATAGCGGTCAAACTTATAACACCCCTCTTTTTGCGTCGGGGGTTAAAAATAATGAAGGCTTTGGTGTGGGACGGAACCTATGTCGATACCCTTGCACATCTCACATTCCAAGTACAGCGAACAGTGTTGGCGCTGCTGCTGCGGCTGCTGAGGCCCTCAAGCGGCGCAAATACTGTAACCTCATTGAAAGTTACAGTTTTGAGCCGTTTGGGGTCGAATCGCTCGGGTTCACATTTGATTACTTATTCCAAATTATTATTCATCCATTGTATAGGTTTTGAGAAAGGAGAAGCTTGTGACTAAATTTAAACAGCCGCATGGGTCGATTTAAAGTTAAGTTACGTTTGACGAGGTCAGTCCGTGGATGGGTGACCATTTATTGACCAATTGTACCAAGACTAAAGCCAAGACTCCTCCGTGCCTCGGAAAGCACGATAAGCCCAGCTGTCATTTGTAGATCTTTGACAGTCGTTACTTGTTAAGCTGGAAGCCGACCCTAACTTAGTTAGGAAAAGGCTAGGAAAAATTAAGATAGTCGATTACAATTTTTTTCAAGTCGTAATATTTTCTTTCTAGTTTCTTTTTCTTTGTGAACGACACCAACGGTAAACACATACACAACATGGGTAATAAATTCGACTAACAGCTAAACTGCTACAGTGCTGCCACCGATCGAGTATCGAAAACTCTATTGCAGGGGCCAGGGATTCTTGAACTACAAAACCTGGCAACATCCATGAAAACGTCAATTGTCATCTTTTAAAAAAGTTTCTTTTTCCGGTGGTGTCCTTTCTCGGACGCCCGATTCCTAAGTTTTAGTAGACTTAGGAATAAATAAAAATGGTGAGCAATGGTGCTAAAATATCTTAAATAGTTATTTGTGTTGTTAAATCTAGTGTATATTTCTATACGTTATTGTTATTATGAGCTGTGATTGTGAAACTATGGATTGATAACTTTGCCATGTCGTGAAAGAAGTTTACACTTTGTTAGTTGGGTCAATAATAACATTACACACGTCGTAGATTATGAATGAATACCGCCGGTTTAACTCTTTTAGTCATCTCAAGATAACAAGACTTTTTACAAAGGCTTTACTTCTCGATCAAATAATCAAATTTTCAATTCCTAACCTAAATGATGAACCACCGACACATGCGCGTCATCTGATGCTGCAGAAGAAGCAAGATTGACATGTAGTGCCATGTTTTATGTGTACTATTACGTTGGTCTCGTTTTAGTCTGCAGCACTATTGATTATAAAGTGTCTCTGATAACCTGAAATAGTCAAACATCAAAATGTTTATTTGGTATGGCAGTTGATTGAATCAAAGCTATGTTTTAGGGTTTCGTGAAAGTTGTGAAGAACAAGCAATACTTCAAGAGGTACCAAGTTAAATTCAAGAGGCGTCGGGAGGGAAAGACCGACTACTATGCCCGTAAACGCCTCGTTGTTCAAGTAAGTTATTGTTTTTAAGTGGAATCGACGGTTACTTTCATTTGCCTAAGTTCTAATTGTAGTCATGTTCATAACAGGACAAGAACAAATACAATACACCTAAGTACCGCCTGATCGTCCGTCTATCCAACAAGGATGTGACCTGCCAGGTGGCTTACTCCCGTATTGAGGGTGACCACATTGTGTGTGCCGCCTACTCTCACGAACTGCCACGCTACGGCGTCAAGGTTAGTTACATGTTTACTATAATAATTGTTTTTATAAAAGTTAAGCTGTACCCTATCTTTGACATGTTTAACATACCAAAGTAAAGATAATTGACAGTGTTGCGGTGGCGAAGTGTCCATACAACTCAATTCCTATCAACCAACTTTACTGCTATTGAATAATGGTAGTCACTCTATTATTGCCAAAATATATACTATGGTTATTTACACACACACACACACACGCACACACAGACTATTGATTCATAATGTCACAAATTCACAATAGTAAACATTTAAAACCTCTATAAAAGGAAGTATGTCCTTTATATTGCTTATGCTAAATACCTTGATCGAAAAACGGGTGAAGACACTGGCTCCTGTAACACAGGTTATTATCTAGCTCAGGAGTCAGGGCTTCAAATAAAATGTATCATGACTTATATCAATAAAGCAATTTAATATTATTATTATTACACCAAAGGTACCTAGACAGGTACCTTTGGTGATTTGGTGACTGATGATTTCAACAGAGACAGCTACATCAATACTAAGTTACTTTTTGTCAGCTTCTTCCCTCTTAGAAAGTTGTCCCCTCGCCACTGCACTGTTGTTCAATATGTGGATACTTAAAAGTTCAAAGCTGTGCTGTCAGCTTCAAACTTTTGTCAATAAAGTAAATTACAATTTCAATGATGATTTTGAACGGGCGGTCTGAAGAGACGTACAAACTCATACAACCCTGTTGTTATAAGGTTCAACACTGATTAATTCTAATTATTAATGGAATAAGATACATTCTAGAAGAATAATTGATGGGTTTAATAAGGATAGTTTATTTTTTAGGTTGGTTTGACAAACTATGCCGCTGCCTACTGTACCGGGTTGCTGCTTGCAAGAAGACTGCTTCAGAGACTCGGCCTTGACTCCCTATACAGTGGCGCTACTGAGGTCACTGGGGATGAATACAATGTAGAACCCGTAGACAATGGCCCTGGCGCTTTCAGGTAAATATTTCTTTTCATTGTAGTATTTTTTAAACTACTATTTAATTTGACACACCTGCATGCGTAGCATGAACACATTGAACACCGAAGAAACGGCCTTTGTCTACAGACGAATCGGCAAAGTCACAGATTATATAGACAGGAACCTCAATCTGTCAAATTTCTTTCAATAAACCGGCCTGCGTAGCATGAACACTTAATTTCTTTTCTTCCGAGACACGACAAAGACCGTTTCTTCTGTGATCATGCTACGCGTGCAAGAGTCATAGCCAGTCTTACTAGATGTGTTGTCATACAATTACAAATTATGGTTTTGGATGATGAACTTATTACGGGCGGTCTGAAAGCACGTACAATGCTAAAAAATAATGTTGTTTCGTAATTTTCTGATTAATGTTACAATATTCCTCTACATTAACAAAATGAATTGTTAAAAGTGAGTATTCAAATAATTTTGCTTTATCATAGATGTTACCTTGATGTGGGTCTGGCACGTACCACTACTGGTGCTCGCGTGTTTGGAGCCATGAAGGGTGCAGTTGATGGTGGCCTAAATGTCCCTCACTCCATCAAGAGGTTCCCGGGATATGATGCCGAAGCAAAGAAATTCAATGCGGAAGTACACAGGTAAGACTTCATAATGTTTTGTAAGGTAGCTCCATTCATCCTCTGAATTATGGTTTATCTATTGTTTGGACAGCGTTATTGGAGCAACAGTAAAATGTTAAGATTATTGGTTGTGATAAAAAGTATTTCAAAACTCTTTGAAACCGGTCTTAAAAACATTATCTTTAAGGATATTATCTTACTGTGGGCAGTGGACTGTGATAGAAACCTGTAAAATGTTCTACATGCTTCAAAAACTCATAAAATAAACACTTTTTACAGAGCACACATATTTGGTCTTCACGTGGCTGAATACATGCGCAGTCTTGAAGGTGACGATGAAGACTCCTTCAAGAGACAGTTTAGCAAATACATCAAACTTGGTGTAAATGCTGATTCTGTAAGTATCTCTCAGTGTAAAATATCAATTCTGACGTCTAACCAAATTACTGTTCTTGTAAATATACTTGGACAGTGTCGAAATTAGACAAAATTATTGCAATATTTTTCCACACTTTATATCTGCAATGATTGTTAGTACTAAAAGATTGCTACAATTTTTCATAACAATTAATTTTAAACACAGAAGAACGTAAAAGCTAGATATATATACTAATTTTAGCATTATATTTTTTCAGATTGAAGCTACCTACAAGAAAGCACATGAATTAATCCGCGCAGACCCGTCTCACACTAAGAAGGAAGCCAAGAAGAAGGATGCTGGCAAGCAGAAGCGCTGGAACAAGCGCAAGCTGACCCTGGCCGAAAGGAAGAACAGGATCAAGCAGAAGAAGGCATCTTACATCAAGAGGCTCCAGGCTCAACAAGAGGCGTAGGCTCTAATAACAATATATGCCTGTGCACTTTAAATAATGAATTTTCTTTTCCAACCTTTTGAGTCCTTCGACTGATCTGTGCCAGTCAGCTGATACTTTGTTCAGAAACTACCAATATAAATGACTTGCTTAAAAACTTTAGCAAGTAAAGAAATGAATAAAAACGTCAGTGCTTCGGGTCTTTCGAATAACATTATCGTAAGGTATACATGTAGCCAAAATTGTAGGAAATATTCAGAACAATAAAATTATGAACGTAAAGATAATGAAACCCCGCCAGGTTTTTCGAATATCATGTGATTAATATTATAATACAATTATTTTCTACTATTTCATACTTTTTAAAAATCTACACACCCATTATACCAGTAATTTCAGCGAAAAAAAATTACCAAAGTAAAAACTGAAAAAATAAACCCCTTCATAAATTTTAAGAGCATAAAATGATACTTCATCGCTTTTAAAATGATATTTTCTTCAGGCGCTTTTCTTATCTTTGTATTAAATTTTATGCATTCGCTAATTCACACCGTGTTGTTTATTATGTGCATAGTGCTCCTCACCTTGACGTGTCACTCACTCTGGCAGGGCCACCATCAGGGATTTTAATTTTATAGCCTAACATTGTAAACTGGTAAAGCAGTTGCATGCGCCTTAATGCGACCGTACATCTTTAGACCAAAGTTTGCCACTCTAATGTAATAAAACGTATTTAATTGAGAATTTATCTCTTTCAGACATTTGTAAGGACTTTAGGCCGTTATTACTTAACCGTTAAATGCCGTTATAACTAGAAGTAATTATTATTATTTCTATAAACACATATTAATAGAAATATTTTATCTTGGCTATTTTCGTGAACTCTTCGATCTAGCTCTTGGACACTATACCTTACTAATGCCTTACTAATTGAACTCATTATATTTCCTAAATTAGGACCCGACTAAATCTGTAACTTGGGGACAAATTGCGACTTATTGGCGACTACTAAATATGAGAGAAATCACATCTTCGCTAGCTGCCCTAGTTTTTGAGATATAAATGTGGCTCTGCTGGGGACTCTCCAACAGGGCCACCTATAAACCCTTATATCTTTTGAACCAGTGACCGACAAATTCTGATATTTGGTGACTAATTTGGTCAAATTAACGACAAAATTTTTGTGTTGTCAAAATTAAAATCCTGATGGTGGCCCTGCCAGAGTGAGTGACACCATCTTGACGTCAATTTTTGAAAACCATTACGGGAAAATGCAAAATATTTTTTTCTCAAATTCAACACACAAGGAGCGAATTCCAAAAACTTTTTTGCAAAAAAATTAAACCGACTTCAAAAAAAACACTAAACGGTGTAAAATAACTCTAAATTAGGAAGTCTGTGGCTTTGGTGGTTTTGTCTTATTCATGATGGGCCACCGACTTCCGAATTTAGAGTTATTTTACACCGTTTAGTGTTTTTTTTGAAGTCGGTTTAATTTTTTTGCAAAAAAGTTTTTTATTTTTCCATTTTTAGTGGTTCCCATACAAATATTTGCTATATATATTGTTAATTGTAACAGTACATGTCATGATAATAGGGTTCTCCACTTATCCCTAATAAATGAAAATTAACATACCTAACTGTCGAAATCTAGGTATATTGTACACATCTGCGTACCCCTCAGAGCATACCAGGCGTGATGATACGTCATGATGTTGTATAAACAATAAACATCCAAGCGATTCCAGCAATCACGACAGATTTGCCGTTTATTTTTGAAGAGTTCCGTTGCATATCTCCGAAGATCAGCACCAGATCTTCACCAAACTAAAATGGGACCACCTCGGGAGTATACTCTTTCGAAAAAAAAAAGAATTTCGAGAATCGGTCCACAAATGGGGGAGAAATCAGGTAACATACATAAAAAAAAAAAAAAAAAAAAAAAATACATACACACGAACATAGAACCTCCTCCTTTTTTGAAAGTCGGTTAAAAAAATGAAATACAGGCTACCATGACCACCTTTTAAGATTTCGGAAGGGAAATTTTATTTGCTACCAACGGGATTTAAAAACTAATTGCTACAAGTTTTATTTTCCGTGTTAGCCCCTTTCTTGAACAAATTCGACTGTACAAGTGTACTTCAGAAAAGGAGGTTCACAATTCGTTTTTCTTTTGTTTGTTACGTGATTATTCTTCCAATATTATGAATTGATTCCAAAGATTTATTTTTAACCGACTTTCAAAAAAGGAGGAGGTTCTATGTTCGTGTGTATGTAATTTTTTTTTTTTTTTTATGTACAGCTTGGCAAAAAAGAGTCTGACGCGGTGACAGTTGAAACTAAAAATGGATGATTGTCATTGTGGCAACATGGTGTTATTTGTCAACTGCTAGTACATCATGTGTCAAAAGTGCGTAAATCCTTGTCCTTTTTCATAGATTTAACAAAATTATTAAGTTTCGTTGCAAAATGAACGATTAAAAATGAATAAAACAATTCGTAGTTGTATCAGAGCAGTGATTTACTTCGTCTTTTTGTGGTGTTGGCTAAATCTGAAGCGGGACAAGTTTTGTCCGATATCGGGGATGTTTATCGAAGAACTGCCGCTAAGACAGGTATTTATCTACGCTAATTAAATCATTGTACATTAAATAAGTCTTTCTAAATGTATTCGATGCGTAGTTTTGTTGATTTAAACAGATTTAAGTAACTATTTGTCGTGTTTACAGAAATTGAAATTTAAGGTTATGTTTTGTAGTTTGAAGAGCCTCGTATACCCATATTTGATACTTGAAGATAAAGAATAGGGAATTAATAATAAAGTACCGTATCTTTTTTTTGTTTTAGGTAAATCTGTCAACAAAGTAAGAAAAATGTTTCAGGAAGATAAAAAATAAGATATTTTTTCAACACGGGGAAAACATTTCAAAGGTCGCCCGAAGAAAGTTACCACCTTATCATTATGACGTGAATCCAATTGAATTAATATGGGGAATTGCAAAACATTAAATTGCTTCAGTCAATGTTGGATCCATTGATGTAAAGGTATGTAGCCTAGTTTATATGTGCATATTTAAAGTTGCAATGTTAGAACCATTGTTTATGATTATTTCTTGTTTTTAAAGGTGGCTGCTGAACAAGCATTTGCAAACATTACTAAGATTGGAAACAATCATGCAAGGATATTGTAATGCAAATAGAAAAATAATATCATGACAGTAATAAATCTCACAGATGACAGTAGCAGTGATTTATCAGAATTAGAAAATACTAGCGTTTCAGAAGTTGCAGGAAGCTTTAGCCAACATGTGAGCTTTTCCGGGATCGAATATTTAATGGTAGTGTGTTCGTTTCGTCTGATTAAAGTTTTGGTATTAAAATAAAACTTAAAAAAACGTGTTCTTTCATTATTCCTGTAAACAAACTATTGTCTTTAATTCCTAACAATCTTACGGTTCGACTGCTCTCGATTTAATAGTGTTAATATTAGACATTGAAGCCTTCTATGGTGTTTGCGTAGCATCCGACAGACAGAACCACCCACTTAGCTTTTGGGATTATATTGATACTAAAAAATAACAAGTATCAAACCTGTTCAGTCGTAGTATTCAGGGTGGCCACATGCGCGATACTAGCGACCTCATTTATTCCACACTCTTTTTTGCCAAGCTGTATGTTACCTGATTTCTCCCCCATTTGTGAGCCGATTCTCAAAATTCTTTTTTTGTTTGAAAGAGTATACTCCTGAGGTGGTCCCATTTTAATTTGGTGAAGATCTGGTGCTGATCTTCGGAGATATACAACGGAACTCTTCAAAAATAGACGGCAAATCTGTCGTGATTGCTGGAATCGCTTGGATGTTTATTGTTTATACAACATCATGACGTATCGTCACGCCTGTATGCTCTGAGGGGTACGCAGGTGGGTACAATATACCTAGATTTCGTCAGTTAGGTATGTTAATTTTAATTTATTAGGGATTAGTGGAAAACCCTATTATCATGACATGTACTGTTAACAATTAACAAATATAAAATAAATTCATGGCAAATATTTCTAAGGCAACAACTAAAAATGGAAAAAAAAAACTTTTTTGAAAAAATAAAACCGACTTAAAAAAAAACACTAAACGGTGTAAAATAACTCTAAATTCGGAAGTCGGTGGCCCATCATGAGTAAGACAAACCCAGCAAAGCCACAGACTTCCGAATTTAGTGTTATTTTACACCGTTTAGTGTTTTTTTTTTTTTTTAAGTTGGTTTTATTTTTTGCAAAAAAGTTTTTTATTTGGGTGGTAGGTAGGTACGTCATACATAACTTAAGAAGGGGCGGGGCTCCCCCCGGATATATATATTTTCGAAGTCGGCTCAGTAGTTTGGGATTAGGTTCACGCCAGCATATCAACCTACCCCAAACTGAAAATTTTCCCAATTGAACATGGACCTTATAGTGTATAAGGTGAAAACCTATACCTAAGAAATTTGACATATTGGGGTAGGTTAGGTTAGGTTAGGGTAGGTGATGTGCTGGCGTCTGTACATAAATAAAATTTCAGAAAAAAAAAAAACATTTTTACAAAAAAAAAAAAAAAAATCCTATGAGGTGTTTTTGTATTTTTTTTTTTTTTTTTTTTTTAGTTTAAATTGGGGTTTATATTCCACAAACGCTATTAAAGAAGATTGGAAGTTGAAGTAAATGCAACGAAAAATTATAATGTAGTCCTTAATATTTTAGTCAGTACTCGTTACGTCGCATCAAATCGAGTCGTTATGTCTTATGTACAATTGTATGTAGCTATACTAAAGTGCTTGTATTTTTATTTTGTAACAATCAATGAAAATAATATTAGTACCATAATGCGAGTATATGAATTTGTGAGAAACTTGTCGATACTAGGTCGGTATTACTCAGTAACGAATACACACGTACATTATACATAATACATCCGGTTTATCACAGCTCTAGCCTCTAGTTGGTATTGGTATTGAATATTGATCGTTAACAACCACAGAGTACATTAATAACAACTTAAACACTGATGACAGAGACAGACACTACTGACAGGACAGCGTGTGCTACCCCCTTAGATAACTTAGATAATATACCTCTAGATCGAGCTACCGCGTGGCCGCACATGCGACAGCAATATAAAAGTTCAGTGTTGCTATTCCCTAAAAAAGTCCCAAAATACGACGTATTCAACGTGGTAATAAGAGTGTAGAAGTATCCATGTGTGAGAAAATATAATTTCACGTAAAATACCTACTTTCAATCTTACCTTGATTCTCACAAATAAAATACACTACTACCAGGTGAAGCTTGTTTTGATTTTTTCGCGTGTTATTTATCATTAAAATATATTGAGGTATGGCTGACATCCAGTGTGACATTGACATTGCTGTATAATAACTATTGTCCTTTATACAAAACCAACTTATTTTGAAGATATCTAATTTTTTGTTTATACTTAACATTTATTCATAAAATGAATTCTTACTTCCAAATATCTTTAAGTACCTACGCGATTGCCTTCAAGAGTAAAACTTAATGATTGTCGAAAGGGCTCTGTTCGTTCGTACACATGTTCACTTAAACTTAAAAATAAGGGTTCGCCCACAAATTTGTGTGTTTAGCCACCATAGATTTATTTGATTATTATGCCTACCTTTTGAACATTAGGCCTGACAGTTAAGGGAAAAGATTTGAAACGTGTAGCAACACTGTAAGTAAGTATTACTAGGTTATGTGATATAAGAAATCAAGTTTATTTTAAGAAATCTTCCATATTTTGGCCTGAAAGCCATGACAATAAAAGCGCACAAATGTATAAATTCAATAATCATACAATAACACAAACAGTATTGAATACTTACGAATGAAAAGAGACTTTGTTAATGGCCTTTTCTGAGCGGCTTTTACAGCCTATTATACTGAATCCTCCCATCGTAGCGCATTCACCATACACTAAACACTTATCTAATGGAGTCTATTTCTCATTAAATGACTTAAACTATTACAAAAATTGCAAAAACCATCCGAAAACTTAAATTAAATCGAGCATAATAATATACGTGACAATGACAGCTCTTTGTTTGGCTAACTTTCAAAAGTTAGCCATGCAAAAATCCGGCACGCCGTAAGGGACAGAAGATACGATGCTTTGTCTCAATTTTCCTACGAATTTTGTATTATTGCGTCTCACTTCCACACTTGACACTGTAAATTGGGCTACGTCTAGAGGTATATAGTCTAAGTTAGATAATATACCTCTAGATCGAGCTACCGCGTGGCCGCACATGCGACAGCAATATAAAAGTTCAGTGTTGCTATTCCTTAAAAAAGTCCCAAAATACGACCAAAATTCTACTGCGGGTTCCAATTTTAGCACTATTGTAAATTATAATTTACGTATTCAACGTGGTAATAAGAGTGTAGAAGTATCCATGTGAGAGAAAATATAATTTCACGTAAAATACCTACTTTCAATCTTACCTTGATTCTCATAAATAAAATACACTACTACCAGGTGAAGCTTGATGTGTGTACATAGAAGTAACTCTTTAGAAGAACACTACATTATTTTTTCGCGTGTTATTTATCATTAAAATATATTGAGGTATGGCTGACATCCAGTGTGACATTGACATTGCTGTATAATAACTATTGTCCTTTAGACAAAACCAACTTATTTTGAAAATATCTAATTTTTTGTTTATACTTAACATTTATTTATAAAATGAATTCTTACTTCCAAATATCTTTAAGTACCTACGCGATTGCCTTCAAGAGTAAAACTTAATGATTGTCGAAAGGGCTCTGTTCCTTCGTACACATGTTCACTTAAACTTAAAAATAAGGGTTCGCCCACAAATTTGTGTGTTTAGCCACCATAGATTTATTTGATTATTATGCCTACCTTTTGAACATTAGGCCTGACAGTTAAGCGAAAAGATTTGAAACGTGTAGCAACACTGTAAGTAAGTATTCCTAGGTGGACTTTTTGGCGGGAAGTCAAACGAGGCGGGTGATTTAATTTGTGAATTTTTAAATAAATTAAATTTTTACTTACTGAAATCGCGCCAAATCACATATTCGCTTAGCGAATAGGTCGCGGCCACCATGAGTGCTCCAAGTGATGGAGACGAGCCGGCGCCCGGCGAAAAGAAAAAAAGAAGATATGATGCAGGAGGCGGAAGGGAAGGTAATAAATATAAAATTTATACCAAACCAAACTATAAACGCCTATTCCTAGAGGGTGGCGGCTCGGAATTCGTCGTATTCGTTGAGTCCACTGAAGAAGAAAAGTTAGGCAATAAGAATCCTATTACGCTGACTACCTTGATAGGAGATCATGTAAAAGGAGTAATAGGAGTACATAGAATAAATGCACATAAAATTGGCATTACATTTAAAAAAGCTATTGACGCCAACAATTTCCTGAAAATGGAAGACTTCTTGTGGAAGAATAAAATGAAGGCCTTCATTCCATCGTATCTCACAGAAAAAATAGGTGTTCTGAGATATGTTCCAAAAGACCTATCCAACGAAGATATATATAAAAATATACAATGTGATGCTGAAGTGATATCTATAAAGAGATTTATGAGAAAGGTTGAGGGCAAACTAGTACCTCTCAATACTGTAGCCATCACCTTTGCCTCAACAACTCTCCCACAGTATGCATACATACAGCTGTTCAGATATGAAATTAATATGTACATACCACCCCTACTACAGTGTTATAAATGCTTGAAATTTAATCACTCTGCTAAGGTTTGCAGAGGCGAGCAACACTGCTCCTCTTGTGCTGGTCGCCACTCATATAGAGAATGTGATGTTGATGAAATAGTCTGCGTTAATTGTTCAGGGCCTCACCTTGCCATCTCTAGA
The DNA here is from genome assembly GCA_921972225.1 of Euplexia lucipara. NCBI lineage: Eukaryota > Metazoa > Arthropoda > Insecta > Lepidoptera > Noctuidae > Euplexia > Euplexia lucipara. The sequence goes on along the minus strand of OV179145.1, from coordinate 17,450,711 downwards.
GAATGTCCCATAAAAAGACAAAAAATGGAAGAAAAGAAGGCAATTTTTTTTAATCAAATTCATAAGTCCTATGCCACTGTGGTAAATTCACCATCCACACCCCCTATATATACAGAAAAAAGTTTTCCCCCTTTGAATAAGAAAACATCTCAGACACAATCCCAACATAAAGTAGAGAAACCAAAAATTGTAAATGTGAATGAGTTTGATGTAAAACAAATTGCTAATAATGATATAATAATTAATGCTATAGTAAAATCTATTGTAACCTTAGGCAACAGTAACACAGATGCTCCTATTACCACTAAGAAAATTAAAGAAATATTTTTATCAAATTTAATTTAATGGATAGTTACTTAAATATTTTACAATACAATATACAGAGTTTACAGAGCAAAAAGAGCCTCTTACAGAACCTTTTAATTGAAAAAGATATAGATGTTTGCCTCCTCAATGAAACCTGGTTAAAATCTAATTCCTTAATTCCACACTTTCCTTCATATAATTTAATCCGCAAAGATTCCCAAAATGTGCATAATGGCGTGGCCATGTTGGTGGGCCATCGTTTAAAATACAGTGTCATTGACACATTTTATTCAGAGTCAATTCAAAACATTTGTATCGCAATAGAAACAGTATTTGGACCAGTGTCAATACTTTGTGTTTATAGCCCCCCCAGTATCAGATTTGATTCTACAAAATTAAAAGATTTAATCAATAAAATTCCCAAGCCATGTATAATCATGGGCGATTTTAATGCCCACAATATAGCCTTTGGGTGCCATAGTGACAATAATAGAGGTAGAAGTTTATTTAATATAATTGACGAATTAGACTTGTGTATTTTGAACGATGGATCACCAACAACGGTGCCATACCCCAATAGACGAGCTTCAGCTATTGATTTGGCTCTTGTAAGCCCGTCGATCGCACACTTATGTAAGTGGCATGTTCATGACGATCCCATGGGTAGTTATCATCTTCCAACTTTACTCGAAATAAACATTCAACCATCTTCATACGACATGTCACCTCCTGTGGATCAAGAGAAATACATTTATGATAAAGCAGATTGGGACAGGTATTATAGCCTTTCAGAAACTTGTTTTTCGCATTTGAATTTGTTAAATAATTCCTCTATTGATTTATATAACAGCTTTGTAGATACATTAAATGACATAAGAGATAAAACAATCCCAAAGCGAAAATTAAATGCAAATTCCTTAATAAAGAAGCCAGTGCCATGGTGGAACCAAAAATGTACTAATGCTGTTACAAACTCAAAAGATGCATTAAAATATAATTTTTCTGATCCTACAATAGAAAACTGGATTGAGTATAAAAAATTAGATGCAAACAAGAAAAGAATTTTGAAAGAAGAAAGAAACACTTCTTGGAAAGATTTATGTAGTAGCTTCAATAGGTTAACACCAATTGCTCGAATCTGGGGATATATTAAAAAGTTTAACAAAATAGGAACTAATCAAAATAAAAACTTTAATGATGAGTGGGTGCCAAGATTTTTGGATAACTTAGCAGACTCTACACAGTTAGATGAGGTCAAACTTGAATTTTTGTTTCAAAATGCTACAGAGACTGGTGTTAATGCATTTCTTAAAAACAAATTCGTTATAGAGGAGCTGAACATGTCATTAAAGAGTAGGAAGGATACTACACCGGGTTTGGACAACATTCCTTACATGTTAATTAAAAAAATACACCTAAATGCACAAACAATATTACTGAGTATTTATAATAAGCTATGGGATGAATTAGTTATACCTGAATCTTGGAAAACACAATGTATTATCCCAATATTAAAACCTAATAAACCTGTAAACAATGCATCTTCATATAGACCTATTTCTCTATCATCTTGTTTAGGCAAACTCTTTGAAAATATGTTAAAGTTAAGATTAGATTATTTTATTGAATCACACAACTTAATACCATCTATGCAGTTTGGCTTTAGAAAAGGAAAAAGTTGCTCTGAAAGCTTTGTATCTTTGTTGTCCGATATAAGACAAGTGAAATTGAGTCACTCTAATGCAATTTGTGTTTTTTTAGATGTAAAAGGTGCTTTCGACAATGTAAATATAGAAGAACTCATTCAAATAGCTCATGATAGTGGTCTCCCTAGTCATGTTTTAAAATGGCTTTATAGCTTCTTGAGTAACAGAACTGTTTATGTCAAATATAATAATAAGCTACATGGACCTAAATCTGTCAATAAAGGCACAATGCAGGGAGCAACTTTGTCTCCTTTGCTATATAACTTGTATACTTCTGAAATACTGAAATATGTGAAGACACCAGATGTACATATATTGCAATTTGCAGATGACTTGCTTTTGTATACCATAAATCAAAACATAGGAGTAGCTGTAACTAAGTTAAATAATGCTTTGAGTCAATTGTTTAATTACTATCACAATAAACTTAAATTAAGTATAAGTCCAGAAAAGAGTTCAGTTTTGTTTATCAGTAAACATTTAACTTCTGATCATAATGTTAAAATTCTTTACAATAATTTCGAAATTCCAGTTGTTAATCAACATAAATTCTTAGGAGTTGTAATTGATAATAGATTAAAATTTGATGAACATGTCAAGCATATCAGTAGAAAAGCATTAAATGCAATTAATATCTTAAGACATTTAGCAGGTACTTTCTGGGGATCTGACCCCAAAATTATGTGCATGTTGTACAAAAGTATAGTAAGAAGCCACTTTGATTATAGCAGTTTAGCTTACATGAGCGCTAATAGTACATTATTAAAAAAATTAGATGTCATTCAAAATATGGGACTGAGACTTATTTGTGGTGCTATGCGATCTACACCTATTAATTCTTTAGAAGTTGAGACATGCATACCTCCATTGATATTGCGTAGGTTAATGTTGGCTGAGAGATTTTCCTTGAAAGTTTTTGCATCAGATGGTAACCCCTTACTTGACAAAGTCACAATACATCCCATGGTTTCTCAGTCAATGTTATCAGATGCTGTGTCTGGATCTTCTTTACTTAGTGGTAATTTACCTGAAATTCCAGTCATATTTAAACATGTGAACAATCTTACAAAACAAATAGTTAAAAATGATGCCTGGCCTTTATATAAAATTTCTTATACTTCTCTTATCAATAGTTTTACAGTCTATTTAGATACAGTGCAAAATAAATTTGATTTTTTACAATTTAAAGAAAATAGATCAGATCATTATATTTTATACACAGATGGGTCTAAAACCAATGATTGTGTAAAGGCAGCTTATTATGATCCACAGATAGATTCCAAGAAATGTATTAAATTAGATTTGGCATGTAGTATTTTTACTGCAGAAAGTTATGCCATTTATAGTGCGCTGCAATATGTAAATAGTCATGTAAATAGTGTACATAATTTATTAATTGTAACTGACTCTAGAAGTGTTTTAGCTGCATTACAAAATGTAAATTTGTCTTTTAAGTTAAATTATATCATTTATTATATTAGAGATAAGGTTAGGGAATTAAATAATAAGTTGATTAATGTTGATTTTGTGTGGGTACCTTCCCACAGTGGCATATTGGGGAATGAAGCAGCTGATGCTGCAACCCACGCAGACCACGATGAAGACCAATCGGAAATAATAAAGGTTCCGTTTACCGACTACTATAGCCTATTTAATGTAAGAAACAAGAAGTTATGGAAAGAGTATTGGGATGCAACGCTAGAGATTAAAGGCAAATGGTATGCTGAGATTCAGAAGGAGTTACCCACAAAGCCCTGGTATCATCAACTTCTATATGACAGCAGAAAATTCATTACCATGATAACACGCATGAGATTGGGACACTGTTTGACGCCAGCTCATTTGAATAGACTACGTATATACACCAATAGAAATTGTCGCCACTGTGGATTTGAAGATGCCGATTTGAATCACATTGTCATGGAATGTCCAGCTTTCAACATGCAGCGATTGGCTTTAGTGAGTGAAGTTTGTGATTGTGACAGTGACAGTGAGAATAGTGAGTTAAGTGTTCCCCGCCGCGTTCAGGACTTATTAGCTCATAAGAAATATTTCCATGCATTATATGATTATATATGCAACACTGTAGAAAACATTTGATTTTTGTAATGTGTTAGTTTTTAAGGTACTTTTTTGTATTACTTTAAATTTTAAGATATTCAATCTATGTCTACGACTGAAGGACTCTGTATCCATGGTCATGAATAAACAAATATTAAAAAAAAAAAAAAAAAGTATTCCTAGGTGAATGTCGACTTTTTGGCGGGAAGTCAAACGAGGCGGGTGATTTAATTTGTGAATTTTTAAATAAATTAAATTTTTACTTACCGAAATCGCGCTAAAATCACATATTCGCTTAGCGAATAGGTCGCGGCCACCATGAGTGCTCCAAGTGATGGAGACGAGCCGGCGCCCGGCGAAAAGAAAAAAAGAAGATATGATGCAGGAGGCGGAAGGGAAGGTAATAAATATAAAATTTATACCAAACCAAACTATAAACGCCTATTCCTAGAGGGCGGCGGCTCGGAATTCGTCGTATTCGTTGAGTCCACTGAAGAAGAAAAGTTAGGCAATAAGAATCCTATTACGCTGACTACCTTGATAGGAGATCACGTAAAAGGAGTAATAGGAGTACATAGAATAAATGCACATAAAATTGGCATTACATTTAAAAAAGCTATTGACGCCAACAATTTCCTGAAAATGGAAGACTTCTTGTGGAAGAATAAAATGAAGGCCTTCATTCCATCGTATCTCACAGAGAAAATAGGTGTTCTGAGATATGTTCCAAAAGATTTATCCAACGAAGATATATATAAAAATATACAATGTGATGCTGAAGTGATATCTATAAAGAGATTTATGAGAAAGGTTGAGGGCAAACTAGTACCTCTCAATACTGTAGCCATCACCTTTGCCTCGACAACTCTCCCACAGTATGCATACATACAGCTGTTCAGATATGAAATTAATATGTACATACCACCCCTACTACAGTGTTATAAATGCTTGAAATTTAATCACTCTGCTAAGGTTTGCAGAGGCGAGCAACACTGCTCCTCTTGTGCTGGTCGCCACTCATATAGAGAATGTGATGTTGATGAAATAGTCTGCGTTAATTGTTCAGGGCCTCACCTTGCCATCTCTAGAGAATGTCCCATAAAAAGGCAAAAAATGGAAGAAAAGAAGGCAAAATTTTTTAATCAAATGCATAAGTCCTATGCCACTGTGGTAAATTCACCATCCACACCCCCTATATATACAGAAAAAAGTTTTCCCCCTTTGATTAAGAAACCATCTCAGACACAATCCCAACATAAAGTAGAGAAACCAAAAATTGTAAATGTGAATGAGTTTGATGTAAAACAAATTGCTAATAATGATATAATAATTAATGCTATAGTAAAATCTATTGTAACCTTAGGCAACAGTGACACAGATGCTCCTATTACCACTAAGAAAATTAAAGAAATATTTTTATCAAATTTAATTTAATGGATAGTTACTTAAATATTTTACAATACAATATACAGAGTTTACAGAGCAAAAAGAGCCTCTTACAGAACCTTTTAATTGAAAAAGATATAGATGTTTGCCTCCTCAATGAAACCTGGTTAAAATCTAATTCCTTAATTCCACACTTTCCTTCATATAATTTAATCCGCAAAGATTCCCAAAATGTGCATAATGGCGTGGCCATGTTGGTGGGCCATCGTTTAAAATACAGTGTCATTGACACATTTTATTCAGAGTCAATTCAAAACATTTGTATCGCAATAGAAACAGTATTTGGATCAGTGTCAATACTTTGTGTTTATAGCCCCCCCAGTATCAGATTTGATTCTACAAAATTAAAAGATTTAATCAATAAAATTCCCAAGCCATGTATAATCATGGGCGATTTTAATGCCCACAATATAGCCTTTGGGTGTCATAGTGACAATAATAGAGGTAGAAGTTTATATAATATAATTGACGAATTAGACTTGTGTATTTTGAACGATGGATCACCAACAACGGTGCCATACCCCAATAGACGAGCTTCAGCTATTGATTTGGCTCTTGTAAGCCCGTCGATCGCACACTTATGTAAGTGGCATGTTCATGACGATCCCATGGGTAGTTATCATCTTCCAACTTTACTCGAAATAAACATTCAACCATCTTCATACGACATGTCACCTCCTGTGGATCAAGAGAAATACATTTATGATAAAGCAGATTGGGACAGGTATTATAGCCTTTCAGAAACTTGTTTTTCGCATTTGAATTTGTTAAATAATTCCTCTATTGATTTATATAACAGCTTTGTAGATACATTAAATGACATAAGAGATAAAACAATCCCAAAGCGAAAATTAAATGCAAATTCCTTAATAAAGAAGCCAGTGCCATGGTGGAACCAAAAATGTACTAATGCTGTTACAAACTCAAAAGATGCATTAAAATATTATTTTTCTGATCCTACAATAGAAAACTGGATTGAGTATAAAAAATTAGATGCAAACAAGAAAAGAATTTTGAAAGAAGAAAGAAACACTTCTTGGAAAGATTTATGTAGTAGCTTCAATAGGTTAACACCAATTGCTCGAATCTGGGGATATATTAAAAAGTTTAACAAAATAGGAACTAATCGAAATAAAAACTTTAATGATGAGTGGGTGCCAAGATTTTTGGATAACTTAGCAGACTCTACACAGTTAGATGAGGTCAAACTTGAATTTTTGTTTCAAAATGCTACAGAGACTGGTGTTAATGCATTTCTTAAAAACAAATTCGTTATAGAGGAGCTGAACATGTCATTAAAGAGTAGGAAGGATACTACACCGGGTTTGGACAACATTCCTTACATGTTAATTAAAAAAATACACCTAAATGCACAAACAATATTACTGAGTATTTATAATAAGCTATGGGATGAATTAGTTATACCTGAATCTTGGAAAACACAATGTATTATCCCAATATTAAAACCTAATAAACCTGTAAACAATGCATCTTCATATAGACCTATTTCTCTATCATCTTGTTTAGGCAAACTCTTTGAAAATATGTTAAAGTTAAGATTAGATTATTTTATTGAATCACACAACTTAATACCATCTATGCAGTTTGGCTTTAGAAAAGGAAAAAGTTGCTCTGAAAGCTTTGTATCTTTGTTGTCCGATATAAGACAAGTGAAATTGAGTCACTCTAATGCAATTTGTGTTTTTTTAGATGTAAAAGGTGCTTTCGACAATGTAAATATAGAAGAACTCATTCAAATAGCTCATGATAGTGGTCTCCCTAGTCATGTTTTAAAATGGCTTTATAGCTTCTTGAGTAACAGAACTGTTTATGTCAAATATAATAATAAGCTACATGGACCTAAATCTGTCAATAAAGGCACAATGCAGGGAGCAACTTTGTCTCCTTTGCTATATAACTTGTATACTTCTGAAATACTGAAATATGTGAAGACACCAGATGTACATATATTGCAATTTGCAGATGACTTGCTTTTGTATACCATAAATCAAAACATAGGAGTAGCTGTAACTAAGTTAAATAATGCTTTGAGTCAATTGTTTAATTACTATCACAATAAACTTAAATTAAGTATAAGTCCAGAAAAGAGTTCAGTTTTGTTTATCAGTAAACATTTAACTTCTGATCATAATGTTAAAATTCTTTACAATAATTTAGAAATTCCAGTTGTTAATCAACATAAATTCTTAGGAGTTGTAATTGATAATAGATTAAAATTTGATGAACATGTCAAGCATATCAGTAGAAAAGCATTAAATGCAATTAATATCTTAAGACATTTAGCAGGTACTTTCTGGGGATCTGACCCCAAAATTATGTGCATGTTGTACAAAAGTATAGTAAGAAGCCACTTTGATTATAGCAGTTTAGCTTACATGAGCGCTAATAGTACATTATTAAAAAAATTAGATGTCATTCAAAATATGGGACTGAGACTTATTTGTGGTGCTATGCAATCTACACCTATTAATTCTTTAGAAGTTGAGACATGCATACCTCCATTGATATTGCGTAGGTTAATGTTGGCTGAGAGATTTTCCTTGAAAGTTTTTGCATCAGATGGTAACCCCTTACTTGACAAAGTCACAATACATCCCATGGTTTCTCAGTCAATGTTATCAGATGCTGTGTCTGGATCTTCTTTACTTAGTGGTAATTTACCTGAAATTCCAGTCATATTTAAACATGTGAACAATCTTACAAAACAAATAGTTAAAAATGATGCCTGGCCTTTATATAAAATTTCTTATACTTCTCTTATCAATAGTTTTACAGTCTATTTAGATACAGTGCAAAATAAATTTGATTTTTTACAATTTAAAGAAAATAGATCAGATCATTATATTTTATACACAGATGGGTCTAAAACCAATGATTGTGTAAAGGCAGCTTATTATGATCCACAGATAGATTCCAAGAAATGTATTAAATTAGATTTGGCATGTAGTATTTTTACTGCAGAAAGTTATGCCATTTATAGTGCGCTGCAATATGTAAATAGTCATGTAAATAGTGTACATAATTTATTAATTGTAACTGACTCTAGAAGTGTTTTAGCTGCATTACAAAATGTAAATTTGTCTTTTAAGTTAAATTATATCATTTATTATATTAGAGATAAGGTTAGGGAATTAAATAATAAGTTGATTAATGTTGATTTTGTGTGGGTACCTTCCCACAGTGGCATATTGGGGAATGAAGCAGCTGATGCTGCAACCCACGCAGACCACGATGAAGACCAATCGGAAATAATAAAGGTTCCGTTTACCGACTACTATAGCCTATTTAATGTAAGAAACAAGAAGTTATGGAAAGAGTATTGGGATGCAACGCTAGAGATTAAAGGCAAATGGTATGCTGAGATTCAGAAGGAGTTACCCACAAAGCCCTGGTATCATCAACTTCTTTAAGACAGCAGAAAATTCATTACCATGATAACACGCATGAGATTGGGACACTGTTTGACGCCAGCTCATTTGAATAGACTACGTATATACACCAATAGAAATTGTCGCCACTGTGGATTTGAAGATGCCGATTTGAATCACATTGTCATGGAATGTCCAGCTTTCAACATGCAGCGATTGGCTTTAGTGAGTGAAGTTTGTGATTGTGACAGTGACAGTGAGAATAGTGAGATAAGTGTTCCCCGCCGCGTTCAGGACTTATTAGCTCATAAGAAATATTTCCATGCATTATATGATTATATATGCAACACTGTAGAAAAAATTTGATTTTTGTAATGTGTTAGTTTTTAAGGTACTTTTTTGTATTACTTTAAATTTTAAGATATTCAATCTATGTCTACGACTGAAGGACTCTGTATCCATGGTCATGAATAAACAAATATTAAAAAAAAAAAAAAAAAAATTGTATTCCTAGGTTATGTGATATAAGAAATCAAGTTTATTTTAAGAAATCTTCCATATTTTGGTCTGAAAGCCATGACAATAAAAGCGCACAAATGTATAAATTCAATAATCATACAATAACACAAACAGTATTGAATACTTACGAATGAAAAGAGATTTTGTTATTGGCCTTTTCTGAGCGGCTTTTACAGCCTATTATACTGCATCCTCCCATCGTAGCGCATTCACCATACACTAAACACTTATCTAATGGAGTCTATTTCTCATTAAATGACTTAAACTATTACAATAATTGCAAAAACCATCCGAAAACTTAAATTAAATCGAGCATAATAATATACGTGACAGTGACAGCACTTTGTTTGGCTAACATTCAAAAGTTAGCCATGCAAAAATCCGGCACGCCGTAAGGGACAGAAGATACGATGCTTTGTCTCAATTTTCCTACGAACTTTGTATTATTGCGTCTCACTTCCACACTTGACACTGTAAATTGGGCTACGTCTAGAGGTATATAGTCTAAGGCTACCCCTAAACTATAAAGGTGCTACCCTATACTTAGTATAATGTACTCTGTGGCGTGTGCCGTGCCGTGCAATGCTGGGCGATGCGATGCGTGCATGCTCAAATAATAAATTGGTTTGACTATTGTGTGTGTGTTCGAGACTAACAATCATTATTTATTGCACCATATCTGACCATAGCACAGATAGTTATTACCATATAAAAAATATGGAATACTCTACTGTACCCGTTGAAATGGATGTGCAGAGATTGTGTAGAATTTGTTTACAAAATGCTAAAGAAAGTATTAATTTGTTCTCTGAGAGTTATGAATCTCAAGCAGTGCTGAATAGTATATATCTTTGTTTTCAAGTTACTCTAACTTACGATAAATGCATGCCGTCTCTTATGTGTGGCAATTGCTTACAAGAGTTCAACCGAGCTAACAGTTTCAGACTCAAATGTGTTACAGTAAATGAACGAATAAAACTATATTACGAAGAACTTTTACAGGATAGTACTTTTAAAGTTGAGAATGATATAAGAAATGATGTGCCAACTTATGATGAAAATACTGACACAGGTCTTTTTCCAAGTGACTATTCAGAATTTAATGAGATCTATACCAAAGCCCCTGAAAAAGCTACTGAGTGTGAAATAGTAAATGCAAAGAACACATACAAATGCAATATGTGCAACAAAGTCTTAAAAACAAAGATAACACTCTTGAAACATTATGAATCTATGCATGAAAAAAGAAAACACATTGGTAAAGTGTCAGGATTTGGTGCCACCAGACGGTACCATTGCACATCGTGTTCTTACTCTACACCGCACAGCCAGACTTTAGTCAGTCACATGAGAACACACAATGGAGACAGACCATACAGGTGTGATTGTGGTAAAAGTTTTACACAGTCATCAAGTCTAGCAGCTCATCATAAAACACACAGTACAACCACATATTTCACTTGTAGCTTGTGTGGAAAGCAGTTCAAACATGCATTTACATTGAAAAATCATATGCGCGTTCATGAGAGTGCTAGCTTCTCCTGCAGTATTTGCTCTAAAACATTAAAATCAAAAGAATCACACAAGGCTCATATGCATAGACATTACAAAATATGCAATTATAACTGTGAAGACTGTGGAGACACATTTGTCACATCTGCAGAGCTACATAATCATAGAAAAACATAGTTTAGAAAAGAAATTGCAATGTCATTTGTGTGGATACAAAACCCATTCAAAGAAAAATCTTATTATTCATTTAAAAAGGTAAGCCTGGTTATAGTGGTAGAACAATGGTTATTTATTGCAAGCAGTCTGAAATAAATGATCATACAATAAACAGTGGGAGGTATCAAATTAACTTTATGGCTGATATGAATTTAAAATTGATGCTAAGACATTTTTTTTATTCCTGACTGAACTTACTGTATTGACCTCAAACTTACTAAAGTTGATATTAAGTGTTTTATCTTAACATCTGTAACCTGTACCTACTTTATGTGCAAATAAAGAACTATTCTATTCTATTCTGAATATGTGAAACTTTTTTAACATACCTACCTAATATAATTTTGTTTTGTTTTAGACACACTGGGAATAGAACTTTCAAATGTGACCTGTGCCATGTAAGCTTCTACACACAGAGCAGTCTTCGGCGACATTTGAGGGTACACACTGGCGACAAACCATACTCATGTCCAACTTGCGGGCAAAAGTTCAGTTACAGTCCAAGTTTAAACAAACACATGAAAAGCATTCATGGAGTAGACTACAAATGGGCAGACTGGAAGGGACCTTTACTGAAAGTTGCAGACAAAACTGATGGAAATGTACATAGCTTATCAAAATAAGATTGAATTCTAATAAAACTCCATATAAACATAGAAATTTATTTATTGATGCCAAAGCACATACATAAAACCCTATTATACTAACCCTACATACCTAAATTCCAAACAACACTGTTTTGATGTCTAGTGGTAAAAATATTAGTGTTAATCAGAGTCAGGTCTTACTTTAAGTAATATTATATTTTAATAGAAATATTTAATGTTCATTGCTATAAAAGAATAAAATTAATGCAACCAGAGATTCAGGCAAGTGTTAAGGCCGCTAACCCACTGGCGTTTTACGAGCGTTGGCGTCTCCAACGTCTGCGCAGACGCGACGTTGACGTCACGTCGTCGCGTGGGAGGCATTACACGCACATGATACTATTTGAAGCGTACAATCAGAAACATAATGGATTCTGACGAGGAGACACTTCTGCTGGCTTTACTATGTCGACTTCGACGAAAACTACTAAAAAGAAAAACGAAAAGTCATCGTCAATTTTGGAAAAACCCTTTATGGTCCAATCGATCACAAGAAAGTGAATATTTCGCACTGTACTCTATTATTATTACAAATAATCAATCAGATGTTATAAAATATATTTGCGAATGCCGGATACTACATTTGAAGAACTTTAGTTTCAAAGTGACATACAATATTTAGACACTAATCTTAGAGTTTCAGTGACACTAGAAGAGAGGTTTGTCATTACTTTGAATTTTGTGCTAAAACTTTTTTACTTTGTACCCACACAGACAGAACAGGAGGGCGTGATTGTACCTGTTGCCAACAATCGCGACTTTAACGTTGCGTTGGTGCGACGTTAACGTTGCGAGGTCGCAAGGCTAACGCTTGCCTCTAGAGACTCGCGACGTCAACGTTGGAGAGAAGCAGACGCTCGTAAAACGCCAGTGTGATAGCGGCCTAAGATTCAAGAAACTCACTGATTTTGCCTGACAGGCTTGTCATAAATCGGCCAAATTGTTACTATGCATACAAATGTTGTTATCCGTGAACTTTATTTGAAATCGAATATTTTATAAAAGTCAGTTTAATGCTTAACTATAACTATCTTATTTCTTTTAATATACTTAACCTCTAGGAAGAGTTACCAAATTAATGCAACTACTTGGAATACCCTTATTTCCTCAGATTCTGTTAAATTAAAAACATGAAGTTTTTTATAGTCACAACAAGCTGAAATAACATAAAGTGCAAAAATATTCAATTATTAAAGACAACATAATATATTTAGGGTTGATTTTACCAGATACATTTATCCAAATAATAAAATCAGCCCTTATGAATAATAATTGTGAAAATTGAAATATCATAATCGAATTTTGTCTAAATGTAGAAGGCTAGTTTATTGATTGTCTATGAAGATAAAATGGCTTATTTCAATAGTTTTTTATAGATTAAATGAAATATTTGTGTGTACTATTAGAAGGGTGATACACCGAGTTTAATCCTCCTCATAGTCTTCGTCGTCAGAGATATATTTTCGCTGTTTCCGCTTCCTGGATGGTGTACCCTTGCTTTTACCCTTCAACTTGATCTTCATTTTCACGGAGCGGTTAGATTCCCCATCCGAATCATCGTCATCTGTTGACAGAATTTTACTTCAACCTTTAAGTCCCTAAAACTTAGTGATGATATCAGATGTCGGATCAGCTCTGCTATACCCAACGAATCGATTCGCTGCCGAATCGACATGTAAGTTACTTTTAAGGACAACATTACAAAATGCTAACTTGTCAAAATAGAACTTTCTAGAATAACTTTCATATTTAATTTAAGTTAAGTTTGAAGTTAAAAAATGCCTTAATATGGTCTAATAGGAATAGATGATGCGCATTGTATGCGCTACTGTCTGCATGGGTTCTTTTTTTACAGACTAAAAAGTGCGTCACCGACAGTGTGTAGCTTGTGCTGCACCTTATGGTATAATTGTATCATATTAGGTACTTTGCAACATTGCTGAAGTGAGACTATAGAACTCAAAAAACATTTAGTGAGTCACCTAATGTTTATTGAATTCTACATTCTATAATCTTACTTATTTTATTTATATTAACTAAAATTTAAAAAAAATGAGTAAAGTTAAAAAAAAACATTTCTGATATACTTGCTTACTGGTACCGTACGTGCGTACGTATCTCTATCACTGACCTTCTGTTTCGTGTGCGAGACCTGTTAAATATTATTACAAAATAATTTACCATTGTAGGTATTTTGCCACTTAAGTCAAGAGCGAAATCACAAATCGATGGATACTGACCTTTATCATTATCATCGGAATCGTCCGAGTTCTGTCCTGTCTCGTAGCGACGTCGCACTTCAATGAACACGTTGCGCAGGCGCACCGAATCCTCGTATATGAGTGACTGCTCCTCGTTATACGTCTGAGCGTTTGCGCATAACGTGAAGAAATCACGTTCGAGGTCCGATATATCGGTATACTGTTGAAAGTCAACGTGATTTAAGTAATTTCTCAGATTATCATTAAGTATTCTTGATCATTAGTTCTACCTACTTTGCCATCTTCAATTCTGTTCATAATTTTCTTAATGTCCAAGGGTTTCTTGATAACGTCATAGTAATCTGGCAACTCGCGTCGTGAAGGAAGTTTCATAAACGGCTCGGATAGCACACGTCCAGCCCTAAAACCATTCATTCGACATACTCAATATGTTGTAGATGCGATATTAGTGGCAAATAAGGATGGTTTTATTCTACAGACAAACTGTAGTCAACTTACTCATCAGCATAATCTATAACTTTCTTCATTATATTCTTCCATCGCTTCTTCTGTTGATTTATTTCTGTTTTACTCTTTTTCTTAGAAGAACTTGGTGGTTCTTCTTCTTCAGATTCTTCTTGGCGGCTGTAAAATTACGTTAACTTTACAAACATATTTAACTAGGCTTATATTACACTTTGACCACTACCTGGAGCCCTGAAACAGCTAGAAGACGTTGCGGCTAACCCGAAGTGTCAGTTTCAGTATCATATTAGTATTAGACTATGACTAACAATTTGGATACATATTTCTAACACAGCCGTTCGGGCTCAAAACAAAATACATAGAGGTGTTCTACCTACATAGTTCAGTTTGTGCATCTTACCGCCGTTTCCGCCCCTTCTTGCGTTTCTTGTCTAGCACCTCGTCATCGTCGTCTTCTTCTTCTTCCTCCTCTTCAAACTCGTCGTCGATGGCTTTCAACCACTCTTTCTCTGTGAGCGAGTCTGTGTAGTCTACCTCTTTGCGCTGTCGCGATCCGCGCCCGAGGGTCTCGTCTTCATCGAGGTAGTTCCAGCTTTGACCCTAATAACGATGTTGAAATTAGTCATACATACATACATACATTGCTTTATTAGATTTATTCAATTATAATAGTGTGGTAAAAACAAAAAGATATGAAGTTGACATTAAAAGGAAATTTTATTGTACAGTTATTGGCTTCAGAAAAGATTGAAAGTAGTGTCCTTCTATCATAGATTGGGATGACTTACCTTGTTGCAAACAACCTCATCTTCATGTTTGACGAGCCAGTCTGGCAGCTCAGACTCCTCAATAAGCCGGGATTGCGTCTCGGTTTTCTTGCGTTCAATGTCGATCTGTTTGAATATCTCCAGTTCTTCTTCTGAACGTGCAATCATCTCGTTTATAAGATCATCATCTGGCAGCTCGTTCTCCTCCTAAAATTAAATAATTATAATGTTATAGACTCTAGTTTCGTTGATGTTAAACGAAGAACAATACTGTTGCACTAAAATATAGACTAAGAAAATATTTCAATGACCAATGTTTTTTGATAGCATAGGTTTTACAAACCTCTTCATCATCTCCATCTTGATGCAGGATGCTCTGCAGGAACTGTTGACGCTCTGAGCCAGTAGACTTCTGATCGAACATACCAGCTTGGATGACTTTCTCGTCCATGTTCAGCTTATACCTTTAAATGTTTAAAGATAATAATTTTTAGATGGCACCTTATTTTTAATATTTTTTCAAACGCACATACGCGAACAGCTACACCCGGAATCACCTGTAGGTCATACAGATATTTGTTCCGTGCGGCACTCGAACCTGAGATACGCAATGCTACATGACTATTATAGCTCAGATAGTGCGTCAACCGGGCCGCTAATTATTACATTATTAAGATGATGATGGTTTCATTGACCAGTGGTTGGTTGAGCGATGGTTGGACTTTAGGATTGAATGTTTGTTTGTATGAACATTAATTAATACTTTTATGTAGATGATAAACTAAAATATGTCCATCACACCGCGTGACACGACTTCATGAAGAATTTAAAGAATTCGTGGTTTAGCGCCGAGAGCAGGGTTTTTTACATTTTTGATGTGGTTGTGTAGAGGTTAAATATATTAAACAACACCAATAAGTTACCTGGCAGCCGCAAGAATTCGCTCCTCTACGGAGTTGACGGTCATCAGTCTGAGCACTCGCACCTCGTTACGTTGTCCGATACGATGCGCACGATCTTGCGCTTGGAGATCCTGTCACAATAAAAAACACGGTGTAGTAGGTAACACTAAAGGTTTCTTTTATTTTTTATTTATTTACAACAAAAAGTAATTCGAAACAGGATGAACCAAAGCATCATGGAATCTTTTACGACTTTTTATTTAACACACATATAATAGAAAGAGCATGTTGGTCCCGACTGTCATTTGTAAATGTTTGATAGTCATACCCAGAAGTCTGACAACCAGTCTAACCAAAGGTTCTCATGGTAATGTTACCCAGTACTGGGTAGTGGAAGTCGCATAGGCAGTCACGCCATGTGAAACACTGCTATTCAGCTGCTTCCAGGTAGACCGGTAGCCGCTTTCAACATTGTTGGGGTTCGGAAATGCGTGGAGATATCAAGTTGAAATTTAAACCTTTCACTCAGGTCTACGGTCCCATGGATTTGTGAAAATTCAAACTTCTAAGTTTACGTAAAAAAATGATACGGCCGTTTATTCGGCAAAAAACGTGTATTTCGACACTCTCAAGGGAATGAAAATTCATAGCGTGTTTCCCGTTGACCTAGAACTATGAAATTTGGCAAGTAACATCGTTATAAACTACAAGTACAAGAAAACATCTCAAAACTATACATTTGTAATTAAATTCACTCAGGAAAACTATTTATAATGGTCCTACGTACGGAACCGTGTTGGAGGGCGAGTTCGACTCGCACATGTCCGTTTTTTTGTCTAGTATTTTTTAGCGTTCATGTTATTACCGAAACTTAATTTACGTTATCAATACACACAGTACCTGATGTGGATTCCAGTCAGAATCAAATATGACGACGGTGTCAGCGCTCTGCAGATTGAGACCGAGCCCTCCGGCGCGCGTCGAAAGCAAGAAGATGAAGTAATCCGAGCCGACGTCGTTGAACTTCTTCAGGAGCTCACCACGGTCCTCGGCCTTTGTCATACCGTCCAATCTTTGGGAGAAATATTTTACTTAGTACTGGGCAAAATTTAGCATAAAAAATGCTAAATTTTGCCCAGTGACGCGGAATTCTTATTCATTTTCTAAATAAAAACTTCTAATAACATTAGCTATATGCTGGTAAAAACTATGTCAAAGTCGGATTGGCCGTTTCGGAGAATGATAAAAAAAACAACCAGATAAACATAAAAATGGCGTTTTGGTAAAACAACATTTTATAGTACCAAATGCATTATAGAAAAGCTAGTATTTTGTACAAACAGACACTTAAATTTTAGTTGTTGTCAGGTTTAGCTTTGTATTTCTTTCGCTACTTGGCCTGTGTAAAGAAAGAAAGAAAGAAAGAAAATACATTTATTGGCAACAGCTGGATACACGCACAGTAAAAACGCAATAACACAAAAAAAAAGACACAAAAAATGGCATGCAAATGGCATGTCATGCAGTCACCACAAAATCGTATGTTCACAGGGCAGCCGCTTGCTTAGTATCAGGTGTCATAAACTTACCTCAAATATTGGAATGCCCTCCAGGAAAGGTAATCCTCAATGATGGTCATGCACTGTGTCATTTGACAGAACACTAATACTCTGTGTCCTGTTTGCTTGAGCTTCGGCAAGATACGATCCAGGAGCTCGAATTTACCAGATACTCGGTATAGGTCTGGCCTGTGAATAAAAATAATAATTATGAACCTTAGGCAATAGACTTGCACCATATGGGTTCTTCTCATCTATTGAGATATTTCTTATGTTACAGGAAAAACGATTGAACAAAACCGAACCCGCAAAAAAATTTGTCATAAAACCCGCGTATTTTATTATTTATATTTAATGGAATAGATACAAAGTGACTTTTACAAATAGTAAAAGTACTCGACGGGCCTGCATTAACTCGATGCTTTTCAGTGATTTTAGGAATAGTCTGGAGGGTTTGTTTGTCGACAAGAGGGCTTGAGAAACACATTATGCCTGTACCAAAGTCGTGAATGACTTACCCAGAAACAACTCCGCCGCCGGTACCAATGTGGTCGCAGAACTTCTCCTCGATGTGTTGGAACATGAAGGGATGGTTGCAGAGCTTGCGCAGTTGCACGATGGTGTTCATCAGCGCTTTGGCCCCACCCTTACCCTTGTTGCCTTTCTCTGAACCGTCTGTTAGCAGGACTCCTTTGGACTGCATGTGCCTGCGCAAATTTATTTTGGTTCAAGTAAATTAATGCGATTTCCGCCGGTTTTTTGAGAGAAAAAATATGGGCTTACTGCAGGGTGAGTTACGGCCTATTGCAGGGTGATTTATGTCTGTTTTACATGTATAAGTACAAGTCAAGTCGGCATCAGTGTAGTATAGGTTATTTTGCATTTAGTCAATAATTTATTGACCCAAATTATGTAAGTATTGTTTGGTGCTATCTACTCGATGGAAAGGAGAGAAAGATGGAACACTAATATTAAGCCTGTTTACTTACTTGTACAATACTCGCTGCAGCCCACTCATGTCACACTTGATGATGTATTCCACCTTGTCAGGCAGTTGGCTCTCCACCTCCTTCTTGAGCCTACGCAACAAGAACGGACGCAGCACTTTGTGCAGACGACGGATGATAAGGATGGTCTCTTCCTCGTTCAGTTCCACCTAATAACATTAGCAATTAGTTACAACTACTTACAATGATTACTCGTCTAGCCGTATTTCTAAATAGGTACTAGTCGGTTTTGCATCTCGACAGATTTATTTATATTTTACATTTTATATGAATCAACTTTAACCATAAACTTCAATAACCCTGGTTATTAAGCAATACGATTTTCTAAATAAAGAGTTTTCGGTTTGTCTTAAACCTTGTACAAATGAATTTCCAGTTTTAATAAGCTACTGGGAGCGGATTATACGAACAGTCCTATAATCTTCTTTAGTTAGACGTATATGAAGACCCATTTACCATACAAACGTGGAAGTTTTTGCCCACAGTGAACAGTAAAAGTGCATAGGTTTTATTTAAAAAACTAACCTTTTCACCAGTAGTAGCGAATGGTGCGTTGAACCACTGCTCAAAAGTGGAACAACTCTTGAAGATGGAGGGCAGAAGGAAGTTGAGTAGCGCCCACAGTTCGGGCAGCTTGTTCTGCAGCGGCGTGCCCGTCAGCAGCAAGCGGTGCGGCGCGATGTAGTGCGTGTTCAGCACTTGGGTGAGCTTGCAGTGGTGGTTCTTCATACGGTGACCCTCGTCGATAATCATGTATTTCCATTGTACCTGAGAAATTGCGAGGTGAAGATATTCAATTGCTCAAATTAAACAGTGAAAAAGGGGTAAATTGTTTTTAAATTGTGCCATGATGTCGATTACTAACAGCACAATTTAAATGTAAATTATCAATTAAAAACTAACAGAAAATATTGCATTTTAATACTAAGGGCGCCAGAAAACAGTGTAGTCGTGAATAAAACATCCGGTAATGTTTATTCGAGGGTGCACACAACATCAACTCGAAAAATGAAGCCATTGCAGACTTATCTTAAACTTGAATAATAGTGGGACTAACCTTAGCCAGCACAGCTTTGTCCTTGATGACGTATTCGTAGGTGGTGAGGAGTACATTGAATTTGGTAGATCGCATCTGTGTCTGCACGAGGCGGCGCGACTGCGGCGAGCCCTTGTACGATACCACCGACACTGTCGGCGCCCACTTCTCGAACTCGAGCACCCAGTTGGAGAGGGTACTGAAATAAGTATATGCATTGTAAGATTTGTGAAAATTTACAACCAAAATTCAACAGTCATACTGAAAAATATGTGTGATATACTCACTCCCTGCCCATATTCTCGTGTACTGGATTGAGAAATGAATTAGATGAGGTTCTAATAAATGCGAATGTGATTTTTGACTGGATTCAGAACAGCAGTTAATTTTCAAACTCCTATTTTGGCTCATATTGCAATTAAAAACAAAATACATTTATTTTTCAATGCTTCTACTAGCTATGTGGGTAAGTGGAGAAGCTTTGTTTATTCCTGAAATAAATAGCTCTGACAGACACAAAACCCTAATAAGAAATTATAATCTTACCTGAGTGGCACAATAATAAGAAATGGGCCATTGACTTTCTTCTTCTCCATCAGATAGCAAACCAACGCAATGGTCTGGATGGTCTTACCGAGACCCATCTCGTCTGCCAAGATGCCATTCAGATTGTTATTGAACAGAGATACCAGCCATTCCAGACCCTAAAAAAGTAATTTAAAATGTTAAAGAGAATATAATTCGAACAAAATTGTAGGCAGCTGTGCAACTTTTATACTGACAAATAAACTTTTATAATTGGAGACCATGATATCTTGACAGTTGCGTTGCGACATATGTATAAACTTTAGCAGACGATTATAAAATAAATAAGAGAGGATTACCTTGATTTGATATTCCTTCAGTTTTCCATTTACGAGAATGTTGGATTGTTCAGTGACAGACTCGTGGACAGTGTGGGCAATGCTGAAAAATAAACAATTTTAATGTGCCATCCTGATTTTATTTCTTTTCCTGTTAACTACGAAGATAAATGAATGCAGTTGCGGGCGGTACTGGATATCACTAGCCAGGGAAAGAGAAAAGTGCAGTCAGTTGTAGGAAGCTTTTGCTATAACAAAGCGCACAAATATTACAACCAATTAATAACTAAAGAACCTAACCAACTGTGAAATATTTGACAGAAAGCTTATAATAATAATAATAAATAATTCAGATTTTATTACATTTGTTACTATACTAAACTTCAGATTTTATTGGAAAATGAAATACTTTGCAGTTGAACACACCTGTAATATGTTTGTTCCTCCGTCTTGTACTCATCATCTTCTACCTTGGCTTTCTTGATCATTTCCCGCGCCTTCTCCTCGTCAGTCTTCTCTCTATCACTCCTCTCGTCTCTGTGGCCTCTTCTCTTTTCTGTAAGCACAACAAAGAGGAAAATGTTTATATGAATAGCAATTTCTTTGCTCTTTATATTCCATTGTCTTTGTCGTTCCTGTGGTCTTATTATTAGCATATAGATTACCAGATCTACGGAACCCGGAAAGGTGTGTAATTTGGTACTCATTATTTGTCATTTAAAATTTGCATTTTATTATTCATTCCTATTTAAAAGAGATGGCTAAACGACTGCCCCCAACATGACTAGCACGAATAGGAACCTCACACTAACCAGTAATATTTAAATATTAATTCATGAATTATTTAGTGTTTAATAATTTCTTATAACTTTCGTGAACTAATAAACATAAAAAAGTTTCTTTATTGTATTTATGCTTTGTTTTGGTTTGACATGACAAGGTCAAGGAATACTGACAGCTAGGGAAGAGACATATTGCATTACCAAAATGCCAAATCGAATAAGTTGAACTTCAATCGATATTTAATAACAGATATCAAAACGATTTATTTTCTGAAACTACTTAATTGATTAATTGTATCTGGATAAGCATATTACTAACACTTCAGGCGCACAATCTTAATATATATTTTCTGTCCGCCGAGGTCGTCACAAACAATTTCTTTTTTCTTTCAGTCCATTCGATTATTTTATCGATTTCGTTACATTTTAAATCAGGTTTCATCTCTACTCTATGAAAAAAAAAACGTCAGACGTCGTTTGAACGCTCTGCCGTTTACTTGTTCGTTGTGCTTTTTATTTTGGATTTTCATTGACCCTCGCTTGTTTATTGGACACAATTATCAATAAAAATCGTCGCAGAACATTAAAACGCCTAGATAAAAGTTTATAGCAATGTCATTGTTTGAAGTTTTTGTACCTTTGTCGTAGGAGTTGCGCGATTTTGTTTTTAGGATTGTGCAAATATTATAAGTTCCTGAACCTTTTTAAATTACAAAAAACTAATTTCAGCTATTTAGCATTCTATATTGCTAGGTACAATGTTTATACATGCGTTTTCATTGCGGGGGCAGTCGTCCATACTTCAATTTAGCCATATCCTTTACTTATTAAAAATACAAGCGAATATTTTTTTTTCCATATTTGTGACACAGTGACCAATCTTACCATCATCATCTTGGCTGTCATCCCCGGAGTCCTCGGAATCGGACAGTACCTCCCAGCCGGGATGCGTCTCCATCCAGTCTTTTAGTTGAGACAGTAGCGGCGCTTCCTCTCCTCGCAGTATCTACGTATTGCAACATTGTTTGTTAAACTTACTATGCCTAGACTTAAAAATATATCCGCTATAAAAATTTAAAATATTCTTTAATACTTTTGGTTATTTCAGTCATTGTCATTGTTGCCTCGTCAACTAGTTTTAAAGGCGACAATCCGATCTTTTGGTCGAAAAATATTGTCATGGAAACACTTACAATACTTTTGAATAAAAGCGCTTACATTGCCGCATTTAAAACTAGTCAAGTACCGACGTAACTTACTCAATTCACATTTACTTTCTAAGTTATCTTAGCATTGATGGACAAAAACATTCTGAGGAAATCTGAACTCTTAGTTAAGAGCTTAACTGTGCACACACAAATACTTTTTCTAATGTCACCAATCTGTATTCGATTTTGCCACTGATGAAGGGCAATTATAACTGAAATCGATCGACAAGCAAGGTGATTACTACTTGCCTCTGTGTGCAAGAAGGCCTTTGCCCTGTAGCGGAACAAGAATGGGCTAGTATTTATATTTAGATCCTGTTTATAAACTGAGGAAAACCAACAGCCTAATAGTTTTTGACCATGTTATTAATTTTCGAATGTATGTCATTTACCTCTCCCGTCTTGGGATCCACAACGTTGACGCGCGAGTCCGACGCCTGCGAGCTGTCGTCCATAGCATCCATGTCCCCACCTTCCAGTAGCTTCTTCTTTCTCGACTTCTGCATTTGAATTATAAACTATTTCAATTTAACTAATAGAATTCTTTTGAATCCAGTCCGGCGTTCCAACCTAACCTATTGGGAGAAACATTAGCACAAAATACAACAATACTATAATACTACCAATCTTCAAAATGGTGTGTTTGCAAACTTGCAGACCATCCACCTACCTGATATTGCACAATACTGGAGGTATTTTAGTTGTACCGCTAGACCACAGGCAAAACTTGAATGGGCTCTCGTTCGAAATGGTAAATAGATAAGAGACTTACCTATTTATTTAATACTTTATTCACACAAATGAGCAGTTTTTTTACTAGTCAATGTTGTAATTCTCTTTTATTTTGACTGTTGTTGTTGTGATGGCTCAGAGGTAACGGCGCCCCACGGGACCACTCATGCATGAGGCACAAATTCAGCCAAGTACAAATGTGACTTTCTAGGATCTTAGATAAAAAATATTATTGATACAGATGAAACGAAAACATCGTGAGATCATTCATTCACAAACAACGTTTACTCACGATGTTTTTCTTGTAACTGATAGGTCAGGGACAGTAACAGTACTGTCCCTTGACTTACAGTTAATGTGAGTCTGAAATTGCCAATGCGCCTTAAGCAAGCGTGGTGATCAATGCCTTCTCTGTATGACAGGAGGCCTTTGCCTTGCAGTGGGAGAGTAACTGGCTGGTATTATGGCAGTTGTTCAAGATAGATAAGCTTACATCTATTTACATCATGTTCTAAAACGAACCCTTTTCCTGCGCTCCTCTTCCTGTTGTTTCTTCCGCTGTTCCTGTTTGTGCTGCTTGACCATCTCCGTGAGGCTGGCGATGTACTCGTCAGTCTGCGATAGAAGGAACGCCAGACGCTTGTCTTTCTTCTGATCAATAAGCTTACGGTAACCCTCTTCATCTTCCGCCATCAAACTAGAAAAAATGATACACATTTAAAAAGGGTTCATGGTATACTAACTCCTATCCTTACTAGAATGTTACATATTGATTTATTTCATGAAGTAAAGTGGTAAGTAGTGGAGGGCTATATTGGTTCAACTGAAACTTATGATACACTATTTAAACCTTCTAACCAACTGTTTAGAAGGTTTTTCGAAGATGAGGAGATAACCTAGCAAAACTTGAAACAAAACTGTTGCAAGTGTGCAAGTTGATACACAAGCACGCTTTATTTCACACTTCGTTTTGGTTTTGATATGTATCATCTTTCATCTTGGTCGCTGGATATTTTTTTGTGAGACTGATTTCTTGAAAAGGGACGGAAATGTGTTACTTGAAACACGGGGATGCGCGCGCTATTTGATTTGACTAATGAGCGCGCGCACGTTCGCGGAGAGATGGGTCCAACTCGTTTCGCGTAATGTTGACCACGTTGCAGTCATTTTATTTTATGGCGGCGTATTTACCTCGATAATATGCCAGATGTTACACATCATATGCGACTATACTGTACAGCTCGCTCGTTTTTCTTATAATTTTCCAAATAAAATCATAATAATTTTTCACTAAAAAATAGTCTTACCGTCTCATACGCTCTTTCTCGATGCGCTCTTGTTCTTTTTTCTGTTCGCGCTCGGCGTTGGCGTGGTGGTTCATGATGGCTTTGTTCATACGCGACAGTTTAGCGATATTGTTGCGGTGATACTCCTTGAAGTCCTTAGCTGAAATATAGGAGTACATTTTAGAATAAGCAAGTATACTTTGTATACCCTTTCGTCTTTCAGCCTGCTTTATTAACTTTTTCGCCTTGCCTGTAACTCATCTTCAGACACATAAATACCTATTTGTTTATATGTATAGTGTGTCCGCGTAGGAACTCTCAGAACATTTTGAAGTGGTTAACTTAATAACTACTAGCTGACCACGCGTTGCTGGGGCTCAGAAGAACCACATACTTCTACGTCATAATTGGTCGTAACTTTTGATAGCGTTAACAAAGAAACTTTATTTGTTATTCAACTTTACACCTTTCAGAGGATTACTGGCTATGCCTGTGAAACAAAAGTAATGTTTTGTTGTGTAGTGAATGTAGTAACTGACCATGTTGCAGCACAGTTTGCAGGAACTCCTGGTGTTTCTGCCGCCGCTTCCTCTCGGCCTCGAGTTTCTGTTGCTTCTCCAGTTTCTCGGTGGCGCGCGCCTCTCGCAGTCCCTGGCGCTTCGTGCGCTTGTACGCCTTGATGTTCACCGCAGTCTCCAGCGTCGTGTCGCGACGTACTTGACCCAGTATCTAATGGAAAGCAAGTTAGTTACCGCTTTAATTGAATTCAGAAACTTATGTAAAACTTACTTAAACTTACAAATTATATCTTTAAGGGCTACTTAGGGCGGCCTTATCGCTGAAAGCGATCTCTCGATCTCGGTGATGCAGAGACAGAACATGGTAGGCGCAAAAAGGTAACAAAAACTTGAAATTGAAATAAATGAATAAATAAATCACTCCTATTCCTATTTATAATTCCTTCCTTACATTGATAAAATTACTCAGGAGTCAGGACCAATTATTTACTAAGTACCTATGAATTATCACGTTTTATAAGCACAAACGCAATGTCGAGAAAAATCAATAGTTTATTACAAATAATCACTGAAAAATCTACGTAAATACATAGCACTGAAGTAGTAAAAAAGTGATGGACAGCGTAATAGATGGTAACAGAATACGTCCGCGCATTGTAGTATTTTCTGTGCTCGCAAATACAACAGTATATTTAGGCATTATATTTTTATGTCGCTTAGTGTTAGTGAAAAGGAGCACTCTCATATTATCCGAGTTTACATAGTAGCTAGTAATAAAAAATACCTCTGAACGCAATTGTTTCTGGAAGTTGAGAACTCGAAGAGCCCGGAGCTCGATCTGTGCTTGCAAACGGAGGTCATCGGGTATATTGGCGGGCAGGTTTGATAGCATGTCAATACGATGGGCGATCCGCGCTGCTATCCTATTTTGATGCAAAAAAAAGAATATTTTAACACTCTTCTTAAAAACCTTAAGTTTCTATCTATCTCAAATGAAAGTTTTGACTTCTATCATTCTATTCGATTAGGATAATTTTCCGTACTACTACACGCCACCATTGCAAAACTAGATTAGACTTCCTATCTGTTTAGAACATCTGCAAAGGACAACATCTGATCTCCATACATGCTTTGCATAGAGGACTGATCGGTGATAGTCACGACGCAGGCTGCCCCTGTACAGTACAATCGCAATTAGCGCCTAAGTTTGCTGTCCAAGGATGGCGTGGTCTCCTAGGACTGTGCACAGCCCAGTGAGGCCAACCAGCTCTCTGCTTGTGTCCTGTAAACATCCACGTTGCCGATTCAAGGTCTACACCACGGTGCCTGATCCTATCCTGGGCAATTCATCGGCTACAACATACCTAGTGATTTATTGTGTCTTCTTATCCATTACTCACAGTGACACCGCGTTACGGATGGACGTTTCAGAGTTTTGTGGTATTCTATTAAAAGTCCCCAGGTGATGTCATTTTTCCCCTAGGAACTGAAGAACTGAGGCGTTGAGGACTGACAATTCGGATAGAGTAAAATGATATCACTTACCTATTCTCTCTTTCATTCAAGATCTGAAGAGGATCTATGCCTACTGGCTTTGGCATGCTGGTAATACGATTCTGTTTGGCTCCTGGTATTGGTACGCCTGGCTGTGGTAGATTTTAAAAAAGGTTATAATTGTAAATGTGTCTTCCATAAATGGTTTTTGACATTTTTAGTCTCAGTTGTTCTACGTAATTAAAATCCGGTGTTACCTGATGTTGCGGCTGCGAGCCCGGAGCTTGCGGCCGCAGCGGTGCGGGGCACCGCATTGGTGGCCCACCGCTCATCGGCTGCAAGTGACAGTTATACACATTAATGGCTTATGCTTTAGATAAAAGGTTCATATTTTGTAGAAACACTAGCTCGCTAGCTACCGAAACCATACAGTGTAAGTTATTTGTAGTATTTCATACTCGAAACGTACCGGATTCACTAACGGTGGAGTCAGCTGGGTTGGAGGAGCCATCTGGCCGGTCATCGGTAGCGGGGTGGGGGGAGCCCCGCCGCCCCCGCGCGCCGCGTCCCCGCCGGCGCCGCCCGCGCCCGGCTTGCCCCCCGTGGCGCCCAGCCCTCCCGCGGCGCTGGGCGGCGCGCCCTGCCCCTCGCCGTAGGGGGGCTGCGCTGGCGGCGTTGGGCACTCCGGCGGCGCCTCGCCGGTTCGCTTACCGGCGACCATCATAGCTGTCTGCTGCGACAGCGCTTGGTTTCGCGCGAGACTCCGGTAGGCTGTTATTTGTGCCCTAAAACATGAATGTTAATGGTTAAAACTCAATGGGTGGATTATTATCTATAATCCCCCTTGGATGTAAATAAATACCGGTTGGTATCATCACAAGACTTACTTAAGCTGACAGAGCTGATTGTTGCTGAACAATCCCTTGCCTGGATCTTGGGGATTCGAGCGTGCTCGTAGTGCTAGCAACTGCGAAAACCTCGGATCCTCTTGTAGCCCCTTTTCTTCCATAGAATCAATAGTCCGCTGAATAGCGTGCAGGTTATCAGGACCGGGAGCCGGTAGGGAACCCTGCATCGGCGATGAAGCAGGTGGCCCACCGTTGGCCGACGACGTGCTCGGTGGCGGCTGTCCGTGTGGCGGCGTCTGCGCGGCCGGTGGGTGCGGCGGAGCGCCTTGCTGCGGCGCGGCCGGGGGGCCGGACGGGGACGACGCGGGGCCTCCGGCGGCACCCGGGGGCGGCGCGTGGCCGTAGCCCGGCGAGGCGGCGTGCGGCGGCGGGCCCTGGCCGGGCATCATGGCGTGATGCGCTGCCATGTGCCCGGGAGCGGCGGGCGGCATGCCCTGCTGGTGCACGCCGTGTGGTGGCGGGCCTGGCAGCTGGACTCCCGGCGGACCTTGGGGCCCGTTGCCCGGAGGCGGTCCCCCACCCATCGGCATAGGGGCCTGTAAACATTTTTTTTATTATTAAGGTGTATTGTGACAAGCTTAAGGACGATTATTTACATTGCCTGATTTCTGACTATTGGTATCTCTCTATGCTGTGGATGGTAGAACCGCTACTGTACCTTACATTTATAATGTTTATATAAACATGAATGTTATACATACTTGTAGCTTTCAAACTAAATATTTTGAGTTGTACATGGCCCTACTGAATATGATACTTACATTCATGACATAATAAATTATGTCAACTATTTTCGCTATTTATTTTTGTATCTTATTATCACAAATAACATGTACTTACAATCAATTTGATAACTACACACTCTATGAGGTGACAGCATTTAATTCTAGAGAACGTGCTCTCCTATATTATCTGTATGTAAGAAATGAAATGATAGTGTTTCTTAATGGAGTTACTAATGACGCTGCTTTGCCTATGGAAGTCATTGTTGATGGATGTTGCACTAAATTTTTTGAAGAAAAATTAAGAGATAATTATATTGAGTATGTTAAATTACCAAAAGAGAACTTGTAAGTTTGTTTTTTTAATAAATTCACTATAGTAAGTATATTAAAATAAATATCCTTTAGGTATTACAAAAAAATATTAAATTTTAACAGGATTGCAAGTAAATCGGACCGTATTATTAAAAATACTACATATCCCTATGCACATGTTCCTAATTTAACCACAGAATTTCATCGCTGGGAAACGCTTATGCTCTGGGTTGAATCTAAACTTCAAAAGTTTCCAGTTTTAAGGAAACTTAGCATAGCTAGGTCTTTTGAGAAGAGAGAAATATTTGTGTTAAAGATATCAACAGGAAGAAAGAAGGCAGCTGTATTTCTTATGGGGGGTGAAGAAGGAAGAGATTGGTTATCTCCAGCATTACTATTAAACTTTGTTAGTTACATTTTAGAACATCAGCTAAATGTTGAGTTACTGGTAAAACATTATGATTTTTACATTCTGCCAATCTTGAATCCTGATGGTTACGAATTTAGTATGACAAAGGTAAATTAAAATGAAATACTAGCATTCAATTATTTGATCTATCTATCTATTAAATAAACATGATTCCACTTTACAGGACTGGGTCTGGTCGAGAAATAGGAAACTGTATTTTCCAAAAAAAATGTGTTCCAAAAATCAATCAGCCATTGGTATAAACTTAGACAGAAACTGGTATTTCAGCAAAAACATGAGTAAGTAACTTTTACCTACTTTGTTTTAGCTATATAGATGAATTTGCGATTGACTTGCAAAAACTTTCAGTTGTGGACCTTAACTTAGTTCAGAGTCATAAAGAGGCAGTATCTATTAGAATCTGTTTGTAAAAATGTCCTTACACACTTTAAGTTTTATTAACCTTTTAAGCGCTTGGCTAAATATTAGTTGCCATGCCCCATAGCACCATTGTTGTATCAATTTTTAGTTTTTGTTACATAAATCACACAGTCAGTATTTTGAAAATAAAACGAAAAAATTATGCATGTTCTCTGTCACAGAAATACGACACGAGCGGTAGGGACACGGAAATATGTGTCGCATATATGCAACACAAGTGGTTATATTAATATGGATACATCAATGCAAAGGAAAGGATTCAGAATCTAAAATTTTGATTATATGCAAAATATAGTCAGTTTAACTTTCTAGATGATTAGACTACTTGATGTCAGAACTGAGGCATAGCACATTTATAATTTTAATTAATGTTTTTGATATTCTTAGTAAGAGCTGAAGAATGTGATCCAGTTTTCTCTGGTTCAAAATCTGTATCTCAGGAGGAAACTGCTGGACTGGCAAAATTTTTAGACAGTATTGCTCTTCAAATGTTGGCGTTCATCAATGTGAGAAGCTTTGAATGCCTCATAACAATACCATATGCATATAATCATGAATACTGTAATAATTACCCAATACTGGTAAGCATAATTGCAATGCTTCTTAGCTTAATGGCATAAACCCTAACCATTTTGGTTACTCTGACAGAATATTTTTCCTTCAGGCCACATCAACGAAATTTGATAGAAAGGTGTACTTTGGAATCTTAGAGTTAAACATAAACAACTTTTTTTTATATTTGTTTACCAATCACCCAGTATGAAATTGAAACTTATTTTTGTAGCAGGTAAAATAAATACTGCACACTGTGCATGCAACTACGATTTTCTACTTAGGTATGCAGTTTTGTTTCTAGCCACAGTATCCCATGAGGCCGGATTAACAAAAACTGTACATTTGTACAATTTATCTTATACTAGCTGCATGTCTTGTGTTAACTGTAAATTCTGTAATAAAACTGGCAGGAGGTCCTTTGATCACAGTCAGAGAGATAGTGCTATGTTTACCACATGACTAAAGAACCATTCATACACTGAGTAACAGAATTATAATGTATGCTCGTAATTAAATTTTCAGCTAGATATTATATCATCTGTGCATGATAGAGTAAGAGAGGAGCATAATAAAACCTTTTTCTATGGCACATCTTCAAATCTTTTATGTGAGTCTAATATTGCATTATAATAACATTAGTTGACTTACACTGTAAGGGTCGCGACCTAAGTGGTATAGACTTGCTAGGCTGCTGAATTAAACACTTTAATAACTTTAAAGGTTTATTGCTAGAACTGTATGTTATGCTATGTTACTCTAATCGGTAAGGAAACATTTGCTAATGAGTACGAAAGCACCCGGTTTGCTGTCCGAATATGTACTGACGGCGCGCTGCACTTAGCGCGGCGTTATTGGGTCGCTAGATCAGCAAAACGTGTTCGATCGTAATTATTGCATCGAACATGCTCCCGAGGGGAAGAAATGAGATTAATTACACAAAGCTAAAGAGTTACGTGAGTGTGGGCTTATATGCTAATAAAGATTAAAACAATGTTGAATGATGAATGATTACAAGGTGATAAAACAATTTATATGCTATAGCTAATTGCTCAAACAGTTGAGTCATCAATAAAAAATACTGATTGTCTTTTAGCATGTGGCGACGTCGATATGTCTCGTCTTTTAGAGCGTAAGCTAGACCACTGTTTAGAAAAGCGAGAAACGCGCGCACTATCACTCACACTTTGCTTCATCTCGGATGGAAGCTGATTTCGCGCACTGACACTTGAGTCCTTTTCTGGCTCAGGTTGGTTTATGCACACACTTACACTGGTTGGTACGCTTGGAGTCTGTCCTTGGATGGACGAACCTCCGGAACGCTGACACCTTCTCCTCAGCCACCATATTAAGATAACTGCGATGGCTGTTACTAGTATTCCATACAACACCGTGTATTGATGTATATCATGTGTCGTTAGGAACGCAGGCTGCTGAGCTGATTCCTTCATTAATTTGATTTGTTCACCGAGATGCTTTAGGGAGGTGTTAACCTTCATGGTTTCGTAGTCGGCTTCATAATCAGTAAAATGTTGGATAGGTAGCGTGAGGTTGCTAACATAGTGATTTATTGGACTTAAATTTGTGTCGAGAATATTTGTTTTAAGTTTAAGCGTACTTTCGAATTGCTGATAAGCGTAAAGTGTTACATCATGACCCTTAACAATGCACTGCTGAGTAAGTTGAATAAGTCCGGCCTTGCTGACTTTGTGTACTTGTAGGCCGTCGTCACATATGACTCTCAAAGAGTATGAGTCACAACAGAAATACAAATAGGTAGAAAAGTTATGCAATGGGATCCATTTGTTTTCGCAGTTAGATTTTTTCATTCTGCAAATAGCTAGTTTTTCTTTTTCACAGAATTTTTCATCAGGACCTATGCTTCTGATGGGTCCTTGCAGGCGACAGAGGTAAGTTTCTCCTTGATATTGACAGTTTTGAAGATCAGTGATGCGTACTGTCAAATACGCATCTCTTCGTAGATTGATCGCTACATATTCCGATATTGGCTTGATGGTGATCATGTTTTTGTTAATTTGAATTGGAACTGGTATCAAATTGTATAGTTGGTACGTGTCTCTGCTAATTAAAGGTAAAGTAATTTCAAAAATAAAATATTCTTCAGTCATCCTTGCTCTGACCTTTAGCAATTTATAGATCTTGTAAAGGTTAAACTGGATGTCATCTACAGGTAATGCTAGCTCTTTAGATATTTGACCAGATACAATTTGTAGCTCCCCACGAAGCTGCTGTGGGGTCAAGAGATGCAGATTGATCTGACCGTGATAGATTTCAGTCATGGTGTCAATAAAAGCATCCTGAATGCGCTTTAAGTTTTGTATCATATTGATAGTCGCTAATGCTGCTAATGTAAATTCTTGATGAATTGATATTACGTCAATCTCTTTCTGCAATACGTTGGTGGCACTATCCAAATAGTTCAGGTGCTTATTGATCATCTTATGCTGCCTTGCAATTGTCTCCTCTGTTCTTTTTAATATATTATATTCCGCTTCAATGACCGATGTCTGATTCCTATAAAGCTGACTTAGGTGGTTTATATTACTACGTACTAGGTCAATGTCACTCTTGTATTTTTCTGCGAAATCTTGATCGAGTACTCCAAACAATGAATTGGCAATGGAGCCGACAGCGTTGATCAACCCGCGTCGAGTTCGCAAGTGCGCTCCAAAATGCTGATTAAGCGACAGCTGATTGTAATACTGTAGTTCGTTGTACTCATGCTGTATTTGCAGAATGACGATTCGACAATGACTCTGTTCTTGAATCTTTTCACATGTTTGCTCAAGATATTTGGTAAATTGTGTGATAGCTTTATCGCCTTGCCAGTAGGGTGACATATTATAATAAGTGACAATTTTCCACTCATCACGAATAATATGCATTTGTCCCACGGCATCAAAATGCATTGTTTGATTGCTGTCAAACCTTGTTAGTTTATAGGACGCTTCTGAAGTTATTATAAGACTCATAAAAAATAATAATGATAGTGCTATGCTATAGATTTTAGGACAATTAACATGCCTTTTTGCCCTAACGTTAGTTTCTTTGCTTTGCTGTTTTACGGCTTCGACTGTTTCCTGTTTCCTTGCTTTATTTTCAAGTATAGGTAAAATAGATAGTTTTATGATTGGACGCTTTATATTACCCGTTTTTGTTCTTAAAGTCACTACTCTGACAACATTATCTTTTCCTGGGTGGACCTCTACCACTCGACCAACAGGCCATTTTCCTGAAGGCATGTTGTCATCATGAATAGTCACCATATCTCCTATCTTTATGTTCTGTTGTTCTCTTAACCATTTGCTACGCACCGATAGTTGACTAAGATATTCCGCTTTCCATCGTTTCCATATATCTTGGAACGTTTTACTTACCAAATACCATCTTGTCCTCGCATCTTGTGCCGTTTCTATGACAGTAACACCTGCACGGCTAGTTAGAAAATGTGCTGGCGTGAGGAAATCAATATCGTCGATATCCTCAGTTATTGGGCACAAAGGTCTTGAGTTAAGACTTGCTTCGATTTGAGACAAAATGGTGGAATATTCTTCGAATGTCAAGGCTTGATCCCCTATTACTCTTTTTAAATGTTGCTTTAGGCTTCTTATTGATCGCTCCCAGATCCCTCCGGCACTCGGCCAAGAAGGACAGTTCCAATGCCATTCTATGCTTAGTTCGGCTATTTCTTTGTAAAAGGTATCGCTAAAGATTTGCTCAAATTTCTGTTGCTCTTCCTGAAGTATTTTGTTGGCACCAACAAAGTTAGTTCCATTATCTGAATACACATGCTTTGGAGCTCCTCGTCGTGCTACCATGCGACGTAATGCTGCTATGAATGTTAAACTGCTAAGGTCGGAGACAAGCTCTATATGAACTGCCTTTGTAACCATGCAAATAAACAAGGCGATATATCCTTTTAACGTTTTAATACCTCTGCCTTTATTTGATTTGATTCTAATAAACCCTGTGTAGTCTACTCCAGTGTGATAAAATGGAGGTGCTGGATTCGTTCTAAAATCAGGCAAATTTCCCATTATTTGCTGTAATCGTTTGGGCTCTTGTTTTTTGCATATAACACAATTACGAAGTTGTTTCTTGGTAGCTCTAATTCCCTTAATTATCCAGTATTGTTGTCTTAATAAAGACAGGGACAGTCGGGCTCCCCCATGGAAGGTATTTTCATGTGCTTGCTGAATAAGAAGCTCTGTCAATCGTCCGCTGTATGGGATGATTATGGGATATTTCATGTCGGTGCTAATGTTTGCATTTTTAAGACGTCCTCCGACTCTTAAAATACCGCTTTCGTCTAAAAATGGGTTGAGATTTAATAGCTTGCTATCGGAACGTAGTCGGTTGTTCAGGAAATTATCAATATCCGTTGCAAATTCCCTGCGCTGTATGTATTTAATTATCACAAGTTTTGCTTTCCTTAGCTCTTGTAACGTGAGATATGTCGGTCTTTGTTTATTTGCCGGTGCAAATGCACGTAATAACCACGCTACTATGCGATTTATTTTTATAAATGAACTATAGCGATTTAATAGATCGTCGATAATGCTATTTTCATGGTTGCTGTTTTGAACGTTGAGGACTTGTTTCCGGATCTCTACATCAGTCGTATACTGTGTTTGATCTTGCTTTGGCTTAAATCCGGTCATCCATAACCAGGTTGGACCTCGCCACCATAAGTTGTGGTCCATTAACGGTTTAGCTGATAGTCCTCTGCTTGCTGAGTCGGCTGGATTGTCTTTTGTCGACACGTAATGCCAAACATCCGGTGGTATTATGCTAGTGATTTTCTTCACTCTATTCGCTACAAAAGGCTTCCATCGATCTGGGTTGCCCTGTATCCAGCTAAGGGTGACGTTGGAGTCACTCCAAGCGCTTATTTCATGATCTATGTTAACTATGCTGGTGATAATTTTTGCTAATAATTTCGCTAACAACTCTGCTCCACATAGTTCCAACCTCGGCAGTGAAACTGCCTTGCTGTTTGGTACTAATCTAGATTTTGCTGCTACTAGTATCACGGATACCTTATTTCCTGTCACTATTCGGGCATATACAACACATGCATATGCTTTCAGCGATGCATCACAAAACCCGTGCAACTGGACCATATCTCCGTGTTTGCTTTGTAACCATCGAGGTATTTTAAAGCGGCTGATACACTCCATGTCCTCATTTATTTTACCCCATTCGTTCTTGATTTCTGCTGAAACTTCATCATTCCACTCAATTTTATCAAGCCAAACCTTTTGAAACAGTAATTTTAATTTTGTCGTTAGCGGTGTAAGCCAACCCAACGGATCAAATAACTTTGATATTTCTGACAGGAGGATTCTCTTCGTAAGTTTTGTTGTATCTGCTGACGTTGTGTTGTATTGGAAAGAAAATTCATCTGTCGTTGGGTCCCATCTTAAACCTAAAGTTTTTGCTGTTTCCTCTGTTTTGAAAATAAATGATGTTGGTTGAATATTTTGGTGTAATAAATTTATATCTTCTATTAATCTCATGTCGTTTGCTGACCACTTTCTCAGTGGAAATCCTCCGCTGCTTAGGCACGAATTTAGCTCTGATATTATGCTTTTGCCTTCGTCAATAGAATGTGATCCCGATACCAAATCGTCCATATAAAAATCTTCCCGTATAATTTTTGCTGCAGTGGGAAAGTTATGTTGCTCATCTGACGCTAGTTGTCGGAGGGTCATCATTGCTAAAAAGGGGGCAGATTTAGTGCCATAGGTAACCGTAGTTAGTTGGTATGCTGTTATTGGTTGTCTTGGTTTAGCTCGCCAATAGATTTGCTGTAATTTTTGATCTGCTTCGTGAACAAAAATCTGTCGAAACATTTTTTCGATGTCAGCAGTAAATGCATATCTGAATTGTCTCCACTTGAGTAACAGTGTCTGGAGGTCTCGTTGTAAGTTAGGACCTCTATGCATGACGTCGTTGAGACTAAGTCCTGATGAGGTTTTTGCGGACGCATTAAATACGACCCGTAACTTCGTAGTAGATGATTCTGCTCGCTGAACCCCATGATGAGGTAAGTAACATTGTATTTGCTGGCTGCTAGAAGTTGCTGGTTTCATGTGTCCTAATTCTTCGTACTCCTTTAGAAATTGCTTATATTTCTGGGCAAAGGAGTCTTGCTTGCTTAATTTTTTCTCAAGATTTCTTAATTGCGCTATTGCCATTTCCTTTGAGGATCCTAATGTTTCCCCTGCTTGCTGCTTCATCGGTAACCTTACTTCATAACGACCGCCTTCAAGGCGCTTTGTCGTTGACAGGTAGTACTCGATGCATTGCTCATCTGCGACTGATATTTCGTTTTGCTCTTGAATGTCCTCAATTTGCCAAAATTGTTGAATATCGGCTATATTATTAAGGATGACATTACAATGAAACTTTGGTTTTACGCTGCCGCATAGTAGCCAGCCTATTTTGCTTTGCTGTGCTAAAGGTGAGGACGAATGAGAGTTTCTTATCAAGCCGTCTAACATGATAAGTGCGTAGACATCTGCTCCGAGTAGCAAATCTACTGGGCGGCTTACGTAGAACTCCGGATCCGCTAAATTAATGTGCTCCAAATGCGGCCACGAAGGTCTTTCAAATGATCGATTTGGAAGGTTTTTGACAAGATTTTTCATAATCAAAACATCGGTATTAAATGCAAAGTTGTTATACATAGATTGACATGTAATGCTAAGCTTGCCCTTACAGTTTGCATCTTTTTCTCCGATCCCAAATACTACTCCGTCATACTGTTGACGTTTCAAACCTAAATGTTGAGCTGCTTTTTCGCTAATTAGTGATATTTGTGAGCCCTGATCAATTAGGGCTCTCAATGTTAGCTGCGTGCTGTCTGCTGACGTAACCTTCACTAATGCTGTAGCTAGGAGAATCTCAGTAAAATCTTGCTGAGATGCGTGAACATTATTGTTGTTTTCCTCTTGCTTGTAGTTATTTTGTTGTTGGTTCATGGGACCGGACGTTGAATGAGGTTTTTGCTGCGTAAAGCATTCATGCAATATTGTATGATGTTTTTCAGAACACTTGCGACATCGTTTTGTCGAATGGCATTTCTTGCCGTTGTGATTGAAAATGCAATTAATACAACAATTATGTTGTTTTAAGGTATTAAGTTTCATTTCATTTGACAATTCTAGAAACTTTTCGCAATTGTATAAATTATGCTCAGCTAAACAAAGAGGGCATTTAACTCCTGACACATGCATAGTTTTCGCAATAGGTTTGTGTGTTTTATAATTATAATATTTTCGATTATTTGATGATGTTGAAGGACTGGCTTGGTGATGAGATGGCTGCGTTTTTGGTATGATATCTTGCCGTCGACGAGCTGATTCCAAGCTAGTGAACTTATTTTCTAAGAAATCTAAAAAGTCTTGAAGCACTGGTAGTGCCCTGGCGTTCTTTAAAGACTCTATATACTCGGAATAAGATTCACTATCCAGCTTGTTTGATAAAATATGAACGAGTAGAGGGTCCCACGTGCTAATATTCACGCCTAGGTTTTTGATGGCGTGGAGACTCTCTAAAGTGGCGTCATGTAATTTTTTAATAGCTGAAAATGATTGTTGCTGTATAGTGGGCAGATTCAGGAACACATTCACGTGAGATGTAAAGATGAGCTTCTGGTTGTCAAATCGATGATTTAGAATCTCCCAACAGACAATATAATTGTCAGAGCTGATAGGTAAGTGCTGAATCAAACGCTCGGCTTCACCTTTCACCTTACCTTTTAGGAATTGCATTTTCTGAGCGTTTGATAATGCGGTGTTCTTGTGGATAGCTTCGCTAAATAAATCCTTGAACGATACCCACTGCTGATAACTACCCGTGAACACGGGAATCTCCATTTGCGGTGTTGTTTTTTCGCGATAGGAGGTTGACCACATTTTGGAGTTGATAGCTTTCTTCATTCTGTGGAAGTTTCGCTCTTGGCTGTTGAAGCGGGACTCATATTCAATTCCTAGATCCTCTCCTGACTCGCTGATGATTTCCCAGTGAAGGTTATCAATGGTGTTCCAACGGTTTTGCAGGGTTCTAAGAGCATCTTCGAATTCCCATTTGTCGACGATTGCCTCAACATCAATATGGTCGATAGCTCTTATGAACGCCTTAAAGTTTACCAACTGCTTATGAAGCATATCGTCAAGCTTACTGTTGGTTCCTCTCGACTTAAAGTTTGGAGATGCTGTTGCTGACGCTTTTGGTTCCGGCTGACTCCTTGAAGCTCCAGCCACATCTTGCTGTGTTGGTTCCGAGCGTGCTGAATGCTAACTTCGTTCAATCAACTCATTTTGACGTTGATTGATAACTCTTTTCGCTGTCATGTAAATTTCTTCCGTACGCTCAAACTCCGAATCGACAAAATATTTATGTTTCGTCGACTGGTAAGGAAGAATCTTTTCATGATTTAATCGAAATTCCTTCCAATAATTCTCTAGTAACTCGATCTTACGCTTACAATAGTCAATAGTTTTACGCTCAACGCTATCCTTTTTAAAATTAATAAGAAGCTTTCCCAAGCACTCTGCGATCTCGGTTTGATTGAAGTACAAAGTCTCCATCTTGCTGCTGCTAAAATAGCTAAAACTGAACGCTCTTACTTGAGTAAGTCCTTGTTGCTGCTAACCCGACGAGAGTTGCTCCCCAAGTCAGTTATTTGCTGTTGTTGCAAATGTCCTGCTGCTGCTGAAGGCGTACTTCAATAAGTACTGCTGTTGCTGCTTTTGTGAGCTACCACTCACTTGTCTAAGGTAGCGAGCACTTCAACTCACTACACTGCTGCGAAAGTGCTAAAGTCGTTGCCACTATAGTCACTGCTAGTTCACTGCTGTTAGTGAATACTGTATGAACAGTGTCACTGGTTCGGTACAAGTTCACTTCACTGCCGTAAGTCCCGAAGAACTTTATAGCCGACCGCGAAATGTTTGCTTCCGGCTCGAAGGACCAAAATGTAAGGGTCGCGACCTAAGTGGTATAGACTTGCTAGGCTGCTGAATTAAACACTTTAATAACTTTAAAGGTTTATTGCTAGAACTGTATGTTATGCTATGTTACTCTAATCGGTAAGGAAACATTTGCTAATGAGTACGAAAGCACCCGGTTTGCTGTCCGAATATGTACTGACGGCGCGCTGCACTTAGCGCGGCGTTATTGGGTCGCTAGATCAGCAAAACGTGTTCGATCGTAATTATTGCATCGAACATACACCATATTTCATAATGTTTTTATTTTTTTATTTTACAGATAACTTCTCCGGTAATGTTGCTGATTGGGTTAAGAGTAAATTAAATACTCCCATAGTATACACATTTTACATGAAGGCTGATCATTACTTTTTACCTAGTGCCACAAATGTATTGCCACTAACAAATCAGTTATCAACTATGGTGAAGGAAATATTACTTTTAGCTAACAGTATCTACAGCCCACTATTCAATCATCAGATTAGACATTCCATTCAAACCATTGTTATAATCATAGATATAGTCTGTACTTTGATGATGGATTTATCCTATCTATAATAATACCAGCCTGTTACTGTCCCACTGCAGGGCAAAGGCCGCTTGCTCAAGGCAGATTGGCGA
Organism: Euplexia lucipara; assembly: GCA_921972225.1. Lineage (NCBI taxonomy): Eukaryota > Metazoa > Arthropoda > Insecta > Lepidoptera > Noctuidae > Euplexia > Euplexia lucipara. The sequence goes on along the minus strand of OV179145.1, from coordinate 17,411,080 downwards.
TTTAAAACTTATATTAACTTTAAGTCCAGGTTTCCTCACAACGTTTTCCTTCACTGATGTCAATGATGTCTAAGATAAACTTAGAAAGTACATATGAATTGAAATAGTCGCATTGGTACTTGCCTGGATTTGAACCACAACCTTGTGCATGAGAGGTAGGCATCTTAACCTCTGGGCCATCACAACATTTTATCCTATCTATTATACATAATGAATATAAATAAAATTAAAGTGTTTATTAAAAAAAATCTAAATAACAGCTTTCTACTTAATGCCTATAAAAGTAAAGCAGTTATATCTAAAAACAAATATTGTCTATCTGTTACTTTGTTTGGAATAATATCCAAACGGCTGGACTGATTTTCACAGGATTTTTTCCCAATCGGCCGGTGTTAAAATAATCTGTGAATTCTTATTTAGAATGAACCCAAATCTCTTCTCATTAGAAAAACAAAAGTCTTGTTGTAGTAAATTTAAGTAGTTTAGCACATTTTATAGCCAGTTATGTGAAGACATAGAACATACACTTGCAGAGTATTAGCAGTGCCCCACAGTTTCATCCTCTCTAAAGAGCAGGAGCATACTGTTAAAAACTTACAAGCTGCTTTACCTTGAATTAGGATACCAATTACGAAAAGATTGTTTTCCAATCTGAGGGCTAGTAAGTATAAAAATTTCATCATCATCACAGCAGTATAGTCTTATACCTATAAGGTTAGTAAGATAGCAATAATAATACGTATATTTGAAAAAAGCTTGACCTGTCCTGGTGGCATATGTCCAATTTGATGCTGCATATATCCATGAGGTGGACCTTGCCCAGGCATGTTAGGATGTTGCGGTGCTCCTGGGTGCCCATTAGGTCCAGGTGGGTGAGCACCTCCAGGACCTATTGGATGTCCTGGTGGTCCTGGCATGTGTGGGCCCACCATGTGTGGAGGCATTTGATGCCCTATAGGAGGCATGCCAGGGTGCTGCTGAGGCACACCAGGTGGGCCGTTAGAGTTCGACGCGATTGGATGAGCTGGTCCTGAAGGAGACATGTGATTGGGCATTGGAGGCTGACCCCCACCAGGGGGATGCGAAGGCGGTGGTCCGTTGACATGTTGCTGGTTGTAGGGACTGTGCGGGGACTGTGGCGGAGCCGGACTCTGAGTCGGCGGACCCATTGGGCTCGGCGCCTGCGGCGGCGGCATTGGGCTGCTTTGAGGTGATGGACTAGCCATCTTTTCACAAATAATTATCACTGAATGCACATATCACATTATACACACGCTAACTCAGTGTTCAGAAAATATCTAATATCAATGATAGTTCCTAGTACTTCAATTAAGAATTCCGTAGTATACACACTGTGAAAATAGATTGTAGTATCACATTTGTCACTCCGAGCACTGATGACGAGATTTTTCCATTTAGAACAGTAAATTTCAGTAAAAAGAAATACAACATCCCAATCAATGCCACTTTAGCCTCAATGTTACCATACTCCGTCAAGCTCACAAGCCACAGCAGTATTGTAAGCACAGATACAGAACTTTTTTTTTATTACCGTATTTTGGTTTTGTAATGTCTATTTAATTGTAGGTACAGCTTGGCAAAAAAGAGTCTGACGCGGTGACAGTTGAAACTAAAAGTGGATGATTGTGGCAACATTGATTTATTTGTCAAGTGCTAGTACATCATGTGTCAAAAGTGCGTAAATCCAGGTTGTTTTTCATAGATTTGACAAAATTATTAAGTTTCGTTGCAAAATTAACGATTAAAAGGTAATAAAACCATTCGTAGTTGTATCAGAGCAGTGATTTACCACGTCTGTTTGTGGTGTTTGGCCAAATCTGAAGCGGGAAAAGTTTTGTCCAATATCGGGAATGTTTAACGAAGAACTGCCGCTAGGACAGGTATTTATCTACACTAATTAAATCATTGTACATTAAGTAAGTGTTTCTAAATGTATTCAATGCGTAGTTTTGTTGATATACAGATTTAAGTAACTATTTGTCTTGTTTACAGAAATTGAAATTTAAGGTTATGTTTTGTAGTTTGAAGTGCCTCGTATACCCATATTTGATACTTGAAGATAAAGAATAGAGAATTAATAATAAAGTACCGTATCTTTTTAGTTTTAGGTAAATCTGTCATCACAGTAAGAAAAATGTTTAAGGAAGGTAAAAAATAAGATATTTTTTAAACACCGGAAAACTTCAAAGGTCGCTTGAAGAAATTTACCACCTTATCATTGTGACGTGAATCCAATTGAATTAATATGGGGCATTGCAAAACATTAAATTGCTTCAATCAATGTTGGATCCATTGATATAAAGGTATGTAGCCTAGTTTATATACATGTGCATATTTAAATTTGCTATGTTAGAACCATTGTGTATGATTATATATTGTTTTTAAAGGTGGCTGCTGAACAAGCATTTGTAAACATTACTAAGATTGGAAAAAATCATGCAAGGATATTGTAATGAAAATAGAAAAAATAATATCATGACAGTAATAAATCTCACAGACGACAGTAGCAGTGATTTTTCAGAATTAGAAAATACTAGTGATTCAAAAGTTGCAGGAAGCTCTAGCCAACATGTGAGCTTTTCCGGGATCGAATATTTGATGGTAGTGTGTTCGATTCGTCTGATTAAATTTTTGGTATAAAAATAAAACTTAAAAAAAACGTGTTCTTTCATTATCCCTGTAAACAAACTATTATCGTTAATTCCTAACAATCTTACGGTTAGACTGCTCTCGAGGGCATGATTATACCTGTCTGTGTATACCTAATGTATCACTTTCGTGCAAGGCTTCAGTGCCCACTATAACATACATAGGTACATTAACTAACGCCTCTTTCCCACGCTGGTAGGCAGAAACTGGAGAGCGCATACGAAGCAAAAGAAGTATGTAAGAATCGTAGCATATGCTACGTTTTTTACATACCTACTTCTTTTGCTACGTATATATTTTTACATGTTGTTATACACATTTGCCCACTATTAATAGTGTTAATACTGGGCATTGAAGCCTTCCATGGTGTTTGCGTAGCATCCGACAGACAGAACCACCCACTTAGCTTTGGGAAAAAATAACAAGTATTAAACCTGTTACGTCGTAGTATTTAGGGTGGCCACATGCGCGATACTAGCGACCTCATTTATTCCACACTCTTTTTTGCCAAGCTGTACGAACTTTTTTAATTAGGAATGTATAACTCTTAATTAAAAAAGAGTGACCTTTCTGTGGAACAGTCACAGGCTAGTATTATACAAATTTCCGTTAGCACAACCTAAAGAAATTTTTATTATTAAATAATCGCAGGTACACACGTTGTATTTACCACCAGTTTTCTTTGATTCGTGCACAAACATGCGCAGGTTTGCAGGCGCAGGGCTTGCAGGCTCTCATTAAATTTACATGCTTGCAAAGCATGTAAATTTAATGAGAGCCTGCAAGCCTGCAAGCCATCACAAATTGGAGGGCTTGCAAGCCCTCCAATTTGTGATGGTTTGCCGAAAGCAACCAAGCGCGTCGGTACAATGAATCGGATCCAATCTGTCCTGACTGCGATTACACTTTGTGATTTCCTATTTAGGATGCTACAAATCATATAGAGTAATAAGCCCTCTAGCAAACAATTTTTTTTAAGACCGTATTATTTAAATTGTTATACTTATATACCGGTAATTTAGTGTCACTGCTCTATAATCTTACTATATCTACTTTTTAGTTTTTAGAATCTGGATGGCTTATTTTACTGCACTGTTTTTTTTTTCACAATTTAAAAAGGTCGTGTTTCAGATAAACAACATTTATTTTCTTTACTGTCAAATTTGACGTTGCTCATCTGCTTCGTTTCGTTGACGTACAGGAATTAAATGCACATTGCTTGCACACAATCACAAAATGTGCCGAAAAGATTTGAAATTTCAAACGCAGGTTTACTTTTATTCGTCGCTGTAGCGATTTAAAAAGATAAACAACGTAAAGAAATCGCGTAATATATAAGAATCATACCATGTGAAAGTAGCACCAACTTACCCAGCACGAAACAAAGAAACCGGTTGAATACTGGCGGTTAAATATGGATGAAGATGAAGAATACACTGAAACTGCTTGGACCTACATAGCACTGTGTGGTGAACCCACTTTATACGAAGGATTCCGATTCGCCAAGGATTTAATTATCGCTAACGTTACTCTGCGGCTCATCATACAGTTTGTCCCGCTGCCTCATAACGTTCGCCATAGTTTAAGTTTAGTAATTGGAAGTTTTCTTTTATATCATAATATTGGACCCCATTTTATTTGGACTGTTGGACTAACAACTGGTGCTTACATATTTATGATATTAGTATCTTTTGTAACAAAAAAATGGAGAGGCCTGTTAATGTCTGTATCGGTTATAACCTTCTTACTATTGTGCGAGCTTTATGTACTCAATCCGAAAATGTGGCAGCAAATAAGAGGCATCCAAATGATAGCAGCTATGAAAATAATTTCTGTAGCTATTGAATTGGATCGGGATTTATTCAAAAGAATGCTGAATCCAGTTGAATTTGGAGGATACATACTTTGTCCAGCTAATTGTATTTTAGGCCCATGGATATCATTCCACAGTTACAATCAATACCTTGAAGTGAAGTTCTTGTCTAGAAGATGGATTAAAATAATTGTCATTAATCTCTTTTTTGCTATGGCATTCTTGGTTTTATCCAACTGTATTGTGCCATGGTATATTGATGACGAAATGCCGAAATGGTTAATAGCTTATAGAGATGCACAAGCTTTCAGAATGTCACACTATTTTGTGTCAAGCATGTCCATTGTATCAATGATAAGTGCAGGTTTTGGACTTACAAATGATTGTCACTCTGAGGTTCATGTCACAAAACCATTTTTTATTGAATTACCAAGATCCCTAGTCCAAGTGGTTATTTATTGGAATATACCCATGCATCAATGGTTGAAGAACTATGTTTTTAAAACTTGCCAACCTTATGGTCAGTTTACGGCTATATTTATTACTTATGCTGTGTCATCATTGCTTCACGGATTAAATTTCCAATTTTCAGCAGTTCTTCTCAGTATAGGGACATTCTCATATGTTGAGTATAATTTACGTTATAAAGTAGCCTCCACACTGGAGGTGTGTTGTTTGGCAAATCCTTGTAGTAAACAATGTGATCACACAAATAAGAAGAACAGTATGCTTGCTATATTCACAAATACCATATTTTCTTTAATAACTATCATACACCTTGCCTATTTAGGTGTGATGTTTGAAGCATCTTTTTCAGTGCAGGAATCAGGTTACTCATACTTCCATACTATAAGTAAATGGGAAAATCTTAATTATTTTAGTCATGGTCTTGCTGCCTTCTTGTATGTGATTTATTTACTGATGTGATCAATCTCTAGTGTGTGAGCACCTCTTAGTATTTTCTGAATCTCCTCTTGTGATCTCTTACAGTATTATACATTTATATTTTTATTATACTAAGATAAGGATCATTATTTAAATAAAATAGTATTTATAAATATTCCCATCTTAGAAATGTTTTGGGCTTGAATTTAGATAATGTTATATTTATTCATGTGACACTATCATTAGATACTTGAGCAATTATGTGGTTATGTTATACATGGTTTATCTTCTTATAGATAAATATGTAGATGCCCTAAAAATATCAGAATAATTCATAAATAATTAAAAATAGAGCTCTGCCCATAGCAAGGTGGTAAGACCCAAGCTAATGCCTATTGGTAATGTAGTGAGGAACCTCACAATACATGCAGAGTCTAAAATGACTCAAGATGACCTTTTGCATCTGACTCTTGATTCAGCTGGTTAGCAATAGTTTGTCTAGTTGTTAGTTGAAACTCTAGGCTATATACCAGGCACTACTACCCTACTGAGTCTTTGTTCCATAGATTGGTAACATCATGAGCCATGCACAGTATAAAGTAAAATGCACAATAAGTAGTAATATTGATGATATAATATTATTTCTAAGTAATATAAATAAAATTGGGTAAAAATAATACAAAAAAAAAAAACATTTTCACTGCCAATTTATTCCATTGCCTCCTATAATCATATCTTTCTTATAATATAAATCTATTGTTCTTACATTCACTTGATAAGCCCCTGTAGTATGTATCAACTGGACTTTAAAGTTAATACCTTCTGTGATTTGGAATTCATCAATCCCTGAATCTTTGCTTGAACTGAAATATTCTGGTCTTGTATAGATTATTATTACTTTATATTCTTTTGAAACTTTTTGTATCATTCTAAGTAATTTTTTTAAATATATATCCATCTTTGTTATTTTGAATCCTTGTTCGGACCAATAGAATGCTGTTAAAGTATCAAAAATTAGCAATGAAATATTTTGATGAAGTGCTAATATATTGTCTAAATTGTGAATAGTTGTGTAGAATTGTGTTGAATCATATATGTCTACTATAAACAGATTTTTCAGAGTTCTATGAAGAATAGAGTCCATTTCAGCACCTGTATTATCTGTATTAAATGAACATGAAATCTTTTTTTTCAGTACATTGATCAGTTCTATGTAGTTTAATTGTCCAACTGTGTTAAACACTAGAACACCTAATGGTTCAGCGTTAACCCTGTTAGGTAATAATGCTTCAGTTATTAAATCAACCATTAATACAGAACTATTACTACCAAATATTTCAACAACATCATCATTTTTTAATCCAGGCTGGAATAAATTTGAGTAAAAGTTTTCAATTACTGGCTTCTTAATCAGTCTTGCTAACAGTTGTACTCCTGATTCAACCTTGTATTTAGTCGTTGTCATTTTGTGATTCCTCAATCTGCTTGGAGATGTATGCCTGGTAATCCGTTCAAATTTGTTGTAATAACTTGAACTGAGAAGTATTTTAGTTATTATTGAATAGGTACCTACGTAGTGTGTATCGTAAAAATGCTTAACCTAGCGAAAAGGTATAATACGTCGTCGGTACTCAATTTCAAATTATGATGGATTATGGACATGAAATTTATTAATAAACAACAATCGAAAGTCAAGTCGTGATATTAGGCCAGTCTGTCACAAACGCACCACAGAGCATGCGAAACCATTTACCATGGACAATTGGACATAATAAAAATAAGTATATACTGGAAATTAGTGGAAATACCTACCTACAAAAAAAAGGTGTACCTACAACTCACGTTGGCACAGAAAATGGCTGCCAACGCTAGGTTCGTGTCAACCAAGGAACATAGATGTTATTTTACCTAGTATCTATACTATGTACGATTCTAACAAGATATCACGTTTGGATCATAAATAAATACTTTTAAGTCCATGGGAACAGAAAAAAAGTGTCTGTTAAATAACATTTGATTACCTAGTAAAGTAAGAGCTTATATGATATTTCATTACACTATGTACTTAAGTCTTCAATTTACATCGAAAATGCTACATAATGTTATTTAACTATCAATGTTAAGCATATTAATTATTTATTTATTCATATAACAATTACAGTCAACCCACATAAGGGTTCAGCAAGCCAACAACATAACATTAAGCTAAAAAAAACTTCATGCAAACATTAAACCTAGATTCACTGCTGTACATAAATATTCCAACATAGGACGCCAGACTCCAGAGCAATCAAGGCGTTCAGCAGATTGATAGCCTTGGTTGTGGAACTTGTGGAAGCATATCGAGCAGTAGGGGCAGGCACTTGTATACATACATACATAGATTATTTTAGGTTTTAGCACGAAGATCAGAAATCGTGTTGCGAAATCAATAACAGGTATAAATTTACAGCTTGGCAAAAAAGAGTAGAAAATAATGGAGGCGCCACTGTGCTCTTCGTATGGCAACCCGTGGCAACCGCATAGCGTACCAACCTAGTCTTGATACTTAGCTGTTTTTTTAGACAAATTAATCTAATTATGTATTATGTTTTTATACACAATAGAAAGACAATGACAGCGTGGACACCGGTGGCCTCTTGGGGTGTAATGAATTAACTGAACAAGGAAGTGTTCTCGACACGCAACTGATTACTTACCTAAAAATAACAAATTGGGTAAATACTCCTGAGTTCACAACATTGTTTAGGAATTATAAAAAAAGAAAACATTACATTATTTATCATAATTTCTATATTTTATTCTAGTAAATCTTCCTCTCAATATTCTACCCCGAACACGTAGGCCGTAAACTCATCTGAGTCATGTTCGGGTTCAGAGGTGATGCTGCTATCATCTTCTAGATTTATTACTAATCGGTCTATTTCCTCGTTCATAGTTATTTTGTTTCCAGTAATCCTTTTCTATTTTTATTACACGTTAGCACGAGTTCTTCCAATCCTCCTTAATTAGTAATAGCTTGGAATGCACGTTCAGCTGCTTCCTGTAAAGACGAAATATTTCATTTATCCCTAACAATATTAAGAGTAAAACATTTTTATCACATACTGTTAATAAGCCGGATGTAGAAAAGACCCTTTGGTTTATCTCCTCCCAGCACGAATTTGCTTAGAACGATAACAGATTTCCCTGAATTAAATAATAGATTTAGACTATGGCACATGGCACGACCATTTCTTTTACATTTCTAATGCAAACGCTAGAACAAATAATTATCTCCCTTGATATCGCACTTAAAGTATAATTTACGTAGAAATTGAATTTTCATTCAGTTAAAAGTTAAGTCACCAAAGTATCAATTTATCTCAGCGCGCTATACCTGAGTAATGCAGAAAAAATGTAAACATAACCTATGTGCTCGACATTTATTGTTTCAAATTTCTAGTTATTCCTTATACAAGCCAATTAATATAGCTTTGTAATCATCAATTAACACTTGATTCAACTAAAATCAACAAAACAAACTCTTACATACCTGTCTTATCAGCGGTTCTTTGGTAAACATTGTGAAGTTCATAAAGAATAGTGTCGCGAGGGCGCGTGGATTTTCTTTTCATATTATATTCTGGTTATCTCTAGATTTACAATGTGATTTGTTTTATTATAATAATATAGGATTGTACTGCTTCGCTTTGATGTGAAAAGAAATCCCCGCCTCACGATATGTTAGAGACACTCACCGATACGGATTCCCCTCCGACTTGCAAGCGTCTCTCAATCCAGTCTCTTATCTTCGGTCCACAAGGGCACCGAAGTGTTAAAACTATGCCGACCATCAATCCATCCAACTTCTCAGGTGTAACTAGGATATCTGTAAGTTTAATTACCCATGAATCTTTGGGTTAAGTACTACCTATCTGTTTCCATTAATAAAGCTATCTAAAACGGTTATTCAATTGCAATATCTATGATGAAATTTACTTCAAGTTCTCATCAACAGCCTTTGAGACACCTATGTGCTAATCAGATACTAGGATTCTTTCCACGTCTGCAGAAGCACGCATTCATTTCCGACTTCGGCCCATCGCCTCCGTCTAGAATGCTCCCCCTTTATATTACCTATATATATATGATATAGTGTAATTTTTCATACGTTCGTCAACGTTTGTGCCCGTCGGCACACAAAGGCCATGGGGGACCAAGAAGATTTATAAGAGAGGTTGGCCCACGACCCTTCCTATAAACTCCCAAGAGCTTTTATGTCCGGACAAGTAGCTCGCGTGCGGTCGCTGTAATTATGCCCCCAGCCCAACGCTGAAGGCACGACCAACACATTTAAGTTTAGGTGACTCAAACAATTCTAGTAGGTAAAAGTACAACAACAGATAAATAATACTTAGCTTTCCAGGTGGCGCGTATCACGAGTGACAAGAATCTACTTATGATCTTCTTGCACTGAATTTACTTTACAATAAACTTCATTAATTAGTCAGACTGAATATGAATATAATGACCATTCAAACCAATTATTATTATACTCTTTGATTCAAACAGAGGCGTCCTTTTGTAGCGTCAAGTTGTCAGTACTGATTTAGTGTTGCTATTACTTTAGTTCTGTGCAATTATATATTTACATTATAAGTTTGGAACATCGCGATTTCATCTTTCGCGACACTCCCGACGACGACAGAAGTTACATGTGTTCCATCAAGTCTCGCGTCCACTCTCGGATCTTCTCTCGAGCCTTCAAGGACGCATCTCTCACATCTCTCACATCAGGAGTTTGTGTTATCTGAATTGTAGCAGTGCTTTTAGGTATGCTATCATTAAGGTATTTTTCATCATCAAGAATTGTTGGTTCATCATTTCCTGAGGTAAGTGTTCTCTGAGTTATTTTCTTTTCTATTTCTTCTCTATTTGTGTGTTTTTCTGTTTCAGGTTTGTCAACGGGTTCTGCGGTTTGTGTTTGTGGTTTGTATCATTCACCTCTGCATTGATCGTCGGCTCCTTTCAACAAAGATATGATTTTTCCAACCTTCCAGTTCTCTCGGTTCTTCGTATCTCCTTTAATCTGGACGATATCTCCTAGTTTTGGAATTTCTAATTTTGTTATCCTTGGTTCTTGCATGCATTTATTCAAGGTTAGAAAATCTGAGGGTTTGAGAATATGATCTAGATCAGAACCTACACACGTCAGTGGGCGTGTGTTTAATATTGCCTCTATCTCTTTTATGATTGTACTTAGTTGATTATCTGACAGTAAACTTTTCGTCAGAGTTCTCTTGAGACAGTATTTAACTAGTCCAACAAGTCTCTCATAGAATCCTCCATGCCACGGTGCTAATTGTGGAATGAATTTCCATTCTATGTTATTAGTGATGCAATAGTTGCTTGACAGTAATTCTGCAGTTAATTTAAATTGTAGTGCGTTATCTGAAACTATTCGTGTTGGTATTCCTCTGCAAGATATAAATTTTCGTAGTGCTAATAGACATTCCTCAGCCGTAAGATCCTTAACGACTTCCAAGTGTATAGCACGTACTGCTAGACATGTATACAGACATATCCATCTTTTTTCTGATTTATTACTTGTCTTTACTTGAAGAGGACCCAGATAATCTATTCCGGTATATGTAAAAGGTGAACTATAGTTTACTCTTTCCTTAGGAAGCGCTGGAGTAGTTGGTAATTTGAATGGACCTCCTCCATGTTTGACACAATTTGTGCATTTTCCTAATATTTTCTTTACTTGGCTTCTTCCTTGGGGAATCCAGTACGTTAATCTGATCAAACTTAAGGTGTGGTTGACCCCTACATGATAGTTTTCCTTATGTGTTTTTAGGATCAATTTGTTAGTGAAATCACAATCCTTTGGGATTAATATTGGATATCTTTTATCGTAGGACCAATCAGCGTTTTGTAATCTTCCTTTGCAACGTAGGATACCGTCTATGTCGGTAAATACTCCTAAGTTTCGTTGTAAGTTAGTATCTTTACCCTCTACTTCCTCAGGGAAATGTTCCTTTTGGATCCTTTTGATCTTTTGTGTATGTGATAGTGTATCGTCTTCACAGTTTTCTGTGGTGTTGTTTCGTGATTCCTCATCTAATTGATTTCTCCGTTCCTGCTCTTTTGAGATATTTTCTCCCCTCGTGAGATCCTCCCGAACAGGAAACGAAAAGTCATGTTCTACAGAAGAACATGTGGGATTTACTGCGACTTCGGTTTCATTAAGTAAAGAAATTTCGGCTGGATTCAATCCTGTTGGAACATATCTTACTGTTACTGATGTATTTCCCTTTATCTCTTCTATCCTCCTTGCAACGAATGGTGGTAGTAGTTTGTTGCCGTAGTACCAATCAATCACTATTTGACTATCTGTCCATATAGTGTTTTCTGTAAATTTTAAGTCCAGGAACTTTGTTACGTACTTTAGCAACCGGCTACCTATTAGAACACCTAATAGTTCAAGTCTTGGGATTTTCAAATTGTCCTGATCCTTGATGGGCACCACTCGTGATTTTCCTATTACAAAACTTAATTCTTTTCCATTAGAAATATATACAACTGCAGCATAAGCTTTGGTTGATGCATCCGTGAAAACGTGCAGTCGAATATTGTCATCGCCAGCTTGTTTGAAGTATTTCCTTGGTAAAACAATATTTTTTGTGTTTTCCAGTTGTTCTCTAATAATTTGCCATTCATTGGTCAATTCTTCTGGTAATGGGGTATCCCATTTGAATTTATGTATCCACAGATTTTGTAGTAAAAGTTTTGCTGGTAACAAATCGGGTGCAGCATATCCGCATGGATCGTAAACTGACGCTATGTTTTTTAGTATTTCTCTCTTGGTAGTGGCTTCTGTAGTCTTTCTTGGTCTCAATCTGATCGTATCTTCTCCTGTGTACCAATTCAGTCCTAATACTTTAACTTCTACGTCTCTGCAGGCATCTGATGAAGAAATGCTTTCTGAGAATCGTTTGGAATTTGAACTCCATTCTCGAAGATTCATTGACATTTCTTCAAATGTGATCTTACACGACTCATACATCTCTTTTGCTTCTTGTACAGATTCTACTCCTGTGACAAGGTTATCGACGTAGATGTCATTCACTATGCGTTTTAGACTTTCCTTATTGGAACGCAGTAGATGATGTTTCAAAGTAGCATTTAGAAGAAATGGACTTGATATCACTCCAAATGGTACGCGACAAAATCGTAAGTGTAGGATATTATCCTCCGTGGCCGCCTTTTTTATGTCTTTCAACCATAAGAATCGAGTTACGTCTTTGTCCTTTTCGTGTAATGCTATCTGTAGAAAAGCCTTTTCTACGTCTGCTGTTATTCCTATTTGATGCGACCTAAACCTTAACAACATTCCTGTCAAGTCTTCTAGCATAAGTGGTCCGCAATGTAAACATTCATTTAAACTTTTGCTATGCTTGGTCTTTGCCGAAGCGTCGTAGACTATGCGAGTTGGCTTACCCGGATGACTAACACCGTGATGCGGTAGGTAGTGTATAGGATGATCTACATCTTCGACTCTTCTTTCATTGTCTGGTACTTTTTCAATTATTTCTTTTGCTAATTGTTCCTTTAATGTAGTATCGTACGCTGTTAGTGAATCGGAATCTAATCGTTTGAGTAGGTTGACTAATCTGCCTATGGCTAGGCCAAAATTAGTCTCTAAATTAGGTGGGTAATCTATCCATGGCCAACTAACAGTGTACCTATCATTTACTAGTTCTATGGTATCATTGAATTGGTTGATTACTTCTTCGTCCCTAGTCAATTTTGGTGAATCGCATATTCCAATGGATTCTAGTTCCCATAAGCATTTGAGGTTTCCATTGTATAATGGAAGATCCGGTGGTGTCAATTTGTGTTCTACTCCTTGAAAGTAAGTTATTACTGACAACGTGTCCGTGGATTCCGTGTTAGTTTTTCCAGTCAGTATGTAACCGAATTTAGAGTCAATCAGGAATAAATTACTTTCCAGTTGAATTTTGTCTTCAAGGATGAATGAAATGTAGAAGTCATTGCCGATCAATATGTCTATTTTGGGTGACAATGAGCCGTCGTCCGCCAAAATTAGATCATCTTTGTGTTTACCTATGTCGATACCATGGAAAGGAACTCCATTTGAAATATGAGGAACAACATTTGCTTCTATTTGTAAAATATTATTTGTTTTGTTTGTATCTGTAACTTGACTACGGGGCTTTCTATTACTTGGGGAGTTTTCGATCTGAACGTGAAAACTGATAAGGTACTAATTGACATGAAGCGTCTTGACCTCCTCGGTTTTATTTATGCAATTCTTATAACAAAGTGCTCTGTTATGATGGCCAGATTTGTTACAGTGTACACATTTAATTAACCTTTTACAATCTTTTACTTGATGCTCTTTGCTTAGGCAGGCAAAGCAGCGATCCTTTATTTTCTCTTTCCTATCTTCCACAGTTTTAACAACCTCGCATTGATCATTGAAGTGCGATCCTTGGCAAAAAATACATGGTAGTTTCGTTTTCTTTTTCATGGGCCTGTCTATTTTACTTCCTTGGTCTTGAGGTCTTTTTCTTGTGGACTGACTATTGTAGTTAGTATTTTTATGGAATGGTTTTTTCTCACTGAACTTTTCTTCCCTTTTATTTCCTGGGCGGGTTTGACTTGAATCGTGATTTTCAGAATTCTTGTAATTTCTGTTAGGTTTTACGAATTTTCCCCTCCTGTTGTATGAACTTGTGTGTAACGTCTGAGTGGTATATTCTTCCAGATTTTCGGAAGTGATCCTATTTGCGTCTTCCCTAGCAGCTATTATGGTTTCCAAATGTTGACGGATTTCTTCTATTGACTCGGTTTTTGCTTTTATTTTTAGTTCATACACAATGTCCGAGGGCATTTTTTCTAGGATCATAAATCTGAGATGATCGTGATCGACGTTTTGATTCAGCGATTTTAGGATTCTTAAATGTCTTTCTATTTGACCAAATGTGTTTCTTGCCTCTGTTACGTTGCCTTTGGAGGCTTTCGGTACTTTGTATAACGCAGCGTAATGTGCGTCTATGACGTGATTTTGTTTACCGTATCTATTTTTCAGTGTAGAAACAGCTATTTCATAGTTCTTATTAGTGGTCTCGATCCCTTCGATAACCTTCTTTGCTTCGCCTTTCAAAGAACCTTTAAGGTATAAAAGTTTGTCTACCTCTGATAGGTCTCTATTTCCTACATTGGAGCAGAATTGGTCCCAAAATTGATGCCATTCCAGAATGTCTCCGGAAAATTCTGGCAAACTTAACTTGGGTAATTTTCCCATTAGTGCAGTATTCCTACCTGGTAATATAGTTGGTGCAGAGTTTTCTTTTATCCTTTTCAGTTTGATATTCATTTCCGCTAGAACCTCCTCACCGTTTAGCTGTACTTCACTAAAGGAAGTGATCTCTTCCACAAAAGATTGCATTTCGTTTATTGATAGACTACTGTTTAACTCAGTTCCGAACCTATTCACCGTTACCTCAAGCTTACCTAGCACTATTTCTAAATTTTCAGAATTTTCTTTATTAACGTTATCTTTATAGGTGAGAGCTTCTTCAGTTAGTTTAGAGATAGCATTTGATATAGACTCCAGTCGTCTTATAAGAATTTGTTCCATTTTGAAATTCTGAAATAATATTTTACAATTGTATACCCTGTATCCTAAGTTAAGGATATACATCGTGTATATCGTTAAATTTCCAAATTGCGTGGTGTTCGCAATATAATAAAAATGAAAAAAAAATAAAAATTTGGTTAACACTCTGTATGACCAAAAGTTTATCTAAAACTTCTTATGAACAAAGAATCATACCAACACCTGACATATAATGGAATGATATTTTATTAATGCCCTGTATATATAACATAAAGTTTTAATTGACATCCTGTACAGAACAGAAAAGTTTTTATTGACACCCTGTATAAAACAGAAAAGTTTCTATTGACATCTTGTGTAAAACAGAAAAGTTTTCCAAGTTAAAAGCAAGGAATATTTCACTATCTATAGGATACTACATTTTCCGTAATAAACTCAGCCATTGAATTATATGTGTAAGGAAAATTCCCTTGTACCTATGAAGTTTCAGTATTAACTCAGAATATATTCATGCTGTTCGACGGGTAAAACTGGTTAGTTCCATTATTTTAAATTTTCCTGAATTTATTTAAAATTTCTATGTCATCCAATTATCCCCTCCTGACCTTTTCTTCCATTCTCCCCTGTTAACCACTACACAATTATTTACACTTTTTCCTTCATACCATTTCTCCCACAATCCATTCATCGTTTCTTTGGTTTTCATCTCACTCTTCATCCATCAACATTTATATGGTTGATGTTCTATAAGTTGTTTCATTACTTATTCATAAACATATTAGGTACCAACATCATTTATGTATGCATCCATAAATGATATTAGAGTTTACCTACATCAACTTAGTATCTAGTTACTTGGTACACTTCAGTAGCCAACATGAAACAATGCAGTCAGTCAGGGATGATGTGTATAACATGACAGAAGTTCAGACACAAGTTATAATATACAATCCAGTTTCCTCCGCCAGCATATTTTATTACTATTATGAGAACATATCTATTTTTATGCTTAGTTCTTCAAAGTAACTGATAAATAAACTTACAATGAGTGTTGATGTACTTTTTTTTATATAGTAGCATCTATAAATACATGAGATGGGAGGTGTGTAGAATCAGTGTCATACATCTGCCTTCATTTGCCCATCTGTATGGAGAGTATTAGGTATAAATAAACAGTTTTATGCAAACTCATACATAACAATGCTGTCTTTAGGTAAATTTTAACACATTACAACTTACAAGAGTTACTCTTCAGCTACATAATTAGCAGACACAATAGTAAACAATGACATCCGTGTCGAATTTGGCACGGGTGTACTTGAGCGCTTAGGAGAGGTAGTTTCGACAAGACATACATTAGGTAATTTCCTCTTTAGGTGTATGTTATAGCTTGTAAGTCATAAAATAGTTTACCTGATAATCTTCTTAATTATTCCTAAGTTATGTTAAGCTTTCTTTCATTCACTTTTAGAGGTAGGTATAACTTTCTTGGAATTATTTCGCCCAAACAAATTGTGAGCTTCCTGGTTATGATAGGAGCACTTTTTCACAGTTGAACGAATTACGTGTAGGTACTAATGGTACTATTCACACAATACGTAACAGGTTTCTAATAATTTTATTCCTGTAAAGGAATGTAACGAACTAAGTAAGTTTTAGTTTTTTCGATATTCAGTCTGACACACGAGACGCTACCCTTTTGGTTTACCATCGCCATATTGAAAGCAGGGAAAATTTTCACAGTCGAATTTCGTAATTCGTGAATATTGGAATTTTATCAATTGTTTACTGTAAAATGCTTAATACATTATTCAGTAAATTACTTTTGAATTTTACTTGAACTGTATATAAAATTCATAAGTTCTAACTCGATAAAAGTAAGATAATCGTATGTTAATTGAGCTCAACGCATATTACTTCCTGCTTCTGGTCAAAGAGAGCAAGAGCATCAGTCATTCTGCCAAACTTGTGGCAAGTTTTCCCAATATTATCAAATCCGCGCCAAATTCAAATTAGAATGTTTACTTGGCTCATAACGTTGCACATTATACGTACACACGCTACATACCCATTCAATTTGCAGAAACTTCGAGAATCATTCATCTCGGCCTGCCGTTCATCTCATTATACTTAGATAAATGAACGTTTACTCATCATCACCTTGACGTTCGAATTTTGGCGCCTATAGGTGAATTTTTATATACATCCGTTTATTGAACGTTAGTTCCAATCGGATTATATAGATGTCGCTGACAACCTGATTTTTACACAAAATCTCCAATTTAACAATAAGAGTCTGGATTGGTTTTATGTCTTGGGATTCGTTTTTGGAATGCTTTAAATGCTAGCTTCTTTGCGATCCCAGCATCTCCACCATGTCGCGAGGGCGCGTGGATTTTCTTTTCATATTATATTCTGGTTATCTCTAGATTTACAATGTGATTTGTTTTATTATAATAATATAGGATTGTACTGCTTCGCTTTGATGTGAAAAGAAATCCCCGCCTCACGATATGTTAGAGACACTCACCGATACGGATTCCCCTCCGACTTGCAAGCGTCTCTCAATCCAGTCTCTTATCTTCGGTCCACAAGGGCACCGAAGTGTTAAAACTATGCCGACCATCAATCCATCCAACTTCTCAGGTGTAACTAGGATATCTGTAAGTTTAATTACCCATGAATCTTTGGGTTAAGTACTACCTATCTGTTTCCATTAATAAAGCTATCTAAAACGGTTATTCAATTGCAATATCTATGATGAAATTTACTTCAAGTTCTCATCAACAGCCTTTGAGACACCTATGTGCTAATCAGATACTAGGATTCTTTCCACGTCTGCAGAAGCACGCATTCATTTCCGACTTCGGCCCATCGCCTCCGTCTAGAATGCTCCCCCTTTATATTACCTATATATATATGATATAGTGTAATTTTTCATACGTTCGTCAACGTTTGTGCCCGTCGGCACACAAAGGCCATGGGGGACCAAGAAGATTTATAAGAGAGGTTGGCCCACGACCCTTCCTATAAACTCCCAAGAGCTTTTATGTCCGGACAAGTAGCTCGCGTGCGGTCGCTGTAATTATGCCCCCAGCCCAACGCTGAAGGCACGACCAACACATTTAAGTTTAGGTGACTCAAACAATTCTAGTAGGTAAAAGTACAACAACAGATAAATAATACTTAGCTTTCCAGGTGGCGCGTATCACGAGTGACAAGAATCTACTTATGATCTTCTTGCACTGAATTTACTTTACAATAAACTTCATTAATTAGTCAGACTGAATATGAATATAATGACCATTCAAACCAATTATTATTATACTCTTTGATTCAAACAGAGGCGTCCTTTTGTAGCGTCAAGTTGTCAGTACTGATTTAGTGTTGCTATTACTTTAGTTCTGTGCAATTATATATTTACATTATAAGTTTGGAACATCGCGATTTCATCTTTCGCGACAAATAGTTTGGGCCTCATGTTCCGCCAGACATCGCCTGTACACCTTATAAATAACCTCCCTGCCAGCACTCCGAATGGTTTTATTCATTATTCTTCACTTTTTACCTTTATTAATCAACGTTTGGTGGTCGAAATTGAAATTTTACGAAATCGTAAACTTTGTTTATTATGAGATGTCATTATTTTGGAAATGTTGCCAACAGACAAAAATTTAGTTCCGTTTCTACCTTAGAGCATTTACCTAAATGCTCTAAGGTTTCTACACTTTTTTGCCCAGCTGTAAGACTCCTGATACACATAATTATATCTTTGTGCACTGGTTCCACAATTCGATGGGGTGATGCAGTAGAGTTGAGTAAAGCATTACAGTAGAAGTACAAGAAGACTTAGGATTTTTAAATGTTGCTCGTTTCACACTAACTCTTGACGGATACCTGAAATAAATGGTATGTAAAATACATTTATAACTTTTTAAATTAATGTACACAAGTCTACACATTGCTATACATTTCCATTATAAGCAAAGTTCGCATTGTTAGGATTTTCTTATAATACGAGGTCAGCGTAAATTGAAAATGTATAGCTTGATATGTAGATATGTGTACCTAATGATAAACTATTATAAATTAATCCTTTTGTACACACTTACCGAAAATACTATGTGAATAGAGTTATAATTTAATCTTATTCTCTTCATTTTCAGTGTTCTATTAAAACAGTTTTCTTCAAAGTGAAGTCAGCAGAAGTACCGTTTTTATGTCAGGGATTTATATTTTCTTCACCACACAATTCGGAACTTTGAAATCAGAGGTGTGTCGCTGGTTTTGTGCACATAAATACATTATAAGAATCGTAATCGAAATCATATGGCGCTCTGTAGTTTCTGCCTACCCCCATGGGAAAAAGGCGTGAGTTTATGTATGTAAATACATTATAAAATTGTAGCAGTAAATTGTGGTAACGCCACATCCACAATGTATAGAGGCTTTACGTCTAAGAGATAGGAAAACATGGAGACGCCGCGTACCCGTTATTCTATACATACACAGTATACTTGCTTATACAAACTATATGCACCTTTGAGAATAGTGATATAAAATCAATTTATTTATTACTAGCAGACGTCACGCAGTTTCACCCGCGTAGTTCCCGTTCTCGTGGGAGTGCGGGGCTAAATAGTAGCCTATGTCATCCGGGAATAGTGTAGCTTTCCACCAGTGCTTAAAACTTACAATAATTTTGAAAATTTGATAATTAGTTCCGAAGATTACCCACTACATACAAACTTACAAACAAACAAACAAATTTTAACTCTTTACAATATTAGTATAGATTATATCTTGTTAGGCCTGAAACTGCGTTAAGCAGGCACCCGCATGGTTTCATATAAAAGTGCTCCGTCACAGGGAACTGCGCGGGCGTCCGTCACGGTGAAACGCGCCCCGCACTCGCGCAACTTGGCCATGCGACGGAATCCGTCGTGGGGGCACGCGCCGTTCCCACTACTACCGACACTACATAAATAAAGTAATCCGGTCTCCACGACAGGGACCGTCGCGTTTCAGCACACCCACGTGTCCGCGCGTGGACACGCGACGGTTGCTCGTTGCGGGCGCCCACTTAACGCAGTTTGAGGCCTTAGACTTGTATAGACGCCAGCACATCAAGTTACCCCAATGTGTCAAATTTTCCCTAACGGATATGAACCTCATTCTGTTTGGCATAAAGTTGAAAAACGATCAAAGAAATTTGACACATTGGGGTAACTTGATGTGCTGGCGTCTGTACCTATCTAGTATCGATACTCGTTAAAGTAACACTGTATGTTCCTTAGTTGCTTTGATAAGACCCTAGCAATGGTAGCCATTTTAAGTGCCACAATTAGTTGTTGTAGGGCTGTTCTTTTTTCTGTAGGTATTTCCATTTTTATTATGTCTATGTTGAGGTTGACTTTCATTTGTACTATAAGAGGTAGGCTGACTGACATCACTGCTGACATGTCGTGACACGGTGACACATGAATGACACTAATGACAGCCATGACAGGCAGACAGACAGATTCTGCGGAGAGTACTATTGAAAGTTGTTTTGCAGATTTTTTAAATATTTAATTTGCAGGAATTGATTCCGTTATTTTAATCGTCATTATCAGTTGAATAAAGTTGCCCTAAAATGAATCGTAAAATATCATCGAGGTTGAAGTACTGAAAACATTGATCGTGTAAAAATAACGTGTTTCAAATTCGTTTACTCAATATTCCCGCCTGTCAAAATCTCTCAGGCTTCAAAATGTTATATAGAAATTACTTAATCATTCTACCATTTATATTAGCGTTATTCCAATGTGCCTTGTCCGAGTTTATTACTTTATCCATAATTGGTTCAGCTGCTGTGGCGGGTTGGTACAAATGGAAAACAATAAAAGACAACACTTATTGTCGGTATGTGGAATGTTGTAATGATCAGCATGTGCCCTTCGACATAAATAGTGAGTAGAAATCATAATTATTAAAGCTGTAAAACAGTGAAATAATAACTGATCAAATTCTACTTAATATCTTTATTAATTAAAGTAGGACTACTCATTCTCACATAATTAGTTTGAATAGTTTAAAAACTAACTAGAAGACATCCTAAACAGTGAACATGAAAATAATGGAGTAAACTGTAATCACACAGTTGTTATAGCTTTTTAAATTAATTTTGTTACAGAATTAAAGTTATCATTATCTCAAAGAATGTTTGGACAGCCACTGGTTGATGAATTGGTTAATATAATGCATGCACACAAAGAAACTGTACATGATGAAAACAAAAGAAACAAAAAGGCTTTAGTTATTAGCCTTCACGGCTGGCCGGGTGTTGGTAAAAACTATGCAGCTGCTATGATAGCTGAAGCACTTTATGCTCAAGGTATGCACAGTAAATATGTGAAGCTCTATATGGGGAAAAAAGATTTCGACTGCTCTAACTTGCAGCAGAAAAAAGTGAGTTTTTTTTTAATGAAAATAGCCATCTAGATGTCATATCCATAAAATAATTATTCTTATAAAAACATGTTTTTCAGGAAGATTTGGTGGCAACTTTAAATACTATTGTGAAAAAATGTCCAAGATCACTGATTATTTTTGATGAGATTCATGATATGTGTCCTTCTGTGTTGGATACCATCAAACCAATGCTTGATCACCATCATGCTGTAGATGGTATTGATTATAGGTAAGTAAGCAGCTACCTGCTGCTTAGACAATCAATAGGCCAAATTCACAATGCAATGGTTCTCTTTATGTGGGCTAGTAAGATAATTATCCATGTTTTCTTTCCCATTCTAGAGACAGTATATTTATATTCATATCAAATATTGGAGGTCAAGAAATAGCCACCAAACTGTTGGATTTGTATGAGCAAGGTGCAAATCGGAATGATGTTGAATTTCATGATTTTGAGCCCATCATAAGGAGGACAGCATATTTCCAAGGTTATTTTGTTTTATATTTGGATTGTTAACTTGTGAAACCATTGTGATGGCTTTCAAATGCTTACTCAGTAATTAATGGATGTAGCTGTAACTGACTGAATAAATAAAATTATTCCACAACTTTTCACACAATGCCATCTAGTCCCAAACTAAGCAGAGATTGTGCTATGAGTACTAGACAACTGATAAACATGCTTAGAATTATATTTTTAAATACATACATATTATAAACATTTTACACTTATAACACAACATGCTCATCACACAAACATTAATCTTGGATGGGAATCAAACCCCCAACCTCCAGCATAGCAGTTAGGGCCAATTACCACTAGACAGGCCAGTCAATAATACAATCAATTTTAATCTTTCAGGGGGGTTTGAAAAGGCAGCTGCAATAGCAAATCATTTGATTGACCACTATGTACCATTTTTACCATTAGAGCAGCAACATGTAGAGATGTGTGCTCTGGCTGAATTTCGTTCACACGCTGTATATCATCCTACCAAGGAAATGATGACGTAAGTACTTGATTTATTATTGTTCCTTTACCAAACAAGTTTGAAATAAGAAGCACTACAGTATAATATAAAACACAATAATTAGTTTAATTATATTTGTATATTTACAAAATTAAGCTTAAAATAACATTGATTTTTTCATTCTTCTCTTTTACAGGGAAGCATTATCTGTTATAACATATGGCCCAAATGAAGACCAGCCTATTTTTGCTAACAATGGATGCAAGCGGTTTACAAGACACATTCCTTACATCATTCAAAAGCATAAACAGAAGATAGAGTTGTAATATTAACCTCTAGTTTAAGGGTAACCTTGTGATATTTTCAACTGATAATTATTATTTGTTGAATAAATAATATTTATTTAGCTTTAAACCTTGTTTGTACAAAAAGTTATTTCTAGGATGGAAAAAAAGAGCAGCATTTTATTGTTTCATTTGTTTAATGATCATGATCTAAATTTTATTTGGTGACTTACTGTTTACCTTAGTTGGGAAAAATCATGTATTATTATTTATTGTTTTGATTTCAATAAATTTACATGGGTACTTATGAATGATCTGTAAATTATACCTCAGCTTAGTATGTCTGTTTGCTCTAATTAAGGAATGTTCTATGTGTAAATTATGTTTTTTATACTTCAAAAGTGACTTCATGCAATAAAACGATTAAAAATTACTTTGTCTATGATTAAATTGCATTCATTACAAGGAATCACACTTAACCTTATGGCTTTGGAAATGAAGTAAATAATGATTAGTACATTTGTGTGTATTCTAAAATACACACAAATGTAAGAAGTTGTCTGGATAACTCATATGCTCAGAAAGCCATTGTAGTGGTGTGTCTGATGGAATTACTATCCCATGTGTTCTTAGTTGTACTGAAAATAAAAAAAAGTACCTCATTAATTTTACAAAAAGAAAATATAAGTAAGGTAAATTTTAATTATGTGGCAACCTCAACCATTAAACTGTTTACAAACCATGTTTATCAGGGTACAATTCTGCAACCATTTGTTGCAACATTTTCCTACTGCCATCATTGTTCTTGGGACTGACTAGGCGTTGACTACAAGTTCCATCATCTGAATATAACTTTATAGGAATATGTTTGAAACCTTCATTGTCTCCATGTGACTCCATTAGTCGTCTATTTATTGCCCAGAATTGGTCAAATTTATCTGAAACATTTATTTAGTCACCTAATAAAAATGCATAAACAGAAATATAGTAATATCTGTTTATAACATTTCTAAGTAGTGGGATATGTGTTGAGTTACACTTATGAATTTTTGAAATTATAATGAATATAGCGTCATTTCCAATTTGTCCTCCAAACAAGCTTGTTTACAACATCGAAACTTAATAGAAATGGCAGCAGATCTTATTTTTTAATCATGATTACCATTTTGTAGACCCAGCCATAGCTGATTGTGATCTTTTTTCTGCATAGTAGACATGACTTGTCCCCTGTGTTTCAAAACATCAGCCTCTTTCACAGTTGACATAAAATGAGCTTCCACAACATCCCTGAAACATATGCTTCATTCTTAAAACACAAAATTTGAAACAAAACTTGTTAGACATTGACAGTAAATAATGGAAGCTTTTACTTGTTATTACAATGCAGAAGGACATCTTCAGGGAATCTCGTAAAGTGCACCGTTAAATGCCACGGCAGTTGCAGATCGTTGCCACAGAAAAGGTCATACAGAAAACCTATAGGATAGTGCCATTTCAGTGGCTGTCCATTGTAATCCAACCACATTTCACTATCAGCATTTTCTTGAGATATGTAGCGCAAAAAATGTCTTTTCATCTGAAAATACCAATAAGTAATTTGATGTGTAAAAAGAACTAGGTACTGCCTTTGTGGTACACATTCAACCAACCTTGTCTGTTACAAGAGGGAAGTAGCTTAGTCTAGGGACCATCACATAAAATGCATCAGGTTGTTGTATTTCCATGATTTCTTCTTGAGCTAATTGAAAACAAATTGGCAACTTTCCGTCCCATATTTCACGTAGAACTTCTCTGTCGTTAGCCATGAAAAAGCCCGAGAGCGTGTACGTTAAAATTTGATCAACAAATTTTAATACAAAGTTGATATAAACTAATTGGAAAGACCAGACAAAATATTAAAGCGACACGGAATAATCAGTATTGATATTATATTTCGATAACAAAGGGAAGGAGAGTGGGGAAAGAGGGACTTGTCGCTGAATGAATGACAGAATGATGGATGATGACACTGACACTGAGTGACATTTTATTGCTTCTATTGCCAACATTGATAAATATTTCAATGATTACCAATCCTAAGAATTCTTTATCGGTTCCTTTCCTATCGGGGAGGGCAGAAACTACAAACAGACAGACAGAGCGTCATCTGCTACGATTCTTATAAATAATATTAATAATACTAGCCTGTTACTGTCCCACTGCAGGGCAAAGGCCTATTTTCATACAGAGAAGGCTCGAGCATTGATCACCACGCTTGCTCAAGGCGGATTGGCGATTTCAAACTTATAACTATAATATGTCCAGATTTCCTCACGATGTTTTCCTTTACCGATGTCAATGATGGTCTAGAAAAGAAGCACTGTCTTCCACAGCTTCAACCTTTATTACTTAGTTTCTTCTATTCTATTCCATTTTTTTGGCAACCAAAGCCGATGTCCACTATGCTGCCAATATCTATAGTGAATTGAAAAGCAAGTAGTGTTGAAAAAAACACAAACGCAAGCACCCGCACAAGTAATATTTTTAGTCTTCCGTTTTGACGGCAGCAGTTTTTGAACTTAGGCGATGGCGATGACTGCCATTAGTGTCACCTCAAGTCACCTGTCGTGTCGTGTCACTGTCAATTTGAATGTCATAATAACACGTGCGCTCAGCTCATGCTCATGCTCTGGTTTTATTTTTATTAGCTTTCATTAAAACGCGTTGTTTTTCTTAATTAAATGTTAACTACTACTATTTAACTATTTATTTCGTTTTTTGCCTATGTTTCATTATTAAAGATAGCTGTTTAACAGATACTTCCGTTTTTGTAATCGTCATAAAAATACCTTGAATCATGGGAAAGAAAAGGAAACTTGGGGCAAAAGATGATGAATTTGAATTCGACCCTATACCGAGACATTTAGTCACTTCTCATATAAAAAAACAAGAAAAACGCCTCGTGGTTATTTTGGAAAACGCTCAGCTGGAAACAGTTAAGGTAACAAAACCACCCTTGTCCTTCATTAGAACATAAATAAGAGGTATAGTATAACGCTTTTCTTGTGAGTTGTGTGTATTAAATCTTTTTCTATATTTCAGACTGGCAATAGTTTCGAGCTGTTAAACTGTGATGATCATGCAAACATTCTGAGAAAGAATGACAGAGACCCTGGATCATGTAGACCGGACATCACTCATCAATCACTTCTGATGTTGATGGACTCCCCCCTAAACAGGGCTGGCTTACTGCAAGTGTACATTCACACAGAGAAAAATGTTCTCATAGAAATAAACCCACAAACCAGAATACCACGGACTTTTAAGAGATTTGCAGGATTAATGGGTATGTTCTTACTGTTGAAACTTTAAATCTTTGGACTGCTTGTTGAGTTGATTTTTTAATTCATTTTTTTTTTGTTCCAGTTCAACTTCTTCACAAGTTTGCAATAAGAGCTTCAGATGGTCCAATGAAGCTGCTCAAAGTTATTAAAAACCCAGTCACATCACATTTACCTGTTGGAGTCAGAAAAGTGACCATGTCTTTCAGCTCAACGGTTGTGAAGAACTGTAGAGAATTAGTCCCGAAAGATGAACCTATTGTCATGGTTATTGGAGCCATGGCTCATGGTAAAGTGGAAGTAGACTACTCAGAAGATGTTATATCTATCAGTAATTACCCATTGTCAGCTGCTTTAACTTGTGCTAAATTATGTACTGCCTTCGAAGAAGTATGGGATGTTGCATAAATAAAATGTTGATACCTCATATACATTGTTTGATATTTACGTGTTTTTTTGGTTGTTAAAGATGAAAGTTGATAAAAATGATTGAATTTGAATAGATGTTGAAGTTTTGAAATTTCTGCCATCTAGTTGTTATTTAACGTAACTCATTCAGTTTCTTCGGCTGTTGATAGATGGCGCTTAATGGCTGTGCGGTACAGCAAATAATATTTAGTATTGTTATCGAAACACACATAGCTTAGTTCTTGCTTTTGTTGAATTAAACATTGTCCATCTGGAATAACGGTTGTTATGTAACGGCAAAAAAACAAATTCTTGGGATTCTGTAGGTTGCAAATCGCGGATTATGCACCTACACTTATATTTAAAGCAAATAATATAATAATAATATTCCACAACTGAATCTATATTGATTCGACCCGTACTTAGCTTACCTACTTATATATTAGTTAGGTACCTATGTAACCTCTTGCACCCTTAGTCTTAGTTCTAATTTAATAATTGTCTCTCGCAGTACCTAAGTTTTTGCAGGACACATACCAAAACTAGTTTTCATGATGTGTGCAAAATCACTACTCTTATCCTATTAGATACTTTAATCGGAAATAATTATAGTGAAAAATCGTTCATGTTCAATTTCAAAAACCGGACGTAGGTATTATAAGAAACTGTGTAACCACTTTCTATAATATATCCAACAATAATTAGAAATAAATTCACATAAAAAGACAGACTAGAGCTACATACTTGAAGGGTTGTACCTACAGTATTAGTACATACCTTGTAATGTCGTACCAATAACTCCGGAGTGGGTGTACGTACCTACTACTTATAGAAACTTTATGATGAAATAAAATGAATCTTTAAAAGACAATCGTTAGGTTTATTATTTTAAGAACAAATTAAAATATGTGCAGAGGCCAGTAGGTACATCAAGCTACCTCAATGTGTCAAATTTGTTTGATAGCTAGTTATTCAACTTTTTAAGTTACAGAATAACTAGATTCATGTTCAATTTGGATTTGACAGTTAGGGGTAGAGTTTCGATGAAAGATTTAAATACAGAAATCTTTCATCGAAACACCAAAATTATAACGGCAACGACCATCAAACTTGTAAGATTTAGTTACCATGACATCTGGCCACATGTGCTGTGTGCGAATGCTATGCTCAAAAAAAACCATCTCAACAAAAACTGAAATGAAGTGGCATCCGTTAAAATGACTAGTAAACGGAATAGCACCCTCTTGAAACTAGCTAATTGGCTAATTAGTTCCAAAAGGCATGCAAGTAATTAGCCATAAGGATGGCGAGGAGGAAGACTGGTTATGTTGCGCTTTTAAATATCACTTCACCTAACCATAGCTATAAGAAGAAAATAAAGTTTATATCAAAGTAGGCTGGGAACGTTAAATTATAGTGAAGTTCAAAATTAACGGAATTTTATAATTAGTAGGTGTGTCGGCGTTAGTAACATGATATTAGTTTGCAATCAAGAACTTGAAGGGGCTATTTAAAGGTATTTCTGGTAACATCAATCTATCTTATGTTGAGATTGAATCCTTGAGTGAACGATCGTCTATCTTAAACTATCTCGTTGGAATGTGAGGGCGGGGCGGAAGGCCGGGAACTATGGAATGCGTCCATAAGGTTTTGTTTTCTTTTTAGATGAAACAAAAACTATACCACAGCCGCCTATTATAAAACACAATCATATCGTATTATTAGATAAAATACTGCTCAATGCAGGGTTACAAGCAACTTATCTTGCATACCTACCTAAGTCATGAATGTCATATCTGTTTGTTTTTTCTACACGATCATGTTAGCTGATTTTATTCAAGTTATGAGAGTGTAGGTACAACAATTATTTCTACGTAGGTGTGCACTATCCACAGGTACCTACGTCATGCCAACGTTGTGCATACATACTTGTAAAAGGATAATGCTTGACATAAGTAATCGTGGCATGATGAAAGCGGTTGGCCGGTGGCCGCCGCGCCGCAAGTCGACTTGTGGGACTAGATTCTCGGCAACTTGCCTTATACGGTGTATGGTCTGACTCTGTGAGCCAATTAACTGCACAATAATGTAAACAAGTACCTATTAGAATGTATGTACCTTGCTACTGGACATACCGATGAACTAATGTAACGCGTCATGAATAACACAGGGACTGTCCATTGAACTGAATCGAGAGATATGCATAGAAGTATTCAGAACTAGTAGGTAGCTTGTGGGAGTATTCGGAATATTCCTCGTCACGGTTAATAGTGTACGATGAGCTGTTTTCTTGAGCACCAACCCATTGAGTAGTAGCTGCGGCGCGTTGCGGAGAGATGCCACGAGAATGCAACGTTTTCAAATAATGTATGGTCAGGGGACACTCCGGTCGGATAAATGGAATTTTCTCCTAACAATGTTTTTACAAGACATCTCAGCATAAAATAGTATTTTCAGTCAGCCGACAGATCAGTACTCTACATTCGTTATTGTAGTGATAAGTTTCTTTGTTTTCAAGTTTCAGTAGGTTTTCCCTGGTCGAATGTATTTAACAAAATGTTATATTTGTGCAGCGGCGACGTCTACGCGTCTGCCTTGTAACGCGGGACCGATACCCGAACGGTTAGGTACTATTTTGATATGCAAGTGCTCTACTGCAACTACGAGGTGTAACCGCCTATGCGGCTACACCATGGCAGGACGCCTAAGTTTGAAACTAAATTAGTTTAAAAAAATACGAGCTACTTACCACCTACGCGGGTCTGCTAGGAAAATAATGTAATGCAACTATATACGAGGCGTAACCGCCTACGCGACTACACCATGGCAAAACGGCCAAGTTTAAAACAAAATTAGTTCTATAAAAATTTGGAGCTGCCTACTACGCGGGTTTGCTAGAAAACTACTACGTAGCGTAACCGTCTACGCAAAATGCTACGGAACTGCTACGGTGCGACTACGGTGCGTAACCACCTACGCGGCTACGAGACGGCAGGACGCCTCAACGTGCCTTCTACGAATCTACGGCTACGCGACGATAGAACTGCTACGCTGCGACAATAAGGCGTAACCGCCTACGAAGCTAGTTTACAAATAGACACCGCGTTCCCGTATACTGTATTTTGGTAAATTGGAATGTTTGGCAAATAGATTAATAATTTGACTTATATGGTAATGATTGCATTGTATGTATTGTAATCTATATGTAATATGTAAAAGTCTTGTGTAATTATTGACGTTCAAGAAGAGTTGAGAATGAGACGTTTTCAGTTTTAGTGAATCACAAATGTTTACTCTTTGAAGGCAATAGGAATACTTAACCCCCCACTGTCACGACCTAATGTATACCTACACAATTAGTGCCATTTAGGTATTATTGTAATTGTAACGTTATATTTGTGAATGTTTTCCTTATTTCTTTCACCTCATGACGTACCTGTTTTATTCATACTTTACCTTATTTTTTTTTTACTTTGTATTCCATAGGAAACCATTCTATCCACATGTAATATTATAATCTTAATGCATACAGTGTTGAAGTAGGTACTTGTTAAGATTATAACAATTAATTGTCATACAGACCACAATGACTTTTAATGTAAGTACAGACGCCAGCACGTCAAGTTACCCCAATGTGTCAAATTTCTTTGATAAATTTTCAACTGTATGCTAAACTAAATAAGGTTCATGTTCAATTGGGAAAATTTGACAGTTTGGGTTTATGTGCTGGCGTCTGTACAAAGATTGAAAACGCTACGCGATTGCCACAAGGCCAAGCAACGCCAGGCGTGATTTCTTGGAATAAACCGAATGCAGAGTAATTCTGACCAATTTGTAGGTATATATCTAACGACTTAAACAAATTATATCTGTGGAGTTACTAGCGTTGTAAAAGAGATCATAATATAATATAGAACACTACACTATACTTAGTATATAATTATGGATAAACTATGTAACGTACACTTGAGAATAAGTGTTCTGTATCAATAATAACCGCATAAGTATCTGATTACGCGGTTCCTTGAATTTGGTTGCTCATAAGCAAGTAGATATAGTTCTAAGATGTTGTTATGTTTATAATTATGACACTTCATGAAGTTGTATACATACCTATACGTATGTATTTTGCTTATGGTATGCTTGGTTTTGCTTTTGGTTTGGTAGCTTTTTACCAAACTGCCAAGACAGGCTTGGTACCTTTAATTTTTTTTTTTATTTAAATTAATCGATACATCGGACATTCAAATACTGATCGTCTGATCATAACAATATTGGCTAATTCTACTTTTTTGTTATAGACCATATTTTTGAAGGTCAGTCAGTGTCTAAACAACCGGGATGATCAAAATACGTATAAACTCACCAGCCTGCGTAGCATGAACACCGAAGAAACGGTCTTTGTCGTGTCTCGGAAGAAAATAAATTAAGTGTTCATGCTACGCAGGCAGGTGTATTGAAAGAAATTTGACAGATTGAGGTTCATGTCTATATATATAATCTGTCACTTTGCCGATTCGTCTGTAGACAAAGGCCGTTTCTTCGGTGTTCAATGTGTTCATGCTACGCGAGCAGGTTAGGTAAGAAAAATGTTCTTAGCTTTAGAAGCACCAGTTATAGAAAACTTTTCGCTTGAAGTAACATTTAGGCTCAGACCAATAAAAAAGTTATTGGTCTGAGCATTTAGGATACGTTGCGAGGAATCGGTCATTATTTCTTCTCGATCATTCTTCCATTCCTTCTCAAACCATCCAAAGACAAGTGAGTAGGTATTCTTAGTAAGTCTGCGGTTTTTCTGTCTTCTGAACCAAATATAAAATTAGACTAACCACCTAACTGATGTCGGTACTAGATTTTTTTTATGTTTTTCATTCAAAGAAGTATTTACAATACAAGCCGTGGATTATTGTATTTTCTTGCCTCTTGAATCATGTTTCAATGGTACCTTTGTTATAATACTTCATTCAGTTGTTTTTTTATTGTGCGTAGAGAACGTTCTTCTTGGTCTTTATTTTCTGGTCAACTGAACATTTTCTTTATCTTGTTAGCGGCAATGGTCCGGCACCGGATGAATGAATATAGTACGGTATTACTTAAACATAGTTGTTGTTTCAGATGTTTCCAATTAAAGCCACATTTTTTTATGTATTAACATGCGCAACTTTGTAGCAATAATTGTATGCTGAGAAGCACTGTTGTATGGTGAAGTGTGTCTAAGAATTTATGCAGACGTCATCAGTTCATCACATTATTATTTTTGCAATTGAATCTCATTTTTCCAGTACTTAAGTAAGTAGTTATGAGTGTAGGTACAAGGTTGGAAATTCTAAAGTAATCACCTTCTAGGTACGCAGATATCCTACATTCCTGACGCATGAGAAAGATAAGTCGGTTCTTACTCGCTATAGTATATATGTTATCAAGCGCAATCGACAGGAACTGAAAGGAATGTCGTGCATTTTGTTGCGTCACTCACTGCACGTCCTTCGTTGACTCAGACACGTAGCATTTCATAGGCCAAGTTCTGGTGGTGTGATGTGTGACGACGAAGCTGAATCACGTGGATTATGTACCTACCTAAGCCCCGGGACATTGTTTATTGCTCTTTAATTGCTAAGTGCGTTGGTAAATTAAGATTAATTACCTCGTCACAAAAGGCGATAGTAATAATGTACAGACTTGTTACCGACCACAATTCTATTTTATATTTATCAAGTTAATCCTTAAAACGGAGCATCATTTAATAAAAATATATTCATTCTCAGCTTCTGGTGTTACGTTAAAGGCAAACATGCAATAAGTGTCGGATTAAATTGGTCCTAAAGGACGATATGTGTCTTCTCATGTAGGTAGGTGCGTTGCGTTTGCACGTCAAGATGACGGGTGAGGATGGGTTGGCCGCGGCGGGGATAAAGTGGCATTGTATGCAGATACTAGCGCGCGCCGCGACTAGTCCACCCGCCTGTCATATCGGGATCGTAGACGTGCGTGACAAAGCGCCCAATAGAACGCCTAAGTAGTACACACATAGGAGCGAGCGCGAGCGCGCCAGACGCAGCGGCGGCGTCGCACGCCTGCGCCGCCAGACCGTTCGGCGCCTGCGCTCACAAAGGACTCTATTGTATTCCTCGCCGCCCGATTCTATAGAATGGACCCTTAGCTTCTTCGCTTTTTTCCCCGAAATTCCTGATACCAGAATAACAGTCAAACAATGGGTTTCCGTCCCTTTATTGGCACCTTATTTTTTGTGCCACCTTAAACGGACCCGCCTAAGTTCTAAACAAAATCACAACCTGTTCTAATGTCGGTGAAGATTTTGCCGCCATTCCTCATTTATTGCTTTTTCATTGTTTCGCCTAGTTTTTGATTTTTAGACTTTTCTTTTTATAGGTTTACGTGTTATTGTTTACTTGTAAGTAGTTGTAAGAGTTTGCAACTCTTCACTTCAAAGCACGGCACCTCTTCACGGTTTTATAAACAATTAGATGTTTAATGGTTATGGTAAGACGCATTAGCATTAGGTGTGGCAGGTCCGCGGGCTCGGCAGACGCCTACGATCGACATCAGCTCTCCGACCAAACAGGTTTCCTCTCACTGGCATCGACGACCACGCCACGTTCACCGGCCAGCCACCCGCCACCACTCCGCGTTCGCCTCACCCAAAAACTACACGATACACGACATCAAACATTTTAAAATGTCTACAACTACTAAAAACTTTCTTCGTTTCTTTAATAAAAATAAGAAAATTTAATGTGCAGGTAGCCTGTTTACCTAAGTATTTCAGCAGATATAAGTATTCAGATATTTTAATATTTCTATAGGCTCTAAACTCTGTCGTTTTGGACTTTGAATAATCAAGCTAAGTGTAGCTGCGTATTGTCCTTGCACCATAATTAACAATAGAAGATTAGCATTACGCGGGAGGGTTGATAATTTTTATCGAGTAAAAATTGACGCATCGGAAACATTACGCAATCACATATAATTTGCGCAGAACTATTTCAGTTCCTTTTACTGTCAGTTATATTTTCCCCGTTATCTTGAGTTACAATATGGCCTCTGCAACTTTAGTTGAATGATGTCAACGCAGCGAAATGTTATCTACATCCGCCTGTGGACTCCTCTGTTATGTATATGGGCACGGTAATGTACTCTCGGTCCGCTACTGCACAATGCACATGCCTCACGTGACGTACTTACAATAAATAATTTACGTCGTACTGATACTATACTATTGCAAGGTTTCATTTAACGAAATGCTTTAATAACTATTTATAAGCAACGATGATTGAAGGTGCTAAATATTGGGACAGCGAAGCCGAGACTAGTTCGTGTCTACAAATAACTTGTTGCATCGGATGGCCATGATTCGACGGCTGGCTAGGCGCCACCGTCACCGTTGCACAATAGGTGCAACCACCGAGGTGACTCGGACAGATTATCACACTAGGCATTATCTAGACCAGATTGATCTAGATCGAATCGACTGAAATAATGTAGACTACATTTACATTTAAATTAATGAGGAGCGGTGGTCTAAGTCAGTCGAGTCTTACTTACCAAAGATACCTGTTAATTAAAATACATAAACCATACATTTGCAACATTAGTTCTACTTGCATTCCTGTGGGTTTTCTGTATGTAGGTATGAGTTAAGTATGAAACTACATTTAAATAATATTTATTTTAAAAATTTGACTAGTTAGTGAAACACATGTTCTTAAAAGAGTGCTCTTGTTATTTTATTCCATGGACGTAAACTGAGAACGTGTCTCGGTGTGGCGACGACAGTGGCTGCGCGCGGCGTGGCTCATACCGGTGAGTGGTGATGGCGCCTGAATCGCGTGTTGATCGATGACGTGCGTACGCGCACCCCGCGCACCGCCACACTTGCACAACACTCACCCAAGCGAAACGCAATCGCATCAAGTTCATTAGCGTGACAGAATTACATTTACCTGGCACTCTGCTGAGCTAGAAGGCTGAAACGTTGTCTAATATAAGATACGATGGTTTACAGACAGTAGGCACTAAAATTAATAAGTACCTACTTCAGGAAAATCTTTCAACAAGGCAATCTAAACTGTACATACCTACATACCGATTTCTGCACAGTTTAGATTTCAAATTGACTTTAGTTTTTCTTGGAAATGACAACTAAACATTATTGATAAGAACTACGAGCAATTTTTCAATTCATTCATTCATTGATACTATCATGACATCAGATAAATAGTTACACATAATTTCATGTAATTCGTCCTACAGTATTAGATACCTACATTAATTAGGTAAATACTTTGTAAAACTTAATCTGAGCTTAACTTGTCAGGAAAAACGTATAATTTTCCATGGTCACCAAACGGCCGTGTAAATACCCAACAAATCAAAGTAAGTTAGTCATCACTCGTCAAGTACATTGATTATTTCATTGTCTTTGTTGCAGCATCGTTGGTATTGTGTGTCAAGTGGTAGGTACGTTTCTTATCTATCGTTCAGTGGTAGATATATTTTAATACGTATAACTGCTGCGTAATAATTGGCAACGCGAATTACCGCACGTAGGCGCCTACTCGGGGTGATATGAACTCTAATACACACGTGGTTATCAATATTTCTATAAAACAATATGTAGTCATTCCCTTTATGTTCTAACAACAAGGCATGACTTGACTCATAATGAGTTGGTTTGCTGGGAAATTTGCCGGACGTAGCTTGGAAACGAGACTTAGGCACTGACTGGAAATCATCAATAAAATCCCTTTAAATAAAATTCCTCATTTATAAACATAATATGAATGAAGCAGCTATTATAACTAATAGTAAGTATCGCCATTTGTTTTCTTGCATGGGTATCGAATATTCATTCTTGGGAGCGAAACAAAGAATTAGTACCTAAAAGAGCCTTTGAATTGGTTATACTTAATATTGATAATGTGTTTGTGTTGTGTCTCATTTTGTTGACCCATCATCACAGCTTGACATTTACCTAGGACATAGTAATTACCTTGAGCTACCAAAAAGCAGTTAGGCTTCTAAATAAGAAATTAAAACTTTCTGGCCATTTGTCGCCGATGCTTTTAAACAACTAGGTACTCTACTCTTTGTTGTCTTTAGAAAAATAACCCCTAGATAGACTTCAAACCCGTTATAAACTGCTGCAAACTAAATGGGTGGAAATTGGCACTACCA
This sequence comes from Euplexia lucipara, assembly GCA_921972225.1. Classification (NCBI taxonomy): domain Eukaryota; kingdom Metazoa; phylum Arthropoda; class Insecta; order Lepidoptera; family Noctuidae; genus Euplexia; species Euplexia lucipara. The sequence continues at coordinate 17,375,450 of OV179145.1, read as the reverse complement.
TACTTTTCGTTCATAAATTCCGTACACATTTTGATTTGAATCTGAAGAATATAATAAAAACTAACGTTTGTTGTAAGTAGATAGAAACGTATTCTTTGCCGGCAATATTTGGACTTGAACTTGAATAATGCTATTGTATCAAATCTGTTTCAAAAATTGCATTTAAAATGTTAGGAAATGTTCAATAGTTACAATTTCTTTCTAACTATATGGTTACCAGTTCCTAAGACCGTTATCCCTTGTGACAGCGAAAACCTACAAAACTAAACCAACCTATCGCTGCCATCTCAAGGACTTCTCCAAGCATCGCTCATTACCCGATAAAATCATCAATAATTTTACCAAATATGAATAAAACACAATTCAGTGCAATCGCTTTAGGTTATATCAAAGAGCAGTATCGATTACCAGTTAAATATACAGACAGCAAACAGGCATTCGTTTCCTCTCAGCAATGAATACTGCGCATCACCAAATTCGCGATAATCGATGCATTGCCAGCTACTTGGTCGAAGTGATTGGCGCTCTATCAACGCGTGACCGCTATATTTGGACGTGATGCAATCGCGCCCAGTGCGATTGTGTCGGTGAATGACTGCAAAATTGTATTACAAACATTTGTCGTACGTATCGCCTTCTCTAGTTTACGATGATCGATAATCGACCAACCGCCAATAATATCGGCATCCGGTTCTAGACAGATCTTTCCCTATTTTATGGACTTCTTCTTCTTGGAACAGACGTCCTTAAAATAGGCTGACACAACATGCCGTAGGTATATCCTACGAATAGCCTACATAATATGATTACAAATTGACACAAATATTGTAAATAAATAGGTATTCTTTTGTTTATGGAATAACAAACTCTACTTAGGCACCGAATTGTTGCGCTGCAAGTTAATAAATGCGTGTATAAATATTAATTAGATAAAATAGGTCGCAGAACAAGCTAGAGGATAACGGTGCGTTTCTGTCGGCTGGTCTAGCATAAACTATGATTAGCTCGCAGTTGTAGGCGGCGCCAAGCGTGATTGCGCCCGCGCCGCCTGTTGCGGCGGCGTCGACCGCATACAACGTCCCACACGCATTCATTAAAATATCTTTCAAATAATAGTAACAACACGCTTCTTAAATTTTAATATGCGATTAGGTGGCGTTTCTGAAACACCAATAACCTAGTTATTGGTGTTTCAATACCTGGCTGCTCTATCTATGACATCTGTAGTGTGATTCTGTTAAATTCACCGCGTGATAATGTAGGTGACGTGAGGCGAGCTGTCATTCCATACTAAGCATTGACAGTTTTCTTCACACAATTTTTCACTGGGCGATTTTTACTCAATCGACCGGCTGCTCCAAAATAGTGAGTTTAAAATTAAACGGTGAAGAAGAAGTGTATCTTTCAGAAAAATTAATAGTTGTTATTAGAAATGTAAAATCGTTCATAATTAACGCTAAATTGTTAACAGCTGTGTTAGTACTGTCAACTATAATGTCAGCAAGTCAGCAGTATGAGCAAATCGATGACTTGTTAATATCCAGAGTAGACAGTACCTATACATAAACAAACACGTAGGTACCTATCTACCTCATAGATGAAGATTCAAACGCTTTTCATACTGTTTACTATGAATTGAAGTAATTAACATAGAAGTTTTCCTCATGTGTGCGCCGTAGAAAGCTAACGTGGTCGTGAATGAGGCGAGCAGGCCTTGTGTAAGTAGGTACCTGGCGTCGTTCGACGGATGCGTGTGCGCACGGGCCGGGCGCGCGGCGAGAGGAAACGCGCAGGTGAGGTGAGATGACCACAAACCGGTTGCCTCGCAGCTAAGTCTCGCCACATCTTCACATCCACTCCAAATCAACTAATTTTTATTCAAATTATAAACTTAATAGCTATTTCTTTCGTTTTTATTGATTCTCGTTATTTCATGCGTCAAAATAACACTCATCTAATTCTAATCAAAACGCATTGCTCAAGCAGCCGATGAGAAAGGCGGCCGTAATTTATTGAATCAAAGCATTTTAATATTCCTAACATTCGTGGAGAATTTAACATGGAGTTTACATAAGCAGGTGAATCACACTTGATCGCAAGCAGATCCCTGCCAAGTGCCAACAGAAAGGTAATGTAAACACACAGAGAATAAGCATTATTCTAACCGAAGATGCATTTAGAAACATTCTGATTCAATTTCCTCAAGTTATAAGTTCGTTTATAATAGCATTTTGGAGGTTATGTTTCGCTTGTAGACCGAAACAATTTGGACGTGGCACTATTGTATCATTTCAACAACTTAGAAGACTGGAAATTAAAAACCAGAAAGTTTTTATTGAGAGAAATTTGTCCGTTGGGAAATTGTTAATAAATGTTATTAGGAATATTGGGAACACCGGATATGTCATTTTGTACATACCTATGTATAGATATATAAAACAATTTGGAAGTGTTTAAATTAGGTATAGGTATTACCTGGTTATGGTACCTGAAATTGTGTATTGTAATTCGTATCAAACTTTGCTACTACAACTAATTTCTTTAGAAAATTACTTAGTTTTGAGATATTTGTACATTTTTTTATGAATTTTCGCATAGTCAAGCTGCGACGTGATATTGTTTGCGTAGCAAACATGACATGTCGCATTATTCTGATAAAACATGCAAATAACTAAAAAGCTGAAAGTTAGAACCATAATGATGATCAGACTGTTCGTTAAATACGCTAGGCAAATAGAATGTTCGTTTTTTTCTAATTTATTTCCTTACTTAACGTTAGTCTTAGAGTCAACTTCCCGAATGCGATTCTTGAAATACTTACCTAATTGAAATAAGAGTTCTTGCATATCCCTATAATCTCAGATTATTAACACTACGCTAAAAGTGAATCCTCGTTTGACGGCTTATATACTGCTTATTGACTCTAATCGGAAGAGTAAACTGATTGGCGCACGCGCAGCGCATTTATTATAAGAGTGAGAGCTCAGTGTCCACTGTCTTGTGTGTTTTATGTTTTTTAAGGTGGATGTTGTAGATAGGTACAGTGTTTTAAATCTAATGCAGAAGATTTTTTTATCTGGTTTTATAGTTGTGAATATCAAAGTTATAAAGTTGATGGTACACCTATTCATTCAATCCGCCGTTTAGTATTTCTTTAAGAACTTTGAGTGCAAAACATTCTCCCAGAAAGGCTGTAAACAGTTTTAAAATACTCGCTCCACAGGATGTGTCTCACAAGTCCCATAGATATTAACGAAGCAAGAAACAGCCCATTAAGTCCCGACAGAGGCCGGTATTGATACAGTTATCAATGCTACGATCTCAGGAGATATATTATGGAACTCTAACTGGTCCCCATTTGGGTGACGCTTGAAACACACGTGTGCTTGACGCTTAAATTTGTACAAAATCTAACTAATCATGCCACATGAAAATATACCTTGACTGATCAACAAAAGACTCGGATTTCAACGCAGGATATTTGATATAAGTCATTATTGCCATGAGATTATATTTACGACTGAAGTATTTTATAGCTTCTGTGCTTGATTTCCTAGTAAGTACTGTATCTCCTTGACACAGAGTTGATAATGCAAAATGCTGTTCTGGTAGATATTCCACTTGGCTATTGTTAAAGACTCATTGGTATGGCGAACAGGCAGCGGCGTCGATGTGTCTGTAGGTTTGATTAGCTGATTTTATGAGCGGCGACTGCTTGTCTTGTCTTTCTGGGTTGGTGTTGGGCTTTCAAATATTCTAAGACGAAACACATTTGAGGAAAACATTATAGTTTTAAAATACTGTCATTAAGATCATAAATAGATTTGTGATCATTATCAAAATGTCAAGAACACTTGCACGTGGTAAACATTTGGAATATTGTTTGCTAATGGATTCAATTCGATACCGAAGTTGCGTGTTATATTTGTGTGTAAATATGTGGTAGAAAACTTTGATTTAGCTGAATTCAATATTTGTTAGAATGTAGCAGCATCGAGCAGCATGCAGTGCGGGAGCGTCATATCATCGCAGTTCATCCGAGATTTGAAATCCATCTCCAAGTAATCCAATATCCAGTACGGCCAGCAATCTTTGTTCAAGTTCACATTAAGTATATAGTTACATAATTACATTACATTGGTAAGTTGTTTTAAAATGTTTTAATATGCTTTTCCGGATCGGTTGCTTTTGCTTTTCATTCTTTGGCAGACACAAACTCAGTGCTCAGTGTAGTAAGCTTTAAAATAACTGCATCTAGGTACTTGACCAAACGAAGTACAAAATGGAATACTAATAGCAACAACTTTATGAAGGTACCTTAGTACTTCATAAAGTTGTTGCTATGGTGTCTATGGAGTGGGTATCCGTCCGCGTCGCAATTAACTAAACCAACCAGTCTAAATGTGATGTGAACGGCATAGCGTGGCACCATGCAAAAACTCGAGCCTGCTCAGTGGAATATTTTACAAACGCCATGATGTCATGGTGGATTAAATTACTGAGTACTATGACCTTGCCTGTGAGTTGTAGGTAGTTAGTCAACGAATATTATCGGTACCGTACTTACTACTAAGTACCTGCGACACCAATATTACCTACTTGAATTGAAAGACAAGCCACAATTAATCAACGTGCCTTCACCTTTTTTGGTTCTCCGTATCTAAGTTTATGTTCCAGTCTTATCCAGTATTCCATTTCATTGGAGTGGTAAACTGGTCAGAATTTACAACGCTAATATTCAAAATTGCAAACTAGTCGCAATATTTTAAGTGTCTAGAATAATAATGCTATAGATAGCCGTCGAGTTTTATTTTTATTGATTCGATTAATTTTATCTATCTCGGGAGATTACGTTGATGATATTTTATAACGAGTGTAGAACTCGTTTTGGCATGAGCGTTGTCGCCTGGAGGGGCCTCATATTAGCATGGATTAATTTCAATCAAGTGAATTTGGTCCGCAGTTGAATGAGCGTTGATGGCGGAGTGGAGCGGCGGCGACGCGACCGACGACGCTTGCGCACACCGGTTTGCTGGTTCTCTGTCACCATCCTGTTGCTGTTTTGTAACATTATTTGTAGCTAAAATAAATTGGCCATGCACATGGATGCATTATTTTTGGAATCATCTTTGATGCTTTGTTGTCGCATGCTTTTCTAATTTATGGATATGTTTAATTGAAAGTGAAACCACAATAGTTTATTTTAATTGATTTTTATACCTATTTCCAAAATCTTGTAAAATCGAATGTACCTACTACACATTGGAAAAGCTTGCACTGGATGATCAACTATCCCTATGGTCATAATGTCTGCACCCGCGTTGCAGGTAGGTAATTATATTAAACACATGTATTATTATAATGACTAATATAATAATTATGACTAAAACAACTTCAAAAAACTTCATACATACTTACCTACCCATTACCCACACTGTCAACTTTTTGCTTACCGTTCTTTTGGCTGATTGCAAACATCGAACGTTCATAGAATAAAATTATTATCTGAAACATTATAAGTGGCAAACATCATTTAAATCTTAGGTAGATACCGTTCATTTCTTTTAACGATTCGAATTACTGCGGGTATAAAATCATTTTTAAAATTTTAACGGATCAAGTAGGTATGAATATATTTTTATATAGGTACTTGTCTTTGGTGTTTATTCTCGGAGTTGTTATATTTTATCTATATCTATACATATAATAAGACAGTAAGAAAACTGTGTCTGTACATTGAATATTTTTTTTTTTTTTTTTCCATCCATTTGCAATCGGTCGTCTGACCATAAGCGAATTTGTTGTGTGAAAAATGGCGATTGTGGTGGAGCAGCCAGTGCTGCGCCTCCCACTTATAGAAGGTGGTTTCTCTTCAGTCTTTTCACCACCACTGCAACTAGTGGGTTTGGATGCAAGGTTAGGCGTGTCTTGTGTTGTCCCTTGTACCGTTCGATTTCATACTGTACTGTTGGCATTTGCAGATAATCGTGGATTTCGTCGTTCCTAACAAACCAAGGTGCGTTCGCTATTGATCTTAAAATACCATTTTGAACTCTTTGTAGGCAGACTATGTTAGTTTTGCTGGCAACGCCCCACAGTTGAATCCCGTAGGTCCATAATGGTTTAAGGACCGAGTTGTAGATTAGTAATTTGTTGTCTACGGAGAGCACAGAGTTTCTACCCATGAGCCAATACAGGTTGCGGTACTTGTGGTTTATCTCATCCCTCTTATTTTTGATGTGATGCTTCCACGTTAAACGCGAGATACTTCACACAATCTGTGTGTGGTAGAGTATGAGGGCCGAGCCTTACAGGAAGGGCGTTTCCGTGCCTGAGCGCGAAGGTGATGTGGTTAGACTTGGATGCACTGGCACGTATTCGCCACTTGCAGAACCATTCATGGGTTTCGTCTAGTTGTTTTTGGAGTCTATTGCTGGCTATTTCTGGGTTTGCATCAACTGATAAATAGGCAATATCGTCGGCATATGTTGCTATAGTTATGTCATCCAAGGTGGGTAGGTCTGATGTAAATATGTTGTACAACATAGGGCCAAGTACAGATCCTTGTGTTTTTTTTTTTTTTTTTTTTTTAGGGGTGGAAAATCCTCATGGATGTCCCCCGTCCGGGGAGGCGGAGGGGTCTGTCAGACTCTTACTGACTAAAAACCACCCCGTGTTCCTTCTCACACCTGCGCCGGGGGTGCGCTGGGGGTCACGGGAACGGAAGATACTCCCGCGACCCCCGACTGGTGCCGGCCCCGCGGGCTTCGCCAAGTCTGCGAGGGGAGTGAGGTGTTAGACTCCCCTCGCGACGTCTAAGAGGGGCGCGCGTGAACACGACGCGCCGCCACCTCGGGTCCATGTACGTGGGGGCGGCGGACATCCCCGCGTCCGTCGCCCTGGACCCATTCAGGGGGGCTGGAAGAGGGCGTTGTCCGCCCTCCGCCTGCGCCCGGTGCGTCTGCTGCGGGCAGGGTGAGTGGAGGTGATCTCCCTCTCCCTTTCCGCAGCCTCCTTCTGCGAGACGACCGTTTCGCAGAAGGACACCACCGCGTCCCAGGACTCGACGCTGCCGACCATCCTCTCGACCACGGCCGGCAGCGACAGGTCACTGCCTACTCCAGAGACGAGGGCACGGCGCGGCTCCTCCCAAGCGGCACACTCTGCCAGCGTATGCCGCGCCGTGTCCTCCCGACAGTCGACGCAGTGGTGACACCGGGCGTCCGGCTCCCTGTTTATGCGACACAGGTACTTTCCGAAGCAACCGTGCCCGGAAAGTACCTGCGTCACCCGAAACGACAGGGAGCCGTGCCTCCTCCCGAGCCAGCGCTCGAGCACCGGCCGGACCGCCTCGATCCCTGTGGTACACCAGCGTTCACTTTCATTAATCCTGATCTGGCTTCGCCTTGTTTTATTCGGAAGCAGCGGTCAGATAGGTACGACTGGATGAGCGGGAACATTGAGTGCGGAAGCTTTTCTTTCACTTTAGCCAGCAATCCTTTGTGCCAGACACGGTCAAAAGCTTGCTGCACATCGAGAAATGCCGCTGAGCAATACTTTTTACACTCGAAAGCCTCTCTTCCCGTTTGGTAAACTCTGTGGACCTGTTCTATTGTTGAGTGAGATTTTCTAAAGCCGAACTGGTGAGACGGAACAACATCATTGGCGTCCATGCACGGTTTCAATCGGTTAAGGAATATCCTCTCCCATAGTTTGGAGAGTACAGGCGTTAAGCTTATCGGTCGATAAGACGAGGCTTCATGTTCAGATTTTCCCAATTTGTGAGTCATGACAACTTCAGAGATTTTCCACAGATCAGGAAAGTGCGATGTTCGAAATATTGCATTAAAAAGACTAGCTAGGAAAGATAATTGAATATATTTAAAAAATAATAATTGAGGGGGGTTTAGAAACAGTAATAGAGCACGAATCCAAAAAAAAGTCTGTCTGTTTGTCTGTTTGTTTGTACACGCTAATCTTCGGAACTACTGGACGGATTTGAATGATTTTTTTTTTGTTGTATAGATATTAAGTCTGGGCAACACATAGGCTATAATTTATCTTGAAAACTGGAACACCTGATGCAGAACCGCAACAGACCAGCTAAACTATAGAAGATACAAAAATAGTACCGTAGTAAAAATTGTTTATCGTGATGAGCATTTTTTGCTGAGAGAATAAATTTGAAGATCCGGAACACCTGATGTAGAACCGCAACAGACCAGCTAAACTATAGGAGATACAACAATGGTACCATAGCAAAAATTGTTCCACGTGATGAGCATTTTCTGCTGAGAGAATAAATTTGAAGATCCGGAACACCTGATGCAGAACCGCAACAGACCAGCTAAACTATAGAAGATACAACAATGGTACCATAGCAAAAATTGTTCCACGTGATAAGCATTTTCTGCTGAGAGAATAAATTTGAAGATCCGGAACACCTGATGAGGAACTTCAGAGCCAAGCTAAACTATAGGATATACAACAATGGTACCATAGCAAAAATTGTTCCACGTGATAAGCATATTCTGCTGAGAGAATAAATTTGAAGATCCGGAACACCTGATGAGGAACTTCAAGAGCCCAGCTACACTATAAAATAAATAGGAATGACGTCTTAGCAAGAGTTGTTCAGCCTTATGAGCACTCGCTATTGACGGATAAAAATCGAAGATCTGGAACACCTGTTGTGGAACTCCAAGAGCCCAGCTACAGCATAACTCACATAGGAATAACGTCTTAGCAAAAGTTGTTCGGTCTGATAGGTATTTCCTGTTGACTTGTAAAAATCGAAGATCAGATACATTTGGTATAGAAATTAAAGCTATCCCTAATTTCATTGCATAATTATAAAATAACATAAGTACCTCCACGCGGTGAAGCCGGGAACAGTTCAGGACTGATTTTCGATGACGATGGTATATCATTGAAAATTAGACTGTACTCGCCAAAACTCCTATTTTTTTTTATCGTATAAATATGCCATCGGGCTTATGTTATTTGAGTGTTTAATTTCAGTTTCCATTTATCTTCGTTTCATGCTTGCCTACCCGGTAACGCAGGGGAGCAGCCACTTAGATTTTAATTGATCAGGTATCATCACAATAAAACTATAACCATGCCTAGAAACAGGTCAAATCTTTCCCAATGTTCCAAAGGTGCTAAATGATTAAAGATCATAAGATCCCAACCATAGATATCCGATCCCAACAATCTACCGAAGAGCGTTAGGAGATACTTGATGCTGTTCGAGAACATGAGGCTGCAACTCGCTCCGCGGAAACTTCTTGGGATCGCGAAGCACGCCTGCATTCTCAGCGTATTTACGCATATACCAGGTATCCAGGTCTCTAGACACCAGTGAAGAATATGTGCGCGACTGACCGCTGATCGTGAACATCATGCACTGTCTCGCGAGTTGGAGACGTTCACGGAAAAAGCATGACGCTTGAGTTTTCAGCGTATATACGCATCGACTCTAGAGATAAGTGGGGGAAGGAGATGCGCGACTGACCGCTGATCGTGAACGTCACGCAACATATAGGCTATAATTTATTTTAGAAAATGGTACACCTAAAGTAAAAGAGATATAAAAATGGTGCCATTGCAAAATCCATTAAACGTGAAGAGTGTTTTCTGCTGTGAGACTAAATTTGAAGATCTGGAGCACCTGTAGTGGAACTCCAAAGCCCAGCGACAATATAACATATACATAATAGAAATGGCGTCTTAGCAAAAGTTGTTAAGTGTGATGGCATTTCCTGTTGACCAACAAAAATAAAAAATCTGGAACGTCTTGAATCGTCTCGCGCATCCCATTGTTTTCCCGTCCCCGGGCTTTTAGAATTCGACATCAGACGTTTCAGATCTTCGATTTTGACGACCCCATTGTCGCTGACATAAGCAACAGGATCCGCGTACGAAGTCGCGGGCAGAAGCTAGTACTAAATAAGTATCCAAGAGTGGTGTCACTCGTGTTGATTATATTTTGTGCAATGTTGAGAGTCCTGGTCAGGTACCTACTTAACCATTTGTTGTTACTTTTTTACTAATAACAGTCCAAACTTTTAGGGCTGACTTTTCAGTCTTATAACTTTTATCAAATCGCCAAATTTATTCTTTAGATCAAAGTTATCGGACTTTTGAAAAATTAGTCCTAGTATAATTTCCAATGCATAATTACCGAGAATAGACATAACTAAAGTTACCTACAAAGATAATATCTACTTAAAATTAATCACATTATTGTAATTAAATTTAATTAATCAACGGGGTAATGCCAGTCTTTTGGGCACTTTTCCCGGTGACAGAGATGCGGAAAAAATATGATGCCATAAAATTATTATTTTTCTTTTTGTTTATATTAGGTATGTATGTGCATTATAGTTTGTAAACTGCTAGTTTATGTTAGTTTTATGTAGGTAATATGAATAATTGTTCATATTATTCGGCTACACTACCGCACTAATCAAGTATATAGCGAAGAGATGGCTGTGAAATGATACCAACCACGTCGCGCGTCGTACTGACATTTGATTTTATGGCGGCCAATTACTACGATAATGTGCTGCAAGTAAAGCACTTTTATAAAAAAAAATGCCATCGGTTTCTAGTGCTCTACGGAAAATACCACATTTTTCCTCTAAGCGCAGATGACGTGATCTCTGAAGACACGACCGTTCTTGTGATATCCATGTAGATGAGTCGATGTTTATTTAATAGGTAGGTACTTATGTTTGTATCTAGGTACTTATCTGTATAATTACCTTTGTACAATTGTGCAACTAACGTCACTATTTACTATTACCCACGTAAGCATGTTAAAGAATAGGTGGGTACGGTAAGCCGCATATCAGTGGTGACAAAACTTTACAAAACTTGACAAAACTAGTATTAAAATTTGCTGGTCTAGTACCTATCTACCGAAACTTCATGGCACACTAGGCCACCTTAAGGTTAAAGTTTTACTTACCAGTTACCACTGACGTGCAGTCTACTGTACGCTCCAATAACAACGGATTCTAGATTTGTCACCCAATTTTATATTAATATATTTAGAGACATAATTAAAGACGCTAGCATATTATCACAGTATAAATATTAAAACAGTAGGACGACGCCTTTGATCTCTGGAAAAATGCCGACAATGTCTACACGCGTTAGCCCTGAATAATATCTCCCGAACTACGAACATCGTTTTGTTCGCAGTTCGGGAGCGGCTTACCCGCGTCTCGCCCCTCACACCCCGCACGATTGCCCTGTCTAGGCGGCTTCGTCGGACGACTGTAGGTTTTTAGACTGTGATATTATCAAGCTATACTAGACAAATTCGTAAGTTTTCCTATTATTGAACATGAACCTTAGGTACTACGTTTTGGTAATTAAATCGAAAAACTATCAAAGAATTAGACAGATTGGGGTAGCTTGGTCCCTATCTGTACCTACATCATTCATGGAAAATGGCAATTTAACTTTTCGTAATGCAAGTTGGGCGAGTATTGTATAGGTATGTACAAAATATATAGTACATTACGACTCGCAGATAAATTTTCTCTCCTATACCTACGCTGAATTATTTCATCTTTCTTGCTGACTGTGCAAAAAATCTTATTAAACTAGCAGTTCATCTTTCTTGCCGAGGGTTTTGTTTTCTGATGGAACGTGAGTCTCAATATTTACAATACTAATAGCGTCATCACCACCTGTATTTTTATCGTTGTTTGAACTTTTTTTCCTGTTGGTCATAATTTAATAGAATAAGACGTGTAGCGATCTGAGGTTTGGTAGTAGGTACTTCGATATAACATTGAAGGAGATACTTACTAGCAATTTACTCATTCTTTGGGTTCTGTAGCATATCACAGAAACCAACCAAGAGCTTGTGTTAGGGGTACTAAACAGCTGATAAAAATATACCAATAACATTTCTTCATAGATATTTCTAAAAACATTAATATCTAAATCTATATCTATATACATATAATAAGACTGTAAAAAAACTGTGTCTGTACATTGAATATATTTAAAAAATAATAATTGAGGGGGGTTTAGAAACAGTAATAGAGCACGAATCCAAAAAAAAAAGTCTGTCTGTTTGTCTGTTTGTCTGTTTGTCTGTTTGTCTGTTTGTCTGTTTGTCTGTTTGTTTGCACACGCTAATCTTCGGAACTACTGGACGGATTTGAATGATTTTTTTTTTATTGTATAGATATTAAGTCTGGGCAACACATAGGCTATAATTTATCTTGGAAACTGGAACACCTGATGCAGAACCGCAACAGACCAGCTAAACTATAGGCGATACAAAAATGGTCCCATAGCAAAAATTTTTCCACGTGATGAGCATTTTCTGCTGAGAGAATAAATTTGAAGATCCGGAACACCTGATGCAGAACCGCAACAGACCAGCTAAACTATAGGCGATACAAAAATGGTCCCATAGCAAAAATTGTTCCACGTGATGAGCATTTTCTGCTGAGAGAATAAATTTGAAGATCCGGAACACCTTATGCAGAACCGCAACAGACCAGCTAAACTATAGGAGATACAAAAATGGTCCCATAGCAAAAATTGTTCCACGTGATGAGCATTTTCTGCTGAGAGAATAAATTTGAAGATCCGGAACACCTGATGCAGAGCCGCAACAGACCATCTAAACTATAGGAGATACAAAAATGGTACCATAGCAAAAATTGTTCCACGTTATGAGCATTTTCTGCTGAGAGAATAAATTTGAAGATCCGGAACACCTGATGTGGAACTTCAAGAGCCCAGCTACACTATAACATATATTGGAATGACGTCTTAGCAAGAGTTATTCAGCCTTATGAGCACTCGCTGTTGACGTATAAAAATCGAAGATCTGGAACACCTGTTGTGGAACTCCAAGAGCCCAGCTACACCATAACTCAAATAGGAATGACGTCTTAGCAAAAGTTGTTCGGTCTGATAGGCATTTCCTGTTGACTTATAAAAATCGAAGATCAGAAACATTTGATATAGAAATTAAAACTATCACTAATTTCATTGCATAATTATAAAATAACATAAGTAGGAGGTACTACGCGGTGAAGGCGGGAACAGTTCAGGACTGATTTTCGATGACGATGGTATATCGTTGAAAATTAGACTCTACTGGCTAGAACTCCCATTTTTTTTATCGTATGCCTTCGGGCTTATGTTATTTGAGTGTTTAATTTCCTTTTCCATTTATCTTCGTTACACGGTAGCTTACCCGGTAACGCAGGGGAGCAGCCACTTAGATTTTAATTGATCAGGTATCATCACAATAAAACTATAACCATGCCTAGAAAGAGGTCAAATTCTTTCCAATGTTCCAAAGGTGCTAAATGATTAAAGACCATAAGATCCCAACAATCTACCGAAGAGCGTTAGGAGAGACTTGATGCTGTTCGAGAACATGAGGCTGCAACTCGCTCCGTGGAAACTTCTTGGGATCGCGAAGCACGCCTGCATTCTCAGCGTATTTACGCATCTACATCCAGGTCTCTAGAGACCAGTGAAGAATATGTGCGCGACTGACCGCTGATCGTGAACATCATGCACTGTCTCGCGAGTTGGAGATGTTCACGGAAAAAGCATGACGCTTGAGTTTTCAGCGTATATACGCATCGACTCTAGAGATAAGTGGGGGAAGGAGATGCGCGACTGACCGCTGATCGTGAACGTCACGCAACATATTATAGGCTATAATTTATTTTGGAAAATGGAACACCTAAAGTGAAAGAGATATAAAAATGGTACCATTGCAAAAACTATTCCACGTGAAGAGTGTTTTCTGCTGTGAGACTAAATTTGACGATCTGGAGCACCTGTAGGGGAACTCCAAAGCCCAGAGACAATATAACATATACATAATAGAAATGGCGTCTTAGCAAAAGTTGTTAAGTCTGATGGCATTTCCTGTTGACCAACAAAAATAAAAAATCTGGAACATCTTGAATCGTCTCGCGCATCCCATTGATTTCCCGTCCCCGGGCTTATAGAATTCGACATCAGATGTTTCAGATCTTCGATTTTGAAAACCCCGTTGTCGCTGGCATAAGCAACCGGATCCGCGTACGAAGTCGCGGGCAGAAGCTAGTTATAGACTAATTATTACACCTATACTCTGTGTCTGAAAATGATCGTGCTCATCATACAAACATTTGTCCTGGGTGGGAATCAAACCAACGACCTCCGGCATATCAGTCAGGGTCACTAACTTCTAGACCAACAGGCCATAAAAACTAAAAAAATCAATACCTATGTAATCATGTAAATTTTATAATTGTAAAAATATATTAAAAACAAAATGTGACGCTACATTAACTAAGAAACGATTCTGTAATAGGAAAGTATTACCTACCTACTTGTTCCAGTGAAAAAAAGTTAATGCCGTTAATTTTGATAACACCCAATAATTAGTAGGTACTTTGCTCAACAAAGTCACCATAAAGAGAACGTATTTTCGATGGAAATTCATGCATATTTTGCAATTTTTTTTGTCTACTCGAAGCTAGCTGTCATAGCTAAGGCATTGACAACACATAGCATAACAAATTTCCCAATAGAAAAACAGTTGAAGAAACAATATCATCTGCTCTGTCGCGTTTATTTTACGGGTTAAAAACATTTGAACTTTGTGTCATTATCAAAGTTACCCAAGTGTTCAGAGTAACTCGTTTTACCTATTTTAAATTGGTGTTTTTTTTAATTTATCTATTTTAACATAATTATACTTAACCCAAAGGATGGGCCAGTTCTATAAAATAAACAAAATAGAACCCTGTAATTATCAACGTACAAACTGGCAAGACTTTGGTAACAATTCCAGTATAAGCTGGCATCTTGAAACTTCGCACTACGCTGGAGCAGCTCAAGGTCAAATTGTTACACCGACGACGTGCTGCCTACTGTACAATCGCAACACAAAACAAGCACTTGAGATGTCCAAGAAACGATAAAGTGGTATCGGTATCGGTATCGAAACCAGATTATGATAATAAGTTATGAATTTCGGTCCCAAAAGAATTTTATCAGGAAGGCGGTATTAATTAATAAGCAAGCATTAACGTACTTTTGTACTATTTAAATGGTTGTATTCATTTATTTATTTTATTTTAAGGAAGGCTTACAGACTAACAATCCAGTGAATGAAGAATATAATATTAGCTCACAAGACGTTGACGCAAGAGAAGTTGAAATAACTAAAAACCTCTTAAGGGGTCATTGTACTCATAATTATATTATACTCATAATTAACTTGTACAATGGGGACTACCCTGAAATAGCGAAAAAAATGTAATGTGTATAGGGCAGCAGTTTTTTTTTGCCATTTGAAGTTTGGTCCCGCAGTACCTAAATTAATTAGAAATATTTTTCCTCGAATAGGTACCTACTTAGTTAAGATATCAATTTGTCAAGTCGTCAAAATACTTAAATAATATTGTTTCTGCATACCTACTCAAAATTATTAATTAAGTGTAAGTATTTATAATTTTAAAATTTTCTGTTAAACATTATGAAACTTATTTGTGCCGTCCTTTTTTGAGTCGGATCGCTATTTTCACGGTCGCCGGACGCGAGCGAGGCAGGCGCAGCAGGCGGCCGCTCAACAAAAAAACAACTTTCCTCGAAACAGCGATGGCGCTAAGTTTGCGACGTAACCGAAAACGTCGTAACCGCCTGTTTAAACCATGTTACTTGAGATCTTATAACAACGCAACAGGCTGGGCCGAAATAACTTGTTGATGTGCGTTGCGGGTGGGACGGGTGCGCGCGGGTGTAAGGGGGGCTAGCGCCGTCGAGCGACGGCCTGTCTACGGCGGCGAGTCGGCGACACCCTGTCTGCCACGGTCGGCGCCGTTGCCGTTCCGTGCGCATTCCTGTCCGCCCGCACCCCTCGATGCTCGTGAGCCGCCCGCGCGCACACAGTGGCAACATCGCATGCAAACTTGTTTCGTAAACGGATGTGGCAGCGACCGGGGCAGGGCACGTTTGTCTGTCCTCTTCTATAATGGGAAATTCTTTAAGTTTGAAAGAGATAGAAATGGTGGCGCTACGTGCTATCGGCTCCCACTTGCGGCGTTTTTTCACGCCGAGAATGAGGCGAGATTACTGCCTAAAGCAACGTACACATGTAAGTTTTTATGATACCACTTTATATTATAAGTTGCGCATTTGTTAAGAACTATTTCGGTAGATTACCTCAAGTACGGAAAATAAGCAGTATCAAAATGCTATTTCAGAGGTCTTTTATTTGGAGCAGAGCTAATGACCTTGTCTCGATAATTGATTACCTATTACTTTAAGTAATGGTTTTATGCAGAGATTTTGTGGTTAATTTAGTAGTAATAGAAACCAACAAATCGATCTATTTTCATACGTGTTCGGCAGAATATCGGTAGAAAACATAATAATAGTAAATATAAAATAATATATCCACTGAAACTGGCAGTGTGAACAGCGTTTTATATGTATACGAGACTCACGTCGCACACTCACGCACGTTGGACAGGCAGCGGCGCGCCACCAACATCCGCGCCGTGGCGCGGCGAGAGAGCAGCTACAGTCAGTTCGGCGCCGTCAACCGCCACGCGCACACGTATTCTCTTCAGAATGGCCGCCGCCCACACGCACCCGGCCCCCGCGCCCTCAGACCGTCGCTCAGAGGGCCGCGCTGGTTCCCGCCGTATCTTCCCACCACAATTTAAGCTGCAAGTTCTCGAAGCGTATAGACGCGACGCTCAATGTCGCGGAAATCAACGCGCCACAGCAAGAAAGTTCGGTATACATCGTCGTCAGATCCAAAAGTGGCTTCAAGCGGAACCTGCACTTCGAGCTGCTCTCCTGAGACGAGCACCACAGCCTGCACCGTCACCTCCACCGTACGCAGCGGGGTCTCCAGAGAGTGCTCGGTTACCTACGCCACCGCCAGTGATAGTACCCACACCGGTGCAAGTGCCCACGCCTTTACCAGTACCAGTACCAGTGCCTGTTCCTGTGCCTATGCAAATTGCCGAGCCTATCGACCTGTCTGTACGTCGACCTACACCACCACCTGCACCTCAACCGGCATATGTGCCTCACACGGCACCAAGTCCACCACGAAAGCCTTTCAAACTATTCCGGCCATATCTCCTCGGGGACGAAGACGAAAAGCGGCCATCGTTAGCATCGCTGCCTGTATCTAGCGGCGTCCATGTGTCAGCGTTCGTGCCGGTGCAGAGTGCGGCGGGTTGCGCGCTTGCTGCGTGCTCCGCACCGCGTTGGTGCTCGCCAGTTCCCTCCTTTCCGGCTCCGCTCAGATGAGAGTATGCCCGCGGAGCCCTGCTCCGTAACTCCTGTGATCTAGTCGCCGACGCCCGCCTGGCGCCGCCTGGGGCTTAGCCCTCAATCATCGTGCCTTAATGTTCACGCCGCCATAGTGCATTATGCCGTCATCACCCGATGACAGATATTTTGTGTATAAAGTTTAAGATTGTATTTTTATATGTGGGGTTTATGAAGCTTACCTACATTTATAAAGAGTAAATATTATAACTTCTATTATTATTATTAAATAAATAAAGAGGATTGTTTATTACAACGTATTTTAATTAATTAAATAAGAAACCACTGGTCACTCCGGAGCAGGTAGCGCCGGCGCCATCCGCCTGTCTACCTGATGTAATCCCCTATTCTATTATGTTTAAACATAATAGATGAAACTATGAAACATTTTTTTTGTTAAGTGAATGGAACACTCTTGGTTGAATACTCAACATAATTGTATCTACATTCATAAACTAAAAAGATGGTAGGTACCAATATTCTTTGTTCCTTACAATAAGATAAAACCTAGGAGGATCCTATCAATGCAATTGTAATCCGGTGTATACAATATTTAGCACCTCAAGTACCGGTTAAACCTTTTTGAATATAGATCTAAAAAGCCCTAATACGTACACACTTATAAATATTATTAACCTTTTCAAAACCACGTGACAATACTATATGGCAACGTGGCATCAACGCAACTGGTAGTTAACAATAGTCATTCGTTTTATATCTATAGTTTTTAAATTTACAATATCACCAAATCCATGTACAATAATTACCTATAGTTGTTTTATTATGACGCCTTGGACAAAGTAGGTACCAAAAGTTACTTACAGTCTATACCCATATTAAGAGCTAAAACCATGATTCACCATAGGCATTATTTTATAACTTTTACAAGACAAAATTCAGATACACAAACACTGTAGAATAGCTAAAACAACAAGACAACAATATTATCCCAGACTTGTTAATATATTGCAAAATTTTATACTCAAAAAGTTTTTCAAAGTTTTCTATACTATTTTCATCAACTTATTTTTTTGGTATATGGCAAAGGTTGAATACCTAGGCTTTATTATTTATTTTAAGCAACGATATAAGTGTTAAAACGGACTTGGTAACAAAACTTTTTTCGATAATAGTGATGGGATATCGTGGTATCGATCGATACCGGTTGGAAAAATAATGTACTATTTTTTTGTTTGTTCTTAAATGTTGGCTACAGGTAATATACCGGATATAGTATATCTAAATCTACGAATGCTTTTGTTATATTTTCAGTCCTAAAATTTAATGTCGGAAAAGGCGATAAATAAAGAAAAAGTTTATCTTAAAAATAATAGTAAGAACAAAATCAATGTCACTATTGTACTCACACACACCACATCATCACATCACCGCTTCGCCGTTTGTAAACCTGAATCCTTATCCTCAGTTGCAAATGTTGCAATTACATTGGCTGCTGACTACAAACTCCAGTCTATTTACTATTTAGGTGTAAAAATATTTTTACAGGTTTTACAGTGGTAAACAGCCAATTGGGCCTTTATGAGCACTTATGACAGCCCATAATTGTTTATATTTTTAAAATAAAGGTTCTGACTGAATGTTTACAATGTTTATAATATATTTCAATATCTACATTATTTAGTGTAATATTTTTGGGAATATTTAAGTAAACCTTTTTCTTTAATTTTTTTTATGGAAACTTATCCCAACACAAAATTAATGTATGTAGCACGATGTCGTGTGTAACACGACGACCAAACCGATAGACCGATAGACCAAACTTTGAAGATAACTTCAAAGTTTGGTCTATCTCTCTTTGGTCACGTCAAACGCGGCACACCTAAGTAAGATTGATCAGCCGGTCGATTCAGTAAAAATCACGCCGTGAAAACTTGGGTGAAGTGAACTGAAGTGAAGTGAACTGAAGTGAATTTTTTAGACAACCCATCTGTGATATATTTATTGACATATTAAATTACACATAAAATTGGTTTCATTCATTAACCAGCTCGGTTAAGGTCGTTCTTAACGGGATCCTATACTATAGCATTAGTATGGAATAACAGCTCAATTCGCCCTCATTACGCCTACATTTTCAGGCAGTGATTTGACCAGAATCGCACTGCAGTGCTGCCCAAGTACATATTTGTAACATAGAGCGAATACGGTCTTATTTTCCAGCAAAAACATTCTGTGTGGAGACTAAAACAATAAAGTAGTTGTTTTATTATTGAGTACTTTGCGGTGTGGGGTAACGTAATGGCGACGAGCAGTCTGGCGCGGCAGGGCGGCACGGCACGAGGCGAGGCGAGCCCCGCCGCGCCGGTCCCCGGTCGCATCGCATACCCGCAACACATGCGGAATGCCTGTATCATATGCCGCAGTAGGGCCGCCACTCTGAAGATATTATGGAGAAGAAAAAAAGTCCGCCACTTACCAGTTACTGGCCATTAAAATAATTGGTTTAGTACAATTCAATTAAAACACGTAGCCACTGGAACTCGTAGGAACGTAGAGGCAGCTAGGGTTGTCATGTTCTCCCATGCGATAATAGGTAGAAATTCTCAACTGTTTTTGTAATAGATAGTCCACGGTACATCACACCGACACCTGCTTTCTGAAAGGCTCCTCAAGCTAATTTCACAGCAGTTGACATTAGTGTAACAATTCGTTAGCCAGTTTTTGTGTTCCCTTTTCTTTCACGCGAAACCCACCGAATGTATTTTAATGAAACTTTCCAATAATGTAGCTTATACATCAGAATAACACATAGGCTATAAATCATAAAGATAATGTGTGAAATAACCAAATTATAACGATAAGGGTCAAGTAAGAAGGAGAAATTTTTGCCATCTGTGAGCTATTAAGGCGTGCGCCGCAAAAACCGTTGGAGTAATGTATTATGGAAATGCTTATCTTAAATAGGATGGAAATGTCTATATTTTATTTGTAAACCATCATCACCATCATAGTGAATAATAAATACAAAAAAAAATGCAATTTCGATGAATTTTGGTAAAAAGATAGATGGACCTTGGTGAAGGAAATATGCTACTTGAATTACTAATTCTGATGAGCCGTCCAAGTCGCGGGCACCAGCTAGTAGTTAATATTATCACTATTTATCAGGTACCTAAAAGATATCTTTAGCTAGTTTATAATTTATTCTGTGATAAGACCCTGTCAAAAAAAAAATGATTTTAATCTATTAGGTATAACTGTATTGAAAGGCTGTAATACTTACTAGGTAGTTCTAGTCAATACTAATATTATAAAGAGGAAAGATTAGTATGTCTACATGATTACATGGAATAATTCCATGTAACGCATAAACTGAAAAACTACTGGCCTGATTTGAGAAAATATTTTACCGTAGGGAAACTTTTACTTTTTATGCCTGTATTCCCACGGGAACGTGAACTACGCGGGTGAAACTGCGTGACGTCCGCTACTAACATATAATGTAGCCAGACAAAACAATTCTCAGAATATTCTACCAATTTGCCGCTCCTGTGATCAGTGAAGAACAGTAGGAGTAGAATTAGAATCTTATCCTCGCTGGTCATGAGTTTCTATGACATAATTCGATTTCAATCGAACTAAGATGACCAAGGTAAATCAGGATCAGGAATCAGGATAACCGTTTATACATCAAACTATGATCATTAATGAGGTTATATAACTCGTTCTAATAAATCAGTTCCGGATTGATGAGGTGTTGTCGGTTCAACCAATACCCTCTGTAATTTGCCTGTTGTAACCACAAATGAGGATTACTTTTAAAAATTCATCAAATTATTGAATTTTAAATTGAATCACAATCACGAATATTATCCTATCCTACTTCCTACTACTACCCATTACCCACACTGTCAACTTTTTGCTTACCGTTCTTTTGGCTGATTGCAAACATCGAACGTTCATAGACTATAATTATTATCTGAATCATTATTAGCAAGCCCATTACATCACATAAATCTTAGGTAGATACCGTTCATTTCTTTTAACGATTTGAATTTCTGCGGGTATAAATGCATTTTTAAAATTTTAACGGATCAAGTAGGTATGAATATCCTACTATCCTACTAATATTATGAACGCGAAAGTTTGTGAGGATGGATGGATGTATGGATGTTTGTTACTCTTTCACGTAAAAACTACAGAATGGATTTTAATAAAATTTGGTATGGAGTTAGCTGACGCCCTGGATTAACACATAGGCTACTTGGTATCCCTGTATTCCCACGGGAACGGGCCCTACGCGGGTGAACCCGCGGGACGTCTGCTAGTGATGGATAAGCATATTAATGTAATATTGTTTCATTCCAAATATAAATAGTAGTGATAGCTTAGTGGTGTGACCGGCGGGTTGCTATATCTTAGGTCTCGCTCGAGTTCGTACCCAAGGCACCCACCCCTAATTTTTCGGATTCATGTGCGTACCTATTGTATAATTATCATTTGCTTCAAATGTGGTGAAAGAAAGCATATTTCTCGAGGGTATGGGATGCTAAATCAGAGGCCTATGGGCGGCATTAGAACTCTGACAACAGGTTATAAGCACTATTTCACTAACCACACAATACGAAGAGATTCCAATTTGTGAGGTTCTTATTTAGTGTATGGTAATTATTTTCAATCTCTAAGTGATTTTTACAAGCTTTTATTGAATTTCACTTGTCCCGATGTCTGTCTGTAATAAAGTTTTGCAAGTTAAATTAGACACTATTCCCGATATCCGATTGAGCTGAAATTTTGTAATGTTTAATAATGTTTTTTTTTTTTTTATTTTATGTTTATAAGGTAAAGACAATGAACCAATCAAACAATTTGGCATCTTGTCAGATTGGCTTGGTCAACATGCCATAAGTATATAGGTACATATAAAAGCCCTTAGTTTGTACGCTGCTTCAAATTCACCTAAGTACTAATAATAGGTAAATGTTGATAACTTTGTAAATAGCAGGAATATAAATTAAATAGAATCCACACTATAATTCATATTAAAACAAAATAATCCAAGACAATGTTTTAAAAACAGTTTGTATTTTTTTTTATTAAAAAAAAACTACACAGTCGTGTGTAGCTTTTTTCAATTAAATAAATTAATAACTTTTCTGAAACATATTGTACTTATGGGTCTATTTCTAGACAATATTTTTTCCGCTTATTTGGGGCTTGTTCTACTAACTGCATTATAAAGCGAAATTACAATTAGAAGTGCTGTGCCTGTACGTAGCTCCCAGTTTTCTTTAATTTAAATAGGAAATTTTACTTTTCCACTTTGTTTTTTTAAAGTTCTTTTATTTTATTATTTATTAATTTAGTAATCATACAATCTGTGAAAACTTGAACTATTTTCTTTTTCGGCTTTAAATTATTTGATTATTTGCTATTTACTGCTCCTGATTAGCTTGTATACCTACCTTATAATAAAAAATAATATTCTCGATCATAATAATTATTTATTTACCAAAGTACAATCAAAACTTTAATAAAAAAAACTCTAAGGGCCGATTTCGAAATCATGTTTTATCTGAGGAAGAAAAGGGCAGGTTGACAGCTTTTATATGGGAAACATGTTAAATAATTAAATTTATGCTTTAGAAATAAGCTATTGCTTTTATTAAAAAAATAGCTAAGTAATGTCATTTATTTTTATTTATTTTATTTATTTATAACACACATACATACAGCTATCATTACAGAATTTAATCCAATGCGATAGATGTAGACACATAATATAAATTTACAATAACATTCAATTCAATTACAATAAAATTCAATTCAATTACAATAAAATTCAATGATGATGTCATGATTTCAAGAAATAGTCTTTTGATCGCATTGTGTGTAAATGTTTGTTTCTTTCGCAAATATATATGAAAATAAATATTTTAACAACACAAGCTCATCAAGCAATCAATAAACCACGTAAGGAAAAAATAGAATTCTGCAAGCTGGTTTAAGCTTTCAGCTAAATGTATAAAAATCAACCTAAACCTATTACGCATTTTTACAAAAGAATAAAATAACTCGACTACTTAACAATCAGGTCTATATGAAGACAAAGTATAGACAAGTGCTGTGTTAAAAACACACTCATTGAGTAGTTTTAGTTGGCGCTCTTTCCCGCATTGTGAAACTAACAGGGTATAATTTAAATCCCATGTAAAACAAGAATATTGAAAATTATTTTATTGGAAACACTGAAAGGAGGAAATTTACATAACAAAATCCCTAAGGAAACATCTAGTAAGTTTCATCATCAGAGCTCAAAATAATTGCAAACTACTTAAGTTGCCAAATGTTTCCCTTCAGCTCGCATTAAAAATATGCTTTAGGACCTGTAAGTATTTCTGTGGCTCAGCCGGGCACTGACGGCAGCGTCGGCCACTGACGTGTGTTTGACGTATTGGAATATTTCGCCATGTTTTCGAGCTGAGGCGGATAATTTAGCGTGCCACATAATACCTAGTGTTTGAGTTGCATTCGCAGATGTGAGTGTGATATTTACGATGCTCTGCCGGACGACGCGATGGGCCATAAAACAAGTAGGCACAGCATCAACTATGAAGTCAAGGATATTTTTGGCACACGCTAGCACAGGATACACTCTCCGTTATAGTTCACGGGTCATTTAACAATAGTCTTTCTTCATACGTTTGCATTTTAACGTTTACTGCAGTTTCGTCTGTTCTCTCTTGTATTGTTAGGTATTATTTGACGAACATCTGGATTGTCATTAGTTGAAAAAGGATTAAACCTTGACGATCGTTTGTGTAAGGAATATATCTACTCGTAGTTATGAATGTTCTAGGCCTGCCTGTCTTACAAAAAAGAAGGTAGGTAATGCAAAACTTAATGACGCATGACATAGGTATTACGGATTTATGACCCTTATACGACTTTTAAAAGGGCATTGAAGTCATGGTTCAGCAAATAGCAGACCGCTGAACTGACTTAGGTAGATCTATTTATTAATAAAATGTTAATGAAATGAAAACCATTGTTGAAGTTTGAAGTGAAGACCCGTTTTACAAACGCCTCCACCTTTATAGGATAAAAGTTTTATAATTTACTTTTGTAGCACTTTGTTGCTAGTTTAATAAATTAAATGATCTAGTTAGATTCATATTACAGAACTCTACTCAAAATTCAACTTATAAGTAATACTTGAGTCTTGAATAAGGTCCTGTAGAAAATACGAGTCTAAGTTAAGGGGCCAGAGTTTGGACTGTCCCTAAAAAAGAAATGTTTTAATGTTTATCACACGTTGAAATTTCATTAAATTCATCATCAAAATAATTAAATGCCCGTATTTCCAATAATTTAAGACTTCTCTCCTCTCTACTCTGCTCTCTACTCTTTTCCAGATTTTGCCTGGATTATGTCTGGACTTTAAAAGAGACCATGACCCCTGAGTTTCTTTCGGCATTTCTTCTCAGGGATCAGTCACTTTTGAATTGCCATAAAGTTTTAAATAAAATTACTATCTGAGAAGATCTACTTACAGAAATAAATATCAATTCATTTCGGACTCAGCAATAATCCCAAAATATAAATCAAAACCTTTATCTGTTCCATTGACCTTTATGACTCAAAGTTTAATTCTTTTTACCAGTTTTTAACCGCGTTACTACAAACCAAAAATCTCTTTTTGCATGATGTGGCTTGAACCCTGAAGCTGTTTAAGTTACAGTGTTTACGTTGGTCAGTGAAGTGAGTTTATTTTCCGTTTTTCCGCATGACTGCCGGAACGGTATTCTTACTTTTGTTCAACTTAATTCCATGACTACTATAATTGTTTAGTATCCGGATGTGTGCGTGTCGGCATAAAGGATATTCACTTTGGTGTTGTCTGTCTTTAGAGCGCGTTTGTTTCTTCAGCGCAAACACAGACTAATTAACCGCGGTGCCTTTGTTTGCCTCTTCCAGAAATTGCTTTAAATGTTAAGATGTTTGAATGTACCCGTTGCACCTCGATTTCTAATATGGTTCGCTTTGATGTTAGAGTCCAGTGCAGCTAGTCGTAATCACATAGACATATCTAAACTCTCACTGCTTTGTTAGGGTACAACTCAGATGAATGGAATGTGGTCCTTCCACCTTTATTATTTCACTCCTTACTTTGATTGTTATCATGATTTTAACCAATGCATTCGTTCACGACCCATGCATGAATAGACCACAATAATATGCACACGGCAATACATAATAAATTAAACTTTATGTAACAACTGACCATGTAATAAAACTAAATGAACGGTAAATGGTTTGTCGTACTTAGACTGTCGATATTGAGCAGGTAGGCATTCTAGGACTAGTTTCTAAGAAGCCTTATACAGTGCAATGCGCATTATTGCAATGTCGTATACATTTAAGATACCCCTTAAATAATGGACAAGTTAAATCGCCACTCGCAAGAGTTAACCGCCTGCCTATAATTTTGATTCAAAACATTTTGCTGTTTCGTAGTATATAGTACCTAGTATTAGTCGACATCAGCTGGACTTGGATTGGACTTAATTGTGTTCAAAACCTCTAGCCTACATTACTAGTGGTTTTGAACACAGATGAATCAACATAAAACGTAGTACTATGTGAATATTATAACACTACGGCATTTTATTTGTCCCACTGCACGAGCATAAATCACCACGCTTGCTCTAGGCGGGTTGTCGATTTCAAACTACTTATGGTAAATTAAGGTCCAAGTTTCTTTAAGAGTATTCTATTCTAGTCTTACAAAGTTACGATGTTTTCCTGCTTTAAAATCTACGATGTCTCAAATAAACTTGGATAACACTTATGGATTGCAAAAGTCACATTCGTAGTTACCTAAATTTGACCTCTTAAACTCGTGTATGAGAGACGATGCCATAACCACTGGGCCATCACGACATGTTTTTGACTTGATTTACTGAATGTCATGTCTTTAGGTAGGTACTGATAAGCCTGAAGTTTTAACAATAATAGAGCAACCTTTAAGTCTCCCTGAGGTGATCTCCTAAATAAATCAGCTCGGAGCGGAGTCACGTCACTCCTTAGCACATAAATAGCTCAAGTCACAAGACAGACCGGTCGGCGCGGCGCGCTCGCAGCACAGGGGGGATGCGCGGCTGCGCGCGCGCTGCGTTTGTGTGCGGTGTTCGATGGCCGCTCCGCTTGGCGCCAACGCCGCCCGCGTGTTATTTCCGACGCCATTACTCACACGGGCTTCGACTAATTATAATATTCAGCGAGCTCACATCGGCCGACTGTCCGACGAGTCCGTTCACATATCCTGCACGCACAGCACAGCCAAATTGTTTTCTCGTGAATGTTATTTTGAGGTCTACGTAGAATTTTACTGTCGTTCTACTAAAGATGCGGTTTGTATGTCTACCTACCCAAACTTTCCACACAAAGTAATCGCATGATCATCCTCAAAACAAGGCATTGTTAAAAGGCACACAAGCCGGCCGGTTCTGTTAATTGATGTCGTCTGGCTTTGATAGCGGCCGTTCGGTGAGATCAGAGAGGTGTCGGCGACGTTGAAACGGCTCTTCTCTGTAAACACGCCTGTTGCTTGTGTAGTCGTGTAACGCAATCAGCACGCCCTTTGACACCAGCTTCGGTACCTCTGATAATATAGTTGGAACTCATCGTACCGTTTGGCACGTTTATAGCAAAGTTAACCTCATTCAATTTACTTTTGATGAACATTTCAGACATTTGCATTTTAGTAAACTTTTACTAGTTTTCTTATACTTGAACAAGTCTTCAGACTGAATCAAATACATCGTTCACCAAACAGTAAGTGTACTTTCATTATAATGAAGTGTTTAAAACATGTTCCTTCTCACCTACTTGATCAACCAACAAACCCAAACAAAGCCTCTTATAGAAGCTGATATGATCCGGAGCAGGTCGAAGAAGATAGATAAGTACCTACTTATAATAAACAGGAACAAGATGATGATTGTATCTAATGTTATCTGATAAATGTTCGTACAAGCCAGTTATAAAACCTGTAGCAGATTTTGCAAGTTAAGATACCTAGTAAAGAACAATTCTTTTGAGGATCAGCAGAAACCTTATAAAAATCTTATATAGGTACGAAACGCTCGGTACGACTCAATCTCTCGTCTTGTTGTTAGTGTGAATTTATCTTATGTCTACTGGGATGTTAATAGGAGGTGCACACCAGCCTTAACACTCTTTCAATGGCAATGGCATTCGGTCATTTCGACAATCGTCTACTTCGTTTGGTAAAACCAAAGACATTCAATACCTTTAGACCGGACATCACGAACAAAATTTTCGTCCGAAAAAGTGTGTCCTGCTGGATACAAGTCTATGAGTTTTTTGTAGTACGCTCCGCTGCCGCTCCAATATTCATATATTATTCTAGATGGCGTTACTGAGACATGGGATCAAAGTTTTTCTATGACATTTCCTTAAGGGCATGTCAAGGAAATGTATGTGGCAAAACCATAGACATAGAGAATGGACTGCGTGTTCTTTATCCAGTTGTAAAGTAATACTGGTAAGAAAGTGTGAGAGAGATAAAGCGAACGTGCGGACAATAGTTGTCTTTTTCTTTCTTTAATCACAGACCTACAGACAAGAGACAGGTAGAGAGGGACTGTGCGGTCACGCACAGTCCCTCTGTCTTTTTCTAGGCAGTGGTCAATTTTGTGCGGGTAGGTATTGCTCAGTCCGTTCTCTATGTCTATGGGTAAAACAAAGCTCTTCTATGATTCTAATAGTCACTATATGGATATTTTGTCAGAAGTATAACTTGTATATAGTTTTGCTATCGAAGTCTTGACTAAAAGCCGTTCATATATATATATATATATATATATATTGGGAAGATCATCCTGTTATTTTAAATGCCGGAAAAGCAACATGTATTTTTTTTAAGCATTATTATTCGACACATTAAGCATGTCTCTATAGGTACAGTAGGTAATGAATTTGTGAATGAGGCATTGCACGGTTGCTATGATAGATTTGTGTTGATAGTCGATATATAATGAGTTTAACCGATAGATTAGATGGCACTGGCGGTCAAGGTTGTCGCACTCAGATCCGGCCACTCATTTGCCATAAAGCTTAGCATTTTTCGTCGGGGATAAATATCGACAAGATGCATTATTATACAGGCTGGTAAAAATCAATAAGCTCTGAATTAAAACCACTCTTAAAATCCGTAAGATAGATTATTTTACCTTAAGGAAAAATTGCTTTATTAAAAAAAAACTGCAAACTACATTCACAGATAGACGTACCTAAACCGGTAATCAAATCCATTGAAAATTCACAAAAACACTCACTTTAAAATTGACTAGGCGGTGCGGTCAATGTGCACGATAAAATTTGTCTTAAAACCATGGGTCTAATACTCATCCGTCGTACAAGATATCCATGTATATTTAGTGATTACCTAAGACTAAATTTGTTCCCTTTCAAAAAGTCTATGATATTCAAAGACATTCTGTAGAAATGCATGGTAATTTAACTCTAAGTAACTTGTATAAGACTTAGAGCCAAATTTTCAATCGACAAAATAATTACTAATGTCTGAGGGATATACATATAATTATGGTGCTTAGACAGATTTTATATAGATTTATTAAGCCGAAAGAGAAATCTGTTAATGCATGTTCATTACTTTTACAAACAAAATAATGCTTCCTTTACGTAAAATAGTCGCACTATCTTAAAAATTTAAAGTGGTTATCTTCGGGGCTTATTGATTTTTTGAATATATATTTGCAAGGAGCTTCAAATATCAGACCTAACATGCAGGTATATATAGGGATCTAATTGTCCTTACAGTTATGAAAATTCGTTAACTCGACATTAAACATTTAAGTATTAAGAAACATAAAAAAAAAACACATAAGTACTTATTAAAGTAGGTACTGTGAAACAGAACACCCTAGATATACCTAAACACGTCAATGAGATAAGAATTTTTCAGCAGCGATGACCGACCATGACGTTGGTAGACCTACGTGTGACTTGTTGCTAAAATAATGGTGGATGTGTTGTTTGTCACATCAACAGTTTTTACGAATATTTGTAGCTTTGTTAGTCATCACGTCCCGCGTCCCGTCGTTTAGTCTGCAGTGTCTATACTGTGAGTTAGTATTTGCTTTATGAGTGTAATATCATTATATCATTAATGCACTGCTCTAAGACTGCGTTTATAGGTCATCATGATAAAGTTACTTGCCCATGTTTCTATTAAGTATATACCTACCTAGGTGCTTATACAATTAGCGTCTCTACATAGACCGGGTTTCTTAGGGGCTACCAACCTACTATTAAATTATAATATAACCGGACAATGAAGTTTAAAACTATTTCTGACACAGTAAAACGAGAACTATGTTTTATCTCGTTCGACTTTTAACTTTTTCTCTGAGAAAAATAATGTGATTCCCCAATGAAGGATTTAATAATTTTACCTAGTAGGTACCTAAATATCTTGCCAATTCTTCGTTTTACGAAAATACTGTTTAGTAGGGTCGCCTGGAATTTTTAAACATTTTACTTTACTTGTTAGTTTGACGTATAAAAGTGCCTTTAATTGGTCTAATTGAAATATATGATTTGCCTTTGATTTTGAACCATGAACCATCATTCGTATAACTTAAACAAGCAGAAAACAAACTAAATCACTTTCAGCCTTACTATAATCTCCAAGAAATATACTTATTAAAATCTGGTTTTGATGTTCCTAGTAGGGCATTACTTATTATTAGCAAAACTTTTAAAAACCAATAAAGATCTTCATAGTTTTTAAAATGTGACACAATTTTCATGATTGCCTTCATAGCGTTTTTAAAGTGAACTTCATTATAATGCCAGAGCAATTTTCTTATTGGAACGTGTTGTGGTGAACTTTACCTTCAAGACAAGGGTCAATGGTGCGACAGTGAACATTTTTCGCACAGTTTCAGGAACGACGACCGGCCGTGACGCAAGTAAATTCGTGCCAATGAAAGCACTAATCACTTACACTTCTTCTTGTGGGCATTGTTACACCTACCGAATGTCAACGTGCCAAGACAATATTTTTGGAATTCTAAATTTATCGTTACCAGGCTAATTTCTTATTCAATGTAGTCTTTGTAAATTTGAGGGAAACTCTTCTCAATATATTCGGATGGATCGATACGAATATTATCTTGATAAGTTTGATGAATTCCATCGAAAATAGATTTTCCATACGTTTTATTGTTGCAAAAAACTTTCCTAGGCATATACAGAAACAAAAGAATTATAAGTACCTATATGTATAGTTGTATACCTAGTAACAAACTAGCAACATCATCAACTTATTTGTTTTCGTAGCAATCGCTACAGGCTGAGATCATTAAAACGGGTTCATATCAGTTTCCAAGAGTTTTTAACGGTTGCCCTCTTGATAAACTCCTGTTGATTGTGCGGCTCCGCCACACGGGCGGACCACCCGAGCGTCAGAACGTTCTGTGACCGGTGTCATAAATATCTGTGGCGCAACGAGGATCATCCACGACAGCATCTTGAGCCCTGATAAGCTTAAGATACATGATAGCGTACGACCACCAAATCTGTTTGGATATTTTAATCCTCTTTGTTAAGTGCCATCACAGAACAGATTTAAGTCCATCGTGCTACTTAACGTCGTAAAATAGGTCATCATCTTTACAGCATAATAGGCCTATGCCAAGTAGTGTCACAAGATTATTTCCAGCTCGAAACCTTTTGCTCTCATCTACCATCCATTTTGCGTGCAATGTACACAGCCCACTGAGTTTGGCATTTTTTTCTGGCTATGCCAGTTGGGTACTATGGCTCTCTTACTTCTGATACGATCACGCAAGTTAACTCCAAGCATAGCCTTTGGATTGCCTTACACCTTCTAATGAGGCCCTTTGTGAGCGACCACAGTTCAGTGCCATAATAAGTTATCACTGGTAACACGCACCACACGTACCTATATAGGTAGGTATAATCAAAATGAATGTACGGACTATAATGAATAGTTACAAAATCGTTATTCTTATCAATTAGTGGTAAATCCATATGGAGTAGATGACCCAGTTTGAAACAAAGAATGAGTCAGGCTCGTTGTCATTGTAGAAGTATGCCCGGCCGGTCAATATCTGGGGCTGTGCTGAATGTTGCACAAAATCCCAATAACAATAATGTTACAATTAGGTATACCTTACCGACAATATTTGAGATTTTTAAACTATATTTCATGTAAAAAAAACGTTAGTTTCAGATAAACTTACTTAGTGGTCTGTGTCTCAGTTTGCTCCATTGCAATGGTTATGATGAGCGATTTTTGTAAAACTTGTCATAAGAAATAACAGCTTTCTTAAATTGTCATGTAAGTTCATATAAAATCGTTCTGATCGTAGGTAATGATGTTATGTTATCGATACCCAATTTCACATAGTTTATAATAAACTGGTTAGCGAAGAAGTTGGGTGCGCCAAGTAATTTGCTGTGAGCCGGTGCGCGGGGCAGGGGAGACCACTGAACATTGGTTCCGGGGTTCAGCGACAACTTGTCTGGCAGGGCCGGCGCCCGGGCTCCGCACCGCGCCCCCACCCCGCCGCATTATTATGGTCCTGACGCCGCCGCCGGCCTGTGCCCCCTCTTGCTCTTCACCGCGCCTCCTGCCGCTGCGCCCGCGCCACCGCTTCTCAGAAAACGAATCTGGCGATATGGTGACGCACACATTGACATTTGGCAGTTGATACGACGACACAGTTTCTACGACGGGAAAACTTAATTGATGTGCCAATAAAGATTGCTTAGACTCTAAAGGAGGTACCTACACGGGACTCAAAAGCGAAAACCAATTTTGCGCAAGATAACTTTCTATCAGTCTCCTTAAAATACTAAAAGGAACTAGGTTGGGTACATAATACGGCAAACATAAAGTTGTCTAATAAACGTGTCGATCAAGAAAGATACGCTCTTTCAATAAACAGGCGGCTTTTACAATACACGTGTAGAACATAAACAAAAGCAATAATTTGCTATATTATGCAACCAGAAAATATTGGAACTCTACATTATGACTTAGGCTTATCAGAATATAGATGTTACATGGATTGCTTTGTGAAGAAGTG
This sequence comes from Euplexia lucipara, assembly GCA_921972225.1. NCBI lineage: Eukaryota > Metazoa > Arthropoda > Insecta > Lepidoptera > Noctuidae > Euplexia > Euplexia lucipara. Next base: position 17,342,985 of record OV179145.1, on the reverse strand, counting down.
CTTTAGTCAGCCACACTGCCACATTTGGAAGATAAAAGCATAAATTGTTTTTGTATGTTTTATTTCTAGAATTAATTATTTCTTAAGAATGTAAATTAATTCGTAGAAAACTAACTTTGAGATGATCTTAAAATCAAAACAGGCCACGTTTTTATCCTAGGCTAACCTTTTACTAGTCATTGAATCGAACTGATACGTTTGCATCATGCAGATAATGTCCACACAAAGGAATATTATGTTCAATGCTCGTGCTTCGTGGACGCATCACATCACTCCTACATAGATAATGTATTGGCGTTACATATAAATAGGTGTGTCAAAGTAGGTGTGTTGCTGGCTATGTGTGCGTTGTCGGTGCGAGTAGATAATTTATCGAGTAAAGTGAGCACCGCTTGCCGCTACGCAGCAACTTGCCCGGTGTGGTGAGGTGGGTCGCACTTTATATGGAGAGTTGTCTAATCCACTGAATAAATTACCATTGGGCCTAGGTTTCTCCTGAATGACTAATGGACATTTAAAGAATTAGCTCAATGCGCATGCCATTCGCTTTCCAATTTCTACCTATGTCAATAGCGACAAACCTATAGGTGGATATTCTTCATAATGAGGAAGATTTATAAATCATATTAAATCTACATTGTACTTTGTCCGTTGTTAACAAAAATAACATTGGTGGACTTATGACTCTAAAGTTGACAACATAAACACGTGGCTTAGTCTTGACTGGCCTGTTGGTCTAAGAGTTAGTGGCCCTGTTGACTGCTATGCCGCAGGTCGTTGGTTCGATTCCTACCCAGGACAAATGATTGAGTGATGAGCACGATCATTTGTTCTGTGACTGGGTGTAATTTATCAATACCTATGTATGTATTTAGAAATATATAAGTATGTTTATCAGCTGTTTAGTACCCATAAAACAAGCTCTGCTTAGCTTGGGACTAGATGGCGTTGTGCGAAAGTAGTGGAATTTTTATTTTATTTATTTATACATAGTATTGTTAAGTAGCAGATAATATCAAGAGTCATAATGAGACTTTTACAGTGATTAGTGCATCTAGAATATATCTATCTGTCATCGCAGGATATTGTCGATAGTTTCGTTTCAATAAAGGCGGCGGTACCAGGCAGAGCTACTTTTATTGCGCGTGCATGCGAATGTGTGCATTTATTTTTTTGTTCTTGTTCGATTTTACTTTGGTTAGGTAGACAGAAAGACTTTGAAAGCAAAAAATGCTAAATTAATGTTGTACACAACCAATTTATATTAAGAATATATAAAAAAGGAAATACGTTTTTTAAAGAAACGAACTAGGCTAATTTTAATTATTTTTCCACCAGCAAACAAAGTAAGTTTGATTAAAAGCTAGCATTATAAACAATTGAATATTCAGAGAAAACGAAAAAGATTAGATTAAAAGAGAAGATTATTTTATCAAGTTACCCATCAACTGTAAATGGACGGGCGCCGGCCGCGCAGGTAGAGATCGTAATTCCTCGAAAGATGAGGAAGCGCTACAACCAACAACACGGTAAATTAGTAAGGGCAGGATAAAATGAAAGCACAGACTGACAGACGCACGCTGTGTGAAATACGCACCAACAAACATACGTAAGTATATTGAAATGTTTATTAAAGTCCAGGGGGAAACACTAAGGCAGAGAGTTAGATATCTTGCTGTAATCCTTGCTAAGACGGGTCTTAGCTTATTATCGGCTAAGCTCATCACTAAACTTTGTTCTAAACCCAATTTATAATGTTTCAATAATTAATAGGTAAATTATAATGTTTTCATATATGATGGGTAGTGTCAAAAGATCTTAGCAAATGTGTGAGAGTCAAATGGACGTCAATTTTGAGCGTCTTTGTAAAATTGTGGTTGACTGAAAAAATACTTCGCTACAGTTGCTTGTCGACGCCAAGTCGCTGTATAGCTTAGGTAAGTAGGTAATTGGCAGTTCTAACATTGGCCACACCTAAATGTAATAGCCAAATAGAAACGCACTACTTAACGCACAGCGCAACAGTGAAAAATAAGCATATTAAAAAAAAAAAAAAAATTGGAAACTGGTAATTGGCCATATTTTATACTACTTATACTATATCTGTTTGACTGCCCTGTTGGTCTAGTAGTTAGTGGCCCTGACTGCTATGCCGGAGGTAGTGGGTCCGATTCCCAACCTGGACAAATGTTTGTGTGATGAGCATGATCATTTATATTTATTTGATTAGTTGTTAGTTTTTCTGAAAAATAAAATACGAATAAATATTTAGGGTGTCGCGTGGTATAACTATAAACTGACACTACTTTGGCTTGCCTCAGTTCATGAATGATCGTCTCTGAACACAAAATAATATAATCGTGATCACTGATTTTGTTAAATTAAAGCGTAAGTTTCTCCCATTTAAACTATCTTCCTTACTTCTAAATACCCTAATGCTTAAAATTCTCGTGTCACAGTGTTTGTTACCAAACTCCTCCATAGCTGCTTGACCGATTCTTATGAGATGTTGTGTGTATATTCAGTAGGTCTAAGAATAGGCCGTAACCCAATAAAAATGAATAAATTAATTTTAAGGTGGAACGAATTTGTCCGGGGCATCTAGTTGTAATATAAAAGTCGGTAAAGTTTGTAACACCAAATACAAGGGCGTTCTAACTGGAAGTTTTTTTTAAACGCAGAGGTTGGGTATTTACTTCGTGATTACAAATATTTTTGCTGTCATTATTTGACTTACTTGAGTTAATGTCCTATGCCCCCTAGATGGGGCAGAGGGCGTCCATAGATATCTTCCATCGCGATCGGTCTTGAGCTTCACGCGTCATCTGGCTCCACGTCAATCCGATGCTCGCCGCTTCTGTCATTATTTACTTACTGATAGTCTAAAGGTTCGCATTTAAGCTCTTTATAATCATTAAACCGCGTTATCTCTCCGAATATTTATTACTAGCTTCTGCCCGCGACTTCGTACGCGGATCCTGTTGCTTATGCCAGCGACAACGGGGTCGTCAAAATCGAAGATCTGAAACATCTGATGTCGAATTCTATAAGCCCGGGGACGGGAAATCAATGGGATGCGCGAGACGATTCAAGATGTTCCAGATTTTTTAACCGACTTCAAAAAAAGGAGGAGGTTCTATGTTCGTGTGTATGTATTTTTTTTTTTTTTTTTTTTTTTATGTATGTTACCTGATTTCTCCGCCATTTGTGGACCGATTCTCAAAATTCTTTTTTTGGTTGAAAGAGTAGATTCCTGAGGTGGTCCCATTTTAATTTGGTGAAGATCTGGTGCTGATCTTCGAAGATATACAACGGAACTCTTAAAAAATAGACGGCAAATCTATCGTGATTGCTGGAATCGCTTGGATGTTTAGCGTTTATACAACATCATGACGTATCATCAAGCCTGTATGCTCAGAGGGGTAGGCAGATGTGTTCAATATACCTAGATTTCGACAGTTAGGTATGTTATGTTTTATTTATTAGGGTTAGGTGGAAAACCCTATTATAATGACATGTATTGTTAACAATTAACAATATAAAATGAATTCATGGCAAATGTTTGTATGGGAACAACTAAAAATGGAAAAATAAAAAACTTTTTTACAAAAAATAAAACCGACTTCAAAAATAACACTAAACGGTGTAAAATAACTCTAAATTCGGAAGTCGGTGGCCCATCAAGAATAAGACAAAAGTACCAAAGCCACAGACTTACTAATTTCGAGTTATTTTACACCGTTTAGTGTTATTCTTGAAGTCGGTTTTATTTTTTGTAAAAAAGTTTTTTATTTTTGTTGGTCAACAGGAAATGCCATCAGACTTTTGCTAAGACGCCATTTCTATTATGTATATGTTATATTGTCTCTGGGCTTTGGAGTTCCCCTACAGGTGCTCCAGATCTTCAAATTTAGTCTCACAGCAGAAAACACTCTTCACGTGGAATAGTTTTTGCAATGGCACCATTTTTATATCTCTTTTACTTTAGGTCATCATAATATGTTGCGTGACGTTCACGATCAGCGGTCAGTCGCGCATCTCCTTCCCCCACTTATCTCTAGAGTCGATGCGTATATACGCTGAAAACTCAACCGTCATGCTTTTTCCGTGAACGTCTCCAACTCGCGAGACAGTGCATGATGTTCACGATCAGCGGTCAGTCGCGCACATATTCTTCACTGGTCTCTAGAGACCTGGATGTAGATGCGTAAATACGCTGAGAATGCAGGCGTGCTTCGCGATCCCAAGAAGTTTCCACGGAGCGAGTTGCAGCCTCATGTTCTCGAACAGCATCAAGTCTTTCCTAACGCTCTTCGGTAGATTGTTGGGATCTTATGGTCTTTAATCATTTAGCACCTTTGGAACATTGGGAAAAATTTGACCTCTTTCTAGGCATGGTTATAGTTTTATTGTGATGATACCTGATCAATTAAAATCTAAGTGGCTGCTCCCCTGCGTTACCGGGTAAGCTACCGTGTAACGAAGATAAATGGAAAAGGAAATTAAACACTCAAATAACATAAGCCCGAAGGCATACGATAAAAAAATGGGAGTTTTAGCCAGTAGAGTCTAATTTTCAACGATATACCATCGTCTCGAAATGCCTATCAGACCGAACAACTTTTGCTAAGACGTCATTCTTATTTGAGTTATGGTGTAGCTGGGCTCTTGGAGTTCCACAACAGGTGTTCCAGATCTTCGATTTTTAGACGTCAACAGCGAGTGCTCATAAGGCTGAACAACTCTTGCTAAGACGTCATTCCAATATATGTTATAGTGTAGCTGGGCTTTTGAAGTTCCACATCAGGTGTTCCGAATCTTCAAATTTATTCTCTCAGCAGAAAATGCTCATAACGTGGAACAATTTTTGCTATGGTACCATTTTTGTATCTCCTATAGTTTAGATGGTCTGTTGCGGTTCTGCATCAGGTGTTCCGGATCTTCAAATTTATTCTCTCAGCAGAAAATGCTCATCACGTGGAACAATTTTTGCTATGGGACCATTTTTGTATCTCCTATAGTTTAGCTGGTCTGTTGCGGTTCTGCATCAGGTGTTCCGGATCTTCAAATTTATTCTCTCAGCAGAAAATGCTCATCACGTGGAACAATTTTTGCTATGGGACCATTTTTGTATCTCCTATAGTTTAGCTGGTCTGTTGCGGTTCTGCATCAGGTGTTCCGGATCTTCAAATTTATTCTCTCAGCAGAAAATGCTCATCACGTGGACCAATTTTTGCTATGGGGCCATTTTTGTATCTCCTATAGTTTAGCTGGTCTGTTGCGGTTCTGCATCAGGTGTTCCGGATCTTCAAATTTATTCTCTCAGCAGAAAATGCTCATCACGTGGAACAATTTTTGCTATGGGACCATTTTTGTATCGCCTATAGTTTAGCTGGTCTGTTGCGGTTCTGCATCAGGTGTTCCAGTTTCCAAGATAAATTATAGCCTATGTGTTGACCAGACTTAATATCTATACAACAAAAAAAAAATCATTCAAATCCGTCCAGTAGTTCCGAAGATTAGCGTGTGCAAACAAACAGACAAACAGACAAACAGACAAACAGACAGACTTTTTTTTTTGGATTCGTGCTCTATTACTGTTTCTAAACCCCCCTCAATTATTATTTTTTAAATATATTCAATGTACAGACACAGTTTTTTTACAGTCTTATTATATGTATAGATTGATTGCCGGTCAAAAACATTATTTCAACGTGCAACGTAAGAGTGTGTCATATCTTCACAAAAAAAGTACTAAAAGTTTTTTTTAACGTTTTATACCTAAGCCTAGTATCCACTCGCCGCGAATTGCTGCAGAGCTGTCCTTATGATTAAGGGCATATTACTATTATGGGCATTCTTGAGTTATTAAGTTCAGAGACACGGAGCCAGCGAACCGTTGAAGGTCAAATGCTCATGTTACATTGCCATGCACAATATAGGTTTATACCTACAATAATAAAGGACCTACCTAGTATAAACAATACGTTCAGCGCTCATAATTTTTCGAGTAGGCTAAAGGAGTAATCACTGATTTAGTCCTTTTTAGAGTAAGAAAAGGCTAACTAAAATTACTCATAGTGTTGGCGCTCAATCGCATTTTTATAATATTATAAGAATGCGATTGAGCGCCAAATAATCTAAGAAAACTGTTTACCTCTTTTCGTAATCTAGGATGGAGCCGAGAGACTGTGGGATAATCCAGCAAGGTATTTGGGTTGGCTGTAATAAATAAATAATGAACAAGCTACAACAACGTTTAACTTGTTAATTTTAATCAGATGCCTCTAATGACTACTTCATTACAATTTCCAATCTGTTTGAATGTAGATAAGTAAGTGCAGTGTCGTTTAAATGTGTGTGCCTATCGCGGCCTTTCTTTTTGCCAGAGTCAGAGTCCTTAGAAGATTACAAATATGGCACTAGTCAAGTTAGGCTCAAGACACCTTGCCACGTCTCTATAATCAGTGTGTTCTGCCCACCATGACGTACGGTGCTGAGACGTGGACATTCACACAGGAGGCTGTATAAAAACTCAGAGTAGCACTAAGAGCCACGGAGCGTTCCATGCTCGGCATCTCTTTACTAGACCGAGTTCCAAACGCCGAAATCAGGAGACGCACAAAGGTCATGGATATTGGGAATCGCGTTATGGAACTCAAATGGCAGGACACCTAGCTAGGCGCGGTGATGGCCGGTGGCGTAAAGTTGTAACCGACTCGGTTACAACGTCAACGTCTAAGAAACGGCAAGACAAGTGTGGGGCGTCCAGCGGCGCCGGCGGCGGCGAGATGGGCGGACGACATTGTTGCCATTGCGGGAGTATCGTGGATGGAGGCTGGCACAGGGACGTGGAAATTGGCACCGGGTGTAATCAAGCTGTGGATGATGATGATGAGTAGGCTCAAAGGCCGACGCAGACTGGGGTACAACGCAGCGCATGAACCCTCCTACATCACTTTCGTGCATTACATTATGTTTCCTTTAAGCCATTGGCCAATCATAGATAGGGACAATTTTGTACTGCAATTATCCCGTCACGACTGTAATATACCTAGCTTAAAATAATTGGCTGTATGTATGACTTTTGCGATGACTTTTAAAACAAAATAAAAATATATGTGTCCAAAATATTTTCTGGTGACACTATAGGTTTCGCTGTGTCGAGGGAACCAATCTCTTCCTAATCACGTATACAGGATGGAAGGAACAGCCTCGTACATACTACCTCCTAGGCTACCCCCAGCCAAATTAAAACTAAATTTTTCGTCGGTTTTTTCCAAATTTTGGAAATTAAAAAATATATAGAGAGCCATAAAAAATCGTCTTTCTTGTCTAATCCTATAAGATTTTTCATTAACATGTAAATTAGTCACATCTTTCATTTAAAACCCAATTTGTTCGGCCAGAAAACTACTGATCATGATTTTTTTAAAGTGAAAAACATCATCAGGAAAAGCTTAGAAATAAGGGAAAGCCGACGAACACGACTGTATAAACAGACAAAAGTGATTTGATTTGAAAAAAATGAACGCTGGGTGGTCCAGGAGAATGTAGAGAAATCGTGGTTTCCGGGTGTGTTTCGATGTTCCACTTCCACCCCGTAAGAATAAGTTTTTAATTTTTCGATATTGGACTCGAGCCAGCTTCAACCAAGCCAGATGCAGTAGGTACCTAGTAGGAACTCATTAGCAGTCATCTAAAGTGCTAACTAGTGGAAGAACTAACTATTATCTACTATAATAAGTAGGAATGATCTCCAGTTAGCAGTGGCAATATAGTTGAAGGGTATTAAAATTCAGGCAATGGTTTTCATAAATTGTACTTGATGGGGTCTGGCGTAGCCGCTTAGGCAACTTAAAAATTATCTTTTGTACAGCTTATAACAAACCAACCTTTGTATGAATAATTTTTGTAGAGAACCAAACACCCCAATGTAGTTGAAAATTAGTCACTGATGAAAATCACCTGACCACCTCCTGAGGTACCTACCTAAGTAGGTAAGATCTGAGTAAGATCTATTAAAATTAGAATAAATATTACACAATATTGGCCGTGTTAATAAGTACGGCAAGTTGCCAGGCTACACACCCACACCCGGTACCCACCATGGAAACTGCGCCCATTCCCTTCAGCCCGCCATTCAAGTGACGCGGGCACCGCGTGACGACTAACGCTATACTTATACGTATACTAGGTACGCAGATGCTTTGTATTAATTCATTCACCAAGTTATTATTATTGTTGAAAAGAAATAGGTACCTATATCTACTTTTTATGAGTAATTTGATTGACGTATAGGTACTACCTACCGCAACTTAACCCATTTTCCCGTAATTGCTACTGCAGTCGCTATTGTACATTTGGTCACAAGTCAGTGGTGCTACGTTGATCTAATCTGGCTTCGTAATTAATATTATGGATTTTCGATACAATGCGAGGCCAGTTTATACCAGTTTAGTTCCCACAGACGTGCGGTCTACCGTACCTTTAATGTGGGTGGACAAACAAGAATATGTGGTAAGTAGGTACCTACTCACCACAGAACTTGCTTGTCAATTGATACCTACTGTATATTTTACAATAAGTACCTATTGTTTCTCCAAGTCTAGAAATTATAAGTTCGAAATTAAAGTGCTTATGAGTTTACTGCTCTGCTCTGACTAAATTCCAACCGTTATAATTAGCATGCCAACATACCTACATGCACAAAAATATTGAAGATAAATAAATGCTTTTAGACTTTGGATAATAATATCGGCCAACTACCTAGTAACATGTTCATTTGCAAGACTCATCAGTCCTTATCATGATGCGAACTTATCATTGATTGCTACTTGCGTTGGTTCATCGTCAATAAGCAGCCTATGTGCACAATCGCACGCAATAATTTTCACATTTGGAAATCAGGCAAACCCACCAGCGGTTTCGAACGCAGTTATCTGAAGTACCTACCAAAGTATCGGTATTTAAGGGCCCTCTAGCTTGGGTGAGCGTCAAGGTAAACCGGCACGGCTGCGCAGCGCCAGCGAGTCTAGTGCGGCCAGCACCGACCCCCCCCCCCCCTGCAACTTCCCTGCCCGCTCCCCGCAGCACCTACCTGTCATGCTACCCACGCAACCGATCGGCCTACGCGCCTTTGCTATGTTCATAAGTGTCTACGCATGATGCATATTAATGAGTAATCGTGATTCGTGCGTAAGGATGTCTAATCAATGTTGACAGGAGTCGTTGGGTTTTATTTGATATTCAGCTTAGGGCTGTAAATAAAGAACACCAATGATAGAAGCTGCGAATAGCCAACCGCCAAGAACAAGTTTGATGAGGGAGTTAATTGTATTTTCCAAACAGCAAAATGAACCTATACGCTGACGAAAGCACTGTTTACCTAACATGAAGTAATCACGTTGTAAGCTGGCCTGGCCACTATCAATCAAGTCATTAAAAAACATCAGTCAACAACAGAAAAAGTAATTAAAGGACTTGGCAAGTTGGCACGTCTTATCTATACCTTGAGGTCAGGGGGGTGTGCATCTCATTATAATAATGATCCGCGACAGAACAGGCTCGCAGAGTGAGTCATCAGCGGCATCGTGACACCGCTCACGTTCGTCGCCACTCGTCCGCCACATCACTACCTACCTCGCTGCTTCTTACAGCCGTTACACATGCATAGAAAACCAACGACCAACTTGCTACTTTTCAACGGACATATTCTGGATTTTACATAATATTGAATTACTCTGATAAGCACAAATTATACGAATGGTCCACATCTATGACCCTCGAAGAAATCAGAATCACTCGAGAAACATTCGTTTCACAAAACGTAATTTCCATTCTTAATTTAATTATTTTGATCTCATAATTTCCATATGAGCATTTAATTAAATGATAAGAAAGTCAGAAACAACATGGAACGATTTCTTATTATAAGAAAAATATGGATGTGAGATTGGATTTGTGGTTACTTTTCTTTGTTTTTAGTAAGTGTAATATATCATTGTTTAATCAACATTCAGTAAATTTAAGGTTTATAACGCTTGTGTTTTAATTGTTGTAAAGCAACAGGTGCAGTTGAGGCGCAGGACTACGGACCTCTAAAACATTTGGAATTTAAAACGGAACTTGCACCAGACGGGCACAGGTTGTACTATTGTACTAATAACCTTTAAATTATGTTTGTTTTAATATTCCCAAGATAGTTTCAACTCTTTTAACACCAGAATTTTTATTTGTCCAAAGCGTAGTTGAATGATCGGTGCCACCGTTTAGTCAAGTCAATAACTGTGTTTAATATTCAGGTGCAACGACAAATTAGGGTCATTGCGCCGGTTAGCGACCAGTTAGCTGAGTTGCCCACTTCAGATGAGTGAAAAAAAATGTTACATACACGCCACATAGTATGTGTCAATGCAAAAATGGTCCCAAATATAGTCTAGTTTTGATATAAAACATAAAATAATAGACTTTAATACACAAAATATTTTAAAATGCTGAAAAAGTGAAAATATAGCGAAAACGTTAGTTTGCGACCACTTTCATTAGTTAACGTCCGCCAGTAAGCTAGTTTGCGACCACTATTTTAATTATAAAAATATGACGTTTAAACAATTATAATTGATTTTAAAATGTTCCTAATTTTGGTTTTTAATTTAATATAATTATAGAAAAAATAATTGTTCACAAAAGTCCATTTCTTAACCAGCTTTTCGCCTTCTTTGGCTAGCAGAGGATCTGGTCCCTTTGTCTCGAAAGCATCAAATGTCTTCCCAGTAAACCGATCTTAAATTGTACTTAGAGGGATCTGATACAGTCTACACGTTTCACATATCCTGACAGTCCCCCAAAAAACCAGCCCTATGTCGTTTCCCAGTGTTTATATTAGGAACTAGCAGACGTCACGCGGTTCCACCCGCGTTGGTCCTGTTCCCGTGGGATTACAGGGATAAAAAGTAGCCTATGACATCCGGGAAAAGTGTAGCTTACCACCAGTGCATTTTTTTTTAAATTGTTTCATTTGTCCCGTATGTAGGGGGTAATCCCCCCTACATACAAACATACAAACTTATCAACAAACAAACAAATTTTACCTCTTTATAATATTAGGAATAGGAAATGGCAGAAAAAACTCCCCAGAAACACGCCTGTTGATAAGATAGAAGAACTGAGTTTCTAAATAATTCGTTCACATTATAAGGAAATCAATTAATTCAAATCAAATTATTTTGCTAGATGTTAGCTAGCACACTCCAATATACATAATACTAGTCATGCATAGCTACCGGCACTGACAGCTAAACTGAAACAGAAGTCTACTATTAAACTGACTAAAAAGAAGCCTCCAGGTATAAATGACGTGCCCGCGTACATATGCGGAGTTGGATTACATCCATTGGTCCTGCAATGTCACATAATCATAATCTAGGACCATTGAAGTTAAATCAATCAGACGTCCAGTTACCACAAGCAGCACCCGTTCACGAGCGTAACGCAAAGATCAGCCTATCCCATCGCCATATTTAAGGGAAGGTGGGAACTCAACCCAACCCCAACCCTCGACACTGCCGCAAGCAGTAAACAGAAAAAAAATATCAAGCTGGCCTTTCAATAACCAACTAAATTAAAAAAAATATCACCCGTGGTCGCATACTCAATAAACTTACACACTTATTTGGGTTTGCGGCTATTGTTTCTCTCATACTAAAATATGGTGGTCGCAAACTAATGTCTTTGATTTCGATAAAGTGTGTTAACGACCACCTTTGCCACCCAATGTTTGAAGGTAAATTTCTCAAAATTCCTTCAAGAAACTGGTGGTCGCATACCAAAGAATTGCATCCTTACACTTTAACAATGCTATGTACCTTAAATTGCGACAGTCCCGTGTAAACCATTAGGATCATAATAAGCAAAACAAAATAGTGCTGTATTGGTGGCATTGCGACCATGCGGTCGCAATCTAGCTATTTTGGTAAATAAACAATTCGGTTACCGACCACTGGATTTTACTATAATATTGAGTATAAAAATTAAAAAAAACAACTAGATAATGACGAAAACTTAACTATTGTTCTAATTAAACAACTATCTTGTGTGTAAAATATGGCTTAGGTAATAAAACTTAAGTTTGAACGCCGCGCGTCGTGCTATTTTTTTCTCAAATCACCATAGAATTGCACACCGCTAAATTATTGCTCGTATTCAACAATTTTTTTTCAGCGTTTGGTTAAACCCTATGTTCCAAACTGTGGTAATTCTTGTTGAATAGTCATTTGACAAACGGGTGAAATTTTTTTTTCAATAATTTTTTATCTAGAACTGCTATTATCACGATTTCAAGAAACTTAAACCGTCAAATGGTCGCATACTGGAGGTGGTCGCGTAACCGGCGCAATGACCCTACTTGAATTTCATAGACAATGATTACGTCCCACAGGTGCGGCGTGTGTCCCACGTATTTCAAAAAGATATGTGCGTTTGACTTCACAACTAACTCCACGCATATATTCGACAATCACTGCGTAATGGACTTGTACAACTGCATAGAAGGCACCGGTTTGTTTCCTAAGAATATTATTAGCGTTTCCATGATTTGTGGGTTTGCGTTTTACTGCCTTACTAAAGTCATGATGATTTATATATAATCATAGATTTTAGTTCACTTGCTAATCACTGCTATTTCATAAATAATGCACTAAACATGACTGATGTCAGACACGATTTAAAGTTCGTTTGTCTTTAATGGTACCTACGGTTATGTTTGTGTTTAGAACTGAAAGAAGAATAACCCTAGTGTGGGATTGGGCCCTACCAAAGACGTTCAATACTTAGTATAGACAGGACATCACGAACAAAATTTTCATCCTATAGTCCTGGTCCTGGTGGACACAAGTCTATGAGTTAAGTTTAGTACGCTCCGCTACCGCTCCAATATCACTATATTATTGTAGATGGCGTTACTGAGACATGGGATCAAAGTTTTTTTATTGAAATTTCCTCACATGTCCTCTTTATAGTATTTAAAATCTCTTTGGGCCCTACCAACCCCACTGGGTTGATAAGGCCCATAGGTACGTGGACGTCTCTCGTTGACTCGTCAAATGCAGATATTTTACGGCACTTGCTGTCTAAAGCACATCGTTTTACGTTTAGAGTTAGACAATAGGTTACATGCGTTTGGATTATTACTATATAAGCTACATTTCAGTCAAATAACGTAAATTGAAAGTGCCAATGTTTTCAGAGTTTTCCACAATGAAGTACGAAAGGTGTTTGTACTTCGGAAACTTTGCTTACGTCCACGGATACAAATATGAAGATGAGGACTATGGAGAGGATCATATTATAGTAAAACATTCAAAGAAGAACCCAGATTTTGTATAATGTAATAAATTATTTTATTTTCGGTGATATTATACAAAATTAACCTAGTACTTCTTGATTAAAATAAATCTGACATTATATATTTCGATGCTGTGTTGAAAGACAAAGTTACACAGATCGCGACTTAAAGTTAATTTATTCTGATTAGAACAGTGGTTTAACTTAACTATACCTTATACATGTGGATACCATAGACATTTTCTAATAAAATCTTAGTATTTAGTTATTATTTTAACCGTACCTCCTATTGTTTAAACAGACAGAAATTGAATTTAAATATAGGTAATTATCACTTAGTAAACACTACAATACAACTGTGTAATCGGATTCTAATTATTCTCAAGTACCTAATTGCATATTATGATAGATAGTATTGTATGTTAAGGCGCTATCTCCAGGGTTTGATGGCACGGCAACACTCTCGCCGTGATTCTTTCCGCCATGGAGATGGCACATGAGACATTGGTGTGACAGTTAACTTATTGAGACACTGCACCAATTATTTCTATATTCAATACGTAAGCACAAAAATGTACAGAGGCGAACTTAATTCCACAGGACAGTACTGCCAGCATAGGTAAAGAAACCCCTTAATTAAGTCAGTAATTCTGCACACCATGACTTTTCAGTATTATAGGTATTACAATGCTTAATAAATAAAAGTCCATTTTTATTAAGGAGCTACCACTTGTTTCACAACAAAGGCTGACTTCACACTAACCTACATCTGTGTCCACGACGACGCGTCGCTCAGTGTGAGGTGAGCCGGTGCGAGAAATATGGGTTATGTTGTCATGTGTCCGAGTCGCTTGTAGTCAATCTTGTCTAGTTGCACTAGAGGGCGCAGCTGGTCGGCAAAAGCGCGCATGTCCTCAGCTATCATATCCTGGCCTTGTGGAGCAAGAACCTAAAATGATAGATAAATAAAGTAATTTTAAAGCCATATACAAATTTTGATGTGTTGAAAAACATATCACTGTTTGAAAGTTAAGAGGTTTTCAAAACAAATATATTTTTACCTTGCAAACCAGAAACTGTAGAAATTTCAAGTTTGTGGCAAGATTTTTTCTAAAAAGATAGAAATAATAAATAACACAACATTCGGTTCTGTGTACACAAGTTGCTCCTTAGTATCAATAGTTTAACTTTACAACTGCCCTACAGTCTCATTATTTTTATAATTGTTTAAATTAAATGAATACAATTAATGTCTGTGTACAGTAAAACAAGTGCACCCAAGAATTTAAGGAAACAAATACATACATTTTATAGATAAATTACACCCAGACACAGAACTAGTGATCATGCTCATCACACAAACATTAGTCTTGGGTGGGTATCAAACCGACAACCTCTAGCATAGCAGCCAAGGCCACTAACCACTAGACCGACAGGCCAGTCAACCCCTTTTATTTTAATAGGTAAAGGTTTTAATCAGCATGAAAGATATCAGTCTACAATGGTTTGAAGCCACTGAATTGCTGCAGCTAGAGAATCAGAGTTTTATCTGATATATAAACAACTGTCACAAAAAAGTCACTTACAGATAATTCCACAAGATAACTCTGCGATATAGGCTCTGGGGGCATTGACCCTTGGGATATCTTGAAAACCTTTGCAACAGTTATCTTCATGCGTCCTTTTCTGAACATGTAACCTGTAAAAAAGAAAAATTAAAAAATAATTATAGGATAACGTTGGAATTTTACACTGTAGAGCTACCAACATGCGCAATACCAAACATTGATTTTTGGTAGTATGTTGTATACCATAGTTTCTGCCAAACCCCATAATAATAAAAAGGTCATAAAAGATCCTTTTTTTAACTAAGTTGGGGCAGGCTCTCATTCTATATTAGATGTAGCTACTGTCTGAGAACAACCTGGTAAACGGGCAACACTATAACGCTTGGTAAGACTGGTTGTCATTACTGTCAAGCAGAATGACCCAGGAACTGTCAATTTATTTATTTATTTATTTGCTCTCATGCACATCACACATTTTACAATACTGTCAGTTTTTGTACATGAACCCTATCAGGGCACTGCAAAGCACAATGCCGGTTTGCTGTTGAGTTTTAAAGCCAGAAGTACATAGTAACACAATTGGTATTACTTTAATTAGTCGCAAAATTAACAGCAACCTCTACTCAACCTTATCAATATAATATTTCAGTAAAAACAAGGCATGTTTGTTTAGTTTGTTTGTTTTGTGTTGCATCATGATTGTAAAAGCAATACATTTAATAATAATAATATTCCACAACTTTCACACAATGCCATCTAAGTCCCAAGCTAAGCAGTGCTTGTGATATGGGTACTAAACAACTGATTAACATACTTATATATTTGTAAACACATACATATTATAGATAAATTACACCCAGGCACAGAACAAATGATCGGCTCATCACACAAACATTTGTCTTGGGTGTGAATCAAACCCACTACCTCCGGTATAGCGGTTAGGGCCACATACTACTAGACCAATAGGCCAGTCTTTGTAAATTTCTCGTTGACTGGCAAAATTACATTGCTACAGTTAAGTCAACAGGTTAGTCAACATGTGTGTTTTTATTAGTTACTATACTACAAATTTCACTGGAAATCACCTTTTACGCTATATTCAAATTCAATTCTGCAGCCAAGTTCATTTAAGAAGTCAATGAGCATTCCACTGCAAGCAATATCAAGGCTTGATCGAACTACAGTGGGCCTGTTTTTATCTCCAAGATCTGGCTGACCAATGTACCGGAGCTGGAATGGCATTTCACGGTAGTCTAGAGCTTTTCTAACTCGCAGCATCAACGGTGCAGCCTGAAAATTTTAATTAAAGTTTTTTTAATATTGTTGTATTCCCTTGTGCAAAAACAACATTTGTAAATACAACACGTAAAGCTTTATTTTTAAATATTTTCATAAACATTACAAGCTAAAAGCCTGTAATCCATTAAAGGTAAGGCAAAGGTGTTCAAGGAACCCACATATCACCAGCTATACATATGTTTCAGTACTATGTAATAGGGAGTGCAAATATTGTCATAATTCATTAACCCGGACTTAAAGCTGATACTGAGAATATATTATCTCGATTGAAAAACTCTTTTACTCTTTACCTGCCCGGAGATCAAACTGGGGACCTCATAATCAGCAATTAGCACTAGCGACCGCTAGACTAAAGATGCAGTCGAAAGGCGAGGAAGGAAAAGTTATTTTCACTGTGGACTTTACCTGTTGGTTGGGATCTCGCAAACTAAAACAAACTTCTTGATCATCAAAGGTCTCGGGTCCAGCGTCGACATTATCACACAACCCACGCAGGCGATGAAGTAAAACCTCCACAGCTGAATCCAGCACAGAGCCCTATTTGCAACATAACAATAAAAATTAAAACAGTGAATTGAGTGAATATCAAGATTATAGGATGTGAACGGGTTCAGTTACCTACCTGCAGTAAGTATTCTTGATTTGGTATAATATTAGCCTTTAACGCTTGTGATAAGCTATCGGTGGCCGTAATCGGAGCTGCGTTTGCGGCAGACATTCCAGCCATTCTTCAATATTATAATTATTCCTTTTATTTTCGATTTAAGTATTTTGTGATTATTATTTGCACTTTGCAGCCGACGAGCTGACAGTTGACATTGACAGTGACAAGTGTGACCATCTTATAAATTAAATAGCGAATCTGCCACAAACTACAGCTTGGCAAAAAAGAGTGGAAAATAATGGAGGCGCCACTGTGCTCTTCGTATGGCAACCCGTGGCAACCGCATAGCGTACCAACCTAGTCTTGATACTTAGCTGCTTTTTAGACAAATTAATCTAATTATGTATTATTTTTTTAATCAGTAAGTAATTTGAACAAAGACGTGTTCTCAACACGCAACTGATTACTTACCTAGAAATAACAAATTGGATAAATACTCCTGAGTTCACAACATTGTTTAGGAATTATAAAAAAAGAAAACATTACATTATCATAATTTCTATATTTTATTCTAGTAAATCTTCCTCTACATATTCTACCCCGAACACGTAGGTCGCAAACTCATCTGAGTCATGTTCGGGTTCAGAGGTGATGCTGCTATCATTTTCTAGATTTATTACTAATCGCTCCATTTCCTCGTTCATAGGGTTTTTATTTCCAGTAATCCTTTTCTATTTTTATTACATGTTAGCACGAATTCTTCCAATCCTCCTCGGTAATAGCTTTGTCGCGAGGGCGCGTGGATTTTCTTTTCATATTATATTCTGGTTATCTCTAGATTTACAATGTGATTTGTTTTATTATAATAATATAGGATTGTACTGCTTCGCTTTGATGTGAAAAGAAATCCCCGCCTCACGATAATGTTAGAGACACTCACCGATACGGATTCCCCTCCGACTTGCAAGCGTCTCTCAATCCAGTCTCTTATCTTCGGTCCACAAGGGCACCGAAGTGTTAAAACTATGCCGACCATCAATCCATCCAACTTCTCAGGTGTGACTAGGATATCTGTAAGTTTAATTACCCATGAATCTTTGGGTTAAGTACTACCTATCTGTTTCCATCAATAAAGCTATCTAAAACGGTTATTCAATTGCAATATCTATGATGAAATTTACTTCAAGTTCTCATCAACAGCCTTTGAGACACCTATGTGCTAATCAGATACTAGGATTCTTTCCACGTCTGCAGAAGCACGCATTCATTTCCGACTTCGGCCCATCGCCTCCGTCTAGAATGCTCCCCCTTTATATTACCTATATATATATATGATATAGTGTAATTTTTCATACGTTCGTCAACGTTTGTGCCCGTCGGCACACTAAGGCCATGGGGGACCAAGAAGATTTATAAGAGAGGTTGGCCCACGACCCTTCCTATAAACTCCCAAGAGCTTTTATGTCCGGACAAGTAGCTCGCGTGCGGTCGCTGTAATTATGCCCCCAGCCCAACGCTGAAGGCACGACCAACACATTTAAGTTTAGGTGACTCAAACAATTCTAGTAGGTAAAAGTACAACAACAGATAAATAATACTTAGCTTTCCAGGTGGCGCGTATCACGAGTGACAAGAATCTACTTATGATCTTCTTGCACTGAATTTACTTTACAATAAACTTCATTAATTAGTCAGACTGAATATGCTATAATAACCATTCAAACAGAGGCGTCCTTTTGTAGCGTCAAGTTGTCAGTACTGATTTAGTGTGGCTATTACATTAGTTCTGTGCAATTATATATTTACATTTTAAGTTTGGAACATCGCGATTTCATCTTTCGCGACACTCCCGACGACGACAGAAGTTACATGTGTTCCATCAAGTCTCGCGTCCACTCTCGGATTTTCTCTCGAGCCTTCAAGGACTCATCTCTCACATCTCTCACTTCAGGAGTTTGTGTTATCTCAATTGTAGCAGTGCTTTTAGGTATGCTATCATTAAGGTGTTTTTCATCAAGAATTGTTGGTTCATCATTTCCTGAGGTAAGTGTTCTCTGAGTTATTTTCGTATCTCCTTTAATCTGGACGATATCTCCTAGTTTTGGAATTTCTAACTTTGTTATCCTTGGTTCTTTAAGAGAGTGTCGGTATCTCTCCCTTAGACTTGGTAGGTACTGGTCGACGAACATTCGCTTAAACTCTTTCAGCATGTTCTGTCCACGTTTCCAACCTTCCACTAGATTCTGTTTTGTTACTGTGCCTTCTTGTGGAAATTGTGCATCTGAAGGTGTTGTGACGATGCATTTATTCAAGGTTAGAAAATCTGAGGGTTTGAGAATATCATCTAGATCAGAACCTACACACGTCAGTGGGCGTGTGTTTAATATTGCCTCTATCTCTTTTATGATTGTACTTAGTTGATTATCTGACAGTAAACTTTTCGTCAGAGTTCTCTTGAGACAGTGTTTAACTAGTCCAACAAGTCTCTCATAGAATCCTCCATGCCACGGTGCTAATTGTGGAATGAATTTCCATTCTATGTTATTAGTGATGCAATAGTTGCTTGACAGTATTTCTGCAGTTAATTTAAATTGTAGTGCGTTATCTGAAACTATTCGTGTTGGTATTCCTCTGCAAGATATAAATCTTCGTAGTGCTAATAGACATTCCTCAGCCGTAAGATCCTTAACGACTTCCAAGTGTATAGCACGTACTGCTAGACATGTATACAGACATATCCATCTTTTTTCTGATTTATTACTTGTCTTTACTTGAAGAGGACCCAGATAATCTATTCCGGTATATGTAAAAGGTGAACTATAGTTTACTCTTTCCTTAGGAAGCGCTGGAGTAGTTAATATTGGATATCTTTTATCGTAAGACCAATCAGCGTTTTGTAATCTTCCTTTGCAACGTAGGATACCGTCTATGTCGGTAAATACTCCTAAGTTTCGTTGTAAGTTGTAGTATCTTTACCCTCTACTTCCTCAGGGAAATGTTCCTTTTGGATCCTTTTGATCTTTTGTGTATGTGATAGTGTATCGTCTTCACAGTGTTCTGTGGTGTTGTTTCGTGATTCCTCATCTAATTGATTTCTCCGTTCCTGCTCTTTTAAGATATTTTCTCCCCTCGTGAGATCCTCCCCAACAGGAAACGAAAAGTCATGTTCCACAGAAGAACATGTGGGATTTACTGCGACTTCGGTTTCATTAAGTAAAGAAATTTCGGCTCTACAACCTTTCGGCCAAGTTCTGGAGTGTTTCAGTAGAAAACTTGGTCCGGATAGCCATTTCTGCTTATCTTCCATAGAACTCGTGGGTCTAGTAGCCACGTCTGCTGGATTCAATCCTGTTGGAACATATCTTACTGTTACTGATGTATTTCCCTTTATCTCTTCTATCCTCCTTGCAACGAATGGTGGTAGTAGTTTGTTGCCGTAGTACCAATCAATCACTATTTGACTATCTGTCCATATAGTGTTTTCTGTAAATTCCAAGTCCAGGAACTTGGTTACGTACTTCAGCAACCGGCTACCTATTAGAACACCTAATAGTTCAAGTCTTGGGATTTTCAAATTGTCCTGATCCTTGATGGGCACCACTCGTGATTTTCCTATTACAAAACTTAATTCTTTTCCATTAGAAATATATATAACTGCAGCATAAGCTTTGGTCGATGCATCCGTGAAAACGTGCAGTCGAATATTGTCATCGCCAGCTTGCTTGAAGTATTTCCTTGGTAAAACAATATTTTTTGTGTCTTTCAGTTGTTCTCTAATAATTTGCCATTCATTGGTCAATTCTTCTGGTAATGGGGCATCCCATTTGAATTTATGTATCCACAGATTTTGTAGTAAAAGTTTTGCTGGTAACAAATCGGGTGCATCACTCCAAATGGTACGCGACAAAATCGTAAGTGTAGGATGTTATCCTCCGTGGCCGCCTTTTTTATGTCTTTCAACCATAAGAATCGAGTTACGTCGTTGTCCTTTTCGTGTAATGCTATCTGTAGAAAAGCCTTTTCTACATCTGCTGTTATTCCTATTTGATGCGACCTAAACCTTAACAACATTCCGGTCAAGTCTTCTAGCATAAGTGGTCCGCAATGTAAACATTCATTTAAACTTTTGCTATGCTTGGTCTTTGCCGAAGCGTCGTAGACTATCCGAGTTGGCTTACCCGGATGACTAACACCGTGATGCGGCAGGTAGTGTATAGGATGATCTACATCTTCGACTCTTCTTTCATTGTCTGGTACTTTTTCAATTATTTCTTTTGCTAATTGTTCCTTTAATGTAGTATCGTACGCTGTTAGTGAATCGGAATCTAATCGTTTGAGTAGGTTGACTAGTCTGCCTATGGCTAGGCCAAAATTAGTCTCTAAATTAGGTGGGTAATCTATCCATGGCCAACTAACAGTGTATCTATCATTTACTAGTTCTATGGTATCATTGAATTGGTTGATTACTTCTTCGTCCCTAGTCAATTTTGGTGAATCGCATATTCCAATGGATTCTAGTTCCCATAAGCATTTGAGGTTTCCATTGTATAATGGAAGATCCGGTGGTGTTAATTTGTGTTCTACTCCTTGAAAGTAAGTTATTACTGACAACGTGTCCGTGGATTCCGTGTTAGTTTTTCCAGTCAGTATGTAACCGAATTTAGAGTCAATCAGGAATAAATTACTTTCCAGTTGAATTTTGTCTTCAAGGATGAATGAAATGTAGAAGTCATTGCCGATCAATATGTCTATTTTGGGTGACAATGAGCCGTCGTCCGCCAAAATTAGATCATCTTTGTGTTTACCTATGTCGATACCATGGAAAGGAACTCCATTTGAAATATGAGGAACAACATTTGCTTCTATTTGTAAAATATTATTTGTTTTTGTTTGTATCTGTAACTTGACTACGGGGCTTTCTATTACTTGGGGAGTTTTCGATCCGAACGTGAAAACTGATAAGGTACTTTCCTCTTCGATAGGAAGGTTCAATTTTAAAGCTACTTCTTGCGTTATATAAGTACGTTGACTACCCGAGTCCAACAGTACTCGACAGGTCTTCTCACCTGAATTATCGCCTTTACGTTGAGCCTTAACTATCGCCGTTTGTAATATAGTGGAGCTTATAGAGTTGACATGAAGCGTCTTGACCTCCTAGGTTTTATTTATGCAATTCTTATAACAAAGTGCTCTGTTATGATGGCCAGATTTGTTACAGTGTACACATTTAATTAACCTTTTACAATCTTTTACTTGATGCTCTTTGCTTAGGCAGGCAAAGCAGCGATCCTTTATTTTCTCTTTCCTATCTTCCACAGTTTTAACAACCTCGCATTGATCATTGAAGTGCGATCCTTGGCAAAAAATACATGGCAGTTTCGTTTTCTTTTTCATGGGCCTGTCTATTTTACTTCCTTGGTCTTGAGGTCTTTTTCTTGTGTACTGACTATTGTAGTTAGTATTTTTATGGAATAGTTTTTTCTCACTGAACTTTTCTTCCCTTTTATTTCCTGGGCGGGTTTGACTTGGATCGTGGTTTTCAGAATTCTTGTAATTTCTGTTAGGTTTTACGAATTTTCCCCTCCTGTTGTATGAACTTGTGTGTAACGTCTGAGTGGTATATTCTTCCAGATTTTCGGAAGTAATCCTATTTGCGTCTTCCCTAGCAGCTATTATGGTTTCCAAATGTTGACGGATTTCTTCTATTGACTCGGTTTTTGCTTTTATTTTTAGTTCATACACTATGTCCGAGGGCATTTTTTCTAGGATCATGAATCTGAGATGATCGTGATCGACGTTTTGATTCAGCGATTTTAGGATTCTTAAATGTCTTTCTATTTGACCAAATGTGTTTCTTGCCTCTGTTACGTTGCCTTTGGAGGCTTTCGGTACTTTGTATAACGCAGCGTAATGTGCGTCTATGACGTGATTTTGTTTACCGTATCTATTTTTCAGTGTAGAAACAGCTATTTCATAGTTCTTATTAGTGGTCTCGATCCCTTCGATAACCTTCTTTGCTTCGCCTTTCAAAGAACCTTTAAGGTATAAAAGTTTGTCTACCTCTGATAGGTCTCTATTTCCTACATTGGAGCAGAATTGGTCCCAAAATTGATGCCATTCCAGAATGTCTCCGGAAAATTCTGGCAAACTTAACTTGGGTAATTTTCCCATTAGTGCAGTATTCCTACCCGGTAATATAGTTGGTGCAGAGTTTTCTTTTATCCTTTTCAGTTTGATATTCATTTCCGCTAGAACCTCCTCACCGTTTAGCTGTACTTCACTAAAGGAAGTGATCTCTTCCACAAAAGATTCCATTGCGTTTATTGATAGACTACTGTTTAACTCAGTTCCGAACCTTTTCACCGTTACCTCAAGCTTACCTAGCACTATTTCTAAATTTTCAGAATTTTCTTTATTAACGTTATCTTTATAGGTGAGAGCTTCTTCAGTTAGTTTAGAGATAGCATTTGATATAGACTCCAGTCGTCTTATAAGAATTTGTTCCATTTTGAAATTCTGAAATATTATTTTACAATTTTATACCCTGTATCCTAAGTTAAGGATTTACATCGGGTATATCGTTAAATTTCCAAATTGCGTGGTGTTCGCAATATAATAAAAATGAAAAAAAAATAAAAATTTGGTTAACACTCTGTATGACCAAAAGTTTATCTAAAACTTCTTATGAACAAAGAATCATACCAACACCTGACATATAATGGAATGATATTTTATTAATGCCCTGTATACATAACAGAAAGTTTTAATTGACATCCTGTACAGAACAGAAAAGTTTTTATTGACACCCTGTATAAAACAGAAAAGTTTCTATTGACATCTTGTGTAAAACAGAAAAGTTTTCCAAGTTAAAAGCAAGAAATATTTCACTATCTATAGGATACTACATTTTCCGTAATAAACTCAGCCATTGAATTATATGTGTAAGGAAAATTCCCTTGTACCTATGAAGTTTCAGTATTAACTCAGAATATATTCATGCTGTTCGACGGGTAAAACTGGTTAGTTTCATTATTTTAAATTTTCCTGAATTTATTTAAAATTTATGTCATCCAATTATCCCCTCTTGACCTTTTCTTCCATTCTCCCCTGTTAACCACCACACAATTATTTATTCCTTCATACCATTTCTTCCACAATCCATTCATCGTTTCTTTGGTTTTCATCTCACTCTTCATCCATCAACATTTATATGGTTGATGTTCTATAAGTTGTTTCATTACTTATTCATAAACATATTAGGTACCAACATCATTTATGTATGCATCCATAAATGATATTAGAGTTTACCTACATCAACTTACTACTTTGTAGTTACTTGGTACACTTCAGTAGCCAACATGAAACGATGCAGTCAATCAGGGATGATGTGTATAACATGACAGAAGTTCAGACACAAGTTATAATATACAATCCAGTTTCCTCCGCCAGCATATTTTATTAGTTTTATGAGAACATATTTATTTTATGCTTAGTTCTTCAAAGTAACTGGTAAAATAAACTTACAATGAGTGTTGATGTACTTTTTTTTATATAGTAGCATCTATAAATACATGAGATGGGAGGTGTGTAGAATCAGTGTCATACATCTGCCTTCATTTGCCCATCTGTATGGAGAGTATTAGGTATAAATAAACAGTTTTATGCAAACTCATACATAACAATGCTGTCTTTAGGTAAATTTTAACACATTACAACTTACAAGAGTTACTCTTCAGCTACATAATTAGCAGACACAATAGTAAACAATGACATCCGTGTCGAATTTGGCACGGGTGTACTTGAGCGCTTAGGAGAGGTAGTTTCGACAAGACATACATTAGGTAATTTCCTCTTTAGGTGTATGTTATAGCTTGTAAGTCATAAAATAGTTTACCTGATAATCTTCTTAATTATTCCTAAGTTATGTTAAGCTTTCTTTCATTCACTTTTAGAGGTAGGTATAACTTTCTTGGAATTATTTCGTCCAAACAAATTGTGAGCTTCCTGGTTATGATAGGAGCACTTTTTCACAGATGAACGAATTACGTGTAGGTACTATTCACACAATACGTAACAGGTTTCTAATAATTTTATTCCTGTAAAGGAATGTAACGAACTAAGTAAGTTTTAGTTTTTTCGATATTCAGTCTGACACACGAGACGCTACCCTTTTGGTTTACCATCGCCATTTTGAAAGCAGGGAAAATTTTCACAGACGAATTTCGTAATTCGTGAATATTGGAATTTTGTCAAATTGTTTAGTGTAAAATGCTTAATACATTATTCAGTAAATTACTTTTGAATTTTACTTGAACTGTATTTAAGATTCATAAGTTCTAACTCGTTAAAAGTAGGATAATCGTACGTTTATTTGAGCTCAACGCATATTACTTCCTGCTTCTGGTCAAAGAGAGCAAGAGCATCAGTCATTCTGCCAAACTTGTGGCAAGTTTTCCCAATATTATCAAATCCGCGCCAAATTTAAATTAGAATATTTACTTGGCTCATAACGTTGCACATTATACGTACACACGCTACATACCCATTCAATTTGCAGAAACTTCGAGAATCATTCATCTCGGCCTGCCGTTCATCTCATTATACTTAGATAAATGAACGTTTACTCATCATCACCTTGACGTTCGAATTTTGGCGCCTATAGGTGAATTTTTATATACATCCGTTTATTGAACGTTAGTTCCAATCGGATTATATAGATGTCGCTGACAACCTGATTTTTACACAAAATCTCCAATTTAACAATAAGAGTCTGGATTGGTTTTATGTCTTGGGATTCGTTTTTGGAATGCTTTAAATGCTAGCTTCTTTGCGATCCCAGCATCTCCACCATGTCGCGAGGGCGCGTGGATTTTCTTTTCATATTATATTCTGGTTATCTCTAGATTTACAATGTGATTTGTTTTATTATAATAATATAGGATTGTACTGCTTCGCTTTGATGTGAAAAGAAATCCCCGCCTCACGATAATGTTAGAGACACTCACCGATACGGATTCCCCTCCGACTTGCAAGCGTCTCTCAATCCAGTCTCTTATCTTCGGTCCACAAGGGCACCGAAGTGTTAAAACTATGCCGACCATCAATCCATCCAACTTCTCAGGTGTGACTAGGATATCTGTAAGTTTAATTACCCATGAATCTTTGGGTTAAGTACTACCTATCTGTTTCCATCAATAAAGCTATCTAAAACGGTTATTCAATTGCAATATCTATGATGAAATTTACTTCAAGTTCTCATCAACAGCCTTTGAGACACCTATGTGCTAATCAGATACTAGGATTCTTTCCACGTCTGCAGAAGCACGCATTCATTTCCGACTTCGGCCCATCGCCTCCGTCTAGAATGCTCCCCCTTTATATTACCTATATATATATATGATATAGTGTAATTTTTCATACGTTCGTCAACGTTTGTGCCCGTCGGCACACTAAGGCCATGGGGGACCAAGAAGATTTATAAGAGAGGTTGGCCCACGACCCTTCCTATAAACTCCCAAGAGCTTTTATGTCCGGACAAGTAGCTCGCGTGCGGTCGCTGTAATTATGCCCCCAGCCCAACGCTGAAGGCACGACCAACACATTTAAGTTTAGGTGACTCAAACAATTCTAGTAGGTAAAAGTACAACAACAGATAAATAATACTTAGCTTTCCAGGTGGCGCGTATCACGAGTGACAAGAATCTACTTATGATCTTCTTGCACTGAATTTACTTTACAATAAACTTCATTAATTAGTCAGACTGAATATGCTATAATAACCATTCAAACAGAGGCGTCCTTTTGTAGCGTCAAGTTGTCAGTACTGATTTAGTGTGGCTATTACATTAGTTCTGTGCAATTATATATTTACATTTTAAGTTTGGAACATCGCGATTTCATCTTTCGCGACAAGCTTGGGATGCACGTTCAGCTGCTTCCTGTAAAGACGAAATATTTAATATATCCCTAACAGTATTATAAGTAAAACATTTTTAACACATACTGTTAATAAGCCGGATGTAGAAAATACCCTTTTGTTTATCTCCTTCCAGCACGATTTTGCTTAGAACGATAGCAGATTTCCCTGAATTAAATAATAGATTTAGACTATGGCACGACAATTTCTTTTACATTTCTAATGCAAACGCTAGAACCAATAATTCTCTCCCTTGATATCGCAGTATAATTTACGTAGAAATTGAATTTTCATTCAGTTAAAAGTCAAGTCACCAAAGTATCAATTTATCTCAGCGCGCTATACCAGAGTTATGCAGAAAAATGTAAACATAACCTATGTGCTCGACATTTATTGTTTCAAATTTCTAGTTATTCCATAAGCAAGCAAATTAATATAGCTTTGTATTCATCAATTAACACTTGATTCAACTAAAATCAACAAAACAAACTCTTCCATACTTACCTGTCTTATCAGCAGTTCTTTGTGAAATTCAGAAAGAATACTTTGGGCCTCATGTTCCGCCAGACATCGCCTGTACACCTTATAAATAACCTCCCTGCCAGCACTCCGAATGGTTTTATTCTTCACTTTTAAGGTTTATTAATCAACGTTTGGTGGTCGAAATTAAAATTTTACGAAATCGTGAACTTTGTTTATTATGAAATGTCATTATTTTGGAAATGTTGCCCACAGTCAAAAATTTAGTTCCGTTTCTACACTTTTTTGCCAAGCTGTAGGCTAAAAATCTGCCAAAAACTGCCACACTTGGCGCCAAAAAAGACAAAAATATGCCTTCATGCAAAGAGAAAAAAATCCTAAAGAATTCAATGAAATTTCTTTAATTAATTTACAGCTTGGCAAAAAAGAGTGTGGAATAAATGAGGTCGCTAGTATCGCTCATGTGGCCACCCTGAATAATACGACTTAACAGGTTTGATACTTGTTATTTTTTCCCAAAGCTAAGTGGGTGGTTCTGTCTGTCGGATGCTACGCAAACACCATGGAAGGCTTCAATGTCCAGTATTAACACTATTATTAGTGGGCAAATGTATATGAAGCAAAAGAAGTATGTAAGAATGCATACTTATGCATATGCTACGATTCTTACATACTTCTTTTGCTTCGTATGCGCTCTCTAGTTTCTGCCTACCAGCGTGGGAAAGAGGCGTGAGATAATATACCTATGTATGTTATAGTGGGCACTGAAGCCTTGCACGAAAGTGATGCATTAGGTATAAACAGACAGATATAATAATGCGCTCGAGAGCAGTCTAACCGTAAGATTGTTAGGAATTAACGACAATAGTTTGTTTACAGGGATAATGAAAGAACACGTTTTTTTAAGTTTTATTTTAATACCAAAAATTTAATCAGACGAATCGAACACACTACCATCAAATATTCGATCCTGGAAAAGCTCACATGTTGGCTAGAGCTTCCTGCAACTTCTGAAACACTAGTATAATTAGATTCACGTCACAATGATAAGGTGGTAACTTTCTTCAAGCGACCTTTGAAGTTTTCCCGGTGTTTAAAAACATCTTATTTTTTACCTTCCTTAAACATTTTTCTTACTGTGTTGACAGATTTACCTAAAACAAAAAGATGCGGTATTTTATTATTAATTCCCTATTTTTTATCTTCAAGTATCAAATATTCGTATACGAGGCTCTTTAAACTACAAAACATAACCTTAAATTTCAATTTTTGTAAACAAGACAAATCGTTACTTAAATCTGTATATCAACAAAACTACGCATTGAAAACATTTAGGAAAACTTATTTAATGTACAATGATTTAATTACAGTAGATAAATACCTGTTCTAGCGGCAGTTCTTCGATAAACATTCCTGATATCGGACGAAACTTGTCCCGCTTCAGATTTGGCCAAACAACACAAAAAGACGAGGTAAATCACTGCTCTGATACAACTACGAATGGTTTTATTAACTTTTAATCGTTAATTTTGCAACGAAACTTAATAATTTTGTTAAATCTATGAAAAACGACGAGGATTTACGCACTTTTGACACATGATGTACTAGCACTAGACAAATAAATCAATGTTGCCACAATCATCCACTTTTAGTTTCAACTGTCACCGCGTCAGACTCTTTTTTGCCAAGCTGTACTTCCAATTTTCTTAAGCATTATTTTACTTATACACTACTTACTCTACATATCCACAATTTCGGTGCATGCACAACATAGATCTTTTTGATAATGTTTTAATTGGTTTAAAGGAGGTAAGAGGCCGTGCCGTCCGTGTCCCTAATAAACTCGGCAGACATAATAACACTTTCGTGAAATATTTTGGTTGGTTGGTAGCACCATTCGCGTTCAAGATTTTTCCATTCGGTCCCTCCCCAAAATTTGTCTTTACCCAATATTTTGTGCTAGCGGTGTTACTTCCACCTGATTGTAACATAATTATATATTTTTTTTGTACTCTTCTATCAAATTTAATTTATCGAAGTTAACTTTATTGAGTAGGTACAAATTGTACACAGTTCAATGTAAAGGTTTGCATTCTTTGAAGTAATAATTAGATTCCAGGTTTCATACTCACTAGGTATAGTCAAGCCAACTTATCTGTGAAACGGTAGTATTTGGAACTAGCATTATGTTAGAGATTTAAAGTCGCTTTTGGCGTAATTTTTGGCTTCTTGTTGACGAGCAGCGCCACCAATCATTTCACGGATAAATTGGTACCACTGTACGGTACGTGATCGATTACATTAACTCCTAAATACTCCTATGTACAGACGCCAGCACATCAAGTTACCCCAATGTGTCAAATTTCTTTGATCGTTTTTCAACTTATATTACAAACAGCATGCAAAGACATTTCATTTTCACAGAAATGTATTGTGTCTTTTAAGTAGTTGTTTGAAAACAAAGATCCACTTTCAATTCATCCAAACTCCACTGTAATCTTTTTGCCCCTGATACACATGTACAGACGCCAGCACATCAAGTTACCCCGATGTTTCAAATTTCTTTGATCGTTTTTCAACTTTATGTATAACAGTATAAGGTTCATATTCAATTGGGAAAAAATTGACACATTGGGGTAACTTGATGTGCTGGCGTCTGTACATGTGTATCAGGGGCAAAAAGATCACAGTGGAGTTTGGATGAATTGAAAGTGGATCTTTGTTTTCAAATAACTACTTAAAAGACACAATACATTTCTGAAATGTCTTTGCATGCTGTTTGTAATATAATAAATAAATATTTATTTATTTATAATATAGTGTACAGATTGTTGACTTTTGAATTTGTAAAAATCCAGGACATAAAAATACAGTTTATAATTTAATTATAGATATATTAATTAAAAATTTATATTAAATAATGTAAATTTTCAAGAAATCTTTTAAATCGTCAACAAGAAATGCCACGGACAAAATTTAGGAGCTAAATCTGCCAAAATGGCAGAAATCTGCCACAAATGGTCACACTCTGTCAGAGTGACCATTTCCTAAAGCCACGTTTACACCTGTTTTGCCTAGTTATTGAATTTAATAAATAACACTGTTTTAATATCTAGCAATAAAACATATCTAAAGGGCTTATTACACAAGTCAATTTGTAAAATCGATAGATGTAATCGCAGCTAGAACAGATTGGATCCGATTTAGGGTAAACTGGAGGTTCTGACGGCTAAATCTCTAAATTACATTATTTTACGTCCGCGCTTTGAGCAAATGTATGGGGAAATGCCCTATCTTTATAATAAAAACGACAAAAATGTTGTTCAAAAAATATATTTATTCCTTTTTTCTTGATAACAACTAAGGATTTACCCAGCTCTTTCTCTTTTTTTCCTTTTTTTAAATCCATTGTATGCGTGATCACTAGCTAACAATTGTGGTTCCTAATTAGATTTTCTACAAATTGTGTAACCCTATAGGCAAATAACTCATAAAACTTTAAATACCGGTACATAACACAACAAAATGGGGAAAGACAATCTGAATTTCGCGGGCTACGCTGGCACATCTCCCATGAATAATGTCATGTCATGTAATGTCATTATGTCATTGCATTGTCAAATGTCATGTTCACATGTTTAATGTATGTTTCATTCTTCAGGTGATTCTTCTGGGTTTCTTTGAAGATTGACTTAGTTTGAAGAGTTGAAGACGCTAACGATAAAATAAAAAGTCGCGTGTTATTTTGGTATTAAAATAATTTTCTAGTTTTCAAACCAAAAATGACCAGTCATGTTAAAATACGATTAGCATCCGAAAGGGTAAATCATTCTGTATCTACTAACAATGATTTACCTCGATTTTATACTCCTGGCCAAGTTGTTACAGGCATGGAAGATTTTATGCGGTAAGATTTGTTGATTGTTTATTAGGCAAGTCAGTGTATTAATGAGCTAATTAAAATGTTTTAATTCCAGTGGCCATGGTACTTATGCAGTAGATGATTCTCTAAAAGCTGCAGTTGCTGGAGTTATGCAAAAAGTAAATAAGTTGATTTGTATTCGACCGAGAAAGAATCGTTATGTTGGTGAAATCGGTGACGTTATTGTGGGGCGAGTTCTTGAAGTCCAACAGCGTAGATGGAAGGTGGAAACAAATTCACGTTTGGACTCTGTACTTCAGTTGTCAGCGGTGAACCTTCCAGGTGGAGAACTGGTATGTGTTTGTTTAAATATTTTTAGTACCTACCTACCTAACTTAAATTTCATTATTAACCTTTCAATTGAGGTAATTAGAGACACAATATAAAGACAATGACAGGCGGACACCGGTGTCCTTCCGGAGTTTAATGAAGTCCTCAACCTCATTCATCATCTGCCTATGTTTTGACGACTAGGCCGTTTGGGGGGGGGGGTTTCTTCCAGTTAAACCGTATGCAGTTGATTACTCTAAAACCCAGTTATTGCATGCTAAAATAAAATAAAAATATAATAAAAATAAAAATAGCTTGAAATTTATATAAAAAAGTTACTGGGTAAACAGGTTCTTGAACCTGTTTAACCAAGTAACAACTGTCATAGATTTACAAATGACAGCTGGGACCAATGTATTTACATGCTTTCTGGGGCACAGAGGAGTCTTGATATGTTTTGAATTATTGGGCACCAATTCACAGACTGTCTTATCAAACATAGCTTAATCTTCAATCAACCTGTGAGGTTTTTAATATTTAGCCACAACCACCTTCAACCTCATTAATAATAAAAAATACATTTTGTAAATCTTTCAGAGGAGAAGGTCAGCTGAAGATGAACAGATGATGCGGAAACATTTACAAGAGGGAGACCTGATCAGTGCCGAGGTACAAAGTGTGTTTTCAGATGGATCACTCTCTCTACATACCAGGAGCTTGAAATATGGCAAGGTGGGATCATTTTCTTATAATACTTTCTATTACTAAGCTTAGGTACAGAGGCCAGCACAACAAGCTACTAGGAAGTGGCGAAGGGTGGGCGTTTTGGGGGACTATCTTATGTAACTTTTGATGTTAAAAAAGTGCTGATCCTCAGCCTAATATGAATAAATGACTTTTGATTTTGATCAGTATTTAGACTGATTTTCCAAAAAAATAGAATTTAATAAATATTATAATTATGTTTTTTTTTCAGCTATCACAAGGGATATTAATCAAAGTATTTCCCTCATATATTAAACGCAGAAAGAACCATTTCCACCACCTACCTTGTGGCATATCAGTTATCATTGGTAACAATGGTTATATTTGGATCAGTCCTGCAGAACAAAGTAGTATGGTTGAAGGAGACAAAGATGAAATTGCAAATATTGATTCACAGGTATGTAGTGCTAGTGTATAATAGTTATTGTTACCGTAAAAC
The DNA here is from genome assembly GCA_921972225.1 of Euplexia lucipara. Classification (NCBI taxonomy): domain Eukaryota; kingdom Metazoa; phylum Arthropoda; class Insecta; order Lepidoptera; family Noctuidae; genus Euplexia; species Euplexia lucipara. Next base: position 17,310,378 of record OV179145.1, on the reverse strand, counting down.
AAGGTGAATCAAAAACAACAAAACTTTTGAGGGGACAGGGGTAGGCCCATATCTCTGCAATTTGTATTTAAAAATATTTAAAATGATTCCAGTTTATTTTTTTTTATAATAGAAAATACAAAACATTGTCTTCAACCAAGCCTGTAGCTAATTCTGTAAAGCAATCTCAAAAAATATTATTTTATTTTGAAACTGGTATGTACATATATATTTGTCTGTAGGTAGTTATTTATCCTTTTATATTGAGAGAGAACCTTTTTCGAAAATTTTACCAATATTGATTCAGTCCTCATTGGAGTTGTGGTAGATTTGAGTTCAGTTTGCATATTGAAATCGAATCTTACACAACTTCAATGATGCACCTAAATAGTACCAGTATTTTTTTGTAATCGAAGCATAAGATAGACTTTGTCAAACTTAACTAGAACAATGCTAGTGCTGTACTTTGTAATTGCATCACATATCCAATCCAACAACTCTTTATTTGACTCAGGAATCGTATCTTGCAACCGCTAGACCAATGAAGCAGTTAAGTATTTATTATATCTCTTTATAGGTTGTTAGCACATCTGACAGACAAACTATTGCAAGAGTTAAGAATTGCATTATGGCACTGGCAGCTTCCAAGATGATGCTGGATGATACAAGCATCATGTTTGCATATGAAGAGAGCCTGAAGTATGACGACGTTAAAGACTTGCTCGATCCTGAAGCTATGCTTGATGTAGCCTTCCTAACTCAGCACAGAATAAACTATGTTGTTGAAGAGTAACAGGTTATTTTTTTAATTCCACTTTTTACCTGAAAATGATTTGTTTGTCAAATAATACCAATTCTGTTTTATTTCACATAAGACATAATTTATTTTCAATATCACAAACCACTTAATCAAATATTAGAAGTGGAGTCTAATCTCGATCTTTTATAAAATATCTCAGTATCTCTTAGAAATTGTGTGATAGCAATCATCATGAATCAATTTTAAAAAGGTACATAACAAAATTACTATTTGGTTTTAAATATTATAAACTATGTTACAATACTGTAAAAGAGTACAAATTTAAATTAGTAAAAATATTTTACAAGTAGAAATATCGTAAAAAATCCTATAAAACGTGTAAATCTTACTACAAGTGATAATAAAAATTGTGACAATGATTTTTAAAGTTTGACACAGCTAACCTAATCTTTTACTTCTTACATTCACAACGCACGTACGCTAATATTTGGCACTTTATAATTTCTTATTTCTTTTCCCAAGAATTTTCATAAGATTTTTCGACATGAAGTATGGTTTTTCTACCGAACCATCATTTCTTTCGCAGTCTTCAACTGAAAACAAAAACGTACAAGTTATAAATGAGCCGAAAAATCATTCAAAAAATAAATAATGGTAAGTAGTGCTTGTTACTTTTTACAAAACTCTTCGAGGGCAATACTTACGGAAACAAAGGAACAATGTATCAACAGCCATCTCATAAACGTTGAAGAATATAGTGCAGATGAGGTAGGTGGCAATACTCAGTATGATGGCGGGGATGTGGCTGTAGTGCAGAGGCTGGCCCTTCGTCACCTCGTAGGGCAAGTTCCACTGCATCAAGTAGTACACGCCGACACCCACGCCCACGGATATCAGCAGTTTAGACAGGAAGAATAGGAAGTCTGTCACCTGAAGATAATATAGAATTAAAAACAAATAGTAAGTGGATTATACAATTTCACAAAAACAGTACCAACCAACCGTCTGGCAAGATAAAGAAATATTCCACAATTTTTACACAACGCCATCTAGTGCCAAACTATGCACAGCTTGTGCTATGAGTTCTAGACACCTGATAAACATACTTACATATTTCTAAATTGCACAAACAGTCTCACTAAGGGCCAAACAAATGGTCGTGCTCATCACATAAACATTTGTTTTGGGTGGGAATCGAACCCACGATCTCTTGGATAGCAGTCAGGGCCACTAACCACTAGACTAACAGGTCGGTCAAATAATGATGCTTTGGAACACTACAGAACCAGTTATCATAAACTTAAAGCTAGTGCATACCTTATCAATGACAACTACTCTTATGATATTTCTCATAAGCAACGAGAACGCGTCTCTCGCGCTCTTACAAAAGCTTTGTCCGTGTACCGCGCACATGATGTACGCGTTCTTATTGATGAACTTGAGGAAGTTTTCTAGACACCAACAGAAGCACTTGCAGAAGCACATGATGCATTTAGTGAGCGGATTGTCGAACTTCTTCAGTTTTTGATCGATCCACTCCAGAATGACGCGGATTACCCGAACTATGGCTATGATCAGCGCTCCCAAGGCGACAGTACCCAGGTGATACCTGTAACATATTCAAGGAACGTTAAGCGGCTTCAGCATATGAAGACTCAATGGTTTGGAGAAGTTGAAAAAGAAATTCATGGACATTAGACCACCTATTGTTTATAGGAAGTTACAAAAATAGTCCAAGACTGACATAATTATGTCGGGGATCATGATCAGCAGCACTGAAGAACTAATGGTTACGTAAAAAGCAAGATTGCTTAAGTAATTCTTCTGAATAATATTAAAGACATCTTACCGTAATGTTCGGAAAATGCCAGAAGTAAGAGTGAAAAATGGAAGGTTTCTTTTCTCGTACGTCCAGTACCATGTGGAGAATGTGCTGGCTAGCATCATGTCTGATACGCCACTGATGAAGAACATCGTCCAAAAGAAACCCAGCAGGTTGGCCACTGTGTAGGAAAATATCGTAGGTAAATACCTATTCATGGTTGATTTAAACATTTTTGCCAGTAACAACTACTAGTGGCTCATTTTTAATGCACTGAATTGTGTTTTTGTGTTATATGTCGGATACTAACGGTGCAAGTAGACGACGCTGTGTGGACTATCTAAGCCTGTGAAATGGCACGTGGCCAATTTACAAGCTCCTCCGGCATCGTGACACAGTTTCAAGAAGGTGACAGGATCGCAAGCTTCGTTGTCCTAAAATATAAACTCAAATTAAATATAGGTAATTCTTCGTTTAAAGGGATGGTCTCAAACCCTACCATTTTGTACTGGTTAGACTGAGACAACAGAAACACGCATGCTACGCTGAACAGCAGCACTACTAGTCAAAATCCGAAATGAGTACATAAAGAGGTTTATTAAGGTTCAACTCTCACTTCGCAACGAGACAAATTTTGTCTGTATTTCCATCAAGTAAAGTATAGGTACATTTTGTGTTAGGCAAATATGAATTTGCGCATCGATTCTTGAGGAATTTAGTCTTAACTTTCAAAACATGACACGTCGCTACGCTTCGACTCTGCTTTTAATTAATATAAATTAGAATGCAAGGCGCAGGCTGTCTAATTTAATAAAATAATATGTAGATTTCCACGGTATGCAAGTTAAAATTTCACTCTTTTGAGCTTACTGCCAATCATACATACCTACTACCTACATGTGCAGCTTGTGGGCTAGGTCTACGCAAAAAAGTCATTCAACGCCCTGCATGTGCAGTATAACAACGCGTGCAGTTCTGCCGCGGTTTTGTACCGCGTCGGGAATATTAGCTTAGGCGAGAACTCATTGGCTTTCATGTCATTTCTCAACAGTAAGCGTGTTAGCTCACACAGCATTCTGATGATTGTTCAATGCTGCGTCCATAAATTGGACTTTAAATGACTACGGGCATTTAATACAGTCTACGAGTATGACATTATTGTATGCATTATTTGTGGTCTAAAATGATCGTTTACTTTTATTAGTAGGTATAATATTATAGTGACGTCGTCGTTTACAATGCCTCTCGATTCAATAAAGCATTTTTTTACACAAGACAAGACAACTTGTATGAACTTTTTCCGTATCGTACCTTAGTATAATGGGCAGAGCAGATACAATTTGTGTCGTTCTGCAAATTTACTGTTTTAAAAGCCGGCTCTCCGATTGACAGAATATACATGAGCACTAGCACGCCGTATGCGATCACGAAGCACTGAAGAATCCAAGGAAATATTGGGAAGAATATTGTCGATTTTATATCAATCACAGCTCTGAAAATCAAAAAATAAATTCTTAAACATCATCTTGACAGAGACGAAGGGGATTAAAAATGAGTAAATTAGCGAGACAGCATAATTACAAAGCGTATAGCTCTTCAAATCAGAAGAACGGAACCATTGGATTGCGTTTTACAGTAATATAGGTACACACACACACAAACATAAGTGTTTTTCCATCTGACATTTTTAAGTAACAGTCTGGAGTCGAATTTATGCCCGGTTAGTGCCGAAATACAGACTCTCCTATTTTACAAGACTTAACTGGCGAACGCGTGAGTATTATAAGTAGGTTTATTATAGGATTGTATATTATAGGAAGGTCCAAAAAAGCCATTTTACGTCGAGGCCGTATTTAGCGCACGTATTGACGCTATGAACTTACACCGAGTCAAGGTAAATATACGAGGAAAGTACACAAACGAAGGCATTGAAATCAGAACTGTTGACAGACTCGAACTAACAGGCCAGTCAATGCTCAGAAATGACCTACGGGCTTAGATCATCTGACACCTTTAGTCGAGCAGCTAGCATATTCTGGCGATGGCTAACCAAATGTCTTGATAAGCCAGGACATCTCACTCCTGCTCGCCTCTGATGCGCGAGTAGGTACAAAGTTAAGGCTTCGGGAAATACAGGCGTGTTGTATGTAAGCATATTCCAAAATGAACTTACTTGCTTCCTTCGCGTATAAGCGCAATGGCAATAGTTATCCGGTTTCGTAGGAAAATGACAATTAACACCAGTATGAGAAGTAAGACGGCAACTGCGATGAGTATCACCAGCCAGGTCTCTGGCTTACTGAAGATGGACTCTGCGTAGCCCTTGAGGTTAGTCGTCTGATGCATAAGCGACGGGTGCTCCTTGTAATAAGCGTAGTTCTTGTAGCATAAGTAAACGCCTGGAAAAAAAAGGACAAGATTATGAATCATGGTACCTATTTTCATCGGTCGCGTCAGGGTTCAAATTTTTATCAGGTTTTATCATTAAGGCAACAAATTATTTAAAGTAAGTAGGATGTATTTCACAATACGTTGTGTGAGTACTATGCTGTGTGGTGCACTGACGTGTTATAGGTACCTGTGAAGGGTCCAGTAGTTAGGATGAAAAACACAGTAGGTATTCATTTAATAAACTGCAAAAATATGTCACGAAGACTATATTTAGAAAAACGCTTAAAACATGTCACTAACGACAGACTTCAATAAAGGAGCTACTTGAAAGCATATTTTATTCCTATTATGAGATCTATTATCCAACAATAGGTAGGTACCTACCCCTGTTGGGGTGGCCCCAACACAGTGAACAATTTTTATTTTCGTCTCTTAGTTCCATGTATAAGAAGTGTAGTGATTCCTTGTGTCACTGCAACTTCAGGATGTAGGTACAAAAAAAAAAAGACAGGAAGTTTGCAGGAAGTAGGTACACAGTGATAAGGTTTTCAATTTAGCCATTTGCGTATGAGATCATATAGGTACCCCTGTATTTTGCATTATCATATAATTGGGAAAATTAGATAATTATGTAGTAGGTAGTACCTACATGATTATTTAATTTTACTAACAAAGTCTTTGTCAAAATACCCAAAGCAGAAATGGAAACCAATATCCGACTCGGGAATAACCCAACAGACGATAAAACATATAGGTACACGGACGAACTTCTCTCCGATAACGTTCGTAGTAAACATTTTTTTATTATAAACTGCTTTGAACTATCATTTTGCGTAATTGGTTTTTTGAAGAGGTGTTATGTAAACAGAATTACTTACAATATCCCATTAGACCGATTAGTCCAACGATGGAGGCCCACACGATTGGCCCGACCACCCAGCGTAAGAGCAGGATGTACAAGAAGCATAAGATCACGACTCCGAACACTGCACCCAGCAGGTACCACCTTGACTGCACCAAGTCTTGAACTATTTGAGCCGACAGCTGTTTAGACACACAATTTTTCATTAAACATCTTTTTTTTCGTGCTCGAACAAAACATTTTAGCCAATTGATAGATGACCTTATAATGGTCGTAAATACGTAAATAGAATAAATACTTAAATAGTAGGTACCTAATATTTAAGGGAATGTTTTGCGAATTATTCAGGTAACAGTTTTTTAAACAATACCTTCACCATAAAGTAAGATGTCTTCACCAAGCTAAGTCCAAAGCTAAGAACAAAATGTTATTTTTGTGAAACAGCGATACGTAACTTTATTCCCGTAAAAGTAATCAACATATTATGTCTATATGATAATATATTTCTGAGTTAGTGACGTGACTGACTCATCAATGTTTATACAAATAAAAATATCTTGAATCAATCCTGAGCAGAATAAACTACCTTAACTTACAATAAACAAAATTCGTTCCCAAAAGAGGTAAAAGTCAAATTATTTGTGTTCAATCTAGACGAGAGGATATATGCAAATAATTTGAAAATCCGTCTCCTAATCTCGGAATTCATTTATACGAAAAATTTAGCTCCTTAGATAAATAAATTTAAAATATGGCACGGTGGAGATATTTAAGTGAATAATAAATGGAAGCGTTATCAGTTATTTTAGTAAGTCATCGCCTGGTCAGGAACACCGTAGGTACTTCGGGTGATGAATATATTTTTAATCTCTCATTTTACGAAGTTGTGCGTGCAGCCTTTTTGGATGGGCAGTCAATGGCGTGGTTTTTTATATAAAGCAAATGGGTACACAGACTGTTCAGGCTCACTTACATCTGTGTGGTTCTGCTCATAAAAAAATAATTTGAGACACTATAGGTAACCTTCGGTGGCCCTTATAATGTTTTACTATGATGTAGTTACCTGGCTAAGTTAATGTCTAGACTTTAAGCACACCTCTGATTTGTTCCGGTGTTTCTTCTCAGGGTCCGATCTAGTTTTTATTTGTTTAGCATGTAAGTGCTTTTAAAACCAATCTAATGAAATTACCAGAGCGAAGCGTTTAAATAGAATTGCGCCTGTACCTTGGTGTATTTTGGTGGTGCTAATTAAAACGGGCATAAGCGGTCGTATGGTCTACGGTTAGAAGTCAATGCTAAGACTAAGCCAAGTAACCAATATAGTAAATGTTAGCGAGGTAAAAGTAATACTGATATTTAAAATATTTTACTTATTTAAAGTCTAGTAGGAATTAGTTGAATTGTTAATTAAAAAACGGTCAAGATATATAAAAAAAAATAAAAACTGATGGTTGTGTCCTACCACTTATGAACATTTCACATCGCACGGTCGCACCCCTATTACACTGCTGCGGGGCGCAGTCGTATCTTTTTGTCCACTATTTCAGATAAATGTTATTGTCATAATGATAATGAAGGTCGTCTTAGCCAGAGGTAAAGGACGAAATTTAAAATTGTGATCAATATTTGGATAATATACTTCTGCCCGTGGCTTCGTCCACGTGAAAAGTAACGATTTTTCCCAAGGGAAAACATTAGCGGGATGAATAGTTTCTTATAACCTTATGACCTTCCTATGTGCCAATTTACATCCAATTCTGTTTAATCGTTTACGCGTGATTAAGTAACAAACATCCGAACTTTATATAAAAAATACATAATGATAGTAGGAAATATAGACTTTCCACTACTATGGCTAAATGTTTTCAGGATATTTTTTTTATTTTAAGAGTTATATAAACACGTAGGTACTAACCGTTATAATCATTATCTAGCATGCGTAATTAAAAGTAATGAGCTACATTAATGGGTTCTATCTACCTCTTGAAACTGCACCAGATTTACGAGATGTGATATCACCTCATCCTCGGTCATTGCTGCCAAGGACGATATGGTATTCTGCAGATCCTCAGCGTTCACGAAACACCGTCCCATCACTGCTCCGACCACCAAACATGCACCGCAAAGTTAATGTATGGATAAGTGATATGAGTTTTAATTCATTACAAGTGAATGTTAACAAGCGGTGAGTTATGTGAAACTATTATAGGTAGATATATACAATTTTAAGTAGGACAGACTGAGCATTCTTGAAAGGCTTAAACGATGGTGACAGTTAGGTATACTTATTAGTAAGGACAGCCCGGACAGGTGCACATGCACGAAGTTCAAAGTCAAGCTTCTACGAGTGCATCAGTCATGCGCGGCTACATACAATGTGAGTTTCGCGCTCGTCCGTCTTAGTGAAGAAGGACATCCAGCTGGCTACGATCCAGCCCACGTATGAGTCGAGAACCGTCGCTCTGTTCACCAGCGACTGGCGAGCCTCGCTAGGGTTCCTCACGCAGCTGGTCACGGGACTAACAGACTTGGGACTCGTCTTGCTTTCCCCCTGGCATTGTAGAGTCGACAGATCGCCGATGCAACGGGATAACACTGTAGTGTAGTTAATATACAATATCTAACAGAGGTCAAAGTTAGGTCAAGCGGTCTTAATAGGAATATCCGGAGGGACATGCCACACAAAAAACACGTAGGCCAAATTCTAAGCGTCACAAAAATTAGTGGTAAAGAGAGTTTCACTCAAACAAAACACCCAATCATTCTTTCATTTTCACAACAATAACGTTAATAGACGAACTGAAAGAAATTACCTGCTTGGCTTCTCAAAACGTATTCAGCGCATTCCGCGTTATTAATGTGCGCCATTGCTGTCGTGTAAGTCAAGTCATTGATATTGATGCCACTCTTACACACCATGTGTGATTTAAATTGGTCAAAGTTGCTTGTAGACAACTGCGTTTTGAATAGTATCGTTTCAGTCGGACATCGTTCCACGCACACCTGAAAAGCGAGAAAGTAAAAAAAATCAGAGGGGCAATTCACGTATAAATAATATATATTTAAGAACTTTGGATCCTAATCTGTCTCAATTTGTTAAAAATATGTACCCTAATAAGTTTTTGATACTGAGTCGATGAGATGAGACTGCGACCAGATTATGGTATTTTTAAATTAAGGAATTGGCCTCCAGCTCGTTTGAAAGGGCTTATAAATCGATTGAATAAGATCTTGCCTGCGGCGTTGGACAGCCGACGATCGGCGAGCCGGGTTGCAAGCATTGTGCTATATCAAAGAACACGAGGTAAGGCTTATCCTTGACGACGGAGTCCATCCCGCAGCGCGAACCATTGGAGTCGATAGGTGCGAGAAGCTTCTGGATGTTGCCGTTGGTCATACCTGGAATATGAGTTTTGTATTATTTCTTTTTTGATCTTTAATGATGGAAATACCATTCCAATTCATTTCGCGTAGGTATAATGAAGTTTTGGTGATCCATTTTAATAATTTGAGCACGTTTTCTAACGTATTTTCCTCAACTTAACCGGTCGATTCAGTGACTTCTCACTTCATCAATGCCTAGCATTAGTATAGAATGACAGATTAAGTCACCTTCAATTCACCAACGTTTTCACGCGGTGAATTTTACGGAATAAGTAGCACCGAGTTCGGCCCTCGCTCTAGCATTTTTATCATTATTTGCTTTGCAGTTATAGGTACTAAGTAACTACTACTAGTACAGAATTATTGTTTTTAAATCAAAGTTTAAATTACTTACCATACCACCCGACGTATCCCCATACTCCAAGAAAGAGGATGAATAGTATTAGCCATATGATGTCCGTGCACGATCGGTTGTGGATGGGGCCGTTGAAGTTCGGGTCGTACCGAATCGTCTCTCCTGTAAATATATAAACATCGTTATTATTATACTCTTTCACTTTTTGAGCTGAAAATAAAATTTAAGTAGATATCTAGCAAAAGTAACGACATTAGTTGGTCTTCATTACAGTCTCAATTAAATTCAGACTATCCACTATACTACAGAGTGTTTTAATCATATGCAAAATTTTCACAAGCTGTTTTACGCATGAATATATGAACGACTCTCACTATTGGGACCAACTAACTTTTATATCAAACTTTTATATGAAACAGCTAAGTTTTTTTCGCGAACAGCTTATGTTTTTTTTTCTCATGATGTCAAAAACAGCCTGTATAATTTGCCTAGTGAAACAACTTTTTCAACTTCAACTTCAATATCTTTATTGTGGATCATAGGTTTGTACATAATACAGGTCTTAAATTATTAAAATTGATCAGCTACGTCCCGCCCTTGGGGCATACAATAGTCATATAGGTACCTATACATTATTTTTATAGATTAGGTATTAATATTTTAACAACTTTTGGTATTACTTCCTCTATTAGGTACCTACCAGGTACCACGCTAGTAGCAGTAGGCGCAATAAAGGCCGTTGCCACTCGAGTAGGAGACTAAGAATATTCTATAAGTTCTATATTAACTCTTATCTAAGACAAAACATTGTAATTTCATACTAGACCAGTGGTTCTGAACCTTTTAGCGATTAAGTTATGGCAAGTGGTCCCTCCACTTGCCAAAACGCCTCTGTCTACCCTCGTGACAAACGTACGCGTACCACATGTTTGACCGTAAAAACTGGATCTAAACTGTACGGGCCCCCGGTGGGTTCATGTTCATTGCCAAATCTAATAATTGAGCTCGACTTTTCCGTATTGTTAATTAGCAGGCAACATTTCCCCGCCAAATAAATGTGGCGATAACATGTTATCATTTATCAGTAAAAAATACCTAGAACTCTACATGTTTAACAAGAAGGATTTACTTTGTAAAATTAGTGCGCTGACGCACATTAGTTACGTAACAAAGAAGTCAAAAACAGGAAAAAGGAATCAAAAGATATTGTTTAAAATATTGTGAAAGAAGGTTTGATAATCTGTTTCAACCTTTTCTAGATTTTGATCTAACGTAAGACCATTCTTGTACCTATTATCCGAAGAGTTTGGCAGACGTTCATCCACATTCAAGTATTTAAGTACTCAGTTATTCTTTATTTTTTAAATACATTTTGAACCTAGCAACGGATACTTTTGTTATTATTGATAGTAATAAATGTAAGTAGGTACCTAAGTCTACAAATAATGCAAAGCTTATCAAAACTTACTGGACTCTTTTGGCGGTATGCAGCAGTCAGTGAATCCCATTTTGTTATTCATGTATTTTTATCATATTTGTTGCCTCAATCGTGTCATCACAATCATAAAACCACCCACTTGTATCAATTTTGGTTTAAACAAAACACAATTTCTACCAAATAATCTTCAAGCTGACGACGTCTATCGTGCACGCTTATCGCAACAGATTTTGATAAGAATTAATCAACCAATAGTCGGTAACTAAAGTTATTTGAAGTTCCAGTAGTGTTTAAAAAAACTCATATCTACGTCAATTTATCAGGCGTCGCGTGAGAGTAACCTACTCGATTTTACTTCAAGCAATTTAATGATCAACTCGGGAGGAAAAATGGATTATTCCGATCTGTCCCCCCGCTTTGTCCCCTCAGGGCGACAGATCGGAAAAAAAAGTTTGATCTGTCCCCCTGTTAGCAATGAGGGGACAGTTCGAACTTTATTCACTCCTTAACGGTTTCATCTGTCCCCCTATCACTGATAGAGGGACAGATGAAACTTTTTATTACTGTTTGTCCCCCATAGAATTTAAATTTAATTTGAATTAATACTTTAGAAGACCTTTTAAGTAACGGAACATTTAAAAGCTGCCCGAAACCATTTCTACAGATTTATACTATACATGCAGACTTTGGCAGTAAAAATATGAGTAGGCCGATATTGTGCCAGTAGTTTTCTCATCAATGAGTCATAAGGATCAGAAGAGCTACGAAATTTTATTTAACATGATTAAGTCACAAATCCCAGAGTGGAGACCCAAAACCTATAAAACTATGAAATTCCCGCAATGAACGCTATCAAAAAGGTTTTTCCAGAAGTCACAGTAAAAAGTTGTTTCTTTCACTATAATAAAGCTGTGTGGAAGAAGGGAGCAGCTCTTGGGCTAACTAAGTCAAAATTTTTGAAAAGACAAGTGGCACTGAGTGCTGTACTTCCACTGATACCTGATAATGAAATTTTAAATGGATCGCATCAGAAAGTCCAGAAGATGATCAGAGCAAGAAACTTCGTTTGTATATGATCAAATAATGGATTAGACAGCATGATGCTGAGTTTAGAAAATTATGGTGTGTTTTTAATGAACGTCATCGTACTACAAACTTAAAAGGCTGGCACCATCGATTAAATAATACAATTGAAAAAAAAATCCCAACTTAAATATGCTTCTAGTTATTCTAGAAAAGAATGCAGCTTTTTATAGAAACATATCCACAACAGATCCAAAACCAATTAACTCCGACGTCAAATTGGCGCACAAAGAGAAATATTATGAAAGACGAATATATACCTACATAATTATTGTCAAATGCAGTTTGTAGGTGGTGAAATTACTATTGTTCATTTGTTGGAGAAGTTGCGATAGATATTTTATTTATATATTATTCTTACGACCTTTGAAAAGTTTTGAAATTCGTTATACTAGTGATTTTCGTTTATTTATGTTTTGAGATTATTTACAACTTTAAGTTCATTATTATTTAAAAGTTTTCATTTGTAACTAGGCTATATGAAGTCAAATCAGAAGACTGATTGTAATTGTATCTACTATACGTACTGTGATTTATAGGACTGTGGCTGATTAATAGATAAACAAAAGAAATATTTGTAACTTATTTAAATTTATATACAGATGATTTTATAAACCTAAATCACTAGTCTTTAATTTACTATAATGTTGCAGTATGTGTGGCATTACTTTTAAGAATTAATTTATTAAATACTGTGGGGGACAACCAGGAATAAAAAGTTTCATGTGTCACTGATAGGGGGACAGATGAAACCGTTAAGGAGTGAATAAAGTTCGAACTGTCCCCTCATTGCTAACAGGGGGACAGATCAAACTTTTTTTTCCTATCTGTCACCCTAAGGGGACAAAGCGGGGTGACAGATCGGAATAATCCAGAAAAATGCTCTGTGTAAGTACAAGAGTCGGTACCGAGGTTGTGGTTAAGTGGTCAAGATGTTAGATTCGGTGATATCATTGAAGAAATAAATAGTCATGACGCTACACAGTAACTAGATCGTACCAAACATTCGAACAAACAATGTTTTTTTATGCGAATATAAAATAGCCTAGACGGTTGTGGCAGTGGACACAGTTATTTAATTGAATAAAATTGTACTCAGTCTTTGAAAAAGCTGTGGTTTTCTGCGCTTTCTTTCCACAAATATACCTACAAATTAGAATTAATTTGCTTCTTTCTAAAATCGAATTTAATATTTCATGCATTTTGACCATAAATTTATACTTAATGAATTAACAATGGGAAAACTGTGTCGTTTTTTTGTGGGGATAAACTTTAATATTTGATAACAGTTCTTCATATTTCAACTTTTAATTAGTAGTTATTTCAATATAATAATAGTTGGAATAATAATTATTGATATCGCCTTTGGGCCAGGTCCAAGTTTACGAAAAAAGAATAAGTACATACTTACTTACTCTCTTATAACATTATTATAAGAGCCAAAAGGCCTAAGACATTCAATAAAAAGCGTTCAATGACCACGCCTTAGGTAGGAGACAATGAAGTTAACTACCTAAGTAAATACATAGTTAGGTAGGTATGTAGCTGTTATTACAGGGACATTATTGGTAATTAGTTTATGTAGGTCGACAGCTCTAACGTCACGGCCTTCTTAGTGAGCTCGCTTATTGTCACTTTGTTAATTACTAGGTAGTAGGTAAGGATCTATCGTCCGATCGACCGGATTATCACATAAGCGTGTTATCTAATCTATAATATACTAATCAATAGGAACGAGAATAATAGGTAGGTACATCCCTTGAATGATTCATTACTATCATTGTTATTGTATTGATTTTGAGGAATATTGTTGCATCGTACTCGATGACCTGTTAACAACAAACCTTTTTCTGCTCCATTTTCTATACTTAATATTTTGTTAGCACTGTATCGTATTACTTACCTACTTATGTATACTTGTTGTTTTACCTAATCATAATTAGGTTTGTCGCATACAACTTGTGTTCCATTGTTGGGAAGCCCTAGGTTTACATTTAGCTTCCTATTACTTTACCTACTCAATAGGCAGGTACAATATTTAGGTACTTCGGAGTTGGGATTTATTACATTTAAAATAAATAAATAATAATTACTTATAAGTACCAGTTAGTTAAGTTATAGAATCCACGCAAACAAAAAAAAATGTTTATAATACCTATATCTAAATTCAAATCTTACCTAGCTACCAGCAAAAATAATTCATGTTGTGGTTTTTACTAAGTCTACCTGAAAGGGCCCGTACCCTGACTGAACCACTTTCGGGGACTTTAGTGAACCTAAAATATACTCCAATACGTGAATGAACAACAGCTTATAAATTCCGTGTGGACTTGAGTAGGTACCTACTGTGGAGTGATATTAAAAGATATCCAATAAAAATACCGGTCTTAGTAAAATAGACTGATACTAAATGGGTCTTCCTTCACCGCTCCGCCGCAATTCTTGGTTGCATCCTCAATCTCGTTTACTGTTTGAACAATGTAGGTTACATTTCACTGCCTACGCAAACAGCAGATCAACTATGAATAGTTTGTGACTCACAGAAGTCTATTCTATCTATCTTTGATAGTAGATCGCATCGAAACAATAAGAAACTTAGTCGAACGCGTAATGTTATCAAATCATGTCGTTAAAAACCTGTTTCTGATCTTTATTCTATCGTGCTGCATGACCAGTTTTGATCAAATTCAAAGAGAGACTGAACAAAGACTCTACGATGTATGATAGTGAACCTCGTATTCTTATTCCTTTTTGTTGTTACTTAGGTACACGAGCACTAAATTTACCTAAAACTGTGAACTGGCATTTTGGGTGAATACGCAAGTAGGAAAGAAATAATGTGTACAGACCTACCTAGGTCCTTAGTAACACTGAATTTATTTCCTTATTGAACTATAGTGTCCCTGTTTAGTGGCTAAAACCAATACCTAATTAACTTTTAAAACAATGATATTTATAATTTATGAGTAAACAGGGCATGTTAAACAGAACCTCAGATCAATAACAGAACATATAATTATTACGAACATAGATATATTAAGTTTCGTAGCAATAACTGTTTTTTTCCGTGCAAGGTATAAAAAAAGCGATTACATTTTCCCTATTATAACTCGGTAACGCAATACCTTTAAAAGCAGTTAAATAATTTCCGGAAAACTAAGAGAAACTACCTACTTATACTTTTTACGCGGGCACAAATGTATAATCTAAGTCTACAATTAATATTACGTAGGTAATTTTATCACTGTAATGCACTGTTTACCGACAAACAAAACCCACACGTTATCTAAAAAACCGGATTTGTTTTAATGATAAAAAACTTAAAAGGAAGTTTACAAATCTTAGGTATAGATATGCGCACGCTTCAGCGTCGCATAGTGAACTGTCGGTACACCACCATATCCATAATGTAAGGTGTAATCCACACCGACACACCGTGGCTGAATAAAGACAATGGTGTCGTACAGTTTTTGTATTTTCTATTGTCTTTAATTTCACATTTCAAGGTGATTTTAGCCATACTGATAAGCATTAGATTTTGTCTTTTAACATAAATGCACTGCACTGCGGTAATTTTTAAATTAATTTATTGTGTTATTTTTAAACGTATCTTACAGCGGAAATGACGAAGGTCTGAGCGTGTAGGTAGGTACCTACATAGTTTCGGTTTTTACAGTAACCTACTTAAAGAGATTAGCAATTGTATATACATACAGCTGCACTCTAGCATGTAGATTATCAAGGTTTGAAAATTATAGGTGGTTATCCTCATAGCAAATAATGGTTGGGCCTATCTACGATGTGATCGGTCATTTCTTTCGTTTCAAAATATAAAATGTACGTATGTAGAACTAGAGGAGTTTTCCTTAAATAAGATAACAATGTGGAATAACCAGTTCAGTATGTACTATACATACCAACGTAACTGGTTATTTCACGTTGCACTGGTAGGAACTGTCTAGCACTTGCAATCTTATTATTTTCTTTAATAGTTTGAGTAGCGTAAAACGCGGTAAACAGAAACTCAAGGGTGAATAGAAACAAAACTTTGAGGAATTTTCACGCTACATATTATATCATTTGATCCAGCTAGGTTTCGAAAGTTCGGAACTATTATAATGTATTAGGTATCTAATGTGTAAAATTTTCGGGCACAGTGTTTCTTACAAAACTCCCCCGCGATGGCTTTACCAATTCTTATGGAATGATGTGTGTAAGTCGTAAGTAAGTAAAGGTAGGTCTGAGAATAGAACATAAAGTGTTTTTTTTTTAAACGAAGCGAAATTAAGCTAGTTAAGGTTAATAAAGACAGCAATTAACTAATAGGTTTTTGTCACGATTTCATGACGATAATATTATGTACCTAGCCAAATATGAACAACATCCATTTTAAGTTTAAAATACGCCTTTTAATCCTTAAACGGTACCTGTGGAAGGACCCAAGGAGAAAACTTTCTTTCATTTCATGGGCTTATTTAATTAATTAGACTTGACCATAGTGTACGACGCCTAATGTCAACATCAGCGTGAATGGCGGTGACTCCGTGACGGCAACGTTATTTATGTACGTCTTGAGCAGCCGATCGGCGGACGAATCGCGTGTGCCGCAAATAAACACATCGGTACACCAGTTTTATGAAGCTATTAACCGGGTATAAATATACAGACTCCAGGTTGTATCTAAAACAAACCTAGTGGAAAAACTTAACAACACTGCCAAATCCAAACTAAAATCCCAGGAGGATCTCATAGGAGGGCGACCCTTTCACATTCACATAGGACTAGAATTATACGTATACATCAGGCGAAATGGCGTGATGTTAAATTTTATGAAGTTTAATTATTGTCTAACATGAAGGGCCGGTTGATTCCTAAAATTTTCTAGTCACAACTTTTTCTAAAAATACGCTGAGTCTGGGAAATTGCTATTACAAATTTTAATGATTTTCCTAGCGCCATGAACCTCAATGTTGACAAAATAAGTATAGTATCTGGCTCCAGTAGGTAAAAGGTAGCATCAACTATTTGTAAACTTATTATCAAATTAATAGGTTACATATTAATGAGCTTCTATACTATACCAGTATTAAATACACAGAAAACATAGGTAGACATAAGACACACCACAACATCACATAGATAATATAGACTGATCAGTTCAGAGAGGTCAGTTTATACTGGAAATGTACAGCATGATAAATTTAACTGTGAACGAAAACCACAGATCCCATTTAATTATGTTCACGAAGGAGTGTCAGATTTGACCTAGGTACTTGGTGGAGATTCGAGGCGGTCCGCCGGTGCTCGAGCGCTGGCTCGGGAAGAGGCACGGCTCCCTGTCGTTTCGGGTGACGCAGATACTTTCCGGGCACGGTTGCTTCGGAAAGTACCTGTGTCGCATAAACAGGGAGCCGGACGCCCGGTGTCACCACTGCGTCGACTGTCGGGAGGACACGGCGCGGCATACGCTGGCAGAGTGTGCCGCTTGGGAGGAGCCGCGCCGTGCCCTCGTCTCTGGAGTAGGCAGTGACTTGTCGCTGCCGGCCGTGGTCGAGAGGATGGTCGGCAGCGTCGAGTCCTGGGACGCGGTGGTGTCCTTCTGCGAGATGACCGTTTCGCAGAAGGACACCAGCCTGCGGAAAGGGAGAGGGAGATTACTTCCACTCACCCGGCCCGCAGCAGACGCACCGGGCGCAGGCGAAGGGCGGACAACGCCCTCTTCCAGCCCCCCTGAATGGGTCCAGGGCGACGGACGCGGGGATGTCCGCCGCCCCCACGTGCATGGACCCGAAATGGCGGCGCGTCGTTTTCACGCGCGCCCCTCTTAGACGTCGCGAGGGGAGTCTAACACCTCACTCCCCTCGCTGACTTGGCGAGGCCCGCGGGGCCGGCACCAGTCGGGGATCGCGGAAGTATCTTCTGTTGCCGTGACCCCGGCGAAGGTGTGAGAAGGAACACGGGGTGGCTTTTAGTCAGTAAGAGTCTGACAGACTCCTCCGCCTCCCCGGGCGGGGGACATACATGAGGATTTTCCACCCCTCAAAAAAAAAAAAAAAGGTACTTGGTGGAGATGTCCAAAAAGCTTGTTTTCCATTCTGCATTAAAAACTTGGTTGTAGTAATATAATTGTAACCCTCATCTATACTAATATATAAAGAGGAAATGTTTGATTTTTGTTTGCATTGAAAAGGCTCCGAAACTACTGGACCGATTTGGAAAATTCTTTGACTGTTGGGAAGCTACATTATCCCCGGGTGACATAGGCTACTTTTTATCCATGTATTCCCACAGGAACGGGAACAACGCGGGTGAAACTAACTGCTAGTAAAATATAAACGACCGATAAACCCCGTGTGACAACCGCAACGGGTCACGGAAAACCCAAACGGTGCATTACACATAATTAACAGACCTTGTATCTCCATCAACATATCACTATCTACTATTCGTCACGTTATTTGTTGTATAAATGGACGACTGATCCATTTTAATTGTTGACCATCAAAACTTGAAGGCCATCCTTTATGTTTTTTTTTTGTACAGAGGCCAGCACATCCAGCTACCCCAATGTGTCAAATGTTTTTGATAGTTTTTCAACTTCATATTCATAATAAACAGGATAAAGTCTGGATAAATTGGGAAAAATTGAGAGTTAGGGGGAGTCCTTGTTTTAGAGATTGTTTGTCCATTGCGTTAAGAAATTAGCGTTCTAAATTTGTGAAATAAATAGAACGCGTTAACACCGACTTCTGGACCGAGTTATACAATAAGATTAGTTATTTTTAATTTTGATACAGTTCCACGACTAACGTTACCATCTTCTACAGAAGACTTCTGACTATGACGCTGCTGGCATAAGTTCCTGATTTGACGGCGCGGTTGGCGCAGTGGTTCTAATATTTTCCACCCCTCAAAAAAAAAAGGATATAGTTAGTAAGGTTGGAGGTATCTTCTGTTCCCGTGACACCCGGCGCAGGTGTGAGAAGGAACACAGGATGCTTTTTAGTCAGTAAGAGTCTGACAGACCCCTCCGCCCTCCCGAACAACTATGAGGATTTTACACCCCTCAAAAAAAAGGTTAGTTAGTAAGACTAGGAGATGTGGCGAATAAGTGCAAAAATACAAAAGAAAATAAAATGTGCTGACAACTAAAACGGTCAAATTCGACCACGGTGACTAGACGACCACCAGTTAATATCATTTTAATTTGTCCACAGTATCTAAGCAACAAATCCTGACCACACTCGACTGAAGTGCTGCTTGTCCTTATCCTTACAGGTACGTCTAATGAGATGACTCATTTATTTTTAATTGTAAACCTCTAAGTATGTTGATTCCGTATCATGATAACGGTGCTGCATCGCTGATAGGTTTAAAAGTGTATGTCCAGTATTAGTGGAATGTTGCGTGTTGAGTGAAGTCCTTCAGAACAACTGAAGATTATTCATCGTTGATTCATCATCGAATTTAAAAGGAACTGTGGAGTTAGCACCTTATCCAGATTGTAAGATTATAAATGTATTACCTTACCATTGTTCATAATATTATTTTCTTATCACCGGAAGACTTAAGATATAACTGCATAATCTATAAATAGGGTACCTACTTTCCCTACCTATACAGATTTCCTGGAAGTAGGTGTAGGTAGGTACATACGTCTTCATTATGCTATTTTAAAATGAATGCGCTTAGGACGAACAGCACGTCGATATGCAATTTGCAATATTTCATGCGTCATGAGAAACGGAAGATTGAGAAAGTCGTAAAGCACCTGCGGTTTTCTCTACATCCATGTATATGTAGATACCTATAGCTTTATTAAAGTGTCCAGTATAACACCTGACTACTTACTTACAAATATTGCGTTTGCTGAGCAATTGCATTTTAACAAGTACAAGCCCCATCAAGTCGGGTTTTAGCTAAGTGACACGAGATGCCTCCGATTTCATAAACAAAATGTGACAAAATTATGTCACACATGTCTTGTACCGAGTTCCTGACATTCGTTCGTGCTCAACCGGTGGTCGTGCATGCACTGCGCTTGAGCGCTGTCCGTTGAGCCGCGACGTGCATAACATAAACACGCACATTCGACCTTCTAACCTTAGAATCTCCCCGATGCGTCATTGCATAATCATTGCGAAGATATAACTAACATATTATTATGATACTTGATTAATGTGGTTTAAAGGTAGGTACTAACGAGCGCACTTAGCTCATAAGTTCATATTAACTTCAAACAACAACTAGTATATCAATTTTGCAACAGAAAGCAGTCTTGTCCTAAGCAAGCAGATAATTTGTTGATTGACGTTGATTTTTATTTCACAAACACAAGTTTTTGTAGGAGTGTATTTTAAACGTACGACACTACGTCAGCGGTGATAACGATCGATAAATACCGCCAACTGGCTAATAGATTATGATAATAAGCCGTTTTCATAAATATTTGACTGTGATATAAAAATTATCTTCAAATGGCCCATTGATGTAAAGTCACTGATTAAAAACCTTTCGGCTTATCATACAGTCGACAGACGCTTCTAGAGGTAAGTATCTAAATCCTCATTCAATTTTACCGATTGGAAATCTTAAACGGATGTAAGATATGGATATAATCAATCATAGGTAAAATTACCTACAGATTTTTCAATCATTAACCAGCCAATTACCTACGGGTTTTGCTGTTCCAAGCTGGGAACTAAGGAACAACGTTGGTATCTACTTAGGTAAGTACATAATTAATATCTAAAACTCATTTTTAAAAATCTAATTTCATTTATCGTGAAATGTTTCGAAAATTAATTAAATGATTCCTCGAGGGGTGCTTAATTAATAAAAGGTGACTTTAATTAATTTAAGGTAGTGAAAGTATACACAAATTGAAGATACTTTTACTATGGTATAGGTACAAACTGAAAAATAGTGATCTGTCCATTACTGAAAAATAGTGAACGTTCGCATAAGTCAAAACATAAATGGCGGAGTAATCACGTAACAAATATTTAAAAACTTTTTAACATAAAGTACAACCGACTTCAAAAAAACACTAACCGGTGTAAATTAACTCTAAATTCGGAAGTCGGTGGCCAATCATGGATGACACAAAACCGCCAAAGCCACAGACTTCCTAATTTAGAGTTCATTTACACCGGTTAGTGTTCTTTTAGAAGTCGGTTGTATTTTTTGTAAAAAAGTTTTTATTTTTCAATTTTTAGTTTTTTTTATTTGTATGTAGGTGATTCATTATTTTCCATGTCTTTTAATATTACAATCAAAGAAATAAACAGATTTCGATGAAATCAAAAAGAAAAAATCATGAACACAAAGTTCATAAAATGAAAACTACCAGGCCAAACTATGTTAATGTTTTATGAGACTAAAAAGCAACTATCCCGCATCAAACTTAAAACGAAACACGTAAATCGGTACATAAATCCCAGCGTAATCGGTACAAAAAAAATGTTCAAAAATTAATTACTAAATGTTCATAAAATGAAAACCGGACTATGTTAAATTTTTATGGGACCAAATGGCAACTATTCCGAATCGAACTAAAAAAGAATCACGTAAATCGGGAGTATTCCCGTTTGAGCACCTATTTATTGAGCACCTATGCATTAACCTATGGGAAATGGGAATACCTTTGGTGCTAAATGCAT
Source organism: Euplexia lucipara (assembly GCA_921972225.1). Lineage (NCBI taxonomy): Eukaryota > Metazoa > Arthropoda > Insecta > Lepidoptera > Noctuidae > Euplexia > Euplexia lucipara. Next base: position 17,288,642 of record OV179145.1, on the reverse strand, counting down.
TGGTGCTCAAAAAATAGGTGCTCAAATGGGAATACTCCGTAAATCGGATCGTTAATCTCGGAATCGTATTTATTCGTACTTACATATATAAAAAAAACAAAAAATTCGAAGATCGAATTAAGAACCTCCTACTTTTTTTGAAGTCGGTTAGCAAAATGTTTATATTAGTAGTCCGGTAGTAAAAGTTGTGTAAATCGGGTGGATGTGGAAGGGTTCAGGATTGTCTCACATACTGATTCCATGAGTTCTGCAGGTGCAGGCAGTGAACTACCTACGTTGTTTGACCCATCTTCCCCTTATATTTTTTTCTAAGATGGATCAGGTAACGTAACTTACTGACTGTACATAATTTTGGTTCCCCCAGATTACATTTTTACTTTGTTTCCTGTTATTTGTGCTTGAAACTACAAAGAAACATTAAACAATTATCATTTCTATGTAACGTTATCAGATTTTGCCTTAAAAATTTAAAAAGTCACTTCTTTAATTTGAAATCTCCTTAGTTTGGATACTAATCATGATTTTGTACAGTATAGAGTAGAAAAATCGTCAGGTAAAACATTAGGAAAGGTCGACAAAAAATATTAACTCTTGGTTAAGGTACGATCGGAATAATGTAGGGGACTATTGGTGTCTGGACGTGCGTCGATGTTCCTTCCGAAATTAAACTCAACTTCTAAAAGGTTGCAAACGAATTGAATAGTCAAACGAACTTACTGTAAGTGAAGTTCGACGGTAAAGTAAACAAATCTCATTGAGAATGAAAAGACATCCAACGACGAAAAAGACGAGTATTAAAAGTTACCCTGTATAAATCTCACATGAATAGTCATGCTATTTTCAAAATACTTCATAACCATAATGACGTGTCGCACATAATTAATTTAATGCAAACGTTTTAAAATGTCGTGATAGCCCAGAGGTTAAGACGCCTACCTCACATGCACGAGGTTGTGGTTCAAATTCGGGCAAGTAGGTATCAATGTGACTTTTTCAATTCATATGTACTTTCTAAGTTTATCTTAGATATCATTGACATCGGTGAAGGAAAAACATCGTGAGGAAACCTGGACTTATAGTTAATATAAGTTCGAAATCGCCTATCCGCCTTGAGCAAGCGTGGTGATCAATGCTTGAGCCTCCCTCTGTATGAGAAGAGGCTTTTGCCCTGCAGTGGGTCAGTAATAGGCTGGCATTATTATTAAACGATACTTTTAACGGCTTTAGCTGTGCACACAGTGCAGTGTTACGTAGACCCGAGACTTGTGTAACAGAGGAAGTTATCTTGATAATTTCGTTCAAAGCTGTTTTTATATCATGTTTAATTCAATCATATTGCACAATAGCGGAACCAGTGGGGGTGGGGGTCGCTTAGAGCCTTAAGCTAATACTTTCAAATAAAACTCTAAGGTCCGTAAGTAACCTTCTGACCAGACTCAGACCTGTTACCTGTAGACCCTGTAGTGTTTAAAAGTTGGTGCTACCTACCTTACATAGGTCTCTATAGCTCTGTAGGTTGGTTTATAGAACTTCGTCTTAACATTTGTGTAGTCTTGTACGAAGTAGGTATTAGCCAATCCGCAATCCATAAAACTCGATCCTTTATGATAATTAGGACGAGTTTAATGCTTAACATTATTCCTCAAGGTCGAACTCCCGGGAAATGGACCGGCCGCGGTGTTGCAAACTCACGAGCAACTCGAGCGAGTACGACCAATGCCTTGTTGCGACATTCAGATTCATGGCAAAACCTTATCAGAAGTAGGTAATTGCGGTTGTCGCTACCGGAAATACATGGTTCGGGAGGAAGGACACTGAAGGTAGGTACCTTTTCCTTGAGAGCACTCGGCGGCTGTGTAAGTGTAGTACAATTTTAAAGAAATGTTGTATTGTGAATTAGCGCACAATTTTATTGTTCTGAGAATAGAATCAACATAGTGTAACAAGTATAATAAGCTGCCAAAATATTGAAACCACTCTTATGACTTAGCTAGAGGTAGTACCTACTGCTTTTTAAAACTTTGAAGTAGTAACATGAATAAGTACAAAGAAAGTAACTAAGATCATATGCCAAATAAAATTATTTTTCTCTGTCACACAATTTTCTGGTAAGTAGGTTGGCAATTATAATTTTGATCTTGCAAAGTTATAGTTAAAGCAGATCTTTGAAAGATAACAAGTCTGCTACAGTTTGGTGTGCGCCTCGACTGTGCAAATATCACCAATTGTAATTATCGCTGTTTATCTCCTCTGTAGGTAAATATAGATAATTTTATGCCACTGAAAATCGCATATATTTTACAACCTTTTGGAAACATTAGGTACAGTGATTGTTGTTGTCGCGAAACTACCTTAATAAAGTTACTTAAGTTTTTAAATTCAATTATCACATCAAACAATCCGACATGTAATGCACAGTTCAGTGATCTGCTCCATTGTAATGGGTTTCAATTGACAAAGTGGGTACGCCGCCTGGCTCTCTTGTCACACCGTCCTCTCTTTATAAAATGATTCTGACGTTCAAAACCCAAATAAAAAAGTTAGGCAAGTAGGTACTTTACAAAACAAATGTCAAACGGTTTTTATGCGATCGCATGATGTCCCAACAAAAATAGAAATCTAAAAATGTAGTAAGCAGAAAGTATAATCGGTCATAGCTTCGAATTAAAACGTGGGGTTTTAAAACAATCTGGTAGTCTCACATTTAAATAATATTTCATCACTAAAATTAGTATAGGTAGGTACACTTAGTAGCATAGAACAAAAGTTCAAAAAGAATTGCACCCGCAAAATCTATAAGAGGAATTAGGTACCCGAATGTTTTCTAGGCCTAAGTGGCATTTGGTCTAGCTTAATTCACTACATAGAATAAGTTTGTTGCTTATTTAAAAGAATATAATAGATAAATTTGATTAATGAAACATAATACACATTCTCACTTACCATAATCTTTGCCCATGGTGGATCAACAGCACAGGTACCTAGTTAGTTAATTTAGTCACTGCACAATTGGAACATTCAGTCAATTTAATGCTCAACAGCTTGCTGTGATGCAATAAAATTTTATTACGCACAAATCTCCAGCGTCCAACGTTTCTGTGATATTTTCAATTGTTACACATCGAGAAAATAAACACTATCAACACTTTTCACCTCGACTAATTGTTATTACTTTTATTAATTTGATCATATTGTGTTGTTTTATTACGTACGAAAATCAATATGTGAAGAAAATTTAAATAGTCGATTGTATTTCCTCGTATATTTTGTTTGTTTACTGCCGAGGTGAAAGTTTGTTGTCATTCGAAAAACTCTAATCTAAAGCGCTTTATAACAGTGCTAGCGGGCTGAGCGCCGAGTGCTGACTGGAGTGACTGGCTTATAGTGGTGGCATAGCGGAGTGCGGTGTGTGCGGACGCGAGCGAGCGACAGTGGCCAGTATAGCTCGGCTGATTCACTACTCATACATACAAAGTGAGTTTTGCTTTGTCTTGCAGTTCGTAAGTACTTGTTTAACTAGCTGCGTCCATCGTTGTTCTTTGTAATTTGTTTCTCCATATCTAGTTCAACAATAAGCTCAATTAAGTCTGTTTCGTTAAAGTGCTCTTTATGTGCCATTAAATAAATACATTATATTCAATTTATTGTTAACTTTCAATTATGCCATACCACAGCTCCTGAAAATATAGATAGGTACAGGGTTTTTACGTAATTAATTTGTAAAACCCACAAGGAAATAGAAATACAATGGTGTGTAGGTATTATTAATGATCGAAGGTGGAGTTACAAAAATATAACTGTAAATACTCCGACTAGCTAGAACAGACGGCAGTTGGCATGGCAGGAAAGCTGAACTTAAAACCACTAATAAATATAACACACAAAAGACCCTACATTTTCAGGGAGCCCAAAAGAATGAAGAGACAGAGTCAATAGAAATCCTTTCAATTTATATCTTTTTACACACATACACATACATAAGACATTAAACAGCGTCCTTCAAATGTTTTTCAGTAAACCATACTATTATTAGCAACACTAATTAGAACCAGAGCGTCATACAACAATGGTCAAAGGATTTTATGCACGTGGTACTAATAACTTAAAGACAGCAGGTATCGTATGAATGAATCACTGCGCTTGAGCACTGATGGTCCTATACCTAAGTATGTTTTCTGTAATTTCCTATGTACGTCATTGCCCTTCCTTATCTTATCACTCACCCTCTTATTTTTTCTAAGAGTGGTTAGATAATTGGCACTGATTGTAGAATTAAGTAAGTACCTAAATAACGAATATACATATTTATTTACTGATAGTGCCTATCTACTTATTTAGGTTAGCCATCAACTGAGCCACATTAGATGTTTTGATGTTTTTATGGGACGTTTTGCATTAAACACGGGTTTCACGGTAGCTTGATGAATAAAATAGTCTTTACCGCAAGTTTGCTAACGAGTTTCTTTGGAGCACTCGTTTTCCGGGAACAAGACAGTCTTCGTACAGTGTGACTCAAGTCTATTTAATTTCACTGTAGTTTGTTCGATTTTTAACCACCCATAGGGAAAAACACATCGCGATTCTTGCGAAGTCTCACAGAAATACATATAATTGTGAACAAAAAATTGCGATTAATAATAAAATTCCTCATTAGTGGCCCACGATAAGGTAAAATGAAACTACCATGCTAAACAAAGCTACAATATTCTGTAAAATTGCATTTGCTTGATTTATCGACCCAATTTATTTCTTTGTTACGTTATGCACAAATATTTTAAAGTAAAGAAAAAAATACTCTTTGAACTTTCATAATTACCTATAGCTGTATAGGCTCGCTGTGTTTAGTAGCATTAAGTATAAATATGTACATAACTGTAATGATAAATTGAAAAGCATTGTTTTCCGTAGACACATTCCTGTTCAGATCACCAACCTTTTGATGATCGATATCCTTCAGTTTGTTTGTGTGCAATGATAAAATAAAATATGAAATAGACAAGGTTGTTTTTACTGACGTGAACGGGTATATTATTCGGGGTAAATGGCCAGGCGCCCCTCAGGATCGGAACAAAGCACTTGCATTGCATCCCTGTCTGGTTGTTGACCCGCCCTGAACTTTTATTAAACTAATTGTAGGTATCCACGTTTCCAATGGTACCTATTTACTAGTTCCAACATGATAATGTTTATAACTATAATTATATTAGTACTTAACATAACATAACGCTTGTTATCTTCGAAGGGTTAGGCAGAGGTGTATTAGTAGTAGGTACACCCAAATTCCGCCACTAATGTTTAGGTCCCATGTAATAGGGGGCGAGCTTATTGCCATCAATCGGGCACAAATCTAGACTCCGGGCTGATAATGAGAAATTCTAGATAGAAAAACTTAACGCTTTCCCAACCCGGGACCTCATGCTCAGTAGTAGCGCTTGCGACCACTAGACCAACGAGGCAGTCATCATAATGGGCATATTTAGTACAGACGAAAATTTGACAGTTTGGGGTATGTTGATGTGCTGGCGTCTGTACATAACTGCAATTAATTTGTAGGCTTGTAGACGCAAACATTAGATTACCATTTGAATGCTAGCTGGTTTGTGTGGGTACTAGTACAGACGCTATAATAGCACGTCAAACTACCCCAAATTGTAAAATTTTCGCAATTGAACATGAACCTTATTTGTGTTCAGAATAAAGTTGAAAACCTTTCAAAGAAATTTGATACATTGGGGTAGATTGATGTGCTGGCCACTGTAGATTGAATAACAACTTGGTATAAACCCAAAGATAACATAAATGACAATTAATACCGTAGTTAAACGGTCATAATTACGTATGCCTGTAGAACAACCGCTAATTTCTATAATTACTTTAGAAAACAATAACTAACTGATATGAAAACTGATAAGGATAATGAATCAATAATATTACAATCTGTGTTCGTTACCTACTTAGACTTATGGGTAATCAGAAAATACCTGACATGCCTTGTCATCGTTTGGGTAAACAAAACAATGTTATCTTTGATTAATTTATCATTAGGTTTGGCTTAACTGCATGTCTTGGGCCGTTCCTAATAACAACAACACTTATAAGTACCTGTATGTATATGTAGTAAAAACACTTGCATTTCCAGGCAAGTATCTATTTACCTAGTTTATGTTCCTATATACTTATTGGAGATTGCTTAACACGTCTGTGCTTGTCTTAATAACAGTCACGTCAAAAACCATACCTAACTATATATAATTTGTTGTAAGTTCTGTCGTGTATATATTTCAACTCCAAAACTTCACGTATTAAAGGCCCCGGCGAGATTCGAACTCGCGATCTCCAGTTTACTAGACAGGCACTTTAACCAACTAAGCCACGACGCCCTTGTACACACGGCTACACATCAAGCTATACATTTCCAGTTTACGCTGACCTCGCATTGTACGAAAATCCTGTACAATGAGAGATCAGCTTATAATGGAAATGTATAGCTTGATGTGTAGCCGTGTGTACAACGTATCGAAATGAGATATTCTTTGCAAAATATCCTGTGAAGAATAAGATTTAATTAACCTTTCAATCGTGTCAATTAGAGACACAATAGAAAGACAATGACAGCGTGGACACCGGTGTCCTCTTGGGGTATAATGAAGAATAATATCTACAAGTAGACGGATCTCTATTTAAGATATTTTTTTGTAAATTCAGTTAGAAAAACTGCCCAACTACTCGATAATGATAAGAAAGTTATTAAAACAAGATAACATCGCATCTCATGTTGTCCGTACTTAATGAGCGAAAGAATCAACTCTATAGGTACTTTCGCTACCGTAAGCTGGCGCCAGTTCGGCGGGACGCCGGGGCTCTCTTCAATAACCCTCAGTCGGGGGCGAAGTTAGTTTGGCTCACAGCCAAACACGGATCGTTTTTGTCATAAAACATACCATTTTGTTTACATTCCCGCTCTACGTGAGTGCATTGGAATATGACCTAATATTATGGAAAATATCATCGTTTCGTTTTGTAATTATTTTGACCGATGAAGTTGGTTTTTCTCACGGTAGTTCTCAGTAGCTACAGTAAATTAAATAAAAAAAGCGAAATCACAAAAGTATGCAAGTTTCCTAAACTGTATTTTTACGGGTTTTCTCAGTTCCAGGCACATACGATTGTGAGGGGGGGGGGAGGTCATTACCCCACCACTAAGACCGACGACCTTAAAAGGATTTAAATAAAAGTGCTTTCTTAAATGTAGTTACTTTACTCATGTAAATCTTTGTGATTTATCCGAACCTTGCGGGAAGTGTGGTTTTAATCCTGGACCAATAATTTTCAGCAGGAATAGTTTTTAATGTAGCAAGGTCTGTAGTGCTGTAGATCCGTAACCGTGTAGCAAGGTCTGTAGCGCTACAGAACTGTAGCCGTGTAGCAACGTCTGTAGCGCTGTAGATCCGTAGCCGTGTAGCAAGGTCTGTAGCGCTACAGAACTGTAGCCGTGTAGCAACGTCTGTAGCGCTGTAGATCCGTAGCCGTGTAGCAAGGTTTGTAGCGCTGTAAATCCAAAGCCGTGTAGCAAGGTCTGTAGCGGTGTAGAACCACACGCCTAAATCGTGTAGAAATTTGTAGGTTCAGGTACCAAGGTTTGTAGACCTAGAAAAATGGCTACGTAGCACGGGTAATGATTGCATGATTTATTATGTAGCATCATCATCCGTGATCAATCAATAATGCATATAAACAGCCAGAGGGAATCACACCCACGGCACTAGGGCTCCGCAAGTTATATTGTACGGACTCCTTCCTGTATTAGTTCGACTGGCAAATAACTGGCCTGTTGGTCTAGTAGTTTGTGACTGTGACTGCTATGCCGGAGGTCGTGGGTTCGATTCCCACCCAGGACAAAAATGTTTGTGTCATGAGCACGATCATTTGTTCTGTGTCTGGGCGTAATTTATGTATAATGTATTTAGAAATATATAAATATGTTTATCAGCTGTTTAGTACCCATAACACAAGTTCTTAGCTTAGCTTGGGACTAGATGGCGTTGTGTGAAAAGTTGTGGAATATTTATTTATTTTATTTTTATTTAAATTGTCTATTTTTTAACCTTTTCGCCGCCAACGTACACAAAACGCAATGCCTCGCCGAGCGCCAAGCTATAAATGTATAACTAAATATACAGTAAACAGTAGTGATTGGGATATCGTCATATCGATGAATAAGATTTGTACGCGTAAAGTTAAGATTTAAAGTTGATTTTACGAATATAAATAAAAACTGATTAAATATTTCCAGATTTATTTTATTTCACAATATCCTTAATGAGAAAAAACAGTATAAATTATGAGTATCAAAGAAAGTAATACGAAACTCAATTAGAACTATAAGGAATGGGGTACATCTCTATTTGTTTCATGATCTCATTCTTGAACTTCATATCAAGTTATTGGCACTGAGGGCACGTTGAATTCGATTCTGATCAGGGATGGGGTCTATGGTCTTTCTTTCTTCTATTTTTGTTTATTCCTGTGTTTTTTTAATAACTTCTGTCAACGTTTTTTACCGTAGGTATCTAAGAGGCAGAATTTTTAATTGTTTTTATAGTGTTTTTTGAAATGGAAATGAATGGTTTGCTAGGTAATTCCCCTTTCCGCATAATAATATGACCAAGTAGATATAAGCACAGAATAGGTACATAAATCATAATATCTACAATATAACGTTACGTTTCATCCATTTAGATGATTTTTATACGAATTGCAATTAGGTTTCCTTTTTTTTGTTTGAAAATAATTTCTAAAAAAGTTAAAATTACAGTGCTTTCATACACTGTATTTACCATAATAGTGTATAGAGTACAAAAACAGTACCTAAATCTACTGTAATTACAGTGCATCTGGAGATACTGGACTCACCGAACATTTTACATACCTACTTATTGAATTCCTATTCTTTGATGAATAAACATTATTATTATCATCCAGTTAGACATATATACCTCAGAATTATCTTCTGGTTCAATGTTCTCCACAAAATACTCCGAGTCCGATTCCATGCCTTGCAAAATTTTAAGGAGTTCGTCCGAATCAAGTTCTTCACTCATTTTTCTATTTAATTTTGTTATCAAGTGAAAGAAAGAAAGATGTGTGCGCGCGAATCCGATTTTGTGCTGCACTATGCCAAAGTGACCTTGACAGCCGCACGCCTATGACGTCACTGACCAACTTCTATAGTAGTTCGTGGCACTCGGTGGCGCACAGGGGCATAGACGACCAATTTTATTGTTTTGTAGAGATGGGAAAATAACTATCGACAAGAATTTGTAACAACTTTATAATTACGTATCGGCATCTACCTGAAGGTCGAAATTCATCTACTATCCTTTGTATTGAAGTAGATAACTAAGTTCATATTTTATTGACCTCAAATTGTTTTCGATATGCGTAACTTTCTGTATTTATAAATATTTCAATGGTGAAATCAACCTTTTGGCGTTCTGAGGAAAGTAACAAAATTCGGAGTTTCGGTTTTTGCCGATTTTAGGACAAACTAGGGCCTATTTTGTGTAGAAAAATAAAAAACAGGGTAGTAGACAGTGCTATCTTAAATAATAAAATGAAACAAAGCTTTTAATCACAGTAAATTTATTTTAGTAAGATAGTTAAAATGAACAACTTTTAGAAGTTGTGGCGTTGGTGGCACGAACTTCTTAGAGAAGTGCTTGGCGGTGAAAAGGTTAACCTTGTTGCTAATGCATAGCAGGAACAAATCTCCGCGTATAATCCGACCAAATTAACTTGTCATTGTCAATGGTATTGAGCTGATAAGAATTGTACACTCGTGCACATAAATTTATGGTCGTTACCCATGACCTGTGATAACTCAGTTAATGACGTGGGCAGGTTAATGGTACTCGAATATTATTTTTCTGTGTTGTCATCCATACATTTATGTGCACGAGTGTACATCTCATATCAGCTCAATACCATTGACAATGACAACTTAATTTGGTCGGGTTATACGGGGAGATTAAGTATGGAAAAGTAATGAAAGCTAATTTCTCATAAAATACAACATTTGGGACTTTGAATTTTTGCTCACTATAACTTCTTCATGGGTACTAACTTTTGTATCAATTTGGGAAGAAATCACGGAGTTTTTAACAGGGAAATCTTGAAATGAAAATTTAACACCGTGACTACCGCCACCCCACCAATGGCATGGTATATCTCGTAAACTACTGAAGTACGCATTTTGAATTTTGGGTACTAATTTTATTTTCCAGGGTACTAACTTTCTATGTAGGTGTGAGGAAAGCGACAAGTTCCTGAAACTTGGAATTAACATTCAAATTTGTGGTCCTGCTGAACGAGCGCACGAAGTATCATCGTTGATTTCTCGGTAAATATAAATGTTTCAGTTCTGTTTTTTTTTACAAAATGAATCACATTTATGGGTACTAATTATTTTTATACTTAGAATAGCTGTAGAATGCCCCCTTTTTCGGCGCTCATGGTGGTCCTGCTGAATGGATCGTGACTACCGCCGGACCACCTTCGAAGTCGATTTTCTCGAAAACTGCTAAGGTACCAATTTTGTTGTTCGGGTACTAATGGGTACCAATTGAGCACTAACTATTGACCAAATATGGAAGCGATTGGCGTTCGTGGTCCGGCGGTAGTCACGGACATGTTTTTTTGTACGACGATGTACTCTACGCTAGATTGGTGCAACCAGACTGCGGTCTCGGGTCGATCGATCACATTGACCATTCAAGCCGGTCCACTAGAAAATATAGAGGTAACTAAATATTAGAAAAATGAAAACATATATTCGGTCATAATAATTTTATTCGCATATAATAATATTAATTGATTATGATACATGGAGCGTTAACCCGCGTCGATCGGCAGACGCGCCGAGCGGCACTCGGTCGTCTGCGCTCCAAATTATATTTATTATTCGGTTACATCGCATCGACAATCGCTCTGCAAAATCCGTAGCTACATATTCACTAATGAGAAGTCTCGAGGCAGCATCGGACAAGGACGCGCGGTCCCCGATGTACTCCGGTCGTCGCAGCGGAGCCGCCGACCGGTCGCGTCTATATATACTTAAATATAACAGTCAAGGAGTCGGATGGCCGTCCGATCGACATATTTACATACGAACAGAACGCGCCGCGCATCGTCGCGGCCAACTCGCCTGCGACCGCGGGGGCGCCGCGAGTCGAACGGCTCAGAATCACTTCCATAATTTACGTCCTAATTAAAATACCGAAAATCTAAAGTCGGTGACGACGAGATGCGTACGCCGCGCGCGGTACTGGCGCGCGAGTCTCCGTGGGCACGGGGCGGCGGGTCGCGGGGCGGGCCGCGCGCCCTTCACTCCGCCTTCACCTCCGCGGGCGCCGGCGCGTCGGCCGCGGCCGCGTCGGCGGCCTCGTCCCCGCCCGGCGCCGCCTCGTTGGCCGCGCGGTCTCCGCCGTCTGCGCACACAACACACGGGTGAGCTGGGGGCGCGCGGCAGGGCGCGGGGCGCGAGGCTCGCGAGAGGTACTAACTGCGCTGGTGCTGGTGGTAGTACAGGTTGGCGCGCGGCGGGTGCGGCGCGTGGACGGCACGCGGCGCGGGCGCGGCGGGCGGCGCGCGGTACATGGGCAGCGCGGGCGCGTGCGGGCGCTGGCCGATGGGCGCGGGATAGCGCGGCGCCACCATGCCGCCGCGCCCCATGCCGCCGCCGCCGCCGCCGCCGCCGCCGCCGCCGCAGCGGCCGTTGTTTCCTCCGCTCACCATCTATATCATTCAAAATTAATCACAAGTTTTAGGTCATTTCAGTTGCACCACATTTTCACAAAATACGCAAAACATCCATTACGTAACATTGGCTCTGTGTTTAGTTATAATTTAACATAGCTACATTGAAGAATTCGATTTACAAAACGGAGCCGGTTTGCATAACATGCAGCTGTTCAGTATCAAGTATTACGGCTGAACAAACGTTGGGTTCAACATTTTAACCTACTTTTTCATTGGCTGGGTTTTCAAACTGGTAACTTACCTATTGCAACCGGTTTATATTCAATGACATTCCGGCTGAACGTCGATCTGCTGCAATTATTATTTTATATCGACTGTTTCAATTGCTGCTAACATTATTGGTTATCAACAATTTTACTTATATGTGCTCGACTGATTGCATTTAATAGAACTTGTAAAGTAATTACAACGCCTAGTATTCGAAATGAACCGATCTTTTTTATATTTCGGAGACAAGTTATTCGACATCTAATGTCATTGGAACCAATTTCGTCGATCGTGACTGACCTGTTGCTGGTGGTGTTGGTGCGGAGTGTGAGCGGGAGGCGGGTGCGGGGGCGGCGCGTGGTACTTGTGCTGCGGCGGCGAGTGCGGCGGCTTCTGCGGCTTGCTGGCGCCCTTGGGCGTGGGCGACGCCGCGTCGCACAGCGGCGCGAAGCCGTTGGCATGCTCGTGCAGCGGGCTCTTGAGCTGCTGCGGCGGCGGCCGAGGCTGCGGCGGCGCGTATTGTTGTTGCAGCGGTGCGCGATACTGCTGCTGCGAATATTCACATGTAGATATAGTCTTCGTAGTTGTTTGAATGGAGCCCATGGATCAATAGGTGCAACAGCACGCTACCTGCATTTGCTGAACGGCCGCGGCGACCTGCAGCTGCGACGACAGGAACTGCGAGCCGAAAGCGCCCGACTGCGCCGGCTGCGTGAACTGCAACGGGTAGGTGGGCGCGGGCGCGGCGGGCGGCTGGTAGGGCGAGTAGTAGGAGCTGGCGGGAGGCGCCGGGCGCGGCAGCAGGCCGGGCAGCGAATAGGGCGCCTCGCCCACGGGCGCGGAGTAGCCCAGGTACTGTTGCTGGTACGTGCTAACGCCACCGACGCCGCCTACGCCGCCACCTTTGCTGCCTGCAAATTAACAGTTGTTCTGACTGCCGTATCCAATTTTTAGGGTATCAAATAAATGGACATCGAGTCTTTTTTTTCTATTAATATTTTGATTAAGTTAAATATGGAATTTTGAATTTTACTGCAACTTTATATTTCAGCCATTTTGAAAAAAGAATATATTGTGTTTTTATATCAGATTTCATTTCTGTTTTCTCATTTGTGAGATGTTATACGCACCAATAGCGCCTATTTGTTGAGTGGAAGGCTTGACAGTGGCTGACATGAGAGAATTAGAAGTGCTCGAGATTAGAACAGTACTGGGACTATTACCCAGTTGGCCCGACTGGCCGAATGCTGCGCCACCACCAGCGGCTGCGGCCTGGACATGGGATGAAACAAAGATTTAACATTATTTACACAATTTAACATAATAACAATTAAATTTATTGTAACCACATAACTCTCCTTTTATTTTATTATCTTTGACATACTCAGATATTAAAGCCGTGTTTGGTACTGAACTACCTTACTTTTCTACTGTCACAAAATTAAACAAAAGAACTGTTTTATATTCATGCATTTTGTAGATAATCTATTACCAACAAAAGGCATAAAAATTAAGTTGAACCTAGCATTCTGGAATAAAGATGAGTACTGCCGTAAACGCTCCCGAATAAAAAAAAACCCTTTAGCTTATTAAAGAGATTAAATTCGTACTACACATATAAAATATTATAAAATTTGTGCTTACCATGCGATATTGATTAGGTAGGCTCTGGAACATGTCCGGAGGAGGTTGATAGTTGTATTGCGCAGCCGATCCGGCGCCATACGGAGTGCCAGGGAAGCCCCCAAACTGACCACGGCTTTGATCTAAGAAGGCTCCGTATAGGCCGCTTTGCTGCGGCATCTGTTGCGAGGAACTCAACAGCTGCTGGGAAGAATTGAACATGACGGCGGGTGGCGAAGGTACCGATAAACCTCCGTAACCACCTTGATATCCTACGTGGTTGTAATGTTGGGGCGGCGGCGATTGTAGTTGTTGCGTGGGTTTCACTTTGCAAACGTTAGGCGGAGCAGTTTCCGTATTGTTTTCTTCAAAACCTGCAAATTGTATATCTTCGGTGCCTTCAGCTACTGCAGGCATCTCCCAAACTTTCTTAACACTGGCGATTTTTAAATTGAGATCAGCTGCTAGTGGAGAAATTGTGTTTGATGTGCTCATGTGTACACCTCGTGGCAAGCCGAGAGACTTTGCAGATTTATCTTCTGTCAATTGTCCAAGGTCAGAATCAAAAGCAAAATCAAGTTTCATATCCGATGAATCTTCTGGTTTTTGTGATGTATCAAACGTCATTTGCAGACCTAAGCCAGCAGCTTCAGCATCAGTTACCACTGGTCTGTCAGATATAAGTTCTTGTATAGATCTAGGTCGAGGCCTAACTTCACCATTGAATGCTAGTCCTCGATTTTCTAATTCTGCATTTATTTCCTCTGCTTGAGTTTTGGGAATAGGGGCAGTAATTTGATATTTTTGCTGTAGTGTTTCATCGGGTGTGGCAGTCTTGTAATTAGTATTTTCAAATATGATTGTTTCAACAGGAGGCGTAGCTCCGTCTAGCACACCACTTTTATCAGTAACCATAGTGCAACTAGGTTGAGCAGTGATTTTAGAGTCAACTGGAGTATCTCCGGGTGTACTACGTTGGCTGGACTGAGCAGACTTGTTCTCAACTGTTTCTACAGGTTCCTCTATGTTGCCACGTAATGTTTGTGATATAGGTTTGTCCCACGCATTGACGGGTGGGGGAGGGGGAGCGGCCCCAGTGTCGGGCCCAAATCCAGACACCAAGCCCATCTGTTGTTTCTGTCTTTGTTTGACAAATCGCGGTGCCAAGTTCGCCTGACGAGGTCGATCATACTGAGCATTCGATTTGTTAGAAACCGGTGCTGACCCACGTGGGTTTGTTTTATCATTAGGATTTCTGGTTGTTGATCCATTTCTGCCACCACCTTGATTAGAATGAGATCTGGGCTGTTTTGCTGCATGTTGATTGTTATCTTCTTTTGTAGGTCCTCTCGCATCTTTAGAATTCTTTTTATTTCTTACCTCCTGGAAACCATCATCAACAACTTCATCATCTTTTTTGCCAGAACTAAGCTTAAGATCTGACATAGCCTCTGTAATATCACCAGTTTTAATATCAGTCACAGTGTCTTTTTTATTAGACTGAGGGTTGCGTCCGTTATTTTGCCGGTTTCCAGAATGTTGATTACGCCCGCCTTGACCTTTCTGAGATTGAACTGACGGTCTTCCCGCTGCGGACCGGCGGTGACTAGATGAACCACCACCTTCGGAATGTTCAGATGTTGTTTCCCAATTTTCATCCTCACCACTAGGGGGCCCTGTGCCTTTCGGGCGGCGATCGCGCCCCCTTCCTGTAGATGAACCTGCTCTCGACTTATTATTCCCTTTTATTTTATCATCCATCTGACAGTTGTCTTTAATTTCCTCACCATCTTTCACTGCTCTATTAGCCTGGCTAAATGGACTTTTAGTATTTGGAGGTCCATAGCCAGTTACTCTTTTAGCAGGAGCAGGTGGACGCGAGGTCCCTTGGAATCCTCCACGACCTCGTCGAGATGGTTGCCCACGTGGTGCAAATGGTTCTCTGTTTTCCATGCCATCAGTAATTGGAGTTGGTTGATCCATTGTTGGTGGTCGATTAGCATCATCTGATTTATCGTAAGAGTTTTTAGGACCACGTGGGCTACGTGGTGCTCTTCGTCTCTCTTTGCGTTCTGTGTTAGGGGGCCCGTCAGTAGAACCGTCAGATTCACTGGCTCTGTTGTTGGATCGTGAACTACGGTGAGACCGTCGTTTAGGTCCCCAACCTCTATTGTAAACAGCATACCCTCCTCCGAGATAACCTCTGCCTTTCTTCTCAGATCCTGACCCACTTGATTTGCGTTCAACAGGTTCTTTGGAAGGAATTTTATTAAGCTGCTCATTGCTGATTCTCTCATTTTTCTTTTCATCAGCAGAACGTTTTTGGGTAGCTGCACTAACATGAAGAGATTCTACAGAGTATGTTTCACTAACTTTAATTCCTCCTAAGCTTGAAGGGTCTGTGCTAGACTTAGAAGCTATTGATTCAGATTCTGAAAGTTCTTTTTCAGACTTTTGAGATGACAACATTGGTTTAGGTATATTCTGTTGTGTTATTGGTTCAGAAGGGGCTTGTTTCTGTGTAAGAGATATGTTTGACAGTGCTTCTGTTGGGTTATGGTGTTTAGGAACAGTTTGAGTGGGCGCTGGTTTACATTGGTTATCAGTGAATGAAGTTTGAGATTGGCTCACAGGTACTTGTGACTGAAAGTTAGTTGGAGATGCTTGTTGCCCAAAAGTTTGAACATTAGCAGCATGATTATTTTGGCTCTTTTGAATTGGAGCTTGAGCTGTCGGTGAATTACTCACGATATTTGATGCGACCTGTGATTGTTGAAGTGAATGAGTTGCTTGAGACGATTGAGAACTACGCTTAGTATCATCATTCACGGTTTCGCGTTCAAGGATTTCTTTTGGGTTTGGTTCGTTATCTTTCGTTATGGAGACTTTTTCTGCTGACAACTTCTGTTGACTGGAGTTATTAGGTTCTTCTTGAGTAACTTCAGCCCAGGATGTCTTGCCAAAATCTCTTTCCGTGGAATCCCTTTGCGATAAACTGGACGGCGGAGAAATGCGTCGCTCTGGAGCAAGTGTCTGAGATGGAGACTCAGAGGATGCGAAAGGCTCAGTGAGACCTATGCTCTTTCTTTCAAATACTTCTGTCAGTTTATCAGCAGCAGTACGACTGCTAGGTTCAATAGTATCTAAAGCTTTTTTATCAGATTCATTTCTCCTGTCTTTATAGTCAGTATATGAATCTTTCGAATTTGATCTGTCCAACTCGCGGCCGGATCTTTCGTAATCTTGCATTTCAGACCGCCATTGCGGCCCAGGTCCATCTTTTTGATCTCTTCTAAAGTCATCTTCACGATCTGAATAGTCACTAAAAAAAATAAATGAAGTAACATAAGTAATCATTATTTTCATTTCATTAATAAATTTTTCATCTAAATACCAAATATAGTCAAGACAGAATATCTTACCGTGAATAAGAACGACGGCCATTGTGTGGTGCGTGTCGTGGTGCATTGTAGGGCGGCTGTTCTTGACGCCTGGGCGCTGGTTTTCCAGAGAATGCCCAGCCTTTGTGATCATCTTGTTGTCTATTTTGCTGCTGTTTCAAAAACCGTGGTGGTATATTTGCTTGGAACGTTTTAGAAAATGCTGGGTTTGTTTGGTCACGGTCACGACCGTAGTCACGGTCCCTCTCTCTAAACTCACGTTCACGGTCGCGGTCCCTTTCACGATCGTTTCGCTCTCTATCCACACGATCACGATCGCGATCTCTGTCCGTGCGGTCACGTTCCCGGTCAAACCTATCACGATCTATGCGATCTCTGTTATCGTTGCGATCTCTATTTTCATTACGATCCCTTGTTTCTACCCTTTCTTTGTCACTCTCTGGACGATCTCTATTTTCAACACGATTTCTATCAGTTCCTCTATTATCTATTCTATCACGCTCACGATCGCGTTCCCTGTCGCGATCACGATCACGCTCGCGATCACGCTCACGGTCACGTTCGCGGTCTCGGTCGCGATCGCGTTCGCGGTCACGATCACGATCACGATCTCTTACGTCCCGATCACGATCTCGATTATCGTACCGATCTCTGTTATCTATGCGATCACGGTCTCTGCTTTCGACGCGATCTTTTTCTCTATCACGTAGATCGTTACGCTCCTTGTCTCTAATGTCCATGCGATCCCTATTATCAGCACGATCCCGATCCCTATTATCACCCCTGTCTTTTTCCCTTCCATCCTGCTCCCTCTCTCTATTGTCGTTGCGGTCTCGGTCGGGCCCCCGGTCCATACGGTTGCGCTCGTCTTTGGGCGGCAGAGGCGCGGAAGAGTCCCGAAGCTGGCGTCGCTGCTCCTCCTCCTTTCGCTGGCGAGCGCGGGCGACGGCTTGGGCTACCTCATTACTTTGCTTCTGCCGACGTTCCGCCCAAAGCTGGTCTTCATCTCCAGGCTCATGAAGCTTCGCATCTGTGCGCTCGTTATCAACGCTCGCACGGTTGCCGCCACTCCTGCCGTGCCCCTTATTAGGAGCCGAGGACTCGCCATCGGAAAAGTCCAGCTTCTGACTGTAATAAAATACAAATACAGTTCAATCTCAGTCTGAATGACGACATAAAGCCCCTCGGTAGTGATGAGACTTACTCATAGTCGATGTCATCCTGCTGTGCCCAGCCGGCGTCGCGGGAGATGTCATCGAGCGAGGAGATCTGGTCGTCGCGCAGGATCGGGCGCGCGGTGAGTACCTCGACGGCGCGCGGCGTGGCGGGCGCGCGCTGCTGCTGGCGCTGGCCGCCGCCACCTCCGCCGCCGCCACCCCGGCTGTCGCGCAGGGCGCCTAGGGTACCCATCCCGAGCCCGCCACCGCTGCTACCTTTCATCTACACACAAAACAATTCTATTTATTACTATTTCAACACCAAAAAGTCAAACAGAACTGTACATATCACTAAAACTGAGTAGTTTGCGCATTTTTATACATTACGTACGAAGGATGGCAGGATCGATCTTGGAAGGCAGGCAGGACTCTGTTGTGAGCCAGGCGCGGAAGCGGGCGCGGCGGCGGCGGCTGACGTGGCTTCCTGGCGGACGCCAGCTGTGCCACCGGACGTCCAGCTGCCTTCCGCTGCAACAAGGTTATTAGGAAAGGTAAGGCAAGGCATACTACTTCAACCTGATAAATCTAATTATTTAGAAATTAATCTTTACCTAGTCTACAACCTAAGTTCAACATGGCAAGCTCATACTCTGCCACTATTGACTGTAATTTCTCGTGCCTTCTCTGTATGAGAAGAGGTTTTTGCCCATCAGTGGACAGTAACAGGCTATTATAATTATTTGTTTGTGTGTTGCAAATTAAATGATTATTTGCAATATATTCAATATAATATTATTAAGCTTACTTTGTGGTCTCAGTTGTGGTTGCAGTGCTGCATGTTCTGCTGAACGATGTGAAGGTTGGGCAGCTGCCTCCAGGGAAGGGAACTCTGTGCGGAAGTGTGGGGATGACGGTGGTGGAAGTGCCACCCATCCGCCGGCTCCAGTCCCAGCAACCACACTGCTGTTCGACGTTGTTGACTGAGAAAAGACCACAAAAAATTTATAGTGAAAACAGGACATCAAACTGATACTTCCATCACCAAATAAAGTACTTTAAAGTTATTAAACAGAACTAAGATACAGCAGTCAATGAACTTTAATGATAACAATTTGTTAACATGTAAGGTGAAAAAATAAAAACTCGTACCACCTGAAGTTACATTCCTTTGTTTAACAAAATCAAAACAAAATGTGTAACAATATAAATAACTTACTATAGTTTGAGAGGTACATGTTGAGGTTGTAGATACAGTTGTAGCAACAGCAGAAATAGAGCTGAAAATAAGTTTTATGCTTCAGTCAGTACATGTCAATAGGTCAAAAAACTCATCACGATTCTGTGATTTCACCTCAACTCTCACCTCGATAAATGTGTAATCTGTTTTCTAAATCCAGTGAATTGAAGTACAACATTTTATATTATAATACAATAAGCCATATGGTTTATTTTTCACTAAGAGTAAAATCAGGAAGAAGTGACCCACTTGTTACCCTTTTACATGAATGCATCAGTTGCTCTTGGTGAACAATTCCTGGATTACATAAGTATACTTACTTTGTATTAGGATCTTGACCAGTTTCAGTTTTCAAAGAAGGCAAGTTGGCAGGCCGCCTAGCTGAAGGTACTTTTCCAAGACTTTGCATTCCATGCTTGCGGCTGAGTTGAGATTTTACTGAGGACGGCTCTGAGTTCTCGTTCTGCAATTTATATTTAATATATGAAACAAATGATTTGTCTTTTATCAAATAAAAACCAAAATGTCTAGGTGAAAGTAATAGATCTGATGTGTTAATGATAACCTTCATTCTTCATATTATCAAATAAAAAAAAAATTATGTCAGTATTTGTAACAAAACTCTTCCAAAATGGCTTGACCAATGTTTATGAAATTTTGTGTGTATATTCAGCTGGTCTGAGAATAGGATGTAACATATTATAACCTAAATAAAACTAATAAATTTAATTCCAAGGCGGAACAAAGTTTGCCAGGGTAGTTAGGTTTTCTATAATAATTATATTACACAACATTTTTAAAGTCAGGCAGCATAAAATGATTCATAATTATTTACAGTTAAAAATCTATGCAGTTTTTCTTACAATTATTGAAATAGCAAATCTCTGAAATAAGGTCATAGTCTATTTCATTGTTGCAACTAGATATGCACGAAGCAGCTGAAGGTCAATTTATTCAACTGTGACTAGCTACTACAATTATTTTACAGCTGGCTTGCAGATTGGTAATATAATCATACCTAAAAGAAATACAGTCCAGGGCACAGCTCTTTCCGTAAATGACTAAAACGAGATTTGTCATGAAAAAGTTTGTAAAAATTATTATCAGTTGCTACATGACTGTCTACCACCTAAGGCAGACCAACAATATTGATTTATTAAATTTATTTAGGTCATAAGGAATTTCGGTACGTGTGGGCGTGTACAACCCTGACATTGACACAAAAAACATGAATCAAAAGCAGTACTTACTCTGTTGGCGCAGTACAGGCTATTGATGTCCAACTTCTGATATCTTTGTTTGCCGGACGTCGGCTTGCTCTGCGCCGTAGTGCCTCCGCCGCCCGGCGTTGAGAGTGCAGACATGCTGCGATGTACACACCATCAGGAGATCACCTTCGCAACGACCACCAACTGCAATCAGCGAAACTCTCACTTTTAATGGCTACACAGTAAACGCAAATCACTTTATTGCAACTAGCCACGACCAAAGACAATCGTCCTTCAATGTTAGCCGTTCCAATTCGATATTAGTAATAACAAAAAAGATTCGTACTATTTCAAAGCACTAATAAATATTCACACTATTGATTACGTTCACTGAAACACAAAACACTTTCATAGCACTGATGGAACCATAAATTGGAGCCCTGCCCTCAAAGGTTTATTGACGTGTTACATCCGTCTGATGAACGCTGGATCGATGACTTCAATAATTTCACTTACGTTTTTTGTTACACTCTCTTGTCCGTTATTCTTTTATAACTTTCTACTACCTAGCTCAAAATAACGGTACTAACAAGATAGAACTAAAAGAACGGTAAATAAACTAATTTCTATAATACTAGAAAACAATAAAAGCAAAATACACCAGTACCTTGGTTCGTTACACTTGGTATCACGGAATAAAAAATATCTAAGCTCGATTGCTAATTTCTTAAATAAGATTACTTTAGATTTAAACTATAATCTACGCTACCAAAAACTTATATCACTTTATTTTAAGATGGCGTCTCCAAAAGACGATCTCCTTCCTTTTTACAATCAATAGCGTGACGTCACAAAGACGCGAAACAGCGCTCTCTGGTGGATAAACACATAAAACTTTGCGCTAAGTTTGCTAGCCTAATAAAACATTTTTTTACTAGTATTGCTCATTGTAAAAATAACAGCTTTAATTGGTTTACAACAACGGTCGAGTTGATACATTCGAGATAAAGTCATAATTTTAAGATTTTTGGGAAGCTTTACATAAACTCTCGCCCTTTTTTCCAAGGTGGTATGCAGAAGGTACTGAACCAAATGCTACTGAACACATTCCTCATACATCAGTCGGTAGAACCGACTTATTACCCACTTTTGTATGTTATAACGTATCAAACATTATTTATTTTATTATGCTATTTTCCTAGTTCTGTATTTATTAATGATCAATCCATAAACCACCCAACAATGCCACCCAACGACACTAATACATTTCACAGAGATAGCAATATAGGTACTACTTTGCTTTTCCAGTTTTCTCCCCATTTACGCCTGCGCACGAGAACTTTGCACCATATTGATGAAAGAAAAATCAGTAGGCGAGGATCTGCGGAGAAGCTCATAATACGAGGAGTGTCTGAGAAAACCGGCAGCCATGGCCGGGAATATGGGAATGGAGCAATTGATTCCAATTGTTAACAAGCTGCAAGATGCTTTTACACAGTTGGGTGTTCATATGCAGCTGGATCTACCGCAAATAGCAGTTGTGGGTGGACAGTCTGCGGGGAAAAGCTCTGTTTTAGAAAACTTTGTGGGCAGGTAAGTGACCTAGTACGCATAAATTGTCTGTTTGACAATTTCTGCCTGGTTCATGGAGTAAGCAGAATATCAAACGGGTCGGAGTAGCTTTATCAACGTTTTCGTTAAATTGAATAATCTGCGCGTTATTAATTAAAAGAGTTGGCTTGGCTTGACCAGTTCACTAAGAAATAAAACCATGTTACGTAAGTACCCGAAAACTAAGCAAATATTTAATTTAGCAAATCTACTGCACTGTTCAAATGCATAGATAGTCTACATTACTCCATTCTTGCTATATTTTGATAAATAATAATATATTCTTAGTAATATTTTTATTGATAGTTTACATGAGTATAAAGACCATTTTTCGTGGATAATAATACTTAGCTTATTCTAAAAATGATTTCACCTTTTATTTACTTAATTGTCATTTCTCTGTTGGCAAGTAAAATACTTATATTTTTTTACGTTTAATTATTTTAATGGGCCTTGAAATGATTGGTTTTTCAAATTAAATTGATTGAAATTGATAACTACAATGAAAATATTAGGTATGTTACGATATTTTTATATTCTGGCCTAGATTTGAGTGCGCATGTCGAGCAGTATTGATTTACTCGATTTACTAACGTTCAAATGTCAATGGTTGCGAAGGGTCAGTATAATGAACTTCACAGAAATAATTGAATAAGAATGAGCCCGATTTTGTTTCGATTATTACTTACAAAATACTGGAGGTACTACCGTCAACTAAATGCCTAATACTTTACATACATTCATTATTGGCTCAAAAGAATCCTGATATTTACTGTACGTAGTAGAAACAGAGAATGTTTTGAAATGTTCTGCACTACGCTTTGTTTTTGACAGTAGTCGAATCAAGCTGAATCGAAACGTAACGTAACCACCCACCACCATATTGAAAAATAAATTAGTTTATCGATGATGAATTGATGATGAGCAAGTGTTATTAGTGTTTTAAAGTGATAAAACTTTAATGTATCTTAGAAAAAATGGCTGGAAATTTCGGAATGCAGCAGCTAATTCCTGTTGTAAACAAATTGCAAGATGCGTTTGTGCAAATGGGCGTGCACATGTCTTTAGATCTTCCACAAATTGCAGTTGTGGGTGGTCAGTCTGCAGGAAAGAGTTCGGTGTTAGAAAACTTTGTAGGCAGGTAAGATTTCGTATGCAGTAGGAAGTTGTGTTGATCAATAGAGAACGTTCTAAAGTGGTGAAAATGTTGGAAGCACTCATACCTTCTTTGTTTATTGTAAATAATTAATTATCTGGTTCATTGTGTGGTTTAGTAGGCAGGAATATAGCACTTCCTTGGTGCACATTTCAGGTTTTTAGTATGCAACTGTAAGTTGCTTACTGATTCTGTATCTTAGTAGTTGTGATGAGTCATATGTAACCTTCCCAAACAATAATATTAACAGTGTGTCCATATTAGAATTGTATGGGACTTTTAAATCAACCACTGATCTATAGCAACTTGCTGAAGGTAAGCTTACTTTTCTCCACTTTTAATAAGTTATGTAATAAGTATGATACTACTGATTAAAGCCAGTTTTTACATAGAACAGTCAACATAAAAGAGTTATGTGCAGATGTGAGTCATTGAGTTAGTGATTAGGGTACTCACTATCAGTTTCCTAAAAAAATAATTTTTAAGACTATAAGTGTATGATCTTTTGTATTTGAAGGCAAACATGCTCATTATTTGAAGTCATTCAATGTGATGAACATTATTATGATGAAAACCTGGGTTGGAGGCTATACTTGGCTAATGTTGACAAAGAAAAAGCAAACAATTTTATTTGACAATCACTACTTGAAATAACCTTAAAATATGCACTAATTTTTATTTATGATTTCAAAGTATGACCTGGTTACTTTTATCAGTAAGTATCCCATATTTTTGTGAACTATAGTTTTATGGTACGTCCATCTTTAGTGCATGATTCGGTTAGATAATATTTAAATGGGAAACTGAGAGAATTTAATGATAAAACCACTTTTTCCATTCAAAAAGTTTTTTTTATGATATTTACTACACCCACCAAAATCCTGAAAAGTGGTTTAGAGAACAAAATTTACTTATTCTTTGTTTATTTTATGAAATGAAGTGCTTAGTATCTTCATTTTAGAGAATTATTTCACATTAGCTAATTTAAAATGCCCAGGAATGTAAATAAAACTGTTTCTATAGTTAAGCTGGTCAAAGTTAAATAATAATTGGTCTACTAGAAGTTCTACAAACTTCTAGTTGACCAATTTTTATTAATATCTATTCATTCATTGATGACTAGGTTCATCTGATCTCAGACAAACTTGAATGAATTACATAATAATAGCAAATTTATTATTGTTTGATTTTTATTACTATAACACAACATAACCCCCTTCTCCGCAGGGGCATTTTATGGCAGTTTTAAAATAAAGAATTTACTTATTTGATGATGTTTTATTAAGAAATTCTTTGTACAATGCAGAGATAGTAGTCATTGTGAAGGTAAAACTAATATTTTATTTTTATTATACCAGATAATTTGAAACATTTTTTACTTCTGGGCCCTTGCATTTACAATAAATTAACATTAATGAGGTACTTAAAATTAATTAAACTTGATGTGATGGCGTCTGTACTGACCCCAATGTGTCAAATTTCTTTGATCGTTTTTCAACTTTATGTCTGCATTAAATGTAAGTTACTTTTTGATATTATATGCGTGGAATAGTGGATAAATCTGGTGTTATTATGTTAAACCATCCATTAGTTTCCTCACCTTTTATTTAATTTAATAATACAACGTAGTAATCATTATCATGTTATCAAAAATAAATAAATAGAAATATGCATGCGTAAGCATAAAGGTAAAACAATTAAATCATTTTGATCTACTATGTAGTATAAATAAGGAAAATAAATAGGTATTATGTTGTATTAATGTTACTTTTTATTAAATATTTAAATAAACCAGAGCATGAGTGAATCTGCCATCACACAGTATGCAGAATAGATAAAAACAATAGCAAATTATATCAATCATTACAATTTCTTCAAAGTACCTCCACACTCTAAACAGCATTTTAATTTCAATGCATGACACTAATGATAATACCTACATAATTGTAGATACTAAATAGTAATATTATAATATAGTAGATACTAAATACTAATAGTTGAAATTAGTTATGAAAGCTCGTTAGTGGTTTTGTTTCATTCATTATTGGCCACCGATTTCCGAAACTGAAGCTATTTTCACCTGTTAGCGTTTTTTTAAGAGGTTGGTTGTTTTTTTTTGTAAAACAGTTTTTATTTTGCAATTTTTAGTTTCTTTGTATGTAAAGATAGTCTTTCAAAACTTGAAAGATTTATTGAAATTGGTTAACAATTGGTAAAGAAGGTCTTTGTAAACATTAATCTGCAAATCTCTGCTGGGCCCCTTTTAAAAAAATAGACAGGCGTAATGTTATGTTGTGGAAACACAAAAACTCTGCATAGACATCTGACTGTAGCAATCGCGAATAATTTGCTGTTATGCGTTGAAGAGTTCTGTTGCCTGTCTTCTTCATCGGTTTTTCTTCTACAAAAAATAAAAAAATACTTTCCAAAAATATACTTTAAAATATACTTTCCAAATGAACATGCTTGATTTGTTACTACAAATGCAAAAATAGGTCCGTGTGCACTTAAATTAATTGAGGAGTTCCCTCAATTCCTCGAGGATCCTATTATCAGATCGGGGTTTTGATACAAATTGGACCAAGCTGGTAGTATTGGTCCACAAATGGCGGAGTAATCGCGTACCAAACATACAAAAAAAAAGTACAGTCGAATTGAGAACCTCCTCCTTTTTTGAAGTCGGTTAATAATAGGGCGTATGTAGGTGCTATTTGTTTACCTACAGTTGCCAATGGAGATATTACCAACAACATTCCTGGCTTGCAACTGTATAGTAAACAGTTTTAATAATAGGTATTTAAATGCAATTATCTTTTGTATGCACGATCGCACTAGACTACTGGATGATGCAGAATATGGAAATCGTTATTTATTTGCAACTTAGGATTTGATTCGGTGTCAATAAACACGCAAGGGATACAGTCGCGTAACTGTGGGATAAATACATTGTTTTAACCAACATTGGGATATTGTTAAATTCCCGCTCGGAACGAATATTTGTATGGCCTACATTCTAATGAGAGTTTTAAATAAAAAAAAAACATAAACCAAATACTATAGATAATACTAGCAGACGTCACGCGGTTTCACCCGCGTAGTTCCCGGTCCCGTGGGAATAACAGGGATAATAAGTATGCCTATGTCACCCGGGGATAGTGTAGCTTCACAACGGTGAAAGATTTTTTCAAATCGGTCCGGTAGTTTCGGAGCCTATTCAATGCAAACAAACAAAGAAACAATCAATCCTCTTTATAATATTAGTGTTTAGTATAGATAATAGTAAGTGGGTAGTAGTAACTATACCCATAAATTATTGAGATGACGACAAATAGAGATGTATGAATCAAGAAAAACATTGTGCCAACCCCAAATGAATAGGGATAAAAGCAGCAGGATAATCCTGTAGGTAGTGAATACGACACCGTACTCGGCAGCCTATCGCAATCCACTGCGGGTCCTCTGTGGACCTCTCTGGTTTTGAGCCCTAACATCTTACGGACAGTCAGCTCTTCGACAAACATGGCCAGCCCACTGTCTCTTGAGCTTGCTAACTCTGCAATATATTTTAATGGTCCAGTACTTTTTCGAAAAATGGCATTCCGGATCCTTGTAACTTCAACTCTGGGAGGGGACACAAAATCCATTAAGTCTATTTAAGCGACTTAGAATTCCGACCTGTCACAGCAACATAAACCTTTAGACTCTTTAGAAACGTTAAGAATGTGGATCGCGAAACTTAAAGTGTGCATGCAGGTTCACACTCCAGCTTCTTTAATGAGAATACTTTCATAAAACAACGACCGTCTTCTCTTATTGTTTAGCATCTACGGATAAGGTGTCTACAATAAAAATATTGCAACCTTCTCAGACGTTCAGCGGCGTTATTAAGTCATTCTTAATCGTGCACTAATATTCCCTTGTTCTGAATGCGCGTCAAGAAACTACGTATTTTTCTAAAATTACTTATTATTGCATGTGTGATTGTATGCATTGCATAGGTAATTCTATATGCCTCAAAAATTTATCAGCAGGCTATGATTACATCTGGGTAAATTCCGTGACATCAACATCATCTTTACTTTTGGTTTAATTTTCGGTTTTAGCAAAACAATAGAGGCAATGCGCCTCTATTGTTTTTATATGGTCACCTGTCTGAAAAAAAAGTAGCCGTAGCGATACTTATGAGAGCTAGCACTAGGTGGACAGATCGACTTCGCCTTCGTCTTTTGACGACTACAGTTCGCAGCTGAAGTCGCTAAGTCGACTAGTTGTAGACAATGTCGGACGACTCAGACACCTTTGGGAAATTATGACCGTGACGAACTAACAGGCTGTTCGCACTGAGTTTTGGCTGAAGGTGGCAGTCGAAGTGGTATAGAACAGCACTTTGACGGCATCATTTCCTATACTATACTATACTGCATACACTTCCCATGCAGTATCGCAGCCCAAATGTTCATCTGGCGTGAGCTGGGCTAGGCAGCAGGGCGTCAGTACAGGCTACTTTCTGACACCGATTTGTTTCGATACAAAACAAGAGTTTACCTGAATCTGCACACTACAACCGCGAAAGACTTACAGGTCTTTATGATTGTGTTTTTGTTTCAGAGACTTCCTTCCCCGAGGCTCCGGAATAGTAACGCGACGTCCATTGATTCTGCAGCTTATACATGGAAATGCAGGTACTCTCTATAATATACAATTTATAGGACAAAACGAGGTGTTACACCGAAACTACGCATTTCATTGAGATAATGCTAACTACTTCAGTTTATTTTTATTGTTGACTTTGACGTGGGTACTTCATAATTTTGCAAAATGTGATCATTAACCTTCAGCTGTATTCTGAATGTTAGAACAACTAATTGGCTCACTAATACGCGCTATTACTGTATGTATGTAATTTGTCAAAATTTGAACGGTGTAAATAGCAGTGTTTTTAAAAGACCATTACTGTACAGGACAATACATTACATTATTACAGGACATGCTTTTTGGTACTTATTTTTAATACTTTGATAATTTTCTCCGGTCACGTAACTAAAGGTCACCAACCTTCCGTTCTGCACGATTGAAACCTTACGTTCTGTGATGTATTTGAATGACAGATGAATTTTATAATACTTGAGAAATATTTATTTATTAACTAGCTGCCTCGGCAAACTTCGTTCTGCTTTAGATCAATTAAATTGGTTCGTCTTAGTTTACGTCCTATTCTCAAACCTACTGAATATATTATACACACCAAATTTCATAAGAATTTGGTCGAGCCGTCTCGGAGGAGTGTTGTAACAAACACTGACACCAGAATTGTATATTATTATTATTATTATTATTTAGCCCAAATTGTCCCACTGCTGGGCAAAGGCCTCCCTCCATTCCTTCCATCGGTCGCGATTCTGCGCCACCTCTCTCCAATTCTCAAGGAAGACATCCAGGTCGTCCCGCCATCTCCTTCGTGGTCTGCCGCGGCCCCGTGTCACTGTAGGGCACCAATTCTGGGTTTTACGAGCCCACCGCTCGTTCGGCATGCGGCAGACATGTCCTGCCCAGTCCCATTTAAGTTCAGCAGCCTTTCGTGCACAGTCGACTATTTGTGTTTTGGAGCGCAGTGTGGTGTTTCGAATACGATCTGTGAGTTTGACACCCAGAATACTGCGCTCCATAGCACGTTGGCAAACCTTCAGTTTGGACTTTAGGATGTTAGTCAAAGACCAAGTCTGGGCACCGTAGGTTAAGATGGGGAGAATACACATGTCCATGAGCTTGCGCTTTAGTGACAGGGGTAGAGTACCCTTAAATAGCTCTTTCATGGACCAGTAGCTTTTCCAGGCGATTTCTGTGCGTCTTGCAATCTCTTTATCTTGTCTTGCCTGGAAAGAGACTACTTGGCCCAAGTAGATATATTCTTGGACATATTGTATATTCTCCCCTCCTACGTGTATGCTTCTCGTAGAGCTGTTGCCTGTTGGTCATAATTTTGGTCTTTGTCATATTCATCTTCAGTCCAACCTCAAGGCTTGCGTTGCTAAGATCTTGAAGCATTTGTTCTAGTCCTGCGGCTGTGGGAGAGAAAAGGACAATATCATCAGCGAACCGAAGGTTTGTCAACCTCGCCTCACCGATGACAATACCCATCTCTTCCCATTTGGTTGTTAGCGTCTGAAACACTTCTTCCAGGGTACTGGTGAACAGTTTTGGGGACAGCGGGTCGCCCTGTTTGACTCCCTTAAGAATTTCAAATTTTGGGCCTATTCTCTCTAACTTAATGGCAGCTGTACTATGACTGTAAATATTTTTCAATAGTTGTATATAGGCGGGCTCGATCTCTTGTTTTGTAAGGGCATTAAATATTGCAGAATGTGTGATGCTGTCGAAGGCTTTAGAGATATTTTTAAAATAATATATAATTTTATATATTAGAAGATTGTTTTAAAACCTAGTTTATCCAATTTCATACTCTAATTTGTAAAATAGATAATTTTATAGACAGTTAGAGTTAGTTGTCGGGCGAGTCAATAAGCATATTATTTACGTTTTTTTTTACCATATCATACTATCTATAGAGACAATGTAATGTCGTAGTCGTTTTTGTTTTATCTTTTAATTCATATAAAATCTTATTACCGATTACTCAACTTTATCATCACAATAAACTGGGTAATTTAAATTGTTTGTTTATTAATGGCAACTAAAACGTATGAATTGAAAGCTTATTTGTCGGACTATACTTTAACAGAAAATATGTTATTTTATATACCCTTATATGCGTATATACGCGGCTGCGGTGTTATGTTGGTCATCATTATTTACGATACGATGTTATGTATTGTGTTTTATATGCATGGGCGTAAGTAAAGTACACTGTAAAAATAACCCCTGATTTGATTTGGAAAGCAAAATCTCGCGATATGTTGTTTAATAAATCTGTTGTCAGTGCTTACCGTGTAGTAAAATATGAAAACAATACCTACTGCTAATTAGCTTCTTATCTTCGTGTTAATGACATTTTATATTAAGTTAATTGACCCAGGATATTCATTGGCTTGATGAAAGACAGCAGTTGTTTGGAGCAGATGGTAATATGATGGGCTTGCCATCTGTCATTCAATATTGGTACTTACTGGGATTTTATCAACTTTTTTTTATACTGCAGGAAGTCAGACTTTGTTTACGTAGACTGCCAGATATCACAAACTGTCGGTAGACTTAAAGGAAACTTACTTACAAACATAATGAAGTACTAATAGTAGTTGACGGCCTTGTAGGTTGGTTGAGTGAGCTTAAGGTCTTGGGTTTTGATCCCTGAGGCGTTCAAAGCGTGTCTTTAATTATCAGTAGGAGTTCGGAGGATTTGTGACCGATGGATGGCGATAGGCTCGCCCTCAATGCAGTTATACACCCCTGCCTAACGCTTCAGAAATTACAGGCGTGATGTTATGTATATATGTGATCTAATGTTATTTTTTTTTTTTCCCTAGAATATGCGGAGTTCCTTCATTGCAAAGGCAAGAAGTTCGTTGATTTCAATGAAGTGCGTGCAGAGATTGAATCGGAGACGGATCGTATCACTGGCTCCAACAAGGGCATATCACCGGTGCCGATTAATCTACGTGTATATTCCCCAAATGGTAAGGCGGAAAATTGTATAATAATTTTAGTTATAAATTAACTTCGCTTCCAGTGATACAGTTAATCGTCCATTTGTTATATTCATCCATGGTTTTGGTGGATTAAAATTTTTGAAGAGCCGCTTTTGATATCTATCGTAAGCCAGTCTTACGATTGATAAAATCCGTGAGCGATAAGAACATTTAACTAAGTCTATTTTTAACTTTAATTTAGCGTGTCTCCTGGATGTTACGCAAAAACTCCAACATTTGATAAATCCGTACTTAGTGTACAAGAATTCAGAAATTCAACATTCGGGAGACGCATTGATATACAAGTTAGGACGAAACCGGAAGCATCTTCATACGCATGCGTAACGTTATAGATTGACAATTTTACGAAGTCATTGGCCGACTAAAGTGTGACACTCGCTATCATTCATACTCACAATAACAGCATTTATGTTTTATTGTTCACTTTTATTTAGAAGTCAAAACAAAGCAATGTCGATCAAATTTTGTGAAGCTTCTTATCTGCGTACGTAATGGACAAAACAAAATCTATCTAGGTAAATTCTATTTTGTCCATAGATGTATTTGCAAGATCCCAAGTTGTTGACCTTTGACAGGCTTTAGGTATTTATAGGTTAACGAAAGATTGCTTGAGTCTTATATTGTGACGCATTCTCGAGTATATTTACGAAGGCACTTTGACGTTAGTATCCAATTATACCTAGTTCCATTATATACCAATCAATACAACTATGAAACAATATAGGTACCTATGTTCTTTTTTAGGCAGATTCAGTCGTTTAAATTGTTATCCGACAAGTTTCATATTTTTAACCAACTCCATAAAAAGGAGGAGGTTCTCAATTCGTTGCGTCATTATCTTTTTTTTTATGAATGTTCGTTTTGGTATTCAGCGTCAACTGGCATTTGTTGAGTCAGTTTATCATATGATAGATAATCGAGATTCCTCGCAAAATAATCGATAAAACTGTAGTTGTTACACGATAAATACTTAAAACTTATCGGGTATTTCATCGCGTACCTACATAATACGTACCATCTGAATGACGAAGATGTCTCTTGGACCTGGTAATAAATAATGAGTCAGTGTTAATCATGTGCTTTAGATAAGCCAATGCCCAGTTAATTGATAATAAAATAACATACTCCATTATTAATTTACTGCTAACATAAATATAGGTATTTGTGTCCATTTGCTAAGGAACAATTGAACACTTGCATTAATTCATTTATTATGCATATTCTATTCAAAGGAATTCAGTTGAAGCTGGTGAAAAAATATGTGTCAGTAGGATCAATATTTATTCTACTACTTGTACTTACGTATATGGAGAGAAAACGATTATTGTTAAGTAGTTAGTTTGTATTAAGTTGTACTGGCATGGATGCGTGTGTAATCATCTTAATTATGCAATCTTGATTATAACACTGCTTATTTCATAGTCTACATGTAGTTTGATAATGACCTACATAGGCGGGTACCTACTTGGTTGATGGTAGTTTACTGTTATTGAATGTATAGATATCAAACGTTATGTTCATATTTCCTAAGATCTGTAAGTGTTTTTAAGCTTCTAGATTTAAGGTAATTAGCACGTGGATATTATTTAACCGATTCATGGCTAATGACGCCCCAGGGGCGTCATAAGCAAATATCACGGGAGGCCCTTGATGCCCTTACTTAAAAACAGATTCAAAAAAATTGAGATCGACGCAAGATAACGACGTAATACGCATAAAACATCATAGGGTGCCAATGACGCCCAAGGTACGTCATCCTGTATGTAGGCCCATGACGCCCCTGGCGCGTCATCGTCCAATGTTCGGGGCCTGGCTAAAGTATGCATGAAAATGATGGTGGCAATGAGTGGAGGTCAGACAGGCAGTCACTCCATGTAATGCACTGGTATTCCGCTGCTTCCGGTTAAACTGGAAGCCGCCCCAGCATGGAAAAAGGCTAGGCTGATGAACGACTAGACATTCTTCTTATATTATTTCCAGATCCAGATAACTTACATACTTAATGGGTAGGTTTTTGTTAGTTGTGTTAGTAAGTACATTTGACTATAGTAAAAGGCGATTATTTCTATTTATTTTTACTGTAATCATATTACATTTTCAAATATTGATAAAAAATATATAAAAACATTTAAAAATATAGTGGACTACCGGTGATGGGAGCAGGGTCCAAGTTACCGGTGGTTAAGGCTCCGAAGACAGGAACCTCACGGTGCGGGTCGTATCAAAAAGTTCTGCTTTCGGGATCAGGCTCTTGACCCAACCTTGCAACGAAAGCCTCGAAAGATGTTAAAAAAGACGTAGGTATTACTCTTATTCAAAGTAGATATAGGTATCTTATGCTCTTCTTGGTGGTACGTATCTGACTGACCTTTTGGTCTAGTGTCCCTGACTACTATGCCGGAGGTCGTTGGTTCGATTCCCACCCAGGACAAATGTTTGTGTGATGAGCACGATCATTTGTTCTGTCTGGGTGTAATTTAGCTAAAATATGGAAATATGTATGTCTTAAATATATAAGTATGTTTATGAGCTGTTTTGGACCCATAACACAAACTCAAGCTTTACTTGGGACTAAATGGCGTTGTGTGAAAAGTTGTCGAATATCTATTTATTATCTAGCAGACGTCCCGCAGTTTCACCCGCGTAAGTCCCGTTCCGTGTTAATCCAGGGTGTCAACTCCATACCAGATTTTATTAGAATCCATTCAGTAGCTTTTACGTGAAAGAGTAACAAACATCCATCCTTCCATCCATCCATACTCACAAACTTTCGCGTTTATAATATTAGTAGGATTAGTAGGATTTATGCCCAACAAATTGAACAGACAGTGGGCATTTAAGAACAAGAGATTCCAATCGCAGCACAAGACGATTTTTGACGACGTCGTCGTAATCATACGTAGGTTTCTCTATTAACTAACAAATAAAGCATTAACTACGCTTATTGTTTGAAGAGCATTATCTTAAAATACTCGGAATGCTCAGAAGACATACAACAATTCTACTTTAGCGGGGTTTCAGTTCTAAATACAATAATATCACGCATGCGTGCAGCTCCTAAACAAAAATAAAAAGTGATCTATCTAATTACATAATACTGTTGCGAAGGCCGTAAAAAATCTTTGCACAATGCACAGATGCGCTAGTAATGAACTGACATTGGTAAAGTGCGCCTCGAACGTAAAGTGAAGGGTTCCGTAGTATTTTTTTTAATGTCCCGTTATTTCTTGTGGAAATTGTCAAACATTCTTTGTCAACGATTTTAACCGGAGACATTCCATGTCTCACAAACTTTGAGTTGAATTTATTAAAAACTAATTTATGGGATTTTTCGAAGTAATGATACAAAAGTATATACTTCTTTTATGTACCATGTATGGTATCTAAATTTCACCGTTATAGTGCCAACTGGCAATAGTCTCCGGGTTACATGGCTGTATAACATACATACAGAATTACAGACAGATTTAAGGACAGGACACAATCATAACGGTACCGATTTTTTAATTGGCATCTAAAAAGGAGTACTTAGGTTAAAAATAAATAACTAAATATTCCAAAACTTTTTCACACAACGGCATTTAGCCCCAAGTTAAGCTTGAGAGCTTGTGTTATGGGTACTAAACAGCTGAAAATTTGTTAAAATCTGTGTCTTGCTATTGGAACGAAGATTACGAAGTTTGTTGGAAACCATCAAATGATAATATAAATATAACGTTATCTAACCTTATCATCATGTAAATACTATCTATTTTATTTAACATCGTGTATAGATATAATGTTATTGTATTCTATTATACTACAACCGTTAACCGTACTGTCTCCGCAAAATAAACAGAACATTTATATAACATTGACAAAAAAAAAATACAAACATATTCGTTCGTTTACTGCCAATAAATTGTAAATTATTAATGTACTCTATTATTGAAAACATTGATTTTGTTGTTAAACAGTAGGTATTGTTAATTTATTCACCGATAACAATGACCTTGTGTTATTCTTTAACTACTAACATTCTGCGCTATCTAAAGTATGAATGGAGATAGTGGACTCTCCGAATTGCTTAGTTTGCCATAATAAAGTATAATAATTATGTCTTTCACCTTTTGCTCGATTGTGTCCGGAATGAGTCTGAAAGAAGTTCGTTAGTAAATTGTATATAAATAAGCTAGATTTTAGTATATTTAATGTTATTTTAACAAAACCAATGTCGCCAGAAGCTGCCCTAGTTTATTCATTAATTAGATAGATAGATATTTATTAGATAGTTTACATAGATGGCCGTCCGTCCGGCTATGTGTGTATGATAACATGTATGAATGTAAACGAAGCAAAAGAAGTATGTAAGAATCGTAACATATGGCGCTCTGTAGTTTCTGCCTACCCCCATGGGAAAAAGGCGTGAGTTTATGTATGTATGTATGTATGTATTTACATAGATTATGATAAAACAATTTGTTAAAAGTACCTTAATTAACTTATAAAAATCTAGCGAGCGACTCGCATACGTTCTCGCTCGTACTCGCTAGACTTGACTATAAGAAAAATTTTGGCACGCACCGCAGGTTTATAGGTCAATAAAGCATTTACGCTTTAGTTCCTATCTATGTCATGCTTTCTGACAGTAACGTTAAATTTTAACTTAATGGTATTTTATTGTGGGGACACGTCATTGAGGTTAGCCATAACTTGGCATGACGAAGTATTTAAAGTTCAATGGTTCATAAAATCAATGACCTATAATGTTTAATATGAACGGTCCTGACATTGACTTTTAAATAAACAGGCAGGCAAAGGCCTCTTCTCATATAGAGAAGGTATTGATCACCACGCAATCTCAAGGCGGATTGGTGATTTCAAACTTAGGTCCTTCACGATGTTTTCCTTTACCGATGTTAATGATGTCTAAGTTAAACTTAGAAAGTACATGTGAATTGTATATAGTCATATTACTTGCTCGGATTCGAACCATAACCTCGAGTATGAGATGTAAACGTCTTAATCTCGGGCCATCATGACAATAAACAATAATACTTACTTATTTTCCTTGTAATGATAGTAACTGTAGGCAATGTTTTTACGTTTCAGTGCTCAACTTGACCCTGATTGACTTGCCGGGTCTGACGAAGGTGCCCATCGGTGACCAGCCGATAGACATCGAGCAACAGATCAAAGGAATGATCTTTCAGTTCATCAAGCGTGAATCCTGCCTCATCCTTGCCGTCACGCCCGCCAACACCGACTTGGCAAACAGCGATGCCTTGAAACTTGCAAAGGAAGTCGACCCACAAGGCTAGTAACAAAAGCTGTCTTACGATGTCTTACATGACTCACTGTTTAAGATAAAAAAAAACAAACCAAAAACGGTAACAGTAAATATTTACTGAAACGATGTGGCGACGATTTACTTCTATAAGAATGATTCATATGGCTGATATGTAGTGCGGTCAGCTAAAAGTAATTTACAATGGCAAAAAATGGTTATAGTTTAAACTTAGGTACTTTATTTTAGCAACATTTTTGCTTGTAAGGTTCAATCAACTCTAGAGATAAGCCTTTTTTTGGCAGTACATTGTATAAGTTTACGCATTATGACCATTCCCACAGTCTAAGCAATTGAAGAACGCAAATATTTACGCTTTGTTTTTTGTAGGTCTCCGTACAATCGGTGTAATCACTAAGCTGGACTTGATGGACGAAGGCACGGATGCGCGCGATGTGCTCGAAAACAAATTGCTGCCCTTACGACGTGGGTACATCGGCGTTGTGAACCGGTCGCAGAAAGACATCGACGGACGCAAGGATATCACCGCCGCCTTGGCTGCGGAAAGGAAGTTCTTCCTTAGGTAAGGAGCAGTTGTAAGAAGGCGTTATAGTCTAATGAGTAAAGTGCGCGAGTCCCGCTTGTAGGGGTTATACGAGTATCTAATGCGACAAAAATGTATTAATTATTTGGTTGAAACTTGTAGAATACAACCGATTTGAACGTTTAATGATACCGAGACAATAAACCGAGTAATTACTATTAAGGACAAGTTCTCTATGACTCATGTTTTCCTGAATTTATCACCGTATAGTAAAAACCTATCATTCAACGTCATTGGGCCGGCTAAGTGCTACTTGTACGAGAAGTTGCAACATACCTATAATGTGATAGATATTATATAGGTTGTTCTCTACTATCGTACTGACCTACTTCCGTATGTCGTCGATTGCATTTTCAATTTGTGAGATAATAAGCACTCATTTTATTAGAAACAAAATATTACCAGCCTGTTACTGTTCCACTGCAGGGATCTCTTCTCATAAAGAGAAAAGTCAAATTCAAATCAATTATTTCAATAAGCCATTTAATAGGCACTTTTGAACTTCAAACTTACAAGTTATAATAATAACAATTTAAAAAGCCTTTTATTCGGAAACTATACAGCAAATTATTATTCTTTTATTCTGTTTGCATTAGCTGTAAGTCATCCATAGTTGATAAATAAATAAATAAATAAAATTTACAATGATACAGTTTAATCACAATATGTCTCGAATATAGGTCTGCCTCATGGCATAGGCCTCTAACAATTTCCATTGTTGTCTGTCACGAGATACTCTCCGCCACTAAATAGTAGTTTCGTATGGAGAAGAATGGGCAAGAAACTCCACAATGGACAATTTTTTTCTTTTACAATATTTTGAATACAATAAAAACGCATTATATGTCAAAAGGCACGAGCATTAGCGAACTCATTGACGTAATATGTCGGGAACTTGGGTTCCCGGATTGCTGGAAAGCGTACAAAGACCGAAGCTAACTCGCAGAAGTCATTTAGTCAGTTAAAACCAGGACAGTCCCTAGTTTGGCGGTTAATGGTAGCTATAGCGAACTTGTTACT
The DNA here is from genome assembly GCA_921972225.1 of Euplexia lucipara. Taxonomy (NCBI): domain Eukaryota; kingdom Metazoa; phylum Arthropoda; class Insecta; order Lepidoptera; family Noctuidae; genus Euplexia; species Euplexia lucipara. The sequence continues at coordinate 17,250,671 of OV179145.1, read as the reverse complement.
AGAACCGCGAAAGGACTATTGCGCCTACCTGACAAAAAATGTTGCTGTTATGTATACAAGGATAAAATGATTTGCTTATTAGTATTAATAGCCCAAAATAGCCTACTGCTCGTCAAATACCTATACACATAGATATTACAAAAATAAATAAGAATGTAGAAGGAAAGGTTTCAGCAAAATTAATCTTGTGATAAACAGGAAAACTGTGTTTGAGAAATATTATCTTCAATGTTTTGATCACTTATCAATAAATGTAATAACGTCATTTATTAAAAATTAGCAATCAGACAAAGTAGTACAAGATAACTGGTTCATTCATAAATCATATTTATTTTCTGTAAATAGGTTCAAACACAAACACTTCTACATGTCATTTTTTAACTAGAAGGTAAGGTCGGTATTTGACTTCCTGACTACTCTGGGAAGAAACACCAAAATAAACTCAGAGATCACAGTCACATTCAAAGTGAACATGCACGAACACATTCGAAATAACTTGTTTGACACATCTCGTAATTTGGTTGGATAAGATTTTCTATCAGCGTATTACAATTACCCTTTAGTGGATTTTTTTATTCTTGTATTTTATTTACAATTATTGTAAAAAAGCGCGGATCCAGGCCTCAAAAAGGATTGTAAGCACAATTCTCAATATCTTCATATCTTCGCGGTCCACGGCCACTCAAATAAGATGATTTTAATAAGATGACATCAAAGAGATCCAAACCAATAATTACTACTACTTTTTAGTTAGTGAGTCTCTAATGTGCTAGTTAAACCTGTTGTGTTAGATTGATATGAAATGACAACATATATATACATATAACCTAACCTAACTGACCATACCTATCCTATAGCTAACCTAACTAGCTAACCTAACTACCTTACTGAAATGCATTGATTTTGAAACAAACAAAATACATAATTTTAAACTAAACTACTGCGCTCCGTGTCTCTATATTCCACAAAATACTAGAGTTGGTAGTAGTTTTTAAAGTATTAGTAGTAGGAGGTAATAATTTTACTCTATTGGTATATCATCCATACATAGAGTACTACATTGACTGCGCTATTGCCCTATCCACAAGATCAGTGGTTAGTGGCCCTGACTACTATGCTGGAAACATGGGTTCGTTTCCCACCCAAGACAAACGTTTGCGTGATGAGCACAATCATTAGTACTATCTGGCCTCAATCAGGGTTGTGGGCATGTCGAGAATGCCTACAACGGTGGATCCGCGCTTGATTGTAAAGTAAATACGGTTACTTCCATGTTGGGCTTCTTTGCAACATTCTAAAGAATAGAATAGAATTCTCTAAGGAGAATTAACAACTACAAAAATCACACAAACTTCTATATGGAAATTCTCAGAGGGTAATAGGCTTGTCGGCGAAACGTGGATGTGTTAATACACCTTGTAGTTGTTATGTGTATTTTTTATTGCATAAAAGTCATAATATAATTTCACAACTTTTACACAACACACATCTGGTCCCAAACTAAGCAGAGCTTGTGCTATGCGTACTAGACATCTGGTGATACTTAAAAAAATCTGAATACACACATAATTATAAATGAATTACAGTTACACCCAGACACAGAACAAATGGTCGTGCTCATCACACAAACATTTGTCTTGGGTGAGTGTTGGTGAGCGTGTGGACTGTATGACTGACGATATTAAAGGAAATGATGGCGATTATTAAGTAGCTTTATTATTTTAGTAAGTAAAACTATGCAAACCAAATCTAGTACGTTGACAGACACCAAGACAAAGTAAAAGTCACAGTTTTAAAATTATAAAAGAACAATCCATAAAAAAAAAAAAAAAAAAGGTTTATAACAAAGCTCCAGCCAGCGCGAACAGTGAAAGTAACCCACGACCTCCGGCATAGCAGTTAAGGCCACATTTACTACTAGTAAAGAATATAATTAGTAATTTAACCCGTTTATTACAGCCACCCCTCCTACCGGCACTTGGCGGACCGGCTCGGCACCCCGTACCTTCAGCGAGTACTGAACCAACAGCTGACCAATCACATCCGAGATACGCTGCCCGGCCTACGAGATAAACTGCAAAAACAATTGCTCGCGCTCGAGAAAGATGTCGACCAGTACAAACACTTTAGACCCGACGACCCCTCCATCAAGACTAAGGCTATGTTGCAGTGAGTATTTTATATTCTTATTTTCTTATATTATATTCTTATTATTATTCTTATTGTTATTCTTTTTATTATTCTTTTTTATCTTTGAGCAGTGATAGCCTAGTGGTGTGACCGGCGGATTGCCAAATCATAGGTCTCGAGTTCGAACCCAAGGCACGCACCTCTGACTTTTCGGATTCATGTGCGGTTTGTATAATTATCACTTGCTTCAAAAACGGTGAAGGAAAACATCGTGAGGAAACCGGCATGCCTGAGAGATATTTCTCAAGGGCATGTGATGCCAAGTCAGAGGCCCATGGGCGGCATTAAAACTCTGACACCAGGTTAGTTACTAACCACACGATAAGAAGAAGATTATTCTTATTTATTTAGCACTAGCTCTTCGCTTGGGACTTCGTCCGCATACATTACGTACTTTGACTTTCCCTCCACCTCCTCCTAATTTTGAAAATAAAAGATATTTCATAAGATATCTCATTATACTCACAAATAAAGTGGATTGTTATTGGTAAAAGTTTTTTTTTAATCGGTGTTATAGATCAAAAGTTTGTAAAGATAAGCATAATCAACCTAAAATGTTCTCATTACGAATACCCAGGCATCTTCTCTGTGAGAAGCAGTTAGTGCTCATCTGTTATTGATAGCTAATTCAGTTGTAAACAGCCAATTACCAAAATGTATAGAGCAATTGTGCCTTTTTTCCGCTTCCACGTGGATTTATAGTATTATGTAAGCATCCACCAAAAAAGGGTTTTTGAAAATTTCAACTTCAAAGGATGGGGGAAACTGGAGGGGTAGGGAACTTTATGTAAAAATCTCAATAACAGAATGTTCACTCGGGCAAAGCCGAGATAAGTTACAAGTCATTCATATTATGTTGTCTCGGACATTTGGACGGCAGTGTTACGTTCGATTCCCTCTCGAGCCAAATATTTATATGACCTACAGATAGTTGTTTCCGATCTAGCTCTTTGTGTATGTGAAGTTAAATGTTAGTAAACACATCCACAGGAAAGGAGAAATTACTAGTGTGGGGTGCAACATTTTTAATAAAAAGAAACCTGAGACTAGTATTTGTTTGCCCACAACATTGGTTTTTCAACGATGGTCCTAACACATGAACTAACTGAATCAAGTACTAGAATATACAGACTTTTTCTTACTATTACAGAATGATCCAGACTTTGCAAACGGACTTTGAACGCACAATCGAAGGCTCTGGCTCGGCACAGATAAATACAAACGAACTATCGGGCGGTGCGAAAATTAATCGTTTGTTCCACGAACGATTCCCATTCGAGATTGTGAAGATGGAGTTCGATGAGAAAGAGCTTCGCAGGGAGATTGCTTTCGCTATTAGAAATATCCACGGTATTAGGGTAAGCATGTACATTATTTAGATCAACATTTCTTAACGCCGCTGCCGAGTCGGCTGGGGTGGGCTTTATTGGGGCGGGACGCAAGAACTTTCTAAATGTTGTATTTTTTGATATTTTATGATGACGGGCTTTTAGCCAATCATACTATTTTTTTTATCACTGGAAGATAAATAAAACAGGGTCGTGAGCATCAATATATTTATACTTTGGGTCAAAACGGTTAAGAACCGTTAATTCAGACCATAGTTTAAAAAAATGATATAAACTGAGTAATACCTATCGACTATTCAGCTAGAACTAACCTCCTTATTAATAAACTAGCTTCTGCCCGCGACTTCGTCCGCGGAAAATTTCTTATTTTAACATAAGATTACACTCGATTGATATTACTGTATTTTATTTTATTAGTAAAATATTTTTTGGAGTCAGATCAGTAACTTCAAAGATTACCGAATGTTATGGCATTTTGCCTAGCGAGCCGCTGCGAGCGCTCAGCGCTAGTCTCCGTATCCCTTGTTTCAGAGACATGCTGCCTTAAATGAGATAGACGCTGCGCAAGTGCGCACGTTCAGCGCTAGATTCCCGAGCACGGGCCTGCGATGTTATGACATTTTGCCTACCAAGCCGCTGCGAGCGCTCAGCGCTAGTCTCCCTATCCCTTGTCTCAGAGACATGCTGGTGCGCACGTTCAGCGCTAGTTTCTCGAGCACGGGCCCGCGACGTCCTCACATTTTGGCCAGCGAGGCGCTGTGAGCGCTCGGAGCTAGATTCTCTAGCGCGTGCTTGCGAAATATTTCCTTTATTTCTCGAGAGGCGCTGCTCATTTTCAGGGGCAGATTCTTCCGTACGGCGTACTCGAGCGGCTCTTGTCTGTGATGTCTGCCGGGACAGTTGAGATTTCCTTTTAGGCATGCTCTCAACAAACTACGCACAGACTTGAAAACAATTATGAACAAAGGGAGAGCGACTCGAACACCGTCTGCCTTTACAAAACTAAACAATCGTAATATCGAATAACTCGTATCGATTATTACGATAGAACGAAGTACGAAACTACGAAGACGAACATACAAAACAACGAAATTACGATATTTTCGATTATGAAGTATACTACAACAACCATATGAACGAAACAACCGAAACCAATAAGCAACAGACATGGAATATTTAGAACTCCAGAACTAACAACAACGTGAGCATAAAAATTCGAGAGGGTCATCAATCCACGGAAAGTCTTAACACCGCGATTCAAAAAAATGACGTGATTGCAGAACGCCATCTATGGGCAGTGAAAGTAACGTTATGCTAGGGCCTGGTCATTTTGCGTTTTAGTAATTTTATATTATCTCCGAAACTGTATGACCAATTGATATACTGTAAATGGCAAATCTTATCTGTATGATGTTCTTGTGATACTGAAATAATTTATTGTCATAAGAATTAATATTTTGTTGCTCAAATAATCAACCAAACGTACGTATGCCCAAAAAAAAATTTTTTAATGCAATAAAAGAAGTATAAAAGCTAAAATATAAAAGATAGAGATATGGTATCGCGGACTTTTTTGTAGAAATAATTAAGACGAACCAGGTAGCCATACATTGTTTTTAATTTTAAGCAACTGTTTAGGCAGCGCACGCAAATAATTCTGTTTTATGAGGTATTTTTTTCCGACTTGCTAGACAAAAGTTGTGATAGCTCGGTTAATATACACGTTATAGAAACAATTTATAGCCTATAGCACTCAGGAATAATGTAGCTTTCTGCCAGTTGAAAAATTTTAGAATTGGATTATGAGTTCCAGAGATTACCCCCTACATACAAATTTACAAACTTACAAATTTTACCTCTTTATAATATTAGTATAGATGTGAGGTAAAGTTACATCAACCCAATTCTTACAAAAATATGGTAAATCTTCGGGCTATGTAATTTTCGAACATGACTTTTTAAACCAATTGACCGCCACGTCAAAAAAGCTAAAACGTGTCTCCGCCACCAAGCTACGAATGACTTCTTTAAATACGTCATGTAGTCGAAGAATTAAGTGTACGAACCTTGTCTTGAACAGCAGATTATTTTTCGCTAATGTTAGAAGCTTGCAGTAGCGCGCGTTGATGTCTTTTCTCTGAAAGACATAGAGTAGACCCATTATATATATACATATATATAAAAAAAGTACCAAGTGACGATGTAGGCGAAGTGAAGTGTCCCTAGAATTATTGTGACTCAATACGTACATTTTTATTTGGGTGATTTTTACTGCTGAAATGTGGTAGCGATACACCTCTGCTTAGCCTTATGGGACTAAAATCGTAACGTTACTGTCTGTTCTGTCCCACAGGTGGGTTTGTTCACTCCCGACATGGCGTTCGAGGCTATCGTAAAGAAACAGATCGCGCGGCTGAAGGAACCTAGTCTCAAGTGCGTCGATCTCGTCGTGTCTGAACTCTCCAACGTCGTTCGTATCTGCACTGAAAGGGTAATGTTTTTTTGTTTTATTTGTTTAATAAATGGAAATTAAAATCTACATAAACACACAGAAACATCACAAAAACCTTAGTAGGTTTGTCCAGATGCTGAGACACTTGACTTAACATACGAAGGGAAGGCTTCAAAAAGAGAGTGAGAGATACTAAGATTGATACTTCGATTAATATTCATATAGATACTTAGATTTATGCTCATGTCATCGGTCTTTTAAATTTTCTTTAGCACTAAGCACAAAAATATATTCAAAATATTTGTAGGCTTAAGCAATAACTTATTTTTTTTAACCTTTTTCATATGAACCTCATATTTTTCCAGATGTCCCGCTACCCGCGGTTGCGCGAAGAGACTGAGCGCATTATCATGTCTTACGTTCGTTCTCGCGAACAAATGTGCAAGGATCAACTGGTACTGCTGATTGACTGCGAGCTTGCTTACATGAACACAAACCACGAGGACTTCATTGGATTTGCCAAGTAACGTATTTTTTTTCTCTATTTGTTAGTCAGTAATGTAAGAATGAAAGAAAGACGAAAAAATGTAGGTAAATAATTAATTATTGGCGTGATAGGTTACGGAAAGTTAAGCTTCTTGCCCGCCTTCCACTGCGAGCGCAGCGGGCGCTGTACGAACTCCGTTGATTTCTTAACAGTAAACTTCATAGAACTGCTATCTCTGTAAAAGAGTGAACGATTCGGATTATCAAGTAAAAAGAGATACAAATGCTTACAGAGTTTGCGGATTTCCAACGGATTCCGTACTGACTTCGTTCGACGCTCAATACAAAATTTGTTAGATTTGCTTTAACCGCAAGTGAAAGCGGGATTGCTTGAGCGAGTTAAATGGAGTCCGTTGTCTCATCGTGTCGCTAGTTTTGAACGGACTCTGCATGCACCCCGCCATCCCAACCGTCGCCGAGACATTATAGTGAAAGTAATTCTTCAGGCTGTATAATGACTCTGAAATAATTTTTGAAATATTCGTCTTGTAAATCGTAGTAAATCGCCTTTTAACAGGTCTCTCTCTAATATGGCTGCTCATCCACCACCCGGGTTTGTTACGCTTCATTTTTTATTATACCAGTAGATTAGCAACCATTTTATTTATTGTATTTATAAAATAATCTTCATTGTAATCGTCGAAATCATCAGTTTTGGAGAAAACGCGCGTTGGTGTCGCAACGAGCCGTCTGTGATTAGCGCTCACTCTGCAATGCCCGCTCATCTTGGAAGCAAGTAACCTCGCCCGTCCGACACATTGCATTTCCCTTCTCAGCTCTTTCCGCGAATCCCGCTGGCAATAGAAGACAAAAACCAGTTAACTACCCCTACCCTTTCTTGGAGGGCCAATGCCATTTAATCCGTTCTGCTTAGCTATTTCCTGCTCAATCCTCTTTCGCAGTGGAAGGCGTAAAATGGAAAATATACAACTGCTAGTCTTAAAGAACAATATGTCAATGAATCGTCTGGTTTTGTTATAGTGCTCAAAATCAATCTGAGAATTCTACGAAGTCAGGACATCGCGCACTAGGGAACCAAGTCATCAGGAAAGGATACATGTGTATTCATAACTTGGGAATCATGAAAGGTGAGTTGCTATGACGTAATTGATAAATTCTGGAGCTCAGTATTCGAAGCTGCGCTGGCGCAGTTATGTTTAGTTTGATATTTTTTGGGGTTTTAGCAATAATGCTGCTTTTATTAATAATATGATATTAAAAAGATTGATAACACATAGGTCATCAAGGAAAACAAATTGCTAAGAGATATCATTACCTGTCCAGGAGGCTCCAAAGACTACTGGTTCGTGTTGACGGCTGAGAGCATCTCCTGGTTCAAGGACGAGGAGGAACGTGAGAAAAAGTACATGCTGCCTCTCGACGGACTGAAGCTGAGGGATCTAGAACAAGGGTTCATGTCGCGGCGGCACATGTTCGCGCTCTTCAACCCTGAGGGCCGAAACGTTTACAAGGTACGAGGAGATAACATGATACGACAATTTAAAAGAGGTTGTATTTACATGTGTGTGACTCCAGTTAATGGTGTTTCTGATTAAACCTGTTTCAATCTTCTCAATCAGGAATATAACAGGTATTTAAGATGTTATACTATATGAAAAAGAACTATAATTTGTCCTGTATATAATTAACCTAACAAAGCGTTATTGAGTTTTTGCATTTGGAATTTCTCAGCAGCCCAGAGCCTAGATTTGTCTTCTCGGCTATCTAAATAGGCGAGAAGGCTTACCCTCTATTACATAGGACTTGAACATAACAGGCAAAATATGGGCGCACTACCGAATTAATCAAAATACAATTGTGCTTTGTTGAATTTTACACAAATGTTAGCAAACACCATTGATTTATATATTCACAGGATTACAAACAACTGGAGTTGTCGTGCGAGACACAAGACGACGTCGACTCTTGGAAGGCATCTTTCTTGCGCGCCGGAGTCTACCCTGAAAAAACTTCCGAAGCCGCTAACGGAGACGAGGTAAAACTAGCTCATGCTTATTTTCTTATTATTTATACTGCCTGTCTTATTATTATTATTATTCTGATCTTTTTTAGTCCCCCTACTTTTCCCCCACATGCAAACTATTGCGGACATAACTTATGTTTACTCTTAGAACTTATTTACTTACTATATAGCTCAATAATAATTAAGGTGTTTAATATAAATGTGAATTATATATTTAAATATACCTATTATATCAGTTTTATGTTATAAAATCTGTTGTTTTGCCATGCTATTCAGAGTGATGGAAATGAGGTTTGTTGATACAGACTTACGAAACATTTACACAAGTACATAAATCACACAAAATATGTTGGTCGCACATAACACTGCGTCCGATGTGAATTTCAAGAATAACTTTGTATATTAACAATAATTTTACTAACTATTGTTTTAAAATGTGTAATTAATTTTCTTGAAATACATTTTCCGATGTAGCATGAGACGTGTAGAGTACTGTTTTGTCATTTTAATCTTAGTCTCACATGCACTTCATTATCATAATGTATGCGCCATACACTACTAACAACTGTATGTAATAACATTATATACCTACCACAAAAATACCACTACTAATATCTGTTAATTATAGTAAGAATAACAATCTGGATGTCGTGCTTCGTTTTTTAGCATTTTGCAAGATTCTAAGGTTACTTTCGTTATTAAACATTTAAAAATATTAGTGGAAGTTTAATTTTCTTTTGTTATAGCATGTTTATGTTTTTATTTTTTAGTTATTTCTGCCTTCCACGGGGTTGGGTGGAAATAAATCAAGAGTAAGTGACTCGCATTTTAAAGCTTGTTTGCTGGATTTTGACTGTGACAAAGGTGATGTGCGATATATCTAGGCGGTAGTTATCGATTTGTATTATAAACATTATTATTGCATGTGCAATTAATAATTAATTTACAAGTGATAGCTCTGTGCATCATATTGTAAAGCATTTCATATGGGAGCGTCTTGATAAGTCCAGTAACAAGGTTTTGGTTTTTTTGGTTGTGATTTTTATTTGTAGCACTGACTTCATTGGTCATCCATTGCGTGGTTGGTGAGTATGGTAGTGTCGTAACCTTGCATCATACAGGACGAGCAATGGTCTGCCGTTTTTCCATAACCATTAATATCATCTTTAGAAAGTCTTGGTTGTTTTACACTTACAATACTAATACCACAAGTAGACGTTATTGGTGAAGCATGCCGTAACACCATGTGCTGTTGATCATCTTTGAAAATGCTTTTTTTACCTATTATTAAGATAGTTAAGTTTACATTCAAGCTACAATAACCTTTATAATTTATTTAAAGATCCTAAGCATTTAGAGTGTGCGTTGCAGAAATGATTGATATTTCTTCTTCCTAGCGTGTCCATGGCAATCTAACACTAAATATTTTAATTTTGTTAAATTTCTAGACCCAGTTTTCACCTATGGTAACACTAACAGCTATTACTAATAAACTATAATTTTTAATTAAGGCCTTTTCAATATCTTCATGTATTATAATTATAATACATATATATTTTTTCTGCATTCGTGTAGACTGAAAAACGACTCCAACACTGATGGAAATAGACTAGGCATATAATGATACAGGCGTATTTTTGGTCGTTTATCTATAATATTAATAACATGCTTGTTGATAAAGGTATCATCAGTAGCTTTTAACTTTTGGAGCTGGAACAATTTACCTAAGTACCTGCGTTTAGACCAAACAAAATCTTGCTAAAAGTAGCGAAGATTTTAGAAAATGACAAGAAAATTTGGAAGAAATTACAAAGCCCAATATTTGCTTCGTCTAAACGCACTATTCTCCGTATGATTATTCAAAATGTTTTAAATCTGGTTTAAAGGGTTCAATGGGGGAACATCTTCAGATTAATTTGCAAAACCGTACTTATAATTCGTCTCATGTGGCACGCTCGTTACTGCTTTTCCACCAACTGCGATAAGAGACTGTTATTTCATTGGTACAATAACCACAGATTTTACTCAATATTTTTTGTAGCAAGTTTTGGTTTTTGTAAGCTACAAAGCTTAACTGTTAGCACTTTTATAATTATTAGAAACTGTTATATTATCCTATATTCATAGATGTTATATCTCACGAACACTATTTGTATGTGTAAAATTGTAGTTTAAAAAAGTAGTAAGAGCAGTTGAATTTAAAAAAAAAAAAATCAGACAGACGTGTTGCTGGGGAATTGTTACGCCACTTCTTCTTTCCAGCAAAACACTAGGAAGTGGCGGAGGGTGGGCCTTTTGGGGGACTGTCTTATGTAATTTCAAAAAGTGCTGATCCTCAGCCTAATTTAAATAAATGACTTTTGATTTTGATTTACATGAGCACATTGTTTCTGTGAACATTACTTATAGCATTAAGAAATCATGTGCACGCGCATCATAGAAACACACTCAATAACGACATGCCTTCGTGAGATAAATATCTAAAGTTGTGTTTTATCATTGTAATAGATTATCACGTCATGGGAATGCTTATAAGGTGAAACATCTGTGAAATCTGTCGAGGGAAATTGGGATATGTGATTTATTTAATCGTCGTTTTTAATTGGCACCTAATTGTTATTGTCCTTAGTTTTATGTTTTATTTATAAGTAACGATATAAAATTAAAATCACAATAATTTTCTATCGGTTTTCAATAAATAATTTTGTCGTCTGTAACTTCAGATAGATGAAATTTAAAAAGATTACAATAATAACAGTTGTTACATGAAGAAAGTTTCTGTTTTCAGAGTTCAGACAGCTCAGGCACAAGTAGCATGGACCCTCAGTTGGAGCGACAGGTGGAAACCATCAGGAACCTGGTCGACTCGTACATGCGCATCGTGACCAAGACAACGCGGGATCTCGTGCCCAAGACCATCATGATGATGATCATCAATAATGCCAAAGACTTTATTAATGGAGAGCTGCTTGCACATCTTTACGCTTCCGGCGATCAGGTGAGAATTAGAAGTTTAACGTTGGGGTAGGGTGATTGCGAAAGTATCTTCTATTCCCGTGACCCCCAGCGTAGGTGTGGGACGGGACACCGGGGTTATTCAAGATTTCTTTTTTGACAGATAGACTTTATATAATCAGTCGGCCGTCCATTTTATTCCTCGTCTAAAATTATCTGACACTTAAAAAATCAACCTGACATCAAACAACATTTTAAAAGCTGTTCAAAATTGAATTAGATCTAATGTTGTTGTTTCAAAACTAAATCACGTACTTTATCTTCACAGTCACAAATGATGGAAGAGTCCCCGGAGGAAGCCTTAAAACGTGAGGAAATGCTGCGCATGTACCACGCATGCAAGGAAGCGCTGCACATCATCGGCGACGTGTCCATGGCGACCGTCAGCACCCCTGTGCCGCCGCCCGTCAAGAACGACTGGCTCGAGAGCCGCCTCGACTCCAACCCGCGCCTGTCGCCGCCCTCGCCCGGCGGCCCGCGCCGAGCTGCGCCTGCGCAACAAGGTTAGTACCTAGCCCAGCGACATCTTCGTTCAGCTATATAAGGTTTTCCCTAGGACAACAAGACTTGGCGTGTTGGTGAACAATGATTTACGACGTCACTTTAATTAGTTTTTCTTCATTTAACTAGTCTGCTGGACCGAAAATAAAATCCGCAGAACGAAGTTGAAGGAGCGAGCTCCATATAAAGCTACGACGCCGCCTTTAAGTAGATAGTACGTGACTGTTATGATCTCATTCGGATCTAAATCTGACGCTAAACGCTCTAAGTCTCTTGGCTTTGGGAGAATCAAGTTGTATGGTGTTCAGAGCTCTCAATTCCAACCTTTTGGGTAACGAATTGAGAGCCGCCTTCAGCTGCACGCAGAATCCGAATGGGAAATCATGGTGTCGGCAATTCATTGTCGGCACTTCACCAATTTGATTTATGAATGCACTGAAAGGCGAACACGCCGAGTTAAGAAGGAGGTGACTTGTCAGGGTCGCTGGGCAGCCGCGGCGCCCCCCCGCCCCCCGGCGGCGCCGGCCGCCCCGCGCCCCCGCTGCCCTCGCGGCCCGGCGGCGGCGCCCCCGCGCCCCCCTCCGGCCGCCCCGCGCCCCAGCAACCCGGCCTGCCCGCGCCTCTTGTGCCCACGTAAGTAAAACTACTGTCTCACAGTACAGGGTAGTCTCCGTCTACGTTTTACGGACATAGCCTTTATCATTTAAATTGGACTATCACAATTAGATTTCCGTCCCCATTAAATATGAGAACACACTTTGAATAGAGAAAGTGAGTGATGTGAAACTGACCCTTTTCTATTCTTGCTGTCAATATTTATAATTCTAACTTACGCGGAGACTACGCTTAATCTGTGTTGGTACTTTTGTAGAGCTCGGTACCAGTAAATAATAATGAACAGGGGAAAAAGCAGCCAGTCGATTCAGTAAAAGTCACGCCGTGAAAACTTGAGTGAAGTGAGCTTTCAATGCCTAGCATTAGTATGGAATGACAGCTCAATTCGCCCTCACTACGCCTACGTTTTCACGCGGTGATTTGACTAGAACCGCACTACAGGTTGCATTGTTTGAAGTATTAGAGCACACACGATGAACGTAATAATTGTTCTAGAACCTTGTATCAGTATGGATTGCATAAATAATTTTGAACATTAAAGATTATAATTGCCGCGGCACTATCTGTGTGTGAGCTTTGCATAAGTATAATAATAGGAAGCATTTGTGTGGGTGATGTAACAGCCATAATTTGCAGTAAACACGTATTGTGCTTTATATTCTACTAGTATTAACGTATTTATTTTGACTATGCATTACTTAAACACTTTATTGAATAAGTGCATAATAAAACTAATGGTTTGGGAAAACATATTCTTATATTTCGGGTTATGTTTAACTTACCTACTGCGGTGTAGTAGTACTAATTATAGATAAATGAAGTATGCAGAGTGAGGCAGTGTGTGTATGTGTTCGCAGGCGGCGTTAAGCGGCCCGGCGCGCGCACTAACTCACTAACATAAGTTACGTATCGACGTAAGGCACTAACTACGAACTTGTTAACTTATTACACATTCATACCAGTATAACAACAACAGTAATCATTTTTGTTAATGACAAACATCAAAAGAAAGTAATCTTTAAACATTACGTTCCACTTATTCTTCTTCCAAGATCCATGAATCTTTGACAAGATTGTAGTAAGTTAACAAATATCGTCAAATTTATAAATAAATTATACATATGTTATATACAATATTATTATTAGTCATGTAAATGATCAATACTTATGATACGTATGAGAAAAATGTTGCTTCCAAAAAATATTAAAATAATAGTGGAATTTATTACCTTTTGGTAGAATACAAATTAAAGTTAATATCTGCTTATGAATCCTCTGCTGGCAGCCTTTCGTTAGACGAAACCTATTTTATATACGTTGAACGTTTATTTAGATATATTTTTATTCCATAATGTGTAATGAACTTGCCGAATGTTATATTTTTGATGAAACTGGTTGTGTACTCATCGAACAGTACAGGCTGCCCACAGACCGATGCATATTCCACATAAACAATATCTATTTTAATATTATGATAATAAAATGTCTATGCAAGACTTAGTTACTTTCAATATTTGTGTGACTATGATAACAATCAGCTAAAAGGAGAGGCTAACTTTACTTTACTTCTGGTATTTTTAGTGTTATTAACAAAAATTGTTATATTAATAATATGTTACGGTTCATTTTCCAATGTGTTAACAATATCGAAGCATCGCATGCATTGTGCACTAATTTGTGTGATCTTCATGATTTTAATAATACCGCTATCGTTTCTCTTGTGGTCATGTATCCGAATCTTTTCTAAATTTTTGTCAACAAATATGCTACAGGGCATTCAGGGCATGAGTCAATGTTACTTGTAATAAAGATAAATAATAATAATTACAGTAGGTACTAGGTACGCACTTTACAAGTAGGTATTATGTGATGCTTTTAAATCCACTAAAATTCAATACAATATTTAAATATGATATACTGTACAGATGGATTGACTATGATTTGTAGTTGACTAGTGATCTGTGTTTACCATTACATTCACAGTTACCCTGTAAGCTTTGTATGTCAGCATATATTTCACCACATTAAATAAATCCCTTGCATCATTATGGCAGTTACGTTACTCCTAAATGTCTTACAGAGAAGCTGTGACAGCTTTTTAAAATTCACTTATCTTTATAATATTACCGTCTAATCGCACTAAATTTCTCTCTATAAGTACACATGTCTGTGTGTAAAATAAAGTAGCTCGACTATGCTCTCTTGTAAAACTAATAAAATAAGGTAACTAAATAACTGCTGCTGAATGTTGCCATTCATCGGAAAAGTAATACATCAATGTTTTTAAAACTAGTTCCTAACAAAAAACAATCATCTAAAATACTTCCCCTTCATTTTGCTTATGTATGTTTTGTTGTTTGAAAAAAGAAATGTTCCCCATACATCAACTAGGAGACCGGGCGGCGGAGCGATGCCCGCGGGCGCGGTGGGCGCGGCGGGCGCGGCGTATGGCCACATGCCGCCGCACATGCGCCAGCAAGTGAACCAGGCCGTCGGACAGGCCGTCACCAACGCCGCCATCAACGAACTTAGCTCCGCCTTCGCCAGATTCAAGTAAACACGACAATGTTGTCTGTTACGACTGTATGTACGCAAAGCATTTGTTGGAAACGTCGTCACTTCGACCAGCCGCTGTCTCCGATGCTCTGACACATATCAGTATTGACATTCCTAGTACACGTATACAGCCTCGCGGACATATCAATGTTGTTACCCCCACTGCCCCGCATGACGTGACATGCGGTATCACACTATTTTCTTAACAGAAAATATAAACAGTTTTGAAAATGTGTGTGAAACAGTAGAATCTTTTTAATTACTTAGATATATTTTTTTGTAGAACTAGGTAAATAATTGAACATGAATTAATTCGAAGTGACTACGTTTGTTACAAATAAGGTCTGTGTTTGTAACCAATTTCCTCCTTGATATAAAAAAACTTCTGTAAATGATTGAACACGCATTAAAAATGTGTTTATTTTAAAACATCGCTTAAATTTCTTTAATATATTTCGAATTGTATGTTAGTTGTTACTCATTAAGCGTTATTCTCGAATCTTTAAGCGATGTTTTAGAGAGGTTATGAGATTTTCTGTTGCTTATGATGTTTTACAAGTTAATATCCAAGCATTTTCAGAGCACATTGTTTAACCGCTTGAACGTTTAGTGTGAACTAAACCGTTTGTACATGGGTATAGATCGCGCAGTGTTGTGTTACATTGCTTTTCGTCCAAAAGTGTAAACGTAATCCAATGTGCCTGTATTACACTGTACGCTGCACAGAAACTCTGCTTGTGATACATAACCAACGTTACCGTAGGGTTATACAATTGTATGTATTAGTAAATATTTAATTGACTTCTCCTTCCTTTTCGTGTATTCCAGTGCAATTAGTTGCGTAAACTGATTTCTATATACGTTCAGGTTTTACTTAAACATCACAATATCAATCAAAATCACGGAGATCACACATGCTATAAAAACTATACAAAAAAATATTAAAAATACCCGTAATGAGAATTCATGTATTGTTACCAATATTGTGGCATAGTTTTTCGGTGTACATTCCAATGGTTATATTTCAATACGAGCCAGATGCGTTTGCAAGTTTTTCAATGAAATATAATTGGCAAAACCGACCTATGATTGCATTGAGTACTTGCAGACTTATCTAAACTTTTCTCACATGTTGCTTTATGTAATGGAATTTAGGTTATAATTATTCAATTAGGGTTGTTACCCAAAGATTTATACTACAAAAAAAAAAACTAAATAATGTATAGCGTCAAAATTATAAAATGACTAAATTGTTCAGTATTAACTGTGAACGAAGTATTGTTCCACAGCGCTTCATGATATGTATTGATGCATACATATGCTGCGGCGAGGAAGCGCCGCGTGTTGCGTATTTCTTTAAATATTATACTTAATTATGATGTAATTAAATTTATGTTACGATTAATTGTAAATGTTACATTCAGTGGCTTAATATAGGTGTATATTGGGATTACGTAGTTGAGTTGCTTCACAGAGAGCATTACGGGCTCCCGGTATTCGGTAGGGAGTCCACGAGCATATCATATTGTTTTGTAATGTGCTAGAGTTGTTTGTACACTATGTAAAGACAAGATTACAGTTTGTTGATGTTGCCGCACCATTGTCGCGTAGAACTAGCTGCGTAGTAACAGTCGTTGCAACATGTACTCACGTCAGTGTCTAGGTGTTTCAGTAGTTTAGAACTTTGACACGCTCGTCTAATCTCTTTCCGTCTCCAGTAGCGACGATGCGTATTTAACGTTTATGCATTTACTCTAAATTATACCCAGCTTGATTGTTGTTGTATATTTACAACTTTGTCAATATAATCTGGTATCTAGTGACACTGGTAACACGTTACTATGAACTCGTAACGATATAATATCTATCAATAAAATTTGTATGTAAAATTAATTGTACTTATAATGGATAAGACCAAAGCAGTTATATCGTATATTGTTGCTGTTAGCAATACCTTTGGTCAATTATTAGAACATTTTATTGATGGTGATACAATATGAATTCGTTATTAAAAATATTAAATAAAGCTTATCGATATTTTAATCTTGGAATCATCTTGCATCCACTTTTCACCGTTAACCATTGCGATTATAAGTAATTCGCGAAGAATCGATACTAAACATCATGTTATGATAGAGTGGCACCACTGACCATGTTTAACTGTTATGTGAACGGAGTCAAGAACTACGCGCGGCGCGAACGATCCGACCGCTGCGTACAATGGCGTTGACCGAGTTCCTACACGTAATGACGTTATACTCATTGTTCTATCAATATTAGATAAACACTAAACAAAATATAAATGATCATTAAACGTTTTGCTCTCTCTATCTTGTTAATAGCGTTAGTACCATCGAAAAAGGTATAGGCAGTGATTGTTGGATTTGATATAGTTTATGAATATTGTTAATCTTATGCTGTATAAATAGAGTAATTAAATGCTATATGTGTACTAAAGAAGTTTGATTTATTCCAGTAGTTTTGGCAAACATAATGCCCATTGGCTTCAATATGTTACTAACCGTTTTGGATAATAATATCTACAGGATGTAATATTAGGTAAGCTGAGTTTGAATAATGTTAGAAATGTTTCAATAAGAATTTATTAGCTTTGTTAATTCAGTACCTACTCGACAAAATTCTTGGTTTTAATATGAAAGTGTATACAAAATCTACTTAATATTCTGTACTATTCACACAAACTTTGTACCTACCGTTTTTATTTTCTGTATTATAATATGTACTAGTATTCTAGACATTGTTGAATGATAGGAATGAGTCCTAATGAAAATGCACGAAGTACCTATGTATACATTTTTTGTTCTTATTGAAATATTGACCTAATTGCTGAACCGTAACGTAGGCTTTTGCTTGCGTTGATTGTCGGTTCTAGGTAATGGTGCATGTGATTGATACTTCAAAGCCTGTGTATATATTAAGGACGTATTATTTTAGTATAAGCATTGCTCTTTTTATAGTTTATTTAAATTAGTAGCATGGTGACATTAACATACTTCTACCGGATTCGGATATACCATTTTATTACCATCCATGAAACTCCTGATGTCGGTGCATGATATTTTGCGTACTTTTCGTGGAAGTTTCCGTGTTTGCTTTACGCTTATGTATGTCTGCTTACTAACAAAACTTCATTTTCATGTAAAACTTCCCCGTGGCAAAATCTACTTATATTTGCCAAACTATCATTGTACGTTTCCCCCGTAATTAGATTTCACTGTAAATAATATTAGCATTGTTTTTATTTGTTGGTGAAGCAGATTTTAATATATATTTTGTGTTTCAATAGCCGCCCGGTGCCGAACCAGCCGCCAAAGCTGCCCGACCGGCCACAGAACGGACGGCCATTTTGAACGCCCGACCTTCGCCGCCATCTTGCGATAGGTACTAAGCGTCAATGTAAATATTATGTTCCCTACTATGTACCTTTATTGCTTTCAATTATTTAATGCTTAGCATTGACTAATGACTATAAGTCGATGAAATTCGTATTTGAATTTATAATTTAAATACAATGTAGTTCAATTGTTTTATCTTTCTAATACGAGCCTATAAATAAACGAGCGCTTGCTAAATGAGTAATGTAAGTAATTGTTGTAAGTTGAGGAATTTTCATGAACTAAAGTGTATGCAAATAATCATAATTGGTCGCGTATTGGGCTGCCAGCGTGCATACTTCTTAGTACGAAAAATTGTGTAAGTCTCATGTTAACCAAGCTAAGCTGTTATATTGTGTCTGTTCCTACATTTCATGATTGTATTGTTACAGCACTAGCACGAGATGTTTTAGATGTTAAGTAATGACCAGGAATCGAAATAGGTAAAACATTTATACCTGTACTTCGAGGAAGTAACATGAAAAGGACTTTAATTAAACCTCCAATGGTATTCAACATACAATGACAAAAAAAGTGAATACTAAATCCGAGATTCATCATCAGACATCTCAATTAGTAGATCGGGATTTCACTTCTGAAATCCGAATAACTTGCGAAAAAGTATTCGTATCGTTAACGTGAGCATTTTATATGGAAACATGAACAGCGCCTCTGGTGTGCGTAATTTGAACTAATTTTGTGAGCACGAACATAGTCAAGTAAGTTTCGTATCGAATTCGTAACGAAAACTTGAGCCGTTTGTATGAAGATAGCTAGCACGAATGCAAAATATGACGTATAGTATCGTAATTGTCGAAGGCTGGTTTGCGAGTTTCACGAAAGTTTATTCACTGTAAATTTTGCAGTGAGAAAACATTCGACAGAGTTCATTGGAAGCATAAAATAATAATTTAAGTGATTGTGTTAATGAGTTTTGTTAGAAAAGGCTTATATTAACAAGAAGCACCCCTCCACATAGTAAATTGTACTATTATCTTTCGGCGCGATTGATTGTTGAGAGTAGAAATGTATGAAGAGAAACAAGGTGATTTCGTCTAAATGCTTCCTTACGAAGCATTTTTATCTACATATTTGGACAAGTGTCTGTGCCTATCATAGTTTTAACATTTAATTAAAGGACTGTGTGTGTATTCCAAAAGCTACATTATAAATATTGTTGCCTTCCAATTTGTAGACCTACATAATACCTAATATTATCAAATAATAATCACATGTCTCATCAAAGTTTATTTCAATTTAATCCAAATTGGTTTCCAAATTAACAACCTTATAGCCTGCTATTTTTGAAGGACTCGAATAATCAAATAAACTGTACTTAGTGTTTTATCCTTAACAAATTAAGAATCCCTAACACTGACAATCAACAGAAATGTTTACAATAAAATCTTTAACCTACCTTTCCATAAATTCTACCATAATGGTGCATGGCGGGTGGCTGGTTCGCATTTTGGAAACGTTTTATTGCTGCGAGAGTTAAGTTTTATAACTTTTAGATGTAAAGAAATAGGCACAAGTTCACTTCAAAACAAAATTGACCTTGAATGAGCTTCGCGTCAAAGAATGTCAAGTGTTTACGTTACGCGTCGTTCGTTTAGGAACACAGTGTCACTCAACACGAAGTATTATTACATTCAATAATTATACCATTTATCTAAACTCAATATTAACTTTTACTGCAGTTTCTTCTCATTGCATCAAAATTTGAACAGTTTTAAAGGTTTGAAGGCTCTGAAATCACTAAGAATTAAATACGCATAGAGTTTTAGAAAAAAAGGTTCACTCAATTTTAAGATAGTTCGTTCAATTTTGTACATCCTTACTTACATTAGTATGACGTCACTTACGTAAACGTATCGAGGTCTCGATACTATTACGAAAGGGCTTCGTGCTTCCGACTTTAGTTTATTCCGTTATCGTATAGACAACTCGATACGTTTACGATACGAAACCTACAAATATTCGTGCTAGGGCTACGATCTGAGGTTTATTCACTCTACCTATGTTACTTATTTTATCGAAGCTTATGTAGATATGCTTTATCTTATTCGAGCTCTGGTAATGATACACTGTTATGATGCCCTATAAGTAATTTTACAATTGACACAAATAATAAGATTCTAGCATCTGAATCAGATTTTCAAATAAACTTGGAACGTTCTTGTGCTGGAACTTAGTGTGTAGCAAGCAAGCTGTCGTATTTCGACTGATATTATAAGTAGGATATTGGCATGTTTGTGATAGAAGAGGCTACTCAATAAAACGGTCGCGCCTTTAGTAGAAATGAACTGTATCACATATTATCGTGTTATTGTGGCATTTAGTATTGTAACGTTGCACGGGAGCATTGGGGAGTTAACGCATCGAGTTCAAAGAGATTCTTATGTACAGACAAAGCATTTATAAACTGACTTACCTGATGTATTCTTGTCTGCACGTACCTTAAGACTAGTCAAACTTTTACTTTATATAAAAAAAAAAAAAATTAATTGATCCCAATTTGTTTTCTACGAAAATTGTTTAGTTTTTCATACATTCCTTTAGCCTCATGGTCCCGTGCCATGTTATTCACATGTATATAGATGTATAAATATTATTATAGACCTGTTTATATTTGTGTACTGTTGTATGCAACTGTAATAAATGTGTAAATAAAAAATAAATTTGTTTTTTTTTTTCCTTATAAAGCACTATTCAACAAGATAGACTTATTTGTCGAGTCTTAGAAGTTTCTTGAAAGGGTTTATGACCGAAACGGTCTTAGTTATACCGATAAATATAAATATATTGGCAACGTAAATGTATTTAATGGTAAAAGTTGATCTTATAATCAGATATATTGAAAATATTTTCGCACAAATTATGTCTGGACTTGATATTACTTAAATATATTCTGCTGACAATTGACAATCTATTTGGTAACATTACTGAGAAAATTAACAAGTAGTTTATTTCTAAAGCTCGTCCGAAGGTAACTGTGGATTCGTTAGACAGAAGTGGACGTTGGAAGCGGGATTTTGCCAAGGATTTAGACAAATGAGACTGTCGGAATACCTAATATCTAGTTTTTTAGGATAAACAAAAATAAACGTGGAAAGCGCATCATAGGATGTCTACTACGTAGCTTTTGTTGATTAACATTAGAAAACCTGTTGATAATGAAGACAATGCGCGCTAAACAAGATACGATTCACAAGAACGCAAAACTTCCTTAGATTACGTTACAGGTTTGGGGGCAAGAGCGGATGAGCAAAATGCGACAAGAGGGGAGAATGAGTCATAAGCTTAGTGACATCACATATCTTACCTAATATTAAACTAAACTTTCTAAATTTTAAGTCTAATAGAAATTAATAAAATTGAAGGTTATGCCTCATGCGAAGGACGTGCCCACACCACCTGAGTTGATGTTGCATGAGAAGGGTTTCCATGTCATTCATACACATCAGAACGGCGCAAAACCTCGATGTTAGGAACGTCGTCCTTCCATTAATATTTAAGATCGATCTCAGACCTCAGATATATTATTCAAATCTCATTAAATTAGTAGGTATGCGTATTATACCTACTTATAAATTGCAACGGCAGCCGAATAAAATCTGAGCGAGCCAAATGAGCTCGAAAACTTTTAGCGTTCTACCTCATACAGGATTGGAGAAGGCGCCCTGGGTGATGGTCCTGTTTTACGAGTTCGTAGGTACATAACACAATAGGTAGCTACCTACCTGAAACATAAAAAGATATTTATTGATGTTAGCTATCTGGTCCTAGAATAGAATATTGATTTATTTTCTCAGAGTGCAGGTTTTTACAATAAGGTGATAAAAATAATTATTAAAGTATCCTTGTACATTCTACCAATTTGGCATGCAAATATTAATGCAAGTTCATCATCAAACATATTAACATTGATACCATTGCTATACAATTAAAATTTATCAGCTAGAAAATCTGATGCAGTGTAGGTAGGTATCTAGTAACACTTGTCTAATAGAAGTTCAGTAAGTTTCTTTTTTAAAATTGTTACTGGTTCCTTTTTATAGAATTAGGAATGTGGTTAAAAAAAGCCTGTAAAGGAATGTGGTTAAAATAGTCCTGCGAGGTTATTGGTGTTTTACAAGTAACCCTGATACTAGAGAAATACTTTTACCTACATAACGTCAGGCCTGTAATCCCCGAAGGGCTAAGCGGAGGTGTACCTGTTAGTAGGTACCCACATTTAATGAGTTACCCTATAATCATCTTTTTGGGGTGGAAATCCGCATGGATGTCCCCCACGCCGGGGAGGACCGAGGGGTTTGTGAGACCCTTACCACCCGTATTCCTTCTCACACATGCACCGGGTCACGGGAACAGAAGATAAGTAATTCCGCGACCCCCCACCTGGTGCCAGCCCCAAGGGTCTCGCCAAGTCAGCGAGGGGACTGAGGTGTTAGACTCCCCTCGCGACGTCCAAGAGGGCGCGCGTGAACACGACGCGCCGCCACCTCGGGTCCATGTACGTCGCCCCGGAACCCGTTCAGGGGGGCTGAAAGAGGGCGCTGTCCGCCCTCCGCCTGCGCCCGGTGCGTCTACTGCGGGCTGGGTGAGTGGAGATAATCTCCCTCTCCCTTTACGCAGCAAACGGTCGTCTCGCAGAAGGACATCATCGCGTCCCAGGACACGACGCTGCCGACCATCCTCTCGACCACGGCCAATTTTATATACATATAACCTATCCTAACTTTTCATACCTATCCTATAGCTAACCTAACTACCTAACCTAACTACCTTACTGAAATGCATTGATTTTGAAAGATACAAAATACACAATTTTAAACCGAACTACTGCGCTGCGTGTCTCTATTTGTTGTATGCAATACCAGAGTAAGTACCTAGATGTATTTGAAGTGGTAGTAGGAGGAGGTAATAATTAAGATAATTTAACTCGATAGGTAGGTATATAGTCTAAACATAAAGTACTACTTTGACTGGCCTGTTGATCTAGTGGTTAATGGTTCTTCTGACCTCAATTTGCAGGTATAAAAAATACAAAATAATGCCAGTGTTACCCTAAGGCATAGCCAAAAACAGTGCAAGGATACCTAGTGCCTACAGTTATAATCATATTATTATATACCTACTTATTACACAATTTCCCACAACGCCGTCAAGTCCCAAGCTAAACAATAGCTTGTGTTATGGGTACTAAACAACTGATAAACATATTTAAATATTTCTAAATATATAGGTAGGTACATATTAAAGATAATTTACACCAAGACACAAAACAAATTATCGTGCTCATCTCATTACACAAACATATTTTGTCTTTCATTCATCTTTTCAAAGTGACCAATCCATCTAAGCTTTTCGATTTTTGTAACTCCATCTTCTTTTAAACCACAACATTGCTTTATAACACCATTCCTCAATCTGTCATTCATTGTTACACCACACTAAGAAGTTCTGAAGATCTATGTTGTCATTGAATTTTACCTGAAAATATTGTAAAAGTTATCAACACGATTATAAATTAGGTACAACTCTACTGATTTATTCTAGAAACTGAGTATGGTAGGTACCTACTTCTATGTAGGGAAAAGCGGCGCTTTTTGGTTTCTTACAAAAGCTTAAGTAAGCTTCTTGCTTGGCAAGTTGGCATTAAAAATACAAAGAATAAAGCCTAGCACAGAATGTTTTCAATCTGTTTTGTCGCGCTTATTTTTTTTGTGAACATACCTACCTACTTTATTTTTATAGTTCCCACCCCTGGGTGTAGGTAGGTACTCGCTAATTGTCAAATCGCATGTCGGGTAGCACATTTAACTACGTGAAAACGTTTCCGAAAACAAGCTAGTTCTTCAACACAAATTAGGTAACTTTGATAAACTTACTATTGATGAAAATCGTGATTTAGGTGCTAATGTGACTTAGATACACATCAAAGTCGTTTTTGCCCGTCAAGAGGTTTTTAGGTTTTCAAAGCAAGGCAATTAGGTATTTGGGTATAAAATATTTTCGAACATAACGGTAGGCAGGCGGCTTTGTTCTCAATAACATCAAGAGGTCGGTAGGTAGAGATCATTAGCTGCATTAAGGTAGCCACGCCTCATATCCACCGCAAAGACAAAAACAGTGTCCATTATTACAATTTAATGAAGAGAGAAAGCCATTAGGAACGGGGACTTGATTAAATCGTCGGTGAGCAATTGTCGGGTTTGTGGCGGCGCGGCGCCCTATGTCGCGGGCCGCGGGGGCCTAATCGCACCGACACGATTCTGATTACGTGTGATTGTTGTATCAATCATTTTCCCTATCAAATTATTCAGTGGCTGGTAATTGTATCGGCGTCGTCTCGTAATAGCTGCGGAGACGGGACCAGCGGAAACATTCGGCTGCACTTAGTCTCGGTTTGTTACCCGAAGGATTGTTATTCATATGCTATTACCTACTAACGAAAATTATAGAGAAAATAAAATTGTCGTAGTCAGTCGCTCGTTGTTGATTGCCGCGCCTATCATCAGATCTTTGGTGTACCTATTATTGAAAAGTCTTGTCATCGGCCGGCGTTAAAATGGATTTAAATTGGTGTGGATTTCATAAGTCGTAATTGACAGTTATCATTCGTGATAAGTTCCAGGTAGTTCAAAGCTAGCTATGAATGAAAACCCTAGAGAGTTATGGTAACATTTAAGTAGCTAACATACCATGTTAAACTCGCATTAATTACGACGAAAGCTACAAATTGCCTTGTTATGTCTAATAAATGTAGCTACTTAATACCTACGGAGTGCCGAATATAAATCATTGAACAGCATATTTCCCTTATCGCTGGCGTG
Source organism: Euplexia lucipara (assembly GCA_921972225.1). Classification (NCBI taxonomy): domain Eukaryota; kingdom Metazoa; phylum Arthropoda; class Insecta; order Lepidoptera; family Noctuidae; genus Euplexia; species Euplexia lucipara. Next base: position 17,225,229 of record OV179145.1, on the reverse strand, counting down.
CGTGTAGCTAACCAGCCGATTAGCTATGCAAATCCGAGGAATTTACCACGAGTGCTAAACGGTGCTGTACCGACGGAGCTTTGCATAACGTTACTAAACGCTACAGTCTGTGTTTTACAAGTTTATTTTCGTCAGCTTTTTCCAGGCTTTTTCTAGATTTCTTTTATAAAGGTCTCACATAATCATCTTTGTTAACGGTGATCCTGGGTCAAGTTAGAACACAAAGTTAACGCACAAACAATAAACACACAAAGTTCAGATATTGAAATACCTACCTCACCTTCTAATTAAAAAATGACATGTAAAAGTGTTTGTATGAACCTATTTACAGAAATAAATATCATTTGCTATCATTTAAACAAAGAAATAACTTTGTTACTTTACAAAGGGGATTGTAGGTAAGCTCTCCTTTCACTCGTTTGGACAGTAGCGAAAATAAGCAGTAGATGGGTGGTCGTTAGGTTCCTACCTAATTACCATAAAAACCAACTGTAACATTAGGTACCTAGATCTTGTTGTCAAGTTTCAGGTTATTTGCTACCCGTACCTAACAACTATAAATCAACAAATAGGTATGTCCTAATTAAGTTCTTAACTTTACTGTCAAATCATTGCTACATTGCATACAACTATTGGTAGACATTAAACTGACATAGGTACTTCCGAAGCCTATACCGAAGTGATTGTCTACTTGTACGAAGGAATAAAGAAAATAGAACACTATAAAACTTAAAATATTACATAATACCACGTTTAACGGTCTCTAATTAAAGAAAATCAGCTCATTTCTGTAACATTATCAACTTTTTAAATCACTCCCCACTAGTGTTGGGAATTTATCCGGATAAATACTCAAAGTGGATAAATACTCATAAATATCCGTTTTTACTCGAGTATTTATCCAAAACGGCGGATAAATATTATACACGATTTTAGTAAGGGAAATTTTATATTTCTACGAAGAAAAGGATGAAATTAAGTAAAATTCTAAAACTTATCAAGAACTTTTAAAAAAACAAGCCTGTCTAACCTATGATTACACACAATAATAAAAAAATTGGGTAATACTTTCCTTTATGGGTCATTGATTTATGGATCGGAGAGGGGCTGGGGAGAGGGAGGGGGAGATGAGCTACCCCCCTGTCGGATTTCCACACCGCGGAGCCCCATGGTTATGGAGAAATTCATTGTTAAAGTTTGAGGTTTGGTTAAAACACTAATTTCCATTATTTTCACTCTAATTTCCATATATTTATGGGCCGGGGAGCGCGAGGGTGGCAGGGGCCTAAATCCTGTACCATTTCCAACCCGCGGAACCCCAAGGTTACGGAGATATACGTATTTTAAAATTTAAAAGTTAACATTTTGAAATTAGTTTCGGGTATTTTTCGGATAAGTTGAATAAAGCACAAGGAATATTATTATTCTTATACCCTTACCTGCCGAGATGTCGCCGGAACCGCTTGGCGGGGCTCCTACTTCTGGGTGGTTTAAAAAAATAACCACGAAGGAGGTGGAGAGGGGTCTGTGTTTGCTCACTCACTACGACCCCGCTACTTTTATTTTTTTTTAGTGGTGGAAAATCCTCATGGATGGCCCCCGCCCCGGGGAGGGTGGAGGGGTCTGTCAGACTTACTGACTAAAAACCACCCCGTGTTCCTTCTCACACCTGCGCCGGGGGTCACGGGAACAGAAGATACTTCCGCGACTCCCGACTGACTGCGACCCGAGGGCCTCGCCAAGTCAGCGAGGGGAGTGAGGTGTTAGAAAACCCTCGCAACGTCTAAGAGGGGCGCGCGTAAACACCACGCGCCGCCACCTCAGATCCATGTACATGGGGGCGGCGGACGTCCCGTTTCCGTCGCCCCTGAACCCATTCAGGGGGGCTGGAAGAGGGCGTTGTCCGCCATCTGCCAGCGCCCGGTACGTCTGCTGCGGGCCGGGTGAGTGGAGTTGCTCTCCCTCTCACTTTCCACAGCCTCCATCTGCGAGACGACCGTTTCGCAGAAGGACACCACCGTGTCCCAGGACTCGACGCTGCCGGCCATCCTCTCGCGACGGCCGGCAGCGACAAGTCACTGCCTACTCCAGAGACGAGGGCACGGCACGGCTCCTCTCAAGCGGCACACTTTGCCAGCGTATGCCACACCGTATCCTCCCGACATTCGACAAAGTGGTGATACCGGGCGTGTTATTTTCAATTTATATGGAAACTTTTAAAAAATATGTTTCTCTTTATTATTTTATTATAACTGGGAGTCTCCGTAACTTAAAAAAATGTAAAAAACCTTCTGTTTATGAGTACTATCTACAAAAAAAAATGGACTTCCAACTATATGGCCCATAAAATAAAGTATAGCCCAAGCACGTGTAATTTTGCACAGATAATGTCTACGCAGAGGAGTCGTCGGAGGAACTTGTGGTTAAATTATAACATCCGCATGGGTTGATCGAAGGTTAAACTACGCTTGACGTGGTCGGTCCGTGGATGGATGACCATTTATTATATACCAAGAGTCCAAGACTCATCCGTGCCTCGGAAAACACGTTAAGCCGTTGGTCCCAGCTGTCATTTGTAGATCTTTGACAGCCGTTAATTGTGGTCAGAAGTCCAAAGTCTGACAACCAGTTTAACCAAGGGGTATCATGTTACCCAGTTCACTGCCTTGCCTTGCCACTGGGTTGTTTAGGTCTGACAGACAGCTCCATGTAAAACACTGGTATTCAGCTGCATCCGGTGAAACTGGAAGCCGACCCCAACATAGTTGGGAAAAGGTTAGGCAGATGATGACGTCTATGCAGAGTTTAATAAAATTGGTGAAAACTTCACATTTCAGTGCGTAATGAGCTAGCAAGAGTGTGCTGTGCAGTTTAGAGGCACAACTGTTGGCAAAAATGTTGTTAAAATTTTTTTACTAAGTTAGTTTAGTACTGCGCACTGAGATTTCAAAACACTCAAAACAAGGGACTCTTCAGTCTTTTGTAGGTTTCTAGCGTTATCAACAATAATAAAACTACACTTTTCTAATTCTTTTTAGTAGTTCACTTATCCGCCGATTTTATTAAGTGTTTAAACCTTTAACAAAGAAAGCTTTTAAAACATACCTTGAAACGCTATAATCCAACTTCAAAATCACTTAAATGTCTCATAAAACTAGATCACTATCACCTCATAATAATTATTTTGTTGTTAAAAACGCACACGCGCGTGCGCTCTCTAAGACACATACCTGGGCACAGCGCAGGCGCCGTGGTGTGAGGGAAAAGGTAATAAAACAAAAGGAATGGGACAAAAGGAGGCCGGGATATAGTGCGGTGCGGTTAGAAACACGTTGCTTCGTCTTTACAATCAGAACTTGAAAAAGTAATAATGTACTAAGTATTTTCGAAAGCCTTAATAGTAAAACTAGCCTATCAATATAAAAAAAACATGCAAAATAATAAATATCCATCATTTTGGGTAAATATCGGATAAAAATGAGTAAAAACGAGTATTTATCCACTTTGGATAAATACTCGAGTATTTATCCTTCGAGTATTTATCCTTTGCCCATCACTACTCCCCACACAGTAAAAACGCCTAATAATTCGTAGATAACTATCCTTAATTAGTTAGCTACTAGTGCGAGTGACAGTTACATGGGCCTCAAATTAGCGGCAGTAAGAATCGGTACAGATATAATTAAACAGTTGTCTAATTTAATTGGCAATAGGCGCGTTCCCACAAGTCAGAAAGTCACCCTCGCTCGTTCCGAATTTTCCCAACAATTAACATGCGAGGTTGTATATGTAGTAATTACAGGTGTGTAGCGCGGTAAACGGCGGCTCAATCACGCCACAGGCACGGTCGTGCGGTCGTGTGTAATGTTGCACACATTGATTTATAACGCGAATGACGGACAATTGGAACGTTTAAAATATTTATGAGCAATCCATTCCAACATACTCACCAAACATTATTTTTTTACGTATGGTTCTTACTAACCTATATGGCACTAGATTTATTGCCATCACCTAATTTGCCTATATACAACATAGGTAAAGTACCTACAATACGAGCTTTTAAATAAATTTTATCAAGTTCATACTTGTGTTGTATAAAATTCTCATTAATATCTCATTTGGCTGTAGTAGGGGATATCCTCTAACTCTAACAGCCAGCTGACCCGTAATTACAATTATTATTTCACTGTTAAGATAATTATGCGCTGCCACAGTAATTGAAAAAGTTTGCCATCGATATAGTCCCCGAACAGCCCGAAATTACATTCTTTATTGTTATTTCTTCTCTCTTGATTCCTATCAGCTTTATTTAGCAGTTATTACTATTTGAACTTTTAATCATACTTCTTACGATCGCGTTGTGACCACGGATTTAATGTCGAAATCGACATAATAACTCGAAGTGTAATTTAAAAACTTACAAAGTGATTACATTGTAGTTATTTGATGGTTTTCGTACGAATGAACTCCTACACAGTAGTTTGAAAGTATTTTAAAGAGTACTAGTAGCATACCAACGGCAAATTTCAGAGCAATGTGGGAGTCTAATAGAGTCTAGCGTACCTACATAGTTTTGTAAACAACTTCATTTGATAGTGGAGTGGAGTCAAGTACCTACTCGTCGTTAAACAATAGCCCGACGGTTACAGAAACAGGCAGCGCCACTCCAACGTTCGAGAAGCGATTTAACTTTTTGTAAAGTGCAACACTTTCCCAACCCCCGCGTAGTGCCCTTCAAAACGCTACTGCGTTTAGACAAATGAACAGCGTTGCACCCTTAGCGGCACACGACATGCGACATGGTGCATGTTCGTATGGAAATGACGGGTGTACTTCTGTGCTCATTTTAAGCGTACCTAGGTACTATGAACCGTTATATTAAAAAAAAAAAATGAATTTTCCTAATCCGTTCATACATATTATAGGTAGTAAATTCATAACAAATATTAAATTACATAGTTCTGAATAATACAAAAAAAAATCAACAGAATTAGGAAACTCTTCCTCATTTATAGCCCGTTTAAAATAATTTTTGATGATAAGAAGTAAGTTTTAACACTTGCCTTAGTATCTTTTTTTACTTCAGCTACATATTCTAACTTTTTCGAAAGTACCGATTTTAAGATGAAACTCTACATTTAGCCGTTTTTGTGCCTCCGATCTAACTGTTTCTCAGTTTCTTTTTCAGCATATTTATAATGAATGTGAACTAATGATGTGCAGAAGTTACTGCTGTGCCATTTGCGCACTGTTTTGGATTATAAACTCTAATCATCAAAATTGACAAATACATTGGTGATCACGTTAGCTTTTTAGGTAAGCATTCGTAGTTACACAGACTACTTTCACAATTTTTTATTTATTTTCCAAACAACAATCTCATACTTTGCAAAATTGCTCAAAAATGTTGAGAGAACTTTGAAATAATACCGCTTCCAGTAAACAACTTTTAGTTGTAACACACATCCGCCACAAAATGGCGGAACTCGTAGGACACAATAAATCAATTGAAGTGGGTGGTTGACTTTTCACTCAAATGTGTGGTTAATTGTAACCGAAAATGACTGTTGATCGAGCCACACTTAATTTGAGTGGTGCTTTAGAACGCAGGGGTTGCGCAGTGGGGTGACTTTCAAAGTAATGGGTCCGTTGGTTTTGTGATTATTTCGATACTAATTTCCTAAACCTGCCGGAAATAGAACAGCAATTATACTTATTATTGTTTGTATATATCGTGTGTCATGCTATAATGAAACAGAGATTTTTAATATCACGGAAAGTAGACTTGCAAAATGTGAAGATTAATATTGTGGGAAATAATCTTTACCTGACAGGCTTAAACGTAAGATTTAACACAACTCTTGAGTAGCGAAATAAACCCCGTTGTAGGTATGCTGTTAATCTTTAATTTAATTTTATCAGGTTTTGCCAAATAACACATGTAACACCATTTCTTACATAACATTCATAAACAACAGAACCATGTATCTGGATATAAAATAAAAAAAACACTGTAACCTAATAATGCACTTCCTTTTTAAAGGATCCTTTTTAAAATACTAAAAAGGTTTACAGTTCTTCTGGCCAGTAGACCTCAATCATCTTCTTCAGCTTCTCATCAATTTCCTTGCCTTCTGGGGGCTGCTTGCCAAGAATGAAGACGAACTTTTCATGACAGTCCATCATGCCGAGGTACTGTCCTTCGATGACCTTCAGCCGCATCGGGTAGCGGTGGAACTCCGCCAGATCTAGCTTAGCTGCGATATAAAAAAAATACTATATTCTTTTTTTTCCTTAAACCCTCCGCTTGAACATTACAATGCAATAAAGACAGGTGTAGTTGTCATAATGATTACCGAATCACCTGCTTGTAATCCACGAAGTTGTATTGTTATAAAGAATTCAAAAATCCTTCATTCGATTATAATGAATTATTGCTCCACGACTACCTTTGCATGTTATCAATCTACTGTGTAAGTTCACGATAGCATTTTTTTTAAACGTTTCGCCAATCTAGGATTTATTTTTGTGTCGTGGGTGTGTTTACAAACATTTAAATTCAGATACTCAAACAGCCAGACACGGAACAACGACTTGTAGACCATACAAATATTTGTTTATTGCGGGAATTGAACCCGCGACCACCGCGCCGACTACGTAATACCTAGATGAATGCCTATTAAATACATCGCGCTGATGTATTTTCATCGCTGGGTACTGGATTTTTAACTCTAGGTACACAGTACATAGAGTTAAAAATCCAACAATAAAATAATATTACGTATGTCATTGAATTCTATTGTATCAATTTATACCTGTAGACGGAGGCATCTGCAGAGTCCTGTAGGATCCATCACCCTCAAGTTTTTCCAGGTAGTAGTCACGCGTCTTGTTGGTCTTCAGACTTGCACATGGAATCTGCATTTTCAGGACTAGGTTCTCCCATTTTAGGTTCTCCACGAATTTTTCGATCAGCTCTTTCAGGTTCTTTCGTTCCTAATAGGAAATATATGAATGATTAAATGATTTTCACCAGGAGAATGTACAGGACGCCAGCTTATCAAGTTACCCCAATGTGTCAAATTTCTTTGATCGTTTTTCAACTTTATGTCAAACACAATAAGGTTCATATTCATGGCAGGCTGATCAAGACTCCTCCGTGCCTCGAAAAGCACGTTAAGTCGTTGGTCCTGGCTACCATTGAAGATCTTTGGCAGTCGTAATGGATATCTAGTTAGAAACCCGAAAGTCTGGCAACCAGTAACTGGGTTGTGGAAGTCAGACAGGCAGTCACTGCATAAAACACTGATATTCAGCTGCATCCGGTTAAACTAGAAGCCTTCCATAATATAGTTAGGAAAAGTCTAGGCTGATGATGATTGGTGAATATATTATTAACAATATTGTTGTTGTACGGTTGTTGAATCAAGGTGGACATTGCGATATTATCAGTAATTGAATAAATTAGCAACGTTAACTTCGTCAGGAACGAGTGGGCGAACTGCGCAGTTTTGAACCTTGGCGGTCAAGTCTACATAGGATGCCCACTGTTCAACTTACAATGAATTAAGATCCACGTTAACTTTTTACTGATTATAGGACTAAACTCTTAGTCAGCTAAATTTAGCTTTTATTCATAGACATATAACATATTCATTCTAAATGCAGGATGGAAGGGACATCAAATTATAGGTATGTGTTTGGATTTTTGGATAATCTCCATTAAAAACGCTGTGGTTTTCTATAGACACCAGCTGATTTAAGTTAAACAAGTGTAGTTAGTCTCAAAATATCCTAACAGGCAGCGAACATCTGATTGTGCTTATTCTCAATTTCTGTGGCCAAACACACCCCACCTCTGTACAAATCAAGTGGGAACAATAGTTTCATGTCATGTTCTTCTAACATATCTGACAGATGTGTTACTGAGGAGTTGGTTCCGCCATTTCTTCCCGTCAAAAACACTAGGAAGTGGTAAAGGCGTTTTGGGGAACTGAGTTATATAATTGCCGTTCAAAAAGTGCTGATCCTCAGCTAGATTTCAATAAATGACTTTTAATTACACAGGCTACTGTAACTGGCAGAAAATCCATTAGTACCTGATCATTCACCGAGGTGAACTGAACGCAGTGCGAATCCCCTGCTCCATTAGTCTTCTCAGTTCTAAAGTGCAGTAGGTGCCAGGAACCGATAGCTTGGCTGTCGTTGAAAGTGAGGCCTTGAGTGAACTCCTGGCATGTTGGATGCTTCTCCGTCTTGTCGTGTCTGTCGCTTTTGTCGTGCGAGTGGTGCGCTACGGCGTCTACCGCCGCGTTCAATGCTAGCACTGTAATGCAAAAAATGTAGTCTCGCTATTTACATATACGTAAAGCTAATTGTACTGTACTTGTAGATTGCGACTTGTGTTAATTATTTTTCAATGTCAATGATTCAAGAATTGTGTAAACATATTAAGTCGTCCTCGATGCAGATCTAATCAAGCACAAGGTATCTCGTCTTTAAATTAATCATTTGGTGAGTAAGTATATAAGTAGTGTTTTTATGATGGCTGATAATTATTTCGTTTTACAAACAGTTTACGAGTATATACGACTAGCAAGTAACATATTTTTTATAACTAGGTGAGGTTGTCTACTATCTGACTACTGAAAGGAAACACCTAAAAACACTCGAGGTCACGATAAGTCCAGGCATTATTTTGACAGTTTTGTCAAGATTGTTTTTTTTCTGCAGACACTGAGTGAATATAATATTAACGGTCAAAAGTAAAAAATGTGTAAATCCGTAAAAAAATAACTTAGTACCTAGGGAGCTTAGGTTGAAGCCTGAAAATTGTATTGAAACATTCAAGGTTACAGACTGTCTTATATCAAAAGGAGGTTGGGACCTTGAGGTTATTACTTAAAAGCAAAATACAACCGAGTTCAAAGAATCGAGGCAGTCAACCAAAAGAAATCAGGGACACATAAGAAAGAGTTTTGAAAGAAATACCTGTGACAATGAACGTGATCGTCAGCGACATGTCGGGAGCTGGGCTGCGCACGGGCAACTGCGGTAATGAACTGAATGACTTGATTGCGACTAACGATGCCAGGATTAACTCACGTTGTACAGCTCCGAACATCAGGACACGGTGTATTTCTTGTTAGTCAAGTTTTTTTTATAAAAGAGGTAGTTTCTTTTCTCGTACCCATGCAAATAAAGTCGATGACAGTCTTTACTTTTTTTGAAGACGCTTGTTCTGTGCATGTTGATGTCAGGCAAAAAGGAACTCTCTGGAATAGCCATAAACTTCATCTTCATTCGGCTATACGAGCAAACTCTGTTGGTGGCTGCATCACCTTCACCACAACACCATAAAATGAAAATGAGGAGGTTTCTCACTCTAAGATTATTAATCGCCATTAGCTTTCCACGGATAGATTCTTTCTTTCGGGTAGAGCAGGGTCTTAAAAAAATCTATTTTCTTAAATAACAAAATACAGGAAAATAAAAATGTTAAAGTCCCAATGATACTGGTAAACTTCAGGATCTAATCAGGGTATAGTAGGTACTTTAGATAACAGCTTTGGGTGAGTTGTATTAGGACTCTACTCGGGCACCAGTCGGAGGTTTCGAAAGTATCTTTTGTTCCCTTGACCCCCGGCGCAGGTGTGAGACGGAACACTGGGGAGGTTTTTAGTCAGTAAGAGTCTGACCGACCCCTTAGCTCTCCACGGGCCGGAGGACATCCATGACGATTTTCAAATAGCGCCAAAATAATGACTCTCAGTGATTGAATCTATACTAATATTATAAAGAGGTAAACTTTGTTTGTTTGTTTGTAAGTTTGTGTGTAGGGGGTAATCTTCGGAACTAATGATCCAATTATTGCACTGGTGGAAAGCTACACTATTCCCGGATGACATAGGCTACTTTTTATCCCCGTATTCCCACGGGAACGGGAACTACGCGGGTGAAACCGCGTGACGTCTGCTAGTATTTGATAATCACGAACTCAAAACAGAAAGTGATTTTAAACTTAGTATAAAAAAAGACTCATCCATTGATCCTTATCATGCGCATGCATCGATGTCACGATGACCGCACAGTAAACAGAATAAACAGCCACTTCCCGTCTGTGTCCTCAGCGAGACGAGACAATTCCTCGTAATGTGATAATACTAATCAATCCTCGCCACTTTTAGCACGAACATGATTTGGTGGTGAAGGAGATTGGCCCATCTATCCTGTTATTTTGTGAGGATTGACAAATTGTAAGTGTGAGCGGTGGAAAATTTTAGCAGAAGTATTTTTTTCATGAGGCTTTCTTCTTTTTTTTTACTTTTGATAGAGGACGTCTCGCAGTGCATCCTACTGAGGGGTGGCGCTACTATCTGCTTAACCGGGCAAACCTGAGGACGACCTCAATACACAAGGCCGCCAGCCAGGAGCAATACGTCAGAATTTAAGTGACACTTGCTAAGGGCGCCCCCTGTGGGGCTCGACCTCAGCTTAGGGTGTCACTGATCTAGTAAAAAGGGGACTGATCGATCTGACTTTAATTATTTAGGGACTAATTTAAAACGAATGGGTCAGTTTGGCGGGTTGGCTCATCCAAGGGTCGGGGAGGAAGATTAACTATACTTTGCTACGGGCCTCGACGGCGCGGCCGGGAGGTGTTCGGATTGTATTTGTAGTGTTTCTTGATAGAGCTATGAGGCTTTATTCGCTTGAAAGAACATTATTTATGTATCTCCGATTAGTTCAATACGTGATGCAAGCATAGAACTTGGCTGTTCAAATACAATTATTGCATTGCGAAGTACATCGTAAGTGTTGTGTTACCGTTGGACCACAAGTTTTTCGAAACCTCCTGTGTGGTTAAAGACAAAGACAAGCGTGTGTCCTTTGTTTTGCGTTTATCCATCAACTGTTTGCGAATTATTACCGTTTTTCCCTACAATCAACATAAAACCTCATTCTCACGGGATAGGGTACTTTTTCCCTTGAGTAAAGTAAAGATTCGCATGAGGTTGCGGTTAGGTGCGCACGCGCTTCTTGTATCGAACATTTGATTACCATCCTTTGTTGCCTTGCACGAAGTGTGACATCTGTCGTTTCTTTTGATTTTAAGAAAGTCGTATGAATTACTACTGTGGTATGTTTACATTATCCAATATTCGTGAAGTAGAAGTTCCATTAGATAAACGTCTGCTGGATTGTGCTGCCATTCGTGAAGTAGAAGTTCCATTAGATAAACGTCTGCTGGATTGTGCTGCCATGAGTTTCATTTATAAATTAAATTAAATTAAATTTTACTTCACGTTGGGGTACCACTTAAGTAAGGCATGTCCCTTGTATTCGTAGGTATGTAGGTACCTACTTATTTTAGTGGTACCCCGACGTTACGTAAAATTTCATGGCTCAAGGATAGGGAAGTATTATTTTTAACTTTTTAAATGTTTTACTTTTTTGCGGTGGGGGTTTTTGAAATTTTAAATTTAATTTTTATTTTAAAATATTTAAACGCATTAATTTTGTTTTATAGAGTTTACAGTTATGGGAATTTTTCAATGCATTGTGTGTAGAATTAAATGCTGGTTAAAATGTATCCAAACACGACATATCTGCTAATATACCATAATCTTACTTATTAATATTTAAACACATGGGTGTATGAAATTTTAAGCCACACATAATTATGTTTGTATGTAAAGTTAATACCCATAGACGTCTATAATAGCAAAGGTAGCTAACACAAAAGAGCTGATAACCTTGAAACGGCTAAACCAATTTTGATGAATCATGTCTAAGAACCATCGCAAGAAACCCTGCTTTCAAATAAAAAAAACCGCATCTAAATCGGTTCACCCGTTTAGGCGCTACGGTGCCACAGACAGACAGACAGACAGACACACACACATAGCGGTCAAACTTATAACACCCCTCTTTTTGCGTCGGGGGTTAAAAAGCAGCTAAATTAAGACTACGCGTGACTATGCCGTCTGCGCAAGGCACGCGTAGGCGCCTTGTTTGTAGGCCCGCGTAGTAGCTACGTTAGCGTAGCGCAGACGCAGCGTAGCTGTAGCCTTCGCGTAGGCACACGTAGTAGCTACGTTAGCGTAGCGCAGACGCAGCGTAGCTGTAGCCTTCGCGTAGGCACACGTAGTAGCTACGTTAGCGTAGCGCAGACGCAGCGTAGCTGTAGCCTTCGCGTAGGCACGCGTAGTAGCTACGTTAGCGTAGCGCAGACGCAGCGTAGCTGTAACCTTCGCGTCGGCACGCGTAGTAAATTACTAGCGTAATGAACATAAAGCTTTAGTTTTGCACAGACGAAGAAACTTCTGCTCAAGCAATACCTTGATTCGTCTTTTGTTTCTATATCGAAAATAGTAAGTGAAAGATGTAATGTTTGTTTTATGAACAGAAGCAAGTTGCGTTCTCCAAGTCAACTATACCTCTGGGAAATAGAGCCTGGCAGAAATTAGTAACACTCAACAAGGCACGCATAACCAATTACATGAGCGTTTCGTTACTCCATTGCCAATTTATATTGGACAATAAATCATCGCTGGACGTCGAGTGCGCTCATTAAATCTATTATTAGGTGCTACACTCATTTACCTACATACATACGCGTGTCTAATTTATAAAATGTGGCTAATAACTGTGTCATCAATCAACCAATTTATTGACACACATATACTGGAACTTTCTAAAAATAACTGAATTGAAATTAGATGTACCTAACATGACGGCGTTGTTTCGTGTTATCATTACGAGCTTTGGATGATTGTTTTATTGTTTGTGAATATTAAATATTAAAATCAATTTGTTTAATAACGTTTTGAAATTTTATTAGGTCAAAAACAAAGTGACAATGTTCTAATAAATGAGAAAGAGCCCTTCTTAGGAATCTAGGTACTTAGGTTTATATTGATGGGTAATTAATCAAATGCTGCTAATCTTTAACATTAGTTATTAGATTCACGATAAAATGGATGAAAAATAGTTGCAGTTAATAACTTAATAACTTATTGAGTAAAAGTATTTAATTAATCGTCTGAATGTATTTCTTCGTCCTCATTGAGAAATACTTAATGCTGAACCTACATCATACGACATAACCCTTTCGCTAGCAATAGATACTATTTACACCTCCGGATTTTTGGGCCCCCTTTTTTTTCTACGGCAATATCTTTGCCCGTTTGTGACTTTTTATTTGTCGTCAAATGGTTGTAACAATATCCTAAGAAGTATCGTTAGCTGTTTATGCACAATACTAATATACTTTATACATTTGGGCGCAACATTCAAAAAGTGGTATGGCAATTATTTTGCCAATGCTCGCGAAAGGGATAATTTGCCCAGCCATTTTCCCAACTATCTTGCGGACAGCTTCCAGCAGTCTAACCAGATGCCTGCGTTTCTGTCTTCCACAATCCAGTGACTGGGTATACATAGTCAGTACCTACTCATTGGTTAGACTCGTTGTCAGACTTTCAGTGCTTTGTCTGGAGTATTCCCGTGTGAGCACCAATTTTTTGAGCACCTATGTATTTAGCACCAAAGGTATTCCCATTTCCCATAGGTTAATGCATAGTGCTCAATAAATAGGTGCTCAAACGGGAATACTCCTTTTGTCTTGACTACTCCTAACGACTGTCAAATACCTACAATTGACAGCCGGGGCCAATGGCAAAACGTGTCACTTACGTTATATGTCGTCATATCATAATAAACTTACAATACTCTATTCAGAATATAAAAAGCAGTAGATATTAAATGTTCCAGTACCCACTCGTATGTACATTCAGTTAGGTGCGTCAGCGCAGCGTTGCCGCTAGTTTATGTGGCTCGGTTATCTTCGGAGATTAGATCGCGCCTCGCCGAGACATCACGCCCACCGCTGGCCCACCAGGGGATCAGCACAACACGTCGTATGAATATACTTGTGGAACTGAAGAAAGCTCGTATGATAATGTTGTTTGTAGAAAACAATAATGGGTAATGGTCTGGAGTGTTTCAAAATGGAGAGTGATGCCGTTTTGTTATTTACATGTACGGATGACTGAGGTAATTGGTTAAACCTTTTGCCAAGAAATTCGTATGTACTTTTCAAACTTTTGCTTAGAACTCTACAGTCAATATCAATTATCCAGGTTCAAAGATGTATGCAGGACATTCAATACATAATACTGGACATCACGAACAAAATTGTCATCCGGAGCTTGTGTCCTGAGCTGGAGTCTATGAGTTTTTTTAGTACGCTCCACTGCCGCTCCAATCTATCTATCTATATATAAGGTGCTATAAAAATATCTGCCATCCTCTTAAGGGGTCATTGTACTCATCATTATAAACATCTTTTACTATGGGACAAACTCCAAAATCGCGAAAATAAAATCAGCTGTTCCCTACATTTTTGGTCACGTGACTCGTCGAAATGTAGGGAACAGCTGATTTTATTTTCGCGATTTTATAAATCTATATATATATAAAAATGTTATGTTGGTTTGTGTACGCTTCAAAAACTCAAAAAGTTCTGCACCGAGCTGAAATTTTAGCATGATAATCCGCATCAAGGACTGTTTTTATCTATTTTTTTAATCATTCAATCACAAAGTGCCACAGCGAAACGGTGCAGTGTACAGCTAGTATTCATATTTAATATTATTCTAGATGGCGTTACAGAGACATGGGATCAAAGTTTTCTATGACATTTCCTCGTATGCCCGCTCTATAGTATCACAGGTATTTTAAATCTCTTTGATGGCTATCAAAATTAGATCAATCCTTGCCTAATGAGCTTGTTGTTACGTAGTGTGGAATGAACATCCAGAAAATAGTAAGATTTTGTTGTTTCCAATTGCTTTGATTGAATTACGTACGAAAAGGACTGAAATAGCAAAAGTAACGACAGTTAATGGATTAATACTGAAATATTATCTCTTGATCGTAATTACACTTTATCTAAACCCATTATAAGATAGACCAGTTAGTTAATTATATTTTCTTCAACTATTGCTCTTTAAACTAAATACCAATTTACTTACAGTTTTTTTTTTATTTACAAGTAGTAGTAATGTTAAAGCTATAAAATTAATGAAAAGTAAAGTAGTTGTCTATTTTTTTTTTAATTTTATGGTTGTTTCTATTTGCCTTTTAAATGTCTCTCACGGCCTGTGGGCAACGATAAATTTAACGGAGATACAATCAAATAATTACTTGTTAATACTTCTAATATTGCAAAAGAAGCCATCAGAGCAATTACGTACAAATAGCGAAAGGTTTTCTTTTAACGATTTATCTTTATGAGGTAAACGAGCAGTAGAATTATGTCTCACATAAAGTGTTCTTATTATTATTTATAGATTGAGGTAGATTTACATGAGATAGGCTACATACAAAACATGTGCATTTATTACAAGAGTTTATTGCCCATAGGGTATCGTATTTCCACAGTTACTTAATTATAAGAATATCATTTTAGTTATGTTTATATCTTGTTTGAGCATGGCTGTAGGCAGCAGAATAAAACATAGACGTTATACACGTATTGAAATATAATATTTTTCTTATTTCAGCTGCATTCTACCTAAGCAGGTGTTAAACGTAGGTAGAGGCACCTGTATAGCCGATTTTTTTCTCGCTTGCATTAAAACTGTTTTAATTGACGTTGCCTAAACCACAGCCTTTTGTTCATCGGCATCCGCGGTCATCCCGGCGTGGTTTAAATTACTGCCGGCCAAATGCGTTAATGTAATCAAAGCTCAATACATCATACTCGCACTATCGCCCCGCCTCGGTTTGATTAATAATTCTAATGAGCGGCGGTGCCAAACGAGTTAATTAAGCGTTGTTTTTTACCGGTCGGTGCCACCGCGGCTGGTAAACGGCGCATCAATCACCGCTTTGTGTCTGCCGCCGAACTTCTTAATGATTGAAATGATGCCAGACGAGGCTGCGCTGCCCTCTGACCGCCCGGCAAACCCGCGCCCGCGCAGCCCGAACTATGAGGCCGAAGGAGCGGGTGCAAAGTGGCGCGATGATTGTAGTACACTACACGTGGATTTGCATAATTATTACAAATCCGAATCAGAAATTTAGAATTCAATTTGAAAAAATGGTATTTTAGTTACTAAAAATATGTACCATTTAATATATTCGTCGATTAAGGTTCTTTCATAACGTACTACCCTTCCGTCTTGGGTTACATGCTTGCACGATTGTGTTTTACTTGGTTGCAATATTTCACCATTAAACACCGAAATATTCAATATAATTAGCAGACATAAATTTGAACCGATAACAAGCAGTACCTAATGCTTAAATTATGCTTAAAAACTAAGCAGTGTCCGCGTCGCGTCGGCGTCGTATCATATTGAGCAAAGCAAAATATTCAATGTCCATAAATATAAGCAGTTACCAGATCTGTTAGTCTAGCAAAAACGTTGCCAAAACACCTCCTATCCCATGTTACAATAAAACGAAGATTTTATAATGAAGTATCAACACAAAAACTGAAGCAATTAGGACAATCAGTTTCTCAATATTAAAATGTAAGAGGTATAATAAAAAGAAGAGCTCAGATAAAAAATAGGGTACCCTAATGTAATATCTAGACCGGTAGCTACAAGATTTTGGTACATACATTATATATTATAGCTTGAGGCTTTATCTGGCTACCGGTCAACTGCTCCAACCACATTTGAAAATTTACATAAAATAACATTTAATAGTCTTTCTACCAATCAGTGCACTGCCTTTCATATACCATGTAGGTACCTATTACATACCCATTACTTTTATGAAAATATAACTGATGTTACATTATACAAATCGAGTTTTAACGTTAGTAAATTTCTATCGTACAGCCAAGTAGAGCGGTGTGTGTAGGCGTAAAACACGTATTTTATGTTTTTTGCTGCGGGCTTTAGGCGTTCTGAATACCGAAATTTAATTTTCATCATTTATAAAACGACAAATCAAAATATCTTTGCCCGGGGATGATCTACGAGACAAATGGCAAGCATTAATATGAATCAAAACAGTTTATTCTGTAAAACTAGTGGGACCAGTGTTCGTCAAACATTATCAATCATTCGCTTCGGCCGCGGGCAGAATAGCTTTAATTTGATAAAACGCAATTAGCTACCAAAAAGAAATCTAATCTCAAGAGGCGGCTCCAACTTTTTTGGCCGCCATCTTTTTGGGTTCCACATTGACGCCTCGAATAAATAGAATGAATTACAAAAGTTAACTATAACGAATGGTTAATAGAAACAAAGCTTTAACTAATTAAGAAGACGGTTTTGATAGATTGATACGTAAGCGAATAACACATAAATTGTTACTTCTTTTTATTGCATCAGCACAGAAAATAATTGCAAAGGAATTCTATGGTATGAGCATAACAAAGAGCAGTCTAAATGAATAATTTTATTTTCTTATATTATAAACGCGTGTTTTCTACGATTGAATGGTCCTTCAATTTAGTGGCGAGTCATTCCAGTGGCAGTATCAAGTGGAACGCGCGCCGCGGGGTTTAATGTCTAATTCACCGCGCTACCAACAGGTGGCGGCTGCGCGGCTTTTCAAATCTGACAGACGCCATTGCCTTTACGTCAGAAAGCCGCGAATAAAATTAATGATGTTCGCGCCTTAATGACGTTTCACGACGCCGCTCCATTGTGTCCGTAATACAACAATTATTGAGATCATTTATTAAGTTTATTGATCTTTTAACTTAATCTTTTATTTCGTAATTTAGCTCCGTGCGAGAGCGCGATCTCTGAAAAAAACATCTCATATGCGGAGGTATTTTTTGGACTATTTTTGTCATTATACGGCGTGATGTGAGCGGGGTCTTTGAATATAGAGGCAATTACTGCCCCGCATGTGGTTTGATTATGTACGACGGTTCCATTCCATCTAGCGATGAGGCTATAAAACACCGGTGAAAACATTACTAAAACCTTTGCGAGCCATAGTTTCTGAGCTTCCGTTGCTAAATTGATGCTGATGCATGATGTTAAGAGCTATTGTTATGATTTTCTGAGCGTTACAGAGTAAAAACTGTCTATTTTTTTAATGTTGTAAAGGAGATTAAGTTATCGAATGGGTTCGGGTTTTGATAGTTTGCGTTATAGATGTGTGTGTGAGTGTATGTTGGCACTTTGTATAAGTAGTCTTTGGGAAGTTGATGCCGACAGTGTAGACGCAGTTAATTAGCAGTTAGTTGACAGTTAGGTTCCTTTGACGCCGGGTAATGTCGAAGCTTTGCCATCTTAGTGCTATTAAGTGTGAGCTCGGCTTGCATACTAATAAGTCCCCGCTTGTTGCAAATTAACCAACGTCTTGCAGGAGAAGTTACCGCAAAATTTCTGATTAGTAAATTCTAAAAAACGAAAAATGTTGGTGGTTTTTAATAAGTTCTTACAAACAATTTTACTGTCAATTAATAAACCCAGCATTACGGTAATGAATTAAGAGCGAATAAATACTGGCCAGTAACAATACCACTAGGCAAGACAGAAAAAATGAAAAAAAAATATAAACCAAGACACAGTTTTTTGTTTTGGGTTACGAACAAGTTGATATGATAATACCAGAAAAAAAAGTCACAAAGTCGTTAACTACGTAGGAGGTATATAAGTAGGTACTAGTGGTTTATATTAGTGGTCGTAAGCGCTTACTTACTGCTGAGCTTGAGGGTCAATCCCCGTGTCGGCCGATTGATTGCAATAGGCTCGCCCCCAATAACACGGGACTTTAACATAACTTGCGAAATGAGGGTGCAATTTAGGTACACCTCTGCCTAACCCTTCAGAGATTACAGGCGTGATTATATATAAATTTTCACAAAAAAATAGACCCATCAAAAACAGAACTGACTTTTATTTTTAGTGTGAAAAATCGCTGTAATGTCAAAACAATTTAATAAATGCAGTACATTATGTTTGTTATTGCATCCAATAGTTCAGGGTACCTACAACATAACATTTAACATTTTCCTATAACATTTAATTTTTTTTTGTAAAAAAAATATAATAAAGTAGACCTTTAGTATAACTATAAGGCACACTGAAAAAAAGTTCGCATTGGCTTGAACTACAAGTGACACTCGGCTTCTAACGGCTATTTTTTACACCCTTTAAGTTAACAAGGTGAAAACTGGAAAAAAGCAGCTTTTAGTTTTACAGTACATTTATGTTTACATAATTCAGTGAAATGTAGGGAACTGCAGGTTCTTTGTATTCCTCTATTTTAGATTTGATCCCATAGTAAATAATGACTTCTTATGAGATTTTCAGTAATTTTAATTACACCTTTTTTTAAGCCACTTATAGCTTAGTTTATTTTTGCTTTCATTTAATAATCTATACTTAACATTAAGCAGAAGAGTTTGTTTGTTTGTTTAGTTAAACGCGCTTATCTCAGGAACTACCGGCTCGAGTTGAAAAAATCTTTTTGCGTTGGATAGTCCATTTATCGAGGAAGACTATAGGCTATATAACATCACGCTATGACCAATAGGAGTGGAACAGCAATAAGAAATGTTGCAAAAGGGAAAATAGCTTCCGTTTTTCATGCGGACGGAGTCGCGGGTAGAAACTAGTATTGTTATACAATACACTTATAACATTACATACTTTGCCAAACTGATGCAATTCGTGGCCAGACAGTTGGCCCATGTAAAATAATGGCATTCAGTTGTTTCAGGTAAGACTGTTAGTCGACCCTCACATAGCTGGGATAAGGCTAAGCAGATGATTATGATGAAAATGGTGATGATGATAGAATATGGGCTTAAAGAATAGGCTACCCTTAATTACTAATTGCACCAACATTTTTGCATTTCATATTAGTTGGTATTATAAATAAAATGATACCGCTGGTCTGGTATCCGCAACTCCACGTCAAAGCACGTATTTTGCGTATGGGCTATAATCTACCACGCGGGCCCAGTGCGAATTGGTAGATGTCACATGTCTTCGAATTTTTGGTTCTAGGACATGCCAGTTTCGAGAGTCTAACAAACATACCACGTTATTTTATATGGGATAGGTTTTTGAGATAAGGAAGTAAGGGAACCATGGGAGAAGATGTGTAGCCCAAAATTATAGTAAGTGAAATGTAGAACTACACGATTACTGACAAATGTGAGTACTGGCTGAACAGGCCCCTCAAATTTTGTGTGTTTTTATCCTCAAAAACCTATATATGGAATCTGCATGGTCCTCATATGTCTGGACTATAACCTCCAAGTATGTTCTGGCGTTTCTTTTCATAGTAGTAGGCTAGAAAACATTGACCTCACCTAGTTTAGAAAAAAAACTTGTTTGATTTTTATACAGTGTTTGGTAAAACTAATTCACGAAGATAACTATCATCTATCATGTATCTATTGCTTTTCTTACCAACTTTAATAGGTAGGTTAACAATTTTTGGGAGATGAAAGGTAGATGTTGTATCAGTTAGACTGGTTTTATAATAGTATCTTCTAAGAAAGACAAACCAAATTCTGCATTCAACTGTCATTAATTTTAAAATCCAGATTCCGTTAAACAAGCGAGCATCGAATTAACACGAAAAGGCCGGCAGAGGAAATCACCTGAACCAATTTCAGCGCTGTTATTACTATGTAACATGCTGTAAGAGCACTTCGCGCCATCGGGTTACAGGCATTTGTTGGCTGCAAACGTAGGCTAGGGAAACACGTACCGCAAAATGATATCTAATAAGGCAGCGTTAAGATTATCGACGCGATACGCTTTCCTCAACAAGCTGCGATTTCCCAATAACATTCCGTATCTTACCTACTATAATTTCAAAGAGCCTTCATGTACGTACCTACGTAGATAATCCGTAATTCCTTGTCTTCGGTCCACGATCGTCGGAAACCAGCGCAATTAGATGCAATCGTGTCGGAATTATTGTAATAACCAAAAAGAATCGATGGTCTAACGATGGGCGATCGCTGTGCGGCTATTGGCGCGGCACTCACCAATGCGCGCGCGCACGACCGCGTGTTGTTAGCCGATCTACACGAGATAAGCTAATTATACAACAGCGGACGTTGATTGTTATTCTACTTTCCTCTTTTATTTTTCAGATGTTAAGCTTTCGAAGTATATCTTAATCGTTGTACGCATACATAAAGCTGAAAGTGGTTATTAAAATATCGATCGGAAAGCGAAACACGTTATTATTGTACGAATCGTCTAATCATTAACGATTGAATGGACCACCAACGATAACCATTACGGAAATTAAAACGGGGCCTACATGTACACATGCCTTTACCTACGGACATACAAACAACATAGGTACCTACTTGAACAAACATTGAATTAAATTGATATAATTTAGGAATGTTTTTTAACATTTACTCTTGTAAACCTAATAAACTTTAGGGATATTTTGATGTTAGTACGTATTTTAGAATATTAATTGCCTACCATTGTTTTCGGTATCTACACTACCTATACCGTAATATACATAAATATTTATACATATTTGTTTCAATAATCTCATGAATAGGGTAACACGAGGAGAAAAGAACCACATTGATTTGAAGGCAAATTATTTTTTAGTCTCGTAAATAAGTAGAAACACAAACATTATAAGTAATTATCTGCCTCTTTTCCAACTGCCTAGATCTGTCCTCCGCAACCCCACAGTATAAATATTAATACAGTAGGACGACGCCTTTGATGTCTGGAAAAATGCCGACAACGTCTACACGGCCAATAATACCTCCCGCACTACGAACATCGTTTTGTTCGCAGTACGGGAGTGGCTTTCCCGCGTCTCGCCCCTCACACCCCGCACGATTGCCCTGTCTAGACAGCTTCGTCGGACGACTGTATGTTTTTAGACTGACAACCCGGTAGCTTTTTTTTGTATAGCTAGTGACTAACGTGGTTTAACAGTTATTATTCTACCCATGAGCTTCACCAGCAACAACCCAGTAAATTAATAAAACAATACCTCTTAGTTAAACTGGTTGTTCAAACTTTTGGGGTTTCGACTAATCGCAACGACTGTCAAAAACCTACTGTAAATGACTTATAAACAAAACATGTAGCCAGAGCCACCTATAAGTAAAAACATATAAAATTGCTCATTTAAACGAACAAAATAATACACACACACTGATGTATTATTTTACAACAGGTATGGGTTACATGGGTAACCCATACCTATCGTTGTAGTGAGTGGCGATAGTTCGCTATCTACTAGGTTTATTTTATTATTTTTACTAATCTATATTTTCCCACTGCAGGCCAAAGGCGTCCCTACTTTCTTTCCACTTCTCTCTGTCAAGGGTCTTTTGGGACTAGTCCTTTTCTAAGAAGTCCAGCTCGACCCGCTATTTTCGCCTACTAGGCCTACCGCGATGTCGTTTGCCATGTAAGGGAACCTATTGGGTCGTGCGTATGGCCCACTAATCTTCTGACATGATATAAACCTTAAAAAATAATCGCTTCATACAAGTATGGTCATGTAAAGTCATTGATTTATTTTTCAACTTGTTCAAATTTTAACCATGTGCGGTCCAGAATCATATACTCATGGTAACACTCCACACACACATACATACATGGCACACTCCATATGTGCGCATGCGTCGATGTCCCTTCTACCCTGTTTATTATCTTCTTATTTACTCATCTGTTTACCTATTATATAGCTTCATTGTACACAGTACACAAATAAAACCAGGAAAAAACATTTATAAATAAAGAGTACAATGGGAGGTCTTATCGCATCACAATATCATTATAGCGAGGCTATCTTTTACACATGACCTTTAAATACATTAAATAGGTGGATTTTGGGTTGTCAGTGTACAAAACGACATACATAAAACTTAACTTCGAATTCAAACTTGACATTACAAATTAAAATTCGACATCTAAAACTTTGTATTCAAACACCTATTTCAAAGTAAGAACAATGCAGGTATCATAAACCCGATAAACAGAAAAAAAATAAAAACTAAAATTATAATATTTGCGACCCATTGCAACATTTTGCCTGTTTCGATTTTATAGTTATTAAAATTTGTTGTTAATCTCTTCTTAACGCCATTAAGTAATCTTTTCACATATTTATTAGATTTGGCACTGAAACGCTGCTATTGTATTATTTTTGGCATTTGAAAGAACATTATGCACCCGTTCCAATATTAGAAAGCAATAAAGAATATTAAAAGCATACAAAACTACGCACTAATGTTCACTCACTTATGTATCCTTCTTGACAGTCGAATACAAAATAATCTAAGCGTTTCCTTAATTCATTTCTATGAATGTTCTAAAGTGTTTGATACTACGGCATGCACAGAATACATATTATTACCTATTTAAATTAGATTCAAATCTCACTGTCATCAGTGTCATCTCATCTACTACTCCATCTTTCCTCATAATACAAACGCCAGCACACCAAACTACCCAAATTGTCAAGTTTTCCCAATTGAACATGAACCTTACTTTGTTTTGAATAAAGTTGCAAACCTATCAAAGAAATTTGACACATTGGGGTAGGTTGATGTGGCGTCTGTACTTATTTCATTTATCAAAAATGTTTCCTCTCCATGAACAACGGGATTATTATCAAATTGGCTTCTCATTGAATGTGGCGTTACTAGTTACTACCAACCTATTTGACACTTTTAGGAATCATGTCAATCATGTAACAAGGAAAACTGTAGGGCCACTGTAGAGGTACCAACTAGAAAGTTACTGATGCTGGTTAAGGTTGAATAAGCTACTATTTTTCAATTCTTTGTCTTTTCGTGTGATGAGTGGTATATCTGTTGTCAGAGTTTTTAAGCCAACCATGGGCCTCTGACTTGGCTTCACATGCCAAGGAGACAATTCTCAATGAATGTAATTTTCAATTGATAAACAAAACTTTAAACTGTCGACGTGGTAGGAGTCGCGTTAAATCTAAAAAAAAATCAATAAATGTTGATCTTTTCAAAGACCTTTACATAATATCTTCAAAGAATATCAATCCTATGAAACCTTGGAAAAACTGTGCATGCATACTTATAATATGTATGTGAAAATTGTGCTGTCTCTTCCTCTGCATTCGATATCCAACACTAGACTACCGATAGAGGGTAGGTAGATTTACTCGTATGTTAGAAACATAAAAGAGACGAAATCTAAACCAAACTTTATAGTGTGAAGAGCCTACTTTGAAAAGCACGTTAATATGCCAACGGTAAAGGTTATGATCCAAATAAAACAGGTGCAGTAAATAAATCCTAGATGTTATTTCTTGATAATTGCTATAGGTTTTAGTACTAGTTTACCCAAAGTTTACTTGTAGACTACAAGGCCAGTAGTTTTATCGTGTAAAAATATTTTAATAAATAAATAAATTAATATTCCACAAGTTTCACACAACGCCATCTAGTCCCAAGTTAAGCAAAG
Source organism: Euplexia lucipara (assembly GCA_921972225.1). Classification (NCBI taxonomy): domain Eukaryota; kingdom Metazoa; phylum Arthropoda; class Insecta; order Lepidoptera; family Noctuidae; genus Euplexia; species Euplexia lucipara. The sequence goes on along the minus strand of OV179145.1, from coordinate 17,200,789 downwards.
CTTGTGTTATGGGTACTAAACAGCTGATAAACTTAGTTATATTATGATACTTCTAAATACATACATACCTACTATCGATAAAAAGAAAAGAAAAAAAAAACATTTTAAAAGTATTCAGATTTTAGACGCATCATGAGGATAAAGGTGCTATCACAATGACATTGTTTTATCGAGTTTCGTTTCTAGCAGTAATTAAGTTTTTTTGGTTTTTATTGTAATAACTAATGGCATCTGTTTGAGTTAGGATAAAAACCAGATTTTTATGAAGTTGGTTCCTTGCTACCTTTGTTTTAGTTTTTGGCATCACTATCTATTGTTGTGTGTAAATCTTAGCTAAATCTTTATGACGTTGGTATGTAAATCGTTCAATGGACACAATAATTAAGCGAGTAAAGCTAAAACGCGTCTCAACATTACTGAACGGCATTGAGTTTACAATTTTGTGATATTAAGACGACATTTACACGTATTAATTCGTCTTACTAGCATATTCTATAATATCTCTGTCTGGAGTCTAGGGTTGACCGTGGTGTACCTAGTGATTGTTACTAAAGATCTAGATTTATATGACTAAAGAAAAATAATTGGACAGGTTTAAAAAATGTTTTTTGAGGTTATGGCTTTAAACAAAAGCATAAGTTGGTAGTTAATGAGTTGAAACTTGCTAATGGCACGGGCCAGTAAGAATAGTTGTAGGTAATAATAGTACTTCTACACTTTTTTTCATACCAGGTGTGTAAAAATGAAAGAAACATTTAGCGATAGTAGCCTCCTTTAAGGTGGTCCTGCTGGAAATTCATAAAAGCTTTAAGTATAAGGCAAGTAAAACTAATCTGACTTGGTATTTTAGTGCTTTATGGAGACAAAATTAAAAATATACATATTCTAAGCAAATTGTAATCTAGGCAAAGGCGCTATCTTTGCCTAGATTACAATTTGCTTAGAATATGTCAAGCCAAGTTCAAGACAAAAGTTTAACTAAAATATTTACCTTTGTTTTTATTGATTCTTGTTTTGTAATTAAATTGAAGAGACCTTATCTAGTCTTGAAGTATAACCTCTACTAATTACCTATTCAAATTGTTGTTTATGGGTCAGGTCTGTTTTGCCTGACAACCATAGCCATTATCCTGGATCGTAGGCACAGCGGTCACGTATCGGCGATTGGGCCGGCTCTCTTCATTGCACAGACGTGCACGCGTCGCTCGCGCATGCGTCGTGGGTGCGCATTAAACGCGCCATGTGTACGCGCAGCCATTATGTGAATATCGTATATAATCGCTATGTGCTCGTGTCAATTGTTGTGCTTAAAGTGGAGGAGCTGAGCTCTGGCTTTAGATTGTCCATGAAAAGATCCCTGAAATTCATCCTTAAAGATTTAAATTCATTAGGGTTGCTTGAATAAATGTAATTACTTAGGAATAATATCAGGGTGTATTTGAAAACCTCTTAAAGAGTCAATGCATAAATATGAACATTTTGTTGTAAGAACAACTCTAAAATCGCGAAAAAGTAATCAGGTACTCTACTCTAATGTGTTGTCTTAACTAATAAAATTCTTCGAACAGCAGATTTGATGTGTTTCAATGTTAACATACTCATACTAAAGAAATGTTCTAGTGCAATAAAATAAAAGCTCATTAAAAAGCTTTGGTTCAGTTGTTTAATGCTATGCTATACTTCTCCCGTACCTACTTGAGAAGCAGTAAAGCCCACTTAATGGAACAAAGAATATCGCTAAATTAATATGACATTGCCAACTCAACCACACACGATAACTGTTATGCTTGTTTGAATGAATTGTCAACAGCCAATCGCATCACTTGGCTTACGTTTAATTTGTGACGCGGCAATAATTTAGTATTTAAAAACCGGGTTTCATATTTGTCATTTGTAGCCCTAAGCTACTAAGAAGTTACCAACATGATTACTTACACAAAGTTAAAGAAGGATAAACAAAATATTAATTCTAATTTCATCAAGACAATAACATGGCATTGTCATGTGTTGAATACGCATGACATATTATATAACCTATCAATTTTCAAGAAAGACAAAGGAAACTCTGGTAATGTCCTCAAGTTTGACTGAAGACTTGAACAGCGAGAGAGATACAATATTGAAAGGACTAGTCTGATACTAAAATGAAAAAAATAAAATATTATATTTGTCCCTTCTGTTTGTTTTTGCTTCACCCAAAGTTTGACGGTTTGGTAGAAAATGCCTATGAAATTAATCACCTCTGTACATTTGTGAGCTTAAATTCAAGTACTTACCTATAAATATATTGAAATTGTTTTCGTCAATGCCACCAAAACCACCTGGCCTAATTTAACGTTATCGGGCCTCAATTAAAGCTAACTGCCACCAAATGGCGGAACATTGCCAGTGTTTTAACAAGAGCAACTTCACTCGACCGCATGTCACTTTATTCCCCCATAATATATAATTGTCTGCGGTCAAACCCACCCTTAAATACTTAAGCGAAACGTGCGCACTTCGGCACTGCGCATCGCAAATAATTCCACAAACAAGCCGTAATCATACATAAAAATAATTTGTAAAATTATTTGTCATTTGTAAGTAAATTGTTTTGAATTTTTTAATGTCATCTTCCGTAGCTTCGGGCCCTTAATGTTACGAGTCAAGTCCGATTTTATTGTATGAAACATGTGTTGTTATATTTTATACAACTTCTAATCTGAACAAATATCTAAATTTAATTGAAGTGTCTGTTTGTAATGTCTAATCTGTTACTAGCCTGTTATTGTCCCACTGCAAAGCAAACAGAGGAGACACGAGCATTGATCACCATATTTGGTCAAGAGGCTGATTGGTGATTTCAGCCTTATATTAACTATCAAAAAGGAGTTTATTCCCACCTCCACATATTCAGACCTCTATTATTGGAACCCTCTGTAAATGAGACAGATATTTATAATATACTCCAGGAGTACTGATTTTTCTATCTGAAGTTTCTTATTGGCATCCCGGAGTCATATGCCCAGTTGAAGGCAAAAGGTTCGCCCTCTGTTATATGGGACTAACCTTACTTACTTAAATAATTATGACTAGCGAAATGTGGGTGTAGGTACGACACCTTTTTCTAACCCAGGTAATAAAGGCGTGATGTTATGTGTACGATGGCACATAATTTTGTTAATTATCATGTTCGGATTTGTTGTATTTGTCCCACGTACAATGATTCAAACACGTCGGTAAACTCTTGTACTGTTCATTAAGCAGAAAAAATTACGTAACTACATAAATAAAAAAACCCCGAATAAGTGCTAGTTGAACTCGATTGAAGAGGGTTCTGTACGATGAATATGTTATCACACCGTGTCCGTGTCACCGTGTTTTGTTGTAACACCCTATGTAGCCCTTAAAGTTATAATTTGTAAGTTTTTATGGTGTACAATGAAGAGTATTCTATTCTCTTATATTCTATTCTGTTGTTTACCTTTACCATGTATTTTAAATACCAAGAACATAATTAGGTACCTATTTAACATTGTAGTGAAAAACTTGTTTCTCGTTAGGGTCTCCTGCAAATAATGAGGGATTTTTCAAATAATGTTAAGACAATGCTCATTTATGAGACTTTCCTATAATCTATATGAAAAGTTGTATTTTTTTATTTCCTTAAGACTTTTTAAAATTGTTTTGGAGATAGGAGGAATGTTTAAAATGTCATTTTTTTAAATACATTTTAAATAACACAACGTGTAACTTCTGTGTTATAAGTAGTTCAATGAAAATTGACTAACACAAGGGTTCCGTTAGTTCATTCGGACATACGGAACCCTAAAAACATTATACGTAATAGTAAAGATGCTACAACTATTTTACGTTAGAGTTAAGATACTATAACGTAAAATAATGGAAAGCAATTATAAGTTCTAAATAATAATTCTATGGCATATTAAGAAGACTTAAAGACTTAAAAGTATGTATATACAAAAAATGTAGCAAGCGCGACATAGTATGAGCGTGGGCGGCGACATGTATAACACATTTGTTCCGATGACGACCGCCGCGATTTTATTATAATTCATTTACCGTGTTTTAAACAGATACAGTATTGGTGATCGCATTCCCCTCTCAATTGTTAAGATATCAGGCCACATGGGCAGATGGACATTTCAATTCATGAAGATAGTGAAGATTGACGTTTGGATAACTAAATATAAAATATTTCCTATCTTAACTATCAAACACCTCTACAGATTTTATTAGCTTGAGATAGTTACAGTCACAATAAATGGTATGAAGAAATATTTAAGCTTGAGAGCTTGTGTTATGGGTACTAAACTGCTTATAAACATACTTATATATTTCTAAATACATACATAATATAGATAAATTACACCCAGACACAGAACAAATGATCGTGCTCATCACACAAACATTTGTCCTGGGTGGGAATAGAACCCACAACCTCCGGCATAGCAGTCAGGGTCACTAACTACTAGACCAACAGGCCAGTCAGGCCAGTCAGGTCTTACAAAAATAATGCTAATTAATATGTGCAGAAGCCAGCGTTTCAAGGTAGGTACCCCAATGTGTCAATTTTCTTTGATAGTTTTTATCTTTACGCTAAATAAGGTTCTTGTTCATTGGGGAAATTTAGGTATTGGTAAAGTAAAGTTGTCTGCTGCATGTGTCGGGAAAACTATGATCAAAAGGCCGGGAACATTGCCACGTCGACTAGAAATGCTGTCAATTCAGGGGGTACGAACCCCATGGCTAGAGTTTCAACCCCAAAAGGGATTATAATCGCAATCATCATTGGGAATTATCGAACAGACACCGAAATTGATAACAAAAACTGTGAAGTTTTAATCATGGACTTACACGGCTCTAAACTACCTCCCATACAACCAGTAAACTAAATCGAAATGGACTTGACTTGAGACACAAAAATTGGTAAAAAAACGCTGTTGTCTTCGGCTTGCTCACCCACGGGAAATAATTGGCGTATGAAAAAATACAGGAAGTCATTAGTGGCAAAGCGAGCGAGCGGCATCTATTTCACGAGAATGGTCGTTCCAATAGCGTGACCGCGTGTCACACCGGATTTCAAGGTGTGAATAGAATTTATAGGTAATTTTATTATGTTTCTCTTTTTATCTTAAAGTGCTATTTAGATAAAGATTCATCAGTTGCATGATACTCGTATAATATTTAAAGGGAATATAATACAAATACTGGTGTAACATATCACCAAATAGTGGTAAAAGTGACTTGAACGCTATGAATGTCTCAGAAATGTGTGCGATCGCCTAAAGTTTTTCCGTACATGTGTACAGAAAAGCCATTCTGAAAACTGTTTGAGCACATAAAGACATATGTATTTGCTCAAACAGTTTTCAGAATGGTTCCAGTCTAGAATAGTTCGATTATAGAGGCAAAAGCGGTTTAGACGCTATTAATTTTATAGGTGGTGTGTGTTTAACTAGAGCTTTTCCGCAAAAATCTCTATATGCTCAATAAGTTTGCTGAAAAGCTCTAGTCTAGAACAGTTCAAATCATATTTCGTATTGACACACACCCATCACTATCATATATTAATTTAGAATTCGATACGCTACGTTGTGATAGGAGGCGAACAACATTCGTCACTAATAAGCCTTGTGTCCTCGCAATTTGACATTTCAGACATTTTAATTCACTTTTAATTCGACTTATGAATAGCTCTTTTACGCGGTTTGTACATCATTTTATATTCATTAATATGATACTAATGTGACTCGTTATATGTGACCAGTGTAGTGGGACGGTGGCCGTTAGCGATCTGTGTCACCTATTGTCGACTGTTCCTACGATAGTTTCGGCAAATCTTTTTGTTCGCCAGTTGATATTGTGGCTGTACGGAAAACGGTTACAAGAGTAATTTGTAGCAATAAACGGTATTTAGAGCGTATCTAATTTCGTGTTTTAAACATTATCTTTATCAATTTCTCGAATCGTAGATGCAGTAATTCATGTCTTCTCTGAGTCTTTGATGTTAATGTATCTTATTATGGGCAATTATTTATGCAAAGATAATAGCTCACAGCAATAATTTTTAATTACACATCGTTAATTTATGTAACACATTCAAAATTTAATGCTTTTGTAAGCTGAGTTTAAATATGATAATGTTCTACACAAAATGGTTACTTCTTTGGTCGGATAAACGTTCAGTGACTTTTGAAATGTTGACTTGGACAAATCAAAACTTTTTTCGTACTTTTCTGATTACAAAATACTAACTAAAAGAATTGGACTAAATAATAAAATACCCAAAACAGGTTCATACTTTTACCAATTTAGATTGGGAAATGTATAAGTGATAGTTTTATAGTCTGTTTATACAACAAATGTGCTATTGCGTTGGGGTGAAGAGCGGAGAGCCAGCACTGCGTCATAAAGCGAGTATTCAGAACGACACCCATAAAACCTTTATGATTAGTCAAACCGCTGGCGAGGACGATTCATTATGGGCCATTATGCGTCGTGTTTATCGACTTACTCTATACAAGCCAATAAAATAACGAACGACCGAGATAAGAGGTGGACAGTCCTCTAATCTCCGGAACAAGGGACACTAATTCGATTGTGGTTTTGGTCGAGCCTTTTTTGGGGTTTACGGCACAAATTGAAGTGTTAAAAAAACTACAAATTGGCTTTTTCGAGGGCCATTCATTAGTTCCACGCTGAATGGCGTTCGTTGTGTCGTTTTCGCTCAATTAGTTAAACGGAAATTCGAGCTTCGCCAGACGCACACGGCGCGCGCCGCGTCTCTGCGCCTCCTGTGAAATATTACGACGTTTTAAGTGTCGCCATCAGCATTACGATTATACAGAAATGGAATAAACTATGTTCCAGTAATTTGTCGCCTCGTAAATATAAAATTGATATCAGCTGGTTTAGATATCCATAAGTTGAGTGCAGACAATACCTAATTGAATTAAGCACTCTCTGATAAATGTATCATAATTTACATTCGCATTAGTTTATTGTTATTTAGTAATAATAATAATAATAATACCAGCCTGTTACTGTCCCACTGCAGGGCAAAGGCCTCTTCTCATACAGAGAAGGCTTGAGCATTGATCACCACGCTTGCTCAAGGCGGATTGGCGATTTCAAACTTATACTATAAGTCCAGGTTTCCTCACGATGTTTTCCTTCACCGATGTCAATGATGTCTAAGATTAACTTAGAAAGTACATATGAATTGAAAAAGTCACATTGGTACTTGCCCAGATTTGAACCACAACCTATAGTAGTAGTTATTTAGTATTTTATCTTATTTATTTTAAATCTAGTTTCATTCTCCATGGTTGGTAATCTATTTACATATCGTTATGTTGAGCTTGAGAGCATGTCAACATTTTAATATTTAAATGTTGACATGCTCAAAGGTTGAGAATCTTATTTAATATTAAACTTGAATTAGACACACGATTGCTATCTGGTTTGGCGCGGGCATCTCTGCAAAGTTGTTAATTAAGTAATTCATTGAATTAATTAGTGACTTGTTCTTCACAGTCAATCAGGCTCTATTATCGTGTTGGTGATAGATTACTGACAAAGTAGAGAATATTTAACTTTCTATCTACCTACATACTTATATCAATGAAACGGTTACGAAATTTATTCGCAATAATATTACCTAAGTTTGCTGCTTTCACAGACATGTTGAATATTTGTAAAAGGTTTGACAGGCAAACCATTAGCATATTATATCCACTTAATAGCGACGATTAAACTTCCTATTGGCGACGAAGGGTGAAAGTTTTCACTTTGAAGAAGTAGGTACAGACGCCAGCACATCAAGTTACTCCAATGTGTCAAATTTTCCCAATTGAATATGACTCTTATTCTGTTTGACATAAAGTTGAAAAACGATCAAAGAAATCTGACACATTGGGGTAACTTGATGTGCTGGCGTCTGTACAATACATATTTGTGCGCAATAGATTTAAATAAATTTAGAGAATAATAAACTGAAAGTCCCTTCCTTTTCCTATATTAAAATTCTGATATTCTCTATGATAGAGGGAGGATATCAGAATTTTAAGAACATATGTAGAAATAAAATAACCATAAAATTAAAACACAACTGAGATAAAACAAGCATTACGATTTCCGGTGTGTTTGTTCATGGTTGGAAAACAAGTGATAGAAAGTAAATAAAGCACATTAAAATACCGCAAATCCCTACCGAAAAAATACTTAGAATCATTCCAGAAAAGCTCACATAAAGAGTTTTCGTGAAATTTTCGCTACGCGATGAAAACATGCTCCATAGTTAATTTTCTTCCTAGATTTAAATTTTTGTCACTCACATAACCGCTTGTGCAAAAAACTTGCGAGGGGTGGTCTACTGTTTATATAAATACATGTAGTATTTATATAAACAGTAGACCACCCCTCGCAAGTTTTTTGTTCACTATTATGGTTCAACGGAGGATTAGGTATTTGATTTTCTTTTCGTTCAAGTTGAAAATTTTCGTTGAGGGAACCGATATCATATACCTAGAAATAAAGTTTATTAAACAATAAAGGAAGCAAATGAATTAACCTTGTGCAAATGTCATTTTAATCTGATGTTTTGAATCTTGCTATCTCTCATATAATTAGGTATGGACTAATAACGTATGTAAACGATAATCTTTAAATTTACTCACATAAGCAAAAACTAAAATTCAAAATAACATTTATAGATTCACAAATAGAAATCAATAAGAATCTATTTGTTACCCGTTTCATTGAGCCCACGCACCACATCCGCGCAGGTGACCAATCCACTTATACATTCTTTTACCTTAAAACACACACAATAAGTTGATTTTAACACATTTAGCGTATCGTTCGTATAGTTAAAAGCTGTATAATAGCGTTATCTTAGGGCCAGCACTAAATTGGGATGTCTCGGGCTAGCGTGGCGGGGCCTTATCAGTTTTGTCGTGTTCATCTTGAGTTGTGTTAGGCTTTACTCGGGATATTTATGTCGCCCCACGTCGGGGTGGCGAGTTCTGGCGAGCCTACACGCGACAATGTCGAAAACTTATTGTTGACGTCGCGCAAGGAATGTAGAATTCTATTCTGTTTTCATACAGAAATTGTATTGATATTTACAAGAGAATGGCGTAGGCTGAAGATTTACCTATACCTTACTCTGATTTTGATATGTGAATCTAACTTTACTATTGGATGAGGTCATAAGGCATCATTTTGCCCGATGATTAAACACATGACAACAATACGTCGTAATTTATACAAAGATGTCGTTTATGATCGTGGGCGCATTATAAAGTGACAGTAACGGACGGATAACCGTCGATAGCGCAGCGACAACCCTTGCCGGACGCATCGGTTTGATGAAGCGCTTTTTTGATACTCTTTCACATTTTTTTTTACCTTATTGTCCGTGGTCCATTGATAAACGGACAGGTATACGTACTCAGACAGGCGCCAACATTCCTCGCTCCGACCTCACACTTACTCGTTGCCTTATAAAAACGGGCACGCTTTTTTATATTAGCACTTTTTGGACTTATTTGCCTCCCTTTGTGTTCGTCGCTGTTGTTTGTTTTGGTTATTAGAGCGGCTGTAGGAAGTGGACGCGATAAACCCATTGGCCTAAGCGTTTTATTGTACCAATTTTGGATATCCGTTTTCATTTCACTAAGAGATATTGAGTCCCGATGCCCGTTCGGAGTCACTTATCTATTCGTGTGAGCCAAATGATATCCATTAACACCTCGTCTCGAACGTAGTTAGGTAATAAATGTATGAGAATGTCATAAAAAGTATAGGGTAATGTTGTTAGTTGTCGCGTTCCAAGGCGTATATTCATTAGCATAATGTGTTCATATTAAATGTTTTTGCCAGGTGTTAATTATAAAATTAATGGCACAAGCTGAACAGGTTGGTAGGTTTGCCGCTCCGGGCAATAAATTTAGCAAAAACAATGCGGAACTAATCGCATTTGCATTTTATGAATGGGTTGTAGCGTGTGACAAACTTTTGAAAGTTGTGATGTCGCCGGCCATGGCGGCCGACTGACCGGAGCTGCGGAGTGCTGTGACCATCGGGCGGACAACTAGGTTCACTGACATCTTCGGACTTAGACCATCATTAACTAGGAAGTATACAACTACTGTCGTGATGACCCAGAGGTTAAGGCGCCTACCTCTCATGCACGAGGTTGTGGTTGAAATCCGGGCAAGTACCAATGTGACTTTTTCAATTCATATGTACTTTCTAAGTTTATCTTAGACATCATTGTTATCGGTGAAGGAAAACATCGTGAGGAAACCTGGACTTATAGTTGATATAAGTTTGAAATTTTCAATCCGCCTTGAACAAGCATGGTGATCAATGCTCAAGCCTTCTCTGTATGTGAAGAGGCCTTTGCCCTGCAGTGGGACAGTAGGAAGAGGCTGGTATATTTATACAACTACATCTGAAGCAAAGATTTTACAATAACGGATAATTAGTAATGCCTCTTTCGTTACCCTGGCTTACAGATTTAACGTGTAAGTAGGTGTCTTTGTGTACCGGGTAAGAGCAGAAAGCGTTAAATTTATCATAACGAGTGAAAATTCATTTCTTTTATTGATTAACTGCTGTTGACACCTATTTCAGTGTTCACAATTCCATCTGTTCATTTCACCCGTGTCTCCGAGTTTCATAAAAACACGATATATAGGTATACATTTGTACTAAAATTTATTGATATCTTATTTGAATGGGATAAGAAGTTGTATTAATGAGAAGTCCCTCAGGCGACATGATCCTTCATGGCCCACAGCTCGTTTCTCGTGTGGTGTCCCAAATTAGGCACAATTAGAGTGGTGGGTCCCGCCTCTGGTTTCTCTAGAAATTAATAAATAGGCCGCCGCATGCGCAGCGTCACCGGTCCTTTGCGATCGCCGCCTAATCGCACCGTTTACGTTCCTAGTGCAATTTTGATTTATTTGCCAAACGGGTCATTTCCGGCACTAAATGACCATTTGGGATTGTTAAGAGTTCATTCATGGGTTTTTATGTTTCGACTAATTTGTGGAATGAAATGTGGGGAAGTTAAATTACAACGTCTTTTTTGTCTTTTCGATAATTTGTTTATGTTTCCAGTTTTATGTGAATGGCAGGACCTACCTGCCGTACGTTAATTCGGTTATAAACTTGATTTCATGTCCGTTTTTTTAGATTACTACCGCCATTGTGGGAACTGATGCTGCGACCTCGCATCTGTCTCTACTCAAATGATTTACTAACATATAGGTAATTTGCAATGTACTTGCATAGATAAATAGATACTCTGACATGGATAATTACCTATGTAACCACATTTTATAAATTGCAAGCAATCTAATGTTGTATGTAATGATTTCTCATGATTGCGTTGGCCTTAGAATCTATTATTTGTTATTAGGAACGAAGTCAACCACAACTTGTAGAATAACTAAGAAGTAATTTTCCATATCGAAATCATTTTTGATTCGTGATTACGTGTAAGGTAATACATCTAGTTAGGTACTTATTGTCTTCTGCTTAACGTTGTTATTAAGTATACCTATTTGTATCTAATCTAAAGCTTGGAATGTGTAATGCGGGATTTTCCTTTAATTCTGTGGAAGTAGGATTATAAACAGAACTAATTATTGTTACTCATGAGAATTATTTAAAGTATATACACGTGCCTATATTATTCATTGTTAAGTTACGTAGCATCTGGTTTATTTTATGGTTCTCATAAGACTAGATGGAGTTTTCGATGGTTTAATTAAGATCAACTCTTTTTTTTAAGTTTACAATTTGCGTGAACTTGTGAAAAGATTCTTTACTTTATCCATCCAACAGTCCGTGGTCTACAAACATGTGTTCACAATCAAACTTCCCGGTTAGATGTTAACTAAGGTATTTTATCTTCATTCTCACCTTATAAGTTACGAGAAAAGTGTAGTAGCTTTATAACATAGCCTTTACCAAATCTTTACTAGGTACATAATAATATTATAAAAAAGTGAAATTTGTTTGTTTGTATGTAGCGAGTAATCTCCGGAACTACTCAATCGATAACCAAATTACCTACAATAATAAAAAGCTACTTTATTGCCAACTGCCATCGATAGGATAATTTAGATTTCTTTCACGCAACCGAAGTCGCGGTTAGAAGCTAGTCTACTAATAATCTGCTTCATGGCATTAGAGACTGCCTGATTATTCTATAGATGAAGTCCTTTCGATAACAAATACCAGTAAATTTTAATCTAAATTCGATTCTCCATTGGCAGTTACCAGTGCGATACCACCACATCCCTGAGGGCGCCTATATCGATTGTATTGACGTTAACTATTGGCATAGGACATGTTCCCTGTTTGATTAGCCTTGCCGAACAAACACGACATTAGCTTTGTTTTGCTGACGATCAATCGGTAGGGTCGGTGTTATTTGCACGGGACCACTTCGACATAACTTTGACACTTGGCCGCGGAATTTAGAGGGAATTTTGAAGTTTTTATATGTAACTATTTAATGGAATGGCAAATATTTTGTAGAGAGTTAGAGCTAGCTTGCTTGGTGTGCTTTCACTGCAGCTATTTAAACTGATTGTATAGATTTATATTTTAGAACATTATTTGACTATTCTTTAGTTGTCTTCCAATATTTGATGCGACTACGTAATAATTGACTGGCCTGTTGGTCTAGTGGTTAGTTAACCTGACTGCTGTGCTGGAGGTCGTGGGTTCGATTCCCACCCAAGACAAATGTTTGTGTGATGAGCACGATCATTTGTTCTGTGTCTGGGTGTAATTTATCTATAATATGTATGTATTTAGAAATATATAAGTATGTTTATCAGCTGTTTAGTACCCATAACACAAGCTCTTAGCTTAGCTTGGGACTAAATGGCGCTGTGTGAAAAAGTTGTAGAATATTTATTTATTATTTAATTATTATGCTAAAATGTTCATATATCTGACTTGAAGACCATTAACGTTAGTAATTTGAAGGCACTGATGATAATAAGACCAGATGAAAGAATAGTCAGACAATACTAGGTACGTTGTTTCTCGTCTAAAATAACTGTACAAGGTTGAGTGAGTGATTTTATGAGTTGCGCGGCCCATGTTGCAACTTTTCAGGGGGCTCCTTTCGTTAACTTAAGCCTGAAGTTCCAGATAATTTGTGCAATAGCATTGTTTTCAAGTTTACTTTTTCACTGCTCAACAGTAACTTACAACGGTCACTTAAGGTACACCTTTTAAAAGGACAAGTAAACGTTGCAGGTACACATCGATTAAATCAATGAAAACCACCACTCAAACGTTGTGTCATCGAAATCCTTGGTACCTATTGAATTATTCTTATCTCTCCACTTACAATACTGCGTGTGATGTCATCGGGGCCCGAGCAGGTATCATTAAGTACCTTTAACCTGACAAACTTACGTCGACACTTACTAAAAAACCTTCCGGTCTTATAAGTGACAAGATAAAGTTCAAAATTGAAAGGAAAAGAGTTCGACAAAGCTGAATGAGTTTGTCTTTGTTATCTGTATCCCGACTTGTGACACCTTGGCCGGACCGGACGGATGGAGTGGTGTCCGACTGGGAGGCTCCAATAACTTAAAATAAAATTGCATATTTTTTTCCTTTTCATTTCGTGTCGATTGACTACTGACTAAAATGTTCAACCAGTATTCATCTAACTTAGGAGCGAAGTTGATGGAGGCATATTGCCCGCTTGAAGAGGTCCAGTGACCACGATCCTCAGTAATGGGGGACCGATTGAAGAAAAAGTATTTACTTAACTGGACAGCATTGTCTTCAGTTAAAGTGACCCTGTGACAACTCGGAGAATGAAGGTGAAGGGCGTGTGTTTTGGGGGGGACTATCTTATGTAATTTGGACGTTTAAAAAGTGCTGGTCCTCAGCCTATTTTGAATAAATGACTTTTGAATTTGATTTGTTATCATATTAACCGCTCACCTCGCATTTACTCACCAACAGTTTTACGGAAATATTTTTGCAGAATAGGGAGCTCTGCAGTTTTACTGTTGGTTTCGTTTCGGTGTATGATATCCAAGAGATATGATATAATTATTAATATAAGAAGATATGACATTATTATTATTTTAACGAATGTTTTAATTAATTTTACTCCTCATATTTATTAGCGCTCATAGCACTTTCATTGAATGCTACTCACTTTGGTATGAACTAAACTGATCACAAACAGTAAATAGTCATTTGGTATGTCTTAGGCAAACTTTATAACGAACTTTGGTACCATACCAACATATACATACTGCTAGGATGCTAGACAAAACATTTATCAAAAGAGTACTGCTACTAGGTAATTCTATCTACTCCTTGGTCTTCAAATTGATCCATAGTTGCCAATGCAGGTAGAATTTTTTGAGCAATCTCTGAAGAATCAAGTATAAAAATAACCATATCGAAATCAATAAATTTATTATTTAGTTGCTATTTTAAATCTTCTACAGGCAATTTTATTACATCTTAAAAAATAATGTAGTCAAGTTTGAACACGGACGTGCGTAAGAGGCGCCAAGCAGATTTGATGGCCGCGCTCGCTTCAAATTAATTTGTTTTAAGACTCATAAACAGACTAATTAACCAATTAACATTACGTTCATGTGTGAGTGCGATTAAACCTCTCGATGTTACATCGAATGAGTAAACAAATTGGATTTAAATCGGTCCCAAGAGGCATCGATATGCTACGTTACGGTACCAGTTTTATTCACACCAAAGATAAGTCCGTGAAGATTAATTTTGTTCGACAATTTTATGTATAATCAAATGGTGAATGCTGCTTCCTTATTTATGTGAAAGCAATAATTCTTCAATCAATCCTTCGACAATCTATTTATCAATGTACCTACCTACCACTTCAATGTTGCGGTACTAATAAAATTAAAAAAATATTTACAAGACAACGAAAATCAATATCAATAAAACATTAGTCGAAAGTTTGAATGATATTCATAATGTTTGATGATATGTTAACGAAAAACTCATTTCAATTCCAAAGAATAGCGAACTATAGATCGTAATAGTTGAATACGATCATAAAGCTTCAGTTATTAAAGCTTTAATAGTCAAATCCATCATAACAGAACATCAAAAGCCACAGCAATTTATTCGTTCAATGGTTTCGCTACTCACTTTTTATTAATCCACGGTACATTCCGACGCGTAGGCGAACTCAAAAATTCTCACAGAAACGAACATTTAATAATACGAATGAATATAATGCGATTCAAACGATTTATTTTCCGTGTAAGCACATCACGTACGAACTAAATCATCGGTCGGAGAGCCGAAAAATATACCAGAATCGCTCCTATTAGCTTACGATGGGATCATTCGATACAAATCGTATGAAATCGATTCGTATCGAGACTAAACACTACAATCATCGACGACTCGTTGCAGCTGTTAGTTATGCGATCGGCGTCATCCACTAAAATAATATGACACAGCCATTTCTGTATCTCCTTCGTGCACCCAAAAAGGAGAACTATTGATATAGCCATAATTAAGTGTAGTGGTGGACCGATTGCAGAAAATATACTATTTAATCCCCAATTATATAAACTATAATTATACCTATATTAAAAACATTGGAAATGTACATTTATTTTAATAAAATATAAACTCGGAAATATTATTAAGAAACGTATGACCATAGTGTAAATGATTCGACCGCATAAAGCACGCGGTTAAATCATTTACGGTATTACTCATGAAAAGCAAATATGTAGGTACTTGAGCTACACAGGAGTAAAACAGATTTAAATTGATGACGAAATGTAAATACCAGGTCATTGGTATATTTATTTTTAATGGATTCGACAAGAGTTTGGCTATTTGCTGTTTAGATTTTTTTAACTTTAAATTATCCTTATAAGGACTTGGCTATAATATGTTGACGCTACACAGGGATCAACGGCAGACATTGTAAGTGGTTACCCGTGCTTTCAGAGCCTATAATTTGACAATATTTTGTGTCATTTGGGCTTTATTATTACTTACGCCATTACTCGACTGTGGATATAACGTTAATACACGAACATCGCCGTCCGAAGGTCCGATTAAGGGCGCTGTAACCACAGGTTCCCCTAATTCAATATTAAAAGCATCCTACGACGTGATCGCCAACTAATAATAGTTTAATTTGAAGAAATGTCCCTGAGAACATGACGGAATGTCAACCTTTGTCTAATGTTTTTTTGAACGTCAAAATGAACTGGCTCGTCTCGAAATTTTTTGATCGGAATAACAGTATTTACGGTCACTATTTTTTAGTAATAATGTCCGATCTATTGCAGTTAAATTGGATATTACTCTCTGTTATGATGTATCATTAGGGTATTAATGTGTTTGAAACATATGTGATGAGTTCACTTTTCGAAACACAACGATAAATGAGCTTTCAGACCTCTCGGTTATATTTTTAATTATTTTCATTGCTTTTCTACATGCTGTGTGGGGTCCACCCGGACTAGAGATAGGTACTGTATTTAAAGGACAAATGAATGGGTTGTTTTGATTAACAAGCTTTTTGGTTACTTTAGCGTCCCTATTTGATACAAAGGTAAGGAAAAACGCTCTGAAAAATGTTGGCTGGTATGTATGTATTTCCGATATTCAAATTATAAAATCCATCAATTCCCAACATTAGATCAATCTACAAGCAATAAAACTCACTAAAACAGAATCATGACGTCACGTAATAAAATCTAAATTGAGTCGGTCTGCATTCAAGGGTGCCGGGTGGCTGAATCTAGTTAGGTGTAAATGGAGGCATCGTTTATGTACGAAGCAACGTAATGCAGTAGGGCGTTGGGCTCCCAACCCATGCATACTAACGCGCTGGGTAATAAGTAGCCTGATTTCATGTTTACCCCTCATCTCTATCTGGCCTTCGCCCGACGTCAACCGCTCAATATACTGCGAATTTGAATGTAAACGGAAAATTTCGCTTGCGACTGGCTTCGCTGGTTTTGATTGTATGAATGATGCGTCATTGGGAATGTTTGTGAGTGCGTTTGTTGGATTTGTGGCAACTTTTAGGGTTTTATAATAGAAACGTAGTGGAAATTCATATAGATAGGTTTCTACAAAAGATAAACCTATAAATATTTAGTTTCAGCTCATAGATTTTTTTTTCCATCAACCTATTTTTATCTCTCTTGATTTAATTATTTTTTTATAATGTTTAAACGTTGTCTCTATGTATTTTTGTATACCTAATATTAGGTAATAAAAAATACCCACTGCCTTACCCAATTCGTGTTCGGTTACTACATCACCCTAAATTAGACTGATAAAAAATGCTTAAAGCAAAATGTCCACCTTTGTACCTACGGTTATTTTTACCCATGCAAATGTTTCAATAATAAACAAAATTGTTTACCTGTTTCTTACAATAACAAAACACAATACAATGTGGAGTAAATTTGCTTTGTAGGTTAACATCATGTTTATTTTGAAGGCTGGAACGTTGGAGTTTAAATAATTATTGTTAATTTTATCGCATTTTTTAGTTTTAGTTCACTTTCTGAATTTGTGTTTCTTTGATTCAGGCAATCGACACGGTAGATAGATAAAATAATGACAAGTCTAATTATTTATACGTATAAGCAGCATACCTATACGTAACGACCAGCCTTCGATTGTATGTGAGACTGCCAGTCATTAATACAAGAAGTGTTACCACAAAGCTAGGCCATGGGCACTATCTGTCGTGGTTTATTATAGAGTTAAATGTACCTGTGCGAGTTAGTATTATTTTACAATATCCATAATAACTATAATACATATGACGCCAACCTAGGAAAATTGTTGTGTAGTCACATTTTGTGCACATAACACTTTGGTTGGTCACGTAAAGGCAAGCTAAATAAAAATAACTTTTTCGTACCACTTGCTCAAAAAAGTGACATTCTATGCTACAAAAAGCGAACATAACAGTAGTCATTTTTAATCTGTTAAAAACAGGGAAAGAAAATTGTAGGTACTGGATTTCATTCATCCCCTAGGGAGAGAATGTGATTTAAATTTGGAATACTTACCGAAATTTATACTGAACATCTGTGTTTACACCATTGAGTTTGTATAAGCATTATACATCTTATTGAAAAAGGAATAGGAATTTAATATGCAGTTAGGATTATTAATTAAATAAAAATACGAAAACCGACGAGGCCGTATGAGCTTGATGCCTTTGCTTTTCCGACAAAAAAATATTAATCTAGGAATTTTCCGCGTTTTTGTTTTCTTTAAATATTTAAACGTTAAGTTTATTTTAATTTATTTTTATAAATAAGTTAATGTTCTAAAAATGCGTTTACTTTTAATTGTCATTATTTTTAATAAATGCTTATCTCATATTATTATTGTGTTATTTTTTTCGCAAATGATACGAAAAGTAGAGTATTTTCCTCGGTGATAAAGCTGTCTTAGTCTTGGGTGAACTTAAATCCCTCGCTACACTCAGCACTCGTCTTAAATCCCTCGCTTCGCTCGTGATTTAAGTTTTTAACACCCTCGCTACGCTCGGGAGTAAACCTCGAGTCCTTCGTTACGCTCGCGATTTAAATCGTCACCCGCGACAGAAGACACTGCTTTATCCCCTTGGTTAATAATCTACTATTCTGAAGCTGTTGTATGTTGTACCAAGTCTAGGGTGCAATAACATAATAATAATCGACAAAAAATGCTACATTTTCTTTTCTGAAATCCTTTACGCACTCTTTACGAGTCTCGTAATACTAACACATAAAGTACCCAAATAAATCAATCACGCCATGTCTACCTGGACACTTGAGCGGTTCTACGGCAAAACCTAGTCTACCAACAAGCGGTTATTTAAGAGGGGAAGTAACTAACTGGTGGTAATCACAATAAATACAATTATGCAATGAAGACTTTTTAACAATAGAACATAAATCGATGCCAGGAACGCGATGCGGATGTACGACATGACACTCTAATGCAGAAATAAATATTGTCATTAAAAAAAATAACAAAACGGTTATTACAAACGTGGTTTTTACCGATAAAATGACATTTAATGTCTGTTTGATGCTGAATTAAATTCTTATTGTGGTTACCAGCCATTATTTTATTAATAGCATTATAAATGGAGGCGAATTGTCATAGAGCGGATAATGAGGAGAGTTTTTGTCATGTGTCCTTTGCCGTCACCGGCTATTAAATGCGACCCTGCGGCCTGCGCCCGCGCCGCTGCACTCCCAAGCACGTATCACTTACGAGACGTTATTTGGTATAATTGTCTAAAACAGTCGCATGTAGACGAAACTTTTTTGATTTACAATACTTAGATGTGTTTAAAAAGTTTTTATAAAACGGTCATATTTTTCCGTCTGTGACTTATAATGGGAATTCTGTTTTTAAATTGTACGACAAACTGTAATAGTCCAAGTGACTTTTGAACATGGCAACCCGCGGCGTCGGCGTGGCGAGCTCAGGCGCCCGGCGCACGCGCAACGTTGCGTAAAAAGCACTGCGAACGGCAAGCGGTGCTTAATGCAGATAATGAGACCATCATCGTTTACAGAAGTAAGTTTAATTAACGTAAAAAAGCGCGTTTACTCTAACCGCCGCGTTATCACGACCATCTCGGCACTTATAATGACTTTTGTTCATTATTTTGTTGCGCGCTCTACGTGTCTGAGCCGTTTCCGGTCGCGCTGTGCTTCTAAACACCAATTTTATGCTCATATGACTGTTTGATTTCATGTGTGCGCTCATTTTAGTTTCAATTTGAGAATCTGTTTAATTAATTTTTAGCCATAAAACACTGTCTGTTAGATAACATCGCTGTGGAAAGTAGGATTTAGGCACGTATAGTTATAATTAGTGTAATTGCTAACTGTTCTCTTAAGTATAGCTGTGTGATCTTGGCTTTGTTAAGAAATGGGATATTTAACATAAAATAGGTAAAGACTGGTTTTATTCTTTCATTTGTGCATACCTACTATATGTTTCAATCCTCATCCAGGAAAGAGAAACACTGATACGGTGTTTTGACTTTAAGGTTTCCTATTAATATGAGGAAATAAAGATGTTTTTAAACATAATTCTGGATTATTTTTGGAGAATACATGTTTCACATCTGTTTTTAATTGGGAAAATACATAAGATATCAGGAATATCTGAATACCGTAAGTACCTAATTTCCTATTAGCATTTATTACAATAATAGACTTCTTTATAGGTCCGCAAACTTTGCTCAACATAGATTTTGTCAACCTATTAGAAAAGTACTTCATTTATGAATGAAAAAAAATCACGGCAATCGGTTGAGTTGTTAAGGCGTCAAAGCGCAATAAACAAACAAACTCACACCATCAAATACTGCGTAGTCTTTTCCCAACTATGATGGGTTCGGGACCAAGTCTAACCGAATGACGCTGAAACTTACATGGAGCCAGTATTTTACATAGAACGACTGCCTATCTGACCTAAAGAACCCAGGGGCTGGGTAACATGATAACCCTTTGTTAAATATTTAGTTGTCAGACTTTCGGGGCTCTGATCATTGTCTGTCATACAAATGACAACCAAAGGCCTAACGTGATTACCGAGGCGCGGAGACGCCTTGATAGGTACCTAATTAATGGTCATCCATCGACAAACCAACCTCTATAAGCATAGCTTAACCTTCGATCGTCCCCTAAGACTGTTATAATTTAGCCACAAACCCCATAATTATCTAATTATTATAGTGTTTTCATGTTTCAGACACATACTTACACTTTTACTATCAATCATTCTCATCTTTTTCCCTTTACATTTTATTTTGCGCTTTGGCGACAACTATTTTTGTTTGGCAGTCTTACAATCGAGTATATAAATACAAGTCAAATAAATAAAGTATATAAACGATGGATACTGTTTAAGTCTAACATATAGCCTACGAAATAAAACTTAAACACTAATATGGTGACGTAAAATTTTCACCATCTATGTACACAAAAAGTAGGTACAACATTAATAGGCATGCACACATGCCATTACATTTTCACGCTCCGAGGCGTACATTGCTCAACACAAGTTTCGGAACTAACGTTCATGGAGATCTCTTACATAACTAGGGAAACATTATGTGACCGACTGTACAGTGGTGGTAATAATAGTTCGAGTAGTTTTAAAACATTTTCTTTTCATTGAATTTTAAACTGAGTTACAGATGTTGCTTGTCCACTTACATAGCATGAGAAAGAGTTTTAAAAATATATAGTAGGTATTGTTATGTTCGTTTCAATAGGAGCCCAAAGTGGGTTAGAATATTAAATTCCTCTCTTTCGCACAAAGCAAAACGAATTTTTGGCCATGCTGTTTTTGTCTTTAAATTCAAATCGGTCCGAAAATAAAAGTCCTTAACATCCATGTCAGATATTTGTAATTTTTGTAAGGCGATAAATAAAAAAAACTTTTTTGCAAAAAATAAAACCGACTTCAAAAAAACCACTAAACGGTGTAAAATAACTCTAAATTCGGAATTCTGTGGCTTTGGTGGGTTTGTCTTACTCATGATGGGCCACCGACTTCCGAATTTAGAGTTATTTTACACCGTTTAGTGGTTTTTTTGAAGTCGGTTTTATTTTTTGCAAAAAAGTTTTTTATTTTTCCATTTTTAGTTGTTGCCATAAAAATATTTGCCATGAATTTATTTTATATTCTTAATTGTTAACAATACATGTCATGATAATAGGGTTTTCCACTAATCCCTAATAAATTAAAATTAACATACCTAACTGACGAAATCTAGGTATATTGTACCCACCTGCGTACCCCTCAGAGCATACAGGCGTGATGATACGTCATGATGTATAAACAATAAACATCCAAGCGATTCCAGCAATCACGACAGATTTGCCGTCTATTTTTGAAGAGTTCCGTTGTATATCTCCGAAGATCAGCACCAGATCTTCACCAAATTAAAATGGGACCACCTCAGGAGTATACTCTTTCAAACAAAAAAAGAATTTTAAGAATCGGTCCACAAATGGGGGAGAAATCAGGTAACATACATAAAAAAAAAAAAAAAAAAAAAAATACATACACATGAACATAGAACCTCCTCCTTTTTTGAAAGTCGGTTAAAAAATACACGTAATGTACAGTCGCCAGCACATCACGTTACCCCAATGCGTCAAATTTTCCCAATTGAATATGAACCTTATTCAGTTTGACATAAAGTTGAAAAACGATCAAAGAAATTTGACACATTGGGGTAACTTGATGTGCTGGCGTCTGTACCTAAGTATGAAATAATCGATGTTATTTTTCAGTAATCATCGAAAATCTGTTTATAATTCCAAATAAACTTGAAATATTAGTTCTAGCCATCAAGTTACGAAACCCAGTGTGGTCAAGTCCGACTCGGTGTTTGCTGGTATTTTTTTTAAATTTCTGAACGATATCTTTTTTTGACTGTTCATTACGTTTCCGCTATACATTTTATCATGCGGTGAATGGTTTTTAATTACTATAGTTAGGTCACATTTGAACATCGAGCCTCTGAAGTATTTATATATTAACAATATGGTACACAGAGGTGCCCTGGGCTATGGGACGGGGAAGGGACCACTGAGTTAAAATAAAAATTCCACAACTTTGACATCACGCCATCTAGTCCCAAGCTAAGCAGCTGATAAACATACTTATATATTTCTAAATACTGTAGATAAATAAATAACACCCAAACACAGAACAAATGATCCTGCTCATCACACAAACATAGGTAGGAGTCAGGGTCTCTAAATACTAGACAAACAGGCCAGTCTTGGGTATGGGACGGGGAGGGGACGGCTAAGTGACCAAAATTACGTGGCTTCTAATAATTACAGTTGGCGGCACAGTTTTAGTGAAATGTGACCGATACAAAAGAAAAATCCTACTAAACTTTTTGAAAATGTCTACAATTCTTTTTCTAAACTAGTGTCAGAGTATTGATCCTCTGACTTGGCTTCACATGCCATAGAAAAATATCTCTCAGGCATGCTGGTTTTCTTTCACTGTTTTTAAAGCAAGTGATCATTATCTATACTAATATTATGAGGTAAAATGTGTTTCTTTGTTTGTAAGTTTGTATTTTTGTAAGTTTGTATTTTTGTAAGTTTGTATGTAGGGGGTTATCTTCGGAACTAATGATTTAATTTAAAAAAATATTGTACTGGTGGAAAGCTACACTATTCCCGGATGACATAGGCTACTTTTTATCCCCGTATGCCCACGGGAATGGGAACTACGCGGGTGAAACTGCGTGACGTCTGCTAGTACAATATACAATACGCTCATGAATCCGAAAAGACCAGAGGTGCGTGCCTAGGGTACGAACTCGAGACCTGTGACTTGACAGTCCGCTGGTCACACCACTATGCTATCACTGCTTGTCGACGATGAAAGTTAAATAGCGGGAATTTTTGTTTTAATTTCCCTAGGGAATTGTGTGTCAGCAAGGGTGTTAAGTTCTTATGCACCACTCATTTTTAATTAGTACAAATACTTAAAGGGCTTATTCTAGGCGGTCTTCGCATTATATTTGTAAAGTATCAATAAATAATATTCATAAACAGCAAAAATATTAGCGTTTGTTTATATCCCAAAAGTCACCAAATTTATGGAAATATTGTACAGGCTATCTCTCGCTCATGTTCTCGTGATCTCGCTCATGTTCGCGTGATCTCGCTCAAGCATGCCCCGCCACCAACAGCTGTTTTCGTTATTTAAGTTTAACTAAATAGTAAAACTTTTACTTTGATTACGCAAATGTGATCAGTAACAGGTACGGATCCAGCCCAATTTTTTTTGGTACTAATTAAAAAATAGTGGTGTATAGGTTTTAAATAATAAACAGCCAATTACAATTAGAATACATGCAGCAGAAAGAAAAATACAGAGTGAAGTGAACTGCTTACAACTTTTATGCATTGTTAAGTGTAAAGTGTGGGTGAGTGTGTTAGAGTGTGCATGAGGAATTGCTAATGAGTGTGAATATTTTGTTAAAAATATGTTCAGTGATTGTGATGTATTTCGTGAAGTTCAATCCTTTTCCTCCAATAAGATGTCCATGAATAAAAAACGAAATTGAAAACAGTTCATATTAGTCCAGAGTGTAACAATAGAATGTCTATTTATAGCCCAACAAGATAAAGTTTGTTATTCCTAATGTTAAAATATGTGGTTAATTAGTTTAGTTGTGAATTTCGACCAATTATTTATTACACGTAATATACTATTACATATTTGTTTGGCTTATCTAAACACAGGGTGGAAGGGACATAGTCTGACATACTGAAACAATGAGCTCTTTACATAATTCTACATGTTGTTTTGTTTTTTTACTTTTCATAGGCACGCGTTTGATTACTATCACACCTGATGGTAAGCGATGATGTGGTCACCGATGAAGCACGCTTGCCTAGACGTAACCTATTCACTACTGACTAAAAAATAAATGAGAAAACACCTTTTAATTAGAGACACAATATAAAGACAATGACAGCGCGGACACCGGTGTCTTCTCGGGGTTTAATGAATTAAAGACCCCTTGGTTGTAGCTATCAGTAAACACCGACTTCGGCAGGGATTTCCACTCTTTAGCTGTACGCACAATACATGTGTTCCCAAAACGTTTACGTGCGTATGGGTGCGGTTTTTCCTAATTTATAAGTTTTCATGTTGTCCGTATGTGCGACGATGTCCGTTCTGCCCTGTACATCTGAACATGTATAAATAGTAGATTATTAACCAAGGGGATAAAGCAGTGTCTTCTGTCGCGGGTGAAGATTTAAATCGCGAGCGTAACGAAGGACTCGAGGTTTACTCCCGAGCGTAGCGAGGGTGTTAAAAACTTAAATCACGAGCGAAGCGAGGGATTTAAGACGAGTCCTGAGTGTAGCGAGGGATTTAATTTCACCCAAGACTAAGACAGCTTTATCACCGAGGAAAATACTCTACTTTTCGTACCATTTGCGAAAAAAGTAACACTTTAATAATATGAGATAAGCATTTATTAAAAATAATGACAAATAAAAGTAGACGTATTTTTAGAACATTAACTTATTTATAAAAATAAATTAAAATAAACTTAACGTTTAAATATTTGAATCATGAAGCAAACAACCCGGTTGTTTGCTCCATGATTTGAAGAAAACAAAAACGCGGCAAATTCCTTGATTAATATTTTTTTGTCGGAAAAGCAAAGGCATCAAGCTCATACCTACGGCCTCGTCGGTTTTCGTATTTTTATTTAATTAATAATCATAACTGCGTAATAAATGCGTATTCCTTTTTCAAAAAGATGTGTAATGCTTTATTTACAAACTCAATGGTGTAATTGTAGTTCAGTGTAAATTTCGGTAAGTATTCCAAATTTAAATCACATTCTCTCCCTAGGGGATGAATGAAATCCAGTACAATTTTCTTTCCCTGTTTTTAACAGATTAAAAATGACTATTGTTATGTTCGCTTTTTGTGGCATAGAATGTCACTTTTTTGAGCAAGTGGTACGAAATAGTAGATTATTAACCAAGGGGATAAAGCAGTGTCTTCTGTCGCGGGTGACGATTTAAATCGCGAGCGTAACGAAGGACTCGAAGTTTACTCCCGAGCGTAGCGAGGGTGTTAAAAACTTAAATCACGAGCGAAGCGAGGGATTTGAGACGAGTCCTGAGTGTAGCGAGGGATTTAATTTCACCCAAGACTAAGACAGCTTTATCACCGAGGAAAATACTCTACTTTTCGTACCATTTGCGAAAAAAATAACACAATAATAATATGAGATAAGCATTTATTAAAAATAATGACAATTAAAAGTAGACGTATTTTTAGAACATTAACTAATTTATAAAAATAAATCAAAATAAACTTAACGTTTAAATATTTGAAGCATAAAGCAAACAACCCGGTTGTTTGCTCCATGATTTGAAGAAAACAAAAACGCGGCAAATTCCTAGATTTATATTTTTTTGTCGGAAAAGCAAAGGCATTAAGCTCATACGGCCTCGTCGGTTTTCGTAATTTTATTTAATTAATAATCATAACTGCATAATAAACGCGTATTCATTTTTCAAAAAGATGTATAATGCTATAAATACAAACTCAATGGTGTACGTGACACAGATGTAGTTCAGTATAAATTTCGGTAAGTTAGGTATTCCAAATTTAAATCACATTCTCTCCCTAGGGGATGAATGAAATCCAGTACAACTTTCTTTCCCTGTTTTTAACAGATTAAAAATGACTATTGTTATGTTCGCTTTTTGTGGCATAGAATGTCACTTTTTTGAGCAAGTGGTACGAAAAAGTATTTTTTATCTTACTTTCTATAAGTTATAATAACAACCGCACGAGTTAATTGTGGGTTAAGCTATTCTTGCCGCAGTCGGTGCATGGGATAGGTGACCATTAATTTTACAAGACCCATCCGTGCTACGTAAACCACGTTAAGTCAATGGTTCCAGCTTTCATTACTAGATCTTTGACAGTCGTAGCTGGTAATCAAAACATTTTATGTCTAACAACCAGTCTAACCAAGGGGTATCATTAAACCCGTAAGTAAATGGGTTGCAGAGATCATATAGGCTTTCGCTTCATGTTTGTAAAACACTGCTATTCATTTGTATTCGGTTAGACTGAAAGCCGGCCCCCACATACCTAGTAGGTAAAAAGGCTGGACAGATAATGACACTTATATTCGTATACTTACTTGCTTATGCAAAATTGATCTTCAAGTAGGCTGGACAGATAATGACACTTATATTCGTATACTTACTTGCTTAGGCAAAATTGATCTTCAAGTAGGCTGGACAGATAATGACACTTATATTCGTATACTTACTTGCTTAGGCAAAATTGATCTTCAAGTAGGCTGGACAGATAATGACACTTATATTCGTATACTTACTTGCTTAGGCAAAATTGATCTTCAAGTAGGCTGTACAGATAATGACACTTATATTCGTATACTTACTTGCTTAGGCAAAATTGATCTTCAAGTAGGCTGGACAGATAATGACACTTATATTCGTATACTTACTTGCTTAGGCAAAATTGATCTTCAAGTAGGCTGTACAGATAATGACACTTATATTCGTATACTTACTTGCTTAGGCAAAATTGATCTTCAAGTAGGCTGGACAGATAATGACACTTTCATTCGTATACTTCTTTAGGCAACACTGATCTTCAAGTCATGAGTGACTATGCTTCTGCATCATCGGTTATGATGAGGTAGCTACCAGGCCTCATCACCAATAGGTATGTCGTTAGACGTTGTAAGAGTTAAATTATGATAATACATACAGGCGACCATTTTTGCAGTTCTACCTACTACATCAGATAAAAACTTAACATTGCGTCTGTTGTAGGGAATTTGTTTGAAAGAGTCACCGCGGCCCTGAAACGCAAAATGCATTAGGAGGACCACGGATGGGTTTGAGTCAAGTAGGAGACTGACACATCCATCTGCTTTACCCAGAGCGGGAGGAGTCATTTGATGATTTCTCGTCCTTAAAAAAGGGCATATCGCAAAGTTTTAGATAGAGTTGTATAAAAACCTTTCTAACCTAAAATCGTCAGAAGCTTGTAAGGGATGAGCCCATTACCATCTCGAGCAGTCAGTCACAGATTCAGATCCGGTTCTGTTGCTAAAAAAACCAAATAGAAAAAACTCAATAGGTACCACTGTGCGTGTTTCGCCCAATCGAACTCAAGC
Organism: Euplexia lucipara; assembly: GCA_921972225.1. Classification (NCBI taxonomy): domain Eukaryota; kingdom Metazoa; phylum Arthropoda; class Insecta; order Lepidoptera; family Noctuidae; genus Euplexia; species Euplexia lucipara. Next base: position 17,173,002 of record OV179145.1, on the reverse strand, counting down.
TTAGGGTTCAACATTAGCTCTTGCAAACGAGACAAAAACTACTGCTTATAAATGTTTAATTATTATATGTAAACGAACCACACCAGAATTCTGTCATGTTTTCAATTTCTTTTAATGTGTCTGTAACGCCTTTTGGTAAATTGCATGACTAGGGCAAATGTGAAAGCGTCAAAAATAAAACTAAAATAATTAATTTACTAGATACGCATCCATGAAAAACAATAAATTAGTGCCAACAGCAACACGACTGAGAAGATATTATAATGGAAACATCGTCGTTGCAATTAAACGTATAAATAGCCCATGTAACCATAAACTGCATACCTGTTACAATTGAAATGAATTCCAATTACAATTGTTTCGTTATCACAAGTACACGGGCAGTTGCATCATCACATGTCCTTTTGAAGGATATAATTTTATTACCAATTCAACTTAACTAACCGCAACAGTAATAGGAGAGATCAAAAAACGTTTTTAACATAAATTCTTGAACGCGCAACAAAAAATAATATGAGCAAGTATAAAACAGTTTTACATTTGCAAGTGAACAGTAATCATTAATGTGGGTTACACACAGCCTATTAAACTGTCACGGAAATAGTTCATAGGCGCGTAAAAAGAAATTAGTGTCGTGGTTACCTAACAGTGCCTTTATAACTAAGTTAGTGCATTTACAAGACGGCGATATTGTCAGCGAATCTCTTCCATACACAGCAAAGAATATCTGATTAAGGGTACACGAGCACGCAAACTGTCTCGCATGCGTAATACAGCGTCAACTTTTTACTCGTCTCAAGATTGCTTGCACAACGATCAAAATTGTGAGATGTTAGAATACCTACTGTATAACCGAGTTGCGTCACCAACCTAATAATGTTGGTGGAACAAAGACGAGCAATTAAATAAGTATTTGTTAAGCTTGCTCAAGTAAAAACTCTAAATTAATGTGCCAAGCTTCCTGATAATGAGTAATTATTGCAATTAGAGTACGGTCAGCGAGTTAGCTGTCAGGTATTTTATTTGTTCTCGCCCTGTTTAATTAATTATTATACATTTAATTAACGCATGTCATGCTGCTGATCTTTAGGTTGGGATTATATTTAAATGGACAAATTATAATTATACATTTTTTTAAATAAGACTGTTGTTCTGTTCATTTAACGGTTCGAAGGGAGCTAAAGCTCAGACCTATTTGGTGTAATGTTAGTGAAATTTGGTGGTTGTCTATATTGAGTCGACCAAGACAAGCGATTATTTAGACAGTATTTCATTTTACCCTTTTTTTTAGACAGGTAACTTGTTTATTTAAGTCTATGAAAAGTAAACAAGTTTTAATTTCAGACAGACATGCACAACTTACTCCTGGTTTGCAGTTACCCTCGATTTGGGAATTCAAGTCCAGGTTTAGTAAGAACATCATAGAAGTTCCCTTATAGAAAAAAAACAAGATACATGCCGGAGTATGCTGATGCTAACGCTACAAGAGGGGCAGAGCGGGGTGCGCGGCGCCGCCGCAACTCGCGACACAATTATGTCATTCAATCACAACAATTACGTGGGAATACATTAGATCGCTGTACAATTATTGATTTTGTTAGCTGCGCCCACGATGATTATAAGGCGCATGTGAAATGATAATAATCTCCAAGATTATCGATTTACTTAATATGATTACATAAAAAATTCACTTTTCTTCCACACCGATGTAGGTGAAAGGAATACTTGGATGTGTGGTCACGTGATGATAATGTTACAAACAATATTATAAGCAACTACCTAATTAATTATAAATTTAAACTTTTTTTTTTACTTCGTCTATGTCACATCATCTCTCATTTGACTGAATCCATCAAGCCGTTTAGCCTTTAGAGCGTGTCAAGGATATAGATCAGACAGACATAATATCTACATACACAGGTACCTACCTACAGATATAGACTATATAATACGAAAAATGTTACCCTACTTCTGCGATAGTGGAATAAAAATAACAAAAACAGGCCAATTAAATACGTACGCCAAATAAACACCTTCAGTGTTATCGAAGAAGTAAGAAATGTTAACAATAGTAGGTATCTATTTAATACTGTATTTTTGGCTTCCAAACAAACACTTTTACGTGAACGTTTTTGTATTCTATAACGTTGCTATACTAGTCACGTTTGTACAACAAAAAAGTCGCCACACGGTCTACAAAATAAAACATTAATAAACAACTAGAATAATAATTTCCGAACCTATGAATGAAGTAGAAATTGCCTGATATCAAGAAACCGTGACTGATTGGCTACAACATTTGATAACATTTCCGGAGTCACATCCGATGACGTACCTAACCTTGCTATATTTTTGGAAGACTTCATTAACAAAGGGCACATGAAAGAGCAACCGCACCGGAAAAGTGCAGAAACGTTACAATTGTAATTAAAAGCAACGATTCCTTGGAAATCGATAGCAAAAAAAAAAACAACTGTAACGCGACTCGATACCGAGAACGGAAACGCTCGATAAACGCTCTAGTTTGCCGAGTACGAGCGGCTAATAAATTTATTATCATTTAAAATTATCATATTTGTAATATAAATTGCGAGTAGGAGCCATAAAAGTGGTGTGATTAGAGTTTTTCAGGTGGTGGCTGGCGTCGGGAAGCGTGAAATTACTGCTAACGCACACTAGCCTGACAGTGTTCACTGGTGGCGGAGGTGCGATGCCGAGCGATGCTAGGCTATATCTAGCGACTAAAACTGGTTGATGCTATACCGATTCATTAAAATACTGAACTAGCGTTTGACAGAAGTTACCGCCAGCTTATGCCTGTTTTCACTAATACTATAGAATGCGACATAACGCCTAAATAAAAGCGCACTGTTGATTTTTTATTTAACACTCGGCTGAGCGCCTAGAGTTTCAACTCCAACAATGCAATATCACGTTCAAAGCATTTAATGAGATGTCACTTTTATTTTGTGAAAACGGAGACTTGACTGCTAGTATTTTCTTAAGTATAGCAACGAATCTTTAGATTTTGTGATCGTGAACCTTCGTCATGATGGTGATGGCTATGATAACCGTTATAAGATTTAAGGTTTAAGAAGAAACCTCATGTTGATAAACAATATATTTTTAGATAGTAGATATAGAAGACATTCAAAAAGTTCCCCTGTCCGATATTTTTCTACCAAACATTTTGTCCGATTTTGTACAACGTTTTGTTGACCATTCACCCCGTGTTACCATAACCTTAAACTTGAACAAACAACACTCGTTTTCATCGCAAACACGTCTTATGTACCACATACCCAACTTCTTTACGCGAAGTCCGCCTTTGTGTGAGTGTATGCACACACCCGTGTTACTTTCAATAAACGCTTAGGAACATTTGTACTATTAAATAGCCTTACATGCGATTAAAGGTTCACGCGAGCGTGAAATGAAAATTCTAAATGCAGTATACAGATGGAATTCGCTGGAAGTAGTGTTTTTACCCCATATAACTCATTTAATGGTTCTCTTGACCCAGGTATTGTAGTAATGGAAGCGTCTAGTATGAGGAATATTATCGATTACTTCATTAACAGCTTGTCGTGAACACTTGTGTGATAAATTTTAATTGACGTTAGTTATAAAGTCATAAAAACGTATACTTTCGTCAGGTGATGTGGATGATCTAGTAGTCATTAACGTAAAAATATCTAGGTTCCAATGTGTTGAATAGCACATTTGTATGGTAATGTGTAGATTTTTTTGTGCACCAGTTAAGTAGTACACGTAGGGCGCCCAGTTTGGTCCTAAGAATGTTATGTTACCCTAGCGCAAAAACGCATTACATACCTAAATAATTCCACATCCACGAATCCCATACATGTAGCGACATGTAAAATGCACCAAAACTTTTATGTCCAAAAAGCTTTGGTTGAATGCGCGTTTCTGCATTTTACCATTTATTCCTAATAAAAGTAAATGATTAAATATCGGATTAGCTCGGTAATTACTACAACTAGTATTCAAATTTTAGCATGGAGATGCCGAATTTTTCGGCTATCAGTTGCTAGTCGGTTCATTTCAAGTATCTTCTCTCCTAGCTTTTTTCGTACCACAGAAGACTTCTGATTCACCTCACCTTCGCATAGATGACATAACTATACGTATTGTTAAAGATATTGTATTCGTGTGTGTAGTTTTAATTGTGTATATAATCGCTGCCTGCGCCTGAGTCGCTCTACTGTGACCTAACAGTAATTGCAGCACTTTGCCGTTTTTTCCTTCGGCCATTAGTGCTCTTTACGAGTTGCACTGAGCATGCACGAATTGCACGATATAAGCATTAAAATTTATATTAGCGTATTCGTTATTTCGTCTGCAAATGTGGAAATAACACATTAGTTTCCGTGTTGTTATCTAAGAGTAAACTGTTTGTTACTTGCGTAAGTGTTTCATGGGTTGACTGTTATATATATAAACATATATATAAAACATATATAAACGTGCTGTTGTTCTGTAAGAACAGATGATACTCTGTAGTTACTGTCTAACCCGTAACGGCGTGAGTTTATGTGTGTATTGAAATTGAAATTTTATTTATTTTCCAGAATATAGGTACTTACTTACATAGTAACATGGTAACACAATTTTAGTCTCACTATTTGCGACTTATCAGTCGTGAAAATATTTGTAGTATGTACATGCATAGTAATACGAGTGTCATGAAATTACATCAATGTTATTAGTCATTAGTCATACACATCATATTCATAATAAAATGTAAAGTCTTTCTTCGCTAAATATTAATTGGGCACATTAACATTATAAAATATATTAAACTAGTACCTATCATAGATTATATCTCACAGTCAAGACACTTCAATAAATAAGATTTATTAACAATAAATTATTATTATTATTATTTATTATAATTTAATTATTTGTTCGTAAACATATACACATCATGTCTGTTTAAAATTAAATAATCATTTATTGTATATGTACAGACGCCAGCACATCAAGTTACCCCAATGTGTCAAATTTTCCAAATTGAATATGAACCTTATTTTGTTTGACATAAAGTTGAAAAACGATCAAAGAAATTTGACACATTGGGGTAACTTGATGTGCTGGCGTCTGTACAATACCAACCTGATTCTGTCTTATACAGAGAGTTCACGAGCATTATCCACCACACTTATTTGTGAATTACCAACTTTCCTATATTAATTGTATGGCTAGGTGTCATCACGATGTGTTTTCTTCATGGGTTGACAGTGATGTCAACAATAAATTTAGAAAGCACTTATGACTTAAAAAGTCGTTTTGGTATTTGCCCAGATTTAAACTCACAACCACGTGAACGAGAGGTCAACCCCTAACCACTGGGCCACGGTATATAAATTAATTTTACAATTATTTCAACGTTTTTCAATGTTTAATTAAACTTTTTAGAAGTTATGTGGTAAGTCTAGTTTTGGTGTCTAATCGTCTAATGACACTTGCTGACTCCTCAGATTCATGGGAAAGTTATCCAAAGTTTAAAATGATTCTGGGTATCTTAGGATGGACATGGATTTAATAATTAGGTTTACTCAAGGGACTCAGGCTGCACATTAGTGTTAAAAAACAGCATAAGCGTGCTTGCAATACTTGTAGCTTACCTGCCATGTACTAACAGTTAATTGTAATTGTACCTATTAAACACAGCTTATTCCTACGAGAAGCTAGCATTGGTTGTTTACACAGTTTGATTTCTTAAACTAGCTGATTTTTTTAAAGTTAAAACTTATTTTTTCTGTAAAGTAGTCCTCATTGAAGAAACTAGTAGCCGAAGCTAGCCAGTTTCAAAACTTTCTTCAAGAATTGGAACAACAAATGTGTAACGTGCTATCGCAAGAGTAAAGGGCTTGAAAACCTTTGCCCTTTGATAAAAATAAAGTTTTAAATACAACATTTATATTTGGTTTAATTCTAAAGAATTGTGATAACGAAACTATTAAGTGTAAAAATGAAGTACCTACCTAACTATTTGAAATTAACTTATGAATTAAAATTAATTTAATGTGTATTGTAGGTATAGTAAGTTGGTACCTATAGTATTTAGTCTACATTTGTGCAAGGTTCAAACCTAAATAATTGTAACTAGGGACTGGTGGAGACCTACCGGTTGATTCTGTAAAAGTTACCTTGTGAATACTTGAGTGAAGTGGACTGTCAATGTATAACTTTAGTATGGAATGACAGCTCAATTCACCAATCACCTTCACTTCACCAACATTGTCACGAAATGATTTTTTCAGAATAGTATTGCTGGTGATCCTAAAAAACAGTTCTTACTATCTATAGCAGGCAACGTTAATTATTTTTCGTTTGCAAATATTGTTTCCATTTTTCATTTGCCTTGTGGTAAGAATTAAGTGATTACAGATTCAGAAGAGAATAGCTTTTTATTGTACACCATAGAAACACACAAACAATAATTTAATATAATTAGTCTTGGTCTTTTCACTAAAAGCAATCTCTTAGTTCTCTACACACCCTTAGGATGTACAAATAATAATTAATATTGTAATAACGGCGGCTATTGAGAAATAAATAAGGATTTAAAAATATGAAGGCACAAAGGCAGAAATTAATTCTACGAGTATTCTCATGTATGAAATAAAAATAATTGCAACATAGGACGAAAGGTTCTAATAGAGTGAAGGTTCGAATAAGAACGTAGTGCATCTTAATACGTTGAAAATAAGTAGTTATTTCTTAACACGCAAAATCATAGGATTTATTTTTTGTTTAGATTATATTATCTATTTTTTATTCTTTAAGCAGAACGCAGATTGAGTTTAAAACGAAAATGCATTGTAACTTCGTAAGGTAACTTCGTTATGATTCCGTCGGAGTAATTTTTATGTGTTTTTACCCTAATATGGCTCCGAAAAATTTAACATTTCAACTCAAGCAATTTACATTTAATACCGTTTTGCCTATTTCATGTGAAAACAAATTTACTATGGGCAATTTAGGGAAGGGTGTTAGGTATGTTATGAGTCCAAAAACCAACAGTAAATAACATCGAAGCCTGTTAATGTAGTGGAAATAAACCACCTGTTTAAATAAACCTAATATTAAAATTCTCAGAACAATCCGTTCCATAAAAGGATTACTTAATCCTTCAATAACAATAGGCCCTTGCCTCAGTTGTAGAAATGAGTGACACTTGCTAACACCTATTTTCTTTTTGTTTGTCAGCGCCCTGACTCTTGTTTTTTCGTCTAATTATATTAAAACTTCAGAAGATTTTTTATAACTATTTTAAAGTGCAAAACGTTGCAAGATAATACTGACTCATTATAACATTACGCCTTGCATCTATTTTCTGAAGTGTATAATAGAGGTATACCAATAGTTCACACAGATTTCGCCAGCTGCGTCTAATTGCCATAAAATAGGAAGTTGTTACCATCAACCGGACAAATCCAGGCTCAGGACTGCGACATTCCAGATGGTGAAAATCAATAAAACTGTCCGATGCGGGAATCGAACCCAAAACCTATCCCGAAGCCTTACGCTTAACAGTAGTTCTTTTAGAGTATTAGACCAGCGAGACCGTTACTGACCTATAATGACCGACAGACCTTTGCTGACCTCACATTGTATATACTAAAATACCTACGAATATATGGAGGTGTAAATAAAACATAGCCCGTAGGCTATCGTTGCTTAAAATGTCATAAAAAAGCGAATAAAAATAGCTCTTATTATTACAGACAATAAAATGATTGTTGTATAAACCTCATAAATCATTGGTGTACTCCCATTGCTTTCAGGGACATGTGAACTTTACACTATAATGGTTAGCTGGTAAGTGGACACGGCTATATTTTATTGCATTTAACGGGAACCACCACTTCTATGAGATGTTATTGTTTGGGTTTCGTGTTCAGAACGGTAAAGTTAAACGAAATTAAAGTTTTAAGTAAACGGAGAGCGATTTGTGAGTGCACTGTGGGCAGTAAGATGATGAATGTTCTGCTTGCGGGAATGCAGAAGAATGTAGAAACTACACTTCAAGTTTCATAATTGCTAGAAGTTTGTATCAAAAGTCAATATCAAATCATTTATTCAAAGTAGTCTATCATATGGCACTTTTGAACGTGAAAACTTAAGTTAAATTAAATACTTATAAAAATGATTCTGGTTACCCCTTCCAAAAATATAGTTTCGTATGAAGGAGAATGGATAAATTAGTTTTTTTTTTTAATTTTTGTCAGACTGTATGTTATATGTGAAGACGATGTAGCTTGACAACAATAAAAAAAATCTACTTTTTGAAAAGACTATTAACTCTAAACATTATAAGAAACTATTTTTCATACAAGAAAGTTATCTAAAAATCACCCAGAAATTATCATTACATCGTTGCAGTTTGAGAAAAGTGGAGTTGTCGTTACCATTGGCCATTCATCTTTAAAATCTCCAGGAAACAAGAAAAACATAGCATAAAACGTATTGGGTATTTTAATTAAGTAAACATTAAGAGAGACATATTTTCAGTATTAAGAAAGTGACCTAAAAATCATCTAGACATTACCATTGCAGATGAGAAAAGTTTGGTCATGGAATCTTTAAAATCTCCTGTAAACTAAAAACAAATGTAGTATAACCACGTATCGTATATTTTAATTACGTGGGGCAGTATGGGGAAATCCAAAACCATATCTACCTATAAACGCTCCAGGAAAAAGTTTATTTTTTAGAGCGGCCATTTTGAATGAAAATCATTGTGATCTAGGTATTGCAACCAAATGATTAAGCAAAAAATTGTTTTTTTGCTTCAGCATCGTTAGAGAATATTGCTTAGTAGCACCAGTACTGAACACTCATTTTTCATGAAAAGGAAAGATTGTTTTGTTTGTTAGTTTACCGAATAAGATCTGAAACGACTGGACCGATTTCAACCATATTTTCACCAAAGAAAGCTTAATAATCAGGAAGTAACATGGCTTAAATATAAAAATGCCAGTAAAGTTGCTAGTATACATAGGTACATATTATAAGTAAAGTAGGTACTCTTAGGAATGCAGACTAAAATTATGAAACAAAATGGTTACTTTTTACATTATTACTCTTACACTCTACAGGCATAGATAAAAATCCTCGTTTAGATTGTTCACACTTGATATCAGCCTCATAAACATCTATAAAAGAATTTAAAAGCATTACTTTTATAGCTAATTGGTACTAACCAATTAGCTCCTCCTGATCCTGCTGAATTCCTCTGCTTCTGAATACTTATTCGGAAGCAGAGGAATTCCAATAAGAAAAGACTGATATAAACTTTGTGAGTCTCCGTCAATTGAGGCCATGAGAACCAGAGCTTTTTATCTACCATTAGTCAGATTTTAAAGCTGATTTTTTAAAACACCCTACTAGTAATGTCGTTAAAGCCATAAAATCAATTTGTAGAAATGAAAGGCCATTCTGGTTATCATGGTCTCAATTATCCAGGTGGTTGTTATAACGACTCTTCTTTTATTCGATACAGACGGCTAAGATGCCGTGAAGATAAGATGGGAATATTCAACATTTCTGTAGTTTATCAGGACATATATTTTAACAATCAGCCCAAAAGCAGGTTTATAGGATAGCATCGTAGCTCTTGTGAAATAAAATAAGATTATCTCGTTGATCTAGTGGTTGAAGCGTTACTATTGGGCATGAAATCCCGGGTTCGAACAGCGAGCCAGGTATATGGTATTGAGTTTTTCTATCTAGAAATTTTAGCAGCAACCCGGAGTACTTATGTATTTGTGCCCGATAAAATACTCGGCCCCTATTACATGGACTTAAATAAAACGGGTGAAATTTGGGTGTACACTCAATCTAAAATGGTACTCTATCTAGTTAAGTTGTTTAGTTAAGTTAGCAGAAATGCTAAAAAATAGTTATTAAAAAGAATGTATCTACACCAATTATCTCAATCATTAGTGATATATGTACTACTACAAGCAATATATTGGATTATAGTGAATTTGACACTTAAAGAAGTAGGTATATAACACATAATTTCATAATAAATAATAGTTCTTAGAGGTAATTAAAATTAAGTGATTGTAAATTAACTATCTGTATCCTAACTGTAAGTTTTCTTAAGAAATAAAATAAAATAAGTAGGTACATAAGAAAACAAAACCTTAAAATAAAAGCAAATGAAAAATGGTGCAATATAAACAAGTGAGAAGCTTTTTTTGTTCGTTAGATTTTAAACAAAATCAAATGGAATTTGGGCATTGTGAAGAGCGATTTTATAAGATTTTCGTTTGTGTATCTTCTGTATGTGTATATTATGATTCAGATGACCCATCCTAGATTGTCGATTTATATCTGTACTCTATAGGATAGAGTCTGTGGCATCTGCTAGTAAGGTAGATATGAATGAATACCTATTAGTAGGTTAGGTTTTATTATTTGTTTTTTTTTTTTTGCCAAAAAGTCATGAAGCGGCATGAAGTAACAGTACTTGTAGAAGGACCAAACCTACGGTCTACCAAACGTATTACCTACCTCTTAAGAAAACCGAGCATTAGTATTAACTTTTTAATTTAATTCAGAAATAAATTATTTTAATCAATAACACGATTTAAAACAATTTTTAACAGTAACTCCATGTCTTCGTCTCAATGGATTAATACCCGATCTCTAAATCAAATTACAATTTATATTCCACAACTTTCACAAAACGCCATCTAGTCCCAAGCTAAGCAGAGCTTATGATATGAAACAGCTGATAAATATACTTATACAGGGTGTAACGGAAAGGGTATATACATACAAACAGGGTGAATAGAATAACGACTCTTTCCTCAAAATTTCAGCTCCCAATTAATAACTTTGAAACTTCACGATATTATTTAATATCGACAGTTTATTAAATGCAAAATCATAACAAACGTGTCACCGCACTATGAGGGTCATAATCCTGTCCGGCAACGTTCAAGTATATCTATCTCGGGTTCTGCGCCCCTAGTACAGACCTATCGGGCTCTGCCTAACCGACGAAGGCGCGACGGCGCGGGCGGGCTCAACTTTACAATTATGTATGTATATGTATAAAAACGTTGCCATGTCGTTTCTTATCACCAAGAGAATCCGTGCCCTTCGGATGTATATAACCTTTCCGTTACACCCTGTATATTTTGAAATAATAATAATACTAACAATAATCTTTACTATGAACATCTTTCAGGGTACCTTTGGGGTGAGACCTCCAAACTAGTAAAATACTGTATCTTGAAGGTCAGTTCCTTCCCTTCACAAACGTGTTATTAAATACGAGTACATTATGTCCATAATTTTAACGTAGGCTAACTTCTATTTTAGACCAGCTAACAAAAAATGTATTACTAGATTTCAGTATAACTAAAACTAGAAAATAAAGGTAAAAGATAAGATTACAAAGACAGAGAAAGAAAAAGGAATGTGCGTGTGTGTAGTTGTGTGTGTGTATATATACATATACACACACACACAACTGTGTGATCGTGAGCGTGATTGAGTGTGTATTTCATACCGTTACAACAAAAAGAGATAATTTTTTTTCTTAGTCCATGTCATTCAACCATGCAATAATTTTACTTTTGACTTGATTGTTACTGAATGATCTGATGTGATGATAGGACTGTGTTAATTTATTGTATAACCCGTTGTAAAATCTGCCAGCAAATTTTGTGTTGGCTCTTGGTACTGGACACTGCACTTTTCTTTTATTCAACTTGGGTAATATCGGAATGACCTGTTTGTGGTATTTACGTAAGACTTCATAATAAAAGAAATTCATACATTATTATCTAAGTATCCTATCTAATTCTACTCGAGTACCAGAGTATTCTATACCAGAGGGCTGGCCTTTATTTCGGTCAGAGAATCAGCATTGCCATACAACGTGGCAATGCGGCCAGTCTTCTGGGCACTTTTCCCGTTGATAGCGATGCGGATGAGTTTTTTGATGCCCTATAATTGGTTTACTGTTCTTTTGTTTGTTTATTTTTAGGTATGTATGTAACCAGTTAATTTACTCGAGTTGTTTATAACAGATCAAATATAATGAGATCACGAGCGTGTGAAAGCATGTAAAACATTGATTTTACAGGACTTCATTAGAAATCATTTTAATTTAATTATAGCATGTTTCTTAAAAACTGTGAAAATGGTTTACCCAGCAGTTGTAAATTTAAAAGCACATTTCTTAATATTAGAGATAAATCTTATTTAAAGAAATATATAAAGACACTTTATTTTTTAATGTGTACAGATTTGAACACACCAAAGTTACTTCAGTAGTACTCATCATGTTTAGTGCCTAACTTTGAGTAAAGTTAGTGTTTGTTAAGTGATGATCTGAAACACAGGTTACATTAACCTAGTTTAGGTAAGAAAGAAAGAAGAAAAGGTATATATAAGGTATAATAAGGTAAAAGAAGAGAAGGTATATACAGGGTGTTTTGGGGATGAGTGTAGGCATTTTGCAGATGGATAGGGTCGGTCCATACGATTATTTTATAGTATGGGAACTATGGTCCGATATCCTTTAGTTTTTAAGTTATTGATATCTATGAAAGTCACTAAGATTTGTTTTATGCTTATTTTCTTTTCTTCACTATTTGATTGTTTTTGCTATCGGAATAGTTGTAAGACTTTTAATTTATCGTATGTTATGTGTTTAAATCGACAAATAATAAAAAAACTGTATTTAATATGAAATTGTGTTTATTTAGCTTCATAACCCAAAAAGTGTCAAGTATTCATAAAAAACGATTTTTGCCCATAACTTAAAAACTAAAGGATATCGGACCATAGTTCCCATACTATAAAATAATCGTATGGACCGACCCTATCCATCTGCAAAATGCCTACACTCATCCCCAAAACACCCTGTATAATTCTAGGTTTAAAATAAATTTTCCGTAAGTCCTGATTGTTAATTTAGTTATACACATATGTAGTTATTTGTTGGGTACTAGCATAATAAAATTATCTATTTAAGATTTATTTGTGGCCATTATATGTAACTAGGTATATTGTTTATAAGATTTAATAAAGATTTGATTTGATTCTTTTTTTTTAAATCCGACTGCAGGTGTGACAATATTATAGAAAAACCATATGGAGACATTGCAATGAGTGGAAGAAATAATTGCCATTGACATACGAACTTCTGACAAAATGAAGCCGATAAAATATTTCGCTGAGTTTGTTTTTTTTTTGTTATCTACCATTTTTTGTCTATAAGTAGGTATATTGATTATGTAACTCTTTTGGGTGTTTATCCAGCGAATCGGCAGCAGGGAAAAATATACATTGTTAGTCCTGCATACAGTAAATAAATAAATATTCTATAAAGTATTTGAGTAGGTACCTACCACCTACTAAAATAACTTTTGAAATAACTATTTATCAACTACAAAATAATACCATTGCCGAAATGTGTACGTCATTAACAGCAAAAAACGGAGATTCATGCGTTATTTGTAACATGTACCTATTTTATATTGTTTGAAATATAGGTACCTACCTACCTAAATAGGATGTGTTTTTTAATACATATGTATGTAACATTATTAAACTTCCGAATAAATATCTACGTACCTAAAGGTAAAATGTGACCGCAACACAGGAAAACGAGAGCAGTCGATCGTTACAAATATTTAAATTTGTATAGGTATTGTTTATTAATAAAAATAAATAATAATAAATGTAGTATATTTCTAAACCGTCTTTAAAACGGAACGTTTATTACAAATAGTTTAGTGTAGCAGGTAAATAGGTACATGTGTGAAATAAATAGAGATATTTCTGACATTATTAACATGTTATGCCCAGCGTATTGCTTTTATCTTCATGTATTTTTCTGTACCTATTAAGTAAATGTATTCGTGTAGAAAAATTTATTGCTTTAATATTTATTGCTTTAACAGTTCGTCTCAATAAGTTCAGCGTTTTGTGGTTATATTTTATAAAAATTCTTTGTTAAAATAAACATTATTAAATTATGACTTGATTTAGCTGTCAAAACCATTATTTTTAGAAGTGTAGGGACACATTTATGGTAGCTAGCTATAGCAAGAGCAATTTATACTTTGCAATTGCTAAAATTGTCATTTCTTTCATGTTTAATCATTTTATATCAAAAAGTATTTTAAAACAAGAGATAAATAACTAACCCGTCAGTATCACAAATATAAGTTATTCATGTTCGGGTACAAAGCTGCGGTGGCTGACACGCTAGCCTCAATTTGGCGGGCGTGAACCAATTACTAGAGTATAGTGTCGCCAACTTTCAGTAAAACGCCGTCATAAAGTGCGATATCCCGCTGCGAGAACGCTTTATTTTCCTATAAAAGCGTTTTATCCACGTATAAAAGCTTAAATCCGCGCGGAGCTTTCTCCCGGCGGCGAGTTGGTAAAAAGAGCATTAAGTTGGTGCGGCAACATGGCCGGGGCACGCCCCGCGGCGGCGGGCGGTGGTTGGCTGGCCGGAGCTCCCTCCCGCGGTGCCATTGGCGGGTCCGCCTCCTGCCCACCGCGGCAGTCGAGCCGAGCCCGCCGCGCGACGTACACACTGCCGCGCCGCGCCCGCGCATATCACACGCGATCCGTAACGCGCGATACACGGAACATTTTGTAACAGTTCTGCGCTCGCTGATTCGCAGTAAACTTTATTTCGTGAGAACTACAAGTGTGTAAACTTTGTTGCGCTGTGTCTGATACTAATTATCTGGAGTTCCACTTTTAACAAATAAAAATAGACGTTGCAATCATTTGGAAGGAAAAGTGAAAAACAAACTTATTTAGTTTGAAATTTTGAAAGCACGTGACTTTCAGCAAGAAGAAGGACTAAACGTTGGTGTGCCGGCGATGCGAGTTCGGAAACACTGTTCATAAAGTGTTGCTAAAGTTAGATAAAATTGTTTTGGAATTATTTTGGACTGTGATGGTACGGTGACTGGCGAGCTGGGGGCGATCGAGCTGTGCGTGGGGCGGGGGTGGCCCGCGCTGGATGCGGTAGGGGCGGCGAGCGGCGGCGGCGCGGGCCCCGCCGGCGGCGCGCTGGCGATGACGGTGCAGCGCGACGAGCGCGAGCGCGCGCCGCGCACGCGGTTCATGATAACAGATATTCTGGACGCACCCCCCCGGGACCTCAGCGCACACCGGGACTCCGACTCCGATAGATCAGCTACTGATTCACCAGGTTTGTTATTTTTTATATAAATAAATGTGCAGTTAGAACCACTGATAAACCAGGACCGTTACCATGTAAGATTTTGAGCAGAAGATACACTCTACTTACCGTATCATCTTACTGTTTACTTACACTTCACCTATGTCAGTTGATTCGATAAATATATAATGAAAGTATATTGGTATATCGTTGAACTTTGATAAGCAGCAAACCTACTTGAAAAATCCGGTCAAGTGTGAGTAAGACTCACGCTATAATGATTCCGTATAAAGTTAAGAATTTATGTACTTACGTATGATTTATTCTTATTGGGAATCGGAGGCTTATAGTTTTCTTTTAAGGTACGGAACCTCTACGAGTTTTAGGTGTCGGTATTTGTTTTTTTTTTGTAGATAGTAATAGCGCAATATAAAATAGAGAGAATGGTGGTTGTTGATCAAATTAAGTTAGGTATTATACATGTGTTGAAATAGATAAATATCCATTACTAAGTACCTACTTGCTATTCAAATACCTATATTTTAAAACATGTTTCATTGTAAATTCAAAACTAATAGGTTTAGATAGCTATTTATTTACATACTTACCTACTCTAATGTAAGTATGTATATTGATAAGATTTTTTTGTAAATTATTAGATAGGTACTGTGAGCTAAGTCACAAACTCATTTGATATCATAAATCCAATACAGTACATTTGCATAAGAGAACCTAAGAAACTCTTATTCAAAAAATGTACCTACTCAATACATAGTACCGTGATACATTTGTCACCTTGCTTCAAATATAAGGAAAGTAAAAAACAAGTTTGTAAAACTACCTCATAAATCTATAATTACAAAACAAAAGAACATAAAACCCACTTCAACATTCAAGAACAAAAAGATTAATTAAACGAAAAATAAACTTAGAAATTGCTACGAAAAAACCAAATTCGCCTACAGGAGCGCTACGTCGTAGCACTTAAGATTTAAGAAAAGACATCAACGCGACAATGCACTCATTATACGTTATCTTTTCCGGAGACGATTTTAAACGTTTTCCTGCAGGCTCCGTAACACACACACGGTGTACAGTGCTCATTATAAAAAAGCAACACGTTAAGCACGGTATTATAATTTGATCTACTTCGATTGCTGGGAACCGCGATAAAGTGGCGCGTACAGTCACGCGACGACTCGGGGTGTCTATTAGGAGACTTTACTTCGAAACGATTGTGATAAACACGTTAACTTATGTAATGTGTTTACGTGTTAAATGTGCTTCAAGTGACAGCCTGTCGTTGGTATGTTTATTACTTTATATACTGTTAAGTTAAAATTAAAGAAAAATAAGAATAGAGTGTCTAGACTATTTTGTTTATTTTGTTTGCACAATTTATCGACTTAGTATACTGTTACTATTAAAATATAATGTTAGTCGCCAGTGACAATCACAATACCTTCTGTGCTAATTGATGTTGTATGACGTGCGGCGCCCCTGGTGTCGCAAGTGTTCATAGGCTACGGTAACCGCTTACCATCAGGCGGGCCGTAAGCTTGTTTGCCACCGTCGTGGTATAAAAAAAAATAACAGTATTATTATTATCAGTCCTGGCACTTAACTTTGTATGATCTATTAGAAAAAGTCACGGTCCAGCTCATCCCGCTATCTCTTTCTGGGCCTGCCGCGCGGTCGCTGCCTGCCTCTTGCTGTTTTTTAATAAATTATATTTATGTATGTAGTAGTGCCCAAAGGTTAAAACGCCTACCTCTCATGCACGAAGTTGTGGTTCAAATCCAGGCAAATACCAATGTGACTTTTTCAATTCATATGTACTTTCTAAAATTATCTTAGACATCATTGACATCGGTGAAGGAAAACATCGTAAGGAAATCTGGACTTATAGTTAATATAAGTTTGAAATCGTCAATCCGCCTTAAGCAAGCGTGGTGATCAATGCAATGCTTAATTACTTTTACATAAACTTTAACAAAAATATACAATGAAATTCATGTTGTTCACGTTCATTCATGTAACATTATGTTTCTTCACATTAATTTGCACAATATCTTATGTACTATATTGTATTGTATTAACAAAATTTTGAAGCATAAATGAAACATCGTTTTGTAGAACTCCGAATTTGAAAATGTACAAATGGCGCCTTATTTTGTCCCACCCACAGATCTATAATGTTTCTTCTACTAAGAAGGTTAAACTGAAAACGTTACATTTCCATAGACTTGTAGCTGGCTGTCGACATCTCAATTCGCACTAAAGTTAGGTAGGCGTAGCTAAGTTATGAATCATGTACTTATTTGAATTCGTAATGCAGCTCTTGCCTAATGCCTTTACCAGTAATATTCCAAATTTTCCACAGAATTAATACCTCTTGATCCATCAACAATACACTTTAATAATTGTGGGTGGGACAAAAAGCAACATGTAGGACTCGTTATCTTAAGTTCTTAATTAAAGTCAACTTTACAAATCGTTATTTTATTAAAACAAACATAATCCGATTCGAGTAATGTGTTATTTTTCGACCTTGTTGGGGTCAAACGTCACGCAGGTGCATATGACAGGGGGTGCTAGTCCGGTGCGGGGCGGAGGAGGTGTAACTCGATCCGGAGGCTTTTGTCACAACCGACCTCTTCCGATGCCAGCCGGGCGACCGACCGGCACAAATGCTGTGTGACTTCCATTTTTATTGTTTTGATTGAACTTTGAATATCAAAGATTATTTGGGATACCTATATTTTTTTAAAAAGATGATCTTTAAATTTATTTACTTTATTCATAAATATTGTGATTAAAGCTAAAGATTCAAATTATTAGATTCATCCGTTTCGGTAACGCTTAGGACAGTCAAAGACCCTTGTTACTAATCGATCTTAGATTACGTTACGTTTACGCCACGCATTAAGAATGCGTAACGTAATCTGTGATCGATTTTTGAAAAGAAATTACAACTACCAGTATTTTACTTTAAAATTATGCGACACGCACAATAAATATCACCTATTTCAGAATAAAAATGTAGTGAAACGACTATTTTCAATTTAAAAATCGTTCATATTTACGTTACTGCTACTTTGCGTGTTTTACGCAAAAATTACACAAGTATCTAGACTCCGCTGTCACGGCAAGGGTGTACCATTTTTTTTTATTTACTTATACAAAAATACCATACAATTTTGCTACTTATCCGGTGTATTTAAATATAGAATCTTTCATATGAACCCTGTGCTGTCAAAAACTGATCCAACCGTTCTCAAGTGGTGATCTATAATACATGCGCCAAATGATTTATGAACATAGAGAATAGATGTAAAAATGTCATAATAATAAACGCCATTATAAGTTATTACAAAAGTCCTTAAATTAATATTTAAACACAATATTTACCCAAGAAAACACTTATTGTTTTGTTGGATTATCGTGAGTTCTTATAAAACGGGAAGTGTTAAAGCAATTAACAAGGGTCAGCGCAGACAGCGGAGAGGCTTTTATTACGGCCGCGGCGCAATCCTCTCCGCTACGCTCCTCTCTGTCTGCACTGACCAAAGAGATTTAGAATACTATAGAGCGGGCATGTCAAGGAAATGTCATAGATAAACTTTGATCCCATGTCTCAGTAACGCCATCTAGAATATTAAATGAATTTTGGAGCGGCAGCGGAGCGTACTATAAAAAAACTAATAGTCTTGTGTCCACTAGGCTACAAGTTTTGGTTGCAAAATTTGTTCGTGATGTCCCGTCTACAATAAGTATTGAATGTATTTAAATAATAATAATACATAAATAAATAAACCATTTATTTCTGGCAATATGTATACTAATTACACTTTTGTTAGTAAAATCGTACAAATAATCTTCTTATTTTTTTTAAATATATTATGGGTTTTCTTTGGCGCTGGCCCTAAGGTGTAGGATAGTAGGTGCCTATTATTATAGCTGTTTGTCTTGATTTACCAAAAAGAACTCTTAGGCTTCTCACGCAAGTGCTCTTTATACCCAAATGGTTCAGGATTAGAGCGGTTACGCATCCTGCGCGATATAAGTACGGTAAGGACATTTTCATTTAAATTTTTACTTTAAGCAACGTTTACAAATAAGTAAACGCGTTTATGACAACTATAGCACTTAACGTATGAGACTGAGGTATTCCTCGAAGCGCTACTATTTTGAGGCGCTCCTAATGAGGCGCTCCTATTTTATTCCTCGGAGCGCACCTTTTAGGAGCGCTCCCGTTAGCAATTAAAAAATTTTCTTTTTTTTTTCGAAGAAAAAAAAACAAATATTTCTAAAAGGTGCGCTCCGAGGAATACCTCATGAGACTTTTAAGCACAAGTTACACGAGTCGAACCGAAGTGCCGTCGCACATTCATTCACAGTTCTATAGTAAATCTATACTAATATTTATAAAGAGATAGAGTGAGTTAGAGGTAAAGAGGTAAAGTCAGCTTGTAGGGGGTAATAGGTAATCTGGATCTACCGCAAAGATTTTGAAAATTCTTCAACCTATAGAAGGCCACGTTATATGTGAGTGTCGTCATAGCCATATCTTATTTATAAAACGAGCGAAGTGTTAGTATACTCAATTTATAGTAAAAGCTTTATTCCTATTGGTCACATACAGTGCGATGCATGGAATCACTGACTTCATCGACCACGCATCTTTATGTTTGCTAAACAAAAATTTGTGTCAGTTTGAAAACGGCTAACTCGGAATGCGGACGTTAGGTAAGGTCAGCAATTAACTTTACTAAACAAAAGACATTCTCCTAATGTGAACTAACATTTATTAAATATAGAATTTAGGACGTTAGCAAACAAAAAAGAGGAAAACAAAAAAAGAAGTAGATAGAATAGACCAATTCACACAGATCAACCCAAAGTCACGTCCAAAACAAGTTTTACTTATATTATTTTTAAAGAAAAAAACACTTAGCGCAAAGTGTATCTAAACTTAATAAATATTACGGAAACTTTATGTTAATAATTAGAATTAAAACTCAAACAATTCAAAGTTTTTACGACTAAACGAAGGCTTATTAGCGAACATTATTTAATTAAGTGTTCTTAAGAGTTATTACTGTATAATTAATTGTATCTTATTCAAATAATAATGACATGCGAAAAAATGGCGGCGTGTAACGCGGAACCAAACCTATGTCTGTGATTCTCATAATTTGATCCTAGATTATGATTAGTAGGTCTTAGTAACTAATTGACGTAAGTACATGTGCAGTAAGTAGTCCATTGGTGCCCAAATGACAGCGGATGAATACTAGAATCATTATTGGTTTTATGTTCATCGGAACAAACTTCAATTTACAAAATCGTGCATATTTTCATGAAGATTATTTATGATACCTACCTAACAAACAAACACAAAAATTGGCCATTAACCTTTCAATCGTATCAATTAGAGACACAATAGAAAGACAATCCGCTTGGGGTTTAATGAATTAATTGAAAAGTTATTTTGGTATACAGTGGAAAATGTCCTTTGAGTAGTGCTACTGGTGGCAATTCTGTCAAAATGTAGTCTGATGCCTGAGAGAAATTTCTGGAGGTCAGGTGATGCCTGTCAGAGACCCATGGGCGGTATTAAAACTCTGACACTAGGTTAGTTACTAGACCCACACGATAAGAAGAAGAAAATGTAGTTTGAATTAAGAACGATCAAAAAATAAGTGTTGCCATTAAGTATTAGGTATGTAAAGATACCTGCACGACGTACCTACAATAACCGTAATAGGTGCGTATTATAAAACGTTTCGATCACAAAACTGTTAAGTATTACACTGGAAAGTTACATCCGATAAACTAGTGGCCACTTAAGGCGGCGTATTAAGGGCACTGCATATGATTATTATAATTTATTAATTTAAAGCTCCGACCGTGTAATCCCAGCTTCATTATAATTCCTTAGTTATGTTTAATACGGCTCGGCTTCAAACTAATTAATGTACACTAAGACAAATACTCGTTATCAACATTTTATATTTACAACACGTGTAATTTGCATAAAATCTTATAAATTGCTCTAAATTAGTTTTTATCGTATTCTAATTTCCCAAATATAGTTAATAATATTCAACTCTTCTTTATTGGTTTTGTCACCAAAAACATTCCCATTAGATATCATCAACATCCTAATCTTTTAAAACAAATTTTAATCACAAACGAGCTGTAAGAAAGTTCAATATAAATAAATTAACAAAACAACACATTTAAGACTAATAATGTTTGAGTTTAGATCACATTATCCCATCGACGATTTAATAGTCAAGCGGCTAAACCCGAAGCGTTAAATAAATTAAATAATAAAATGTATAATGGGTTGCGATAAATACAACCCGTTCCTAACACTCGGCTTCGAGATAAGTAAGCCCTTATAAAACGGACCAAATTAATCCTGGCTCAAAGGACTCTCGGTGTCACACGGGGGAAAAAGAAAAAAAACTGACGTCATAATCAGCTTTTGTCAAATGTCAAGCTACGTTCGCTTTTTAAATTTTAAAATAGCTCACCGAAATCAAACAGATCAGTATGAGCTCAGTACAGTCGAGTACAACTATCTACATTTATTATATTCAGTGAACATTTATTTTCGTATGGCCATCAAATATTTTGTACGAAGACGACGTAAAAACATCCCATGCTTATTATATTTCTTAACGTATACGTTATCTTACGAATTTACGTCCTAATTACTGTATTTAACATCCGTTGGAGGCAATTAAACGTTTCATGCAACTGTAAATACAAAACCTCTGGCATCGTAATTTGAAAAAAAAAACCCACTTACCGAGAATGTGAAATAAACACAACGTTTACAGCAATTAGTGACCATACAAGCCAAGACGATTTAACTAAGTAATTAATCTATGAGTAATGACAGGTTACCTACTCAGTCACACAATCAAATTGAATGCACGGTTTCTACGCATTGAGAATAAGAACTGCAATGAAATAAATAGTATATATTCCGATGCATACTCGAATTTTGCTGCACAAATATCGTGTTTTCCTTGACATTACTAAATGAGTATCTCATTTAAACTGAGCGAGCAAAGCGATTAGTTTTTATTACAAAACTTATTTATTATCAGTGATCACGTGAACTGAACACTGCAAAATATCTTGCACAGATTTATTTTGTGCCATTAATCGTTGTGAAATACATTTTCGTGTAAATCAAATAGCGACGTGTTTTATGTTTAACAGGTGTTTATTTTGCACCAGTTTCCATAGTCACGATTACATTTCTACAACTTAATTAATTATATCAACAGCTATTTGTCGTTGGCTGTACTTGTAGTGCACAACTGATGCCACTGGATCGTCTCGTCACTCACTCGAAACGTCAAGCAAGCCTCACCATCGCATCACTAAGCTGCTTAGCATACCTTCCCTGAAATTAGTATCAAGCTAATGCAATTCTTATTG
Source organism: Euplexia lucipara (assembly GCA_921972225.1). NCBI lineage: Eukaryota > Metazoa > Arthropoda > Insecta > Lepidoptera > Noctuidae > Euplexia > Euplexia lucipara. Next base: position 17,150,333 of record OV179145.1, on the reverse strand, counting down.
ACGGAACAATAAAGTCTCAAGTAAGTTAATACTTGGAGTATAACGTGACTTTTGGCATCGCGATAAGGACGAGAGGAAGGTGACGATTCTTTCATCACTGCGAGTTGATAACATCAAAAGTTTTTATTGTGACAATAAATAGATTATCATTGATATAAATAGGGTCAGTTTTGAGTTCTCTCATAATACGGCTGCGATTGGCTTTGTGTCACATTTGACAGGCGATGCGAGCTGTGAAATTGGGTTCGATTTAAAATTTAAAGGTTCGTCTCAAGACTTTGTGATTAGCTTTTTTTTCAAAGAAGATTATTTAAAGTTTGTTTGGTTGTAGTAATGTTACAACTGTCAACCATATGCTTTGATATATTTAATGAGAAATTGAATCCATTATTATAAAATTGTTTATTTGAATTTGGTATTAATTTAATAGATATCGATAAATCGACACAGTCATCAAAGTAAATAAGAAGTTCAATACACACCTACTTAGACATCAAAACGTATACTGCTGGCAGATGAATAAACTCAACGAAGTGTTAAGTAGTAGAAATTATACCGAGATAATCTTAAACAGACAGTGACTATTATTTATTTTTCTAGATCTTAAGATTCCGCTATAATTTACAACAGTAGGTACTAACTCAGACTTTATATGCGAATTTTGAACATAAGATACGTTTTACAACGTAAGATTTTTAATGGATAAGTATACATAAAACCAGTAGTACTTTGTTAACCAGTGCGCCGTTCTGTAAACGCTTATTGTTACGTTGCATCACGCTTGTATTCCCCGTAGAATTTTTATCAGAAGTGTACCTATAACCCATATTTCACGAGTCATGTATAAATAAAAATAAAAAAAGAACGACTGTGCTTTAGTTAGAGACCTTAGACCACACGACTGAAGTTAAACTTCTTTAAACAACAATGTGCGCGCGCACACTGTTCTCTTTTGATTCTACAACATGCCTGTGTCTTAGATATACGAAACTAACGTGCTACGCTCTCGTCACACATTCACCAGCTAAATCCCCAAGTCAAACGTGCGTAAATCAGTTTTACTTCAAAAAATCGAATCGATTAAATTAATATCACTTTGTCCGGTCCGGGATCCGAACCTAACACCTAGGGCTTCGCAGTAGCGATATATACCACTAGACCAACAAGACAGTCTACAGTCAGACTATTGTTATAATAATATCTCCAAAATAGCTCAACATTATTGTTTTTATACGACAAGTGATATTTCCCCTAAATTCGACACCATTCGTATTCGTCTTTAAGTTATATAAGTATTCCGTTTACCATCATGGCATTTGTAATTGTATCAATATTTACAGTTCTAGCAATCGAATTACAAAAAGTTGCTTGTAATAATAACTATTTGACTAAAAGCTTTTTTTAGCTGCCGCGGTAAACTCCGTCCCGCTTTATGATCTATTTGTTGTTTTTATTTACTTTTTATTAATTTATTCTCAAATTTACTGAATATAATTATACACAGAATTTCATGTTTTGGAGGGGTTTTGTTACAAACTCCACCGAAACGACGATACGAACGAACGAAATTTAATATATTAGGTTATTTTTTTTATTTACACACTTTTAATAAGATGACAACAAATAGATCCAAAACAGTAACCTACTACTTTTTATTAAGCGAGTATCTAATGTGCTCTTATACATTTTGTGTTAGATATAATTAGAATGCAACATAATATATACATATAACCTAACCTAACGTACCATACCTATCATGGGTGTGTAACGATTGTCATAATAACAAAATATCTAACGTTCATTTGACATTATTTCAGTTAACATAATTTTGTTTAACATAACGATCAGTTGACATAATGAATTGTTGAAATAATTTCATTTTACCTATTTTCATATGACATAATGAACATTTCCTATAATGCACATTTCACATAATATTCATTTAGCATTTTATTCATTTACTATAATATTCATAATCTCTAAGTAACTTTAACGCGCGAAGGCGAGCGAGCGAAGCGAGTGTGCCGCGGCAGCGGCCGCCAAGCGCCAGATGGCTTCTATTGTTGGTGAATCATGTTGGTTAGGTTAGGTTAGAACCATGTCTTGAGCGGGGCCGGTTTCCCACTTTGTGGAAGACTGGTCGTCTGGTCCTGCTCAAGAAGGCGGGGCGCCCTGCGGACTCACCGTCCGCGTTCCGGCCCATAGTGCTGCTAGACGAGTTGGGTAAGCTGTTCGAACGAATCATAGCTGCCCGCCTCGTCGGCCACTTGTGCGGAGACGGGCCGGATCTAGCCGAGAGCCAGTTTGGCTTTCGGCACGGGCGCTCCACCATTCACGCCGTGTCGCGTGTCAGAGTCCTGGCGGAGGAAGCGGTGTCCCGGGGCGGGGTGATGTTGGCGGTGTCCTTGGACATTTCCAACGCCTTCAACACCCTGCCCTGGAGTTGTATAAGGGAGGCACTGTGCTACCATAGGGTGCCTCCCTACCTCCGCCAACTCGTTGGGGCTTACCTGACGGAGAGGTGTGTCACCTACGTGGGACGTGATGGCGGTCACCAGCGCCCCATGTCGTGCGGTGTTCCACAGGGCTCGGTCCTCGGGCCACTCCTGTGGAACATCGGGTACGACTGGGTGCTGAGGGGCGAGCTCCAGCCGGGCGTCGACCTGACGTGTTACGCGGATGACACGCTGGTCACGGCCCGGGGGAGTTCGCACAGGGAGGCGGCGTTGTTGGCGACGGCTGCGGTCTCACAGGTGGTGGGCCGCATACGGCGCCTCGGCCTGGAGGTGGCCCTCAGCAAGACGGAGGCTATGGTTTTCCACGGCCCCCGTCGGGCGCCACCCGCCGGATCACACCTAGTGGTCGGTGGGGTTCGAATCGCTGTCGAGTCTACCATGAAGTACCTGGGATTGGTGCTCGACAGCCGTTGGGATTTCGGAACCCACTTCCGGCGGCTGGCGCCCAAGCTGTTGGGCGCGGCCGGGGCGCTGTCAACGCTGCTTCCCAATCTGGGGGGCCCGAGCGCCGCCTGTAGGCGGCTCTACGTGGGGATCGTGCGATCGATGGCCCTTTACGGGGCCCCGATCTGGGCGGCTGACCTGACGGCCGGCAGTATCGCTGTCCTGCGGAGACCGCAGCGAGCGATGGCCGTCAGAGTCATCAGGGGCTATCGCACGATCTCCTACGAGGCGGCCGGAGTACTGGCCGGATCCCCGCCCTGGGACCTGGAGGCGAAAGTACTCGCGTCACTGTACCGGTGGCGCGAGGAAATGCAGGCGCGCGGCGAGCGACCGATGCAGCAACACATAGAGTTGCGTCGGTCGCAGCTGCGCGAGGTCCTGGTGGCGGCATGGCGGGACAGGCTTTCGAGCCCTACCTAGGCGCGAGCCTTGTCACTATCGAGGCGGTCCGGCCGGTGCTCGAGCGCTGGCTCGGGAGGAGGCACTGCTCCCTGTCGTTTCGGGTGACGCAGGTACTTTCCGGGCACGGTTGCTTCGGAAAGTACCTGTGTCGCATAAACAGGGAGCCGGACGCCCGGTGTCACCACTGCGTCGACTGTCGGGAGGACACGGCGCGGCATACGCTGGCAGAGTGTGCCGCTTGGGAGGAGCCGCGCCGTGCCCTCGTCTCTGGAGTAGGCAGTGACCTGTCGCTGCCGGCCGTGGTCGAGAGGATGGTCGGCAGCGTCGAGTCCTGGGACGCGGTGGTGTCCTTCTGCGAAACGGTCATCTCGCAGAAGGAGGCTGCGGAAAGGGAGAGGGAGATCACCTCCACTCACCCTGCCCGCAGCAGACGCACCGGGCGCAGGCGGAGGGCGGACAACGCCCTCTTCCAGCCCCCCTGAATAGGTCCAGGGCGACGGACGCGGGGATGTCCGCCGCCCCCACGTACATGGACCCGAGGTGGCGGCGCGTCGTGTTCACGCGCGCCCCTCTTAGACGTCGCGAGGGGAGTCTAACACCTCACTCCCCTCGCAGACTTGGCGAAGACCGCGGGGCCGGCACCAGTCGGGGGTCGCGGAAGTATCTTCCGTTCCCGTGACCCCCGGCGCAGGTGTGAGAAGGAACACGGGGTGGTTTTTAGTCAGTAAGAGTCTGACAGACCCCTCCGCCTCCCCGGGCGGGGGACATCCATGAGGATTTTCCACCCCTAAAAAAAAAAAAAAAAAAAAGGTTAGAACCATGACCATTAGCGCGCGAAGGCGAGCGAGCGAAGCGAGCGTGCCGCGGCAGCGGCCACAAGCGCCAGATCTCTTCTATTGTTGGTGAATCATGTTGGTTAGGTTAGGTTAGAACCATTATCATTAGCGCGCGAAGGCGAGCGAGCGAAGCGAGCGTGCCGCGGCAGCGGCCGCCAAGCGCCAAATCTCTTCTATTGTTGGTGAATCATTTAGGTTAGATGAGGTTATTACAGTATGATGTTTTCTGATATTTACTTATTCACTACATAGTTTGGGCAGAAAATGAGTAAATATGAAAATTAGGTCAACTGAACGTTATATTAAAAGAATATTATACATATTGAAAATTATACAAAATGAACGTTATACTAAATGTTATTATGTTAAATGAATATTATATGATGTGAAACATTAGGTCATATGAATTTATGTCATTTGATATTATGTCATATGAAAATTATGTCATGTGAACGTTAGTTCAAGTGAAATTAGAGCTTTTGTTATTATGCCAAACATTACACACCCACCTATCATATAGCTAACCTAACTAGCTAACCTAACTACCTTAAAGAAATGCATCGATTTTGAAAGATTCAAAAAACAAAATTTTCGGACAAACTATTGCGCTGCGTGTCTCTATGTTACATACTATTTACTTAGTATTTACAAACAATTATTGAAGTTATCTCTGTCGTCATTTTTCAATACGTAAATTGAATTCTGAAATACCTTTTAAGCAGCTTAATAAAAACTCTATATATTAGTTCAGTAACAAAAAAAATCAGAACGTACGCATACATTGACAAAGAAAAACATGTTGACCTATTGCCATGGTGACACTATTTAACTTTTCGTATTTTTTAAATCGAAATACACGATATCCCAATATTATACATAGTATTTTATGACGTCGATTCCTCCTCGAAATCCTTGTTTAAATGCGTTCTTTAATTTGAGGGGAGTATACCGTACCGACGCGCGAGGCAGGGACGATAATAAAATGTTTGACGCTGACAGCAACAATATGTATGGGTACGTACAATGATGTTATAAGTAAAAAGGTGTAGATAGGTTACCTAAACTACTTTCGATCTTTAAAAACGACACTCTAACTCACGCACGCATCCGTTAGTTGCACCTTCTAAAAAGTAGTTGTATCGAGAAGTATGGGCAAGAACTGCAATTGCGGTCTGTTAATTGTGGTCAATGTAGGAACATTAGAAATTACAGTTGATCGTTCGAAGTTTTGATTTTGTCAATTCTAAAATATAGCTAAACCAAAAGTGCATTTACGCCTCCGAGATTTCTGGTAACAAAAGATTTAGACCACGAAGATCGTATGTTTACAAATAGGTATTTATGATTGCTTATCGAACCTTATCTCATTGGTACTTACGTAGATATTAACGTGGCCTATGCACACGTAACTTGTGTGTACACACCGTGTAATAGCCTCTCAGAGTCCACTTGAACGGTAGCTAGAAAAGCTATCGGAAAATGCATATATTTTTCATTCGATTTCACATCGATAGGCCCGAAATATTTCGCGAAACGATATCGCTTTGATATGTCGTTATTTTGTATTCGATACATTTGATATCGATGTTTTTTTTTATGATGAAGCATAACGTGCCTTTTTCGAGGTTTAGTTGGATGTTTAATCATGTAGGGATGATGTATATTTGGATGCTTTAGCGTCGAGTATACCTAAGTCACAAACGTAATTTTACACTTGATTATTAGATGAGAAATGGTACAAAGATTTCCTATTAGTTCCTAAGAGAGATACAACAAAATCCATTGTATTTTCGTACTTTTAAATTCAACTGTTTTATGGACAAAGAGATTTAAAAGACTATAGAGCGGGCATGTCAAGGAAATGTCATAAAAAAACTTTGATCCCATGTCTCAGTAACGCCATCTAGAATAATATAATTATGAATATTGGAGTGGCAGCGGAGCGTACTAAAAAAACTCATAGACTTGTGTCCGGCAGGATACACTTTTTCGGACGAAAATTTTGTTTTTGATGTCCGGTCTAATAGGTATTGAATGTCTTTGTTTATGGAGAACCATTTAAAATAAACTAACTATACTAGATAAGATATATGATGCCCTATGCACAAAAATTAAAATGGAGATGGACGGGCCACGTAGCCAAATTGACCGACGACAAGTAGACTTTACAGAAAGAGAGGAAACAGAAAGAGAAGTAGACCACTAACACGATGGGTAGACGACGTCACCCACATAGCTGGTCGAAACTGGGTTTCGGTAGCAAGCATGTTGCTACACTTGGTAATCTCTGGAGGAGGTCTTCACCTGAAAAGGGTTCGTGCTCACAATTAGGTTAATTCGATTTAAAATGTTTAATGTTGATTTTATATAATTTAATGTTGTATTTATTTAATTTGATTCCATGTAAGTTATTAAATGTAATGTAATGAATTTTAACCGTCTTCAAAAAAGGAGGAGGTTCTCAATTTTTTTTTGTTTTTTTTAGAGTTTGTTATCAATACTCCGCCATTTATGGACCGACTTTCAAAATTCTTTTTCTTCTTAAAAAACACTGGTCAATAATGAACGAAACAAAACCACCAAAGCCACAGACTTTCGAAACTGGAGTTATTTTTCACCTGTTAAGTAGTGTTTTTTTAAGAAGTAGGTTGTTTTTTTTTTTGTAAAACCTTTTTATTATAATATTTTAATTGGCAAGAAATATAAGGTATTTTTTATTTATTTTCTAACTATCAGAAACATTTCAGTAAATATTTTGTGATGTTTCCGGACTCAGTTAGACCGAGTCTTAATACCATTCTTCACCAGGGAAAATTATTAAAATGCATGTTGTAAGCGAACAATTACATTAATCACAATTGCACGTAATTGGTGCTAGCGCAAAATCACCGCATTGTTAAGCAGCATGTATTGACTTACGTGAACGATTAAATTAGTTAACGTTCCTGCTGTTTTTCTAGCAATATCATTATTGTTGATATTATAATAGAATATATTAAATTCTATTCTGCAAATATTTTTATATGTTAAAACTTACAGTTTATTTTGAGATTCTACATGTTAAATGACATTCTCTGTGGGTCTACCAATTTCATTAAAACATAGTTAATAAGTACCTGCCTGATTGTTACTGTATTTTACTGTACCTATGTTTTCTCATTTTTTCTTTGTCTTCGAAATGTATTCATCTCTATCAGATGCAGTATAGTCACGCAATCTATGTATTATTTGGTGATTTTCGACGTCTTCGTTTTGTTACCTACATGTAGGAAAGTACTTACCGAACAGTCATCAAACGTGGTTAGGTATGGGTTTTGCATGACTAAAAGACTGCTCTAAAATCACTGACCGCTTCTGCTTTACGCAGCTTAATCACCATCTCTGATACTTAAGACAGGGATCAAAATAGAAAGACCAAAAAAAAATTGCTCAGTACTGAGTGATGTTGAGCATGGCTTGCTTGGCTATGATTGTGCATGTTATGCCACAGTCGTGACATAACGCGCATGCGCGGTGCATTGTGCTGCGTCCGCACCGCTCACACGCCGGCTTTGCCCGCGCGCCCATTGTGCATCAATTCATTAAGCGTTAGAACTCGCTGCATGAGCGATAGCGATTGAAGAATATTTTAATTAAATACGTGTTGGATACGTCGCATTTGTAGTAACATATTGAATGATTTTGTTTGATCATTAATTAAATAAAATAGGTAGTTTGGATGGATTTGTCTGGTCAGATGTAACAGTATTCAGAGAGTAGTACTCTAAGTATGAACATATTTAGAAAAAACTGAAAAAGCTGTGGTTTGAATATCTATATGTGCTTTACCATGATGAAATCTACCTGCCAAATGGCTACTGTTCAAGCCGAAAAATGGAAAAGAAAATTCTAAAAATAGTAACGGAAATGTGAAGTTACACATAGTCGCTATCGCTCTTCGCGTGTGTCCGCTACATTATTCTTGCATCGCCGCTCTGGAAAGCAAGCGTTACAGTAATTAGGCAAATTGTATAAACGGTATATATAGACAATTATTTAGTTGTTCGCTACCGGTGTAGATTTTAATTGCCATTAGATTAACTGCAACGGCCATTCTAACTTTATGTAATACGACCCAAAATAAATATTTTGCAATCCGTCTCTATTGTAATTTGATTAATTGTATTTCCTTTGTTTCGAGAATGTCGTCGTTAAGAACCGGGAGGTTATCTAAGCAGTTATTATAAGTACTTATTGTAAAAATGTTTAACTTTACTTCAGCTATCGTAACCGTAATTCATATTTGATGAACGTCCCCACAGAGCAATGAATAGATAATAATTCCCACTAATCGAACAATTATATTAATTACGTAGTTAAGAGTAGGAGTACCTATATAGTGATTAAAACAATCTATTGTTAAATGAATTTCCTACTGGGGATTACAGTTAATTAAACGGCTGACAAGCCTATAAATCTACGTTCTTCTTTCTAGGTTAAGTCGTCATTGTATTGTGATGGATGTGCCTATTCAGTTTTCTGCAATTTTCTCCTTTTCGGTACGTCTTGATGACGTTGATAATTCTCCATGGTTCCATAAGAAGACAATATTCCATGATGATCAGTCATTTAATTTGAATATTGTTTGTAATTTATTGTTTTATCTTTACCTTGTCATTGTTTATTAAGTGTTACATCTCGTTATCTTGGAAGGAGTCATCAGAACTACAGAATGCTCTTTACACCCACTCTGAATATAACGACATTTTAGGCGCCAGCATCAGTTTCAATACATCCATTTAGGGTATCATTGCACCATATTGAGCACGCTCTATCCCTATCTATTCCATACTAGATGTCTTTTTCATTATCTTTATATCTCGTCGCAATTTTATAGCAGGTAATCTGGAAATAATTCAGTCCGAGCGAGGTAACCAACCTTGCATAAATTCAGACAATCTTATCACAATATATGAATGACATTCTCATTAATCCAGGTTGTAATTTAAACTCAATGTCTCTTGGACACACCTGTCTTAATACTTTTAATTACTTAATTAAAATCACTTGATATGCGATAGTAATTGCATAGTGTTGTGGACGTTAAAAACCTAATCCAAATAGTACCTACAGGATTTATGTCAGTCGATTATATCATTTATTAAAATTAGGCTGATGATCAGTACTTTTTAAACATCAAGATTTACATTAGGCAGTTCCCCAAAACGCCTGCCATTCACCCCTTCCGAGTGTTTTTGATGAAAAGAAGTGGCGGAACAAACTCTCCAGCAACACGTCTTTCTGTTCTGTTAGAAGAACTTGAGTTTACATTAACGCTTGTCTTAGTTTAAATTAACGTCAACTTCATAAACTTAATCTTTTCTGGTGTAGTGGTCGCAAGTGGTAAGGCTAAACGTTATGTCCTGTGTTCAATTCCCGGATCGGGCATGGTCTTACTGGTATTTTTCATCAGAAATCTCTCAGTTGCAGTCGGTAGTTGTACTATAGGACTTTAGATGTAACCGTGGATTATCTATACTAATATTATAAAGAGGTAAAATTTGTAAGTTTGTAAGTTTGTAAGTTTGTATGTAGGGGGTAATCTCTGGAACTCATAATCCAATTCTAAAATTTTTTTAACTGGCAGAAAGCTACATTATTCCTGAGTGCTATAGGCTATAAATTGTTTCTATAACATGTATATTAACCGAGCTATCACAACTTTTGTCTAGAAAGTCGGAAAAAAATACCTCATAAAACAGAATTATTTGCGTGCGCTGCCTAAACAGTTGCTTAAAATTAAAAACAATGTATGGCTACCTGGTTCGTCTTAATTATTTCTACAAAAAAGTCCGCGATACCATATCTCTATCTTTTATATTTTAGCTTTTATACTTCTTTTATTGCATTAAAAAAATTTTTTTTGGGCATACTTACGTTTGGTTGATTATTTGAGCAACAAAATATTAATTCTTATGACAATAAATTATTTCAGTATCACAAGAACATCATACAGATAAGATTTGCCATTTACAGTATATCAATTGGCCATACAGTTTCGGAGATAATATAAAATTACTAAAACGCAAAATGCCCAGGCCCTAGCATAACTTTCATTGTGCAGACGTTTTACCTGTTTGCCCATAGATGGCGTTCTGCAATTACGTCATTTTTTTGAATCGCGGTGTTAAGACTTTCCGTGGATTGATGACGCTCTCGAATTTTTGTGCCCGCAATTTTGTTTGTTCTGGAGTTCTAAATATTACATGTCAGTTGCTTATTGGATTGGTTTCGGTTGTTTCGTTCGTATGGTTGTTGTTTTGTTGTTGATAGATACTTCATAATCGAAAATATCGTAATTTCGTTGTTTTGTATGTTCGTGTTCGTAGTTTCGTACTTCGTTCTATCGTAATAATCGATACGAGTTATTCGATATTACAATTGTTTAGTTTTGTAAAGGCAGACGGTGTTCGAGTCGCTCTCCCTTTGTTCATAATTGTTTTCAAGTCTGTGCGTAGTTTGTTGAGAGCATGCCTAAAAGGAAATCTCAACTGTCCCGGCAGACGTCACAGACAAGAGCCACTCGAGTACGCCGAACGGAAGAATCTGCCCCTGAAAATGAGCAGCGCCTCTCGAGAAATAGAGAAAATATTTCGCAAGCATGCGCTAGAGAATCTAGCTCCGAGCACTCACAGCGCCTCGCTGGCCAAAATGTGAGGACGTCGCGGGCCCGTGCTCGAGAAACTAGCGCTGAACGTGCGCACCAGCATGTCTCTGAGACAAGGGATAGGGACTAGCGCTGAGCGCTCGCAGCGGCTCGCTAGGCAAAATGCCATAACATCGCAGGCCCGTGCTCAGGAATCTAGCGCTGAACGTGCGCAGCGTCTATCTGATTTAAGGCAGCATGTCTCTGAAACAAGGGATACGGAGACTAGCGCTGAGCGCTTGCAGCGGCTCGCTAGGCAAAATGCCATAACATCGCAGGCCCGTGCTCAGGAATCTAGCGCTGAACGTGCGCAGCGTCTATCTGATTTAAGGCAGCATGTCTCTGAAACAAGGGATACGGAGACTAGCGCTGAGCGCTCGCAGCGGCTCACTAGGCAAAATGCCATAACATTCGGTAATCTTTGAAGTTACTGATCTGATTCCAAAAAATATTTTACTAATAAAATTAAATACAGTAATATCAGTCGAGTGTAATCTTATGTTAAAATAAGAAATTTTCCGCGGACGAAGTCGCGGGCAGAAGCTAGTTCTCTATACTATGAATAAAGCTCTGTCTATCCCTTTAGAGAATACAGGCGCAATGTTATAGGTAGTATGTTATGAACGGTAAATTGTATAGGTACACTTTTTTTGTACCTATAATTTAACTTGACTAAACTTAACAATAAATAACTTCAAAGCGTCAAAAAATTCTTCTGCATCGCTGCCAGCTGATAAAGTGCCCAAAAGACTGGCGGTATTGCCACGTTGAATGGCAATGCTTAGCCTCTGGCCAAAGTAGAGGCCAGCCATTGGGTCACGGGAAGCGTCAACTAAACGTTTGCAGATGTCTTTGTAAAGAAGACGAGCACTCGGACCCCACGGCCAAGGGTTTCAACCCAAAACGGCTCGAAAGTAGAACTACCAACAAGGTTGCTATATTTACGCCGCTTGAGGTTCTCAGCAGCCGCAGCAGCAGCGCCAGCACAGCATGTTGACCCAGGAAGATGGAATGGCGCAAGAGTATTGACACAAGTACTCGTAGCGTCCCATACTAAAGGCCTACCCATCTTCCAAGGGAATAAAGACATACCGTCTATATAATTCTATAATTGAATTAATTATATTTTAACGGAAGAGTTTGTGTTTCAATACCTAATGTATTTGTAAGTATAACAGGCCACTAAACAAAGCTTCTAGCGTGTCGTTCCGTTTGACAAGTACTAATACAACGGCCTTCACTATCAGATTTGTTAATCTAGCGATCGCTGTAATTATCGTATAATTAAAACTAGTTTGAAATCAACCGCGCGCACTTAAGTAACTTAATATTCAATTAGCGCCTAAACTTGTGTAGATAGGTACCTACGTACTCGACTGTCCTCTAAGAGTTATTGCCGAGATAGACAGACGGACGAGGCCGTTTAGTGGCTCTACACACTGGCCCAACAGAACACACACGTTGGCATTCATTTAGCATCCAACGCTGTGTCACAAACGCCTTCAGCCAACTTCTTGTGCACAAACACTGCAGTGGACGTCACTAAAGTCAGTGAATGCCGACGTGTGGGGACAGCATAAGTCATATTTTCAATTATAAAGCCATTAGTGAGCCGCTCCTACGCATATTGTTTCATATTCACATTTAACAGAGGTCGAACCAGTGATTATTTTGTCGACGACAAACAAAAAAACACAATTATAGTCAGATATTGAACGGGTTTGTTTTAGCGGATTCAAATGTGTTATTAAATAAAGTAAAGTTAATAATACCTATAATTTTTAAGGCACACGGAATCACTTGGACTGTTTGTATTCAGGCTGAGGGGACAGCCATGTGAAAATTGCTTTTGTAGAAGTTAAATAGTAGGGTGTCGTGTAGTGGGGTACTTGTATAACATGCGTACGTGATACCCGAGGTGTATTATACACTGATCTGACGTCAAAATAGTACATTTAGGTAATCATGACTTTATTAAAATTATCAACCTATATAATTTACATTGTTATGCCAAACAGTATATATGGAATTCCCAGTGGTGAGATTAGTTCAATGAAGTCGTAGGTAACAACGTGGGTTGCAATACTCGCAACTCGCATCGAATAACATTCGATACAGTTTTCAATGATCTCGATATAATCGTCAACAGCGAGCGTTGCGCCACGGCCGCCCAGCCGCTCGGATCGTGTGTCCGTGCTCCGATGCCAACTGAACCATTTAGCATTTGCGTCACGTCATCATACCGATTTCTCAATTAGTCGATTGAAATTCGTGCCCATGTAGATTGTGGACTGGATAATATCGATAGCGCTTTCAGCCGCTGTGAAATTGATGAGTCAAATCGGTTAAAAGTCTCTTTCGGGAGCCGTAGCTATATGGGGTTCTTATCTCTGTGACTGTTAATATCATCTTTGTTTCTCCAAAAGTGACCTGCGAATTTATGCACAACAATAAGAAGGAAAATGAGACATAATACTTGTATCTGCGGTTATTAAAAGTGTCATGTATTTGTATGGGCTTTAGGATCAGTGTGGATAAGGGCAGTAGCTTAATGTGTGTATTGTGTTGTACATTACTGTGCACTAATGATAATAATTTTCACGGTCGAGTAAGTGCAGTCGGCAGCGGCAGTTGGACCTTATTATAATAAATTAACGGCGGTGTACCCTAATGGCCTGCCTGTACATAATTATACTCAATATTACCAAACGGCTAAAGGGTCGCGGGTAAAAAATCAGCTCGAACCTCCAACAAGCAATTTATATCCAAGGTTGTTTATTACGGAAAACGTTTATGTGTTAAAGTTTTAACCACTTGTAATTGAAAACAAAGTTGTTTTTAACCGACTTTCAAAAAAGGAGGAGGTTCTATGTTCGTGTGTATGTATTTTTTTTTTTTTTTTTTTTTTTTTTTTTTTTTTTTTATGTATGTTACCTGATTTCTCCCCCATTTGTGGACCGATTCTTGAAATTCTTTTTTTATTCGAAAGAGTATACTCCCGAGGTGGTCCCATTTTAATTTGGTGAAGATCTGGTGCTGATCTTCGGAGATATGCAACGGAACTCTTCAAAAATAGACGGCAAATCTGTCGTGATTGCTGGAATCGCTTGGATGTTTATTGTTTATACAACATCATGACGTATCATCACGCCTGGTATGCTCTGAGGGGTACGCAGATGTGTACAATATACCTAGATTTCGACAGTTAGGTATGTTAATTTTCATTTATTAGGGATAAGTGGAAAACCCTATTATCATGACATGTACTGTTACAATTAACAATATATATAGCAAATATTTGTATGGGAACCACTAAAAATGGAAAAATAAAAAACTTTTTTGCAAAAAAATTAAACCGACTTCAAAAAAAACACTAAACGGTGTAAAATAACTCTAAATTCGGAAGTCGGTGGCCCATCATGAATAAGACAAAACCACCAAAGCCACAGACTTCCTAATTTAGAGTTATTTTACACCGTTTAGTGTTTTTTTTGAAGTCGGAAGATCTGCAAATTGATTGCGGTATATGTTGGTGTAGGTAAAAAGAGTTTTTATTTATTTAAGTAAGTACCTACTCGTACCTTGCTAATGACTTGAGTCTCGCTCCACGGATCGTTTAATCGAAATATAATTAAACTTGTAAGTTAGAATATACTATATTGTTTAAAAAATATTGGTAAAGGCAGATCGTTAAATAGATTTAACTCATATTCCTGATCTAAGCGCTGCATAGAAAAAAAATCTCTTTATTTTTAAAATTTGGTAATCCAACATTACAACATCAAAATCAATCGTAGCTAGTTGAAGTGTACAACCTAAATATCATGGAGAAACATTAAATGCTTTCTGCAAATGAATTATCAGATCATTGAATTGTTAATGTACCTATTACGTAAACGCGATGGTTTACGTTACAGCTTCGCCAAGCCACGGGTAGCGGGTGAACGCGTACATGGGTGGCAAGCCGCAACGGCCGCAACTCGCGACCGCAACTGCCGCTCCACTGCGCTAATTCCCTGCGCATTATACACTTAATCCTTTGTCTCCTAACCATGTTTAACACGTATTATATTATGTTGACTTTGAGGATCTTACCAGAGTGAGGATAAGGAGCTTTCTGTTTTAGGTCAAGAAAATGTGTACGCACTGCAAAGCATATGGGCGTCGTGTACGTATGTGGTGCGTCCAGTTAAAATTGCGTATAAATTAACACAGACAAAAATTGTATTGAATAGCATTTAATTTTAAATAAAAAATGCATTATAATTAAAGGTAAGCCCCCAAAACGGCAATCCCCTAAAACGCCTGCCTTACACATTTTGGGCTATCTTTTGAAGCTTGAAGTGTCTCTTTCATTTCAAATAAGAATCTTTTTGAAATAACATCAACTCTCGTAGCGTCTCGTATTTCGGTTAAGTTACCATTCAATTAAGAAACGCTAACTCGTTTTATTGGCACTGTTGTTAACCTTTATATCAAACGTGGAAGCCGCTCAGTAAAATCCTAATACGTTAACTTTTTTATGAGTAATAATATAACAATAAGCAAGGAAACTGAACTGCGAATTCACAAGCCGTAAAAAGCCCAAATATACAAGCATTTAATATCGCAATATTAAAGCTTTTCGGCGCGTAATATGTTTTATTAGAAGGTGATTAAAACAGACACTATAAACAATCAAACATTCGTTTAACACATTTGCTCGAAAACTAACTCTTATAACACCGCTCTTAGGTCCACAATAAAGTGTATTTAAGACGTAAGCTTTTTCCTTTTAATGCCTACCCTAGTGCGTTAAATTGCGCCACAGATCCACTTCAGTTCCAACGACCATTCAACAAGCCGAGAGTGCTTCGTCTACGTGATATTTAGACATATTTTTTCATTGCTGGGTTCGCTTTTGTTACTAATTACATTAGCAAAATTGTGACACATGTTATTGGTCTCCGAATTGCGGAGCGTGAAATTCCCCCATCGGAGTGTCATTTAAATAGATTAGAACAAGAAAGGACCTAGAATTGAACCTTGCGGGACGCCCATTGTGATATCAGATCCTGTTAATCTTACCTTTGACAATACTTTCGAATTCTGTTGTACAAAATATATGACGACGAGGCGCAGGGTTTTATTAAAAATATTAGCGGTAGGATACGTTGTAGTAAACAACACAAAGTACAAAAATCAAATCGGTTAAAATCAAAACCCACTGTGACAAAACTCGATCTTGTAAGTAACTAGTGTGTAGGTATAATGAAGACAAGTGTCGTGAAGGAAGTGCCCGAGGCCCAGTGACCGCAAGAAGCCCTACCGCGAGGGAAGGCTTCTGTGGTGACTGGTGGTCGAGGACAAGCACTCTCTAATTAGAAACACGTTTCAGAGAGGTCGATGACTGGAGACAGTTTAAGGACTCAATATGATATTATTGTCGACTATACATAATTACATACATGCATAGGTAGTTTTCGTTTCCAGGAATTCATAGGTGGCTGTTCTCTTTGCTTGACGTTAATTACGTAGACAGGACCTGGTGCATGCTACTGACTTTGATTTATATTTACCATTTGCTACTGCTACTGCACAGTGAAGATCTGCAGAAGCTTTTGATTTGTCAACTATGGTACCTATCATTTCTGTCTGTGGTGTCTTTTGATAAAAGTTTCATTTAACTTTAACCTATTTGACATAAGTTTATTTTGCTAACAGGTGTCAAAGATGATTCAGACGACGTATCAAGCAAGAGTTGTGGGGGAGACTCGTCAGGGCTGGTGAAAAAACAAAGGAAGGCACGGACTGCCTTTACGGACCACCAGCTACAGACCCTGGAGAAGTCCTTCGAGAGACAGAAGTACCTCAGCGTGCAGGACCGAATGGAACTGGCAGCGAAACTAGGACTAACCGATACGCAGGTCAAAACCTGGTATCAGAATAGAAGGTCAGTTTTATTTTGCATGTTAAACCCATACGTTTTTATTTCCTTGAGGCATGCATGCTCATTAAACGTGATCGTTTCAGTAGCAGGTTCTCACTAATAGGTACAAATAAGCAATAGTGGGTGTCTTAGTAAGTATACACTAGTGTTAAAAACTAAAAGTATGTCTAAACTTTGATTGAATGCTTACAATAGATGCTTTTTGATAAATAGGTAATACGAACTTTGAGTATTCTCTTAATATCGTTGTCGTGTTTCTCATTTTAAAGATTTACATTATACTCACAATTTAGGTATTTAACATCTGAAGGTACCAACAAAAAGTTACAGTTACATGTGCTTATTACTCGTCGCACCAGTTTTACAGAGTCAAAACAGTTAATTAATTTAGTCGAAACCAAATGTCAATGGAGGATAACAATATACCTATATAGTGGGGAACTATAGAAGTTTTTATCTCTCTACTCGACTTATACCACTTTTAAGTAGGCATAGGATTTTATTGTTTTTGAACAACATGAACCAGTGTGGTTTGGCGTTGAAACAATCTGTACACATTCGCCTTTTTCAGATCATTTTAACTACAAATATACTTAGACAAACTGTGTATGTGTGAGTTTAGCATTGCTAATAATGCGATAAATTGTATAAGGAAATTAACAAAATACGTGTTGTTATTTCGTTGAATATACCTAATCAGGTTCGCAATGAACTCGATTAGGTTACTAACAAAAGTATCTACATATTAACCAAGTATACATATTAATTAAAAAATAAGTATCAATGTCGTTTAAACGTGAACCCTATTCATTAATAGGTATACACAGACATACATACATAGAGAGGGGCTAGTGGCTAATAATATCAGCCGCAGCCGCACGTTTCGATCTAAGATTAAGCAACGCTTACCAAAGTCTGTCTTTAGATGGGTGAATTAAGACTCCGTACCTCGGAAAGCAAGTTAAGCTGTTGGTCCCTGGTGTTAGGTACATGGAGATCTGTGATAGTCGTTACGAGTAGTCAGAGCCCCGAACGTCTGGTAACCAGTGTAACCAAGGGGAATAAGTAAGGGGTATTGAGCTACCCAGCTACTGGGCTGTGGAGGTTGGATTGGCTGTTGCTTGCAGTGAAGCACTGGTATTCAGCTTAATCCGGTTAGACTGGAAGCCGACCCCAACATAGTTGGAAAAAAGCTAGGCACATAACGATGATGACATGCGTACATAATATTGGTTATTTTTTTCCATAGGGATTGATAAAACTACAGAACGCCACCTACAATACCTACTACCCTAACACACTCCTGAATAGACATGAACAAAAAAAGACACACAGAAGATTGTTTAATAGGACACAGGTATCTACTATCAGCGCCTACTACAGTCCCACTTCTATCAAAGTGCCTATTTATGTACAGATTGAAATTAAAAATGTTTCTTGTTCGAATATAGGAAGAGTAACGAAAACAATTAACTCATAATTTATTTTTACCCGACTGCGGTGAGGCTCGAAAGGAGGGTAATGTTTAAACTTTTGTGGTCCAAATTACAAGCGATGTACATATATGTAGTACGTACTGGTAAAAATCTCTTTACTGTTAATTAATTTAAAAAAATAGAATGTGACGGTAATATATTTAAACATTGATGGTCCAATAAATGCAGTCCACAACCCACTTCAACCATTTTCATCAGGCAGACTTACAGGTAAAGCATTCCTTTATTGACTATGCTTGGTGAAATAAATATAAGCTCAGTATGAACTTATATTTATTTCACCAAGCTTTTTCTAGGTCCTATATTTAAGATTTTTATTATTTAGATACACCATAACAGATTCCTTTCGGCCTTATTTAAATTAGGTAGTCAATTATTTTTATATTTCTGAAATTCTCCAAAAAACCTGAGATGATGAACTATGCCAAACACTCTTCTCTTTGGTCTTTGGCCTCTAACTTTTTGGCACGAATCCTAGAGTAGTTGCAAATAACGACCAAAAACACTGTTATTTTGCATAATGCTGTCACTAAATGCTAGTAACTTGGGACAAACACCGAAAGAGGTCGTGAGATAGTCGGCTTTCTTCACAAAGCAATGCTGAGTCAGCGGGACCGTCGACATATTACTGCTACTGCCCGAAACTCGGCTCCATCTCCATTTATATAATTATACACGAATTTAACATTTACTTCCTATACTTTTGCAGGTTTAGCAAAAATTTAAAAAGAAATCATTGTAAGTTGTTTCACGGCAAAAGGTTAAAAATAAATACTGACAAATTTTAAACGACAACCATTATACATTTTTTACAAACTCGTTTCACTTCAAGTTCGCAATAAAGCCATGAAAATTATATAACCTTATAAACAGAATTATAGTCACAATTACTTGTCTCTTCTTTACATAATTAAAATTCTGAAGTACTATTATATTTTATACGAAATAATCTCGTAGTACGAAGAAGTTTTGTCTCTGACAGTACAGGAGGCAATTTAAAAAAACAAACGTTTGTAATTAGGGTCTGATCGGCGCCTTCGATGCCTCCTTTACAAAAAACTACGGTAGCTAATAACAAACTGTACTAATTTTCAATTGATTGAATACCTTTCTTTCTAATCAAGATTGTGCCGTATTTAAAACTGAGCAGTTAGTTTTTATGTAAGTAGGTATTATAGAGCATAGAAAAAAACATTCCAGAAAAGCTCTTCACTTATTTTTTTTTGTTGTTAAAAATTTGATTTATTAGTTTTTACATAGTCTTGCTTTACTTTATTAACTATTGATTTGTTTTAAATATTTTCACTTGAATGAATGTCAAGCTTTGTGATTACAAATAAGTATGACAATACAGTGTCAAGTCCTGCGCAGGCGCCGCATGGTGTGGTCACGCCTCCACCGCCGGGTCCTATACCTTTTTGTGGCACTTTTTGTTGATTTTCTATAATTTCGGTTAAACTAATGTTTGGGCTTCGATTTTTCGGTTCGTGAAAGGGTGTGAAATCGTAGTTAATTGACGGATGTAATGGGCTTTTGTGTGCGGTCACTTTCCTTTGGTTTTTGTAGCGGCCGCAACGTGCCCAAATAGAATAGTGCCACTACCTACTAATAATAGGCACCGATTTTCTGGTTCCGGGATACAGAATAAATTATACTAATATATGGATTATTTTTGAACAATGGTTACTCCTAATTTGGAAAAACACAAAGCTTTTTAATAACGACCCAAAGTGAAACAATTAATTTTAATTACCTATTTACAAGACACGCCGTTTGCTTTTTGCTTAATTATAAATAATTACACAGCTACATCACCTACTTGCTTAGTGATTTTCTACAAACTATTTAAATGAAAATCATTATCATTTTGATTATTTGCTGCGATCAGTTTTAATTGGTATTAGATAATTTGTTTCACACATTCGCCAATTTTGTAATAAGTGAGTGGTCGTTGTGTTATGAATTGCATTGCATTATACGCAATTAGATTAGTAATAGGTAGTGTTGTTACGTCGATTTGAAGCTGATAGCAACCTTAGCAATATAAGTGCCCCAGCTGTTGACATTCCCATGAGACAGGTGTAGGAACCGCGAACAATTACTTAAGTACTACAATGTAATGCTTTTCAGGTTAAAGTCTGTTAGTTGTATCACTGCACTTTATAAGCTAACAAGTTCAATTCTAAGGAAATTACTAAGTACCTACGCAGGAAAGTGTTTATTTCTATATGAGTTCCGGAAGAAATAAATAAAATAATGAAAAAAACATTTATTTAAGGGGCCGTGCATAAAATTCGCTCGCTGGAGTTTAGGTAACATCATTGCGATGCAATATTTGTGTGTACGGTTCACGAACACACGCGTAAAGCTCGAGCGTAGTGATCGCTTAAACTATTTTATTATTTTATATTATATTTTGAGTTTCTAAGGAAATTAAGACGGTTGAGAAATAAATCTCCGAAATTTTTGTGTATACATATTTGTTTACTATGTTGGTAGGTACACATGTTAAAGTACACAAGTTAAAAAATAGTACGAATATATAATAAACTGAAGATTAATATGCTACTTTTAAAATTTCTTAAAAGTGATTCAAACAATAGAAAAAAAAATACTGATTAGTCTTGAAATTTCCGGAAAGTAACGACATTGATTTTGTTTTTCCGTATGTTGTAGTAAAAATTAAAAAAGTGGTTCCCTCACGTACAAGTGGAAACAAAAAAATCTATTGTAGTTTCTTGTAACTAAATGATCAAACGTCAGTCTCGCGTCATTTTTTGGAAAACATGTGGGTGAATTTTAGTGATTTTCCATGAATACGTCATTTATTTCCAAAATTTAATTCCTCAACATGCAAAGCAAGGAAGTCGTCTTTTCAAATCGCAAATAGGATTGTATAAATTCTTCTTGTCTTTCTCACAAATAATGATTACAGTTGATCAAAATCAGTCGATTTCAGGCACGGCCCCTTAAGAGATATCAGAGGGTTGGTTACAGAAATACTTATAAACTATTTTAGTAAAACTACACTCGAAACAGAACAAGAAAACTTTAAATTAATCTTGCCTCACCAGTAGTCGCATAAGGTATTGAGCTTAAAGCTGTGACCAATGTGACCATAGACACCATAAGGCAGAATCTTATAGGTACTAGTGTCGTATTAACCCTCTCTGAAAACTTTCTGAAAGTATTTCTCGCTTCTGATACAATGTAACTGTAACCCATCCTGCGCACCTCCGCACCGTGTGACTGTCGGCACTAGGCTCCATCACAAAGGCTGCAAGTCACCGACGGACCGGCGCCGGCGCCGCTCCACACCTCTTATTAATCACCACACCGCCGACAATCTTCCTCTACCGGCCACTGGTGTGTGTTTACTTAATTGTTTTCAAATAGCTTCCTAAGTTTGTGAATTGCATCTGTGATGCTCTATTTAGAGTTAACGACGAACTAGTTTAATTTGCGAACTGCAATTAAGTACTTGAATCTGTTTTACCTGGTAAATTCTAAATATGCATTCTTCGAGGAAAATATGGTTACATTCCTATCGCTTAGAAATTCCTCCCGTGAGAAAAACCTTAAATATTTTCCTCAATACCTACATAAACAAGCAATACCAAATTATTCCAAAATGACATTTTTATACCGAACCAAACAAACCTAGGTATCTAACCTCCAATAGATTGATTCACAGCATGATTCATCAATAGTTATAATATTTTGTCGGAACGATCGTGAATTCACAATAAGCCGGGGGCCGCGAACAAAATGTCGTTTATCGGCGTTTAGTCGTCGAAACGTGTAATCCATCGCGATTACCTACTGACGTATTCTGTAATGACGCTCGTAACAACACCTACCTGTGTTGCGACTAGTTCGGTCGCACGACTGTGTCTGTTATTAAGCCGAGTCGTAATGTTCGATGGAATTGTGTAGCTGACGACTTTATTGATTTAAAAGTACGAAACTATGTCTTGTTTAAGGGAAAGCAGATTTCAGTGAGTTCTAATTCCTTCTACAGCATTGATATATTGCATTGCTTAGATTATGAAGAAAATACGCATACGCCTTTAAGGCTAAACGTTCTGGTTTCAATAGTAGATTGAATGGTTGTAGAGACGCAAACAAAAAGTTTGTTATTCGGGAAAGTCGTCAGAGCTCAACTAAATAACTTCTCAAATGTGCAAAAATAAATTCTAAAACTTCCAAGGTTTGGATAATTTAGTCACATTATTGCTTAAAGCCCGTGCACACCAACGACAAGACTGTCCATTTTCCCATATGGAAACTGAAACGTACGCGTAAGTGTGAATATTCGTTAGAGACTAAACGGTTAACGTTTCTCGTAAATTCGTATCATTTGTATAAACGCTGCCGATCACCCAGGCTACGTGGGAGCCTCGGCTCACACCACATGAAATACTGGATACGCATGACTACTGATTTTGTTCGAAATTCTGGTTTTGTACGTGTAGCGATGATACTACCTATATTGACAGAAAAAAAGAGGATATGATCACAGAGAAAAGATTCAGTGGCGAAAAGTTTAGTAAAAGAATTTGTATATGTTTGACTCAATTCGTGCAAATTTATTGATCTACGTTTAAATTACATCTGTAGAATATAAATTGAACTTATGAAGACTGCTGTAAGCATACCCACGAAGGGCAGGATCGACTTTAATATGCAGCAATTTTCTATTATTGCACCATTTAAGTCTCCCTCGTCGATTACAAATCGTACCATACCTAAAGAATCGTTAACAAGTCGATAAGTCGTAAATTACAGTGAACAATCGGAATCGGCGCGTGCTTTTTAAACAATAGATTATTCAATTGATTGATTCTAGCATCGTAAATAGCGGTTGCTTTATTAAAATTCCGTACGTGTGCTTACACATCTCTAATGACATAATGCGCGGGTTCCGCGACTCCGCGTAGCTACCGAGAACCAGACTAATCGGTTATAGCGAACCCTTCCAAATTACACGGCAGAGACACGGGATTCGAAGCAAGGACGCTCCGGTCGCCCGGCTTATCATTTAACCACTAATCATTATACTGCAAATGCCATTTCAGTTTTGGCTGGGTTTTAATAAGCGGATTGCGAGACGGATTATTCGTTCTATAGCAATTTTGCAGTTCTAAGTCTGGCGCATGATGCAATCTGATATTAGTGAACGTTCGAGTTGCAGGAAATGTTTTATTGTATACCTACTTGTTCATTAAAATAAGATTACGTATTTTAGATGTAGCAGACAAATTGCTACATTTGTTATTTCTTCTATTAAATATGGTTCATATTTTTTGTGGGTCGCGCTACGCTAGTGAATAAAAGCAACCAATAGTTAATCGTTTAGACGACCTTTGCTAAGTCATAATTTCAATGGCTCTATAAAATCGTAAATGTCGATAAATAATATTGTAGTTATTAAGTATAATCTACTGCTACCTCTGGTATTCAGTTTTATTTTATTCGTTGGCCTATTCATAACACGTTGATGGCAATTTTATGAGAATTCGGAGTCGCATGCTGTTATTAGAAGACATGACTATTGTACCTGATCTATAGGCTCGTTGTCATCATCACAAAATCTGAATAATTTAAGCAAACGGTAAGTAGTGCGTCTTCGTAGCATCGTCATAGCGGCGTGGCCAAGACATATATATCTACATATTATGTAGATGTAACGGCGTTGTGTGATATTTGTGGAAAAAAAAAAACCTTAATTTTCACCAATATTTTACAAAACAGCTCAGCTGATACTTAGTTGATGTAAAGTGTCGACTGTTAATAGTGTTTAAAGGCGATAATAATAACTTTTTGATAAGTATAGGTAGGTAATTTCTTTGTATGAAATCCCCAAAACTATACAGAATTCAACTCAAACTTAAAGATTAGCTGAAATAGTTAATCTAAAACAGACTTACGACAGCGAAGTGACATAAAGTGTTTTTTTTTTAATTATTAAGCTTTTCCTTGTTCTGTATTAAGTTCTAAAATTTACCTAACTTCATCTTACTTAACATTATTAGAAATATCACATCAAAAAGTTTAGGTACACTATTTATAACAGACAGCAAAAACACGATTCCAAACAAAAATAAATTCAAAATACCCAAGGGTTTTCTCGGCTGAAAATGCAATTCAAAGCGGTTTCAAAACTTTATATTCTTAAGCAATTTATTTACAATTTTTGCAACAATTACTTAAATAATTAAATACATATTACAAGCAAGCCATGACTTCTTCTTTTGAGCCGAATGCAAGCCTAAAAGACATATATTTAAAATAAGTGGGCAAAAGTGGCACTCCTCCAACAAAATTACTCCAGTAGTTTTCCTTAAACCCTACCAAAACCGTCTTAAATGCCACCAAGTACATAGCTGGAGGCTCAAAAATTGTTTCAGATAGACATGTGTCATGTTCACAACAATAAAGGTGCTCAACTTCAAACAATTCCCATGAGAGCGCTCACACAAACATGTTTCTGAAACTTTCTAAGCAGCGTATAAATAACGTTCGATAAAGCTCAAATTGGGCCCGACTATGTGTTAGAGCCTTAAGAGCGTAAGCGGCCGGCGCGCCGCGACTCGTTCCGATCGATGAAAGTGCTCTTTGTTTGCCGGATATACAAGCCGAATTCGCATCACGTCGCCGAAAAACGCAAACTGAGATAAACAACCTCCCCCCCGGAGAGGTCGTAAGCGGGATCGTTTTACCGGACAATTTTCGTCTTTAACGAGAGCTGTTAAGGCCCGTTTTTGGACGGGTCTCCTCGAACAACAATTGAATCAGTTCACGCAGCATCAAATCACTAAACCACTGGGCGGGGCGTACTCAGACTCCACCGGGGGACGGCGAAACAGGGACGGAGGAGAGCCGCTCTCGCCACGCTCCCTCGCGTAAGACAGAGAGGAGCGTATTGTCTGTCGAGAGGTCTCGACTTGAGATGGCAGTCCAAATTTAAGTGCGCTACAAGAGCTTTTTGTTCGTAGCCCGCGGCGGTAATAAAAAGAATAGTGTCACTGAGCAGATTGCCCCTCATTCAGCACTTGACAATTAAATAAGTGCTCTCGAGTGACGTACACTAAGAGCGAGCCGTCATAATAACATGATTAATGAGAACACAGCTTTCTATCGATCATTTGTCAGCTACTGATAATTAAAGTGTAGTATTTAAATTAGGCTCGAGTTTAATACGCCTTAAAGTGTGAACGTTATATTTTAAGCTAAAATGCTCCTATTATAAGGCTGGTTTAGGCATTAGATAAGAATAACTAGACAGATGATACTTAATAATTGGGGTTACAAAAAATAAATTATCAAACGAATGACGAGCAATAAAATATGAACTCCCCTTCATTTGCATTTAATGAAATTAAATGATCCATTTATAGAAATTAATTAACGAGGTGGCCAGTGAAGCGTCTGGTTGTGCGAGGCTAACAATGGGCGCACACTACGCGACTAATAATAGCAATGATAATGCGACGACTCCCTACGAATTAATAAAAAGCTCACTCGACGACAATAACCAACCACTTTGGAACTAATCGAGTACCCCCACAACGAAACTATATTAAATTTTGAAATGGGGATACGTTTGTTTGTTTGATGAGCGCGGAAAATAAATGCGAATAGCAGAAATAGATATCTATTCTTATTTAATTATAATTATGGTTAATGCTTTGTTGAATTTATCACAATAGTAAATGGCTGATGTAAAAATAACTAATTGATTCCGAAAACTATTTGAATCAAACCACTGAAAGTCATTTTAAGAAAAAAGAAAATTTTACACTTAGTAAGTAGGTTTTTAATTTAAACAAAGAAATTATCCGTTATGAAAACATCGATTGATTTCAAGGCTTCTGGTTAGTGAAAAAGGTACAGCCAATTCGGTACATACTACTACGATTGCAAATTAAAATGTTATTGATGTCGACAAAATGAAAGTCTTTCAAAGTCCTATAGAATTTAGATCACGATTCTTTAGAAGTATACAACCATTAAACTTTTTGCTAAATAGCATTGTGGGACAGAGCAGTTGTAAACTAAAGTAATAACCGTGAGTATTGTAGCGTAATTTATACGCGCTTACCCTTTTCCAACTGAATCAAATAAATCAAATTAAAGTACTCGACCACGCTTCGGCGACTCTACTAGTGCCCAAGACGTTTTGTCAAATTTATTATTTTATTTACATTTTTTTTATTAGTTTTACCACTGCGGTATCTCCATTGTACTCTCGAGTGCACTGTGACAAATTTGATGACGATTGGGGTCACAACGCGTGATCTATCGCCGTAGGGTCCGTAAACGGCAGTTCACAGAATTTTAGAGTCGATTTAAGTTTGTAATGTGACATAAATCGTTTCTCTGTACTTGTGGGATTCTCATAACGATTTATCTCGATTTCAAATGGACTGTAAACTTTTTATCAATCGTACTTTTTGCTATTGAATTTCTTTTTGTTACTTGAGTTCTTATAGCTATTATAGTGGTTATTATGTTCGAAGATTTACATTTTTTTATCTGCTGTTCGCGAGTATTATAGTAGAATTACATAACAAATATAAATACCTAGGTATACTAAAACTGCTTTAGGAACTGATTTGCATCAAATCCTCAACGTCGAGCGATGATTTGGACATTCGGAAGAGTCCCTTGACACGATTTTTCTCAAGTAATAGCGTACCTTACATGTAACTACACTGCACCAACCCAGCACATATTTTGATTTTTTACTAGGCAGCTCTATGACCTCTTACCTGATATGATAGATTAGTATGGCTAATACTAAACATTTCTCGAAGTTATCGATCGAATTTGCGGAAAACACGACACTTAATTCACTGTCTTTTTTTCTTTCACCAGGACAAAATGGAAGCGACAAACGGCGGTAGGCCTAGAACTTCTAGCTGAAGCAGGCAACTATGCTGCCTTCCAGCGGCTGTACGGTGGCTACTGGCCAGGCGTGCCGGCGTACCCCGCGCAACCTGCGCCTGCGGCTGCAGACCTATATTACCGGCAAGCCGCAGCCACCGCCGCAGCAGCTGCGTCAGCAAGCGCTAACACGCTACAGAAGCCATTACCTTATCGGTGAGTTACGATTGTATGCATCTAGTATTGCTGCAGGATTTAGTTATATCATTATTAATGGTATTTATCATTGTTTATCTGCTACCTATGTTATTTATCTAAACACAGCAATCCTACAACTATGCCGTTTTTTGTTACCAGATTATACCCTGGTGCGCCACTAGGAGGCGTCCCGCCTCTAGGTCTGGGCTTACCAGGGCCGTCGGCACATCTGGGCTCACTGGGTGCGCCAGCGCTAGGAGCCTTGGGCTACTATGCCCACGCGCGACGAACACCCTCGCCTGACCTCGACCCTGGCAGTCCTGCGCCCCCGCACCGCTCGCCCCCCGACACCCCTGCTGACAGGCGATCTGATGACGAAGACGACGATGAGCCCATACACGTATAATGTGAACAAACCCTTACACATGACAAGTGAAAAATTCCATCCAAAGTGATAATGACATTTCAAAAACAAAAGTGAAATCTAAAACAAAGTGATAAACTCTACATATTAAGTAGACAAGTGCTTTGGATAATTAGAAAGAAGCCATTTACCGGTCAACTTACATATTTGGTTATGGTTTTTGACTCGGTTTTCGTCCGCTGCACTGTTGTTTTGCACGAGAATTTCTTGTTCGAATATTACATTTCGAATATTCTTTCCTTGAGACGGACATTGCTGTCCGAGATATGTGATATTATAAGCCCAGATTTGATATTAAGAACGTGTAAAATATAATTGATGTCGTGTTAACTACTTATTGATAAACTAGTGGTTAGACAAAGCTTTGTAAGTTAAAATAGTAAATAAATAGTTTGGAATTCAAACATTCCGCTATCGATTAATTTGAATGTAAGAAATGTTCCACAAGGTTTGCTTCGGTGTTGCATCTTCGTGATAAATAAATTGTATCCATTGATTGAATAATTATAAATAACATCAGTGATCTACGATTGCCAATTCTCGATCTCAACTCAAGGATTGTCTCATGTTCTAACGAGTAATCCGTTTCACAACATAAACCCGCGTTTTCATAGCTTATCTTGCAGAATTACATATATAAATAGAATTGTGTTAAATTATTTATATATTTTTTGTATTAAATTATCAAGAAAAAGTGTTTTTATTCCATTAAATTTATTTGTCATACAAAGAATTTTAGTCGAGTACCTACCCACGTTTTATGGATACCCGTCGACTGAATAAAATTTTAAAGTTTCTATTAATTTTGTAACAAATAAAAAAAGAATTGGCATTCGTTGGTGATAAACAAATTAATCTCATTTTGAGTGATTATTACGAGTGTATTATTATGATGTAGCACTGAAGTGCACTGTACAGTATCTTGTGACTCGGAACACCAGTCGACAACATTGTGCAAACATGCTGTATATTATAATATAACTATTCAGATACGATGTATGTATTATTAGTATTAAATACACAACTTAAAGTATTAAATGTATGTAATAAAGTACCTAATGCTATAATAGTAATAACACAGCGATGTACTTAGCAATCCGAGATGTGGCATTTTATGTCCCATAGATTTTGTGGTGTTTTGTAATTAAAATGTTGTCAATTAAAAATAGAGATTGTTTTTCTATTGTCACACCTTTTACATAAATATTTGCTTACGAGTATGTATTACGATGACGTTTATATTTGGCAGATTTTCATTTTGTTTACGAAATTAAAGAAAAATGCACTCTATTCATTGGTTTCAATCCATGATATCAATGTAACATCAAGAAAATTTCAATTTCAAATTTGATTTTTTTGTTAGATTTCAAATAGAACATGGATTCCAAAATAGGTTTTCTAAGTAGCAATATTTTACTCAAGCAACAAACGTGTACAATACTTACATATCTACTTACATGCGAATAGGAATCGATTACCTACAATTTCGCGACGTCTTTAGTTTAGGTGATCACGTGAGTCCAAATTGTAGTTGTGTTGTGCCTGAATGTCGCCACATGGCGCGCTTGAGATTTGTGTTACTAATGACCGGATGCGCCTTACAAATATGTATACAACGGCATTAATACTACCAACACTAGTATGAAATGATATTTCAATGAACAAGTTTAACAGTTGAAAAAGAAATAGAGTTGCCTTTCGACCTATTAAGTTCATGCAAAATTGCTCGAGCAAACAGAGGCAAACGAGGTTAAAGTAAAGATTAATTAGAAGTACTATATAAAAGCAAATTTAATACATTCCCGTGGCACTTTACCAGTTGTAACGAACACCTAGCGGGCAGCCACGCGGCGTGGAGCTAACTCCGTTTTGTCACGCCATCGGCTCAGACTCGGTTAATAGGCCCGTGTTAAATTGTGTGTGCTATCTCCATTTGCAACTGCTCCATTAGGGCTGTTACGAATATGAGCCTATATACGAGTCTAGCTATGTGCATCGTCCTGATTGCACGCCATGTAACTTTATGTCTGCTAATAAAAGTGTTTATATGTACGACAATTTATTAGCTTGCTTGTTTAGTTTTTTGCTGCTAATGCCAACTTTTCACCGACTTTGGACATCCCTATTGTGGTAGGTACACTTCTTTTGTTTTTCGACGCCATTCTTCCACGGTACTTTGTGTTTTTATTATTTTGACATTTAACATGACGGACTCGTCAGAAATTGAAACAATTATAAAGTCGTAGAGTACGGGGTGCGTCACGGGCACGTCACGGCCGTCACGCCAGATTCGCGTTTTATAAAACAACTTGTCCTCGGTCGCATTTACACAATCGGCCCTCAGGAAAACTTTTCTTTGATTTCCTTCGAAACATTTTTAGCGGGCATAAAACCTATTTAAAAAGCAATCAGTCAGAGGCCGCTGATTGCCCACGGGGCACGCCACCGACCGTGTTCACAAAACGGAGCAATTAACAGCACCCCTCCCCCCACCACTGCACACCCCAGTGTTTCCTCCTGCACAGATCTAATCGCAAAACGACCGTTTTCTAGAATCGCCTCGACAAAGCATTGCGTGCTTCAGCGCGTTGGGGTAACGCAGTGACCACGATCAACAACCATGTAACTTTGAATATACAAATATATTTTACTTGATGCCTTGATGGTCATCATAACTTATTGGGAACGATAGAATCATAGCCACCTGTATTGTGGGGGGCATTTAAGAAATATCTAATTAGCTATTCACAACGCATGCAACTTAACAGCTTAGCTTTTAATTTACTTGACTGCTTTTAACGATCCAAATAACTAGATTCAACCAACCGAATGGCTTTAAAAGAGTTTTAAGTTATGGTTAAATCTTGCATGTGCGTCTATAATGCGACTCTAAGTGCGTAAAAGAGAGTGCACATAAACATACAAACATGATTATACTCGTCTTTGTTTCATTCTCAATGAGATAGGTTTACTTGTAGTACGGTTCAGTTATGTCCCCTTCGCCTTACATATTTCACAGCATAAAACTGAACGCCTGCTCCCGTGTAACGCGCACCTGTCAGTTGTCTGTCAAATATCTTCATTGGTTTTTTATGTCACCTAATGGCGTCATCTTTTTCCTTTATGTTTTAATATTTTGTGTTGTGTTGTGAAAATACTGTTCCAAATAGCATAAAAATGGGAAAAAGGAATTCACTAGACAAAATTAGAATATAAAAACGACTGAGAGATCTCTCAGTCGTATAAATGCTACTTGCTAGAACTTGATTCAAGTCACGAAGAAGGTAAGAAGATGTCAAAAATGGCCGCTTTTATGCTGTTTTCTGTAACTGTTTTATAAGTAAACTGATTCAAGAACTTGCCTGACTATAGCAAATCAAGACCCTGTGTGCGTAATATCGCTAGTGAATATGAAAACATAGGGTGCGCTTTGTGTTTTTTTGCGTTATGCACGTGCTAGTGTGCTTGCAACCTACAAGTGCATGCCTGACCTGTGGGACGTTCTGCGGGAACGTACGTGGTCAACAATGGCAGTATTGGCAGTGAATAGCCCAACCTGTGGAGTGTTTGGAAACGCATTTGTGATGAAAAATGGCTATACAGTGAGCAACTTGCCTAGAACCTGTGGGGCGTTCTGCGGGAGCGCACGTGGTTACAATGGCTATGTTGTGATTTAAGCAATCTGTGGGGTGTTCTTTAGGGACACACGTGGTTGACTTTTTTCTTATAACCTTCAAGGGAAGTTCTGTGGGAACTTACATGGTTATATGGTACAATGTTTGTTGCCTTTACAGCATGGACTGTTTTCTCCAGACACTGTAATAAATTCATTAGAACAATTCATCTGAAATGAATGGAAAAAACAAAAAATATTCTCCGGAGTTCATAGAAAATCTTCAAACTAAAGTTGTATTATGCAGATTCTAGTTAGTAAATGGAATGATTGAAGAACAGGTACCTCTGGAAAGACATAAGATGATCAGATTCACAAAATGCTAGATGTGGATTCTCAACTGGAGAAATCAGGAAAAGATTAACCAAAATAGATAACCCAGGTAATACTTACTAAAAAGCTTAACAAAATATTATGTAAGCATAGAGAAGATAAAGACAACATCAGGGCGTCATCACCCTGCCTTGTATTGAGTCAGACTTTCAAATGTGTCTAGATACTCCGGAGCATAAAAGTTACAAAGTTGAGTGATACTTTAAGGTATGATATATATGTGTACATACAGAGGGACTTATTTTCCCTGCTAGTAACAGTCATAAAGACATCAAGCGTTTTCTGCCTCATTCTGAGTCAGAAACATACTTGTTTGGTGAAGACCCGATACTTCCCAATAAAGCAGTTTTTAACTGGTGGAGGCAACATCACTCCAAAAATGAAAAAAGGGGGGGGGGGGAGGCCTCGTCTGAGACACCAGTGGTAGAGAGAACATGAGAAGACCGGAGGATTCATCTGCGCTGCAAAATATACCCACAGGTGGGTATTTTAAAAATTAATTTATGTGATTAAAAACTAATCATCACTACTATTTGTGGTTATTATTTTTAAAAAGATTGTAACTATACAACTTTATTTCATACTAAACCACACCAAAGTTACTCTTCATTGAAAGAAAAACTCTCCAAAGAAGAATCTTTTCAGATAATATCTGTAATTTATAAATACTTTCTGAGCAATAGAAATTGGTCAGACTACTAAAGCTTAGTTAACCAGTCTTTTATTGGTAAAAAGCCCATTGGAAACTTTTCATTAATTTCTAAATTAAAGAAGTTGAAGACTTTTGTTAAAACAAAACATTTGAAATGAAAAGTCTACCGCACAATAAGCGATACTAAACAGAAAAATGACTTTTTGATAGAGGCAGTTTTTTAAACAGGCTTAGTATTGCCTGGTCAATATTTATACATATAAAACATTATATACCTACTGTTCAATGGAAATGGCAACAATTAATTGTTTTATGTTTTTTGGGTTAATATATTATCAAAATTTACAAGAAATGTGGAAGATACATGCTAAATAGAGAGGATATAATATATCACTTTGTTTATTCAGAATTTCTGCTAAGAAATCAGTTAACTGTAGATAAACAAGGAAAAACAAGATTCATAACTAACAAACTAAATAAGTCTTATAAGTTTGTAAAGAAAAATCATGTCAAGTCAGCTATAGTCAAATTCCACATTCAGATGAATGGAAATTTTACATCCACTTGCTGACACCTATTGAATATCTTGTCTTTTATTAAGTTAACAATTAGAATGAATTATTATGGAATAGATACTACCATGAATACTGCATGTTTAAACAAGACCTTGAACGGTAGTTCAAAAACACAGTCAGAGTAAAGAATATTTTAAAGTTAGAACATTTATTTTATTTTTGACTGGCGTGTTGGTCTAGTGGTTAGTGACCCTGACTGCTATGCTAGAGGTTGTGGGTTTGATTCCCCCCCAGGATAATGTTTTTTGTGATTAGCACAATCATTTGTTCTGTGTCTGGGTATAATTTATCCCTAATATGTATTTATTTAGAAATATTTATGTATTTTTATCAGCTGTTTAGTACCCATAACGCAAACTCTGCTTAGTGTGTAACTAAGTGGCGTTGTGTGAAAGTTGTGGAATATT
The DNA here is from genome assembly GCA_921972225.1 of Euplexia lucipara. Taxonomy (NCBI): domain Eukaryota; kingdom Metazoa; phylum Arthropoda; class Insecta; order Lepidoptera; family Noctuidae; genus Euplexia; species Euplexia lucipara. Next base: position 17,116,874 of record OV179145.1, on the reverse strand, counting down.
TATTTATTTACAAATGCCTTTTCCACAAGGTAATTTCCAAGAGGTTATGGGTTATGGAGGCATGTAAGCAATGGACTGAGAATGAAGCTAAGCTTCAAATTATTATTTTTTTTATATTCAATTGCTGCCTACTTAGTCTGTAATGCCTTGCCAGACACCCAACAGATAGTGAAATCTGATAGAGAATGTATTATATGACTACAATATCATACAATTGATTGGGAGGAGTTCAATATCCTACCTATCTAAGTATATAAAATTACTAAAAATAATTGGCAGGGTGGGATGAAAACCAAAGGGTTTTTTGTTTTTGGTTTCTACATGACTACATTTTAATTAATAGCTTTTTGAATCTAGAAGAGAAGTAAACATTACAAAATGACTAAAAAGTAATACAAAAGATTACATATTTATTTGGCGAAACACCAATTAATTTGTGTACTTCCCAGATCACCACAAAAGTTCCAAAGTACATGCTTTCTTTTTTTTGCATTGGTCTCAATCATAAGAATTAAGTTTTATGATCTCTCTCCGCTCTCTTTGTACTCAAAACTATAAAAAGGATAATTAAAGACAAAAGCACGAGGTACTGTTTGTACTTCATCTGTTGATCACTCAAACCATGGTTGTCAATATTTCAGAGATTGTTGATACAGGTCCCTGAGACATTTTAACCCTTTAATTATCTCCTTGGCACTATCATTCTAGATTGTTACATGTCCTTCACAGGAAATTGAAATAAGCGCCAAGCATAGGTATAACAGACCGAAAAGTAGTCCATATTGGACCGTAAAGTTAGTTGTACAAAATAAAATGATTTTATTTTGATTTATTTATTTTTAAAAGTATAGAATACTCTTGATTATCCACCTTAATAACTTTAAAATAATAACTTAAAGAGTTATATGGGCTGTTTACAATACGCTGATTTATTACTCTTAATACAAGTGATCTCTTACAAACAACCGTTGAAGAATATTGTCATTTGGAGTATGAATAAGCAATTGAAAATTCATTATGTTAACTGTAAATTGTAGCAGTACCAAGCCTACCATAACTCATGCTGTTAAATATCATAATGAGACTCCAGGAAGGAGTTTTTTCCTATGAAAGTTTAGTTTATATTTGATCTGCTCTAGCCTTGATAAAATAGGACCGCATAAGAGGATAAAATGAAAAGACTATTTAAAGGCTTCATAATAAGACCTCTTAAACCTAGATATTCTTGGGATGTTTTTTCATGTTTACTTAACTATATTTTAAATAATTACATGCAACAAGGTGATTTATACTTTGTTACCAAGAAGGTTTTTTGAGTCTACTCACGATAGCTACAGGTCAAAGGATGATAACAATCTCCATTATAAATATAGAGTGATCCATCCAATTAGATTCAGGTAATCATAATTGAAATCCATAAGCATAATAATTATCAAGATTAATAAGTTAGAAACTGTAAGTAATAACCAAATATCCAAACTTTATTTTATTTTACAAAAAAAAAAAAAAAAAAAATATCAGCTAATACAATTGATATGATGATGCAATAACAATAAATTAGGAGATGGATAATTACAAGTTTTTTCTGTTTTTTGTTAACTGCTTTACAAAACATTGTAACAAAAACACTGAATTGTAACCTCCAGTATCAGCCGTTGGACTACCAGAGCTATGGAAGAGAGAGTGAACTTAATATTAGCGCGTTTTTTCAAGATTCATTACATTCATCACTTATGTAAGAACTTCAGCCGGTAAGGGGGTTTTTTAATATCGAGTTTTTTATAAGTTATCCATGTGAACTGAAGGGTTAACCATTCCTTCCTAAATTTCCAAATGGACATATTAAGAATAGACATTTTCTATTTTAGTTATGACGATTATGATTCTATTTAAATTGTAATTCGATGTTGTGTTTTTTATTTTGATACTTTTGAAAGATTTAAAATAACTCATTGTTATTTTTAATTCTTTATTAATTATTGATTGCTTTTACAACTTGTCTTTAAACATCTACAAGTAAACCTATCTCATTGAGAATGAAACAAAGACGAGTATAATTGAATAGTCAAACGAACTTACCTGTAAGTGAAGTTCGACGGTAATTATACGAAGTCTTTGTTTCATTCGAAAATGAGAAGAGTCCCACCCGACCCAAACAATTCATGCTATCTAAATACAATTTTGAGCATGGACCCCACGTTGTAAAACCAATCATTTGCTGTGAACTTAATGAAGATATTTGACAGACAACTGACAGGTGCGCGTTACACGGGAGCAGGCGTTCAGTTTTATGCTGTGAAATATGTAAGGCGAAGGGGACATAACTGAACCGTACTACAAGTAAACCTATCTCATTTTCGAATGAAACAAAGACTTCGTATAATTACCGTCGAACTTCACTTACAGGTAAGTTCGTTTGACTATTCAATTATTAATGCTAGCTGAAAAAAACTTAATTTTACAGTTCAACTGTTTACTCAAACCTTTTTAATTTACATAATCGTTTACGGCAAAAAGTAGGAGCTGATATAATAACAGGGTATAAATGCAAAGTATATTTATTACACATATTTACGTAGGAACAACGCGTTACATAAAAACTAGGCTGGATCACGCCACGCCAATAGCCACTCGTGCCATATTAATATTTATGTTGTTTAAACGATGTTTAATCACAACAGACACGAAGACTTTTTGCTGTCAGTTATAGTGAAATAAATATTTTCTAATTGAAATCAATACCTTACTAAAGACAAGAAATCACATACTCAGTGATGATTCGACTACAATGTTGGTAAGTAAAAGATTATTCTTATATCATGTACTTATCTAAAATATTGTGTGAATATAACAAGTATAAATAACATAATGACCCTTAAAAAGACAAAAATAATTATACAAATAAATGTTTATTACCACATAATTTAATTAGAAAACATTAACCGAACCAGAATGTCGTGTCATAAAACATATAATTTAATTGGCATTTAACTTATCCCTTTATCTGTTCTTCTATCTCAGAAGGTATTCTGTTATGAGTAGGAACAAAAAACATGACGCTATGGTCAGTTTACTTAAACGACTTCCTCGCGTTGCATTGTTGCCGTTAAAAGATTGTTTAATTGAGTGAGTTATTGCTGATGCTTCCTCAATTCGCGTAATATTCAACATTTTATTGCTGTTCGCCTAGTAATGTTTCCTGCGCTTTCGGTAAGTACCTATCTACCCGTTTTAACAAAGCAAAATACGTTTCACTTAAGATGCATTGCGATCGTTAACTATAATGCGCGATAATGAACGAGTGCTAGTCATTCTGAGAACTATATTTACAGATTAATTCTTAAAATGGCTGTATTGGCCCGGATACATCAGAATGGCTCAGTAAAGTGCCAATTTTGGGTAATCCTCGGTAACCACTAAGTATTACATTTGTGTTTATGAATGTATGAAGTTATCTAGTATAAGGGGTATAAGGAACTATAACTATGCTACTTACATCTGTTCGGTAACAATTGCACTTACGTACCTACACTTTTCAATTGCACCTTTCTGACAACTGTACAGATTTGTGAAATGATAAGAATCTGCTTAATGCCGCCTTACTGAATTAACCGTATGTACAGTTTTTAGCCAGAAACTCGGCGTCTTCTATAGGTCCCTGTAAGTAAACTAAAATAGCTCAATTAAAATACTGAAACCTCTTTAGCAAACAGTGTTCCATATTGTTCCGTATTGCGAAGGAGGCATTAAAGCATTTAACGAGTGTTTAGCACTAAATCAATGGGCAACGAGCACGCCGGCGGCGGCGGCGGCGCCCGCGCCGTTGCGTTGTAGATCTCTATCTGCTTCCGTCGCTACCACCACTCGTAATTACTGATTACAAGCGATTTTAGGCTTTTTGTCCAGCGAGCCGACTACACACAAATATTATAATACTATATGACTCACGTGTTCATGTTAATTTAAATAAAAAACACTTCGCCGTTGACACTTAAGGGCTGGAAGCAATCGATTATAAACTGCTTTGTTGAGTCAAGGTCGCAAATGTCATTTGTAAGCAAAAACTATCCAAATTAAGTCCATCATACTGTATGCAAAAGCCAGTCTTTCTTCAAATAGACTTCAATATTAAATGCGAAACGATTTATCAACACTTAGGTAAACATTGCTACTGTTAAAAAATACCTACCTACATTTCCTCGAATTCAAATGTTTCCGAATGTCTAGTCTATGAATTGTTGTATGGTGTTTAAAAATGTCGTGTCAAGCTCTTATCTAGACATGGCGAAGTCAAACATACAACGATTACTGTGTACTTATGCCAGCATTAGTTCGGTGTAACTGTATTTGTGATCGATGTAGGATAAAGGGCTGCAACGTTTTTATTGGGACAGGAAAGCGATAGAGTGTACAAACACAAGTTAGTTTGAGCAGTGAAGTGTTCTACATCAACAATTTTTATGGAAAACAAAAGTGAAACACGAACAACTTATGTAATGTGCTCCATTGTAAGCAATTTTGGTAAAATATCACGCCACTTTTTTCTATGTATTGCGATTCTAACATGTAGCATTTGTTCCTGGACCTTTAATTAAAAGCACCAAATCTTAATTAATGATTTAAGCAACTTAGTAGATTAGATTGTTCCACTACCTCCAGTTGCCGACAATATTTACTTAAAAATTGCCCGTGTAAACGTAGCCTAAGTTATATCTAGATCTATGAGCACTCATTTATTGACAGTGGGAAAATACATATATTCTTTATGTATTTCCTGCGGAATGCGGATGTTTGTTTACGATGCAACACTTATGTTATCATGTCTATTTAATAGAGCCTGAAGAATTGCAGCCGTGTTGTCTAACTTTTTGTTTTCACTTGCTTTATGAAGACGTCATTTATTGGACATTGTAAGTTATACAGATGTAATCAATTCCGTAAATATTGCTTTAATTTTTTTTTTCTTGAGAACCTCTCATTTATGTGATTTTTGACTAAAATACTCATTTCAAATCCTCAAGGGGCTTGTGACGGGTCGATCGAGGGTTGAACTACGCTTGCCTAGGTCGGTCTGAGGAGTGGTGACCATTTATTGCATACTATCAGATGTCCCGCGGTTTCACCCGCGAAGATGCCGTTCCCGTGGGAATACAGGGATAAAAAAGTAGCTTATGTGTTATCCATAATATATATAATCCAGGGTGTCAGGTAACTCCATGCCAAATTTTATTAAAATCCATTTAGTAGTTTTGACGTGAAAGAGTAACATCCATCCATCCATCCATCCATCCATCCATCCATCCATCCATCCATCCATCCATACATACATCCATCCATCCATCCTCACAAACTTTCGCGTTTATAATATTAGTAGGATCAAGACCTCTCCAGCATAATGTGGATCTTTGACTGTTCTTACGAGTTTTCAAAACCCAGAAAATCTGATAGCCCGTGTAATCAAGTGAAGTGGCATATAGTATTGAGTATCAGGTAAGACTGGAAGCCCACCCCAACAGAGTTGGGTAAAGGCAGATGAAGACTGGTCTCATATCGGCTTGTCGTAGCAACTGAGTAATTAATTCCCAAGATCAACAGATAGAAACCAAATCCGCGTCTACCCCTTTAATAACTCTTCGTAACCGTAAACATTAAGTCTAACCGTACTTTTACGCACTTTAAAAAAAAGTAAGGTGTGATATAAAGAGTAACGACATGTGAAAGTGGCACCACCACATTTCAGGCCCGCACCGCTAAGGGATATTAAAATATTAATGTATAATACATTAGCATATTAATCAGGCCGGTAACGTAAACGCAGCTAATGGGCTCCATTAAAACAGTAGAGCGGTTCATATTGTATGCACTTAATGCATTGTTACAATGCAGTGTGTGAATTAACACAGGATCTGCATAACAGGGATGTAGCTAAATGTGTAGCTAAATATCCTTTGTTAGCTAAAGTGCAGTAAGAGTTCCACACTAAACGAGCCATACAATACATGCGTGCATATTTGACTCGTGATGTTGTATTAGAAGATATTTTTAAGGACAAAACAAGTAAGCATACGTCATAAATACATGTGTCATGTATGTCTGTGTGTGTACACATATTATTTTTACATAACACACCAGTTCTTATGAAACACCAGTTGTGTATTAGATACGTTCGCGTCTGCTCAAGTATACAGACCGTACGCATCTAATATACCTACAACTGGTGTTTTATGAGGACAAACGCTAAGTTGAGCTAAACAAATGAGGTTGGTCCCTTAATTAAAGGCCACCACGCAATGCAAACTGACTTCAGTCATCAGTTTTCCATATTTCTCGCATTGCTGGACCGTTTGACAAACGCTTCTTGCGACAAGAAATTGGTGTTTATTATTCTGGTAATACGTTATTACCTAGTTCAGTTATAAAAGTAAAACCTTTAAGTATTGCTTTCTAGATTAACTCAAGGTCTAAGACTTTGGCTTGTAATAAAAAAATGACACATTCACACCTTAAGTTTTTCCATAATTCAAAACGGTTAGTATCGTTAAGTAGGTTCGCAAAAAGATCGTAACAGGCATTAGTAGGTATTACTGTAGATTGGTTTCTTCAAACACACCTCATTCTAGTTGTAATTACAAGCACTCTACAATAATCATTGGATTTAATGGAATCGAATGCAACACCTGTCTCTATCGAACAGAAAAAAATGCGTGTGGATGCACGAATCGTTGTGTTATAAGTACACGAATGGTAATAATGCAAGTGGAACTGTATTCATAAAAGCGTTAACAAATAATAACAGGCTTAACTATGCACAAGACAAAACACTACATGAACTTTGTCAGATTAATACATATATTAGCGACAGGACACAAAAATCCCAACAAAAAAAATACTTACTGCCCAAACAAAAATCACCTACAGAAGCTTTTGGTATCTATGAAACCTCTACTTATGTCAACATAAATTAGTAGAATTTTATGCTTGCATTTTTCCATTTGGAATTTCGGCATGTCGGTGCAGCCCTACGCACCGTAGTGGCTAAGTGCAGCATAAACGCTGTTACATTATAGCATTAATTGATTATAAAGACATTTTATTTGCACGCAATAGTTGTAGTAAGTGGAACAGGAGCGCTCCAGTTAATGATATCACGCCATTAAGATACGTAATTGCACAGACACTGCGATTTGAATAGCAAAGCGGAGCGATTTTTATTTTACACCCGGCGATTCTATCGCTCCGTAATTAACCGTAGCATTTAGTCCCGCCGTAAACGATATGGCCGCGCGTTTGTTACACGAATAAAATCACTATGAATAATAAAATATTAGGCATTACCAAGCACTGTTATACTAATTCATTATTAATTACAATTGTGCGTATCGCAGTGGTTAGCGTTTATAATAACAGTCGTAAGGACTAATAAAAGGTTTCTTTTCATTTTATTACGTTTTCCTTTCGACAACTCACCTTCTGGAATTGATTGAAATCTTATAGGTTAATTGTATATCTACCTCCTTTCTTATGATGAGATTTTTTTTTTGTTAAGTGTGGTTATTGGTTTATGGTACACTCTCGCAATATATAGTAATAAGTACCACAATATTTTTTTTATATTTTAAAATGATTACATTGATAATATTCAAAAACTAAAAATAAGCCAGTTTAATTCACAAGGCGCATGCACACTGCATAGTTATCCATTAAAAACTTCATATCTACCTTTATGGGCTTACATTGTTTTTTTAATTGTCAGTCTGTGTTTCCTTTCATTTCAATCAAAATGATTAACAAAGTGTTGTGTTTAAAACCGCCGTGTGGCCGGTGAGGTCAGGCGCGGGCGGCGGGCGGCGCGGCGCGGTGCGGTGGTGCGCGATACGAGATGGTATCGCGCGACCACTGGGTAATTAGTCGTTTCATTCTAGTCGCGTCGCGTTCTGTCGCGATAACTTACTGCACGCTTTGTATGCACTTTTTTGTAATTAATTTCTGTATTTCGATTGATCCACCGCATATTATTTGTAGATATAACTGTTTATGCAGCCTTACGCAACCAGAACATACAGTTAGTCAGTAACTCGTGTTATTACAAGACCAATTAGTTTCGTTACATTTATATACAGAATGTGTACCATTTATGGCCTTTTATTATTGTGATTGGCTAAGTATCGCGTCACGTCATGCGCTCGCGCAACGTTTTTGACAAGCAAATTGGATAATGCTCGGGAAACGCGGCGTGGCGCATTGTTCTGTCGGAGTCGCGATTGTCAGCGCTGTTTTCGAATTTTAATCTGCCATTTTGTGAAATTATGGAAATGAAATGGACGTTTCGCGGTTAGCTGGGTCCGAACCAGGCCGGTGCACGGCGGCCGCGTGTCATTTTATTGTCTACTATATTAAATTGTTTTTAATAAAGGTTGTAATTGATTCGGTTGTTAAACATGGGATCTAGGTACTTTGAATTCATAAGCACCTTCTCCATAAAAAACGGAATTCGTTTAAGTACCTACTTTTTTTTTATTTCGGCGTGAGTACTAAAACGTTTTTTGGTCTAATTAGCACTTAGGACAAAAATTAACATACAGTCTTCCGACAAACACAATGTAAGTAGGTACGAGTAAGCTTCGAAAAGTTGCAATTGTTTTGCGTATTACGATATCGCTGATATAAAAGCGTGATGTTCTGTAAATATCCATTATGCGGGTAACCTGTGTTGGTAATGAGCGCGCGATATCGTCCGTTTTGTAGCGCGTAATCGCGATGTTATCGCGGCCACCTTCTCTCCCTACGGTCACCCACCCCCTCCATCGGCGGACCGTAGCCCCCTGCGGATTTTATCACCGTTTTTAAACCGCTCATTTGCCACTCACGTCTGTTAAAACCAGACTACTAACATGTTTTTTCTCACACTTTTGCTAGTTTTAATTAAATTATTTTTTGTTGTTTAATTTTACTTAATGAAACAATGATTAAAGAATAGATAATAATAAATAAATAATAAATAATAAATATTCCACAACTTTTCACACAACACCATTTAGTCCCTAGTTAAGCTTGAGAGCTTGTGTTATGGGTACTAAACAGCTGATAGACATACTTATATATTTCTAAATACATACATATAATAGATAAATGACACCCAGACACAGAACAAATGATCGTGCTCATCACACTTACATTTGTCCTGGGTGGGAATCGAACCCACGACCTCCGGCTTAGCAGTCAGGGTCACTAACTACTAGACCAACAGGCCAGTCTTTTAAAATATTTTTTTACGTGACGACAGTTACAAACTATGAACTGATATGTCCGAGTTAACTACTCTTATCATTGTGAAGCTCAATCTATGTATAAATTCCCAAAATAAATTCGCCGACTTTTAGGCATGTATCTAAGGTACATTCACAATTTGCCAGTTATGTTTAATTCCATAATGGGAAGCAAGCCTATCGCCATTCATCGGGTCGGTACAAATCAGACTCCTGGCCGTTAGTGAGAAAATTTAACTGAAAAAAGGCTGTAATACGGCTCAAGCCGCTTAGCAAACACACAACCTTATTATTAACCACTAGACCAACGACAAATTAAGTTTGTAAAATGAAATAACCTGTCAAATTAACGAAAAGCCCACATTTAAGAACTCATTGTTCCTTTAAAAATCGATCAAAGAAATGTAAAAGAACAATGACTCTCCCATAAAAGGTGGTTTAATTATCATACGAACAGGTTTAGTTTTAACTTCACTTTAACACAACGGAATTATGAATAATTAACTTTGATTTTAAGCTTCGTTACTTCTTGTCCGATCTGGCTTTGAAGAAATTCGTAGGTGCTTAAGTATCGAAATGATAAATGATATTTATCATTTAATTACTTTTACCTTTATTTTTATTCTTATGCGGACGATACAGCGCTGGTATTTGCGTCGGACAACTGGGAAGACACTTATCGGCTTGCACAGAAGGGTTTTAACACTGTCACCAAATGGCTTCAAAACAACCTGCTGACTCTAAATATTGCGAAAACGAAAATGTTACATTTTTCTATTCGTAACACCAATATGTCATCAACAAGCTCACTGTGCATCGTCGCTCAGCTGACCCAGGCAAATGGTAGGAACGACGATAACAGCAACCATAACATTGAACGAGTGACATCGATTAAGTATCTTGGGATTGTGATTGACTGCAACCTTACTTTTAGAGATAACATAGCACACCTCTCAAATAGAGTGCGCAAACTAATATATATTTTTAAACAACTACGCCACTCAGCAGACGCTGCTGTAATGAAAATGGCTTATCAAGCACTGTGCCAATCCATCCTGGTTTATTGTATCTCTTCCTGGGGCGGTGCAGCGAAAAGTTACTGCATTCAAATTGAACGCGCCCAAAGAGCCTTGCTTAAGGTGTGCTGATTCAAGCCGAGACTTTATCCCACCACTGAGCTCTACGAATATTGTCAAGTTCTTACAGTTAGACAATTATACGTATTGGCCACTGCTATAAAACAACACACTATTACCAACTATGCTCAACAATCCACTCGGCGAAACCATTTAGTTGCTTCAGCCACTCATCTCAAAACTTCTTTTAGTCATAGATTTTTTATTTTTCTCGGACCTTATCTTTACAATAAACTGCACCGATTACTTTCCTTGTACTCGTTAAACAAATATAACTTTAAAATCGCTCTTCAAGCTTGGCTCCAAAAACAAACTTACACTGCCACAGAGGCCCTTTTTGAAGTATTACGCTAATCCCACCACCTCACACCCCACATTATCAAACACACACCCTCACGCACTCACGAACACACACACACACACTCACACCCTCATACACACACGCGCGCACACTCGCACAACCACACACACCACTCTCACGCCTACATCCACTCACCTCAATATCCTAATACACCAACTTAAATTAATTATTTAAAAAAATGTCTCTATACTATATAAATATTGTGTAATTTGTTAACTACTTTAGGTTTATTTATCTCATTAATTTATATTTTAAGGAAATGTGTTATACTCTCTGTGTCCTAAATGAAAGCTATTAACTATGTAACTTGGATAAGGTGGGGACCTGGTGACCTGTATTACAGGTGTTTCTACCTACTACAGGCACCAGCGATCCACAACCAGAAATTGTTAGCTAACTTTTATTTTGTGAAATATTGTTTTGTATTTTTTGGCTTGTGGTGAGAAATAAACAACTTATTATTATATTACCTACGTGTAATTTTATACATGTTCGGTTTATCGGAAACGGAACTATTCACAAGGGGTTTCTTAAACCAACAAATAAAATAGTAAGTAGTTAAAATAAAAAAGTATTTTTTTTTAATTATCAGTCTTTAATTTTCAGCTAAACTGAATTTCAGTGGCCAAAAGTAAAGCAGTAGTTTTCACCTGTAATTTCTTTGATAGTAGTTACGGGTAGTAAGCAGCCTGAAAGTGTGACTTACCGAAGAGTTTTACCGTGTTACCCAGTTAACTGGGTTATGGAAGCCGGGTAGGCAGTTGCTTTATGTAAAATGCAGACACTCTGGTTATATTAAAAGCCGATTCCAACATAGTTGGGAAAAGTCTAGGCAAATGATGATTCTTTGAAATATGCAGTTTGTTAATCGTGTTACCGTTTTCTCGTTGGTGTATATTCTTCAATTTGCATAATAGAAACGATTAGATCGCAAACGTGGCCTGTTGGTGGCTAGTAGTTAGTAACTCTGACTGCTATGCCGGTGGTCGTGGGTTCGATTCCCACCCAGGACAAATGTTTGTGTGATGAGCACGATCATTTGTTCTGTATCTGGGTGTAATTTATCTATAATTTGTATGTATTTAGAAATGTATAAGTATCTTTATCAACTGTTTAGTACCCATAACACAAGCTCTGCTTAGCTTGGGACTAGATGGCGTAGAGTAAAAGTTGTGGAATATTATTATATTATTATTATAATTGGAACTGCTATATTGCTTTAATTATACTGTTGAATGTATACATAACTAGGACTTACTTTTGTTGACATTATCTTTATTTATTTCATCTAAAATGAAACTTCAAAACTATAAAGAAGTCAAAACAGCCATTGATTGAATTAACTTATCGTCACAGATCAAAAACCAAAATCAAGATTCATTAATTCGAAATAGGCTGAGGATCAACACTTTTGATCGTAAAAATTATTACACGCAAGACAGTTATACATAAGACAGTCCCCCAAAAAGCTCGCCCTACGCCACTTTCCTGAACAATTTAACTGGCAGAACCAACTCCCCAGCAAGATTCTAAGAGTTAGGTAGAGGTGTGCCATATAATAACATTTTAACCGACTTCAAAAAAAGGAGGAGGTTCTCAATTTGTTGTATTTTTTTTGGGCTTTGTTACTACTTTCTTTGTACTTACTCCGTCATTTTGGCAGCGATTTTAAAAATTCTTTATTTATTCTTTTTTACTAAAAGATTGGTTCCATTTGTATCAAAACTCATATCTAATGAGGGATCCTCGAGGGATTGAGGTAACTCCTCAAAAAATGTAGGTACAACCGCATCGATTTTAACATTTCAGTAACAATTCAAGCATTTTCATTTAGAAAGTATCATTTGGTAAAGAAAAACTGATGAAGAAGACAGGCAACGGAACTCTTCAAGACATAACAGCAAATTATTCGCGATTGCTATAGTCAGATGTCTATACTGAGCTTTTGTATTTCCATAACATAACATTACGCCCTTCTATTTTAAAAGGGGCCCGGCAGAGATGTACAAATTAATGTTTAGATAGAACTTCTTTAGCAATTGTTAACCAATTTCAATGATTCTTTCATGTTTTGAAAGACTTAAGACTTAAGTTCCATGTAATCAGGGGCGAGCCTATTGCTAAGTTAAGATGTATGCACAAATCTTAATTTCAGGTCACTATTGAATACTTTTGTCCAAAACAGGAATTGAACCCAGGACCTCATGCTCAGCTTTAGCGCCAGTGACCAATAGATTTCACTAGACCAACGAGCCAAAAGAAATAAGTTCATTGAAATAACATATTTTTGAATTGTAAAGAGTCGAAGTCTTTAACGTATTCTTATTATAATCTAAAGCCCAGGACTCCCTTCCACTCTCTTCTCTGTCTTAAGCCACTTCTGGTCAATCCCTTGGGAAGGATCCTAAATTGTCACGCCATCTCCTTCTGGGCCTACCGCGTCACCAGCTCCTGCTGTTCGGGAACCAGTCAGTGGTTGCCTTCGACCAACTTCGTTACGATATGCGGCGGATGTGTGATGTGCCCAAACCACTAAACTAGAAAGACTCCAAAATCGACGCAGCATTCGAAGCATTTTAAAGTAGCAATTAGGTTTAAGTATTCATAATCCCTTCCAGCACACGCTACAATCCTTACACACTTCTTAAGCTTCGCCCACGTTACGTTCCACCCGACATTTTTTAAGGACACCATCAATAAGGTCAGCGTAATTAAAACTTCTTACTATAAGCAAATAAACGAAACACAGTTAAGTACAGTCAACTGCACTCCACAGTAACAATTGAACAACTAAAACATGCTTATTGCCGCGACATAAAGGTACTGGTGTCAATTCTCTTCTAGTCAAATTAATGATATTCCACGTAATTCCACGACTATTCACACAACGCCATCTAGTCCCAAGCTAAGCAGAGCTTGTGTTATGAGTACTAAACTGCTGATAAATATACTTATATAGTTTTAAATACATAGGTACATATTATAGATAAATTACACCCTAAACATAATTTAGGCTGTTCCATCTTCTTCTCTATTAAACGATAAGAAAAGGACGGATATTGATAAGAGCTGTCAATTTTAGTTAAACTGAAATTTTCATACCAACTGTTTTAGTTGACATTTCAAACGTATGCAACAACATGACGAAGTTCAAGGAAAGAACTAAATTGACATATTTAACTTATGTGTATTACTATCTGTCTCTGTTCTTTTCTAAAACTATATGTCAGTAAGAGATGTCAGTTCTCTGATTTTAGTTTAGATTTCGAACAGGGCAATTGATGGTACATCTTCCTGACATAAAATTTGAATAATGTACGCACATCAAAAGTGTCTAGGGATCAACATATATTTTTGCAATAACTTTTCTCCTGATTGATATTAATTAAAATTTTCTTTAAGGATTCATCAAATAAAGTGTTTTCGTTTGTCACAGTAACGATAAACCAAGTCACCTTTGCATTAATAAAGAAATTTGCCATTTTCCTAATAAAGGGATTTTTGACATTTGAACCACTAACATTAAAGTTCGAAAAAAAGACTAAAATAACAGTTTTCTTTAAAATTTTATTGGGTAACTTAAACAATTAATAATCCGTGTTTCTACCGCGAACACTAACAACACAAGAACATCGGTTTGGCATACTCAAAATGAGTTCATCCAAATCACGCTGTGGAATGGCCGCCCATGTTCGTTGCAACAACAAAAAAAGGTCTTCTTGCGACTGGATACCCTCCATATTCGGCAGAGCTCTTCTCTGTAGCATATCCCATGCATGCTCAATCGGGTTCAAGTCTGGCGACTGAGCAGGCCAGGGCAGGACATTGATGTTAGCTGCGGCGAGAGTCTGTCTTACAACTCTTGCGGTGTGCGGTCGTGCATATCATGCATTAACTGAAATAAGGGACCGATTTGCACTTGTAGAGGAACGATGACGTCTGATACAATCGTCTCAGCATAAATTTGAGCGTTGAGGTTGCCTCTGATCCAAATCAACTCAGTTCTTCCGCCGATCCAAATACCCGCCCATACCATGATGGTTCCACCACTATAAGGATGGACTTCCTGGCAGGATTTTAATCGCTGTTGGCGTCCAGGGGTTCTCCAGTGTCGTATACGTCTTGTATCCGGTCTCATACCAAAACGAGACTCATCAGAAAGGCACACGAAACGCCATTGTTCTTCTGCCCAATTTCTGTGTTCAAGAGCCCATTGATATCGAATCCTACGATTGTGCATTGCTATAGGTGGTACCCGTAGCGGTCTTCGGGAATGAAGGTTCACTTCATGCAAGCGGTTTCTGACTGTTTGGTCGCTAATTAAGTTCCCTGAAGAGTGATGAAGCCTCACGGCTAACATCATGGCGGTTATTGTTGGAGCTCTTCGAGTTAAGATTTGAATGTATCGGTCTTGTCTCCGTGTGGTGCAGCGATATCGTCCTCCATGACGCTCAGCCACGGTGCCAGTGCTTCGGTAACGTGTCCAAAGTCGACTGATAACACTCTGACTTGTATTCAGAGCTAAAGCCACAGTACGTTGCCGGGAACCAGCTTCTATCATTCCCACGGCTCTGAGCATTTCTTCCCTGCTTAAATGACGTCGCCGCTCCATAATAACGTTGGTTTTAATCAGTAGTAGGGAAACAGTAGCACTAATAATGTCTTCAATGCGTTGTATGTTTTTATAGGGAAAATATTGACAGCTGATTTTCATCTTTTACTCGAATTTGATTCACAGTTCCTGATTCAAATTATGAAATGCACCAAAAAGGATCCATATAAATTTATAAAATCATAAATTTATTACAAAGCCACATCTCAATCTCAAGAAATCCGCATAAAAATGCTTGATCCCTAGACACTTTTGATGTGTGTATACAAAATATTGTAAATCTATTTTAAAAGAGTAAGTATGAAGTTTTTTGCCCATTCTTCTCCATATGAAACTACCTACCTTTTGTAATGTGCAACTAGAATCATTTTCTTAATTTTTGTAATTTGTAAATCTGACGTTTAAAAGTGTCTTTTAAGGTTCTAATTGAAATACCTAAATGATTTGACTTTGACTTTTATGACAATCTTTTCTTAACCTGATGTCAGAGATTTTGCCGTCTATGAGACTCTGACTTGGCCTCACATGGCATTGAGAAATACCTCTCAGGCATGTCGGTTTCCTAACGATGTTTTCCTTCACCGATCAACTATCTAATAGCCATGCAGTAGACTGTACCTACAGCTAGTCATCATTAGTCGCTAAACAATTAGCAAGCCAGCTTCTTATACACGTGTGGGGCATATCGTGCGTGTATGTGTGGTGTGTGTCGGTAATTGCCGCGTCCGGCGGAAGTGGCCGGTTCCGACGGAGTCAGGTGACGGTTGCACCTGTGTGTGTCGACCAACACACACACACACACACTGGGACCAAGTGCTAGGGAGAATGACGTAGTGTTTTCCAGCTTGATCGTCGACACCGTGTTTGGGGAAATTGTATTTGGAGATGGAGATTCGGAACTGTCTTTAGATTAAGTTAGGTCGAACGTTCTTAATTGGGACAAGTAGAATCGCAAAGGAAATATAAATTGAGGTTTCATCGCCCAATTCTTATTTCAGGTTTTCTTATGACATATTCAAATACTGAAATCATTCAATTCAATTTATTTATTTTGTGAACGAGGGTGAATGAAGATCTTAAAGATGTTAGACAAAATAAAAAAGGAAAAAACAATTTCCATCCGAAGGCATGGCACTAACACTTCTAAAGTCATACAGTTTTTAAAATGTATGATCCCAACAAAGAATTTCTAAAAAAAATACAATCCAGTTAGAAAGTTTACTTGTCTTTAAAAATGTCCAAGTAATTAAATTTAATTACAATAGGTACAATTAGTGTTCTCAACACAACCTATTATGCAAACGTTAAGAAAAAAATTTAGCTATATTACCGTAACAAAAAAAAACTAATAAAATAGTACACCTTCCCACACATGACAAAACGCGAAACTTAATTTATTCTGATAGATGATATAATAAATTACGGACAAGCATAATATTACGACACAACAGTGCATTTGTGTCCAGTGACCATTGAAATTGCATATGTGTGCTATAAGCACATGGTTACTCTACATTTGTGTGTGTGCGACTAATTAGCTATTCGTCGATCGAACGATAAGGACAACAATTAACTTTTGTTGCCAACATAATAATGTAAAATAGTAATAACGTTTATGATTAAATTCAAAAATGAACCAGAATGCTTTTGAGTTTATGTTGTGAAGCTAATTAGCTATACAAACAAGAACTTCGTATCCCTGCTTCTGTGAGAACCTCAAGGTAAGAACAATTAGGTTTACTTTGCATCGCTACAGATAAAATAATGTAGTCCTTCCTAAAACAGTGCTATAACTAATACTAAAACTAAATAAAACAGGAAAAACAATCTATCTACAGCAAAAAAGCACATAATAATAATCACCCAGTTTTTATACAAACTACTCAGTGTTCCAGGCAACGTACGATCTAACAAACAACCAGCTAATGAACTAGCCGCTAACATCAATCCAGCAAGAGAACCAATTATTACATTGATGTAATTAAGCATTTTAGTCATCAAACTCATATTTTAAACACTCATGCATGACTTTCAATTTGCAGAAAAAAATATTACGGTGAAGAAATGTCGTGAGCTAATGTGTCGAGCGTTGGCGCAGGGAATGCTCGCCATGCTGTTTTTTTTTCCTCTCCTCCCCCATAATTACGTAATTAGTGGCGATGCGAATTGGAAGTGCATTTGTTGTGGGTCCTTTTGTCCGCGATCGGTGCGCCTGCGCCTACACCGAATGGAACAGCTGTTCCACGGCCCGTTGAGCTGCGACTTTCTCGTTTGACAATTACGAAGTTTTTATAATTGATACCTCTGAATAGAATGAGTTCAGTTGTGTTTTAAATGCCTTTAACGATGTTTATTTTTATTTTCTTATTGGAGCGAGCCATTGGTCCTGGCTTTCATTTGTAGATCTTTGACAATGAGGGTTTTCTGAAAAGTTCAACGTGAGATGGCAGCACTGTGGCGTCAGGCCAACCAACTGTCAAAACGCATACACGATTTGTATTTTTGGACCTTTATTGGTTTAATAATTCTTAAAAACGTTACAAAAGGAACATTGTTTTCTAAAATACCACAGTGTTGTGCAGTGCACCTATATGTGCAAACAAAACAAGAGCGAAGAACAAGTGACATATAGACACCATCACACCAGTGACTTTCGGGCCTCTGCTTTTGAGCTCAATCTTCAGATAGGAAACCTTCCTATGGCAGTAATCTATATATTATTATTATATTATTATCTGCTGATATTTCTCGGAACCCTTGGGTTCCGGACCTTTGGAATGCGTACGAGGAGCCTAAGCCAACTCGCAGAGGCCCTTTGTCGTTTTTAATGCAATGAGGCACCAATTGCAGATTTTCCCTGTATGCATTATGCAAATGCACCCAAGGAAAACCTACGACTAGTGCAGGACTATTGTAGACTAAAACAACAAATGTATTGGGCTATAGGTTAGGGTTGGATAAGGTGAACTGGTTACCTAGTACTATGTAAGGACTATGGCCCCTGCCTCATCAATGCTTTGTAAATACACGAATAAAATGGCAGGGGGTGACTTGCACACGCAGTAATGGGCCCTCTGAAACGGCCGCTAGCACACAGTGACGTAGCGACAAGAGGGCAACATAACCTGAGGTGCTTGAGGAGTGGAGAGGCATTCCACGGCTATCAGGACAATCCCGGAAGTACGGTCAAGATCCCTACCAGCACCTTACTGGAATGCTTCCTTCCTCCGAGCATGTTTGCTCTTGCGAATCTCCACTCTAGCCAGCCAACTAAGGCAAGAAAGAGGTGGGAGCTCCGTTCCTCGTCAGTGCTCACTCTAGCCGGCCAATAAAGGCAAGCCAGAGATGAGGAACAAGACTTCTCCCGGGAGATCGGGTCCGTGGGGTCGCTACTGCCCAACAGCTCGCCACAAGCTGCCCTGCGGGGTTATTATTATTATTATTATACTTATAATAAATCTGTAGAAGTAAAATTTCTGTATATTGAAAATATCAAAAAAATAAATAGCAGGGGGTGTTACTAGACCGACACCGAACCCAAAAATATGATTAAAAAATTTTTTGTCTGTCTGTCTGTCTGTCTGTCTGTCTGTCCGTCTGTATGTTCAGGTATCACGCAAAAACTACCGGTTCGATTACGATGAAACTTGGTATACTTATTCTTTAATATCCTGGGCACCACACTGGGTACTTTTTATCCCGGAAAAACAAACTTAATTTTGCGGTTCGATCCCTAGACTCGACTACTGTACCAACCGCAAATAATAAGTTTGTCGTAGGTTACGTCACCCGCAGTGAGGTTCACCAAGGGGCGCTGCACACGGCTAAGATATTATAATATTTTATCTTAAGATACAATATCGCTCGCCATACAATTCAATGGACTATCACACACTACGAAGATAATTATGTACATTGAATATATATTCAAAATTAATATTGGAGGATGATTGGTGATCGATACTGATGCCAAAAATGCAATCAGTAAAAGTTTTGTCTATCTGTCTGTATGTGCACGCACAGTTCAAAAACTATTAAAGGGATTTTAACCAAACTTGGCACGGTTGTAATCAATACGCCTGGGCAGGTTGATCTTAGTCTCAGTTGTTTTACACATGGTCATTTGTACAGCGCTCTGTCCCGGGTCAGTAGTTCCAGAAATCTTTATGCATACATACCGGAAGGATCAACTTTGAAAGTAGTCTATCCGGAAGTATTATGCTAAAATTATTACGTTTATATATCAACGCACAGCCCAAACCGCTGGTATTAGAGACATGAAACTTGAAGGGGTGTTCTTAGTGAAGAGTATTAAGTATCCACTAAAAACGATTTTTGGAAATTCAGCCCTTAAAGGGAAAACATAGGGGACGGAAGTACGACATCCACGCGGGCAAAGCCGCGGGCAAAAGCTATCCAGAATAAAATCAATAACACTTCCAAATATGTAGAATTTCTCTTAAAAAAATATACGGTATATATATATTCGGTCTGTGCTATCTGACAGCTGTTTGGACCTGACGCATACGAAGCGCTGTCTGGCGGCAGAAAAAATATCCATAACCCTCATTGTTTCGGTTAGTCAGATCACTGAAAGTCGGACATAGGTAAAATTTAATCAAGTGATATTGTGTTACACAGTCAGCGTTTTGTGCAGGTCAGATAGGCAGTCACTCCATGTAAAAGCACTCAGCTGCATTTGATTATACTGGAAGCCGAATCCAAAATAGTTAGGATACGGCCAGGCAGTTATTGATTACATTGAATTGAAGTAATGATGGCGTACAGTACCTATAAGCTACACGTCAGTGGTAACATAATTAACACTCCGGACAACGCCAGATCAGGTCACAGCCAAAATGTTACCGCTGACTTAAAGTCGATTGTACTTACTCATTAGCTTTTGCTCAACCGTAAGTACTAATGGTCATAGTTCGACCGTTTTGGCCTTCTGCTCTGATTATTGCATATGCTATTTAATGCTACGCTGTAAAAATCTCGCTGTGTTTTAAGTGAAGTGATATATCCCATTCTAATGTGAAGTGATATATCCCATTCTAATGTTAATGATTATTAGTTCACTTCACGCTCATTTCAATCAACTTTTTTTAGATGATTTTTACAGAACTACGGGAGGCTCATAAAGCGGCCTATTCTGACTAAAGCCTCCATTCTCTTGGTTAAGGGATCAAATCCAGGTAATAACCAATTCCATTTCAAAAGCGGACGTAATTTAGTTAAGTTTATAATAAACATTATGAGAGTAACTGGGCGTATCTGTCTGAAATCGCCAATCCGACTAAAGCAGGCATGGCGATTAATGTTCGTTCCTTCTCTGTATGATAAAAGGTCCTTGTCCTGCAGTGGTTGTTTTTTAAACATAATATTCGATCCATTAGTCACCTATCATCACAAAATGTATTACCAAAACATGAGTACCCTACAATGTTCACAAGTCGATTGGACTCGGTCGCGGAGGGTAGCCGAAATGCCGCGACATTTGGCGCGCGGGCGTCGTCATCGTGCCGCGGTGCACGCCATGCAATGCAATCGATCGCTAATCGATTACTCAGCCGATATCAACCTTTATTTATGATAATAATATCCAATTGCGAAACACTGTATCGAACGTCAGATACCTTGGCTCAATGCAATTTAAAAGCATCTATAAATACAATGAACAGAATTTAGATTTACCCATTCAAGATTTAAGATAAATCTTCCAAAACTGCAAAAGATTTAGTGGACTGCTCAAGAATAGAACATTGATTTATAACTGTAAATGTGGATTAAATGCATAGAAACTCAAGTACCTACGCCCCAATTTATATTAGATTTATAGCAGGATGTGGATGTGGTGTGATGATATTCCTTTTCAATTAGCACTCAATGAATGTAGTAGCCGAGTGGCGTTCGAGCGGTTGCACGATTCGATACGCAATATCGACGCGAACAACAACCGATGCTTCCATTCATCATTATTATAAATGTGCCACACTCGCTTATTTACGGAAATCGATATTTTTTTCGGTATCGACTTTGAATGCTTGATTTCGACACGTCGATAAACGTAACGCTATTGTGTGGGATGACCCCGGCTTTATGGTGCGCTGGCGCAGTGGTGTGGAGTGGCGGCCCGCTGAGCACCGCTCTTCTAGTCACATGAAAGTAGGAACAGCATCATTAGTTCCGCGTCTACATTATGTTATATTGTAATTATTGATTATAACAGGTCACGGTTATTGGTGAGTAGCGTTTGTAGGTAAAAAAGAGCGGCTTAATTAATGATAGGCACTTCTTTGTAGTTATGATTAGTTTAATTATCAATAACAAAAGCTACAAGAGAGCTGTTACGTGCGTCTAATTTTTCATCTGTCGCGTGTTTCCCGATACAATTACTCAATCTATGACATGATAGTTTGGACGGCGCGGTGGAAATGGTAGCTGCAATATTGATAAACGTCGACGGGCAATCAGTGGCCGGGCAATTTGCGAGCGATTGTCCGTGGTGAGATGCGAACACACGCAAATTGGAAGCGGCTGCATGTTCAAACGGAGCTGTTTAGAGCTCACATCATAGTTAGTGCCGGTCAGTTATCGCGGAATGTTACTTTTGTTTAGTTATGTTTACGGCCTAATTGACTTCACACATGATTTTGATCGTGAGATACTTAAGTTTTAATTTTAAACGTAATGATCTGCAAAGGCACACTATAAATACCTAATGCTTCAATCAACTTTTCTCTAAAAATGTAAAGCACGATTTTTGCAAAGCATGTCCTCTAATATCCTACCATCGATAAGTACAATGCGCACATTACTGTATCCATTATTGTATAACCGAAGGCGATCGTGAAGGAAGAGAAGGGCTCTCACGGGGTCACACATAAATATCTAATGAGAAATACGATTGCGCAAGAAAATGATATCGATATCAATTCGATATTCGTTCCAAAGCTAGCAATCACGAAAACAAATTTGCGTTCATTTCCTTTCCCTCGGAACAAACGTACAGCGAATCCGGCGTAGCAATATCTTTTATAAGGCGGTAGATCGTAATGGAAACCATTTCTCATCAATTTTCTAAATAAAGGCGCACAGAAGCTAGCGGATAAAACAAAGCGCGAGCGCTCACGACATAGATTGAGCTGAATTATCGCTTTACCGCAGAACACAATCTACCCTCGAGTGTGCTGGTACTGTGGTGCCTACTACCTAAGCGTACCCGCACACCAACATGCCTACGGCGTGGTATCGGAGCGCCGCGCCGAGCCCGACCGCCTTGTGCACTCAGCCCGGGACCAGATAACAAGTGTGAATTATGTTAAATCTAGACAGTTTTTCTCTCTTTTATCAATTTACTACTTCACTAAGTACAACGTTTGGCTCTGATCAAATTTAAACAATAATTTCACCTTTGCAATCGCACTCGCTAACTTTGAAATTGCAGCAGTGCAAAATACTAAGGTAGGTTTTAGTAGTAGATATACGCTGAATGAAAGGTGTATGGTAATCATTAGATATTAATTGCTTTATAACTTCCACAAATACCCATTACGTTGATTACAGACAAAGAAGGGTTAGAGAGTCAATGTGTCAAGACTACAAAAACCCAGCTGCTCACATCGCATATAACAAAACAACATTTTTCATACATTAACCATGCGGCTGTCGTAATCAAATTATATTTAATAGCGAATTTTCTGTCATTATAACAACAATATTAATAATTGTAAATAAAAGAATTACAGTAATTTCAGCGACAGGGCAATCAAAACGTCGACTTACGACTTACAAAACCACCAGCAAATTGGGTGAAAGTGTGACGTTAATATTCGTACGGATGACAAATGGCCGAATCTTGCGCAGGAGTGGTAGTAATGAGACCAAATCAAATGGTGAACGAAGTAATTCGCGGATTAGTGGCACCTTTGTGGAGGTTCGTGTTTGGAGGCATTACCGTCAACCTGTCAAGTCATCACCAAGAATAATGAAATCAAACATACTTAAGTACCTATGCATTATCTTGCGATCTTAGTTTTTCTTCAACCTTTTTACTACTAGGAAATATTATATTTGACGTAATTTTGTTGTTCCAATATACGTGTGCAACTTTGTAACTGTTACTTTTGGTGATGACGTATGCAATATTTAGCTCCTGAATGAAGTAACAGTTTTTATTTTCTTTTACAGTTAAGCCATCGTGGAGGAAATGGAGGATATTCCCAATACGACTTCGTTTATACGTACGTACGTACATTGTTATTTATTCACATAACATGTTTACTTTGACATTATTATTATATTTTTATTGGTTATCTCCGGGGTTATTTATATACATTTTGTCATTTTTTTTATTAAAAAATATTTTTTCCAATAGGTACGAGCTTATAACGTAAGGTGTATCTAAAAACTCGACAAGTTTAAGTCAATTTTCACGGTTAAAACAACTAATTTTATACTTTCATGTAGGTAATTAAATTAGACGAATGCTATTCCTACAATTCTGCTAAATAATACAGTTTTAATGATCAAATTAATGTGATGAATGGCGCATTATTCAACAGTCTATTATGTGGCTTGTAACAATAATTTACCCAGTATAGATTACCCCAACGGGATATCATACAACCTTTTTATACGAAAACCAATAAATATTCCCAAGCCACTATCATTATTGACGAATAAGGTTGAACTTACAGACAATTAAATGTGTAAACGCGTGATAAATTGTGCTGCGGCCAGGTTTTATGGCGACCGATAACGGAGCGTTGTTCGTTTTATCGACACAACTTATTGAACTATTTACTATTAATTTATACAGACTTCGACTGATTAAACAGACATTTAGTTGAAACGTGGTTTATTGGTCGTACTGATTTATTTTTAAAACTGTAAGCGGGTCTGTGTGTTCGTTTTAAAAGAAATGAATGAAGGATTAGGTAGGTAATCTTTGGTTTTTTTACACAACAATTGTTTTTTTAACACGAATTTTATTAACCGACTTCAAAAAAAGGAGGAGGTTCTCCATTCGGTTGTATATTTTTTTTTTTTTTAGGGTTTGTTACTTCAGTACTCCGTCATTTATGGACCGATTTTCAAAATTATTTTTTTGTTTGATAGGGTATACTAACAGATTGGTCCCATTTGTATCAAAACTCATACCTGATGAAGAATCCTCAAAGGGAACTCCTCAAAAAATATAGGCACACATGCACCGATTTCAACATTTTTAGTAACAAATCAAGCATTTTCATTTAGAAAGTATCATTTTAACATGTATAATCGACTAGTATTTTGGTCTGACTGCCTCGTTGGTGGCAAGCGCTACTGCTGGCTGGCCATGATTCTGGGTTCACTTCTCGAGTCGGGCAAAATGTTATCAATCTCTTACATCTACAATTCCTCAGTAGCAACCCTAGTACGGGATTTGGTGATGGTAAAAGGCTCGCCCATTATTACGTGAGACTTAAATTGATACATATGGGTGTACTAAAGGCACACCTTAGACTAACCTAACATTTATTCAGTTAGTTATATTTTTTTTATGCTTGAGTTTAGTTGTCAACGTCGGTACTTCCTATTCTTATTACTACTGTCTTGTATATTGGTGTGTGCTAGCTATCATGTAGCAAATTATTTAATTTAATTTAATTGAGTATGTTTATTAATTACCAATGCTGTTTAAACTGTTCTTCTAACATATCAGACAGACGTGTTGCTGGGGAGTTTGTTCCGCCACTTCTTCTTTCCAGCAAAAACACTAGGAAGTGGCGAAGGGCGGGCGTTTTGGGGGACTGTCTTATTTCATTTTTGACGTTCAAAAAGTGCTGATCACCAGCCTAATTCGAATAAATGACTTTTGATTTTGATTTTTTGATTTTAACCCTTCGGTGAATAAATAAAAAAATCACAACTTTCACTCAACGTCATCTAGCCCCGTGAACTAAGCAGAGCTTATGCTATGAGTACTAGTTAGCTAGATAACTGATAAACATACTCATAGGTTTCTAAATACATATATACCTGTTATAGATAAATTACACCCAGACATAGAACAAATGGTCGTGCTCATCACACAAACATTTGTCTTGGGTGGGAATAGAACCCACGACCTCCAGCACAGCAGTCAAGACCACTAACTACTAGACTCATAGGCCAGCAGAATACACCCGTGATATTATGTTTATCATGCTGGTATAGATTTAACTAGTAAGTAAGCATATGGATAAAGCCTATTGTACACACACATTTTTTCGCCGTCAAAATCCACGGTACGGTAACTGCCCCGCGCCGAATGCACCGTGAGTGTTAACAAGCTTCCATCATGATCTATAGAACTCAGCTAAACGTGTCTCTTCACGGCAAAAAAATCGTACGTTTTTACGGAAAAAAAAACGTGTACAATAGGCCTACTGATACCTGTTTTAAATTCATGTTAATGAGTAGCAGCAGTGGCCGCAGCTGCCAACACCGAATAAAGTAGTAAGTACCATTAAATTCCAGCAATTTCTAACAGCTTTAACTTAAAATAAATGCAATTAAACTAACAAAAGATAATTGCTTCATTAGAAACAAACGCTTATATTTCCATGGCTTAACATATTTTTATGGGAGAACATTTAAATACGTTAAACTGTAAAGAATTTTATGTTTCATTTATATAGGTACAGGGTTGCCAATTTGATATTTCGAACCTTCTTTTGTTTTTCACTCTTGAAAAAATGGCAAAATGTCAATATCAAATGTGTCAGACGGATCACTGAAGAAATTGTGTTTTTGTGTTACTTAGCTTTTATAACTATATATTACATGAATTAGAAAAGTACTAAGTACTTTTAAATTTAATAATAATAAGAAAATCTATCTGTTTTAAAAGGATACAACATTTTGTATCCTTTTAAAACAGATAGATTTTCTCAGTCGATCTATTCTATAAAACTCTCCCCTAAAAAGGTCACGTGAGCGTGAAGTTAACATCTGTCAATCCATAGATAGCATTAGTATATAATGATAGGTCACTTTATCTTTGCTTAGATTTCTATAGGGCGAAAGGTGATTTTTTTTTTTTTTTTTTTATTCTTTATTTTTGGACTTTTATACTTGCAAGTATATGTCAGTCCGATTTATACAAATTACAATCATCAGTCACCATTAAATTAAATTCTTATGATAAAAGTCTAAACAAAAGGCATGCTCCTTCACTATTAGGGTTGGAAAGTATATTATTCATAATTCCAACTTGTAGTTTGTCCAAACCTAAAGTGTCGAATAATTCCTCTCTCTCCGTGTGAAATTGAACACATTCCATCAATAAATGATATACATCGTCTATTACCCCACAGCTATCACATTTGGGGGATGAAGTCTTTCCCATTAAAAAGGCAAATTTATTTGATGGAATGTGTCCAGTTCTAATTCTGTGAGCTAAAGTAATAAGTCTTCTATTTAACTGACTATCTAGGAACCAAGGTATACGAGGAGGCTGAGGTTGGATAGTTTTGTACCATATGCCTTTTTCCAATGATCTCTGATTAAAATATTCTTTCCACATGTTATAACACTCTCTATTATATTTTGATAGTATTTCAGAATAAAACGGTCTCACTTCAATTACTTGTCCTTCTGTACTTCCAATTTTTGCCAGTCTATCAGCCTCCTCGTTACCATGTATTCCAATGTGCGAAGGAACCCATTGCAGCCTCAGATCCACTCCTTTCTCTGAAAGTTCATCTATTTTAGAGAGTATATCATATGCTATCGGTGTACCTCTGCGACCGGAGGCGCATCGAGCTATATGACATAAAGCACTCTTACTATCTGAACATATAACCACTTTAGTGTCGTTGATTGTTTTAATATATGACAGTGCTTCTGAAATCGCAATAAGCTCCAACGACATGACACACACATTTCCGACTACCTTAAAACATCCACTAGCACCAGGTATTGACCGAACATAAAATGAAGCTCCCCTATCACTAAAGGTGATTTTTGCGATATAGTACGTCAAACGGGGTGAACAGAAAACCAGCGTGGAATAGAGACAAAACTTTGAGGTCGATTTTCACACTAGTTTCATATTATTTCTTACAAACAATGTATTGAAACCACGTATCTTAATAATTTACAAGCATAGAAGTCCTTATAGTCCTTTGTAACAAACTACTACTGAATATCCTCCTCTATGCTTGTTTCTATTCACCCCTGCGTTTCTATTCACCCCGTTGTACTGTAAAATACCAAATTGAAATAGTGCTACTGATTTAATTTATAGTTAGTTCGCATCGTTAGTCCAGTGGTCGCTAGCGCTCCTGCTGAGCAAGAAGTCCCGGGTTCGATACCCGGGTCGGGCCGAGTCTAATTGAGTTTTTCCATCAGGAATGTCTTAGTAGCTGCCTGGAGTCTGGGTTCATGTCCGACTGATGGAAGTAGGCTCGCCCCTATTACTGGGACTTTAACATAACTGGAAAAATGTGGATGCATCTACTACCAGGTATACCTCTGCCTAACCTTCGTGGCATTACAGGCGTGATGTTATGTAGGTACGTTAATACATTATTGTAGTTAGTTAGGTGCATATAAAGTATAGATGAATAGTACATAATTACGAGTTACTAAGTTTGAAATGAATCTAACATTCAAATCCATGTAGGTCAGCTTTATGTCCAACCCTACATTACCAAGCACCAGTGGATGGGCATTTC
The DNA here is from genome assembly GCA_921972225.1 of Euplexia lucipara. Lineage (NCBI taxonomy): Eukaryota > Metazoa > Arthropoda > Insecta > Lepidoptera > Noctuidae > Euplexia > Euplexia lucipara. The sequence continues at coordinate 17,088,792 of OV179145.1, read as the reverse complement.
ACGTAGTGGGCGCGTAACCGGTGGGCGACTCGTAACGCATCGGTTATCTACGGGTCATTTACGTAAGAACTGTTTGATGCGACTGTCCTACGATCTACGTCTGTTTCTACCGGTAGCCGTCGGTAGCTACTATTAGACATTTATCACCTGTTACTTGTCGAAATATGCCCATTTCAACCGATTTTGGAAGTGCTACGAAGATACCACGATATGTTTATTTCCATTGCTTTTTTATAATTATCACATTTACTGATTTTGGACGTCGGATATTCAATTATGTACGTTTTTATTGAAATATCTATCTAGTTATAGGTAAAGATTATACTCTGTCACTTAAACACACAGATTCAGATTATGTTTATTTACATAGTAAATTATAAACATAATCTGAATCTGAGGGGTTCGGTATTGCAAGCCGAACGGTAGAACCTTCAGGTGTTTTACCTAGTCCGGCTGATGCTACATTGACACTTTATTCGTGAAGTAAATAAATCAAATATCCACTAACATTTGTTTGGAATCCATAATTGCAACTATGATCCCGAAACTATACAAATAAACATATTTTTAATTGAATTGTAATGACGTATGATATACCTATTACTAACACTTGTATTCATAGTTTTCTCTAAACTTCAGCCTATCAAACCGAAGCACAAAGTTTACCTCTCTCAGCCTTCATGATGCCATAAATAAGTAGGGGATAATTTTCCGCTGGGTACGAACGAAGCCTAAACACATAGAGCAAGCTCGATAAACGAATAAATCCTGTGTAATAAATACGTCCTTCCCTGCACCTTACAATTTAGAATCCTACATATCCCTACAGATATATCTCACTGGTTTGCATACGGATGCAAATCAGTAATTTAACTGCTTTTCTTATTCAGAAATCAAACGTTGAACCAGTCAACAGCATCAAAGAGGCGATCTTTATACATAGGTATTTGATTTCCAATAGTACAGAGGCCAGCTGATCAAGCTACCCCAATGTGTTAAATTTCTTTCAAAGATTTTCAACTTGATGCTTAACAGAATAAGGTTCTTTTTCAATTGGGAAAATTTGATTGTTTGGGGTGACTCGATAACAGCAGCACGAGTCGATCAAAGATTAAGCCACGCTTTCTGAGGTCGTTCCGAAGATAGGTGACCATTGACTGTCATCTTCTTCACTATCAAACGTGATGGGTTATGTGCTAATTTACGATAATTGTCGTATTATCTCAACTAGCTGATGCCCGCGGCTTCGCCAGCGTGGATCTCGGTTTTCGCGCCCAGCTCCCAGACTGCTTAATTTTTTCCGACACCTCCAACAAATATCATTATATTTTAGCGAATGTAGATATATGTTATGGACCAAGTGAGAAATTGGGCACTATACAAAATGCCCGGTCATTATGAAAAATGCCCAATATGTGAGTGCTATTTGGCTATTTGAAAAGAATTATTCAAAAATCAAATTGACCGGTCATTGTACATATTGTCCATCACATTTTGGGCAGAGTAATACAAATATATTTAATTACTATTTTTTTTTTGTTATATAACTTAAAATAAACTAGATATAAAACCGTTTAAATAATCAGACTCATTATTTGGATTAATTATCAAGGACTTCTACATTACAGAATCTACTATTTTTGCATTTAAAACTTAAGGAAAGTCGAGCAAGTTTAAGTTCTAATCTACCGTGCATGCGTGCTTTGCAAAAGGGGGGCATCTGGTCATTGCGTGGTCACAGTTCTAACCTAACCTAACCGTTTCCATTTTCTCCCTCCCCGCCCTCATACCGCGTCATATTTAGCTTTATTATTAAATTGCCCAATTATCAAGTAGCAATTTAATAATGACCGTGCAATGTGATATAATGAAGTTAAGATAGTATTAATCACTTAGCCCGATAGAGGTAGACATTATTCATAATGCTCGTACATTATGTATAATGCCCGCATTAATCACCTGGTCCATAACATATACAAAAAAATTACTAATTATATACTAAAACCTTCTTTGAGGACCGCTCTTTCCTATGGTGAAAACAGCATTACAATTGGTGCCGTATTTTTTTATTATATCGCGAACAGACAGATAGATAGACTTTGGATAAGATGGTGTTAATATGGCTATTTTTTAACCGACTTCAAAAAAAGGAGGAGGTTCTATGTTCGTGTGTACTTATGTATTTTTTTTTTTATGTATGTTACCTGATTTCTTCGCCATTTGTGGACCGATTCTCGAAATTCTTTTTTTATTTGAAAGAGTATACTCCTGAGGTGGTCCCATTTAATTTGGTGAAGATCTGGTGCTGATCTTCGGAGATATAGAATGGAACTCTTCAAAAATAGACGGCAAATCTGTCGTGATTGCTGGAATCGCTTGGATATTTATTGTTTATACAACATCCGGACGTATCATCACGCCTGTATGCTCTGAGGGGTACGCAGATGTGTACAATTGACCTAAATTTCGACCGTTAGGTATGTTAAGTTTCATTTGATAGGAATAATTAGATAACCCTATTACCATGACATGTATTGTTAACAATTAACAATATAAATTAAATTCATGGCAAAAATATTTGTATGGGAACAACTAAAAATGCAAAAATATAACTACCTAAATTAGGAAGTCTGTGGCTTTAGTGGTTTTGTCTTATTCATGATGGGCCACCGACTTCCGAATTTAGAGTTATTTTACACCGGTTAGTGTTTTTTTTAAGTCGGTTTTATTTTTTGCAAAACAGTTTTTATTATGATTTGAAGTTTGATACTTACGCAGCGTTCATCTTACTGTAAGTGGTTGTACTGTGACAGAAGCGTGTCTAACTGGCGAACACCTGCGGCTGCTCTAATGCACCGTAATGCGCTGCTCTGTCTTACGCTGCACCATGTCTGATGCGAGTCATTCGGTCATTCCGCCTCACCATCGCGTTTACCGCACTTACGCGACCTTACACACAAATGACAGGCTGACGATTGTCGTTTGTCTTGTGTTAAAGTCTTGACAATCTTATTGGAAAAGAGAAAAGACGGAATAGAGGGTAAAGCAGTAGTAGATTCTCTTAAAAATTGGTCGGAGGAGTACCTACCTGTAGTAGCACCTATATTTCGTTAAAGTAGCGCGAAGTCCTATAAAGTAGGGGGCCAACATATTGCCAGCAACTGGGAACGAATTCAGACTCTGCCGTGGTCTGCTACTGATAAATTCTCGGTGGAAAAACATTATAGCACTATATCCAAACCAAAAATACCACACCAGCACACCAGCGAGGCAGCAAACATGTTACTTTTTTTCGTTGTTGTGTGTGTTCCAAAGGAATGATTTTCTTACTTTCAGTAAGCGGCCTTTAGTGCAGGCCTGAAAGTGACAATAACTATAATCCTCTCAAGTTCACTAATATGATTTCACTGGCATCTTCATGATATTAACTATTGTTAGTGTCGTATTATATATCAGTAACTAATACAGATTATAAACCTAACGGCACACCATCAAACGTAATAAAACAAGGCTTTATGGTATAATGGACGAGAAAAACGTATGATCAATAAAAATCCAGCCAATGGCCGAAGAGAACTATTTATTACAGTAACCAAATTAAAAGAGCATTACACGACAACAACTCTACCAAGGAGTCAACAAACAAAAAGTCTACACCAACTTCCTTTTAAAAATGTAATCTGCGTCAAGCGCGCGGCGGCGTGCGGAGTGCGGCGCGGCGTGCGGGGTAATCATCGAATATTCCGTATCTAACTACAACTTTATACCGCGCGTTATCATGGCCGTATAATGAGTTATGTGCTCTTGCTCGTTTTGTGTCCATCACGGGGTATCGGCGAAGGGCGTCATCCATCATCCGCTGCGACTAATTGCCTGCTACCTTGCTTCGGCTCTCTTATCCTTTTAATTCGTCCTCCGAACACCTATACGACGTCGGAGCGAGCTGTTACGAATAATTGCTTGCGAGATACCGACGTCCACTTGATTGCAAAATTAAAATGTAAAAGCAAAAAGTGCAAGGTGCATTTTAAGTTGTTGTTAAGTGAGCATATTGTTATTTATCCTTTATGTATTAACAACACTTACAGCACCCTTCTACATGAACTTTTACAATGTCGCAAATATAAGTTATACTTATCAACCTAATAGTTTCCTTACACCTAATTTTTGGTATAGTAATTCATTGCCTTATTTACTGTGTTTAATTCATTAATTAGAAATTTATATCTATTATGCTTTTTATTTTGCATGGCGTGAATCTGAGTATGGCGATTTATACCCACCCATATTCAGCAAATAAAGAAGTTAAATTGTTATAAACAATATCAAAACCAAATATCGATATTAGGCGCCATAACCGATCCACGATCTCTCATACATCAACGAACCGCTTAATGCAATACAAAAATCGTGCTCGACCAATTCGTAAGCAATCCAGCGGCTGCACTAGTGGCGTGGCTAGTCACGAACGACTCGCGAGTCTATTGGCAAATAAAAATAAGGCCGAGGACAGCGATCCGAATCCCGCCGAAAGGGGTAGCTCTATTAAGTGTCGGTTTGAGTTTTATTCGCGCGGGGCGAGGGGGCCGTGTGAGCCCGGCGCCGCATTAATCATTAACACAGCCTGCCTAATGACACCGCTGAAATGGGCTTAATAGTGAAGCGCCCGGTGTTGTCGACAGTTGTGAGACAGGGTTAGGAGTGATGATGAACTAGAGCGCCTGTTGCAATAGTGAAGCTTTCGGTGTGGTTGATAATGATGGTATTAGCATTTGGTATATCATCTAGCAGACTGGAATGAAAATTGCCTAGAACTAAGAGTCTTTTGTTTGAGATGCCACAGGAATGATAAATCAAAGTTGCTACTTTTAAAAGCCTAGTAGGTTGAAAGTACTTTCTAGTCTAACTCAGGCTTTCTTCTGTTTCTTAAGATATGAGATAGTACTTTTAGTCTGTGAAAAAGTAAGAATGCTATAGGTACTTAATTACCTTCTCAAAAATCCGTCTTTTATAACATCTTCTTCTTCTCATCATCTTGTGCCTTTATAAAATAAAACCTGAATGTTCAGCAACTTCAGCAACTTAACAAGAAAATTATCGACACATTCACAAGCACATCACTACGCCCGATATTAGATGTCGCTATTAACTCCGCAAAACGTAATTAATCGAATAAGTTTATGATTGATATAACCAGTTTGTGGGGCGCTTAATTCACTTTCCCAATTCCTGGGGACTCGGTCGCTTTTATAAAGTTATCCTTTAAGAAAATTGATTGGCTCTATAGCAAATGAATCAATTCAATTACTATTATATCCACCCAGTGTAGCGATCGAGGAAGCGTAAATAACAAGTGAACTTAATCTAAAACAACTTTATAATTGTGTTACTTATACATATGTGATTATTTCGTAATATGGTTAGATTTTCTATCGGTATTTGGTATGTTAACTAATAAACCGTTGCGCTACGCTTCACTTGTTTTGTGCCTACGTTAATGTGACTATATTTTGAAGATTATTATTTAATTAATAAACTTTACTGACATCCAATAAATTCAGTTTAGTTTAGTTAGCAATCAAAATAAAACAGCTCAAAAAATAATAATCAGGTTAGTTTTAATATTCCACAACTTTTCCACACAACGCCATTTAGTCCCAAGTTAAGCTTGAGCTTGTGTTATGGGTACTAAACAGCTGATAAACATACTTATATATGTTTAAATACATACATATTATAGATAAATTACACCCAGACATAGATCAAATGATCGTGCTCATCACACAAACATTTGTTCTGGGTGGGAATCGAACCCACGACCTCCGGCATAGCAGTCAGGGTCACTAAGTACTAGACCAACAGGCCAGTCAAGTTTTAAATCACCAAATATAGATTGTAATTTTTTTTTTTTTTTTTTTTTTTATTACTGATAGGCACGCGTTTGACCACTATCTCACCTGATGGTAAGCGATGATGTGGTCGACGATGAAGCACGCTTGCCTAGAAGCAACCTGTTCACTCTTGACTTGAAGACCCCTAGGTTGTAGCTATCAGGAAACACCGACACCGGCAGGGAATTCCACTCTTTGGCTGTTCGCACAATGAATGTGTTTCCATAACGTTTAGTACGTATGGTTGGGATATCTACCATGTACCGGTGGCGCAGTGCTGAACGCCTGGTGGTCCGATGATGGAAAGGGCTTGGTGGAATTAAATCGTGCAATTCCGATGCACACTCTCCGAAATATAACCGATAGAAAACCGACAGGCTAGCAACTCGGCGTCGATGCTCAAGACTTTGAAGTTTTGACACAACGAGTGCATCATTGCCGATGATCTTCTTGGCTCGTTTCTCAATAGACTCAAGCGCATCAAGCTGGTATTTGGCGGATCCGTCCCAAAGATGAGAGCAGTACTCCATACACGACCGAACTTGCGCTTGATAGAGGTTGAGCAGCTGTTCCGGCGTGAAGTAACGTCTCACCTTTGCTAAGATACCTAACTGGGTAGATATAGGTTCAAGTAATTGGGTGTTGATATAAATAGCTAATCAAATGGCTACATTATGTTCTATAGACTTAACTCCATAAAACATTACTATTATATCTCGCCTATATTTCCCGAAGGGTAGGGCAGTGGTGCACCTAAAGAAACACCCTAATTCAATAAAAAACATGTAACGGGAAACAAATAGAGGGCCTATAACATTTACCCACTAACATAGCGGAAAACACACTGATTCATACTTAGTAATCATACAAGCTTCCCGCTTAAATGTAAAGTGAGATAAAGGAAATGGATTATTATTGTAATGTAGGAAATGGCAATGCAACTCTCACTATTAAGTTACATTAGTAATCTAATTACCGCGTACTATCCGCTATACATTACGCCAAGATATCTCGCTGAGAATATTTTTAAACTAGCCATAAATGCTGACAAACATTCAACTATATATGCAGAATTATTTTTAGTACACAGAAAACCCGAAAATGGGCTGTTGTGGGAAACTAAATTCGTTGCCTTTGTTTATATGACTCTTCCCAAAATAATATAATATAATATAATAATTATGTACAATTTAATAAGCTTACGCAGATAAAAACAAATGTTATTAGGTACACAAAATACTTCATTAAACACTTTATGATTGAGTACCCCTGACGTAGCAGCGTGAAAAAGGCAGTGTGAATGTAGTGGGGGTGCACAGACACGAGGGGTGGTGGGGACGCAATTTGTAATATTTCACGAGCCAGTAGACGCTTATTAACTAGGCGTGCAAAAAATCGACGCCACAGAAGCGCTCAACCTTTGATCACAAATGGCAAATCTAAATCGCAATTTTAATCTCTGTATATTATAATCCTAACAAGTTAGGTACATCCTATATTCTTTCCTATATAGACACAACACTGTGCCTGTAAAATTATATATTATGTAACAAAATCAAAGGTAGCGTAGCAGTTATCCGAATAAAATATTTTACAGGAAGTTTATTCAACGTTTGAAGACCACTAATTATAATAACCAAGACAACATGCTGACATTCTATCAGCGATAACGATGATGGAAAAGTTAAAATGTATTGAACTCTCTTAAATTGTTGTTGGTAAGGTAACGAGACGTTTTGAGAGCAAATGGCAAATTTCTGATCCCTTCGGTGTTTAATATCTACATAGTCAATTTACATAAAACAATGTCACTAATGTCTGGATGGCCCAGAGGTTAAGGCGCCTACCTCGCATGAGAATGCACGAGGTTGTGGTTCAAATATGGGCCAATATAATTGACTTTATCAATTTATATGTACTTTCTAAGTTTATCTTAGAGATCATTGACCGACGTTAATAATGTTAAAGATGAAGGAAAACTTCGTGAGGAAACCTGTCAAAAAAAGACTTAAATCGCCAATCCATCTTGAACAAGCGTGTGGTGATCTTTGCTCGTGCCTTTTCTGAATGAGAAGAGGTCTTGTCCCTGCAGTAGAATAGTAAGTTGGTATTAATATTATTAAAATAACACTAAGCTAATAACTATGAAATACATAGGTACACAACCTTATATTTCAAACAAGCGACGATGCAAGTTACAAGCCAACGTATAAAACTGTGCAGCACCTCTGACTAATGCAAAAAGTCGTATCTAGTCGGGGCCAGAGTATTACGGGCGGAAAATACCAGGCACGTAGTCTGAAACCTCCTTACTAGAAGCCTTTATATTTTTAAGAAGATAGTGTGAACGAGTTGTTCTGACTTAAACACTCTTTTAGATACTTAGTTTTTTGTTTGGCAGTAGCACACTCAGAGTAAAGACTGCCTCGTTGGTCTAGTGGTCGTAAGCGCTACTGCTGAGCATGAGGTCCCGGGTTCGATCCCTGGGTCGGGAAAAGTGTTATTGAGTTTTTCCATCTGGGATTTCTCAGTAGCAGCCCGGAGTCTGGATTTATGCCCGATTGATGACAATAGGCTCGCCCCCTATTACATGGGACTTAAACATAACTGGCGTAATGTGGGTGTACTACCAGGTACACCACTGCCTAGCCCTTCGGGGATTACAGGCGTGACGTTATGTATGTCTAAAATATAAAATATTCCACAACTTTTCACACAACGCCATTTAGTCCCAAGTTAAACTTCAGTGCTTGTGTTATGGGTACTTAACAGCTGATAAACATACTTACATATTTTTAAATACATACATATCATAGATAAATTACACACAGACACAGAACAAATGATCGTGCTCATCACACAAACATTTGTCCTGGGTGGGAATCGAACCCACGACCTCCGGCATAGCAGTCAGGGTCACTAACTACTAGACCAACAGGCCAATTGAACTTAAACCTTATGAAGTTTAAAATAAAGTTGAAAAGATATAAATGAAATTTGACACATTGGGGTAGGTTGATGTGCTGGGGTCTGTACCTAAGAAATAGACAAGGTTTTCCAAAATCTTATCTAATAAGATAAATCTCATAATTTCTGTTATAATCTTCTTAGACTAGAAGTTCTCTTAGAACCTATCTAATAGGAATAAATTATTATTCCCTTATTAGAAATGATGGGTCTTAATATTTATCTAGTCTACTAAAAATAACAAGTATTTCAAGAATAAAGGTAAAGTTGTTTTTCCATCAGAAGGTTGTCACTATTGATTAATTCTATTTACTGGTCACTCATTCTGGCTGTTAGCCAAAGTAAGACACGAAAAATACGACCACTTATTTTATTTGACCTACAACGTTTGTCCGGACAGGGAAAGACATTTTGTTGATATTATTATGTTGAAAGCAAATATCAGATGTGTTTAAAAAATAATAGCATCCAGTTTCCGGAAGGCAATTAGGTCAACAGTAGCCTGCTTATCAAATTCAAATAATTTTCAACAAATGAAATAGGTATTTCTTTCTCATTGAAATCGGAAGAAAAATGTAAGACGGTAAGAAAAAATTCTTAGTAGGAAACTGTTATTATTTCAGTATTATATTACTCTTAATGCACTTATAGAACGACTACAACGAATTCTATTCTATTCTTTGCTATGCAAGAAAAATCTACAAATTAAAAAAAAAAACAATGTTGTTTAATGAAATTTATTTGGAGACGACCAGCCTCGTGGCCGATGACTGGAACTAAATTTGAACACACAAAAAGTGCTTTTCCCAGTGTTTTGTCGTGATAAGAAGAGAAATAATGTTGTTGGCCACATAGATACATGAAAAAGAAAAAAAAACTTAATACAAGGATCTTAATATTGTGGTTAAAACAAACAAACAGCCTATCGATTCAGTTAATTTCACCCTGTTACTTCACTTCCTTGAGGGAAGTGAAGTATCAATGCCTAAGCATTAGTGTGTTTTTAATGCTCAATTCGCCTTCACTTCAGCTTCTTTTTCACGGGATGTTCATACATACCAGCACTCCAGAAATTAACAGCTATTTTTATTCTGGGGCCTTGCTCCCCATGAAAAATTATATATTTATATCTGGGGGCACGGGAGTGCCCCCGCCAAGACGAGCCATGCGAAGCGCAAGGGCACTACCTACCTTTTCTCGAAGTGTTTCGTCGTTTTTTGAACCCTCATAGAGTTGGTTTCAGATGTACCAGAAAGTTCATATTCTCAGTATTTGATGTCATTAATAGACTAATTAAACATACAAAGTCTCAATTGAATAGCTCTAATACTTTAGATTTTATTGATATCTAAAATACACCGATTTCGTCTATGACACACTGATGATCATCAAAATGTTTGGGTACTTCCTGAAGTGCTAGAAAGCTGAAATTTGGTATGTAACCTAAGTTTAGTATACAACCAACAAAAAAATTCACATACTCATAACTTTCACCCCCCATCCCCTAAAATGGGGGGGGGGGAGTTTGTATGGGATAATATAACCGCTTAAGAGCGAAATATCGCCCTGATTTATCGCTTATGGTAATCAGTAAACCATCAAAGAAAAAAGACAAAGACAGAGAATGGGCTATGAAAACCGGCACTACCGATGTGCAAGAAATACACCCAAAAAAAGTATACTAAAAGACTGCCTAGCAACTTACAAAAAGAACTGAAATCCCACCAAAACATTTCATGTAAAATGTTGCCAAGACGACCACATAAGGTTTGCCCTGTGAAAAAGATATCAGATCTCATGTACCTAGAGCCAAGCTTCTAAATCTACACGGCCTAACCTACCGACCCTAATTTCACAAATTCTACATATCAGTATAAATGTATAGCTTGGCTGTTTCGTTACTTACTTAGTACGTTTTGTTTTATTATTTCACTTTTTTTAAATTAATTGTTATTACATTTGTAAATATGTGAGCACAATGCATCTAGCTGTACCAACTTAATCATGTAATAATCAACTCCATTGTTTATTTTTTATTTTTTTGCTTAAACCTATCTTAGTATAGTACTTTTTATTCTAGGTGCATCGTCCTCACATATAATCTTATTGATGTATACAAAGTTTTGTAAAATCTATTTTAAAAGAGTAAGTATGGAGTTTCTTGCCCATTCTTCTCCATACAAATCTACTTTTTGGAAGGGGCAACTAGAATCATTTTTTAAAGTTAATTTTTTTCGACGTTCAAAAGTGCCTTATAGGGGCCTAATTGAAATAAATGGTTTGACTTTGACTTTGACTTCGACTTTACTTCAGAAATTAAATATTCGCATCACCTCCATGACGGTAGCGAAACGGCGAAGCCATACATTTATACTTATATGTAGAATTTGTGAAGTTAGGGCCGGTAGGTTAGGCCGTGTAGATTTAGAAGCTTGGCTCTAGGTATACATTAGATCTGATATCTTTTTCACAGGGCAAACCTTAGGTGGTCGTCTTGGCAACATTTTACATGAAATGTTTTGGTGGGATACATCTTACTAATAATTCACCCGCAACTTCGTGCTGAGTGTGAAATTCGTACTATTTCCTTCGAACTTTCACATCCTCTCTGGTCCTTCGTAGTTTTGAAAATAATTTAAGTAAAGCCCATATTACTCGGTAATAATTAAGCTTTCTATTGGTGAAAAAGGATAAAAATCGCTCCAGTAGCCTCAGGGCTTACTCAATACACTCAGATCATTCCTCTCTATAATTTTAATAGTAACACGTTATATTCGATATTCTACCCAATATTCGTCGCAGCTTCCCAAGCCGTCCCTGTACTGTGCACGTACTTTTTCCGAGAGGCTATTAATCGCGGGAGAAGAGGGGGAGGACATTTAGCCGCGGCTCGACCGCTGGCCACTCAATAAGCGCTTTGAAGAACACTATGTATACTGTCTAAAGCTGTGCGATCGATAGAAGGAAAGTGTCTGGTATCCTACTGTGATTACAGAGAGTAGATACCTTAGTTAGGGAAGTTATTGTAATAAAAGAAATTAAGAATGAAAGAAAATAAATTTATTTGGGACACTAACAACAACATAAGACCTGTGCGTGCCACGATATTATTAATTGCGATATTATGTTTCAGGCGTAGTTTGCTCGATGGCTCCCTTTAATTGTGCGTATTGAAAACGCCGTGTATATTTACTATGCAGATGCAACAAAAGATTATGGGAAACTGCATTTTAATGAGTTTAATGTGTTCAAATCTCTCAAGACAGGTTTCACAAAATCTTAGACAGGTGAACAAAAGTTGGGTTGCTTTACTTATGAACTCTTTTGAAACTATGAAATTATATCATTTTAGCTATTCGTATTACACAGCTGTAAAAACAAATGAATAAAATCGCTCCTTATAAGACGACATCCCTAAATTACCTTTTTTTCTATTACATTTACTGTATCTCGTGTAAATAAAAACTTCAATCACTGTACATAAAAGGGAAAACAGGAACGCCCTACCCAATTATAGGTAGAACAAACGTTTAAACTATACGTAGAGACATTAGTGCATTTTTACTTTGACAAAGTCCCACAAGTTAACGCTCAAGACAAAAATAAACCATAAGTCTTAAGAATAGGGTTGGTATTGGGAATAAAGGGTCTTGTAAGTGACTTTGTCGTATCGAAGTGCGTAGGGCGGGCCGCCCAAACGTTTAGCACCGTTTAACGAAAGCCTCGAGGTGGGCGCGGGACACACCCATTGGGTCGAATTCTCGGCTCATCCATATTTCATATTAGGTAAGCTTATGTTCTGGTGAACTATGTAAATAACTTCCTGTTTAGGTAACTAAACGGGAAGTAAGTAGTACCTAAAGGAACAGTATTTTCATAGTAGACTTAGTTTGTAAATAGTGAGCGAACAAAACAAATTATGCACTTACATGTTATGTATGTTTAAGTTCATTATGGACGATAAAAATACACTACGAATCTAGGAATTAGAACACTTAGCATATTATTTTACGCTCATAGCTTATGTTGAAATTTTAAAGACTTTTAACAAAGGTAGGCACCTAAGTACTTGAGGTAATTGGGAGTCACGACAATCGGTTCCGAGTACTCCCTAAAGAAAACGAGAAGTTGGGAAGTAAACGACGTTCTCTCGGCTAAACGTTTATTTCAACTAACATGACGTTCGTGACAGTCCAGCTAGAATACCTATAAAAACTGTTTTGTATGTTCGTACTCTCACAGACATACAGTACAGTACTTAGGAATTATTTTATGACACGATCCTATAGCATTTCGATCAAATAGCGCAATTAGCACTGAATTCAAATCCTGCCATTTCGGTACATTTGGTTATTTACATTCTCTTACAAGGTTTGTTAAGTGAGAGATCTCAATCTGCGAATGACTTTGTTTACGACCACTCGGTCTTTTATGTAAACAAAAACATAGGTATACCTTTATACCACCCCTTCTTTGCACCTATAGCACGTAGATGTAAATAATTCAGGCACTAGTTGGCACTGAGCGTCGAGGGTTGCACTTACACTCGTTCCAATTTAAAATGTCATTTATTTCTGCGAATGCAACCCCGCTGCTACTTGCAAGCCTCAACATTCTTGATACTATCCGCCGCCTAGTCCGCCTATGTACATTTGTGTGCTTGAAGGTGCTGATCGAAGGCTTGAAGTATTAAATAAATAAATAAATACTATCAAACAAACGAAGAATTTTAAGAACTCTTAAAATTATTTGTGTGTTGCACGACGGCTTATAAACGGGCCAAAAGTTCAACAAGGCCATTTTTTTAACTTTTTGCGTAACTTTTTGATTAGAATCAGTTTTCTGGATTTTATTTAAATTTTGTCGATAAAGTCACCCGTCATTCAACATTTATTGACGTTCTATAGAAAGCCCTTCATCTGTCGCGAAACCTTGGGTCGATATAACAGTAAACAATGTATCATTAGTGACAATTAAACTAATATTGTTCTTGTAGCGTTTTCTCATTTATTTTGGTAAAGTCAAACGCCTCAATGGTTTTTAAAGTAAACATTCATAAAAAAAACCTGGCAGATTTATTTAAAAAATACTTCGATTTTACCCATACAAGGACAGTCGTAAGTGGTTTTACTTTAATGAGATAAAGCTTGTTTTCTAAACGCTAGATCTAGGTTAGCAATCTCAATTATATTTTATCGTGAGATTTCACCATTGCATTGTAATTTTATACAATGGTTTATTGCTTTTCGCATAGTAAAGTTTAAATTGTTTGTAAAGCGATGTATTTGACGTCAAGCAACAAAGTTAATTGTTGGGAACCATTCGTTTAAATCAACACATCTTAATAAAAAATGTCTTATGATGAAAATATAATGCCCCGTCTTACCAAGTAGTATTTTCGCAGCGTATAAATCATCATCAATTGCACCGTTCGATAGTTAAAATCATAAATCTTCTTATGATTCCACTGATTATAATTTTTAGTTAAGTAGTGAGTCTAATTTTCTTTAAGGCTAGCGTGCGTTTATAAGAAAAACAACATTGTCCTTTCAAGTATCAAAATTACTTAGTCATGGTACAGTAGGGTGGTGTAGCGAATAACGAAGGCGCGTTTGATATGTTAATTTATATAATTCGTAGCTTTTCACTGCTTTTACAAGCTGTTGCGATACGTTCTTCGTGTGAATATCTATGTAACACAATTTGTTACTGCTATTAATAGAAATGGAATGAATAATCGGGGTGTAGATCTAGCGTGCTTGTTTAGGTAAGTACGCTTAATTAATTCAAATTTGTTGCAGTAGGTGTCCAGTTAACGTCATCAGTCATTATTGGTCAACAATTGTTTATGTATCTACTTCCTAACATTTTTTTGTTGTCAAATTTCATTTCAATACCGTGAACTCCAACTCGCGTGTATGTAGCATACCCAAAGATCTTTTCTAATAAAGCTTAAGCACTGGAAGTGATAGTGGCAGAGCCCCGATGGTGTAACTAAATTAACTTTATTATATCAATCCAGTAAGTGATGACCGCATGATACGGAGCACGTTGAACCTAAATATCAAGCTGGAAAGATCTCAAGTGATATTGTCTACGTATGTCCAGCAATCAATCTAAAACCAGAGCTCAACCGTCGAATGCGACTCGCCTAGGCAGTGATCGGGAAACATCGCAACGTTTTCTTGTCTCATGATTATACCACAGTGTTTCACGACATGTCTTCGACTTATGCGTGTTACCAGTGATTACACAGTACTCACAATGAACCTCATTAGAAGGCTAAAAGTCACCTAAAGGGCCATACAGTTCATGAGTTGGTATTCAATTAAAAAGATAAACTGTATGGCCCACTCCCCAGTAGTCACTTTACTAGGTAAAGCATATTGCTCGTAGGAGAGATGGTCGATGGGGCCCAAAGGTTCTGCAGGTGTGATTGCGTATTATAAGGTTAGAACGCACTTGGACGCGAGAAGTATATGGTTCTGTACTCCTGTCCATATAACTTAGGCGACACTTCTGTCACGACACAATAATCTAATTTTAATATTTAAAAGTGACAACATTAAACCTACGCTCACTCTTCTCTGATTCCATGTTCTGAATACGAAATGTAAACGGGAAACGCGCGAAAAGGCGGCCATGTTGCTTTTAGCACCCTTTAATGGATAATATTTGGAGAATAAAACGAAGCGTCCTGATTAAAGTGTAAATGAAAGTGAATTGATATTTTAGCAACTGTTTGTAGATGCTTTACACGATGACGATTGTGTTTAATATTAAAGGGGCACGATGTTTTTATATTTGACAAGTGCTACTTGGTATTTTGTTTCGACTACCGGTTTTATTCTTTTGAGAGGTTTCCTTTTTACTTTGCTATCAATATTTAATTGGATGTCTTTAGTTACCGAGTTTTAAAAAAATATTATGGCTTGCTTTTCATAACTAGGTATTTGGTACCTACTTATAGGTACAATAGATTACCGACACTTTGCGGCAGTCTCAAATAGCCTATAAAATAATACTTATCTAAAAGGTAATTACAGAAACAGAAAATAATTGATTTCGTTCCGTTTAAGTATGACCAAATTCCTTTTAAATGCCTTTTTTGATTAGCATTAAAAACAATGACTTATCAAAGATTAGCTGCTAATAAATTCCCTGAGAACATCTCGAGATCTCGCATTTCAATTAACAATGATTTTAAGAGTAAATCTTTCCAAGAAGTCTTAAGTAAGTAGTATATTTCGTCAAAGCAAAACAGGCGAGTTCGTGTTACAAATCCTCAATTAGCAAGCTTACAGCTCAGTTTAAGCCGGCGTTTAAATTCGTTAGGAGCGGGCTACGTTGTTTTCATTCGCGGGTTTCTCATAGACTAAAACTTATAGATGTGCTACACCAAGCAAGAATAAACCATTTACTCTTTAGATGCCGATAGACGGTTTATGTCCATTAATAATTAACATAGAGAAAAGAAATTTAAATATTTAAAAAGTATTGTCAAATTAGTTTTATAGCCTGTTGTAACTATAATCCAGCCTTCTACTGTCCTGCTAGAGGGTAAAGATTAAAGATCTTTCCTCACACATAGAAGACACAATAATTCTCAAGGAGCGTTAGCGATTAAAATGTATACTCATTTTCTTTCTTTCATTTAATAAACCACACTACAAATTTCCCCCACATCGTGGGTTTGTTTATAAATAGGTATGTAAACTCACACACACAAACAGTCAGAACCATTTTTTTCCAATTTTTATTTTACCACTATGTTGGCGTGATTGATACACATACCTATTGGTACCAAATTTCAGCTTTCTTGTGCTAACGGTCATAGAGATTAAGCGAGGACGGACGGACGGACAGACAGACAGACATGGCGAAACTATAGAGGTTCCTAGTTGACTACGGAACCCTAAAAATCAAAATTACGTTAGACAGTCCCCCAAAAAGCCCGCCCTTCGCCACTTCCTGGTGTTTAGGTTGGAAAAAAGAAGTGGCAAAACAAACTCCCCAGCCATACTTCAAAAAGACTCATAACGAACTATCTTGTCCTCTCTGTAATTAAAGTCTTTGGCGGCGCCATCAATTGCGTATGTGAGCTGCGTAGCCCGCTAAGTGGATCTCCATTTTAACTCCTGAAACAAGCTGGTTGAGGCTTTCAGTCGGATCTCGGCATTTGCATGATTGGCATTACGCTGATTACCCTCCCCCGCAAGCCCCGGCGGTTCTTCCGTCACGCTTCACCCCGCGCCCCTCATTCGTGCCTCGTGCCGATTTCAGAAAGCTAAACACATGCAAATTAACGTTTTAGTGAACACTGCTGGAAGTAGTGGTGTTTCTTTATTGTTTTCAGACCTAGAGTGGGTACAGATTGACACATGTATGGCCCGAATAACTTGAATGGCTGGAAGTGGTTCGAATCTGTCTCAAAACAGTAAGTTACTTGATACAGAAGTTATTTTAATTGTAATGTCTTCTATCGCTCATTAGAATTAATCGACAGGACTATAGGAATAGGAAGTCACTGCCTGTGATACTGAACTTTTTTTTATTAATATTTTTTTTTTCGAATACCCGTCTGACCGCCCAACGGCTAGTGGCTACCAGTCTACTGTCACACAAACTCATTTTTAGAGCATAGACAGTATAGAGGATACTCTATGAATTAGTGTTTATCTCATAAGCATCATACCATTAACTTATTGAATATCCAATTATCCATAGTGGTAACCTAACTACATAAACAAAAAAAATAAATCATCAAAACAGTCACTAGGTACAGATTAAAACGTTAATCTGTCACCCCCCCCCTCCCTGCCCACAGCTTTTCGTCACCTCCCTCTTCCCCCCCCCCCCCCTCTCCTGACAGTTGAAAGTGCTCTAGAAAGTGTCGTTTATGTACTCAAAGCATATGCAAATGGATGTTTTAAAATGTTAGGGAGAGAACGCCACTTTAGTCCCTGAAGCACTTGCGAATATCAAAATGTAAATTTACCCTTTTATGTTTACAAATCTTGTAAATGAAAGCGTTCATTTTATTGACTTTAGCCCGACAAACATTGAGTACACGGCCATTTTGATGTAAAACCCGTTGAAATATGCACAAACAATTTCCGTACACATGTTCATATTTAATTTTGTAGTAAACGTTTTTAACCATTTTTTAAGTGTGTACCTACCTAGCTACATTTACTTTAAAATATTTAGTAAAAGGCTACGTGTCAGTGGCTTTCATTCTAAATTGCGCGGCGCAGGAAAGAATAATCCCACCAAAAACATATCGTGTAAAATGTTGCCAACACAACCACATAAGGTTCCCTGTAAAAATGATATCAGATCTCATGTAGAGCCAAGCTTCTGAATCTATACGGCCTAACTCTACCGACCCTAACTTCACAAATTCTACATATCAGTAAAAAAAATACAACTGAATTGAGAACCTCCTCCTTTTTTTGAAGTCGGTTAACAAATGCACTGTTTGGGCATGAAAATAAATGAAGGTTCTTTGCTGAATAATATAAAGAAATAAAATTAGCTCACAACTCTGACTAGTAGATTCAGTCAGCGTCAATAACATAGGAACGAACCATCTTTTCAAAATGATATAGATACTTAACTGTAAAAATGAAACATTTTGTCAATGACACTGCTTCAGACGATTCATTCGTCATTCTGACAAGACCTTTAAAGTTTTTTTTAGTTGTTGAGATAATTTCAAAATTGTGCTTGGTCCGTTCTTTTTTGACGCCGACTGTACTATAATTACATGCAGTATGCCTAATTTTCCTCACAGTGCTGAAATGTAAGGTGAAAATCAGTTGTGTTAAAACAAAACCACTGCGTTGTGAACCTAAAAGTTTAAAAAATATTGAAAATATCTAAATAACCTCGATTTCTTTTTGACGAAGTATAAGTCTCACGCAACAAACTGTTAAATAACTCAGATTATGTTTTGGTCAAACTCCGTTTACCTGATGTAAAGTGAGAAGTAGGAATAGGAAGACGGTGTCGCTCGGTCCGTTGCGCGCACGCCGATCTCAGCTGATCGAGTTACTTGTATGGGCACTAATGCCAATCCTTCGTGAACCGACGGTTTGTGAGAAAATCAACGGCAATTAAACAGGTATTTGTTTTCTTACATAACTCTGTAATAATTATTGAACACTTCAATAGAAATGTTTAGATTGCATTGATTTATAACATAATTTTCGCGGAAATAATGAGAAGTCACTGATTGAATGGCACGATAATATTCTTGGAATCTAGTTGAACCAGACAGAATTGTTTAGAAGTGACATTGTGTACTCCTAGTATGAATTCATTCCGAAAAGTGTTAGAAAAGTTATCTGCAACAATTTGTGTTAGGATTGTAAATGCGCCTCTAAATTGCGTATTAGGAACTAATTTTCTAATTAAACAATTGCCGATTACTATTCGAAAACTTTTCGCATGAAGTTCGTGTTAGGGGTACAGGTAATTTGGTTAAAGGCCTTTTGGAAAATGGTTGAATGATGGTGCGGTATGACAAATTAAATTCAGCAAAAACTACCTAGGCATTGAAGTAGGTAGGTCTACTCATTAGGCGTATGATGTTCAAGACATAAGTACCTACATAACCTGAGGGGTTCTACATTTAAAAACGCTTGCACAAAATGTGATATAATAATTTGGACACGATTTTTTTACGGATAATAGTTATATTATCAGTACCTTCTATGTAATTATTATATACTCTTAACATTTCTGGTATCAAGTGTCCTTTGTAGGTGTTCATTACATTACAGAATGTCAAATTTTTCGTTCGTTTAAACTTGTTGTGGCGCAGTGGTGCGAGAAACATACGTCACGCCCCATGGATATATGTGACGATATCAATGCACTCTTTGTATCCGATTACTGTAATAATTTGAATAAATCTTCCATTACACTCATTAATACAGTGTTAATGGGCTGCTTCAACGAATCACGCCAATGTTTCACGAAGATCATAATCGATAAAGAAGTGATGAACAATAGGATTCCTTTTTCATCTAGAAAACAAATGAATATCAATCATCATATTCAAAAGTTTGTATATCACTATCAATTGATAAAGTTCATCAAATATAGTCAGTTTAGCGTATAGCGTAGGTACCTATCGACTTCTTGAGTTCAGTCTGTATTCTTGCAGTAACTGTGGACAACCAACAACCAAGTAGGCCGAATGTTTGCCTACATGTCACTCTCAATCAATGCTAAGCAAAACCCAAAAAACGAACACATTTATGCCACAGTAGGTAGGCTTGCTTGCTTAGTGAAATGGAGACCGCTCCAAAAAGCACAGTGTTTAACAGCAATCAAGTTTGTCTTTATAAATAATCAAGAAGCTTTTGTCTGTTAAAATAAATCAAAGGTCAATTAAAAACAAAATCATTTGAACGCAAGTGGTCGTAACCGCAAAGTCCCTTCCTGTCAAGTCGATACGGAGTAGCGTTCACGTCAAGCCAATGAGTTGAGAGCCCAGTGGCTAATACCAGCTGGATATCATGTTCACATACTCTATTAAACATGATAACCATCGTACCGGGTGTTGACCACACTTTGTTTAGATTAGAATTCAGCCTTTCATTCGTTGTTGAATGGGCAATGATTTCGGTCGCTCGGAAACTGTCGCTTTTTGTTGGTGAGCAACTTTTGACCGACAACATGGTAAGCTTATTGGGTTTATTTGTGGCTGAATGACAGTTCTGCTCGTCTATAAACACCTTTAATCACATTTTAATCGCCTTAATTTGGCAGGTCTTACTTACCGATACTTACTTACACTAATATTATAAAGAGGAATAATTTGTATTTGTGTATGTGTGTGTTTGTAATGAATAAACTCATAAACTCCTGTGCCGATTGCAAAAATTCTTATCCCGTTGGGTATAGTGTAGCTTGCACTATCTCCAGGTGACATAGGCTAGACTTTTTATCCCTGAATTCCCACGGGAACGGGAACTTCGCGGGTGAAAGCACGTCACGTCTTCTAGTAAGATATAAGGTAACTGGATTGTTGAGGTCAGGCAGGCAATAGCTCCATGTATCTACTCCATTCCACTGGTATTCAGCTGCATTCGGTTTAACTGAAAGTCGACCCCAACTTTGTTGGGAAAAGGCTAGGCAGATTATGACTTACAGATTTAGGTTGACACTCCGAATTAGGTTATCCCACAGACTCAAAGTGACTCTGAAAATATTCAGTTTATCGTCATTTAGTCTGAAACAATTCCAAGTTGAACAGTACCTAATCTAAACAATATCCTAGAATTCGCCGTTCACTGCAGTATTAGCTTCGGAACCAATCAAGCGTACTGAAATTCAAATAGAATTTCCTTACATGTTTAATTTCACAATTTGCCTGCAGCGCGCACACTGGCGCACCGTTGTGTACTCACATATGACAACTTGACCATCGCTTGAGTGTGAGTGCGTGTGCTCGGTTGCTTGTGGTCGCCGCGGCTCGGTTAGTAAACGGACGTAATCTCGACTAAACACTGATCAACTGCCAATACGCAAGTGGGTTGAGTGGTTGAAAAGATTCAGTGGCAGTACAGAGTTTGATTACTGAGTAAAATCTTAAGAAATTATTGAATTGTATTAGAGACGAGGTACGTTAGTTATCCATCCGGATAAATTGCTCGACTGTGTGAGTAGGTACTAAATTGAGAACACCGATACATACTTACTTAAAAGGCTACTGTTTTCTCACATTCAACTTTAATCTCATATTTTTTTTCCAACTTTGCCATTCGGAACATGTTCGTAGCAGTCGTAGGCTTCACTCGTAGACTGCTACGCAGCGTTGATGTCTTTTTTGGGGGAATGTGACAAAATCTTTTCATTGAACGACAATCACAATTTCTACTATGTAGGCTTAGGTGATACATAAACATTTATTTATTTTATTTCATTATCAAGTTTCTTGATCTTTTGACGTCAGTTAGGTACGTAGTCTTTATGGGAATCATGTCGGGTTCGGTTTGATAAATCTGTTATTACATAGGCCAGCACATTTAGCTAAGTACTCCAATGTGTTCATTTTTTGGATAGTTTTTCAACTTTGTTGTAAAAAGGATAAGGTTCATGTTCAATTGGGAAAATTTTACAGTTTGGGATAGCTTGATGCCCTGGGGTCTGTACTTAATTCAGATATATCAGGCGCTTTTATTAGAAACTAGCATACGTCCCGCGGTTTCACCCGCGTAGGTCCCGTTCCCGTCGGAATACAGGGATAAAAAGTAGCCTATGTGTTAATCCAGGATGTCAGCTAAGTCCATACCAAATTTTATTAAAATCTCATCAGTAGTTTTTACGAGTAACAAACATCCAACCATCCATCCATCCACCCTCACAAACTTTCGCGTTTATAATATTATTAGGATAATAAGCAAATTGATTTCAGTTTCAACTTCTTTTTTTATAGCTTCCAATTTTAAGTTTGAAGTCATGATGTTATTAAAGAATAAAACTATAGAAATAGTTAAAAAAATAGTGTTTAAAGATTAGACTAGTTCCTGGCGAATAAGAAACTCATAGTCACTAGACGGTACTTCCCCCCAAAAAGAAAAAAAATACAAGTAGTTAGACATACTACTTCACTTAGTTTATGCATCACTTAATATAATCTTAATATTAATGCAAAGTTGAGTACCCGGTGCAAGTTATCGCTGATCCTCTAGACATAATTACATACATTAGAAATACATATTCCTTTTAAACGAGACAGTGAAGCTACATCACCGGGCAATAGTAAATCGATATGATCAAGTTAAACTATTGGTTAATGTATCAGTGACGGACGGGTAAATTGATACACTATGTGGCTACCAAGTCGCACACATCAATATTACTCAGCGCGCCGTGAACATAAGGTATGTGAACAGACAGTTATAATGACAACATTTAAAACTGTAAGGGTTCCTGGTAGTATCTAGTGCTATTTGTTACAGGTAATGTCAACTGTACAACTTTATTTTTGTTCATGAATGTTAAGGTGTTGTTATTTTTTTGTCTAGTTACGCGTTACATAAATGTTTGTAAGCGGCAACAGCCCAATGACTAAGGCGGTCGGCCTAGTGATCGAGAGGTCGTGAGTTCGATCCCCACCCATTGTAGCCCACTCCAGATACAAGCATATTTAGCTTAGTTTTGGGGTTAGCTTGAGGGTTTCAAGCCACATCGCTAGTAATTTTTCGCTATTTCAGGTTTTGTTAAAAGTTGTTCATAATGATGAGTACAATAATTAGTAGTATAATATCCCTATCTCCTTAGTGTGTTTTGTGTGTATAGGTATATTAAGGTTGAAGAGTTGTCACGACTAAGCATAATCTAACCAATACTAAGAAGTATTCGAAGAAATCCGATGTAAAGACGCCAGCAATTGAATATGAACCTTATTCTGTTTTACATACAGTTGAAAAACGATCAAAGAAATTTGACACTTTGGGGTAACTTGATGTGCTGTCTGTACCTACCTAAACCAGTGGCATCTACCAAAAAGCATAGGTATGTATATATTCCAGTTCTAAATAAGACAAGTAAATCAAACTTAATTGTCAATTTACTGTTTCTATTAGTAGCACTTCGCTTAAATCTTGACACTTTGTTATTTCCTCGACCCCTTCGCAGTTTTGAACATAACATATATATAACGTATTTTTCTCTGTGATAAATTGATAATATAACTTTATAAGGGTTCAGTAGTTTTTGAGTCACATCAATTAAGCAATTATTTCTTCTTTATAATATTAGTAAAGAAAAGTGTCAGAAAAAGAAAACTGCTTTAGAAAAGTTTGAACTGGATACCACTTTAATAAAGCTAAAGTACATTTAGACAAACGCAACAGTTTCCCCGCAAGCTTCAGTCTACAGTTTATTACCCTAAGTACCTACTTACTTAATTATTTCACAGCAAAAAGTAACACGTAGGTACCCACGTCCATATTAAAGTACACACACAGTAACATTATATAAATGACAGCTTACGTTTCGTGCAACTATGTGTGTGTTACGGGTTATGCGCACGCGCAATTTCGCAGTGTTTTGTATCGTCGTGCGACCGCAGGCTCCGCTCAACTGATACAGCGCTCTCAAGTTACACCCAAGTGAAATCGTTTCATAAAAGGCCCTTTTGGCTTCTGCGACACTTCATAGGATTCTGGCACGTCGAATAAATAGAATTTACGGTTTCATAAGCTCACAATATTATCAAATCTGTAGGGTGCGATTGGTACAACAAAAAATAAATAGATAGTTCAGTTTAAATAAGATGTTCTGGTGTCTAAATTTATGCCGCCCGTGAGCCTGTAACTTCACATGACATTGAGATATATCCCTCAGGCCGGTTTACCTACTCACGATGATTTTCTTCATCGTTTTTAAAGCAAGTGATAATTATACAATACGCACATGAATCGGAAAACTCCGAGAAGCGTGCCTTGGGTTCGAACTCAACCCCTATGACTTGGCTTTGTGCCGGTCGAACTATACGATAAGGCTATCACTGATTCAAATAATAGATAATTAGATAATTAAAACTTTACGTTATCGAAGTTAATATGTTTCTTAAATTGTTTTACTTAATGTTTAGGCATAAAAGTTGCGACTGTGTTTTATTTCATTTGTAAAATGAAAGTTCGAGAACATAATGCATAAGATGTTGGCAGATTCATCGCCGGGTTGATTGGTACCTACTCAGAATGGTTGTTCTATATAAACGTATTTTTATCTATTTTGACTATGTATTTATTTTGATTAAGTATGTATGTATCAGTGTATTTATTTTGTTTCAGTATGTGATAGCCTAGTGGTGTGACCGGTGGATTACCAAATCATAGGTCTCGAGTTCGAACCCAAGTCGCACCTTTGACTTTTCGGATTTATATGTACGCATTGTATCCTAATTATCACTTGCTTCAAAAACTGTGAAGGAAAACATCGTGAGGAAACCGGCATGCCTGAGAGATATTTCTCAAGGGCATGTGATACCAAGTCAAAGGCCCATGGGCGGCATTAAAACTCTGACACCAGGTTATATAGCTACTGACCACACGATAAGAGGAAGAAGTATATATGTATCTGTGTATTTTTTTTTGTCACTTTTTTGTCCTTAATTTTTACCCAGTTACACCTACCTTGTTCCATCTCTGCACCACCTTAAGGTAGACTGGTAGAAAATGCCAAGGTATTAAGTCCGCCTTTGTACAGTTTCTATTACTTGTGCATAAAGTTTTAATAAATAAATAATAGTTGACCGATTTTTCGAATATTTCTTAAAAGTCTTAACTGGAATACAGTTAAGACAGCCAATATACATTCTCCTCTTTCCAATAAGTCCTATATCCTGCAAAGTAATGTGACTTATTTGCCATTAACAGCAATCACAATATTATCACTTTTTACGCCACGTTTTTCCCTCTCATAATGTGTTTAGCGTACGGCTGCGTTTGTGTGAGAGCTCTGCCGTTAATTTGCTCATGAATAGTAACAAGTGGGGTCCGACTCGAACCATTAATAGCTCGTTTTTGCCACCTACACTGTGATTATTTCTAGTAAAACGGTTGTTTCTTGCTATTATTCAGTGTTATACAAAGTGACTACTCCAGCCTATTGTTTTTCCGTTCGTGGTTGTCCGACTGTTTCCACATCATTAGCTGCTTCGCATGTATACCGATATTGCTTCGCGTTGCGATTGCTATTTTATTATTCATTGTTTAAACGTACATTAAAAACTATTTTGCACGATCTGTTTGCTATCATCCGCAGCTTTTACTTGAGACTATTAATTTACGTAGACATAGGCACTATCAACATATTGTGTGTGTAATTATGTATTCGGTTTTTGAATTATTCTGTGCGCATGCTCATAAATATAAAAACTTGTTTGGAGCGTACCTAAAAATATTCAGCACTTCATTACCTATCTTATACCAGTCTTGGGATTGTTCTGAAAGAATTTTCTAACAAAAAGTTTTTCCAGTGACAACGCCACCGCGCCTCCGCGGCGCGACTCTATAAGGCTTTCCATGGAAAACGCTTATAATGAAGTTTCTACTAAAAGTATGCGTCGTAACAATTATAATTGATAACGTTTCTCATTCGCTCAATTATATTAAATGGAGTGAATGTTAGCTGTTTCCCGGTTTGAAACAATAACGATAATCAGATGGCAACATCTCGCGAACAATGACACTGCGCCGACTGGGGTGACCATGATCTTGCAGGAACTTTCACAGTCTCTATAATATAATCCTAAGAGATATTGGTATGAGCTTAAAATAGTTTAGACAATTGGTCATCTTCAAAGAACCTAAACGGATTGCAGTTTAAAAAAAACTGTGTCTTTGTCAATTGGCTCTCAAAGCAACTTGGAATAAGGTCTCTTGATTAAATGTGGTTAATCATCGTATCACAAGATCACACACTCTCGCCCAACCTAAATCCTTAAATTGTCTATTTCTTCACAAGTTATCAGTAATTATAAGTAAATCACGTACTATGTATGATTATCCACTCTAGCAATACATAAATACAGAGGCAATGTCAGTAAAAGGAAGTGAGACGACGCAACACAGCCACGGGATATCATAAAACGGCTTATTCCCAACGGCCACCACTAAAACTGCCACCACTGGTGGTCGTTGGGATAAAATTTTACTTTTGTTCCCAACCGCCACCACTGGGGGCGGTTGGGAACAAATAAATAAATAATGGCTTATTCCCAACGGCCACCACTAAAACTGCCACCACTGGTGGTCGTCGGACCCAAATTTTATATTTGTTACCAACCGCCCCCAGTGGCGGTCGATGAGACATAATAAAACTTTTAATTTTATTTTCGTCGACCACCACCAAACTGCCATCATTGGTGGGAGTTAGAACAAAGCTGCTGTTAAAGCTACTTCTCGGCGCTTTTGTATATCCCCAGCGATCGTTGAATTCGCGGGCTTTGTCCCATATGCTTTTTTCATAATGTGTGTAGCAACCTTTGAGTTTAGCTGATGGTAATACTAGTCTGGTGGTCTTCATGGCGGCTTGGAAGTAGCTGTTCCACCTATTAAATTTTCTGGTACCAAGCTATACAGGGGTGGTAGGGTTCTTACTTTGATTTTGATGACTCCTTTGCAATTATTTTTCTTTCTTGCCACACACTCCCACATAATAAGCCCACTTTTATGCTTGCGCTTAGTAATATATGCCAAGCATGAAGTAAAACAACACCATTTCTTTGAATAAAATTCAAATGTATATTCCCTGAGGAAGTACTTGCTCCACCGAAATCTGACAGGAAGCCCGGTAAACAGCCCGATATGTATAACTGCATTAGTTCTATTATTTACATATATTCTTAGTTGTAAATATTTATGTATTATGAATATATTTAGGAATAAACAATTAGTCGGCAAGCATTAGAAGAGGTAATAAAACACCTGGGTCCAACATTTCGAATTTCTTTTGTTCTACTTCTACAAAATAAGACCACAAAAATGGATAACCGATTGGTATAACAAAAGCAAAGTACTCGGGGTTAAGGTTTGAGTTGGCAGTTGTAAATCACAGCATAATGTTATTAGAACCGCACTTAGCAGCGTAATTGTTACTATGACGTTCCCATTATTCGTATTGTCCCCTAAAACCATTGATACGAGTCGCCACTTGAACAGGAAAGGATAATGAAGTACGTATTTTATCATGTCTTAAATTATATGAGTTGCATACCAAATAAATACTACAATAATAAATTCAAAAAAATAATTTTAGTTTTATTTATTTATTTGTTCCCAACCGCCCCCAGTGGTGGCGGTTGGGAACAAAAGTAAAATTTTATCCCAACGACCACCAGTGGTGGCAGTTTTAGTGGGGGCCGTTGGGAATAAGCCCATAAAACGCTTATAGTTTTCCTCCATACGCACATAACGCACCAATTTGAATATCCAATGCGTTTTATAATTAGCAATTCAATAACCTAGGTACTTTATAAGTGAGTGTACAGACGACTATACCTAACTAGTCTGGCCGACCGGGCCACCGTCTATTGGAGCGAAAATTGGCAACCGATTGCCAGGCAAACACTAACCACCGACTTTTTAAAGAACAATTATTTTTAAGTTGACTTGTAGTCTCTATCGCTACAATATCTAAACCTTTATCTGTTGTAAATACGTGACCCTGGCAGAATAGTCAATATCGGCTCAGATGCCAAAGAAGGAAAAAAACAGTGAGAAAGCGGCTCAAAATTAAGTTTGTGATAATTCGGACATTATTATCACATGAAACTTAATTTTAAGGCGCTTGTTTCTGTTTTGCTCTTACCCACGTATATCGAGAATTCGAGTCTTACCTAAGATATCCACTATACTTAGGTACCTACTTATTGGAACCAACAAAACTACTTACCTATTAAATGATAGTTTTCGATTTGTTAGTCGGGTCGAATCTCTCCGATTTCCTCAGATTTCCATAGAGAAAACAAAGAACCAGCTACAACATTACAATCGGTGAAATAAGCTCATAAATATAGTAAGAGACAAAATTACTAAGGGCCATATACAAATAACCAAAAATATCTGAAAGCTGTCGACGCCAACAAACTGGTAAGTCGTCGATAAATCGGTCGTCGTGTGCACCAGGTCTACGTGCTCTATTTGAATCCACTATCTAATCGATTCATTGTAAGATGCAAATTGTGCACTGTCATTTTATTCTAACATAGCATACCTAATAAGACTGATGAGAAAAACTAAATAATTAGCTGGTTTTCGTTACGTTGGGTTGGCAGGAGACAAAAACTGGTAGGTTGCTTAACCGTCTTGTTCCTATGCCTTTCCGTGACCTTTTTGCCAGGGGGTAAAACACACACATTGATAATAATGTCTTCAATTACATTTCTGAGAGATCCTAATGCAAAGCCCTTAAAATAAGTTAAATAAGAGATGAAAAAGGATGTACCTATCTATTAAAGTTGGACATTTTTGACAATAGGATATCAAATATCGGGCACAGAGCTTGTCAATGAATAATAGAAATCTACAAGAACCTAATGTTTATTTGCCACAAAGGTAAAAAATATGTCCTTAGTTGCTTAAATTATGTAAATGACATAAGACAAAAAACACAAACTAATACAGAAAGTACCTACTTATGCACCTGTGTAGATTTTTTAATCATCGTCATCATTTCAGCCACAAGACAGTCGTTTAGCCGTCAACTGCTGTATAGGCCTCCCCCTATTTTCACCACAACGACCGATCCTGTGCGTCAAGTCCACCGGATTCCCGCGACCCTTATCAACCAAGTTGTCGGTTCATCTTGTGGGAGGCCTTCGAACGCTACGTCGTCCGGTACGCGGTCGCAACTCCAGAACTTTGCGGCCCCAACGACCATCTGTTCTGCGTGCAATGTGCGCTACCCACTGCCACTTAAGATTAGCGATTCTTAGATCAGGTTAGTACCTACATATTCATATAAAATAAAATAAAAATCGATTAGTATTGACAATCCTAGATATCCCTGGTAGTGTGGCGACTGCAAGCTTTTAGCCGAGTTCCCACGCCGCTGTTACTGTTAACCTAACTGCCGGTAAGCGGTGCACTCATAATACTTAAAAATTAAAAGTTATTGTATTTATGAAACGTGTGAGAATGTTTAATTAAATAAGTGGAATAAACGGAACTAAGCACTTATTAGAGCTAATGAAAGTGACGACACACTGGTAAACATTGTGGAAACAACGCCTAATGAGATTTAACTAATCCTCTAAGTTCTCAAGCCGATTAGGCAATATGAAACTATACACGAGTTTGTTAAAAACGCATTGGACTTTAATTTATGGCGATACAATGAGCCAGACAAAAGTAATATTTCCTTTTAAAGATAGCTAACATTAGGTAGGTATACCTATTTTGAAACCAGCAAGGCTTCTAGATTGTTTTTTTTTTTTAATTTTCAAAATCATATTACCAAGCCAAGTTCAAGGGCTAGTGAGCTCTATAGGCTCTAATATAGGTAACCGATCAGCAATCGGTAGCACAAACAAAGATTAGTTCCACATTATTTGACGTGTATCCTGGACTCATCGGAAATTAGTTGCGCGATCTGACGGGAGCACGCCCTCGGCGTCATGTGTTAGACTCGATCATTAATGAGTTACAGCAAAAAATATGTTCGTCTACACAATACAGGCGCATGACTCGCCGCTCCGCGATCAATTATTAATAAAAAAGCGGGCCGCTTCATTGAAAGGGCGATTAGCTCAATATTTATATGGAATATTCGGTATCAACGGCGCTTTGTGGCCATAATTCGGTGGGTCGTGACGCGGCGCGTTTGACTCTCCCGCCCGCGCCATAGACCAACTGCTTTGGCCGATGCGTAGACTTGATACTGCCTTAATTAACTATTAAATGTGCCTTCTAAATAAATAAATTAGTAACTGGCTAGGTGTAATATACCTACCTACAGTAGAAACAAATGCCAAAAACACCAACAATAGACGTAACCTCATTTAAAATCACGCATCTAATGTTAGAGACTAACATCTTTTAAAGATAGGAATTTAACAAAATAGTAAAACTATTAAAAACCTTTTAAGAAAAAAGAAATTTGCTGTTTAATGCAGTACAAATATAAATAAAAGTAAATATATAAATAGGTAGATATACAGGGTGTAACGGAAAGGGTATATACATACAAACAGGGTGAATAGAGTATTTAATAACGAGTCTTTCCTCAAAATTTCAGCTCCCAACTAATAACTTTGAAACTTCACGATATTATTTAATATCGACAGTTTATTAAATGCAAAATCATAACAAACGTGTCACCGCACTATGAGGGTCATAATCCTGTCCGGCAAGGTTCAAGTATATCTATCTCGGGTTCTGCGCCCCTAGTACAGACCTATCGGGCTCTGCCTAACCGACGAAGGCGCGACGGCGCGGGCGGGCTCAACTTTACAATTATGTATGTATATGTATAAAAACGTTGCCACGTCGTTTCTTATCACCAAGAGAATCCGTGCCCTTCGTATGTATATACCCTTTCCGTTACACCCTGTATTTTCTTATATTTCAGGGTAATTGGTCTCATAGTAAAAGTTGTTTAAATTCATAAATAGGTACTATCACTCCCGAAAGGTTGTTAGCCCTGTAGATAGAAGCCTTAGTAGGCACCAACCACACAAGTTGCCATTATTACCAACGTAGTTATAGGTACTTAATACCTACTATTTATTTTAAACAGAACCTCTAAGAGTTCTACGTAACGCAGGCAACATAGGTACTAAGGTACAAGTTTCATGACACCAGGCTAGCGGTACGGCCCGGGCCACCACGCTCGGCTCATTGTCCTACCGAATTGACTCGCCGAGTCTTTCAATAGAATTCTTCGGCGTGAAAGCAGCCACTATGTCGGCATAAATCTATTTAATCTGATACTTTTACCGAACATCAATCAAAAGCACACACTCGAAACTAGCGAATTATTGAACCAAGATCAGATAGGGTGTTATTTTGACTGACAAGTCTATTTTACTAGTTCCACCAAATATCTATAGGTACTCCATTTATAATAAATAAATAGCATTAGAAAAAAAAAAGTGAGTCGTAGAAGCAGGAATGTAGAACACTTTATTTTAAAGATGACTTAAAACAATTTTAGTTTAAAAAAAACAAAACAGTGACCGCAGCAGTGAATCAGAATACTTGTAAACACAGGTCAGATTCGAGTAAAAATAGCTTAATTATAATAAATTCGCGGTCTATCGTAAATGTAACATGCTTATTGTACTTTCGTTACAAAGTGTGCATTACAAATAACCTTATACATATAACTTCTGTCTATTGCTATTCCAAATGGAGTAGGTATACATAGAGTAGGTAATAT
This sequence comes from Euplexia lucipara, assembly GCA_921972225.1. Taxonomy (NCBI): domain Eukaryota; kingdom Metazoa; phylum Arthropoda; class Insecta; order Lepidoptera; family Noctuidae; genus Euplexia; species Euplexia lucipara. The sequence continues at coordinate 17,057,026 of OV179145.1, read as the reverse complement.
TTATTTTTGGCTACAACAACCTTCAAATTAATGTAACTGTGTGATCACATAGGTATTAGATACCTACTCTATCTATGCTATCCTTTTCGCCATTATACCTCGCAACCATATTCCTCAAACGATAAATAAACTGTTTACATAATGCTAAAACAACGGTCTAATACCAATTAATTATTTGTATAATTCATTTGGTATTACCGATTCACATAACAACCAATGGCTGCCAGAACAATTTTTCAGTAGAGCTGATGCTAATGAAAAGGCATTTTCACGAGCTTTGGCGCCGGCCGACATGCAAATGTGCTGTTTAATGACGCGCGAAGCCACGCCACACAACTGTACTAGCTTTACGAACACAAAATGTTACATTACACACAGTTTATTGTGAAAACTCGTTTCAGAACTGTAAACGTTCCTATCTACAACTTCAACTATACTTACCTACGTACGATCCGAGTCGAATCACAAGGAATGTAACTTATGAATTTTGAATACATCTTGACCCCCAACTGGCCTGTATCGTATTTATGGTGAGAAACACGGAAAAACATTATTGCAAACAGAAAATAAAGTTTTAACACAAAACTCTAGCCATGAGAACTTCGGTCAAGCCGAAACATTCTCAGTGAAGAGACACGCGGCGCCTTTTGACTGACTTTAACTAAATGTTTTATGACTCAAGCATCACTAAAACGACATCCTTAAGATAAAATGTGTCACGATTGAGTCATTCGACCCGCCTTCAAAATGAAAAGCCCTTCAACCTTGAAAAGGCAGGAGAATGCGGCATGAAAGAGCCTTACAATACTCTTTTAATTTGTCATTATGCAGCAATAAAAACATGGTAAATGAGAGCGACAAAAAACTCGTTCAGAGACAAACAAAAACCGCGAGCTGGGGCGAAATTCGCAAATCATTCTACGATAATGATGGCCGCTTGAAAAAAATTTAAATATCAAAAGGCCGGACGGGGCACGGTAATGGTTTAAAATCATTTTTCATTCGAGTCACTCGTGAGTCAGAAATATGAAAACGGTAGCCACCGCATCGGGCGCTTCCATTAACTCTAGCCGACTCGCGATTAGAATTTTGGGCGAGCTCCATCTTTCATTTGTTACCTTTAGAATAAATAAAACAAAAATGTTGATCAATTACGATGTTCGAATGAAACTACATAAGTACCTTGGTCGTTAATGGTTTTTATTTACAAAGGTCCTTTTTAATATTAAATTGCATGACTTATGTTATTTAAATGTCATTTGTTCTTCTTTTTCTTGTTCTTGGGTTGCGATTGGTCGAGAGGGGCCAGCCCGCTATCGAATTCGCTCGCCGTATGCATGGAGCTCTGTTTCGACGGTCGAGCACCGAACGAACCAAGCTTTGCTTTTGGGAATCTGTGAAGGATACGCATTTGCTATGGGAATCGTTTTGACTAGAGAGCCAATCAACATGTAGAAGTCTTTCACTCACACACACGATTATAAACGAACGATTAGAATATGTTTTCCGAAGTAGTTTACAATATTTTAATATAATATGCAGCAGCAGATCTAGGGAGGGAAATAAGGGGCTTGAGCCATCTCAGTTCTTCCGTGACAAATTAAAGTGAACTTGATATTATTTTAATTCAACATTTCTGCATGCTGTTCGGGGAGGCTTGTTATGTGTTAAGCAAAATAAAAAATGGGTTCTTATTTAGTGTTTACTTTGCTTCAGCGGGTTAAAGCCCAATCAGCGACAATCCTGGATCCGCTACTGAACACATACATATCACACGACCATCTAGTCCATAAAACAATTGAAACCGTAAAAAAACATTTAAATCCGACTAGGTACATACAGACGCCAGCACATCTTGCTACCCCAAACTCCCAAATTTCCCAATTAAACATGAACCTTATTCTGTTTAGAACACAGTTGAAAAATTATTAACGAAATTTGACACATTGGGATAGCTTGATGTGCTGGCTTCTGTACTGTAAAAAATATTGCGTGGCCAAACATAAAAAAAATACGTTTCAAATTGAGAACTTCCCCAAATCTACTACTTACTCTTTTACTTCTTTTTTATTGTTGTTTTATATGGGTCACAGGCCTAAAATAAATGAATTATTATTATTATAAAATATCGTAAGCTTACCCTGGTCGCTTCTTCTCTTCGTCTTCATGTACAGTAAGTCTATTGCTTGGCTTGTCCTTATTGGTCGGATTGGACTTGACGCGACGGGCGAGTGTAGCAGGTGCGTCTCGAAGAGCGAAGGCCTTCGCCGCGTGACCCAAATGTAGTTGCTTAGAGTCCAGGTACTCCTTCACGTCGCGAGGATAGCCCGAGTAGAAACGGACCCAGGACGTGTATGCTAGATGTGAAAAGGGTTGTTTTAAAAGTTAAGTATTTATGCTGAGTGACTTGATTACCTACATCCTCCATCATTGGCCGAAAACATTTGTTCCACTGATGGGACGAGGTCTCCTCACTGTGAGTGAGAGTGATTAGTTACGTGGTATATTGAAGTGTTTGTGTATAATGTCAAGATCAATGATTTTTACTAAATGCAAACGAAAGTAGGTTAGTCTGTCTGTTTGTTTGGGCTAATCTTCGAAACGGCTGAGTCAATTTTAATGGGACTTCATTATTAGATAGCTGAAGTTTTAAGGAGTAATTTAGGCGTAAAATAAATAAATAAGGAAACCGTACAAAAACAACCATGAAATTCCACGCGGATGAAGTTGCAGGCACAGATAGAAAGTTCTGAATTAGATTAAACATTTTGTTGTTGCAAAGGAATTGCCAAACGACGTCTGCCGTCCGTGTTGGAAAACCTTAATTTTCGCCTGCTATTTGAGTGTTTGATTTCTGAGGAAACCAAAGCTCAAAGTATTCTGGTTTAATGGTAGAACATACCTCTGCTAGCTCTCAGTAGCCAGTCTCTATTGGTATGTGCGGTGTGCTCAAGCCGCGCTTGCACGGCGACCGCAGCGCGCTGCGGTGTCCCGGCCGCGGGCACTACAGTGCGCAGAGCTTCTAGCGCTCGCGACTCATCTCCTTGACGTAACCTAAGTTAATACTTAGGAATTTAATTGCAGAACCTAATTAAGACAAAACAATAGAACACCACGCCCGTTCGATGACACAGGACAGAATGATGTTAAGAAGCAGATGATAATTATGATATTACTTTTATTTTTTATGAATTTAGCTCCAAAAGTGTAATTGCTGTACGGCGTTCTGATGCGAGGGTAAATAAAATAAATAAATTTAACTATACCTATGATACGTCTATGTACAAACAAAAGTCTACATATCTTTTTTCCTTCACTATCATGTACATTTATAGGTTGTCTTTAATGCGCTTAATCTAAGCAGTTTTCCATCAATTCAAAAAGAAAAAAATATATGTTGAATAGTTTCTTGTAATCAAGATGAGTGACTAAAAAATTAAAATTTTGTCAAATAGCTCATTGGTTTTAAGGCACAACGCAGCCGGTTCACCTAATAAATAACTATTGAATTTCAATCACATTCCATTTACAATACATCGAGAGTCTATAATCCTGCGAGATTTACTATAAAATTGCAGTGCTTAATGTTTGCAATAATCCAGTGATACTAATATGTATCGCCAACACAACACTAAGAGATATGGCTCACCTGATCCTCTTCTCCTCTAAATGCCTAATGAAGCGTGCCTCGCTGGGCAGGAGGAACATCACGGCTGCACCCACTTGAGCAGCACGTCCTGTACGTCCCACCCTGGATGAAGCAAAAACATCATACACTAAGCAAGAGTAATACCACAGTCTAAAAACATGCAGTCGTCCGACGAAGCTGTCTAGACAGGGCAATCGTGCGGGGTGTGAGGGGCGGGACGCGGGAAAGCCGCTCCCGCACTGCGAACAAACCGATGTTCGTAGTGCGGGAGGTATTATTCAAATCTAACGCGTGTAGAAGTTGTCGGCATTTTTCCAGAGATCAAAGGCGTCGTCCTACTGTACTAATATTTATACTGTGGTAATACCATAGCTATTGAATAGTCCGCCGGCAGACAGGAGTGAAACAAACAAATAGATTTAGACGAAAATTAAGACTATATTACCACAGTATAAAAATTAATACAGTTTGATCTCTGAAAAATGCCGACAACGTCTACACGCGTTAGCCCTGAATAATACCTCCCGAACTACGAACATCGTTTTGTACGCAGTTCGGGAGCGGATTTCCCGCGTCTTACCCCGCACACCCCGCACGATTGCCCTGTCTAGGCGACTTTGCCGGACGACTGATGGTTTTTAGACTGTGATAGTAAGAAATGTTTTAAGTTTTGCTTAAGTGTAAACTGTATGTCTAGAGACTCATCGACCCCACAGTCAAACCAATGCAACGGTTTTGTGGGGCTTAGTTTATAAGTAACTTACCCTTTCGGATTAAAGTTAAATAAATAATAATAATCATCTAGTCATGTCATATTGGTAATACGGCCGGTTTTTAAACTGTTTTAGGATTATAGAAGTGGTTATGTGGAATATGAAAAATACCCAGAGAAAGAACCCCATAATAAGTACCAGACATAATATAATAGGTCGAGTCTGCTATTGCAATCGTGTCTCAATGACCGGTCATTGATCGAATATTTGACAACTTTGACAGTTTTTGTATGGGAAATGTGTCATAAGTTCAACGTAACGTAAAACACGTCAAAAATCGACCCCCTGTTATCCCCGAAGGGTTAGACAGACCCACATCTCGCCAGTTGTTGTTTAAGTCCCATGTAATAGAGGGCGAACCTATTGCCATCAATCGGGCACTAGTCCAGACTCCGGGCTAAGACTCAGAAATTCCAGTTGGAAAAACTCAATAACGGTTTTGCCCGACCCGGGGATTGAACCCGGGACCTCATGTTCAGCAGTAGCGCTTGTGACCACTAGACTAACGAGGCGTTCATTACATAATTTTCAGAAATTGTTTTAGTATATAGGTGAAAGGGACATTAAATAAATAAATATTCCACAACTTTCACACAACGCCAGTCCCAAGCTAAGCAAAGCTTGAGTTATGGGAACAAAACAACTGATAAACATACTTATATATTACTAAATACATGCTTATTTATAGATAAAAACATTGCGTACCACCTATACCATGAGTTCAGTACGTATAGAGGAAATTTCATAGATAGTTTTTCAACTTTATCACAACTAAAAGAAGGTTCATGTTAAATTGGGAAAATTTAACAGTTTTGGGGTAGCTTGTATGTAAATGACGCAACAGCGCAGCGTTGCAATTTTACGTCGGTTAATCCTAATTTCTACTTTTCTTATGATGTTTAAAGGAAGGAAGAAAATAAGTGACTGATACACTTTGGCACTTAAAAATTTCGTGAGGTTCGGTAGAATTAAATAACTTTCTAATGATTATTATTGTATTTCTGATTATACTTTTAATTGACATCATTAACTCGAACTTGACTTTGTAATGTGTAGAATCAATATATTTGTACCTACACTAATTCCTTTGGACGAACATAGAGCTAGACTAAAATGTATCCATAAGGCCTTTTAATACATGGTCACAAATAAAAATTTAGATTTGATGTTTTAGTTTCAAATCAAAATTACAGAAAAATAATCCTTTACTGAACTCATGGTATCTTTTTGTGCTTTGATGACGATTGCACTCTGCATAACCAGAACTACCGGCAGATCTGTGGAATAAGGTAATTTTAGAATATCATATTCTTCATACCTGTGCACATAATCGGTAGCTGATGCCGGAACACAGAACTGCAGGACGAGGTCAACTCGAGGCACATCTATTCCTCTAGCCGCAACATCCTGAGAAATTAATAAGATTGATGAACAGATTTTGAAAACATGCTTTCTTAATGCGGTTTGAATTAGTCAGGCAGCAATTTACAAGAGATACCCGATGTCTTTTTATGATTGCTTGATTTGATTGATTTAAATTCAATTGGCTAATGATCGTTGATTGGAACGCTTAGCGAAAGTGTCCCAAAAAAATAGTAATCGTTAAGTACCTCTATGAATACACTATAAGCAAAAACTTTGGACCCCTGCAGTGTGAGATTCGGGGTAATTCAAGTTTATATGGAGAATAACTGCGAAAACTTAAGCGGTCAAATTTCGATGGTACCACAAATAAAAGGTTTAATGTCAAATCCCTACGCAAAACTCAGTACATCTTACACCAAACAGAAGCATTGCGTCGCGTAAGCGAGTGAGCCCCGCCGCGGTAGCTACCGCCCGCTGCGACCGAGATTAAACCCGATACCATCTCGCCTTCGCGCCGTCATTATCTACACTATGGAGGACATTACACTGCCGCTATTGCTGTATTAATGCAATTAAAAACACACTACCACGTACAACGTATTCGTCGTGGCTAATTACACGATTAGAAAATTATTTTACGCTTCACCTACAGCGCTGCCCAAGCGTGGAAAATTTTCAAATAATAATAAAGTGATTTCTATGGAATCTGCAATAAAACCCTGAAACATGTAGTTGATTGCTCATTATAAAAATGTAGAATGATTGCAATGTCAAGACGTTTAGTTTTTGTTACATCATTAATGGACTATTAGTACTTGTGGTTAATATTCATCTCGAGGCAAAAAATCTTGAAAAGGGTAAAGATTAATAAAAAAAAAGCGAAATAACTTAAAACCAATTGGCTCTACTTCATTAAGTCTAGGTTTACAACAGCGACAGAATACCTTTTCAGATAAGCAAAAATAAGTGAGACTAATCTCAAGTACCTACGTCCGAGGGTCGCCTATCACATAAAATTGTCAATTTTACACATGTGGTAACTTGTAATTAGAATCCCTACCGTAACAGTAAGGTACCGATGTCGGCGTTGATAGATGTAATAAACATATATAATAGTACATAATCGACGCGTATTGTGGCGGCGGTGTGGGAGCGCACAGAGAGCTAGATGAATGACCAGCTAATAGGCAGAGAGCCACAATAGCTAGCGACAAAGGTGAGCGGGACTACGGCGGCCATTATTGAACTAAGAATGCGATGATTAATCTGGTAGCACGTTTTCGAAGATAATAAATTGAAATTCTATTGTGCGCGTAAACACGATTAAAAAATATTCAAGAGATCGAAATTACATGTGTTGTACGCGGTAATAACAGAAGACAATGATGAAATCGGTGAGAAGAAGCAACGAAATATTTTAAGAAGAAGAATTGTATGAATATTAGAACTCAAATGATGTAACAAACTGGTCATGTAGGTAAAGTGTCTAAAAAACATAATCAAACCAGTACTTTCCTTAAAGCGCTTAAACACTGCGTCCGAACTAAATTGGGAAAAATACAGGCCGAGAAAATTCTGTAAGAATAGAATAAATACAATTCGAAATCCTCAAACAGCTCATTTGTAAATTCTAGGAAGTCTGGAGTGTAATTTCTGCAATAAAGCGCTCCAACTGTGCCTGCAGAATAAACATACAGCTACATATTAAAACTTAGGTATGTACCGTGCAAATTAGAACTCCATTCCTAGCGGCGCGAAACTGTTTGAAAACCTCCATCCTTTGTTCATGAGGCATGGATCCATGTAGACTGAACATATCCAAATCGACTGGCACAAGACCACCTTCAGTAGGCTCTTCATATTCCACTTTAAAATCATCCGAATCGTCTGATGATGATGAACCTTTATCCTAAAAAATACTATGGGTTTTACAAAGTTCATTGAAAAAAGATAACTACTTCTATATTCACTACTTTTGATATACTTACATCCTCATCATTGTCGTCGCCAGATTTTCTTTTCTTTGCTTTAGATTTATCTTGGTTTTTCTTTTTGACTTTGACTTCTTTCCCCGTTAGTGCAGTTTCTATTAATTCTGATAAATAATCTACCATTTCCAAGGTTGCCATGAAAACTATCATTTTACCACCTTTCTTGTTCATTACACAGTGTTCAACAATAAGGCCGACAAGTGTGACTAGTCTTAGTTTCATGGGGACAATGAGGAATGTCTGATTGACTGATGCCGGCAGAACTAATTCGTCTTCTCCTACAGCAGATTTTACTGCTGCTGCGAACGTATTAACAGCTGGGACTTTCTCGTCATCATCTCCATCATCATCACTCCCGTCTTCTTCACTGTCATCATCTTTCTCTACTTTAGGGTTTTTAAGCTCATGGTCTCTTTGTGCTTTAAAATACTCGTAATCAGAATCACTGTCACTATCTTCGTCAATTGTGGAGGTTGCCTCAACTTTGGGTGGTGGTGCAGCATGACTTTGCGTAGAACCCTCACTTTTGAATAAATCTTTGTGGTTAAGGCCAGTGAATGCTTTCAATCCTACAATAATAGAAATAAAATGTATTTGTGACGGTGACATAAAATGTTTAAGTATTATTAAAAGAATCTTACGTACCTCTTCTGTCTTCTGTATTCTTTTTTTCGTCAGGCTGATCAGCAATTTCTTCTTCTTCAGAATCTTCTTTTATGTCTTTCACTGGCTTAGATTTTTCTGGTTTCGTCTTTTCAGGTGCAATTTTAATATCAGGTTTGATCTTCGTTTCGCTTACACTTTTACTTTGACTCGTTTGGAGTGAGTCCGCGATAACAGCCTTTCCTTCAGATGTGTCCACAAAGACTGGATTTACTAGAGTAATTCCTGCTAGATTTTCAACAGCCTAGAAAAGCTTATGAGTAAGTATTTGGCTTTCAAATAATATATAGAATACTCATATTTATTTAATAATACATTACCTTTGTAAGAGTAGCAGATAATAAAATAGTTTGCTTTTCTTTAGACAAGAAAACATCAGACAAATGATGTTTTATTTCCGGCTTATCTTCACTACTTTCGTTAGTTTCATTAAGATTAGTTTCTTCTGTATCTTCATCGTCTGGAATTTTCTTATTTACATTCTGTTTCATAAGAGCCATTGGATCGTATGTAGCCGCTTTCTTATGATCCTCGATAGCTTTAACGATGGCTGCAACATCTTTTTCGTAACCCATGTCTAATAAACGATCTGCTTCATCCAAAACTAAACATCTGCAAATATCATGTAACTTAACTTCATCACCTGCCTAGCCTTTTCCCACCTATGTTGGAGCCGACTTCCAGTTAAACCCGACGCAGGCGAATACTAGTGTTTTACGTAGGAGCGACTGCCTCTCTCACTTCCACAACCCAGTTACTGGGTAACATGATATTCCTTGTTTAAACTGGTTGTTAGACTTTCGGGCTTCTGACGACCAGTAACGGCTGTCAAAGATCTACAAATGACAGCCGGGACCAACGGCTTAACGTGCTTTACGAGGCACGGAGGGGAATACGTAATTAATGGTCACCCATCCACAGACCGACCTCGGCAATCGTAGCTTAACCTTCGATCCATTAGTGCGGCTGTTATTATTTAGCCACAAGCTCCTATATAACTTAACATCTTGCAGTAATAATTCATCTTTCAAAACATTATCATCACGCCTAAATAATTACTGATCAGCTTAAAAAAAAACTAGATTTTTCAAACCACATACAACACTTTCAAATTTGAGTAATGTCACTTACCCTGTCTTGGCAAAATTAAAAGAGGCAGTATGTCTTAAGTGATCATTGATCCGTCCAGGGGTGCCAACCAATATGTTGATACCTTTCCTAAGTCTTGCTTTCTCTGCCTTCCTCTTTTGTCCACCACTAAGTAGACCAGGCACTATCCAATGAAATGGCTAACAAAGGAATATGAAACATGACATAAATTTATTATATTTTCTTACATATTGAATTAGTTTATCTAGCAGTAGCAGGCATGATTATCGGTTTTTGCCAAAATCTACGTCTTAACAAACAAAAACAAATCATTGATTTCGAGATAACAACCTTTTTCATATCTTTTGAGTGAGAGTTCATTAAAATACTCAACAAAAAAAAAACATACAGAACAAAAGCAATAACAAAATAATGTAATATGTACCTTAACAAGCTTAATAAATAGCTCATATGTCTGAACCGCAAGCTCTCTGGTTGGTATCACCACTATGACCCTGATGCCATCATTCCTGCTTATCTTAGGTCTTATGGCCTGTAGCCCCTCTATGATTGGCAATGCATATGCCAGTGTCTTGCCTGACCCAGTCTGTGACCTAATTACAAAAAAAATTGTAAAAAGTTCAGTTAACAAAACAAAATAAATAAGTTAGTCAAAACATTTGATATGAATTTAATATTGCTGGCCTGGTGAACGGTAAAGCTAAAATTATAAATGAATTAATTTTCATTTACAATATGACTGCAAACAATTAATTACAAATAGATATTTCACAACTTTCCACATAACGCTAGTTAGTCTCAAGTTAAGCTTGAGAGCTTGTGTTATGGGTACTAAACAGCTGATAAACATACTTATATATTTCTAAATACATACATATTCTAGATAAATTACACCCAGACACGGAACAAATGATCACGCTCATCACCCAAACATTTGTCCTGGGTGGGAATCAAACCCACAACCTCCGGCATAGCAGTCAGGGTCACTAACTAAATAAATAAATAAATTCCACAACTTTCACACAGTGCCATCTAGTCCCAAGCTAAGCAGAGCTTGTGTTATGGGTACTAAGCAACTGATAAACATTAATTACAAGCACTTCAGAAATTACTTTTAGTTGCACAATCAATTGCAACACAAGTTATGCACTAAATATTACACACTTTGATAACCCAGTAATATTTAATTTGCAGCTTTCTTGACAATGATATAATTAAAACTCACCTAAGGAGAACATCTCGACCCTGCAGGATAACAGGTATTGCATTCTGTTGCACCGTCATAAGTTCCTTCAGACCTAAGTTCTGCTGCAAGTTAGCAACACTATGTGGGTGGATATCTAAGTCTGAGAAGGTCTTCCCTGCAAACACTTGCTCCACTATTGGTTTGACAGCCCGCTGCCCAACTCTGGGCACTTGCGGGTTGTTTTTAAACAGTGAAGATATCCATCCACCACTCCTAGGCTTGTTTTGTTTTAACTGTATAGTGTCACTTAGATCTTGGTAATTCTTTCCTTGATATTTCCCTTTGTTTTCACTGAGATCTCGTAGCTTAGCCCCCAAATCGTCAGATTTTTCTACGGCAGGAGGTGACACTTTTGGCACCTTTTTAGGCGGACCTTCCGCATTTTTTATGACTGCACGATTGGTTGCAGCTAAGTTTTGGGGTCTTTTCCTAGCTATAGTCTTACCAGTGAACTTTGGATTCGATATAAATTTATATTCCCCCGCATTCTTCTGAGGAGCACTTGCTTTTTTCTTATCCTATCAAAACAAACTAGTTAACACGGAAGTATGAAGACATTGTGAAGTTTGCAAATACTTTCCGTACTTACCTTCTTGGGAACTGATATATTCAATTGTAGGTCATCCATGTTTCACGAGATATTTCACAATTTATTTATGTTTCTTGATTCTTGGGCACATAAGTTTGAGGTTATATCCGCACGTTTTGACATTTGTTGTGTTGTGGTAGTTTTGACGTTCATAATGTTCGTTCTGAAACAACATTGCTGTTCCAAAAAAGTTCGGAAAATAAGAAGTTATGTTCTTTCTTTCCAAAGTAATTTTATTAACCTGAATCCTGTCTGATCTCAACAGAATCGTTGTCACATAAGATATTAATTATTTATAAACTATAAGTATATATTTGTTAAAAAAAACCCCGCACTATCGCATTGGGATACACCCTTTAAGGATAGTTGCGAAGAAGAACCTAATAAATAAAAGTAAGTACAAACTTAGGAAGGTTGCAGTATCTACCATCGCAGTTGGACGTGAAATTACTTCGCGATTATCTTCGCGTCTGAAAGTGGTCGAATATCAAGTCTGCTCATATTACCATGGGTAAATACTTAGGTAGGTACCTACCCATTCATTATTTAGTAGGTATACGTTCATGAGAGCATTAGTTGTATGGTACTTCGTGATCGCAAGAGAATTTATATTAGTGCGATTGACCGCTCTTCATAAAACATAATTAAAGTTGAAATTTCGCAGAACGGTAGGTATCCGACACTCCAGAAAACACTTGTGTCGTGAATTTAGTAGATCATCACATCTTCAATAGAACAAATTTTAATGAGGAAAAAGGTCGAGAAAGAAAGGGATCAAACTCGGGTTCTAGTGTCAAGGGTGAGAACACTTTCGACAACCCTCGCCGTTCACCTGTTAACCATGGGACTACGCCAATCTAGGTACCTAACTAGAGTTGTCAGTCATTTCAAGTCATCTTTTAAATAAAGTAAACGAATTTATTTTCTCAGACTGCCTTTCACACCCCCTCCTTGCTATTATAAGCTATTATACTTAAACTTAAAGTGTAAAAGTATTTTGTAAGCAGTGTGCTTATGAACACGTGTCCAAAACACAATGATGATGCGAATTACGCATAGATCACGTGGCGACGCGTGGCGCCAAAATATCCCTTTGTGCAGTCTATGGGGCGGAACAAATATTTGAATTTGAAGCCCCATGTTTAGATAGATGCTTTTATAAAAGTTTTAGGGATCCGTAGGTACCTACTATGAAAGGAAACATGGATTCCTACAGAATCAGTTCGTCGTAAATCCGCCTACTTATCTATCGAGACTCTTTTTGACCGACTTCAAAAAAAGGAGGAGGTTCTATGTTCGTGTGTATGAATTTTTTTTTATTTTTTTTATGTATGTTACTTGATTTCTCCGTCATTTGTGGACCGATTCTCGAAATTCTTTTTTGTTTGAAAGAGTAGACTCCTGAGGTGGTCCCATTTTAATTTGGTGAAGATCTTGTGCTGATCTTCGGAGATATACAACGGAACTCTTCAAAAATAGACGGCAAATCTATCGTGATTACTGGAATCGCTTGGATATTTATTGTTTATACAACATCATGACGTATCATCAAGCCTGTATGCTCAGAGGGGTAGGCAGATGTGTTCAATATACCTAGATTTCGACAGTTAGGTATGTTAAGTTAAATTTATTAGGGTTAGGTGGATAACCCTATTATAATGACATGTATTGTTAACAATTAACAATATAAAATGAATTCATGGCAAATGTTTGTATGGGAACAACTAAAAATGGAAAAATAAAAAACTTTTTTACAAAAAATAAAACCGACTTCAAAAATAACACTAAACGGTGTAAAATAACTCTAAATTCGGAAGTCGGTGGCCCATCAAGAATAAGACAAAAGTACCAAAGCCACAGACTTCCTAATTTAGAGTTATTTTACACCTAAACGGTGTAAAATAACTCTAAATTAGGAAGTCTGTGTTATTTTTGAAGTCGGTTTTATTTTTTGTAAAAAAGTTTTTTTACAAATAGATTATAACGGTTAACTTTAAATACTAAGTAGTGACGTGGTGACGTGATAGGGACGTGGAGATTGATACCAAAAAAGAGAGTAGGTACCCAGCAGTCGGTGAACTCAGACTGTTGATGATGATGATGATGATGATGATGATGATAAATACTAGATAGTTACTTTATGCAGCCCCTTGAATAAATGCGTGTTCAAATATCAAGTTGGTACTCTCAAGATGTAGGTTCTCATAAATTTAAAAAAACAGTCCCGTAGTTTCTGTTGATCTAGCTGCTCTAACTTATAGTTGTATTCATCTCATAAAATGTAAGTTTTTGCGATTGGAAGCTTTCAGGTAGAGCGCCAACCGCCGTGATGTAAAAAGGATGTAGGTATATGTGCAAAACATGTTTTCGAATGCCTCATTCAAAATCAAAATCAAAAGTCATATATTCAAATTAGGCTGAGGATCAGCACTTTTTGGACGTTGAAATTGCATAAGACAGTCCCCCTAAAAGCCCACCCTTCGCCACTTCCTAGTGTTTTTGCTGGGAAGAAGTGGCGGAACAAACTCCCCAGCAACACATCTGTCTGATAAGTTAGAAGAACTTGAATTTACACAGTACCGTTAGTTATAATTATAAAATAATTAAAATAAGTTATTCACTACATGTTAGCTAGCACCTAGTTGTTCTATTAGTCGCAACTGCTCCTGCTAATATGTAGTCCCAGGTTCTACCCCCGGGTCAGGAGTAACATTAGCGTTTTCCATATGAAATTTCTCAATAAGTAACTGACCGATGTCTGAATACTAAATTCTAATTATTCTACCAGGGAAATAAATATGTGTATTTAAAAATTTCACCGTTAAAGTTTGAAAAAACGTTATTCTTACCGTTCTTTAATATTATAATATACATAACATCACGTCTTTTATCCCCGACGAGTAAAGAGATAGGCAGACTGAGGTATGGGTACCTGCAGTAGGCACATGCATAGGCAGACTGAGGTATGGGTACCTGCAGTAGGCACAGGCATAGGCAGACTGAGGTATGGGTACCTGCAGTAGGCACACCCACATTTTACCAGATAAGTTTTAAGACTCCCGTGTAATAGGGAGCGAGCCCATTGCAATTTGGCAAAAAAAAATTGCAAGAAATTAAACTTGGATAAACTCAATAACGTTTGCCCGACCCGCGAACCAAAACCACAATAGGTACAATGAAATATGTATACTTACCTACCTATTACTATATTTAAGTACCAAAAAATGTGCAACAATAACCGTTACCTTACTACCTAATTAGATAGGTAGGTACCTACTTACTATAGACGCGCACTAAGCACGTAATGTGCTCAAAATCAACATCTAACTACCTAGAAGAACACTTACCGTGTTTACATAAACTCCATTGAAAGGAAGAACCGCTAAATCCGTACACTTGAAATTCAGCAAACGAACACTTTGGGCACACAGTGAAAATGGCGCGGGGGCGAAAGGACGGCTAAGGCGTTAGGGCGCGTCGTGATTACGGCGCCCAACCGGGACGACCCCGCGTGCCCAGCGATCCTAACACCCTTCCCTTATTTAAAGCAAACACGCTATGATTTTTGTGTGCCTAACAATATGTAGGGGCTTTCAAAGTCAATAAGTTACATGTCTGTTTGTTTCATTGCCAAGTTTATTTTTTTAGAAACTAGATGTGTCCTGCACGTCTAATAGCTATACCCTTCATTGCCCTCTTGCCAGTGATGAGGAGCTTGTGGCTAAATTATAACAGCCGCATGGGTCGATCGAAGGTTAAGCTTGACGAAGTCAGTCCGTGGATGGGTGAGCATTTATTACATACCAAGACTCCTCCGTGCCTCGGAAAGCATGTTAAGCCGTTGGGCCCGGATGTCATTTGTAGATCTTTGACAGTCGTTACATGTAGTCAAAAGCCCGAAAGTCTGACAACCAGTTTAACCAAGGGGTATCATGTTACCCAGTTATTGGGTTGTGGAGGTCTGACAGGCAGTCGCTCCATGTAAAACACTGGTATTCAGCTGCATCCGGTTAAACTGGAAGCCGACCCCAAAATGTATGTATGTATATGTTGGGGTCGGCTTTCAGTTTGATGATTGCCACTTGCCAGTGACTGACTGGCGTCAAGTTGCACACCGAGCTTTGATGATAACTGAGAATAAACAATATACAAAAAATTGGACTTGGACACTTTAAGTGGACACCAAGTCACGGTGACTTGATACATATTGAATATTGCCAATACGAAACTACTTAGCTGTTTGTCAGTTGATTGTTGAACACTTTGCCCCAGTGATCATCACTACTTAAGAACTGTCAACGGAGGTACGCGATACAATAGGCGCACTGTTCTGGTTGCGTGGTAAGAAAATAAAACCTAGCTTTAAAATACTAACTCGTTCAACAAGTTGGATCAACTCCTTTGCTTATTTTTTATTAACCCATCTCTCTATTATTCTATGAGCATCGTGAATGTGATTTAAGGCCTATTTAAACCTGAGCGATATTCGCTGCCGCTGTGGGTAGAGGTACATACCGCGCGGGTTTCTCTCAGGTATTTAGTTATAAATTACTTTTACTTTTACATTACTTTTGGCCGGCTGGAATAGTTTTCAGGCGCTTTAATGAAGCACGACCTAAACCTAGTGTGGTTTAAATATTATTTTTATTTATTATTACTGTGTTGCTTGATATGGGTTTTTATAACCTGAATTAAAGATTATTATTATTATTATTAGTATCAACCCACAAGTATAGCGAAATCCGTTTTGGTGTGAACAAGCATACCCACTGGGTTTTCTCTGCCGCAAACGGTAGCTAATACCGCTTAGGTCTGAACAGTAATATTACCGCATACCTACCCACTGGGTTTGCTCTGCCGCAGACGGTAGCGAATACCGCTTATGTCTGAATAGGCCTTTATGTGAGTATACAAAGTAAGTACCTATTGTAAACCTATTTTAAAAGTGTAAGTATGAAGTTTCTTGCCCATTCTTCTCCATACAAAACTATCCTTTAAAACCGACTTCAAAAAAAGCACTAAACGGTGAAAAATAACTCTAAATTAGGAAGTCTGTGGCTTTGGTGGTTTTGTCTTATTCATGATGGGCCACCGACTTCCTAATTTAGAGTTATTTTTCACCGTTTAGTGCTTTTTTTGAAGTCGGTTTTATTTTTTGCAAAAAAGTTTTTTATTTTTCTATTTTTAGTTGTTCCCATACAAATATTTGGTGAATGAATTGATTAAAACATGAATTTATTTTATACTTATTGTTAACATTACATGTCATGATAAATAGGGTTATCCACTTATCCCTAACAAATGAAAATGAACATACCTAACTGTCGAAATCTAGGTATATTGTACACATCTGCGTACCCCATCAGAGCATACAGGCGTGATAATACGTCATGATGTTGTATAAACAATAAACATCCAAGCGATTCCAGCAATCACGACGGATTTGCCGTCTATTTTTGAAGAGTTCCGTTGTATATCTCCGAAGATCAGCACCAGATCTTCACCAAATTAAAATGGGACCACCTCGGGAGCCTACTCTTTCAAACAAAAAAAAGAATTTCGAGAATCGGTCCACAAATGGCGGAGAAATCAGGTAACATACATAAAAAAAAAAAAAAAAAATACATACACACGAACATAGAACCTCCTCCTTTTTTGAAAGTCGGTTAAAAAGCAAATAGAATCATTTTCTCATTTTTTTTTTTACTTTTTAGTCTAATGTTCAAAAGTGCCTTAAAACGGTTTAATTAAAATAAATGATTTGACTTTGACATTGTTTTGTTAGTAGTTATAAAAAAATTAGGATAAAAATAGTGAAATCGGATCAAGAAAACACTTAAAATGGATGTTAGTATTACCTACTTCAGTATAGGTATCTCATAAGAAACTGAAACAGATGCGTGCGCGAAGAATATAATAACTACAACGTAATAATCTAAAAAACTAATTTAAAGAGGCAGTTGTAAATAACGGTTTTGGTACCTAAGTTAAAAATTATACATGGCACGTTTAATAACTAGTTCAGCAGATCTGATCATAGTAACATCTCGAATACTTATTTAAATAACAGCTCAAACAATTAGTTCCCATAAACTAATAAAGTCGTTGTTGGACTTTGTAAGAAAATGATAAAAGTTGATATCATCGAAAAAAGTCAGACCAAACAATACCTAATTACTTATGACGATCACACGTCATAAGATTTATGGTGCGATCTCAGTTGCAATTTCATGTTTTTGCTAATTCGTGTTGCAGCGATGACATAATCGATGCTTTATAAATTAATGTTCAACCTATTCATATTTTTTTAACTGTTACCGTACAAAAAACCAAAATACTCATGTACGTATGTACATGAGTATTTTGGTTTTTTTACCTATTTAATATATAAATTCTCGTATTGTAATAGGTCGTTTAATATTATTTAAAAAAAAGGTGGAACAAAATTTGCTGGGGCTGCTTACTATGTAGTAGCTGGTACCTACCTATTATTGTACCTAGGTATAGGTACTTCTGTGTGCAAACCGGAATCAAGGAAACAAACCTCTTTGCGATTAATTATTTAACATTAAGAAAAAAAATAACCAGATGGTACAAATGTCATTCCAGAAATTGGCAAAACTTCAGTGTTTATTGTTCACACAGCAATACCGGTAACAATTAAATACATTGGCTCAGGTGCATATACACTGTTTTTCTATTTTCTACAATCTCGTTGATATAGTGTTCTTTCATAGTTAAGTAGGTAGGTATACTAAAACATGGGTTAAGAGCAGGTAAATGAAAAAAATATCGGATCCTCTACCAAAATTTGAATAGTTTCTGTAACAGAAAATTCTTTTGAATCATTTCTTTCTTTCATTCATCTTATGTGAAAATATATAGCAATAAATATGTAGATAAGGACTTTTTATCATACACTGTTTCACTACATCACCAAGCGCCAGAAAACAGAAAATGTCCCAAGCGCGATGAGCAACAGAAGTGTCCAAAAAGTCTTGAACATTCCCTGTAACCTTTTTGGTGCCCCATTATTCCGCAAGCAATAAAATTGGCCCCTTCAATTCAACAGTAGGTAAATAGATACGAATAGTGATGGCAGCTCTAAAACCGACCACGTGCAAGGAAGCACTAGCACGTTGGGAGAAGGCTAAAGGGGAGAGTTCCGCGGAAGCCAAAGTGGTTGAACTGCAGTTCCAGTGGCCTCCCATAGAAAAAATGGATGGAGCTCTGTCTACTCTAGTATGCTGCGAGTAAGCTTTTTTATGTTTCTCGAAAAAAAATTAGGCAGGTAGGTAGTAGTATGTAGTTCTATTATTTGAAACCTTTTAAATAAGTAGATAGTAAAAAACTTATTATTGGAGATGCCAGCAATAAGTAGGTAATTATGAAACATAGAGCTTAATAAAAAAGCGCCACGCAGAGTTTTCATCGAACGCTTAGCGAAAATGCAGAATTTGCGTTGTACGCAAGCATAGGGTGCATGCTTGCGTCCGCTCGTTCACCAAACTCTTGGCCATGCCTTCGTAAACACTACGTACGCTAAACCAATTAAAATAACCTAATAACATACCTATACCATCAATTCGCCAATAAGTTAGCACACAATCTACCGTATATTACCATTTTCTATTGGTTGAGTGTAAGAATCATTATTTAATAGGTACACTAACGGATGATTCTTTAAATTATATATAATTCATGACTTTCCTTTTACCAGATAGGTACCATACCTACCCTATCAAAAAGAAAGCGGTGTATTAGGGCACCATTGCACCGAGCATTACTTTTTACACACCTATTAAGGTTATGTATTATAGGTACCTATTGATCTAATTTTGTGACAGAGATTTACTCTCTCGTGTCTTTTCATAGCCGAGTAATTTGCTGACCTACTAGTAAGTAGGCTTTAGCCTAACCTACAAGTAGATTTTTGTCATTGTCATTGAATTAAATAATCGCGTGTTCAACATTTCAGGAAATTGAGCCTATCTTCGAACATGATTGACAAAATAGCTGGTATTGCTGGAATGAAGAATCTTAAGATTTTATCCGTTGGACGGAATTACATAAAATCTTTATCAGGAGTGGTAAGTAGGTAGTGAAAGTTTAGGAAAAAAAAATAAGTAGGTAATAAAAATAATAATAATACCTAATATTCTTTATTTCTCAGACAACGTGATCCATATTGTTAGTAAACAATAATAGTAGATTATTAACCAAGGGGATAAAGCAGTGTCTTCCGTCGCGGGTGACGATTTAAATCGCGAGCGTAACGAAGGACTCGAGGTTTACTCCCGAGCGTAGCGAGGGTGTTAAAAACTTAAATCACGAGCGAAGCGAGGGATTTAAGACGAGTACTGAGTGTAGCGAGGGATTTAAGTTCACCCAAGACTAAGACAGCTTTATCACCGAGGAAAATACTCAACTTTTCGTACCATTTGCGAAAAAATTAACACAATAATAATATGTTTATTAAAAATAATGACAATTAAAAGTAAACGTATTTTTGGAATATTAACTTATTTATAAAAATAAATTAAAATAAACTTAGCGTTAAAATATTTAAAGAAAACAAAAACGCGGCAAATTCCTAGATTAATATTTTTTTGTCGGAAAAGCAAAGGCATCAAGCTGTATGAGCTTGATGCCTTTGCTTTTCCGACCTCGTCGGTTTTCGTAATTTTTTTAAATTTAATAATCATAACTGCGTATTAGATGCGTATTCCTTTTTCAAAAAGATGTGTAATGCTTTATATACAAACTCAATGGTGTAAATGTAGTTCAGTTTAAATTTCGGTAAGTATTCCAAATTTAAATCACATTCCCTCCCTAGGGGATGAATGAAATCCAGTACTTACAACTTTCTTTCCCTGTTTTTAACAGATCAAAAATGACTATTGTTATGTTCGCTTTTTGTGGCATAGAATTTCACTTTTTTGAGCAAGTGGTACGAAAATGTGTTTATTCTTCAGTCAGTCGACATGTAGAGCATGATTTCCACAATTATCGGCAGAAGTGTACTACAATATCAATCAGATTGAGTTTTTTTTCGTTGACGCAGCCAGTTTTTACAGTGATCTTGTGCAGGAAGCAGGAAGTAATTTCAAAAGTTTTAAACAGTCGTTCATCATTTGGTATTATTGTATTGAGATTTTTATGCAGCTCCTAAACCTTGACTTTCAGGAAACTGTTGCAGAAACGTTAGAAGAATTGTGGATAAGCTACAATCCCATCGACAAACTGAAAGGCGTCGGACAACTCAAACAATTAAAAGTTCTGTACATGTCCAACAACAACATCAAGGAATGGGTGGAGTTCAATAGACTACAGGTTTGTTGTCTTATTGTATTATCTATGTAAAATTTACGTTATGAGCAGTAACTTATCAATAAAAGGTGACACAGGGTGGAAAAACTCAATAGGCCAGGGCCTCAGTTCAGGAACTAAGTAGTTAATAATTTAACCGGTACAGTCTTGCACTGCCCAGACTAACTCATCAGTGGATCAGTGTAGTGGGCGTCCATGAGCATTTCCCACTCCTGCCAAATTAAAAAAAATCCTGTGTGAAACCTACCTTTTTTTTTGAGGAGTGTAAAATCCTCATGGATGTCCCCCGCCCCGGGGAGGGCTGGGGGTCTGCCAGACTCTTACCGACTAAAAACAACCCTGTGATCCTTCTCACACCTGTGCCGGGGGTCACGGGACCAGAAGATACTACCGTGACCCCCAAGTGCAAAACTTAGGTACCTGAGCGAACCTAAATAAAGAGTTTTATTTTTTGCGGTGCGAAACTGCAATAGATGATAAAATTGCTTAAGTTATTTTGTTTGATATTCATTTTTAGCTTCCAAGTAGTTTACCTATACTTCATTATTTTACGCTTTTTAGTATTTTTTTCGATGGTTTTTGATTATTCAATCGATGATGCTATAAAATTAATGTTAGATTCCGTGATCTTCATTTATTTCTCAGACCAACCACTTTTAGAGAGTTTTTATCCCGTAGAATAATCCTATCGATTAGTCGAATAAAAAATAATGACTGTTTAATATTTTGCGGTTTTAATTGGTTCGATTCCATAATTCGGTCGGTAAGCTCGTCGAGAAATCTCTACACTGAGTTTTATTTACTTCTATACATATAATAAGACTGTAAAAAAACTGTGTCTGTACATTGAATATATTTAAAAAATAATAATTGAGGGGGGTTTAGAAACAGCAATAGAGCACGAATCCAAAAAAAAAAATCTGTCTGTTTGTCTGTTTGTCTGTTTGTCTGTTTGTCTGTTTGTCTGTTTGTTTGCACACGCTAATCTTCGGAACTACTGGACGGATTTGAATGATTTTTTTTTTGTTGTATAGATATTAATACTGGTCAACACATAGGCTATAATTTATCTTGGAAACTGGAACACCTGATGCAGAACCGCAACAGACCATCTAAACTATAGGCGATACAAAAATGGTACCATAGCAAAAATTGTTCCACGTGATGAGCATTTTCTGCTGAGAGAATAAATTTGAAGATCCGGAACACCTGATGCAGAACCGCAACAGACCAGCTTAACTATAGGCGATACAAAAATGGCCCCATAGCAAAAATTGTTCCACGTGATGAGCATTTTCTGCTGAGAGAATAAATTTGAAGATCCGGAACACCTGATGCAGAACCGCAACAGACCAGCTAAACTATAGGAGATACAAAAATGGTCCCATAGCAAAAATTTTTCCACGTGATGAGCATTTTCTGCTGAGAGAATAAATTTGAAGATCCGGAACACCTGATGCAGAACCGCAACAAACCATCTAAACTATAGGCGATACAAAAATGGTCCTATAGCAAAAATTGTTCCACGTGATGAGCATTTTCTGCTGAGAGAATAAATTTGAAGATCCGGAACACCTGATGCAGAACCGCAACAGACCAGCTAAACTATAGGCGATACAAAAATGGCCCCATAGCAAAAATTGTTCCACGTGATGAGCATTTTCTGCTGAGAGAATAAATTTGAAGATCCGGAACACCTGATGCAGAACCGCAACAGACCAGCTAAACTATAGAAGATACAAAAATGGTCCCATAGCAAAAATTGTTCCACGTGATGAGCATTTTCTGCTGAGAGAATAAATTTGAAGATCCGGAACACCTGATGCAGAACCGCAACAAACCATCTAAACTATAGGAGATACAAAAATGGTACCATAGCAAAAATTGTTCCACGTTATGAGCATTTTCTGCTGAGAGAATAAATTTGAAGATCCGGAACACCTGATGTGGAACTTCAAGAGCCCAGCTACACTATAACATATATTGGAATTACGTCTTAGCAAGAGTTGTTCAGCCTTATGAGCACTCGCTGTTGACGTATAAAAATCGAAGATCTGGAACACCTGTTGTGGAACTCCAAGAGCCCAGCTACACCATAACTCAAATAGGAATGACGTCTTAGCAAAAGTTGTTCGGTCTGATAGGCATTTCCTGTTGACTTATAAAAATCGAAGATCAGAAACATTTGATATAGAAATTAAAACTATCACTAATTTCATTGCATAATTATAAAATAACATAAGTAGTACTAGGCGGTGAAGGCGGGAACAGTTCAGGACTGATTTTCGATGACGATGGTATATCGTTGAAAATTAGACTCTACTGGCTAAAACTCCCATTTTTTTATCGTATGCCTTCGGGCTTATGTTATTTGAGTGTTTAATTTCCTTTTCCATTTATCTTCGTTACACGGTAGCTTACCCGGTAACGCAGGGGAGCAGCCACTTAGATTTTAATTGATCAGGTATCATCACAATAAAACTATAACCATGCCTGGAAAAAGGGTCAAATTTTTCCCAATGTTCCAAAGGTGCTAAATGATTAAAGACCATAAGATCCCAACAATCTACCGAAGAGCGTTAGGAGAGACTTGATGCTGTTCGAGAACATGAGGCTGCAACCTGCTCCGTGGAAACTTCTTGGGATCGCGAAGCACGCCTGCATTCTCAGCGTATTTACGCATCTACATCCAGGTCTCTAGAGACCAGTGAAGAATATGTGCGCGACTGACCGCTGATCGTGAACATCATGCACTGTCTCGCGAGTTGGAGACGTTCACGGAAAAAGCATGACGCTTGAGTTTTCAGCGTATATACGCATCGACTCTAGAGATAAGTGGGGGAAGGAGATGCGCGACTGACCGCTGATCGTGAACGTCACGCAACATATTATAGGCTATAATTTATTTTGGAAAATGGAACACCTAAAGTGAAAGAGATATAAAAATGGTGCCATTGCTAAAACTATTCCACGTGAAGAGTGTTTTCTGCTGTGAGACTAAATTTGAAGATCTGGAGCACCTGTAGGGGAACTCCAAAGACCAGAGACAATATAACATATACATAATAGAAATGGCGTCTTAGCAAAAGTTGTTAAGTCTGATGGCATTTCCTGTTGACCAACAAAAATAAAAAATCTGGAACATCTTGAATCGTCTCGCGCATCCCATTGATTTCCCTCCCCGGGCTTATAGAATTCGACATCAGATGTTTCAGATCTTCGATTTTGACGACCCCGTTGTCGCTGGCATAAGCAACAGGATCCGCGTACGAAGTCGCGGGCAGAAGCTAGTTTAAAAATAAAGAAAACTTTCCGATTCCTACGTAAAAGAATCTTAAGAAATTAAAGTGGTAAATCTTCAGGAATATAAAGTATAATTAACTATGTAAAATGCGTGTGTGTCATGTGTTATTGTTAAATATTTTGATGCAGCCAATATTTTCACTCGTACGCATGGTTTCAGTGTTATCAATAAAAGGTCGCTTGACAATCATCTTGACA
Source organism: Euplexia lucipara (assembly GCA_921972225.1). NCBI lineage: Eukaryota > Metazoa > Arthropoda > Insecta > Lepidoptera > Noctuidae > Euplexia > Euplexia lucipara. The sequence goes on along the minus strand of OV179145.1, from coordinate 17,032,809 downwards.
TCATTAACTGAGTACGAGTAATAGGCGGTGGTTGAGCCTGTTGGTCTAGTGGTTAGAGGCCCTGACTGCTGAGCCGGAGGTCGTGGGTTCAAGTCCCACCCTAGACAAATACTTGTGTGATGAGCACGATCATTAAAATTTGTGCTATGTCTGGGTGTTTTTATCTATAAGTTATATGTATGTATTTAGAATTATTTATTTATGTATTTATTTAGCGATAAAAAACAGTAGTACACTAATAAAAATAGTTATATAGGTACCAATGCTTATAAGTTGTCTAAGCTCTGCTTAGTTTGGGACTATACTCCATTTACAATAGCATTAGACAAAAGTTAAAAAGGTTATTTTTTAATGCACACTTTGTAACGTAATAACAATTTTATTATAAGTATGTTACAATTACGATACACGCCGAATTTATTATTTTCACTGTACCTGCCATATTTAGTAGTAACCATTGGTCGGTAGACTTAGACCGTATAGATTCAGAAACTTGGCTCTACATGAGATCTGATATCTTTTTCACAGGGCAAACCTAATGTGGTCGTCTTGGCAACATTTTACATGAAATGTTTTTGGTGGGATTATTTATTATAAATGGAGTACCTATAGATAGCGATGTGTGAAAGTTGTGCAATAGGTATTTATTTATTTAATTATTTTTATTATTCGCTTTGATTATTGTCAAAAAAGAACCTCAGTTGGCGGCACGGGAAAATACAGCTGAACTTATCTTTTTACCAAGGTGACTGACCGTGCAATCATTGACTAGGTACAGTAGGTACAGCAACTTTCTATTCCTTCAGTAGGTAGGTACATGTGTTGCCCACAGATGACTGCTAAAACTCCAAAATACCAATAAATACGCGTACACACGGCTAATATATGTGTCATATTATTTATTAAAACGTTCTGTCAATATAACAGAACGTTTTAATAAATAATATGACGCATATATTAGCCAAGTTTACGAACGATTCCACCTTATTTTACAAGCAAAGACATTCTAGTATCTTAAATCTCTTTGTTTACAGGAGTGTCCAAATCTCAGAGACTTGGTTTTTATCGGGAACCCGATAGTTGACGCTCAACCAGACGTTGAGGCATGGCGCCAGCAGGCTTCCACTCGACTCCAACAAATAACTAAGCTGGATGGCATACCAATTATACGGGATACTGACTAATTTACTGTTATGACAGCTAACTTTAGTTACCTATATTTAATGCAAATGAAACATTCAATATTATTTTGTTATTGCGGTGTTATGCTTTTGAAACGATACGTCAATTACAAAACTATTTCGGTCCCTCAAAACTTAATTCTCTGAATAAGTATTTTGATTGCGTGACACTTGCCGTAACAATGGGTGATAGAGGACCACTTGTTTAACCGACGAATTGAAATGACGATAATATTCGAAATAATAGCCTCGTCGCATCGCCTCGCTTTCTTGACATTTATGACAGATTATGACTCTGGCAACACTAATAACTGCTGCACACGCCATCTATCTATTAGGTGACGCAACTATAGCATGACAGCGTTAAGATTGAATTCCATTAATCGAATAATGATTGCGATGGACAGATTGAAGATTACAGAGTAATTCAACTTACTCCGTGAAGCGATTAATTGACTCATTCGTCAATAAACTCTATCACCTTTGCTATCGAAATTTAATCAAACCTTACAAGCTTATTTACAAGTCAAATCTCTAAGTTATGCAGTCCCTAAATAGCGAGATAGGTAATAAGTTAATATTACTGCTATGTAGCAGTTGACTATTCTCATTTCCTCCGGAAATCGAATGCTATAGAGAAAAACGCGTGGAAATAGCTAAATAACGTAAATGACTCTCCTAATCTGGTACTAAAAACTAGCTTATTTTATTGCAAATCGTCCAAATCTTCATGTGAATGCGTCTCTATTGCCCGTACGGCTTTATGATTCGTCATACGTCTCAAAGCCGACTTAATAGCCTGTTTAATTCGCGCCAAAAGGAAATACGAATTGGACGGGGACGCCATTGCCGGAGGAAAAGTCCCTCTCTCGGAGCACGAATGGCCCCGCCATTGTGTTGCCACTAATAAAATTTAATGATGTAAACGGATAGCACGAATTTATCTAACTCAGAACTCGTAGGGAGCGGGGCACTGAGGGGAAATCAATTAACGACAATATATCAGCTGTTACAAAGCAAATTGAATTCGGTATTGTTATACGATACTGTTGGAGTTTGATTATAGGCTCTCTTATTTATATTGTTAATTTGTACTTTTAAGTGCATGAATTAGGTACCTTTGGAGAGAAACTCTCATGCAAGAACCCAAAAATCATTGTTCGCAATACGTAGGTAGGTACCTACTATACTAGCTAGGTATAGCTGAGCTAAGATCTCAGTAGGTACTTTGATACTTTTGATCATCGTCCATCTAAGTCAAAATAAAAGAAAATGATTTCTAAGAGCAATTCAAATATACTACCCTTTTTTTAATTACTTATAAACGTGCTTAAGCCAACCCTCTCTGTTACGATATCACCTAAAATACACATAAGTTTAAATGTACGAACCGATGCCATGTGTACGAGCCATGTCTATCAGTAGGTACCCACGTAAGCGACATTTGAATAGAGCTCAATAATTTAATGGAAAACCGGTCATTGTGTACTCAGCGTAATGGACCGATAATTGTCCATCCAAACAGAAGTAACTCTGTTAATCAAAATGAAGCTCGCACCTTCCCTCACATTACAAATGAAGTAGGCTCCCTCGTTAATGCGTACAAATGCCGCCGACCGCCACCTAGCCCGTCATTATTTAATTATTAACACTACAATCGACCTAATTTTGATTTCTATTTGACATTTCGATTACGCGGCTTGTAGCCGCCGGCGAGCAGCCATTTTGTGACATCAGCTGGCTTATTCACAACCATTCGACTAGATTCCGTACCGAATCGAACGTCTAAGATGTCGAAGATGTCATCCAAACGCAATTCACAAATCCGAAACCGATTTTTTCGACAGTTCAAATTCGATAAGAAGACTCAAATCTTTCCGACAGCTGTTTGCTATCGGGAGCCATACCGAAAAAAATTTAAACGATTTATTTTGCATAAATCCAGGTTTTTTCAGAGAAATATAAACACTGTAAACCTTTAAAACACTGCACTTTTATGTAAATGAAGTTTTATTATTGTATTAACCGTATTTCAATGATACTTTCGCATTTACTTCTATTCAAAGTGTAATTATGTAGAACTGCATAATTTGAATTACTTTGAATTACTTTATTCGTATAGTTGTACATGTAATTGTTTGACAATGAGCAAATAGCAAGATTTGTGTATTGATATCAAATACTTATAACAGTCATTTAGCCTTTTTTAAGCAAAGTTATAATAAAAAAAATAATACAGAGTTTTATTTTAAATAAAAACTTTTTCCGCATTGCCAGACTGGCAATGTTAAAAAGTAAAAAAAGAAAAAAAAGTAAAAAAGTCTGTCAAACTGGCAATGCCAATTTGACAGACGGCTGTTTACAAAGCAAGTTTATTTGAAATAAAGTTTGTTTGATTAATAAAAAAATTATTTTGTACCGTTTGCTGTCTATTAAATTACTAGCTGTATATTCTATAATTAAACGGATCGAAACATTCAAATAAACCAATTTTATTTACTACTTTAAATTTTCTACCACGCTGATCTTTTTACTACCATTTTGTAGCGTTCCCCATAAATACAATGATCAATCGTATAGAAAAAAAAACGTATCCGTTCGGATCTGTGAATAGCGTTTTGGCAGTTCTTCGGCTCGGAAATGAGATTGTCGAAAACGGTTCCTTACCGACACGGAAACCAATCGAACGGTTTAGAATAAGGCAGCTGTCCTCGAATGTGTTACGAACTATAAAATTCAATTTCCCCAATCGGCCAGCTCGACACATTTATTATTCATAGGTCGGTACGTAGATGCCCGGCCACTAACAGATGTGATCTTTTACGTGAAGGAATATCAAAAAACATGACTTCGATATAAAGAGCAGTGATTCTAAGGGATATGAATTTAATATAAGATCATGTGAATCCAATTTATGGGCATATTCGGATAGCATTAAAAGAAAGTCCAAATACATTCAGAAATTAGCTATTCAATCGCGTGACATCAGAGCTTTTCCTTTGCGGGAAATGAGTTTTCATTTCAGTTATTGAAAATTTGACTCAATATTGTTTCTGAAAACCTATTAATATTGTAGGAATGTTGCTTGTGCTTTATTGGCAAGCAATCGACTCCAGGTCACGCTACTGATCGCGTTTAATACTTGATTCGATTGACGTGATAGTTATGTAATGACTGTATCGTCCCATCTGGTTGAAAGTTTCCACTCTATTTTTTAATGTACAAATCGTGCTTTTATAAATACAACATAGCTACTAAATATTGGGTTTGTTTTCTTCTATTGGCCAATAAATCAATCCATGTCCTCGGTAATGCACAATCCATTTGCTCGCATGTAGCCTAATTGCCGTTAGCACCGCCCAATAGCCGCATTAGGTTAAAACGATGGTCGACCAGCCCGCCCCCGGCCGGGCTCGTACGGTAAACTCGTGAAACTCCTATATTATATTCGACTATAATGGCTGATTTTCTAGCTCACGAGATGTATCCCCAGCAAACGGTCGCGCTTACGCCACTCAAAGGCGGAGAAAATGGCTTAAGTGCTTTCTCTATTATGCTTAAGGTCGTTGGTGAAAAGGATAATTTTCAACTCTCCAGCGCCCCCGTTTCGTCCGGATGTGGAAATAGTAGGGATGTGAAAATGCTGCCAACCAACACTTTTTTGTTTTTACTGTAAAAACTGTTCATTTTTATTCTTTTGGTACATATTTTGTTCAGAATTACAAATGTCCTAAAAGTTAGATTTTAGTAATAGGGTCAGCATAAGTAATTACGTAACAATAAATGCACTGAGAGAGTCACAAGAGAGTTCGAGTAGGTACCTATTACTTCAACTAAAGAACAATTTAACATTCTCTAATATTATTATTTTACACGCAGCGTTTCTACCAGTAATGTTCATACTTTTCCAACGTCACGTAAGATAATATATTTTTAAGTTGGGTAACCTATTGTCGCGGCAAGCGTCGAGGGTAGCGAAATAAAGCTTTTCCAACAAACAATAGTTCCGGCCCTTTGTCGCACTCGGAGTTGAGTAAACATTAGTAGTTGAGGGCATTGTGAGAGGTTTCCTCCGCCTTCGTCCTCCTCGAGCCTTCGCCGCGCTCTGCCGACTCCGGGCCTAACAGTTTACGGCCAGATAACTCCCACTTACCCTTCATTACCTTTTGTTTCATAAGAATTGTTTGTTTTGTTTAAGAATACATAGGTTCCTAAGTAGATAGGTACCTATTTCAGTGTAATGCCAGCTTGACTCTTACGGATTGTATAGGTACTTAAGTAGGTATAATATTAGATTTTGCTTGAAAGTTTTAAGTAAATAATCGATTATTCATTAAAACTACGTCTATGAGCTTATAACCACGAAGTATATGTATAAAGCAAACAGTAGAAGTCACGATCGCATCATAAATTTCTTTCAACATTAACACCTACTTTCCATAATAGCCGATAAACCAAATTTAGTTTTCATGTTACGCACCCTCCACAACTACTTATAATAAGCAATGATCAATGGAGAATAATCCCATTGTGTCGCGCGCACACAAAAAACCATGTCGGAATTATTCCGCTACGGTTTCGCGCTAATATCTCCATTACATTAGGATAGGACCCAGTAGAACCTCATTGTTAGCCACACTACGTGAAAAAGATTACGCGCTAAAATGTTGACAGTTGTCGCATAGACAATAGAAAACTGAGTGCATTTCGATATACGCATAATGGTTTGTGTTTATTTAATTTAAGTCACTGGCAACATAGAATAATGGCGTGTTTTCGCCAGCGGCGCTCAGCGTTCCGACTTGAGCCGGGAGCGCCTCAGGGCAATAAAATTAATGAAGCGTGGAGATGGGACCATTTTACTTGTATTATTCGTCTCCTGCGGCCTGAGACTGGAGCGAATGTCCATTAGTTCTGTTTTAACATGTTAGCGAGGTTGAAACGTTGTAAATGCGATTTACTTTGTAGAGAGGGTGGAAAAGTAGCCGGAGAGATTTGATCGCGATCAGTAGCCAAAGCGATCGGAAGTGATCTCAAGTACCTATTTGTTCGTATAGTAAGAGTTCATAATTTATTTACGGCCAACTTTACTTGTCTCCGATTTCTCTTTACGTTTACAAAGTAGTTTAGTAAACTCTATTTATTAGGTTTCATCATGAACACATTAAACATGCCGTGTTGGAGACCGTACTTATCAATGTCTGTCAGTTATAAGCATGTGGTAAATGCTGCAAATAATACCGTAACGTGAACAAAGAGCGCATTACACCGCATTAGATGGTAACTGATGATCACTATGATCAGTCGATGGAAGAGCGTGGCGGTTACGCGCGTCAAATTCCCGCGATATCATCTTAATCCGCTAAAGTAAGTCCTGCACTAACGGCTCATTGTGCACATGTGTGAAGAGCGTTTACTTTTAAGCTTTCAATGGATTAGATAAAAATAAATACCTAATGAGACATGACGAGCATTGATAAAACGACTCAACAAAGGTACTCTCATAGGTTCTGGGTCCTATCCTGTTGATGATGTTAAAACAATCTTTAGCAGATAAAAAATACTTACCAAACATGTTAATATTTAAAAATAATTGTTACTAAGAGAAAGTGTTAATAAAAATCTAGATCCATTAAAAAAAACAATTCCGCACAAAACCGCTTTAGATTAGAACCCGTGGACTCATAATCACGCCTCACACAAAGATTCCGCTAACTGCAGAAAATTACATAGAAGTCATTCCTTTACAAAAGCCTCCTCGACCACAAAGGGTGTATCCATGTATCGCAGGCGCTAAACCGTCGCACGCTCATTACGCGAACATTTGCTACCACTATTAGCATATCAAATGGTCTTATCAGATGTAACGGCTGGCGCTCTGCACTCGACCACTGCACCCAACTAATGTTCCTACGAGACAATAACGCGATTAGCGATATAACTACAGTAACAAGAGCATAACAAGGGATTTTAGCAGGATACACTGATTCTTATCAGGCGTCGCGTTTACAAGGGTAAAGTTTGTGTTTTTGAAATTGAAAGGTATTGTTACTTCATATTGATACTTTAGTATCGGTAATGCCTGCGTGTTTTTTAAAATTCAGTTGTTTCGGGCAGTGTAAAAAATAATTGGTATTATCATCTAATTTTCATTATACATAAGTTGATTCGTGGATTCGTTTCCGTTTGATACAAATCGGTTATACTGTACAGTCGCTGCCGATCTGACGATGTTTTAAGTGTCCCAAGAAAAATATACATCCCACATCCGAAACAGGCTTGCAAAAAAAAACAGCGGAATTTGTTTTACACGCGAATGATAAACTTTTATGAGATTGTTACGTAGCAACAATAGGCGGAGCGCTCCCGAGGCCCGGAGGTTTAGTGCGTCCGATTTCCATACAAAAACTTCTATTTCCCCGGCTAAATGGCACGTGAGAGGACATAAAACTGCGGGAAAACTACACACAGCTACCGACTAGTAAGCTATTCGTTTTTTTATTTATTTTTACCCTTTGCAGGCAAGATAAATAACTGTGACTGCAACGAGATGTATTATTAGCGTAATTAGAATAAATACCCAGTGCTGCTATTTTTTCTTTTGCGAAATGTAAATTTAAACTATTAAAGCATTGGCAGCTCAACCAAACTGTGGTGGAAAAATATTTCCGTCTGACATCACATTCAGAGCCAAGAAAACTTGGTTTGCGCAAGAACGCGTTAAGTTTTAAGTAAAAATGGAAGCACACTAAATGATGTTCTTCTCGTAACATTTTACTACAGAAATACTGCCGAAGTTGTCCTAACGAAAACACAAAGATTGTTACAGAAACATCAAGGAAAAACATTTGAGATGTACCAACGACATAGAAGTCGATAAATCGAATTGATCTAACAACACAGTTAAGTCATACGAACTAAATCCAAGAATGTTAAGTAGACATCATAAAAACTTATAGGGATGCTGGGTTCGGAGACGTATCCTACACGCGTCAAGCTGATCTCGAGCCCACCGAGTCACCGACTTGTGCCATCTCTTAGGAAGTGATTTGTCAGCGCCGCCCCCTCTCGATTGAATAATTCAAATAATCGAGGTATTTATATGTAAATAGCGAGCCACATCTCCATACGAAAGGGCCGATCGGTACATAAATTTGGCAAGACGACGAGAAAACTGCGACGCACCACCGATCTGATTTATTCGCTAAGTTTTAGAAAAAGTGGCGCGCGTCAGGAAATGTTTGTCTAATCGCGTTTATTGCCCCGACCCGGGATTTTGCGCCCCGCAGCACACAGGGGTGAGGCCGACTACGTAATACACTGATGTTGTACAAAAACAACTAGATATGTACTTACTGTATGAAAACAAATAAAAAGACCCCAAGAAAATACCAGCACAATAGATCAAACAACAACAAATAATAAGGAACAATACGTACCTACCTCAAAGTTGTCTTCAAAGTTAAATTGTTGTTTGCAGAAATAAATACGTGAATACTTTTTAGGTATTATCTTCGTTACATTCTCCATTCTTAAGATAACTAGGCATGTATAATTTATTTATTTATTATAGGTAAACCAACAGCTTACAGCATTACATTAGAATATCAGTCAGTCATTAGAATGTCAGTATAAAGTATCAGACTTATACAGTCGCCAAAAATAGGTCGATCAACATTCAAGTGAGTGAAAAAACATTTAGCTACTAGCTACTAGCTATAGTTAACATTTAGCTCATTAATTTACACTGTTAGTCGAGCCCATCATCCTATCAGGAGCACCAAGGAAGAAAAGCAATCCTTAAATGAAAACATAACAACATAATAACAGCAATTAATATCACTCTCTCAATTAGAGCAACCTATGACACTTATCCATGGAAATAATAACGTTGTTTGTGAGCGGTGCTAGTTCAAAGCATCGCCATCATATGGCACTACACTATTAGTCATAGGAGCTGGCAACACCGGCTCATCAATCATTTTAGTACGAGCGGGGAGGAACGGGTAAAGTGTTAATAATCGCTACTGCCACTATTGTTCATTTCTAACTAAATTCACGTAGGAACGGAACGATATCACCAACCTGACGTACAACCGTGGAGCTTCATTAGTGGTTAGATACAGTTTTAGATAAGTTTTTATAGGGGTTGCTAGTTTGCCCGATGGAAGATAAATAAAGTCTCTAATCTTTCAAGTGACCATTGGGGTACTACTTTTAGTTTAAGTAAATTTACGCCAATGGTCACTCACAGCCATTCACAACCTATGAAGCAGTTATACATATACTACTTACCTACACTTTGGATCTTCTATGTATTATAAAATAATTATTTATTTAAGATAAAATAAGAAAATAACTACGACTTGATTGCAATTTATTTACTTGTTGCTAGTTTTAAATCATCAAATCTTACTTTAGACACCTTCATCAATATCAAAATAAAATCTACGTTGGTTAATACAAAATTCGACGCAAAATCTTCTCTAGACCGCTCTCAATAAATAACGTTCTGACCTGGCTAAGGGTAAAAAATTCAACCCTTAAAAATACACTCGGCTTTATAGAACAGAAATAAGCAAGTGAGCAACAAAACGCACTTTATCAGGTGGCGGCCGCTTTATCCCGCTAATGACCAACCCCTCTGGAGTAATAAAAGTCGATATCAGCCTCCCTAGAACGACCGCTGGCGAACTGATCTTGATACTTTAGGTATGCATGGGCACTTTGGTTGGCTCTTTTGATTTAAAATTGAAACATTTTTAGTTACCTACTTACAAGTTCTCGGACATCAAGATTTTTGCAGTCTTGTTGACTGTTTTCGGGAGACATCAGCCTGTACAAACGGATTTTGTCTACATACAGAAGAATGGCCAGTCACAGATTGTAGGAACATTTCTTTTGTTTTAAGCACGACAATGTCAAGAATGAAGAGAAGAAATGTGTATATTCTTCAGTCGACAACAGTCTACAATATCGAGCATTATTTCTTCTATGTCGATTCTTCGTCGACATATTATCTGTGCCTACGATGATCATGCCACGCGTGCTGATCATATTTCCTAGGGGAAACAAAAAGACTGAAAAATCTAGAAGAATCATCATCTCAATAATCCGTGCCACGAGCATGTGCATTCGTGGCACAAGACATAAATTTAAACCATTAGCCAAGTTATTTGGCTTCGATGATGGGAGCAGCCGACCGTAATCGTTATCGTAAGGGTAGCATATTTTATGTAATGTGTTTTATATGCTAATTAAATTTAATTTAATGTATTTTATAGATTTTTATGGTATGTAATGAAGAATTTTGTCTCCGCCATAGGACTGAAAAAATCAGAACTGGATTTTGAAAATTTCTAAATCTGGTCTGATGTCTCCCCAACACAGATAAGACTGAAAAATCTGAAAAGGAGCCATCAGAGGAGATACGAGACCGCCTATAAGTATAGCCTATGGCCTATTGACTATAGGTACTTGTCTTATAAAAGCCTTGTCGTTGTTTATGTTTCAGGAATAGATGAAACAGTTATAGGTACCTAAGTAGGTACCGTGCAAAAGTACCTACTAATTAACTGTCTTTGTTGCACATTTCTGCTAGGTTTGCTTTCCTATATTATATAAAATGGCGAAAGGACCAAAATTATCGTTCAGCGTACATGCCCAGCGAACCGCGGCTGAGAATTAGCGGCGGCGGGAAAGAAAAATGATTGTGACAGTCCGGCGAACACCACTAATGGAGTCTGCGTCTGCGAAATATCCCCACTTAGACCAGTAGTGGGTAGCCGTACCTACCCACTTCATAAATACGTGAGACGACGGATGGCTCAGCACTCTACCTACGTTTACTTATGTATATTTTAAACAACGGTCATATGAAGTAAAAAAACATTGAATATTTTATATCACTTCCATTATCCGTGATATTCGAAACTTTCATGTCAGTTGTTAACGCACTAATCTTTAGTTTAAAAGTGATCAATAGCTAGATAACACAGTAATAGGGTGACTATCTGATTCATGTATCTACTTAAATTCAAATCGCCTTCGTAATACACAGAGGGCAATTCGAATGTAGCCATAACGGGGCCCCACCCCTACGATACAATACAACACTCCCCTAACAAATTAAGTGTAAAACAAACCTAATGAAATTTAAATATCTTTTCGGCGACGCAATAACTGCACAAATAAAATCATGTCGCGAGGGAGAGTATAATCGCTTCTATTGTGTACACATTGTATGAAATTATTCTGTTGAGAAGTTTTACTACCCTGTCGCAGTACGTTAGTAGTGTCGTCCCCTCGTATTGTTAGCTTTATGCGTGGGATGGTAAGTGTGACAAGGTAGCAGGGGCCTGTGACGACGTAAGAAGGGGCGGGAATGCTCTCTAGACAGTAATAGGCTCTTGCGGTGATGATAAGCCTCTCATTGTTAGCTTGTTAGTGGATAATTCGCAATAATGTGTTTAGCTTGTGTGGAAAGGAAATCTGCGTGCGGTGTTTGTTTTTAGCTATTGTTTTGGTTAGCTTTGTAGATGGTATGTTGTTTCTGGTTTCACTTAATGTTAATTTTAAATGTAACATTTAAATCGTACCAAAGCATACCTACTTGCAAACACACATACCTTGCTACATAGGAGGAGTCGAGTAGTGATAGCCAAATGGTATGACCTATATGGGCTTCCAAATCATCGGTCTCAAGTTTTCGGTTTCATGTGCTTATTGTATAGTTGTCATTTGCTTCACTAAACTGGCGAAATGTGGGTGTACCACCTGGTTACACCTCTGCCTAACCCTCCGGGGATTTGGGACGCCTGATGTTATGTGTTGTCATTTGCTTCAAAAATAGTCAAGTAAAGCATCGAAAGGAAACCGGCATGCCTGATAGATATTTCTCAACGGCATTTGAAGCCAATTCAAAGACCCACGGATGGCATAAAAAGTCTAACACCATGTCAGTCATAAACTACACGAAAAGGAGACCCACGTACAGCAAATTTCTTTACAGATTTTAATCGATAAATCTATATCTCAAACAAAAGAAATCAAATTAAACAAAAGAACGTGCACAAATATTTTCACGTAATTGGACAAGTATTCAGCAGCGGAAACATTATTATTCTAGCAGATTAAGTCGAGTATCCAAATGAATCTCTTTAAAATACGCGCTCGCCCCTCAAAGGGGAGGATACTAATTTTCTTTCAACTTTAAAAGAAGGTTCCTTTCAAGGAGTGGAAAAAAGTTACAATCGAAAAGGAAATTTGCGTTTTAAATCCTCTAATGAAGCTGAGAAGTTTGTAATGGAGGGGCGAAAGGCTGCCGGCGGCAAATTGAGGAAAAACTTACGCTCGGAACTGAACCGAGATTGTTACGTAGAAAGAAACATTAATTAATAGGTATAATCTTTGTTATTTTTTGTGAATTAATGTTTACGTCACTGTACATATACTATTGCTCTTAATTATAATCCGGAAATGTTACACCCAAAGACATTGTTACACCATTCAAGTAACGTTTGCACAGTGGAGATGAACAGATAAATTGTAGACAGGAAATCACTTATTAGATATTAAATCTACGACCAAATACTTAGTTATAAATAAAAGAGTAAATTAGTATTTTTTTATAGTGTACAATAAAGAGTATTGTAATCTATTCTAAAGTGACAATGGCAGATAACTTATATGTCGGTCCTTAAAAAACAATAAACAGCAGCGTAACCGCGCAAAACCTTTTAACGAACAAGAAATTGCTTCACTCGAAACATACCGAACGCGCTACGAATGTGCTCCAATCCTACCAATAAGACTATGAATATCATTCTTGCACTTAGCTTGAACTTGAATAGACTGCAAGCAAATACATTTCTAATACCATTAACTTACATAACTTAAAGGGGCTTGAGGCTAAATAATTACAGCTGCACGGGCCGATGGAAGGTTAAGCTACGATTAACAAGGTCTTTTAGATGGGTGTCCGTTCCTTTTCCCTAAGTTAAGGTAAATATATTTGGCATGTTGCGAGGTCGTCACGTTGAGCAAAACGACCGCACGCAGAAAACGGCCTTTTTCTTCGATGAATATAAAAGTAGGGTATAGGTACGTTTATATAGGTTTTATTTTAGTATCATATCAAACGAATGAATGTTATTACCTAACAAACATGGTACTACATTTTTTTTTCTCTATTTGCACCGCTACGCGTGCTACGCGACGCGTTGACGTAGCGGCTCGGATGTTAAGCTGACTACGCTGTCGTAGCACGTAGCTCTCCGTTACGTCGTAGTCGATCGTAGTAGGGCGAGGCGGAGGCCCCATTAGTGCGTTGCGACTTGCGCTGCGTTGCGTCGACGCAGCGTCGGTGCTGCGTCGTTTTCCATATAATTATTTCCCAATAGACCGTTGCGTCGTCACGCGCGACGTTGCAACGGATCGACGGAAAAGAGATTCGTCGAGAACGCATCGCATCACCCTCCCTCTGCGTTGCCGGAGCTCCTCTGCGACGACGGACAGTGATCCGCTGCTAGAGGAGGAAGCTAGACGAACGTAACGACATTTTTATCTTACCATATCCTTGGTAGAAGAAAGACCCATTATAATGGGGCAAATCACGTGGTAATAAAAGCAACAATAGAACACGTTTGTATCTATCCTTGGCGAAGACTGAACTAAGACGCAGCTGCGACGGCGTGCATACCCTCTTGCGTTGCGTTGTCGCAACGTCAACGCAATGCAGGTGTGGCATACAATGCGTTGTTCCGTTGCAAGTTGCAATGACGCGACGCAACGCACTAATGAGGCCCCGCTCGTAGACCGTACTCGTAGTGTAAAAGCCGACATTTAAAAATATAAATATCGCAGCGCTGTTATTCTGGTAGGGCCCGCTGTGATGCCACGGACACGCCCAAGAAAACAAAGTATTACGCCATAAAAACACATATTGACTTGATATTATATTTTGTTGCTGAATAGTTAATTAGTAACTTTAAAAGCATCTCAAGCGTAAACACAACGAACTTCCATGGCGTATCAAAATATATATTGACATATTTAGCCCCTTAGAGTCCAGACCAGAAACTGTTCTCATGTAAACGAGGTTTTACTCGTGTGGTACTGATGTGCTAGTCAAACTTTGAATTCAGAAGCTTTTGTCATAAGCTCAAGAGGTCGCAAAATGCGGGTGTAACAAAAAATAAACGCCGCCGTTTCAATTTTGTAACAAAATTTATTAATGTATATAAATATTATGAATATGTTACATTAAAATTCAACTGTTTGTAGGAAACATTGCCGACACAGTATGGCTAATTGGCTAATCGACAGACACAAACAAGAAGTATACAGAAATTTAAAATAAGCGAATACAATTTTGAAATCTATGCGTATAATTTCATTTCTTCTAAAAACAACTGGTATATCAATGGGCTATTTGACAAAATCTTAGTTTTCAGCCCCTCATCCAGATTACAAGAAAATATTCGACACATATTTTTTTCTTTTTTCACGTAATCGAAAACTAACGGCGACACATCGAGTCAAAATGTCGCATGACGTCACTAGCCAGAACAGTTTATACTAGATAATGACGTTACAAGCCCCCACTCCTCAACTTTAATGCGCTTAATCTTAGCAGTTTTCCATAAATTACAAAAAGAAAAAAATACGGGTCGAATATTTTCTTGTAATCTAGATGACGGAATAAAAACTAAATTTTTGTCAAATACCCATTGGTCTAGTGATCCATGCGTTTTCTACAAGTTCTATTATTGTATGTCATGTTATGGTTAAGTCCAGGACAACATTATTATCACTTGGATATATTATGTAACAGTGGCGAAGTGACCATACAACTCGATTTCTAACAGTTTCCCTTTGGAGGTTCGGAAGAGCAACTCTACCGCTATTGAATATTGGCAGTTAGACTATAGAACTGCCAAATATACTTTAGGTATTTACACCAAATGCATTCAGGTGGTAGGTAGACTGATGGCTTTAAGAGAGACAACAAATAGTGATACGAATACTAAGTTTTGGAACGAAGTTCCTTATTGCACGTTGTGAAAGGGGGCTATACGGAAAAATTAAGACCAAAAGTTGTAACGACACTTTTTGCTATAGTTGTAAGCTGTGCGGTTCTATTTCGCATTGAACAGTGTGGTGTCGACGATTATTTTTGTTGAGTGTATACAGGTTTTTTGTACATAATAAATAATAAAACTAACTATATAATTTCGTTCCACCCGTCCCTTCGTCTCAAGAAAATTGATCCCTCGCCACTGTTTTGTAAATAAAAAATTGGAATCATATGATATGTGAAATCATGATCTAAGCTTAAAACATTGGAAGACATTCATCATGAAACCAGTCTTGGTATTTTACTTACATTGTATATTTTGACATGGATCAATGAGTAAATGTTACTGTTAAAAAAAATATTTGCACGACAGATAAAAATGGGGACGCGATGTATAGATTTATAATACTTTATGTTCTGTCACAAAACATTTATTTTTATTACTTTAAAATTGGTGCTTAATGAGCAGTATTTAGGCACTTATGTGACAAGAAAATAATCTCATATTTCCTGCAGAAGCTTATGATACGGTGTGAAACAGTAATGATTCGATTATTAAGTAAATTTTAAAATATTCAACAATAATAGAGCTGTACTATTTGTCAAAATTACTAATGGCACTTGTGGATTTGAGATTTACATGAATCTATAAACTATCTAAAATGTGTCGCGAAATACGCTTCTACGTTCACCAAACACATTGTATATTTTATTGGAGATTATTAGTAACTTACTTAACTTTTGGGGCTGCGGTAGCTGCGCAAGAGCATACTGCCTTCTTAACGCAACTCAAAAAGAAAAGAAGAATACATAATACAGTCATATTCACAAAACAATGTGTTTCGTGACAACCCTATAACACTTTACAAGGCATTTGTCTACCGAGTCTTTACAACGATTACAACCCTAATAAATTCAATCTTTTACGACAACATTAATCGCTTTTGGTAATAAATAAGTACATACAAAATAATTTCAACAAATTGTACAACGGGTTGAGTGTGTTCAGTTGTTTACTGTTGGACCGCTGCGTTTGCGATGATGGACGGAGAGTTGATTGTCTCGCCGAGACTGTCCAACAACTCCCTTCTATAGTCGTCGAAGTCGCCGTCAACCTAGGAAGAAGAAAAACGTAAGTAAACGGTACATTATAATTAAATTCTCTGTTATTTATCGCCTAAACTTGATATTACTACATTGTAGTAGCAACATCATTTCTGATCAGTTGCCAGCAATACAAAAACATGTTGAAAGGACAGTACTGCGTGTCGCGGGTTCGATTTCCTCGCGTTTTTAATATTTTTAAGAAAAAAAGGAAGTATAACCCATTTCGAAGAACATAGCATGTACTTCCAAAAAGGTGTTACAATACTTTATCGTAAACAAAAAAAATTGTCACGGCGGCATCCATTTACCCTCCATGTAGTTATTCTGTAAATATGAGTTTAAATGTTTGTAAACGTACTCAACTTACGTTACAGGAATATAATCTAGTGTGGGAGCAGCTAAAAACTTTATTTGCGCATCATTTGTTTATCACGCACATCAGAAGCGCATGCCATGTGACTCTTAAGTCATTGTAATAGGGTATCATTTGGAATAATCGACTCGCATACTGAAACGGCAACATCTGTAGTGATGACCAGTAACGTTACCTCATTGATAGTCTGGTCTTCGATGACGTAGAGCGCGCAGTCAGTTTCCCTGATGAGTCGCTCGTCGTGGGACACGATGACTACGCCTCCCTTGTAATCGTTGATAGCGTCCGCCAGCGCGTCTATACTCTCGATGTCCAAGTTGTTTGTGGGCTCGTCCTGTAGTTATAATATAACAAAATAGGTTAAATTACTTATATGGCAGGCGAACCGCTTCTTTCACAATACCCAATCAACTAAACCGGATCCCTATAGATATCAGAACCTCAATGAACAGTAGAAACGTAAGGCGTAAGCTTAAAGATTACAACTCGACTTTAATTTAACTGTTAATAGCGCGTTGATCAAATCCCAGGCCATGGCATGCGAAGACAGACCCCAGAGGTCTAATTGTGTGCCTTGTTAATTTTAAGAATACTTTACTGATGTAAATGCCTTAAATTAGCTTAATGTCTAGCATCAGTTCTCACTTAAATTAGAGGCGCACAATAAATTAAACCCTGACTCCTAAACTAGGAATATCTGTGACTTAAGAATAAATAAAATAATTGTAGTTTATAAATAAATAAATAAAATAATAAGGTGGCGAGCACAACGCACCTGACCTTACTAATCTAGTGCGTAAATACATACATACATAAACTCACGCCTTTTTCCCATGGGTGTAGGCAGAAGCTACAGAGCGCCATATGCTACGATTCTTACATACTTCTTTTGCTTCTTTTCCATTCATACACACAAGCCGGTTGCGAGTACTACGCACCTGACCTTTCTGAAGAACCTCAACAATAAGGTCTATGAATGTCCTTCTAGGGCGTCCCCTCCAGGCGTTTCCGCTTACATCCAGTGCCTTATAAATGCTTTCGTTAGTCGCTTTTCATTCATCCTTTCAACGTGACCAAACGTCTTATTTTAATACGTACATAAAATACATATTCTACAACTTTCACACAACGAAATCTAGTCCCAAACTAAGCAGAGCTTGTATTATGGGTACTGAACAGCTGATAAACAAACAAACACTATATTTCTAAATACATACATATTATAAATAAATTACACCTAGACACAGAACAAATGATCATGCTCATCACACAAACATTTGTCCTGGTTAGGAATCGAATTCATGACCTCCAGGGCAGCTAACTACTAGACCAATAGGCCAGTCAACACCAAAATGTTGTTTTATTACGCCATCATTCCTCAATATGTCTTACGTAATCTTACCAAAATAACGACATCAGGCGCCATTAGGGTCAGTTCAGCTAACGCGACCCTGGCCTTCTGTCCTCCGCTGAGGTCCATCATCTTGATGGTGTGCGCGTGACTGGCCAGGCCGAACGTGCCGAGAGCCTTGCGCGCCTTCTCGTACTGGAGGCCGAACAACCTTTGTAGGTACTCGGCTGGCGTTTCCTCGGCTGTCAAGTGCTCGCCGGAATGTTGGTCGAAACGACCTATCCGCTACAGAATTAAACAAAATTAAGCGGTAAGTTTTGAGTATTAGAGTCGTTTTTTGGGTTTTCTTTGGCGGATACCTAGAAAATGACACAATGTGTTTTAAAGTAATTGACAGCATTTCAAAATTTTAACTTGCATGTTTTATTACGTTATACAAATAAAAGTAAATCCAAAACTCCGGACCCATATTTTTTGGTTTCTCGAAATTAAGTACTTTTCATCCATAATTTAAACTTTGAAATTCGGTGCATTCTAAAAAGACGTAAGCGCCAAATTACGTCATTCATACGGTGGAATGGCGATACATCCTTTGCTTTATTGTGGTACGTCAAAAAAAACTGTTACTTAGATGTCACTTAGCAGTTGTCAATGTCACACATTGACATTAGATATGAAGTCACTTTATTTAATTTAATCTCAAGCCTTTTCGTCTTTACATTTCGATGTTGAGAAATAATAACATTCCATAACTTTTCACATAACGCCATCAAATCTCAAGATAAGCAGAGCTTGTGTTATGGGTACTAAACAACTGATAAACACACTTGTATATTTCTAAAATACATACATTATTCACAGACAAAACAAAAATGATCGTGCTCATCACACAAACATTTGTCCGGGGTAAAAATCGAACCCACGACCTCCGACTTAGCAGTCTGAGCCACTAAGTACTAGACTAACAGGCCAGTCAAGTCAAAATCTCATGTCAACTCATATTGTTACTTTTGTTACTACTAACCAGTCTATGATTCCTGATAAGCTCTCCTTGTACGGGCGTTAGTTCGCCCACAAGCAGCTTGAGGAAGGTAGACTTGCCCACTCCGTTGGGCCCCACGATGGCGATACGTGAGTTCAAGTCTATGCCAAAGTCTACGCCCCTGAATAGCGGTTTCTGGCCGGTGAAGTTGAAGTTAACATCTGTAGGAAAATAAAGTTTTATTAGAAACAGCACTACTTTAGTGATTAGTGGCGAAGGGTGGGCCGTTTTTGGGGGACTGTCTTTATGTATTTTTTTGACGTTCAAAAAGTGCTGATTCTCAGCCTAGTTTGAATAAAGACTTTTGATTTTTTTTTGAGTGAATGAAAATAAAAGAATTATGTAAATGAAAAAGGACGATACTTAGTTGGTAACTGAGAAAAGCTACGCAAAAACAGGTAGAATTAGGATGGCGAAATGATTTACATCAGCTTACATTATCTCATCACACGCATTACATAAATTAAAATGTCAATGTATTTTGTTTATTAATTCTGTTCATTTCACATGCAGAGATGATGTAAACATTTGTTTTTGTTACATACATAAACTCACGCCTTTTTCCCATGGGGGTAGGCAAAAACTACAGAGCGCCATATGCTTTGATTCTAACAACTTCTTTTGCTTCGTTTACATTATTACATGTTGTCAAACACACACGCCGGTTGCATGTTTGTGATATCTGTCACGCCTGTGATGTTTCGCCAGTTTAAAGTAGCGTTAAACAAAAGACTACCTTCAACCCACAGCTTTGTTCGCATAAAAAAAAACCTAACATATCCAATGGCACTTGGTAATAGTATAGTCTTATCAGTATAAGTTTTTTAAATGCTTTCATACACGCTTATAAACAACCAAATAGTATCTCGTCTATATGGGTATAGATTACAGGGATAATTTAAGAAGAGAAGGAATCCTATTATATATTGTTGGTGCACAACATATTCAGTCATAGTTAGTTAGTACACGGCCACACATCAAGCTATGCATTTCCAGTATAAGCTGATCTCGCATATGTAGCCGTGTGTACAGACGCCAGCACATCAAGTTACCCCAATGTGTCAAATTTTCCCAATTGAATATGAGCCTTATTCTGTTTGACATAAAGTTAAAAAACGATCAAAGAAATTTGACACATCGGGGTAGCTCGATGTGCTGGCGTCTGTACATACACACACATACACACATCAAAAGTATCTAGGGATCAACATATATTTTTGCAATAACTTTTCTCCTGATTGATATTAATTAAAATTTTCTTTAAGGATTCATCAAATAAAGTGTTTTCGTTTGTCACAGTAACGATAAACCAAGTCACCTTTGCATTAATAAAGAAATTTGCCATTTTCCTAATAAAGGGATTTTTGACATTTGAACCACTAACATTAAAGTTCGAAAAAAAGACTGAAATAACAGTTTTCTTTAAAATTTTATTGGGTAACTTAAACAATTAATAATCCGTGTTTCTACCGCGAACACTAACAACACAAGAACATCGGTTTGGCATACTCAAAATGAGTTCATCCAAATCACGCTGTGGAATGGCCGCCCATGTTCGTTGCAACAACAAAAAAAGGTCTTCTTGCGACTGGATACCCTCCATATTCGGCAGAGCTCTTCTCTGTAGCATATCCCATGCATGCTCAATCGGGTTCAAGTCTGGCGACTGAGCAGGCCAGGGCAGGACATTGATGTTAGCTGCGGCGAGAGTCTGTCTTACAACTCTTGCGGTGTGCGGTCGTGCATTATCATGCATTAACTGAAATAAGGGACCGATTTGCACTTGTAGAGGAACGATGACGTCTGATACAATCGTCTCAGCATAAATTTGAGCGTTGAGGTTGCCTCTGATCCAAATCAACTTAGTTCTTCCACCGATCCAAATACCCGCCCATACCATGATGGTTCCACCACTATAAGGATGGACTTCCTGGCAGGATTTTAATCGCTGTTGGCGTCCAGGGGTTCTCCAGTGTCGTATACGTCTTGTATCCGGTCTCATACCAAAACGAGACTCATCAGAAAAGCACACGAAACGCCATTGTTCTTCTGCCCAATTTCTGTGTTCAAGAGCCCATTGATATCGAATCCTACGATTGTGCATTGCTATAGGTGGTACCCGTAGCGGTCTTCGGGAATAAAGGTTCACTTCATGCAAGCGGTTTCTGACTGTTTGGTCGCTAATTAAGTTCCCTGAAGAGTGATGAAGCCTCACGGCTAACATCATGGCGGTTATTGTTGGAGCTCTTCGAGTTAAGATTTGAATGTATCGGTCTTGTCTCCGTGTGGTGAGCATTGAGCATGCATGGGATATGCTACAGAGAAGAGCTCTGCCGAATATGGAGGGTATCCAGTCGCAAGAAGACCTTTTTTTGTTGTTGCAACGAACATGGGCGGCCATTCCACAGCGTGATTTGGATGAACTCATTTTGAGTATGCCAAACCGATGTTCTTGTGTTGTTAGTGTTCGCGGTAGAAACACGGATTATTAATTGTATAAGTTACCCAATAAAATTTTAAAGAAAACTGTTATTTCAGTCTTTTTTTCGAACTTTAATGTTAGTGGTTCAAATGTCAAAAATCCCTTTATTAGGAAAATGGCAAATTTCTTTATTAATGCAAAGGTGACTTGGTTTATCGTTACTGTGACAAACGAAAACACTTTATTTGATAAATCCTTAAAGAAAATTTTAATTAATATCAATCAGGAGAAAAGTTATTGCAAAAATATATGTTGATCCCTAGACACTTTTGATGTGTGTACATAAACCCACGCCTTTTTCCCATGGCAGAATCAACAGAGCACCATATGCTACGATTCTAACATACTTCTTTTGCTTCGTTTACATTCATACATGTTTTTGACACACGCGCCGGTTGCGAGTACTGTGCACCTGACCCTTGAAGAACCTCACCAATAAGGCCTATGTGTGTCCTTCTTGGGCGTCACCTCCGTTTTCATTTACATCTGCCTTTCGTTAGTCGCCTTAGATAGTACATAGTACATACTGAGTAATCCAAGTATAGGAGGCTGTAGCGGCGGCGGGTCGGGGAAGGAGAACTTGACGATGTACTCCTTCGGTCGCTGCAGTAATGCAGTGGGAGCCGCGCTGTCCTCGTCCTCCCGCTGCGCCTTGCTGCGGTTCTTCTCTTGCTTGCGGGTCAGTGCGTCTTTTTGTTTTTTTTCCTGTTAACAACAAATTATGGGGTTTCAATTTCAACTGTTGCTTCTGTGTTAGAAAGAGTAAAAGTATTGTGTTGAATGGTCTAGACAATATCTGGACAGTAACCGACTGCCAAGGAATGGTTAACTTACTTATTTACATTTATTTTTCGAAAAATTATGTGATGAAAGCCCTGTGATTTTTACGAATTTTTATTATTCCCATAACTCTATCCCTTTCTGTCACTTAAAAGATCTGTAACTAAATATATATAATACGATAAATAAGGCTGTTTATTTAAGATAATTTATCATCGTTATCAAAGTCAAAGCCAAACCATTTATTTCAATTAGGCCATTATAAGGCACTTTTGAACGTCGAACAAAAATTAAATTCAAAAAATTATTCTAGTTGCCCCTTCCAAAAGGTAGATTTGAATGGAGAAGAATGGGCAAGAAACTCCATAACCTGCTTGTTTGATTTCAAAGATCAAACAAGCATCTTCTTCTTTTTATTGAAAAGCTATACTATTCTGCCGTCATAATAAAGAAGGCCGTAACTGACAATTTTGTCAAAAATGAGTTATAAACATATTCGGAATCAGCAAAGAAAATGCTACCTTATGGTCTTACACACAAAGCTGTAACTCGTTTAATATCAAAGATATCACAAGGATTTTAGCCGTAACTACGGCACAAATTCTGGTTCTTGAATCTGAAAAGCCTTAATTACAAAATAAGGGCCTTTCTTGTTAAAATTGTCGTATTGCTAGTCAGGAAGGACGCAATTACACAATTAGGGCTTTTTAACTAAGCAAAACTTAAATTTACTACAATATTATTATTTTTCAAAATATTTTTCATGCAATATATATGTTTTGTTTCAATTTGTTAATTAAACTATGTGATTCTCAGCGCTTAGGCTCCCTTCTGTTTGAAGTTCCTGTAACGATAGCTGATGTTTTAAAATTGTTAATTATTGGTTGTTTTATGTGTGATTCTTTTCACATTCAGTCAGAAGATATTGTTTTTTTAGATATGTAAGATATGATTCTCAGTGTCTGTAATAGTTCCTTTAATTAAACTGTTTAAGATGATTATTAATTGTTTTGTACCTATGTTGTTTTATTGTCAGAAGATGTATATTTTTTATTAGTATAAACAATATGTTTTGTTTATTTTGTTTAGATAGATAATGAGAAAAATGTGAGTATTAAAGATGTTCCTATAAAAAGAATTTGGTAATACTATTCAATTAGTACAAGCAAGAACAGATTGTTTAAAATCGCTACAAGGTAAGGAGTTAGTTGTATAAATCTACTTAAATGTTTCTTACGTATTATTTTAAGTTTGACTGAATACTTCAATTTATGAGACTGACTGATGTTATAAAGTACTTACCTATTTTTTTTAGTAAATATTCTTGGTTTCATTTTAATATGTCTTCTTTACAATCGACACAATCGATTCGTAACTTACGTTTACTATAAAAAAAAGGGGCAACTGTGCAGTTGCGCCTTTTTAGGGCTTTAGATGCAAGGATTTCGGTTTCAGGAAGAAAGAGTTCCTTCTGTGAAAAGCCGTAAAATAACATTATTTGCAATTACGCCCTTTCAGATAAGTATTTCACAATTTATTATTATATTTTTGCTAAAACAAAAGGGAAAAAATCAAATTAAATTAATACGCGTGTATAAATTTAAATAAATTAGGGTTCAAAATAAAGCTTATATTTATTGACGTTTTATAAAGCAAGAACCACTAACTAAAACCAATCAGTAAATCGCGGGCCTTCATTTTAGATAAAACTTTAATTATCTCGGAATCAGCGTTGACGTAGTTACGGCCTTCTTTCTTATGACGGCAGTATTGCCGATATTGCAATATAAGATTCCTAATCATTTCACGCGAACGAAGTTGCTGGCATACAATATATTCACCCTAAATACAAATATGATCAACTTAAAATAAATCAAATAAAATGTATAAAAAATATAAGAATAAAATTCATAAATCAAAGAAGAGGCACGCATTCGGCAATAAGTTCTTAGAATACGGGAAAATGTGAAGTAAAAATAACAAATTAACTCACAGCCTGTTTCTTCGACTGTCCATGCGCCTTCAAATCCTTGATTCTCTTCTCTTGCTTCTCATATTCCTTGATCATTTCCTTTCTCTTCTGAGCGTACATCTTCTTGAACATAGAGTAATTACCCTTGTAGTAGTATAGCTTCTGAGTGTCCAAGTGAATGATCTCATTACACACATTGTCTAAGAAAGACTGGTCGTGGGATACTACTAGCAGAGTTTTCTTCCAACCTTGAAGATAGCTGCAAAAGGTACGTTTTTGTATTTTAACTGCGTTCAGATTCTTTTTACTATGAAAAAGACAGCATGGGCATAACTATGACGTATAAAGCTAAAAAACAATGCCACACAGAGTTATTTTTACTCTGAGTAAATTCTTCTCAAAATGAATCCCCTAAAAGCGTATGGATAATCTTAAGGTTGTAACTGTCCCGTTGTTTATTAATGGGCCACGTTTCTTATTAATGGGGTAGTGGCCATACTATTTGTAGCCCAGAACTATTTGTGTATAACTTAAACTTTTGTGTTTAAATTACTTGTGTGATCTTAAATCATTTTACTTATATTTATGATTCATGAAAATCGAAGGCAAATAAATAATAGTGGCTGTACTTACTTGTCTAACCAAATGACAGCGTTCAGATCTAAATGGTTCGTAGGCTCGTCAAGCATCAGTAATGTTGGTTCTATATACAGAGCTCTGCAAATAACAAATTTTAATAAATATAGAACAGGACATAAATTTTAATATAAAGACAAAAATATAAATATTTATCATCTATCATCTTTTTTTTTTATGGGTGGAAAATCTTCATGGATGTCCCCCGCACCGGGGAGGGCGGAGGGGTCTTTCAGACTCTTACTGACTAAAAACTACCCCGTGTTCCTTCTCACACCTGCGCCCGGAGTCACGGGAGCAGAAGATACTTCCGCGAACCCCGCGGGCCTCGCCAAGTCAGCGAGGGGAGTGTGGTGTTAGACTCCCCTCGCGACGTCTAAGAGGGGCGAGCGTGAACACGACGCGCCGCCACCTCGGGTTCATATACGTGGGGGGCGGCGGACGTCCCCGTATCCATCGCCCCATTCAGGGGGGCTGGAAGAGGGAGTTGTCCGCCCTCCGCCTGCGCCCGGTGCGTATGCTGCGGGCCGGGTGAGTGGAGGTAATCTCTCTCTCCCTTTCCGCAGCCTCCTTCTGCGGGACGACCGTTTCGCAGAAGGACACCACCGCGTCCCAGGACTCGACGCTGCCTACCATCATCTCGACCACGGCCGGCAGCGACAAGTCACTGCCTACTCCAGATCTCTCATCATCCCCCTCTCTATCATCATCCTGTCTTAGCCTATTCCCAACTAAGTTGGGAGTTGGCTTCCAAAGTTCCAACCTAACTAATTGATACTGGTATTTAACATGGAGCAACTGCCTATCTGACCTCCATAACCTAGTATATAAAAAAATAAAAAAAATAAAAAAGCTTTATTGACACAAAAAATATTTACAAGTTGATTTTGGTAAACAGTAGGTATAATTATTCTGCAATTGAACACATATGGGTAACACAATACCCTTGGTTGAACTGGTTGTCACGGTTACAGACTACGAATTACAACCAGGAAGCGGCTTAACATGGTCACTAATATAATAATATATAATATAAAACGTTTATTTTCTCTACACAAGTTATGAACGCAGAGCTAACTTTGTGAGAGACTGGTGCCTGAAGTAGGTTTATATAAAAAAACCTGTATTTATTTATTTATTTATTTATTTATTTATTTATGCAATCTTACCTACAACTATCATTACAGATCAGCGATCCAATGCGACAGTGTGGCCTTATATACTAAACCTTAATCTACATCCTAAGAAGTTACATTAAATTTTAAATCTTAACCTACATCTAAATAACATATTATATGTAACGTTACTTTTGCGAATTCACTCAAGCTACAACACAATACATCAACCCTCTCGTGAACCTCGTTCACCACACGCAAAGCCCTAGTGAGAGGAGCTCTCGCCAGTAAGTTGGTTCTGGCCGCAGGCACAGCAAGTAGGGGCGGACGTCGCCGCCTCCACACGTACCGGTCTGGCACGCAAATCTCCAGGTGCCGCAGCACTCTTGGGTTAAACGCTTCGCCTCGCAGTAGCTTCACCACATACGCTGCAAGTGCAAAGTCCCGTCGCACCTCTAACGCGTTGTACCCTACCATACCCAGTACAAATAGTGTAGGGTACATCAATGGGTAAAATGGATATACCCCATACAACTTAAAATACAAATGTCTCGTGAACTTATTTTGGACACGTTCCAACATGGCCCTATATTTCGTATTACAGGTTACCAGGGCCATCCCGCGGCTAGATACCTATGACTAGGACCATCATAACAAATAAAAACAAAACCAGACTTTGTGTGGCTGAGTGAATGTGTATGTGTGTGTGTAGGTGTTTATAATAGTTGTGAGAGTAAAATGTAAGTGGTTGCTAGAGTGAGTGTGGTGTGTGTGAGTATAGTAGTTGGTATGAAGAAGAAGTAAAAGGGATGAAAAGCAGGTAAGGATAGCCTATCTTAGAGGGTTCTACAGATTCTCAGTTTCCTCATAGTCAAGGGCTTTCAAGTATGTAGTGACCGAAATTTTACATTTGTGATCAAATCATGTTCACCAATCGAAGGAACTCTGCAAACGTAGGTTAACTTTCGGTCGACCCGTAGGACTTTTATTATCTAGCAACAAGCCCCTTCTTATTATTATTTAGTTGCTGTCAACATTTAGCTATGTAAAAAAGTTTTTATGTTACATACTATGACGGCCACCCTGTTCGAAAGCGGTTAGCGGCCGCTTAGAAACACTTTATGTTCCGCGCTTAATACACAAAGTTGAAAATACTGATGTGTCTCTCAAGTACTGCTTGGTGGCAGAACTAAACAAAGTGGTAGTAATTTTTTTTTTTTATTTATTTTTTTTTTTTTTCTGGCTGTGGTAGTAATTATCTACTTAAATTATCTTTTTAAATAGCTCTATGGATACTTTGTATCAATCAAACAATGATGGTAAAATAGGATAAACTAGGTACCCGAGGATTGCAGAAGGCGCACAAGTTCCTATGATGCCCGGCCCAAGTTTCGAAAGGGAACACTGGGGTGGTTCGCCCCAGGGCGGAGTACCCAGGAATAAAAAACAAAAACAAAGAAAAGGTACCTAGCTAACGACACCCTCATACGCCAACCTCCGGAGAAGTTCTTCGTGGCTCGGTTCTGCATTTCCCGACTGAAGCCCAGACCCGCCAGGATACGGCGCGCACGCGGCTCGGCCGAGTCTGCACCTATGGCTTTCAACTCCGCATACACCTGTACAACATAATTATCTGTTAAATACAGGTACTTAGTTTTTTTAAGCTTTAACTTTAATACAATCACAGTTGCCTGCACTCACCTCGTTTAACTTATCTTGTTTGCTGAGATCTCCTTTTTCTATTAAAGCTTCTAACTCTTTGCATTCCTTGAGTAATTCTAAAAAAAACGGTTATAATTTTAATTCTACATAACAAAACAAGGTACAGACGCCAGCACATCAAGTTACCCCAATGTGTCAAATTTGCCCAATTGAATATGAACCTTATACTGTTTGACATAAAGTTGTTGAAAAACGATCAAAGAAATTTGACACATTGGGGTAACTTGATGTGCTGGCGTCTGTACATACACACAAAAGTTTAATTGTTTCCAAGTCTAAAGCTAAAACCTGCAACAAAATTCATTGTGCAGTTCGGAAGATCTAAACGGCACTCAAACAAACACAAATGGTAACATCCAAGTCAATCTTACCAGTCCTCTTCACATCCGCCTCAAGCAGAGTATCCACAGCGCTCATATCACTGGCTGTGACCTCTTGCTCACACAACAATATGTCTATATGGGGTGGGAGAGGGAAGGCACGCTGCGCCAGATGCCTCAGTAGCGTGGTCTTCCCGTGACCATTCGGTCCAACCAGACCGTATCGCCGACCACTCGCGATCAACAGGTTAGCGTTCACAAACAAATCTTTGCCTTTAGCACTTATTGAGAAGTTTTCCACTTTTATGTCCACTGCGTTTTCTAGGGCTGCCATTTGACCTGAAATAAAGCAATGAGTACTCAGAAATAAGAAACATACATTGTTCTAAAATACCTATACTTAATTTTACCATAAACTACTAAATGTCTGGAAGAGATTGCTTTTAGCTCAATGAAGCTCTTAAAGTTATTATTTGTAAGTTTTTATGGTGTACACACTGCTACACATTTACAGTATAAGCTGACTTCGCATTGTATAGGTTTTCCGTGCAATGCGAGGTCAGCGTAAATTGGAAATTTATAGCTTAATGTGATTAATGCATGTATACTTTAAACAACACATGGTTAAAATCATGCAACATACCAGCAGTTTTCTGTGCTTGACTGACAGTGAAGTTGGCGTCCAGGTCACTGTGTCCCTGACCCCCTTTCTTGGTCAGCATTTCCACCTGCTTCTCATACTCTTGCATTTTCTTCAATTTCTTCTTCTCTTTATGACTCATTTTCTTTTCTGAAGGTTCTTCTTTTTCTTTACTAAGAAGTTCTGCTATTTTATCATCAGTCTCCATGGATACCTCGTCGGCTGAACCTTCTGGTTCTACGACTTCCTGCTTTTTAGTTGTCTTGGTTGTCTCCTGTTTGCAACAGAGGTCCAAATTAATAAATAGATGGCCATTATGGGAATAAAAGAAAAACTAGGATAAAGAGTCAGACTCGCGCACCAAGGCGACTCTCTCTATGTTGGTAGGCTATTTTTGGCGAAAACATAACTCTACAATCAATCAAGAAAAGGAGGTAGTACTTTTACAGACATGTTCATCATTTAAGTTAAAATTTATTTTATGCAAATAAAGCTCTTTGATATACCTCCCACTAGACCCAGTAAAATTTCAAAGAAGAATTTATTGTTGTTGACTCTAATTTGCTATCTATTACCAAGCTTGTTTTACCTGCAGCGGTGACCCCCAGGTTCATAACCAATGTGGCCATTTTTTTAAATATTTATTAAAATTATACCTTCGCCTTAGCTGGTGGTGGAGGTGGTTCCTCAGCCTCTGGTTCAGGTTCAGGATCTTTCACTTCGAACTTCTTTAATTCATTTTCTAAATCATCCATATTATTCTTCTTTTTATTTTTACCTGTAAATAAACAATAATGATTCAAAAACTTTGACTAAATGAAGGTCAGTTCCAATTTGGCGTGCTTTTGGAGCCAGTCTTGATATGTATTGATCAATGGTCACCTTGGCAAGTAGTAAAATTTATATTTAATTTTTTTTTTCTTGGACTGGCCTGTTGGTCTAGTAAGTATTTAGTGACCCTGACTGCTATGCCGGAGGTTGTGGGTTTGATTCCCACACAGAACAAATGTTTGTGTGATGAGCACAATCATTTGTTCTGTGTCTGTGTAATAAATAAATTAAAAATTCAGTTTAGCTTTGGATAATTTTTTTGTGATTTTTGTCGCCATTGTCTATGCAAATTGGCTTTGAATTGTATATACAAAAAAATACTAATAATATTTTAGTTAGTAATGAGTTAACAAAAAAACTGCTGGACCAATTTAAACCATTTATTCACCAATATTGAGCTAAATTATAAAAAAAGGTAACAAGCTATAATTTGTTTTCAAAACTACAAAGGGGGAACGGGAGTATAATATGATATTAGTGGTACAATGGTACAAGCGTAGTAGATAGTTCTTTCTGTGTTACCTTTACTTTTAACTACAGGAATAACTAATTCTTCTTCATCTTCTGATGGTTCTATTTTCAATTCCTTATCACTCTCTTCATCCGGCCAGTCTTCTTTCTTTCCTTTGGCTGAAACAGTTACAATAATTACAGGAATTACGAGATGTAGTTCCGCAGGACACAGATACTATGGTGATCGCATTACAAAGTACTTGTAAGCATTTAGAGTTACATATTGTGTATTTTTAGGTGCATGTTGTACTTTCCCTCTTATTAAGAAAAGTAGAGTAAAGTTACCACCAGTATGCTCTCTGGATTTACCATAAATTGTTTTTGGATAAAGTTTAACATAACTTGACTGTACATTTATTAATAAGGGTGCTTGGCTTTTACAAACATTCTGCAACTGCTACTATGCTGTTAGCATAGCCCAGAAGTTTAAGTTTGGATACCATTCAAACTTTTCTTGCATACATACATTTTTTTTAAAACCATACCTTTTTTGTTCTTTGACTTGGCAGCAGGTTTGGGTTGATTGCTAGAAACATTGCTCACTACCGACTTGGAGTCATCATGATCCTCATCTTCTGATGATTCAGCTTCTATATTTTTCTTTTTATTTTTTGCTGTAAGGTCAAGAAATACACATTATTAATTTTTCAATGATGGTCCAACTATGATAGGACTACCTGGCAACCAAGTGGGCATGGCGATGCTTCACCATGCACTATGATTATATTATTGATATGAACTCCTTGCACAAATATGTGTGTCAAAATTATGCCTGACATTTATTACAAACTAAAGAAATACAGCTGCTTTAATTAAATGATCACTTACTTTTCTTTTTACTAACAGGTTTTGCAGTTTCTTCTTCTGATTCCTCTTTGAGTTCAATATCACTTCCTTCTGAAGACCAGTCTTCATCTTTCTTACCTTTGCCTGAAAAGAAATAAGTAAAAATAAGAATATATATACCTTATGGAATTGTAGTTATGTCAAAACATTGTAAAGTAATGTTTTTTTTTTGGCAAATAATTTTGCCAGCATCACATATTGACTGCAGATACCAGGCAAGTACCTTTGTCATACATCCAACTTTACTTCACTGTTGCGTTTTGTGTGTCTTGGGGCATCTTCTGTCTTAATCTACAAATTATTCTGTTGGCTTCAATTAAGACATTGACCAGGCTGTTTGAATGACCTTTAAATTTTTATTGTAAGTTTTTGTATGGAGCAGTGTGTTATAATACTAAACAAAAATTGTGTCTGTCTGTTTATGTTTAAACACTCACTGTATTAGAAATGCTAAGCTATAACAAATGCTTCCCTTACGTGACACTAGCAGAATAGTCGACATTGGTTCAGTTGCCAAAGAGAAAAAAAAAATGCTTACCTTTCTTCTTTTTATTTGACTTGGCTGCTGTCTTTGATGCAGTGTTTGATGCATCAATGACTGGCTTACTATCATCTAGCTCTTCATCTGAGTCGTTTCCCTTCTTTTTATTTTTCCCTGAAATTTTAATTATGACTCTTATTTTGTTTATGAGACTGAGTGACATAGCAATCAGCCCGCAGCAGATACTACTAGGACTACAAACATGAGATGTTGAACAAAGCTTCTTTTTATTTACAATGTGAATGTGGAGAGGTTTTGTTGAGTTGAGGAGTGTGGTTTTTTTTCCTTATAGGATCAATAGTGTGACAATAATGCTTGTCACACTATTGAGCCAAAGCCTTTAAGGAAAAAAAACCACACTCCTCTTTCCTATTTCTTACGGAATTGCACCTTCCACTGTTTGTCTCTGCATGACCTAATGGACTGGTAGAAAATGCCTAAGGCATTAAGTCCTATGTACATTTTTATGCTTGAAGTATGAAATACTTAAATAAATTATTCTAAGGTATTAGGTAAGAACTTGAAACATTGTCTAAGTAAAAAGGTCGTAAATGTTAAAATTTCAATAGGGAGTAGAGAGAACGATAAAAAAAACCGGGTAATCTTTCAGAATTGAGATTCGCCTTTCATGAATGGTCAGAAAAAAAAACAAAAGCTATATCTGGGGACTGGGAGCAATTTATTTTAAGTCGCTTATCTAGCTCGCGTATCCTACATTCTTCTAACTCTCTAAGTATTCTACATTATGTACATGTAGTACCTACGTATCGCCAATTTTTTTTTAAACTGAGACTGGTTTTCTAGATGATTGAGAACACATAGGCGTGGATAACTTAGTTATAGTTTCAAGTGGTCTTAACTCTGTATTGTCTGTGATGAGTCTGCTTGCAATGCATATTGCAATTTTCTTAGCATATTGTGTACCTTTCTTTTGTGATTTCTTTGCCGCTGGCTTCGGAATGTCTTCGTCATCGGATGCTAAAACCTTCTTCGACACATTTCCTTCGTCACTGTCGCTCCAATCACCAGCGTTGTTTTTACCTTTCTTCTTCCCTTTTCCTTTACTTTTAGAGGTTACCTCATGATCATTTGTTGTAGCTTTTTTGTCCTCAAAATCGTCATCAAAGTCTTGATTTTTCTTAGTGCCCTTCTTTTTTGACATTTTGGACACTTGACTGAGGGGATTGGTTATATGAAAAATCACAAAATCAGCCTGAGCCAACTCACTTAATTTAAAATTCACAAGTGAATCTCAAGTGATCAAGCAAGATCAAGCAGTTTCGATTATGTCAGATGTGTGTGACAGTGACAGACGTGACAGTACTAACTACTAGCAGTACTAGCACAGTCTAAAAACATACAGTAGTCCGACGAAGCCGTCTAGACAGGGCAATCGTGCGGGGTGTGAGGGGCGAGACGCGGGAAAGCCGCTCCCGCAATTCGAACAAAACGATGTTCGTAGGGCGTGTGCTATTATTCAGGGCTGACTCTCATTCCGTAATATTTTTAATAATTTGATATGGGTGTCAATTTTAAGAATAATGGTTAAACTTTCCTTTATGGGCCATCGATTTATGGGTCGGGGAGGGGCGGGGGTGGGGAAGGGGGAGATGGGCTACCCCCTATTACATTCCCACACCGCGGAGCCCAATGGTTATGGAGATGGTTAAAGTTTTGAGGTTAGGTTAGGTTAAAACACTAATTTCCATTATTTTAACTCTAATTTCCATATATTTATGGAGCGGGGAGGGCGAGGGTGGCAGGGGCAAAATGAAAATCCAAGGTGGTGCCGAGGAAAATTTTTGGTTTTTCCGTCATGGGTGTCAGAGTAAACATAAAATCACGCTTGCTATTACTTGAAGGTGGAATTTTTTTGGGTTTTTGTCATCGGTGTCGTTTTCATGGTTTTCGGGGTCGCTGATTATGAAAATAAGGTCAAAATGAAAATCCAATATGGCGCCGAGGAAAATTTTTGGTTTTTCCGTCATGGGTGTCGTTTTTGTAGTTTTCGGTATCGCTAATTACGAAAATGAGCACAAAATTAAAATCCAAGATGGCGCCGAGGAAAATTTTTGGTTTTTCCGTCATGGGTGTTCGTCGCCATCTTGGATTTTTATTTTGAAAACCACGAAAACGACCTTATTTTCATAATCAGCGACCCCGAAAACCATGAAAACGACACCGATGACAAAAACCCAAAAAAATTCCACCTTCAAGTAATAGCAAGCGTGATGTTATGTTTACTCTACTGAGTAAACTTTAGTCGCCATTAAGTCGCGCAAAAGTCCAGTCGCACAAGTGTCCATTCGCGCATCTGTCCTTTCGCGTAAAAGTCCATTCACGCAAGTTTCTTGGCGCGCAAGTGTCTATTCGCACATCTGTCCTTTCGCGCAAAAGTCCATTCGCGCAAGTGTCCTGGCGCGCAAAAGTCCATTCGCGCAAAAGTCCAATCGCGCAAAAGTCCATGCGCGCATCTGTCTTTTCGCGCAAGTGTCTTTCGCGCAAATGTCTTTTGTGCTAAAGTCCCAGATCCAAAAAAAAAGGAACTTCCAACTCGATGGCCCATAAAGGAAAGTTTAGCCATCTCATATACGTATACGCCTCACTGCATTTTTTATTGTCATACTCAACTTCTTAATAATATATGCAGTAAAGAGCGGATTTAAAATTGTTTACTTTCTTGTATTACAATTGTGAGTTATAATATTGTTTTGATTATTATAATATCGCTAACCATGTTAATCTGCAATCAATAAATAATTTCATAAATATTGTTTACTTGTGACAACCCTGGCATCCATACGCTCGTTGCGAGATTGTTTTGACGTTGTCGGCATTTTTCCAGAGATCAAAGGCGTCGGCCTACTGTACTAATATGTATACTGTGGTACTAGCAAGCAATAAGCAATGTGACACTGTGAATGCAAAATTTGACATTGACACATCTGGCACTGACATGACTGTAAAAATATAGTGCACAGACTTCGTCCATAGAGTTGTGAGTCTCGAGTCAAATCGGCTACTATTCATCCCGGAAACTGTAGGATGAGCTGCTCTGCACGTTCAGGAAAACTTTATTGCCATATCAACTTCCACAGCAGAGCGTGCACGCCTGCTGTCTGCTTCACGCAGTAGCGTCGTCGAACAATTGCACCTTGTTCAACGAATACGATACCTGTGACAAAGTGTTAATAATATCCTCTAGCACCACGCTTGTTATGCAGCCGTAGCGAGGATCGCATAGCGCGGTATGGTGCGGCAATCCGTCAAGATCTTATCACCGTTGCCGTTCCAGCTGTACAAAGACATTCAATACTTACTTATAGAGGGACATCACGAACAAAATTTTCATCCAATATATATATATATGACGGGCCTGTTGGTCTAGTAGTTAGTGACCCTGACTGCTATTCCGGAGGTCGTGGGTTCGATTCCCACCCAGGACAAATGTTTGTGTGATGAGCACGATCACTTGTTCTGTGTCTGGGTGTAATTTATCTATAATATGTATGTATTTTAGAAATATGTAAGTACGTTTATCAGCTGTTTAGTACCCATAACACAAGCTCTCAAGCTTAACTTGGGACTAAATGGCGTTGTGTGAAAAAGTTGTGGAATATTTATTTATTTATTTATTTATTTAATACTTGTGCCCTAGTGGACACAAGTTTATGAGTTTTAATTAGTACGCTCCGCTGCCGCTCCAATATTGCTATATATTATTCTAGTTGGCGTTACTGAGACATGGCCCGGGACCAAAGTTTTTCTATGACACTTCCTTTACATGCCCGGCACGACGCGACGATGGCAAGAGATCTCCTGCCCTCGTCGCGTGCGTCGTCCGGGCGACCGGACGGATCCATCTACAAAGCAGTTTAGGATTTTATTATTGTTTGTAGTGTTTAGGTACAGTTAGTTATGATTTTATTTCTACAGTTGTAAAAAGCTATAATAATACTATGAAAGATTCGATCGTTTGTAAGGATTTAATTCAAAAACTACACTGCTGCATTTAAAAATGATTTTATCTTTAGAAAGTTACATTATCGTCAATTAACGTTCGGAGGGAAAAGTACGAATCCACGTGGACGACGCCACGGACAAAGCACTAGTGAAAAAGAAAGAGAACTCAGAAACTCAGTCAGATTCAGAAACATCTATTATGCTGGCTGCTTTTGAAAAGTTTTCAAAAAAGAAGAAAGAAACGATTGTGACGAATGATTGATACGAAAAAAGAACTAATTACAATATTCTTTTGAAGAAATTAGCATATTTTTATGATGAAGACTGATTATATTTTTCTGCATTTTCTAGTTCCCATTGTTTTTGTATTTGGTGTTATAAATACGTGTGCTGCGGAGAATGTAAAAAAAAGTGTGGATGAAAATAGAGATGACAATGGCGAAACAAGCGATGACGCCAAAGACGAATCCCTGGACATCCCCGTTGAAAGTGAACCTAATAACATTACGTGCACAAGAAGGCATAATAGTCAAATGCATGAAATACGGGCGGCAAAACACCTACAATTTCCATTCATGGCCGCAATAATGTCTCAGCAAAATGAATATTTGTGTTCTGGTGTTTTAGTCTCCAATGGACTGATATTAACAACAGCTCAGTGTACCCAATTTGCTCTAAGTTACGTACTGTTGAATACCACTACTGACAAAAAGGATAATGCGGCGGTATCGCTACATGTTACAAAAACTGAAAGATTCCCTACATATACTGGACCGGAGTCATTAAAAGATGTTGGTATTGTTTACACCGAGAAACATAACAATACCTTTGCTTCGAAAATAGTCCTTAGCAATTATACAAACCCTCGCAACGTCATTGATTTAGAAGGGATAGGGTTTGGATTGAACACTGATGTTGGGCAATGGAGACAACTTCAGTATATAGGGATGGAAAACCGATCCCCGGACGAAATAACAAATATTTTGAAAGTGTACTTCGATTGCGTCGAAACTAAGGTTGCAACGTGTTTCAAAGACACGGGTGGGCCTGTAATATTTGATAAAGAGCTTATGGGTATTATTGTTAAAGGTCAAGATGAATGCTCTAAAGAAATGTCGGCTGTATATGCCGTGAACAAAAGGATGGTCGATGTTTTACCAACTTATGCCTTTAAAGAATGGCTTGATGAAAAAATAAAAAAGAATGAAGAGAAGGAACAAGCTCCCTTAGCGGTATATCCGATGCCAGTGATTCGACGAGTACTTAACCGTCGTCGTCATGTACTGACAACCAGCTCAGGAACACGACATGTTGTGAATCCCAAATACATTTTAACAGGATTTTTAGGTATCTTAGCGATTTATTAAAATCTATTTTATTTATCTTTAGAGAAATGTAAATTGTTGGTGAACTTTTATTAAACATTTCAGATCTATAATACATAATCTTTCTTTGAATACAAAACAATCCTCCCTCAAGCACCGTATTTTGTAAATTACAGTTCATATAAATAAAGGTTAAAGTTCAGTTTAGGGGTGGCTAGCTGGCATAAATTATAATAAGTTTCTTCGAATTTAATACTTCTGAGTGGACCTCCTGATTTCGTATTTTGGCGTTCAGGAGGGAGACCACTGTCAAGATAGGTAATTCAAACTTTGTTATTATTTTGGACGTAACAAAATAATCTTACTAATTAATTATAAACTAATTGACCCCCATGGGAAAAAGGCGTGAGTTTATTTATGTATGTATGTATACCTAAAACACACAACATTAATAGTAAAATAATAAAATGATAGGGTAGGTATGCTGCGATGCTGTCATCGACAAAAGTGCCCAAAAGATTGACCGCGTTGCCACGTTGAATAGCAATGCGGCAATGCTGATTTAGCGATGTCGCGAAAAACTAGGCACTCGGCCGCAGCGGCACAACCCGCCGTACTAGGAAGATGGGGTGGCACAAGGGTATCGACAAAATGTTTCATCCCACTCCAAAGGCCTAACAAACTTCCAAGGTATTGTTACACCGTCTGGTCTCTTTCCATCGTCGCGTGCCAAGCCGTTGGGTTGCAATATAGCTTGCACCCCAGGGCGGTTACAAGAGCACGACGGACGAGGTCATTTGTGCCGGCGAGACGTGCAATGCGACTTGCGCTTTCACTGCTGGACACGCCATGGTGTCCGAAGCAGTCGACTGCTTCACCGGTAAAGCCAGAAGCCAGAGGCCCGACTCCTACTCACCCACAGCCAGCACTCGGCAGGCGAGCACGCTCAGCAGTATGGGGGACGTATTTATAAGATTACTAGCTTTACCCTGCCACGCTTCGCTGTGGCACCAATGGCTGATGGTTAAAAAAAAAAAACTTGAGAATGGAACGTGAACGGAACACCCGGATGGAACGAAGTTATACAGTTAGTAATATTATTTTTTTTGTTCCAAAAACCTGTATACACTCAACAAAAATAATCGTCGCGACACCACACTGTTCAATGTGAAATAGAAAGACAAAAGGAAAATAACTAGCTTGCTTTCTATGAGAGAGAGAGAGAGACAGAGAGAGAGACAGACAGAGAAACATAAAATGTCATAGAAGTTACAAGTCCGGTCTTAATCCTCTCTCTCTCTCACTCCCTCCGTCTCCACCTCCCTCCCTCCCCCTCTCTTCTCTTTCCGTCTAGCCCCCTTTTGCAACGCGAGTTAAGGAACTTCGTTCCAAAAAAAAAAAAATTAGATAAAAACAATCCTTGATGCGGATTATATTATGCTAAAACTTCAGCTCGATCGGTGCGAACTTTTTGAGTTTTTGAAGCGTACACAAACCAACATAGGGACATTTTATATAGGGACGTTATTATAATGTTGGTCAACTTTTAAGACTCAGGCAGGACAGAAGACAGGAACGCAAGGAGGCCTAGATCACCAAACGGATAAAGTGACTGGTCGTCCAAGGCCACTTTTATTTAAAGTTACATATTCTATTTACTTTTCTACAATAAAATGTAAATAAAACTGTTGACCTAAAAGTCCACTTACCTGGTCATAAAATTAAAAAAACAAGTTCCTTGATGACATTGACTGTCAAGTGAATGTCAAATTGTCAATGTCAAGCATATGTCAAGTCAATGAGTCAACGTCAACGTCAAGTCAATCGTTAGCTGAAGTTTTCTCAGGGAGTTATTCATGACGTTTTTTATTTGCATTATTTGTAAAATAAAGTGAAATTGTGTTCTGCAGGCGGATAAAACCATAAAACGTAGGGACTTATTTAGTATATAACATTAATGCAAAGTGTTTTTCATGTAATATGATCATACCTAAAGTTCGGTTTTAATAAAATTTCTGAATTTTAGAGGAGGCTGAGGAGAGTTCAACAAGGACTAAATAAATAATAAGGCATCAAAAAATTCATCCGCATCGCTGTTAACGGGAAAACTGCTCAAGAATAAATGAATAGTGACCAACCGGAGGGGGTAAGATACTTTTTTCGTACTTGGGTTATCGTAGATCTCTATTACAACATGATCAACTAGGTGTTCCGTGATTAACATTCTCACTATAACAACTAAAGCAGATTATAAATCGTAGCAAAGCTTAACAATTAATAGCAGGACAAAAATAAAATTTATGTTTTTGTCGGTTTTGTTTCCTAATCTAAGTACCCACCAATACTTTTATAAGAATAATGTTGCAAATTGTATAGGTAATGCCAGAATATC
The DNA here is from genome assembly GCA_921972225.1 of Euplexia lucipara. Lineage (NCBI taxonomy): Eukaryota > Metazoa > Arthropoda > Insecta > Lepidoptera > Noctuidae > Euplexia > Euplexia lucipara. The sequence goes on along the minus strand of OV179145.1, from coordinate 16,993,600 downwards.
AAAAATAATGATGTTGGCACTACATTTTCTTGTGATCATTGAGAATAGGCAGGCTTTTGCTTAGCTATGTCAAGTTATTTGAAATAAAAGGTATATTGTAATAATGACCCAATAGCTTTACAAAAAAGAAAGTTGTATTTTAATCATACATAAACTCACGACTTTTTTCCATGGGGGTGAGCTGAAACTAAAAGAGCACCATACATCTTTCGCTTTGCTTACATTCATACAAGTTGTCAAACACACACGTAGTTGTGATTACTACAAAGTCAAAGTCAAATCATTTATTTCAATTAGACTCATAGCAGGCACTTTTCAATGTCAAACCTACAAATTAAATAAATTATGAGAATGATTCTAATTGTACATTCCAAAAGGTAGTTTCGTATGGAGAAGAATGTGCAATAAACCCCATACTTACTCTTTTAAAATAGTTATTGCAATATTTTGCATAAGTACATAATCAGATTATTTGTGAGGATGATGTACCATGAATAAAAAGTACTGTACTGAGATAGGTACAAGGTGATATAAAATAAGCAATGCAGCTGGTAATAACTGCTACGCACCTGACCTTTCTGAGGAAACCAGCACCTATAAGGTCTAAATTTGTCCTTCTAGGGTGCTAACCTTTCATTTTAATCATGTTTGTGTTTATGAAATTATATTTTTTTTGTTTTAAACATTGCCCCACACTAAGAATTTTTGTGAATGCGTGTACACTCATTTAAACTCATACACAAACAGTCCACAACCCCGAGTACAAAGAATACTCCTCAAATGTCAAATGTCAAAGACAGTTCGCAAAAGAAGGTGCCTGTATTATGCCTCTTTACGTTACTTATTTTCCATTGTTTCAAAGGATGTTATTATTTAACAGTTTAAGTATTTCATCAAACAATTGTTTTAAGAACCCCGTTAACCAATATAGGTCCACAATTCTTGAAACTCTGGATCTGGATTGAAATTGATATGATTTTTTTATAATTAAGGGTTTTTGTCAAAAGATCTTCAAGCTTAAACCCGTTATTGAAATGTATGTTAGCATAAAATCCAGGCTCTATTAGGTATTGTTATGCTAACGTAAACAAGGAAAAATAATCATTTTGCTTTGTTTACGGATGGTATGTGGATAATTTCTAAATAAAACGGTGTGACGAGTTTTGTGTCCTTATTTTATGACCATTTAGTGGAACATAGCTGGTTAAACCCTTACCCAAAGACATACAATACATACTATAGACGGGACATCACAAACAACAATTTCACCCGATACTTTTGTCCTAGTGGACACAAGTCGATTAGCTTAGTTTAGTTCGATCCGCTGCCGTTACTAAGACATGGGATTACAGTTTTTCTATGACATTTTTTCGGATGTTTTCTCTATAGTTTCTTAAATCTCTTGGAATTTACCCAACACTGTGTATTAATCATTATTAATAATTTCAGAAGGGGAGGGTTTTTTATGGTCCATCAGCACGTAAGCCCATTCACAACTATAGTGTAGATAATCCAAAAACCAATGAGATAATGGCGAGGTATGGAGTGAATAAACCGAGTGAACATGATGCCAAAGAACAGACCAAGCCACAAAGCCAAGGAGTAGATGAAGTGGACAATGTTATGAGGTAATTAAATACTAACTAGTCGCACCATTATCCCTACTCTCCCCCCCCCCCCCCTCCTCCCCTCTCCTCTCTCTTCTCATTATTACTTAATATTATAAATTATAAAAAAAGATTAGCTTTTTTGTTCTTAAGAATTTATTTCAAAAACTACTCAATCGATTTAAAAAATTCTTTAACCATTATAAAGCTAGGAATATTGTGATCAAGTAACATAGGCTATATTTTATTTTCTAAATAAAAGAGAGTACGAGTAAGGAATTCACGCGGAATAAGTCGCGAGCAAAATGCTACTACCGAATAAAATGTGTTTAATATAGAAATACTAGAAACAAAACACTGGAATTGGCTTAAAATTATTCATTACTGCTTCTTTGTGTCTGTTCTTATCACTGTAATGCCTTAATATTCAGTAAAATAAATAAATATATATTTCCAGCAAAATGTCTCGTCAAACCAGTCCACTATCAATGCGAAAGAAAAAGATACCAAGGAGTAATTCGTATTCGCAGGATGAAGAAACTGCCGATGAGACGTGAGTCATTATACCTACTTTACCTTGTTGCTTGTTATCATTAACAAACATAAATATGTATATTTCATTTCATAAGGCAAAAAACTATAAGTAATATTATTCTACAGTAACATAATTATGTATGTTTAATTCATATTGCTACACATTTTTCATTCATTACTTTCCACTCAAATTAGGGTTACCATATCTCAAATTTCACGATTTATGAATGAAGTACAGTAGGTACATTTGCAGTTTTTTAATTAGAAAGTTACAATGAACATCACCATCACCACCCACCATCACCTTACGTGGTGATATGATTGTTCCACAGAGTTGTGAATTACGTTTGCGACAAAATCTCATGACTTTTCTTTGGAAATTAGACTATTTCTCAGGATTTTTAAATTTTCCATATGGTAACCCCAACTGAAATGCGCCTTGATTACAAAACTAGTTCAGTTTATTTAAGTATCACCTATAATATTGTGTCCCGGCTATTTTTAACCTCCGACACAAAAAAAAGGGGCGTTATCATGAAGCTGTCTTTGAGTTACACATTCAATTCCACTTAATAAAGTACCTTCCAGTTTTTTTTATATTAAAACTGGCCATTCCCTGTTGTATGTTTAACACATGTTATGTATACCTACCTTGTTCCATTGTGGGAGTAAGTATAGAAACTACAGAGCACCATCTGCTACGATTCTCATATATTTACTTATTTTGCTCCGTTTACATAATTACAATTAGTCATATATCTATCTGAGTTAAACGTACAACGGATTCTGTCTTTACAACCTTATTTTCAGTATAAACTAAACGCGAACAACCCCTTTTCGGGTTTAGTACGTACTAAATATAATTTAAAGGTAGGTATACTAAAAATACATTTATGTTCATAAATTGTTGCAGAATATTGTTTGTCATTATTATTGTAGCATCTATTCATAAGCATTTTCAAATCACATTGCTCATGAAGTCGTAATCATTATCATAACATCGTCATAAGCTTGACAAAGCTTTTGTGCAATTCTATGTTGTGTTTCATTACAGCAATGTGCTTTCAAAATCTTTACCTGCAACTCTCCCGTCCCATTTGCCTTACAGTGATGATTCGGAAACTGAAGAGAACTACTCTGTTGACTCTCTAACAAAGTCAAGAATCGAAGAGGAAAGCTATCAAGGAATGATAAATAGAAGTAATAGGAGCTCAGAACGCGTCCAATACCAACTACGAAAGTTATCAATTTCATCAAGAGAAAACCAAACCCAGTCGAGTAACACAATAAGAAACGTATTTTTTACATTAATATTAGGTATTATGGCGGTGGTGGGACACTGGATGTTCTCCAATATAATAATTAATAAAACTCAAGAGAAATCAACACAAAATGTTATTCAAGATACAATTATTTTTGAAAACAGTATGAAAATCCTCCAGGAAAAATACAATATTGACAATGATTCTTATCTCAAACTAAAAAGTGGTAAGTAATTAAACTAATACCTTATGTTATGTACCTATTACATATTATTGTTAAAGCCCGTCAAAATCGGTCCCCCTAGTTCAGAGATTAGCCGGAACAAACAGACAGACGGACAAAATTAAACCCGCCTTTGTACAATAGTGTGCTTGAAGTATTAAATAAATTAATTAAAAACAAAATAAAATAGACGATTTGCAAAATTACGAAATTGGTACCACGCGCCTTCTCATCGCGCGCGCTCATTGGTCAAATCAAATAGTGCGTGCTTCCCCGGTTTCCTGTAGCACATTCCTCCCCTTTCACAAAATCACACAAAAAATATCTAGCAAACGATAGAAAAGATTTTACACATAAAAAGATGTCTAGGTATAGGTACCTACCCTGTTCTCTTCAGTTCATTTGTACTGATTGTTTAAATCTACAAAAATAATCGCTACATTTTTACAGGTATATCAACAATATTCTCAAAAATGGATACTGGCTCCTTCATGTTTTTCTACAACAGTAAAACATATAATTTCGACCCCGTGAGATTCGAGAAATTCGCAAATGAAGTTGCGTACACTGCCGCAAGATTTTTACGTAAGAATATAATATAATTATTCCCCCCTAGCAGTGATAGCCTAGTGGTGTGAGCGGCGGATTGCCAAATCACAGGTCTCGTGTTCAAACCCAAGGCTCGCACCTCTGTCTTTTCGGATTTATGTGCGTATTGTTAAATAATCACTTGCTTCAAAAACGGTGAAGGAAAACATCGTGAGGAAACCGGCATGCCTGAGAGACTATTCTCGACGGCATGTGATGCCAACGCCAAGTCAGAGGCCCATGGGCGGCATTAAAACTCTGACACCAGGTTAGTTACTAACCACGCGATAAGAAGAAGATTTCCCCCTTCGACTGTTAAGTCTTCGGTTTCACTTATGAACTTTTGAGGATCATGCGACACTCGAGAATGCCAGCGTAAAATGAGTCACGGTTCAACCACGGTAATATTATCATACAGTATTGTAAGTCGGCCGTATCTTAGAAATAAATGCCTACAGCCCCGCGGTACGTAAACATGCGATAGGGCTGCCTGCCTCCAGCATTTTAATTTTCTATCTGCTACCTACTATAGTCGCTTTTGAAATAAGAAAAGAAATTAAAATTAACCTCTTTACAGTCCCTTCAACCGATATTGACTTCTATTACGTTAGGAACATGACAAATGGCAGCTGCAGTAAACAATTGGTGTGGTATCCACGTTTTTGCTTATAATGAAATCCTTATTACTACGGTATAGAAGTTAAAATTGTTTGATCGGACTGTAAAACGGTTCGTTTCAATTTCTTTTCTTACTGCAAATGAAATATAGTGAATTAAAAAAAATATACTCTTACCTTTCGGAGTTTCCAGGTAATCTAAAAAAAAGTTGACGCTGGATGCGTTATTGACGAATTCATACAACCAAAAACCTACGATAAGTACAATATTTCCTACTCGTCATATTAAATATGTACAGACGCCAGCACGTCAAGTTACCACAATGTGTCAAATTTCTTTGATCGCTTTTCAACTTTATGTCAAACAGAATAAGGTTCATATTCAATTGGGAAAATTTAACACATTGGGGTAACTTGATGTGCTGGCGTCTGTACCTACTTGAACTTATTTTTAGTGAAAACCTCGTGCGGTTATTGTTAAAAAAAACAACACATCGTTCGTCACTGCGGCACAGCCGCGACTGTCTGAATGTCGAGCTTATGCCGAGATCGAGGCGCGTAGGTATAACTCGCGCTTCGTCCGTTTGTATGAAGTTGGAATACTGTATGATAATATTACCGTGGTTCAACCCCTTTATTCAATATTTTATTGCATTAATAATATATATATAATAATATATATATATATATAATATATATCCTAGGTATTAATTATAGACCCCATCAGGCACATCATGGATTTTAAAAGAGGAGAGAAATAACGAAAATCCAGGCAAGAAGTAATATTTGTCTCGTGTATCTTTGCAATCAGTCGTACCTATTTGTTTATGCAAAATTGGTGAGCGTCTGATGACGTGCTAGGCGTTTCCTCCATTGAGTACAGCTGGTTTCTTTTAATATTGTAAAGGCATTGAATATTAATTTCACGCTCTTTTTTTTCAGGTAACGACATATCAACAAATCGAATCACAGTCATTGAAAGCTCTGACCTCGATATGCAAGAACATGGAGAACTGATTATGCGGTATCGGGACGACGTTGATAGATCTGGTGCCATGCTTGTCAAAGAGATTGATGGAGTGCCATCGGACCTCGCAATGGCCTTCCATTACTATTGCGATGAATATGATCCACTGGTCAAGAGAAGCGCTATATTTTTTACACTAAATATGGCTAATTGTTCTAATATTTCAAGTAAGGAAAGTCACTATTTCTTTAATGATTGTGTACTTTGTGTTACGTAATGATCGTACAAATGGTCTAATAAAAATAAATTATAATATGACCTACATACACTCATTTAATAATGTAGGTTTTGAAGTAAGTACATCTGCCCCCCTAGCCAAGTTACAAACGATTCGTATCTATTCTCTTTCTACAATCGAGAACGCCTCAAATCCCTTTGTTTTGACCACGTGACTTAGCGAAAGGTGATAAGTCACGTGGTCAAAACAAAGGCTAGGGGGGCTGTACTTACTTAACCCACCAACTACTCACTTGTAGGATTGGTGCCTTTGCCTGCTAGTAGTCAGATTTCAAAATATATAGCTTATTTATACGGGTTATTAGAGTCAAACTCCGTTCGAATCATTCTTCTTAGCGTGTCGTGGTAGATTATTATACTGCAAAAAATTATGAGTAGTTGTGCCTAGTTATTCTTAAAATGGTTTATTGGTTTTGGAATAATCTCAAACAAATTATTTTTTCAGATTCAAAATCTACGCATGATTTCATTGAGCAATGCCTTGCAAGGAAATGGAAGACTGTGCCTCCAGAAAACATGAGACCACTACTAACCAGAGTAGTGAACGTTATAATAGATGTCACCAATGTTTTTTAAATCACTATTTGTAAAATAATGGTGTCACTCACTGAGGCTTGGCCACCGTCAGATTTTACTTTAGATAACACAAAAAATTGTCGCTGAATATCTAAATTTGTCGGTCACTGGTTCAAAACACACAGTCACAGAACACTCAAACAGATTTGGAAAATTCTTAAAATATTTAAGAAAATCTTAACTAAATTCTTAAATAAAAATAGTTATCTCAAAGACAGTACTTACTGAGATTTAGCCTATCGTCGTGGATACTGCAATTCCGCGTAACTACAATTGTTAAATACTGCGAATATACACCGTCGCTGACTGTGATAAGGTGTATATTCGCAGTATTCAACAATTGTAGTTACGCGGAATTGCACTATTAATGACGCTATGTCACTTTACGCAAGGGTCTGGATTGCGGGCCCAAGTTATTCATAACAGTTTTAATTCACGTTTAACCTTTTAACCGCTTGTGTCGCTTATATGCGACACATATTTCCGTGTCCCTACCGCCCGTGTCGTATTTCTGCGACAGAGAACATGCAGGATTGTTTCTTTTTATTTTAAAAATACTGACTGTGTGATACAAATAAAACCATTATCGAATTGAGATATTATTTATGTAACAAAAACTAAAAATCGATACAACAATTGTTTCTCCTTATTTACTGTAGGTATTATTTTATTGATTTGTAGCAATTTTGGCCCGGCGCTAGGGGCACGTCAACTAATATTTAGCCAAGCGCTTAAAGGTTAAGACATTCATGACCTTGGCATGGCTTTAAGTTTTTACTATTATTTCCTTCGTTTCCCAAAGATTTCGAAAATAGGCCCTCAATAGAGACGACAACTAGGGCGCCTAGCGATGGTCTGTTTTCGAAATTGGGGACAAATAAGCGACAAAATTTTTGTTTTATCAAAATTAAAATCCCTGATGGTGGCCGGTGACGGTGTCAGTGATACAAAATAATGTATTACTTTTGTTATAATGCGATCTTTTATTTATTTAATAAGTTTTAATTAAAAATATTGAGAAAATGATCTTTGATTATTCTTAAAATTAGTAGTTTGTAGGCAGTAAAATAAAACAGCATAATACTTTAAAATAGTTATAATAAATAATGAAGAAGTCAAATTTCTGTACATTGAAAATATCAAAAAAATAAATACCTGCTATTTATTTTTTTGATATTTGTTGAGGGGGTGTTACTAGACTGACACCGAACCTTAAAATATACTTAATTTAAAAAAAATTGTGTCTGTTTTTGTATGTTCAGGTATCACGCAAAAACTACCGGTTCGATTACGATGAAACTTGGTACTTATACTTATTCTTTAATATCCTGGGCACCACACTGGGTACTTTTTATCCCGGAAAAGTATATACAGTAAAAAAACAACCTTAATTTTGCGGTTCGATCCCTAGACCCGACTACTGTACCAACCGCAAATAATAAGTTTGTCGTAGGTTACGTCACCCGCAGTGGAGTTCACCAAGGGACGCTGCACACGGCTAAGATACTATAATATTTTATCTTAAGATACAATATACTTCGCTATAAAATTCAATGGTAGTCCATTGAATTTTATAGCGAAGTATACACACTACGAAGATAATAAATAATACCTACTTATAATAAAACTGTAGAGAAGTCAATTCTGTACATTGAATATATATTCAAAATTAATATTGGAGGATGATTGGTGATCGATACTGATGCCAAAAATGCAATCAGTAAATGTTTCGACTGTCTGTCTGTCTGTCTGTGCACGCATAGTTCAAAAACTATCATAGGGATTTTAACCAAACTTGGTACGATTGTAATCAATACGCCTGGGCGGGCAGGTTGATCTTAGTCTCAGTTGTTTTACACATGGTCAGTTGTACGTCGCTCTTTCCCGGGTCAGTAGTTCCCGAAATCTTTATGCATACATACTCAACTTTGAAAGGAAGAATCAACTTTGAAAGTAGTCTATCCGGAAGTAGGTATTATGCTAAAATTATTACGTTTACATATCAACGCACAGCCCAAACCGCTGGTATTAGAGAAATGAAACTTGAAGGGGTGTTCTTAGTGAAGAGTAAGTATCCAACAAAACAATTTTTGAAAATACAACCCTTAAAGGGAAAACGTAGGGGACGAAAGTTCGAGTTCCACGCGGGTGAAGCCGCGGGCAAAAGCTAGTAGGAAATAAATTGCTTTCACTAAGACTATTAGCACATTGCACCGTATTACGCGGAATAGTCCCAGTGGCCCCAAAGTGGATGCCATCAAGGTGGCAACTGGAACTAAATTTCGGGTAGCAACTGACTGACAACGACAACATTGTCTGCCCAGCATTTTACAACTTTGTTGGGGTCGGCTTTCAGTTTAATCGGATGCAGCTGATTACCAGTGTTTTGCATGGAGTGACTACCTGTCTGACCTCCACAATCCAGTAACTGGGTAACACAATACCCCTTAGATCCAGCACCACGACAACATATAGTATTTTTTTACGTGTAGGTTATTGATTAGTTATTGTAAATATGTAGTTTGAATATCTGTGACATGACAAGCTTTTGTAAGGTAGTTTAGTATTATTTTAAATAACATAAGTACTTAGATTTTCTGTGATACGAATTTACACCAAGTTTTGAGATTAATAATAGTAAGTGATTAAAAGAATAGAAGACAATATATTTTTATTATCTCACCACAAATTACAATATAGAGTTTCATAAGCCAACAGATACAATTTTATATTTAATTTGTGAAAGACTGGTGTCTAAACTATTTTTTTTAAACCTTTAAGTTAGGTCACTAGGCAACTACAATTAAGAAAATATTGTCTGTATGTCCCTAAAAATATCACTTATCCCCCAACCCTCTCATCTCAGACATACACACACTAAGACAGACATTGAGGGGGATTGGTAATCCACACCACAATGTACAGCAAATTGAAGAGAGGCAATAAGTTTCCAGTTGTCAACCACCAGGATTTTTTTTACCTGAACGTGGCAATCCATGTGGGGCTGGAAATTTTGCATCATGTTCTTACTTCTAAGTTTCTGTCTTTGCATTGAAAACATGTGTAGTGGAAGTGCAACACACAGATAATGCAATCACGCACAAACATGTTAGCTTCGTCGTGAATCGGAGAACACATTCAAATTAATAAATGAGCCCATTAACCTTTTAAGCGCTTGGCTAAATATTAGTTGACGTGCCCCTAGTGCCAGTCCAAAGTTGCTACAAATCAATAAAATAATACTTACAGTAAAGAAGGAGAACGATTGTTGTATTGATTTTTAGTTTTTGTAACATAAACAATATCTCGATTTGATAATGGTTTTAGTTGTACCACGCAGTCAGTATTTTGAAAATAAAACGAAAAAATCATGCACATTCTCTGTCGTAGAAATACGACACAAGCGGTAGGGACACGGAAAAATGTGTCACATATATGCGACACAAGCGGTTAAAAGGTTAATGTGAGACCTCATTTCATGTTCGCAAAAACTTATGTCAACCTATTTACTTATTTTAACTTACTAGACTAGCAAAGTTATTATCTAAATATTATTGTATGGGCCAGAGTGCACTCTGGTCAGAGCTGTTAAGATCGGGCCCATCATTGAGGTCATCTAAACTGTCGGGCTCCAGCTCATTGTTGTTGCGGGCAGGGGAGTATGAGGCTGGTACATCCTCTTCCTCGTCTTCATCATGAGACTCTTCAGATTCATCTGATTCATCATTACCTGGAGCAAGATATTAAGAAAATATTTTATGTTTTGAAGTTTGTGAGTATGGTATGAGTAAAAAAAAGCCCAATTCTCAATTTCTCAGTGGCAGTCTGGAGTCTGTATTTGTGCCCGGCCTTTTACATGGGACTTGAAATTTGGGTGTACAACAGGTATAGCTCTGCCTAATCCTTCAGGGATTACAGGTGTGAAGTTATGTTATATTTATATTTACCAAAGAGGCATCTTTGATCCATTAAAACGGAACACTGTTAAAGTTGCAATTTTTAACAAACTTTATACCTTCTTCTTCATCAGTGTCCGCTTCTTCTTCCATTGGCTCAGGGTCGGCTTTGCCCAGAGGTGCACGTTTCATGTATTGCTGCCCAATTGAACTTAACTGTAAGTAATGAAACCAATATTAATTTAAAAGTTCGATGAAAAGCAAAACAGAATATCAAAAAAATATTGAAGTAAGCAAACCCTAAGACGACCCACTGGCCCAATAAATATTAAAGTAATACTGACCCAGTGTTGATTCGCCTGTTCTAAAGCAGTTAATTCTGTTTCTTCGTCGCATGGACTATCAGCATTAAACCACAATGAGTCCACTAATCGAGGAGTTAACACTGGGAAAGGAATATTCATTGTTAAATTCGATAAGTTACTAACAGCAGTCGAGTACTTGTAAGTATTTAGGATTTGTTAAAGATTTGTTAAAAATAAATAAATAATTTCAACGTCAAAGTCAAACTAGTAAAATGACAAATATGACATAATGACAATGACAGTCATAAGCAATTCGTATCTTTTTTTATTGTGAACACTTGTCTTTCTATCTTAATTCATAATGTTCGCAAAATGACAAAAATTATATTGAATGTTCATACTTCCGAGTTTGAACCGAAATAAGAAAAAATTAGTAATGAGTTCGACTTACACAAAGGGAATAGTCTTTATTCAGCCGAATCAATTAAGCAGCGTGATAATGCTGCAATACCTCCTTTTTTTCTTAGAATGAATGGGAATGGGATACCCCCTGTATCCCCAAACCAATAAAATGAGTTTTAAGCCTTACATAGGGAGGAACGCGAAAAGCTAGTTGTATCTAAATGTTATAAAAAAATATTAACAAATTAAGCTTATTTCTTCGTACTCGTTTGCAGATTGACTTTGTTTGTATTCAGGAAGTCCTGATTTCAAAATGAAAATATGTGTGACACTTTTACATTCAACGTAATCCCGTAAAAAACTACAAATTATAGTTTTATTTACAGTCCTAATAGAATAAGGTAATTACTGTAATTATATTTAGGTGTAGGTATTGATACCTAATTGTCCTTTAGGGTGATAAATGTGGTAACATCTAAGGTAATATCGACACACATTCACATTTAACGGGATTCTGAACAGGGTATATTATTTTATAACTATTGAAGAAATTGTTAGAAAAGTAGGAAGAAGTTTAAAAAAAAATTACAACTTAGTCCTTGATACGTTGAATAACATTCAACACGGCTGAATGATGAATCTCCTTATCGCCATCGTAAACTTTTTAACGAGCGCTTGTTCATTGTTAATTCTGTAAACATTAACAAGATCAACCACTTTTTATGAGAAAGAAGCTATTGAGCATTCAGCCGTTAAATTAAACTTGCTCAGAGCGCATAAGTATTCTTTCTTCGTTAAAAATATGCTTCTGTATTTTAGTGACTTTAGGATAATATTTTTCGCGTATTGGGTAAGTAAGTCATATTACGTTGTTTTGACTGGCCTGTTGGTCTAGTAGTTAGTGACCCTGACTGCTATGCCGGAGGTCGTGGGTTCGATTCCCACCCAGGACAAATGTTTGTGTGAAGAGCATGATCATTTGTTCTGTGCCTGGCTGTTATTTATTTATAATATGTATGTATATATAACTATGTTTATCAGCTGTAAACGTATAATACCCATAACACAAGCCCTGCTTAGCTTGGGACTAGATGGCGTTTTGTGAAAGTTGTGGAATATTTTTTTTTATTTTATTTATTTATTTTATATAAGGTGTATCATGGACTCATGGCAGATGTATGTTAATTTTTGAAAGAGAGGAGTTCATGATGCCTACTTACCTTGCTTTAGTTAAGTATTCTGCCTTTGTCAAGAGTCATAACTCTGTGACATACCTACACCATGAGGGGCGCAAAACTTTATGGCCGAATCTTAAAATACTGACATTTGTCTAACTTAAAGACTTAAAATAATTTATTTGAAACAACCGACTATCAAACTTTTTTTTTTGTAGATAGAGTCAGCGTTAACCATTTTGTTACTAAATAAAAACCCGATATACTCCGCCGGTAGTGAGTCTGAAAACGATGTATCAGAGTACTTAGTCGGCAAAGGATACTTGCCAAATGAGAAAGACTTGCCGAAGTCGTCGATCCTAAAGAACGTTGGTATGTCTTATGAAAGCACTTAATTTTGATTGAGATTGTACCGAAATGAAACACTGGCAATTTCTGTTGTATTTATTATTTCCTTTTTGTTCAGATGGCGACGTTACATATCTACTTTCGAAACTATCTGACGAAGAGCTTGTTAAGCTACTTAGTGACCAACCTAATAAGAATGAATATAATTTGAAAGACATAGTCCGAATTGCTTCCGAGTCAACATTTGCTAAAAATTACAAAGCAATAGCCGATTTACCAAGTAAACCTTTACCAGCACTTAATGATATATTTGAACATCATGAAAAAAGTAAAAGATTCCAAAAAGTTTCACATAAACCTAAGCCAAGTGGAGCATTTTTTCGGTTAGAAAATAAAGAAGTGGATCCATTTTCTCTCAACGCAGTCGCGGATCCTCAATACATTGCTGTGCAAAAACTGAACAATTTACTATATACCCGACCTTCAGAAATAGAAGCAGATAGTAATAGTGATGAAGATGAAAAGAAAGAACTACTTTTTGATGTTCTCGTAGCCCAACTGAAAACACTTTGTTGTAAGAGAAATAAACCAACGAAGAAAAAAGACAAAACTAAGTTTAAACTGAAGGCCTTACTAAGTGACATAATGCCGCAAGAAACAGAAACTACAATGCCAAAGGAACATATGTTTTTGATTATTAATGACGAAATAAAGAATAATGGAAGTGATGATGGGCTCATATCGGTCGATCCAGATAGTCTTGGGTCTAATAGCAGTGTCATGTTACTGGGTCCAATAGCTACACCTCTTTCTGAAGCCCAACTTAAAATAGTGGTACGTACCTACCTATGTATTATATGGTTTTTCATTACTTTTATTTGAGCTTAAGCTAAGTAAAGGGGGCCTATATTCACACAGCAGTGGATGGAAAAGGTTACCAATGACAAAGTAGGTAGCTAAAGTTTCATCAATTTATTATTTATTTAATTTATCATTTTGTACATCTATACTAATATTATATAGAGGTAATATTTGTATTTTTGTATGTAACGAATGAATTTAAAAATACTGGCACAATTTGAAAAAATATTTCACAGTTGGGAAGCTACACTATCTAGTACTACTTATATATATGTATATGATAAATAAATAGTAAAATAACTTAACTTAAACTTACTTATACGACACGAGAGTATCAATTCAACAAAAAAAAACTACATTTTCACAATGTCTAAAATTACTTTTATGTACTTAGCTGTGTTTTTTTTTTAGATGACGCGTATTACAAATGAAATGTCAAAACCAGAGTATTTACCACTTCTGCAGCAAATAGCCGATGGCACTCTTAGTGATGAAAATTTAAAACTAATCAATAGCTTGGTATCCGGGCCACAAACACGAAGATATATTAAGCCGCACAGATGCAACCACCAGGCTAAACTATCACGAATATATGGCGGGCCCAAGTGGCTAGTCTGTACAGGATACTTAAATTTAAATACACCTAGCTTGTATGATTAACTTTATAACATTTCTTATGTTGCTTTTTCAATTCAAAAATAAACTATAAGGCACAGTTAGAGAGTTAGAGGGTATTCATATAGCAGAACGAATACTTCAAGTCTTACCTACACTGTGCAGATAAGCTAAATAAAGGCTTCGTTACTTTGTTGGAAGAAACAGACTAGTAAGACAATTATTGTAAGTTCCGAGAAACTAAAATCATTTTTAATAAACTAAATATTTATACTATCATAACTATCAACCACAATCTCTATGGTATAACCCAAGACAAAATTAACCGCAGTATGCACAGAGTACATTGTTATTTACGTAGTAATATAGTATCTATAGTATTATTGTGAGGAACGGGTAACGGTAAACGGTTCTCTAAAAATCACGCCCTAGAAATGTAAGTCTAAGGTGATGAACACACGGCATGCCACCGCCAACCAACCGCCTATTGACGCCTATTGACATTCTGCAAAAAAAAAACGGCCGTCCAGTTGGATATCAAGATACCAATTATTCAACTCTATCTTTGGACATCACAGAGTTGAGACTTCACATACAATACAACGAGTTACAAATTACATTTTTTTTTGTAATTTGTAACTCGTTAAATATTTTGTTAATAAAGATTATTACTATTACTAAAGTCTGACAGCTAGACACTTCTAATCTAACTGGATATCGCAGACAATGCAGGTAATATTATAATTATCTGCCTAGTGTGCATGCGCTGTAGACACGTTAATAGTAACAAAGTTTGGCTGGCTCTAGGCTGTCCTCTTAAACCATAGAAACAGACGCCAGCACATCAGGCAACACCAAACTGACATGAACCATTTTCGCGGGGGAGGGTGGGGGAGGGGGGAGATTGTGACAGAGGGAAGGGGGATTGTGAGAGGGGTCGGAGGGGCAGGGGAGGAATGTGGAGGGGAGTGGAGAGGGAGGACAGAGAGAGGGGGTGGAGAAGGAGGGGGAGGGGAATGGGAAGGATGAGGTGAGAGGGGAGCGGAGAGGGGGAGGGGAAGAGGCAGGGAACAGGAGGGAAAGTGAGGGAGGGGTGAGGGAAGGGGAGGGAGCGGTGAGGGGAGGGGTGTGGGAGGTGTGGGGGAGGGGGGAATGGGGAGGGGGAGAGGAGAGGAGTTGATAAAAAATGATATGCAATAGCTTTACCGTGGCAGTCTCCGAGTGCCACACGTCATTTTTTATTAAAGTTGAAACACTTTGTATTTAAAAGACGTGCCGTCCAGGTTCCTACTCCATAGGTGATAATTTCAATATAGTCCGCATCAATCATTTTTTATTAGAACGAAGTTCCTTATCGCGCGTTGTGAAAGGGGGCTAGACGGAAAAAAAATCTTACAAAAAGTTGTCACGACACTTTTTGCTATAGTAAGCTATTGTAAGCTATGCGGCGTCGCATGTTCGCAGGGAGAGGGAGAGGGAGAGGAAGATAGCGGGAGAGAGGGAGGGGGTAGAGAGAGGGAGGGAGAGGAAGAGTGTGTGGGAGAGGGGGAGGGAGAGGGGGAGGGGATATGGGGAGGGTGGGAGAGGGGGAGGGAGGGGAACGGGAGGAGGAAGATGGAGGGGGGGGGGAGAGAGAGAAGATTGAATAGTTCACTAATCAATCGAAGGGAACTTCGTTCCATCCGGGTGTCCCTTGACGCCTCTCAAGTTTTTTTTTTCTGTTTTGTACTTATTTAACTACGATTGCCAATGGCTTATTTATTACGATGGTTTCAATTTAGTAGTAAGCTGCAAATTACAATTTAGCGGGCTAACCGACATAGTTTAACAAATGAACGAATTGTGATATCGATCTGTTTGCCTTCTAAAAAATATAGAGTTAATTTTTTCAATAAAGTTACGAAAGTAATAAATGCTGGGTGTTTATTTTTCATAAAACTTGGTGTAAACTCACAAACACAAACTAGAAACTACCACATAAATAATTTACCTGTTTGTATCGGAGGAGCCTCGTCTTGAGTCGCCTGCGTCGCTATTTATTGTGTATATTTGTAAGTGCTATTGGTTACTCAACTCACTATAACACTTATAAAATGTTCTGCAGTATACACCATAATAAAACTAGAATTTTATTTATTAGTGTTATAGTTTATACCTAGATTTTTTTCCATCAAATAAGAAGAAGCAACGAAGTAGTAGAAAATAAAAAAAATGTGGATACTATAATCTGTGGTGATTTCAAAATTAGGTTAGAATTTAATCTGTTTACCTTTACGCTATTATTTTAATAAAATTTACATTTCTCAATGCTGACAAACACAACTAACTACGGAAGAGAATAAAGCGATAGGTAGGTAAAACTTACTTACTTACTTACTTATAAGAAATAGTACTTATTATTTCCTGAGTTTTAAGTGTGATAGGTTGTGATGATGACAGAAAATAAAGTTCTCCGATGTGGATGGTTAACAGAAGATCCACTTTACATAAAGTACCATGATGAAGAATGGGGACAACCACAACACAACAGTTATGCCTTGTTTGAAATGTTGTGTTTAGAAGGACAGCAAGCCGGCCTATCGTGGTTAACAATACTGAAGAAAAGAGAAAATTACCGGAAGATTTTCCATAACTTTAACCCTCGCAAAGTATCAAAATTAACGGAAAAGGATGTGAACAACTTTTTAAAAGATTCAGGAATTGTAAGGCATAGAGGAAAAATAGAGGCAATAATTAACAATTCAAAGTGTTATATGAAAATGGAAAACGAAGGCGATGATTTTACAAATTTTATTTGGAGCTTCGTAAACCATAAACCTATAATTAATAGTTGGAACAACTACAAAGAAATCCCACCTGAAACACCAGAATCCATGGCATTATCAAAAGCTTTGAAGAAGAGGGGCTTTAAGTTTGTTGGCTCTAAAATTTGTTACGCTTTCATGCAAGCATGTGGCCTTGTAAACGATCATGTCACTACCTGTTTGTGTTATAATAAAATAAAAATAAAATGAATAGTTTTACAACAAAAGATTTTTATTTACTAATAATCCGGTCTATAACTAAAATATTAATAAACCATGCATGAGCCCTTTGAACTCATGTAAGTAATAGAACTTATGGTTAGTACCTACTATGGATAGGCTTTTCGAAAATTTATCTGTGTCATCTGTATGATGCGATAAGCGATATTCAATATTTTAATAAATTATTACGACATTTTTGGTGCTATTACTGCGATACATGAATATCTATAAAAATACCCGGAAACGTATTGTGTGCTTGTATTTGTGTTTCTATTTTTGTTCTATATGGGTCCCGGACCTGAAATAAACGTTTTTTTTTTAAGTAGATTTTCAGGCATTTTCCGTAAGTTTAGTAATCAGCTTTCTTGTCTTGCCGTGGAAACCATAATTTTATTTATTTTACTAAGATAATGAGTAAAACTACCGAGAATACAATGCTATAATCTTGCCATTCAGTAAAAAACTTATTTTTTAACTTTTTTATGCTATGCACAATGACGTGTATCGATTTGCCAACATGCGATTAGGCTCTAGTAGGATAGACGAAAGATGAAATTAAATTTTAGTCCTTTAAAAACCGACTAGTATTACCTTGCGAGATCCTTCTCAATAAATATTAACAACGGTTTTGATAGTTACTAAGATATTCTATTGAATAAATCGTCATTTTTAACTCCTAAAAAGCTTGAAAAAAGTTCCTGATCGCGGTTTTGTTATAGATACGTTACTGTATATACAATCTGTGGTGGATTTCGTGACGCGAAACGATAACTTCCTTTTTCGCATGATTGCCACTTTGCTTTACCTCTTAATCCATTTCAGACGCGCCGGCTGCACGTTAATAAAAGTCATAATGGCGGAACAACGTGAAAGAACTTTCCTCATGATTAAACCTGATGGTGTCCAACGTGGACTTGTTGGCACCATCATCGAGCGTTTTGAGAAGAAAGGATTCAAGTTGGTCGGCCTTAAATTCATGTGGCCCTCTGAAGAATTACTGCAGCAACACTACAGTGATTTGGCGTCCAGGCCCTTCTTCCCCGGTCTTGTGAAATACATGAGCTCCGGACCAGTGGTTCCCATGGTATGGGAAGGCCTTAACGCAGTGAAAACCGGCCGTCAAATGCTTGGTGCCACAAACCCAGCTGACTCACAACCCGGTACAATTCGTGGTGACCTCTGCATTCAAGTTGGCCGCAACATAATTCACGGATCTGACAGTGTGGAGTCCGCCAAAAAGGAAATCGCGCTTTGGTTTGGTGAGAAAGAAGTCGTCGGATGGACACCAGCTGCCGAAAACTGGGTTTACGAGTAATCTATAACCATTGTTATTATTCCGTTATAACCTTTCACCACGTGTAATAGGTTATGTCTGTAATACTTGATAAGTTTAATCCGTGATATAAAATAAAATCTTAATTTTACATGCATGAGTTTTTTTTTAATCAAAGCAGGCATTGACATATTTTTGATTCATTGGGGATTGACGTGTCACACACAGTACATTCTAGTTTCGAACCCGCTACCTCCTGCTGGAAAAGCGGGTGTCTTACCTGCGATGGTCTTTACGACAACCAAGCTGTTTCATAACTGCTCAATTTATTTACTCGATTGCTAACTATTCATCAGCCGACATTTGATTTAACACTGCTACAGCACTGATGAGTTAATAAAACTGTTCATGTAGAAGTGCTAAGAGATGGTACCACATAATTAACTTGGTGTTTCAGTATTTCTGATAAACAATAACATCAAGCCAGTAACCCCATAAGGGTTAAACAAAGGTGAGCCTATAGTACACCTACAATCTATTTAGTAATCAGGGAGCAACCTTGGCATCCACCAGCCACAAATCTAGGCTGCTACTGAGAAATTCCTGATGGAAGACCTAACTATAAAATTCAATTCGAATAATTATTTTATTAATCCAAACAGATGTCATGTACCTATGTCACTCTAAGAAGTCTTGGTTACTGAATCAAGAATTTATTGTGTTAGTAAATTGAAGATAATACATAGGCGCACCAAACCATCCATGTATCATTTTAATTTTTTTTTAGTGTATCATTTTTTATTTAATGTCGTAGACCTATTCATGTAATCCAGTTTTGAACATGTAAGCGGGCACGCCCTTTTATGGGGAGTTTGTTCCGCCCCTTCTTCCCAGTAAAAACACTAGGAAGTGGCGAAAGGCGGGCGTTTTGGGGGACTGTCTTATGTAATTTTTGACGTTCAAAAAGTACTCATCCTCATTTGAATAAATGACTTGATTTTGATTTCATCTCTCGCTAAATCAGAAAACCTTGCCAATACAAAGACTCAACTTCCTAAAACAATACCTTTTATTTCCTTAGTTTAATTTTACGATTTGTATGTACTTTCTAACATGTACTGCTAAAGATTAGTGAGTCATCTACCCTGTATGGGATTGCCACCATTGATTTTATCTTACTGCTGTTTAGCATACACCTTCCGAAAAATAGCCATTTAATATCCAGGCCAAAATTGTAATGGATTTTCTATTTGATCACAGAAGAAACACTTGCGTTGCCAAGTCGGCGCTCTTCACTTTCATGTGAAGGAACTGGTAGGAACTTACAGGTTAAGGTTTCTCCTATAAGTGGTAGTACATACATTTGAGCGACTGCATACTTACTGCATTAAACCGGGTCATAGTTCATATGATGCACTTTGTGACCCCGTTTATGATGAGTCGTTTTCCACTCATAAGTGAGCAATTAATTGACACCAACGTCATCATAATAATTTAATTACCTACCGTCCACGAAGTAAATATGTACACGGTATATATCTCGAATGTTATTTGTCATCATAACATGAAAAGGACCACATTATGCATGCATGAACTCAAAGCTATAAAAAGAATAACAAAATAAATATAGACAAAAATTTTACTATATATTTTATAATAAAAATTCCAGGTTTAACTTACAAAACGCATCACTGTGATGCGGGTGCATCTGGATGAGCTGCACTTACTACAATGTTATTAGATAATTAACATTAATATATAAAAAAAATAGTATATTGTATAGCAGCTAGTCTGAATATTGTATTGCAGAGAACCATTTACCTATAACAAAGAATTGCTTCTAATATTAGTAAGTTCACCCCATCCACATTCTATAATAACAGAAATTCATTGACATCTCATTGGATATGCTAAAATACTAAATCACATAGGCTTTGTGACGCACCTGATTTCGATTTATTTACATAACTGACAAATGAAATAAATGGGATTATTATGGAGCCATTCAAACGTAAATATTATGATGTTACAATCCACAGCCAATATTTAAGAAAACTAAATTCTGGACCATAATTATTGATAACTTAATTTAACAAATTTCCAATAAAAAGAAACCTTTACATGTTTATCACATCAATAACCTGCGTTTTACATGAACACAATAAATAAGTCATTAATGCCGCAGCGTTTGCAATACTGAAAAGTACATTCGATCATCATCATTAATAAGAAATACTATATATAGTACTTGATCACCAATGAATGCAAGGTTGGGCATTGTGTATCACAATATTATGTATTCGGCCTCTCAGTCGTCTGAGCGACACGCTTGTCATTAAGGTTATTAAAATTAAGCGACAGGGTGGGATTATCTTGGAACATAAACAGTTGTTAGACTCAAAGTGTTTGTTCAGCGTGGTGTTCAACTTCAACAGCCGGCGTGCTCTGTTCACTATTCTGTGTTTGCTGTTGCTCTTGTTGATTTTGTTGTATTCTTGAAGGTAAAGGCGCGGTTTGACCTAGAGAAATAACATAAGTATTGAGTAAATGGTAATGTCATATGGTGGTGGTATGTGGTGGTGAGTAATGTGAGTATATGGTTTGTCTAGCATGCGCTGGGTGAATGTTGTACAATATTGTTAGGTGTACCATATTTGTCGTGAATCCCCCGATGCCTCTTGAGCGCAAACCTATCTGCAAAGGCAGCCGTGCAAATGTCGCATTTGAAAGGTTTCTCTCCAGAATGCACTTTAGCGTGGTTCTTGAGATGGGCCGCTTGACTGAACGCCGATCCGCACGTCTCACACCTGTAATAAACAGACACATCAAAATTATAAAAATGAAGCTAATGGATAACCTGTTAAAAATTAAAAACAAGATGAGATTTTAAGTTTAGGGAGTTACATTTTCCGTATCGTTGTCTTAACTCTTTTGTTTAGATGATGATAATCACAAAAAGAATATCTGAGTTTTTTATTTTATTTTTTCAGTCTACTTTATTTTTATTTTGATTCTTCAGTGGATACGTAAGAAAGAAATGTTTTTCTTTCTCGAAACATTCTATTTGGGACAGTTTTAATTCGTAACAGAAATGAAATGATGGTTTAAGAAAACGATTTACAGACACTTAACTTTTCGTGTCAATTAGAGACACAATAGAAAGACAATGACAGCGCGGACCACCGCACTGCCGTGGTAAAACTAAAATGCCGTTATCCAACATCTGGTCGATTTTCAACTTTTGATGCTACATTAATGAGAAAAAAAAAATCTATCGATCTGTTTGCGAATTTTCAATATCTTGAATAGTTTTGGAAATAATTATTTTTAAAATGCCGTTAAGTACATATTTCTCACGTGTGGAATAAGCAAAAACAACATTAAGTAACTTTGTGAGTCTGAAAATGACTTTAGCAGATAACGGCATTATAGTTATACCACGGCAGCGCACCGGTGTCCTCTTGGGGTTTAATGAATTAAATCCAAATTTTAAAGTACAGCAGCCTGTAGGTTATCCTAATCTATGACGAATTTAATTCATTTTATGAAAACTGGGTAGTTTACCTTAACTATGATCAATTGCCATCTCTTCTGCAAGGTAACGCAGAATAAATACAGGTCACATCATAATAGGAAAATACTTAAACAAAATTAATTTTGAATGAGTTTTAAGTTATTTAAACCAGTTTTCCTGCCTTAGCTTCGAACAGTAGGCCTAAAACCGTAACAGGTAAGCTAATAGAATAAACATTTATACCTACTAGGCCTTGTAAGGTACTTACTTGTATGGCTTCTCCCCAGTGTGTATACGTCGATGATTCCATAACGTTGCATGCCGCGCAAATCCCTTGTCGCAGACCTGAATAAAAAAAAACAACGAAGTTTTTTAAATCGAAATCAAAAATCATTTATTCAAATTAGGCTGAGGATCAGCACTTTTTAAACGTTGAAATTACATAAGACAGTCCCCCAAAAAGGCCACCCTTTGCCACTTTCTAGTGTTTTTGCTTGGCGGAACAAACTCCCCAGCAACACATCTGTCTGATAAGTTAGAAGAACTTGAATTTACAGTTGGTTATAATTATAAAATAATTAAAATAAGTTATTCACTACATGTTATCTAGCAAACTCAATATACAGATTACCAGTAGTATTGTAAATGCACAATTTAAGCAATGCACTCATGTTACAGATTTTTGGCTTTTTTATGCTTGAGGACCATCAAATAATCCGTAGATAATCGTGCGACAGCAGCGCGTTTGCATCGTTAGGTAGGTACCCAATCTAATTATTTAATAGTATCTACATATTTGAATACAATAGATTATGCAACGAGGGGATAAAGCTGTCTTAAGTCATAGGTTTCGCAATGAATTCCGAGCACAACCAAGGAAGGAAGGAAGGCGGGAATTAAGCCTCGGTTCTGTCTCACACCTGTGCTTGCGGTCGCGGAAATGGACAACAACAACAACTTCTGCAACGTCCGAGTACGACTCACCGACCTATCCACCAGTTTTGTTAAGTGCTATACATATATATAACGGAGCGAGTCTATAGTCATACTACCAGCCTGTTATTGACCCACTGCAGAAGGCACGAACGAGCATTGATCACCACGCTTGCTCAAGGCGGATTGACGATTTCAGTCATTACCTTCCCCTAAATGTTAATGAAAGAGAATGTATTTAATAGAATATTTTAGCAATTACCAAAACCTGCTTAAGTACCAGAATTTAGGAATAGCTGAAATATTCCATTACAAAATTCTCTTCAATTCATAAAATTCCTATATCCTTATATACGATTCCTATATAACCAGACCACCACTCTTCCAACCGTAAGCTTCGAGAATTCAAGACATTAGATTATGCGGAACCAAATCAAGCTACTATTGCCGTGAAATATGTAGTATATTTCGATCCTACGCACAGTTTCCACTTTATATTTAACCTGTGAGAGTGTTCCAATTTAATACCAACGGCACGGTTGGCGTAACGGACGGGCGATTGGCTGCTGCGCCGCATATCTCAGGTTCGATTCCCACATGGAAAAAATATTTGAATGGCCTAGAGGTAGTTGTTCCAGCTGGCTTATTCACAACCATTCGACTAGATTCCGTACCGAATCGAACGTCTAAGATGTCGAAGATGTCATCCAAACGCAATTCACAAACCCGAAACCAATTTTTTCGACAGTTCAAATTCGATAAGAAGACTCAAATCTTTCCGACAGCTGTTTGCTATCGGGAGCCATACCGAAAAAATTTAAACGATTTATTTTGCATAAATCCAGGTTACTTCAGAGAAATATAAACACTGTAAACCTTTAAAACACTGCACTTTTAAGTAAATGAAGTTTTATTATTGTATTGACCGTATTTCAATGATACTTTCGCATTTACATAAATTCAAAGTGTAATTATAAAGAAATACATAATTACACTTTGAATTACTTTATTCGTATAGTTGTAGGTACGTGTTATTGTTTGACAATGAGCAAATAGCAAGATTTGTGTATTGATATCAAATACTTACAGTCATTTAGCATTTTTTTAGCAAAGTTATAATAAAAAGAAATCCATAGTTTTATTTCAAATAAAACCTTTTTCCGCATTGCCATACTGGCAATGTTTAAAAAATGTAAAAAACAAACAATGTCTGTCAAACTGGCATTGCCAGTTTGACAGACGGCTGTTTACAAGGCAAGTTTATTCGAAATAAAGTTTGTTTGATTAATAATAAAATCATTTTGTACCGTTTGCTGTCTATTAAGTTACTAGCTGTATATTCTATAATTAAACGGATCGAAACATTCAAATAAACCAATTTTATTTACTACTTTAAATTTTCTACCACGCTGATCTTTTTACTACCATTTTGTAGCGTTCCCCATAAATACAATGATCAATCGTATAGAAAAAAAAACGTATCCGTTCGGATCTGTGAATAGCGTTTTGGCAGTTCTTCGGCTCGGAAATGAGATTGTCGAAAACGATTCCTTACCGACACGAAAACCAATCGAACGGTTTAGAATAAGGCAGCTGGTCTGGTTGTTTGTGCATATGAGTAGATGTTGGTAAACATGTTAATAAAAAAAAACAATTTATCAAAATGGCGATGCGATAATGTTTCAACAAAATCAACAAACAACCTTTATCCTTCCAAGAATTTAAGAACCTCTTCTTTACGTTAGCGCAGTGCCTATGCCTAACATGGTATCAGTTTTATGCCTCCCATGGCCCTCTGACATGGCTCACTTGCCATTGAGAAATATCTCAAGCATGTGGGATTCTTCAGTGTTATCCTTCACCATTTAATTTGTTTATTTTATAAAAAAGATATCGAGCTGGTATCCGCAACTCCACGTCTAAGCGCGTATTTTGCGTATTATTAGATGAGTTTCTAATAGGTCTATCTCCTTTGAAGTCTGATAATAATGCTTTGATAGTCGTGAAAAATATGTTTTAGCACACATATTTAAATCGCATATTCTAGCAGTCCTCTCTTCTTGTTTTTGTAAGACCACAAATTTAGTAAAATAACAAATCTGAACCTTCACTTACCTCACAAACATATGGCTTCTCCCCTGAATGTGTTCTCTCGTGGTTTTTCAAATGTGGTGATTGTGAAAACTGCATACCACAAGTATTACATCTGAAAAAACAAACGTTTTTAATTGGGTAATTAAGTATTATTTATAAAAATTATTAGTACAATTACATACATACATTTTCGGTATCTTTTATTAAACTATCTCAATCCAAACAACAAACTACTTTGAATTTATATAAGTATACTATTTAAGTTCTCCAGCACGCGTAGCATGATCACCGAAGAAACGGTCTTTGTCGTGTCTCGGAAGAAAAGAAATTAAGTGTTCATGCTACGCAGGCAGGTTTATTGAAAGAAATTTGACAGATTGAGGTTCCTGTCTATATAATCTGTCACTTTGCCGATTCGTCTGTAGACAAAGGCCGTTTCTTCGGTGTTCAATGTGTTCATGCTACGTATGCAGAAAGGTCAAATGATTCCCCTGAACATAAATGAAGCAAAATAAATATGAAAGGTTTCCATTCCTTAGTTTCTGCCTTGCCCCTGTGGCTTTATGTTTGCATTATATATCTAGATAAAATTAATTAATTGCCACACATGTTTGTCCGCACATTACTTTAAGGCAGCTGCACTTCTTTGGCTTATTATTTTCTTATTGTATTTGGGTTGGTTCCCTGAATAGTTGAGATTTAAAAACGGACTCAGTAGGTGGCGTTGCTATCAGGTTTAAAGATAAAGTTCAGACAGGACATAAATAAATAAAATATATAAATAAGAGATTCTTACAAGTCATGTACAGATTAAATATATTGCACGGAAAAAACCAACCACCAACCTGTCCAATACTTTTAATTAAATACACATACCTGTAAGGTTTTTCTCCTGTATGTATTCTTGAATGATTCTTAAGATAAACAGCCTTGGCGAATGCAATTCCACATATGCCACATTTAAAGTTCTTCTCACCAGAATGTAACTTTTTATGTGACCACAATGAGGAATATCTGGCGAAGGAGCCCCCACAGATGTTACAGTGGAATGGCTTGTCCAAATTTGCATTATTTAACTTATTCTTATTTCCACCTACGAAAATAATGCCTGAACCATTGCAGTTCTGACATTTTGTTACTGATGCCAAGTTTCTCCTCTTCACAGGGTGGTGACCAGGTACTAAAACAAATAGTGTTATTATTAGAAATAGGTTGTGTCGTAAATTTGAAAAATTTCAAAATATTTTCATACATTTTAGTAAAAGGCGGATCAGCTTGAATTAGCAGAATATACTAAGCGTCACTATAGTAAGTATGAAAACCATAGGTACTCTAATATTAACTGGAACAATTTCAAGTACAATTTAAAATTACTTAGGGATGGACCCCAGATCGGTTACTGTTTATTTTGTATTTTGTTTGAATTATTTTCAATACAATAGGTAGCCCAATTGGTAAAAAATCAGCCCTAAGTAAAAAGTAAAAGTAAGTTGGACTTACAAGGTTTTTGTTGTTGCTGTTGTTGTTGTTGCGTTTGTTGATTAGTCTGCGCATTCGACAGTGGGTCTGAGGCCGGCTGTACCGCGCTCACTTCAAACTTAACATTGTCTTCTGCCGCTACAAATATTTGAGTTGCATTCACTAAAAATAAATTAGTAGAGGTAATATAATAATTAGTAATCATTGAAGTAATAATGAAGAGTAAAGATTTAAGCATGCACATTAAAAGGAAGACTTTCAACACTTGCATCCTCCCATGCATGACATACGGCTGCGAATCATGGGCGTTAACAGACAAGCAAAGAGAACGACTAGCTAGTACACAAAGGGCAATGGAAAGGAGTATGCTGGGTACTAGAATAAGCGACAAAATCAGAAACTCAGAACTAAGAAGAAAAACCAAAGTTGCAGATATAATAACTCGGATAGAGCATTTAAAGTGGGGATGGACGGGACATATGTTACGCTGCAAAATAAACAAATGGAGCATACAAGTAACCTTATGGTACCCAAGAGAAAACACCAGAAGTAACGGACGTCCGAAATCAAGATGGAGAGACGATATCCGCCTAACCTTGGGGCCTTACTGGACCAGAGCTGCAGAAGACAGGGCTCAGTGGAAAGAGCTGGAGGAGGCCTATGCCAAGAGGCACGCCGAATTGCGAGACATACTTTAGTAAATATGGAAAATATGTATGGCTAAACTTGTAGTAATTCGGAATAAAAAGGGCTTATTATTAATCATTGAAGTATTTTCCAATGAGTGAGAGCTTGATATGTTTTATTAGCAAACTAGTAAATCATCCTGCTACAAAATAGGCTTTGAACCTACTTGTGAATAGGTGCAGGCACTTTAAAGTAGACAGCAAACATTTCATCAGGCAAAAGCTTTCTATCTATAATTTAGATAACAACTTGTTAGTCCATTTTAGTTCATAAGTTCGATACCTAGATCAGTAAGTACTGAAAAGGTGTATTAAACATAATATCTTCCCACTTCTTTAGGTATACAATAAAATACTTACATTGACTATTTCTCTGGTCTACAGAATCTTGTGCAATGCAGTTTTCACAGCGAATTAGTTTAGGTCCCTTTCTCTTAGGATTATTGGCAATGGGTCCACCACAGGTAATACATTTCTGGACCTTATCTAATATAACTGGTTTAGCTGAAACAGAGGTTAAAACATTTATTAAGGCTGCCTGCCTGAATAAGTAATCAAATGTATGGCTGATATTGCAATAGTCAGATAACTAATCTCTAAGCGTTCCTGAACACAATGCTGTCACCGTCACCATAATTATTATGTCTGTCATATTTGGATCTGACTATTGAAAAATAAGTTATTGTGCAAAATTAACATGCAGTATCTAAGCTAGAACAGAAACAGAATATTTTGATCACATTGCCAATAGACCTCATTCCTTATCTCTATGCTAAAAGGTAGCAGTATATTGAAAGTGATTTGCTTTGACCAGACTTGCTTGTACCTACATCAAATACCTACAAGAGTTTTGGTCAATATTATTTTACTGTGAAATGAAATGCAGTGTTAACAAGTGGTGCAAAGTAGGTTTAAGGCTTTAACCTTTTGACTGCTACATCAATAAAGCAAAAATGTGCCCTAAGTGCCAAGCTTCGAATTAATCCTTAACTTTGTATTGTAGTTGTGACGAGTGGCGTGCTGGGTGCATTTTAATTTTTCATCTAAACATGACTGTGGCGCAGTCAGGTTTTAGGTAGGTATAACAGTAAAAAAAAAACACTGATCATAACTTAGCTTAGCTGCCTATGTGGTTTGCACATTACAAACAAGAGGTCTTAAAATAAGAAGCAGCAGTGAAAAAACAAGGATAAAAATAAAAATAGTGCCTACTAACTGTCTTGAATTTGCACATGGTGTTGCTGCTGCTCATTGGGATCAGAGGAAAGGATCTGAATGTGTGGAGGCATGGCAACATCATTTCCAGTACTTACACCAGTTGCTACCACCGTTATATTGTTTTCTGTAATCAGAAAGTGAAGGTAAGTAAGTAAACATTTCGATCAAGAGATCTAACTAATCTCTTGCTGATATTGTAACACTAAATTTGATTGAAGGGTTGCGTTGCACAAAAGTGTGTTATTTACAAAATGATTGTCCTTACTAGGCTCAAAAACAGATAATTTTGGCAAAATTTCTAGCTGTAATGCATTGGCTAATACTGGTTTGTCAGCTGTCTTTCATTGAAGATCCATATAATTGTATTCATTATTTTGTGTCCCAATAATTGTAGAAGCAAATTTTATTAGTATGTATGTTCCAATATGTAAAGATGTAGAATTCCAAAGATCATAAGTTCCCAAAGTATGGGTATAGAGATTCACTAGTGGCTCACAAGCAAATCTTGGTTTGGCCTAAAAATATATTTCTGTTAGGTGGATCATAGTCTAGTCAATGTTGGGCACAGTGCTATAAACAATAAAACAAAGGAAAGTGAAAATTACCTGTATCCTGAGCATGTATTCTTTTATGAGCATTTAGAAGAGTAAGATGCCCAAACATCAGACCACAAACATCACATTTAAAACTAATATTTGATATTGTATTCTGAATTCCATTTGGAGCAATTTGCATTTGATTCACTAATGCATAGTTGTAGGAAAACGGTTGGGCTATATAACAAGTCTTATCGTCACTGGTTGTCAATTGTGTTATATTTACACCGCTGGTGACATTGCCTGCTCCACTAGTGGTACCCGTTCCCAGTTTGCCAATCATATTCACGTTGGTAGTATAACAAAATGTAGGAAACTCCTGAAAAACAAAAAATAAAATTGGTGAATAATAAATTGTGTACTATTTTTTCTGATGTAAATCTTTGAACAGTATTTAAACATAATTGAATGCAAAATTTCAATGTTTTTACAAAGGTACATACTAAGCCTAGCACAAAGAGTTAAATAATAAATGCCTTTGTTGTTTTGACAAATTCTGAAAGGTTGCATTTTATTACTATGCACTGTGTTTAACTATAGGTTATCTAAGTGTACAAAATATGTATAAATTACCTGTTGTTGAGTTTGTTGAGTCTGCTGAGCATTCTTTTGCTGAACGTTTTCAATGTTTTTGCCTTGAGACTTTTGTGGATGCTCTTGATACTGCAGTGTCGGCACTGTGCCGGTTTGAACGGTGTTCGTAGTGAACATATCGACACATCAATTAATTCATAACACTATTTCAATCAGCTGCACATTGTATATATCTGTTATAACATAAAATACACACTGTAAATATGTTTAAAAACATCTTTGCGCGTCTATCAAATGCGCGGCTAATGTACGTGAAAGAGAAACTCAAGCACAAAGTGCGAAGGTAACGGGGAATATTTCTTATCAGTCTACTCTACTCGTAAAAAGATCATTCGTTAGAAAGGCAGTGTCTCCTGAATAGTCGATATATGCAAGAAAAGGATGACGGAATATCCATACGCGCTACGAGTAAGCGGACGCCATTGTATGATTGTACTCGAACAAGAGGTGAGACGCGGTCACGATTAAAATTAAAAAAAGTTGAATAGAAACAGATTTGTTGTAATTCACTTTGCTAACCTGATTAACTTTTCCTAAATTGATAAATGTTTACAATATCTTAGTAATATCAAAAGGATTCAGAATATTTTATTTCTGTCTCACTTTCTTGTCCAATTCTCCATCTCACGAAAGAAACGAAATGGCGATACAATACAAATAAAATGGCGGCTTTGAGGAGGGGCGGGTGCAACCGTTTGCCAGTTGCCAGTGCAGAAATAAAATTGATTAAATTGATTTTTCTTTGTGACAACTCGATTTAAAATATTACTGATTGGTTTTACATTATAACCTTTAATTAGGCGCGCCAATAAACTAACATTGTTAGTCGCGTGGGGTCTGCAGTTACACCAAATTGATAGGCATGAAATAAGAAATATTTAAATGAGTAATCAACTTTAATTGCTTTTATTCTACTTATTTCTTATAACTCTTAGCAAAATACAAAAAAAAAATCTTAACAAGATGTTAAAACAGTATAGAAATATATTTTTCGTAAGTACTATAATAATTCAACAATTATCACAAATTTTCTTTGTATGATCGCCACGGATACATTTTTTACACTTATTGCATTTTGCGGTCGTTTTCCTGTCGTCTTTTTCGTGGACAGATGTAGCACATTCCTCTTTTTATTGAGTGCAATCCAGTGTTAGACGTTGAAGGAGTCGCAACTTTAGGTTCTTACAATAGCTTTTTCGAAGCACCAGGCAGGGACGGAACTATTGCTCGCGCTAATCTATGTAGGGTAAAGTGCCCGATAGTCAGCCGTGCACCAGTACTCAGCCTTTACAGACTTTGTTTCTCTATAAATAGTGTAGAAATTGGCGTACACCACTAAAATATCGTTTGAATGAATCCTTGTCTCTTTATTGGCTAATACTCATATACACGAACCCCTATCCTATCACGGTGACGAGCTAGGGTCGTTCATTTGCACCGCCGTCAGACACATGACGAGAAGCGCCATTTTTACTATTTTTTTCTTTATGAAACCCGTTAAAGTTTTTCGTAAGTTTTTGTGATAATTAATTGTTATTTGCGGTGGATGATTATTTAGTGTTACTATAAAATGTTTATTTTGCTATAAAATCAACTATTCCATGCATTTTATTTGTTTAATATGTTGTTATTTAGGTGGCCGACTACAGGGTTGCGAATTTTAATGGCAGATCCAGTGCTCAGCCATAAGTGGCTGACTACTAGTTTTTTGTGGAATACTTAGATTTAGCTGAAATTAACGTAGCAAAATAATTTAAATTTGCTTATTACTTTGGGCTTAACTTTTCTAACACGAAAAGTGAATTTTACCAGTAGTCAGCCGCATACTAAATGTAACTGCAAGTTAGTGGCCGACCAATGGGTCTACGAATTCAGTAACCAGCCGTCAGTCCTGTTGCACTAAAAAGCACCGTAAAGCGTTTTCATTAGAGTTTAATTTGTGCACAGTTATTTTAGATTGAAAATCAGTTGTTTTAGATTTCCATCATGTCAAAGATACCAATCCACAAATATAAAAGAACAATTGAAATAAGTTATGGCAGCGATTAGAAAAGGAATGAAAATTAGGGAAGCCAGTCGAGTTTTCAAGGTTCCGTGAGTGACATTACAGGATCGACTGCATTAAAGGGTTCCAGATTTGCCCCGTAAAATGGGACCGGGTTCAGTGCTGACCAAAACTGAAGAAACTATGTTGAAAGACTAGGAACAAAATAGGACATGTAGTATAAATAGAATAAGATGTAATTATTGTTTAGAAGAAAAGACTAGCAATACCAACATAGGACCAACAATCAACGATCTCAAAAATATTATATGTGATCATCTTGCAATCCCTGCATGGTATCATTTAAATTGCACTGAATTCGCTGGGATATATATGAAAATATTATAATTATCATAAGAAATTTCTGTACCAAATATGTAAAGTAAGTGAGGGGCTGACTTTAGGGTAGGCCATGGCTGACTTGTGGAAAATTGAGGCTGAGTACTGGGAAAAAGTGCCTTTTTAGGATTTTTGTTATTTTTTTCTATAATGCTAACAAAAATATAATATTTTGTTAATTTTTTCAAAAACTTTAATAAATAAGTTTTCACAAAAGAGTTATTGTATTTATGCAAAGTTTTTAATGATTAAGATATTGATAAACTAAATTCGATTACTCACTAAAAGGCTGACTATTGGGTACTTTACCCTACTTTTTCTAATTCTCTTACTAATAATTAAAAAAAAATCGTCTGTTTATGGTAGCCTCATTGTTGTTGAAGTTATAATTAACGAAGGCATTTATAGCAGACACATTGAATAAATAAAAAAAGATTACTATGCGGAACACAGTTTGTCATTAGTGTCTACGCCACCCTTTGTTTTATTATAAAATAAAATCATCTCCGGCTTCTTCAATTCTCCCTCGTTTATGATGTCATAATGATGCATAGACGACAATAATACAACAGCCTTAGATTTTAGAGACATAGGAGCACAAAGTCAGTCTGCGTTTCCTTCCAAATACAACTCATCGTCAGTCTCATCGAAAGCTTCTTCTTCATCTTCAAGAATCGCACTTATTTGTTCTGGTTGAAGATTCTGCTTATTTTGGGCCATGATGAAAAAAATCTGTGAAATATAAATAGGTTAGTAAAAAACTTAATGAACTAAACAAGTCACCGTAGTTTTTGGACAAAGAGAAAAAGCAAAACGTAATAGCGTGTGTTTACCAAGCAAACACAATTTTGTATTTGTATTATATTATATAACTCTTTAATTGTGTAAAGAAGGGTGATTGACGTTATATATTTTTGTAATTGACATTAAATGGTGAAAAAAATAATTAACATCATAATTAAGTAGTGTTGGGAATTTATCCGGATAAATACTCAAAATGGATAAATACTCATAAATATCCGTTTTTACTCGAGTATTTATCCAAAACGGCGGATAAATATTATACACGATTTTAGTAAGCGAAATTTTATATTTCTACGAAGAAAAGGATGAAATTAAGTGAAATTCTAAAACTTATCAAGAACTTTTAAAAAAACAAGCCTGTCTAACCTATTACACACAATAATAAAAAAAATGGGTAATACTTTCCTTTATGGGTCATTGATTTATGGATCGGAGAGGGGCTGGGGAGAGGGAGGGGGAGATGAGCTACCCCCCTGTCGGATTTCCACACCGCGGAGCCCCATGGTTATGGAGAAATTCATTGTTAAAGTTTGAGGTTAGGTTAAAAAAACTAATTTCCATTATTTTCACTCTAATTTCCATATATTTATGGGCCGGGGAGGGCGAGGGTGGCAGGGGCCTAAATCCTGTACCATTTCCAACCCGCGGAACCCCAAGGTTACGGAGATATACGTATTTTAAAATTTAAAAGTTAACATTTTGAAATTAGTTTCGGGTATTTTTCGGATAAGTTGAATAAAGCACAAGGAATATTATTATTCTTATACCCTTACCTGCCAAGATGTCGCCGGAACCGCTTGGCGGGACTCCTACTTCTGGGTGGTTTAAAAAAATAACCACGAAGGAGGTGGAGAGGGGTCTGTGTTTGCTCACTCACTACGACCCCGCTACTTTTAGTGGTGGAAAATCCTCATGGATGGCCCCCGCCCCGGGGAGGGTGGAGGGGTCTGTCAGACTTACTGTTACTTACTTTGTTTTGTGCACTTGTGGCATGTGCCAAATAAATATGTTTTCTTTCTTTTCTTTTCTTTCTTTCTTTCTTTACTGACTAAAAACCACCCCGTGTTCCTTCTCACACCTGCGCCGGGGGTCACGGGAACAGAAGATACTTCCGCGACTCCTGACTGACTGCGACCCGAGGGCCTCGCCAAGTCAGTGAGGAGAGTGAGGGGCGCGCGTAAACACGACGCGCCGCCACCTCGGATCGATGTACATGGGGGCGGCGGACGTCCCGTGTCCGTCGCCCCTGAACCCATTCAGGGGGGCTGGAAAAGGGCGTTGTCCGCCATCTGCCTGCGCCCGGTACGTCTGCTGCGGGCCGGGTGAGTGGAGTTGCTCTCCCTCTCACTTTCCGCAGCCTCCATCTGCGAGACGACCGTTTCGCAGAAGGACACCACCGTGTCCCAGGACTCGACGCTGCCGGCCATCCTCTCGACCACGGCCGGCAGCGACAAGTCACTGCCTACTCCAGAGACGAGGGCACGGCACGGCTCCTCTCAAGTGGCACACTTTGCCAGCGTATGCCACGCCGTGTCCTCCCGACATTCGACAAAGTGGTGATACCGGGCGTGTTATTTTCAATTTATATGGAAACTTTAAAAAAATGTGTTTCTCTTTATTATTTTATTATAACTGGGAGTCTCCGCAACTTAAAAAAAATGTAAAAAACCTTCTGTTTATGAGTACTATCTACAAAAAAAATGGACTTCCAACTGTATGGCCCATAAAATAAAGTATAGCCCAAGCACGTGTAATTTTGCATAGATTTTATTACGTCTATGCAGAGGAGTCGTCGGAGGAACTTGTGGCTAAATTATAACAGCCGCATGGGTTGATCGAAGGTAAACTACGCTTGACGTGGTCGGTCCGTGGATGGATGACCATTTATTATATACCAAGACTCATCCGTGCCTCGGAAAACACGTTAAGCCGTTGGTCCCAGCTGTCATTTGTAGATCTTTGACAGCCGTTAATTGTGGTCAGAAGTCCAAAGTCTGACAACCAGTTTAACCAAGGGGTATCATGTTACCCAGTTCACTGCCTTGCCTTGCCACTGGGTTGTTTAGGTCTGACAGACAGCTCCGTGTAAAACACTGGTATTCAGCTGCATCCGGTGAAACTGGAAGCCGAGCCCAACATAGTTGGGAAAAGGCTAGGCAGATGATGACGTCTATGCAGAGTTTAATAAAATTGGTGAAAACTTCACATTTCAGTGCGTAATGAGCTAGCAAGAGTGTGCTGTGCAGTTTAAAGGCACAACTGTTGGCAAAAATGTTGTTAAACTTTTTTTACTAAGTTAGTTTAGTACTGCGCACAACACTATTAATTTGCTGGCTCATGACGCACTGAGATTTCAAAACACTCAAAACAAGGGACTCTTCAGTCTTTTGTAGGTTTCTAGCGTTATCAACAATAATAAAACTACACTTTTCTATTTATTTTTAGTAGTTCACTTATCCGCCGATTTAATTAAGTGTTTAAACCTTTTAACAAAGAAAGGTTCAGCTTTTAAAACATACCTTGAAACGCTATAATCCAACTTCAAAATCACTTAAATGTCTCATAAAACTAGAACACTATCACCTCATAATAATTATTTTGTTGTTAAAAACGCACACGCGCGTGCGCTCTCTAAGACACATACCTGGGCACAGCGCAGGCGCGGTGGTGTGAGGGGAAAGGTAATAAAACAAGAGGAATGGGACAAAAGGAGGCCGGGATATAGTGCGGTGCGGTTAGAAACACGTTGCTTCGTCTTTACAATCAGAACTTGAAAAGTAATAATGTATTAAGTATTTTCGAAAGCCTTAATAGTAAAACTAGCCTATCAATGTAAAAAAAAACATGCAAAATAATAAATATCCATCATTTTGGGTAAATATCGGATAAAAATGAGTAAAAACGAGTATTTATCCACTTCGGATAAATACTCGAGTATTTATCCTTC
This sequence comes from Euplexia lucipara, assembly GCA_921972225.1. Taxonomy (NCBI): domain Eukaryota; kingdom Metazoa; phylum Arthropoda; class Insecta; order Lepidoptera; family Noctuidae; genus Euplexia; species Euplexia lucipara. The sequence continues at coordinate 16,957,780 of OV179145.1, read as the reverse complement.
GAGTATTTATCCTTTGCCCATCACTATAATTAAGTATATAAATATATTTACTTACCTAAATTTGAACTACACTATAAGTCGCGCGGGGTCGCCGCGACCCCTAGCCTCTCCGTGCAGCACGTGCGATCAACTCCGAGGCGCGAGTGACACAGAATCGAGTGGGGACTAGCTAGAGCGTTAGGAAGCTAACAAGAAATTCGGGTTGACAGCGTTAATAGGTAAAAAAATAACTTAACTTAAAGATCAATTGGGGTCACGGCGACCCCGCGCGCCTAATTAAAGGATAATTATTAATTTTATGAATGAGCTCCATATACAGGGTGTTTTGGGGATGAGTGTAGGCATTTTGCAGATGGATAGGGTCGGTCCATACGATTATTTTATAGTATGGGAACTATGGTCCGATATCCTTTAGTTTTTAAGTTATGGGCAAAAATTGTTTTTTATGAATACTTTACACTTTTTGGGTTATGAAGCTAAAAATAAACACAATTTCATATTAAATACAGTTTTTTTATTATTTGTCGATTTAAACACATAACACACGATAAATTAAAAGTCTTACAACTATTCCGGTAGCAAAAACAATCAAATAATTTTTGCCCATAACTTAAAAACTAAAGGATATCGGACCATAGTTCCCATACTATAAAATAATCGTATGGACCGACCCTATCCATCTGCAAAATGCCTACACTCATCCCCAAAACACCCTGTATAAGGCCGCCTATCAAGGATAAAGAATCAGATTAGTACCTAAATAAAAAATTGATCATCAGAAATTCTCGAGTGCGTCTGATTAAGGTAGGGTGAGTTGTACATGCTGTAAAGAAAGGGGAGGGCCACAAAGTTGTAAAAAAAAAGTCATCTCGACATTCTCGAACGGCAATTTTTTTTTTTTTTCGAAGGAAATAATTCAAGGATAACGAAAAATATATAATCTGACGATTTACTAAGCCGAAGTAACAAATTCGTCGAAAAAGTATTTATTATTTTATTTATTTTATTATAGTTGGTTTACTAGATAGTTGGTCGAATAGTTGGTCTAATAGGGTTTAATAGATGATCTAATAGCTGGTCTTATAGTTGGTTGACTATGCGTCCAGCTACGTATGCCTTAGATAATATACCTCATAAAATATAGTCTAAGACGTATGCCTATATTCCCCTCTCCGCGCTTCCTTAGACTAATCTAACTTGGCCGCGCTTCTATTCATCTCTCACTCTTTTCTATCTATTACTTTCTCACTCCGTCCCCACTCTGGTTTCTGTTGCCATGACGCCATCACAGCTGATCACACAGACTCATTCGTGGCATGATATTATTGAGTTGAGAACCAGAAGAGGAAGATGTTTCTACTGATGAAGATGATGATTAACGAATTAATCAGCTAAGGAATGGAATTCCCTGCCTGCGTCGGTGTTTCCGAGTTCATATGACCCCAATCTGTTTAAGTCGTGAGTTAATAGGCTTCTTTTGGGTAAGCTCGTTCCATCTTTGACCTCATCTCTGACCGCAGGACAAGATTGAGGTCAAGAGTAGACACAGGGACACAGGATACAGGGATACAGGGGGGATACAGGGTGTAAAAAGACCGATCACATACCTAGCCGATAACTATACATTCTGTACATATAATTAATCCGTACTGGCGTATTGTTTCCGATCATCCGTTACGACTGTGCGTCATCTGCGTCCGCACAGTCCGGACTGGCGATGGCGACCCGGCGCGGCGCGGCGCGTAGGCGATAGCGCCCGCAGTCAAGGTGCGTTAAAATTTTCGAGTTCGCTGCGCTTGCTCAAAACCTTTTCAGATTGCTTCGCAGTGTAGGTACGTTTCCAAAAATATATTTAACTAGCAGACGTCACGCCGTTTCACCCGCGTAGTTTCCGTTCCCGTGGGAATACGGGGATAAAAAGTAGCCTATGTCCACCGGGAATAGTGTAGCTTTCCACCAGTACAATAATTTTTAAAATTGGATCATTAGTTCCGAAGATTACCCCTACATACCTACAAACTTACAAATTTGACCTCTTTATAATATTAGTATACTTAGATGAGATTTGGTGGAGGCCAAATCAGAGAAATTGGTTGATATTATCAATGCTGCATGTGCTTACAGCCACTGCTGGCTTTACAAATTCTGGGCCACCAGGATAGTGATACAGAGGGCCTACCTAGTCCGTACAGGCATTCTCCCCTGAACTTGTTGAAGGTAGTGTTAGCAAACGAGCTCGTTACGCTCGCACTAGCACAGGTTCATTTCCGTTGCCTTGCCTATGAATGTCATTTTAGGGCTTCTTCTCCCGACAGTTATAGACTTCTCCAAAAGTATAAAATGAGACTTTAAATAATTCTGGAGTCCTATTCAATGAAAACTTGGTCGGTAATATCAAAGTCAATGTGCTTGCAGCCAGGGTCGGCTTTACAAATAGGTAGGTACTAGGGCTTTCAGTCTCGATGCATTACCGAGTCCCGGGAAAAAAAAACGAAACTAGATGTGGTCTCCAAATTCTCGTTTTTCCCGGGATTCCCGGGAAAAACGAGAACAAGGTTCCTTACTTATAGTCTATGTAATAGAAAGTCAAAATAAGATATTTTAATCCAGTAGGGACTCGTACCTACTTTCAAAAACAAACGGAAATTAAAAAAAAAAACAAAGTATATTTTGTTACCGTTTTTAACCCCCGACGCAAAAAGAGGGGTGTTATAAGTTTCACCGCTACCTATGTGTGTGTCTGTCTGTCTGTCTGTCTGTGGCACCGTAGCGCCCAAACCGGTGAACCGATTTAGATGCGGATTTTTAAGGTTATCAGCTCTTTTGTGTTAGCTACCGTTGCTATTTTAGACCTTTACTTACAAACATATGTGTGTCTTAAAATTTCAAACACCCATGTGTGTAATATTAATAAGTAACATTATGGTGTATTTGGTCTGATGCAGCCAGAATATCTAGCAGACTAATACACTCTCGGGAAAATAACATAGATATGTCGTGTTTGGATTCATTTTAACTTGCATTTGATTCTGCACACAATGCACTGATGGCAACTGGATGAGCTGATGCTGCAGCCAGGCTATCCAGCACACCAGTAGGTAGACTTTGACAAAATAATAGCAGATATGTCGTGTTTGGATTAATTTCAACCAGCATTTGATTCTGCACACAATGCCCTGATGGCAATAGGATGAGCTGATGCTGCAGCCAGGCTATCCAGCACACCAGTAGGTAGACTCTTGACAAAATAATAGCAGATATCTCGTGTTTGGATTAATTTCAACCAGCATTTGACTCTACATACAATGCACTGAAAAATTCTCATAACTGTAAACTCTACAAAACAAAATTATTGCGTTTAAAATTTTTAAAATAAAAATTAAATTTAAAATTTAACAAACCCCCACCGCAAAAAAGTAAAACATTTAAAAAGTGAAAAATAATACTTTAGCCATGAAATTTTACGTAACGTCGGGGTATCGTTAAAATTAGTACCTACATAAGTACCTACAATTTAAGTACTAGGAGCATTCCTTACTTAAGCGGTACCCCGACGTGAAGTAAATTTCATGGCCTTATGTGAAGTTATGTGTTATTTTTAACTTTTTAAATGTTTTACGTTTTGCGGTTGGGGTTTTTTAAACTTTAAATTTATTTTTTTTAGTAGCAAAGCTAACAGTAGTGTTTCCTCGTCTGAGTCAATTTTGTTAGCAATAAATTGTAGAACAGTAAAGCAACGACGTGTGCTAACACAGCACTGGCCAAATTGTGAATGACTTGTCTCTGAAGGGGGTTAAACGCAAAGGCGAGCGCAGCGCGCACGCGCTTCACACACGTCACAAGCTAATTGGTCTGTGCACGTCACTCGGCGGCAACACCCGACGACGCTCACGCAGCGCGCGCGGCGTTCCGCTACTCGCACGCCCGAGGATCGCGCACGCCAAATGTGGGGGAGGCCTTAGGGTTCGTTCGTCGTATCGTAAAAGTTGTCGCATATCTATATTAAACATAAGGTACAATGTATAGTAATTCCGTACCCTCTATCTAAAAGGTTTCTGATTTCAAATAAGTAGTAGAAAAAAAAACAAATGTAAAAAAAATATGGGAATCAGACCCTGTTTTTGGAAGTTCCAAGAATAGGGTCTGATTCCCATATTTTTTTGTTGGAACTGCCGAGGAAAAGGTTTCATTTATGCGGCTAGAGTGTGGGTTTAAAAAATGATACACAACACAACAAATTCGTCCATATTTTCTTTTAATTTCGTCTTGTTTACTTACATATAGTGAATTACACAACTTATATTCGTTACACTTAAAAAATAATCTAAATATCAAAGATAGGGACTCAGATAAGGACTTTAAACAATTTGTATCAAATTAATAAGTTACTGAAAAAGTCACTGATGTATGATCGTGATGTAAAACAACGGAACACAGTCTCCATGTAATTCTTTACCTACTATTTTAATTTTACAGTTTCTTGTTTTGTAAAATATTTCAATACAATTTGCGGATTGGTAAATTTATGGCGTTCTATATCATTAATTATATTAGATATTCTATTGCTCCAATTCAGACAAGTTTCCTTTTTAATTTTCTCGAGAAGATTGTGATCTGGGCACCAAAAATTTGTAATAGTTGCAATTGCTAAACAATCTCTTAGTTTTTGTAACATATAAATTACTAAAAATGTCAAAGAATTTTTGTTCCAAAATTCATCTTTCTTTTCTAATATTTCCCATAAAAATAATGTTTTAATAAAATAGCTGGCCAATTTGTCAAATCCTTGAATATCTCGGAAAAGCTTCAAAAGTTTTAGAGCGCTTTTTAAATTATTCATATTGTTCGTGTAATATCGTTCTTGATACGGAAAAGCTAACCTCCAACTAAAATCATTACCACTAGGCTTTGGCACCGCAAAATAATTGGTAATTTTTGTGTTTGTGACTTTCTCAAAATTGATTTTTGAGCAAAAAGGTATTTTTGGTAGCTCAAATGATAATGTTGGAACCAAGTCGACATCAATTACGTAATCGTTATCAATACAAATTGTTATGGTATTAGCAGGGCCCGACATCTTATAGCTAATTTTAAAATATTTGTTTTTTACTTTTAAAATTCGTTTACCATCTTCAAGCGGTAAATTATTTAGGGCAGCATCTACGACACTTTGCATCCAAGACCTAAAACTTGTAACTGATAGGCGGTAAGATCGGTCGCACCAAAAATCAGTCTTTTTGAAACCTTTCGCAGCAGTTGCAGGTGTTTTAGATAGTCTGCGGAATTCTTCCGGCATTATAATACTTGTGTAACCATTTTGAGTTTCAGAGGCATCTAAATTAATTTTGCTGTAATTAACGTGAATGGTCAGAACTACATTAATGTCGTATTCGTTTGGTTGGCCAACGCGCATCCCATCAAAGTAGCTACCTAAATATTCAAGTTTGGGGTTCATACTGTCGAATAAACGGTCACATTTACGCATAATCTTCAAGAGTTCTTGCAGCACTTTATACAGAATAGAATTATTGTCCTTTCTGTCTTTTCTTTTAATTCGCACATGTCTTCTATTCACTTCTTGAAAGTATTCTTCCATTGTTTTCACACGGCGGTCTCGATGCCGCCCACGGCCCGAGTTTGTCATCTTGCTGAAACAATTAATTGCTTATGAATATTTTAGGGTTACCAACTAATATGACTATGGACGGAGTAAGAGGATTCCACTGCTGGTGAAAATCCTAAGCAGCATCAATATTTTTTGCAAATCTCAGGATACATTATGTCTCATTAGCAATAAGTTTTAATAATATTATTCGATTCGAGATTCGATTTATAACGAAAATTAGAATGCAGAAGTTCTTTACGTGTGTACGTGTGTTTCTTGGCATAAGGACTGGGCGCTCGCAATAAGCTGTTTTGAAGCGGAGCAGAGTTATCAGTAGGTATACATATAAGCTGCAATTCGTCCTACAACAGACATAATTTTGTGGAAAGCACGGAAAGGGAGCTCACTATAATAATACCTAAAATGAAAACTTCGGATCCGTTTTAGGGTTCTGTAGCCACATGGTGGAAACAGGACCCTATTACTATGTCTCTGCTATCCGTCCATCCGTATACAGGGTGTCTCATTCAAATCGGTCAGTATGGGAAAGTCTGAAACTATAAGACATACGAAGATCTGTTCTGAGGAACCATGTCATCGATTTTAATAACAAGAAAAACTGCATTCATACATTTAAAAAAACATCTGTACTCCGTTCGGGAATCGAACCCGGTTATTTTGAAAAAAAAACCTGCACTATATCTATTTAGATATCGATTGTGTAGGTCTTAAGCAGTAAATGTCTGTATGAAACATGATGTCAAAAATGCAATTGTAAGATCGTTACCTAAACGTGTTGAATATTGTATTGAAAAAGGCGGTGGTCAATTCGAGCACCTACTAAAATAAATTAAAGTATGTGGAAACAATGCATTTTATTCATTTTAGACATCATGTTTCATACAGACATTTACTGCTTAAGACCTACACAATCGATATCTAAATAGAAATAGTGTAGGTTTTTTTTTTCAAACTGGGTTCGATTCCCGAACGGAGTGCAGATGTTTTTTTTAAATGTATGAATGCAGTTTTTCTTGTTATTAAAATCGATGACATGGTTCCTCAGAACAGATCTTCGTATGTCTTATAGTTTCAGACTTTCCCATACTGACCGATTTGAATGTGACACCCAATATATCTTATCATATACCCCTAACAAGTAGTCAGTTGGATTTTTCACACAGTGTGTATTTTTAACCGACATCAAAAAAGGAGGAGGTATATGTTCGTGTGTATGTATTTTTTTTTATGTATGTTACCTGATTTCTCCCCCATTTGTGGACCGATTCTCAAAATTAATTTGGTGAAGATCTGGTGCTGATCTTCGGAGATATAGAACGGAACTCTTCAAAAATATACGGCAAATCTGTCGTGATTGCTGGAATCGCTTGGATGTTTATTGTTTATACAACATCATGACGTATCATCACGCCTGTATGCTCTGAGGGGTACGCAGATGTGTACAATATACGTAGATTTCGACAACACGACAGTTAGGTATGTTAAGTTTCATTTATTAGGGATAAGTGGATAACCCTATGATCATGACATGTATGGGAACAACTAAAAATGGAAAAACAAAAAACTTTTTTGCAAAAAGAAAAGCCGACTTCAAAAAAAACACTTAACGGTGTAAAATAACTCTAAATTCGGAAGTCGGTGGCCCATCTATACATATAATAAGACAGTAAAAAAACTGTGTCTGTACATTGAATATATTTAAAAAATAATAATTGAGGGGGGTTTAGAAACAGTAATAGAGCACGAATCCAAAAAAAAAAGTCTGTCTGTTTGTTTGCACACGCTAATCTTCGGAACTACTAGGAGGATTTGAATGATTTTATTTTTGTTGTATAGATATTAATACTGGTCAACACATAGGCTATAATTTATCTTGGAAACTGGAACACCTGATGCAGAATCGCAACAGACCAGCTTAACTATTGGAGATACAAAAATGGTACCAAAGCAAAAATTGTTCCACGTGATGAGCATTTTCTGCTGAGAGAATAAATTTGAAGATCCGGAACACCTGATGCAGAACCGCAACAGACCAGCTGAACTATAGGAGATACAAAAATGGTACCATAGCAAAAATTGTTCCACGTGATGAGCATTTTCTGCTGAGAGAATAAATTTGAAGATCCGGAACACCTGATGCAGAACCGCAACAGACCAGCTGAACTATAGGAGATACAAAAATGGTACCATAGCAAAAATTGTTCCACGTGATGAGCATTTTCTGCTGAGAGAATAAATTTGTAGATCCGGAACACCTGATGCAGAACCGCAACAGACCAGCTTAACTATAGGAGATACAAAAATGGTACCATAGCAAAAATTGTTCCACGTGATGAGCATTTTCTACTGAGAGAATAAATTTGAAGATCCGGAACACCTGATGCAGAACCGCAACAGACCAGCTTAACTATAGGAGATACAAAAATGGTACCATAGCAAAAATTGTTCCACGTGATGAGCATTTTCTGCTGAGAGAATAAATTTGAAGATCCGGAACACCTGATGAGGAACTTCAAAAGCCCAGCTACACTATAACATATATAGGAATGACGTCTTAGCTAGAGTTGTTCAGCCTTATGAGCACTCGCTGTTGACGTATAAAAATCGAAGATCTGGAACACCTGTTGTGGAACTCCAAGACCTCAGCTACACCATAACTCACCTAGGAATGACGTCTTAGCAAAAGTTGTTCGGTCTGATAGGCATTTCCTGTTGACTTATAAAAATCGAAGATCAGAAACATTTGGTATAGAAATTAAAGCTATCACTAATTTCATTGCATAATTATAAAATAACATAAGTACCTCCACGTGGTGAAGGCGGGAACAGTTCAGGACTGATTTTTGATGACGATGGTATATCATTGAAAATTAGACTCTACTGGCCAAAACTCCTATTTTTTTTTATCGTATAAATATGCCTTCGGGCTTATGTTATTTGAGTGTTTAATTTCCTTTTCCATTTATCTTTGTTACATGGTTGCCTACCCGGTAACGCAGGGGAGCAGCCACTTAGATTTTAATTGATCAGGTATCATCACAATAAAACTATAACCATGCCTAGAAAGAGGTCAAATATTTCCCAATGTTCCAAAGGTGCTAAATGATTAAAGATCATAAGATCCCAACAATCTACCGAAAAGCGTTAGGAGAGACTTGATGCTGTTCGAGAACATGAGGCTGCAACTCGCTCCGCGGAAACTTCTTGGGACCGCGAAGCACGCCTGCATTCTCAGCGTATTTACGCATCTACCAGGTATCCAGGTCTTTAGACACCAGTGAAGAATATGTGCGCGACTGACCGCTGATCGTGAACATCATGCACTATCTCGCGAGTTGGAGACGTTCACGGAAAAAGCATGACGCTTGAGTTTTCAGCGTATATACGCATCTACTCTAGAGATAAGTAGGGGAAGGACATGCGCGACTGACCGCTGATCGATAAAGTCAAGCAACATATAGGCTATAATTTATTTTGGAAAATGGAACACCTAAAGTAAAAGAGATATAAAAATGGTGCCATTTCAAAAACTATTCCACGTGAAGAGTGTTTTCTGCTGTGAGACTAAATTAGAAGATCTGGAGCACCTGTAGAGGAACTCCAAAGCCCAGCGACAATATAACATATACATAATAGAAATGACGTCTTAGCAAAAGTTGTTAAGTCTGATGGCATTTCCTGTTGACCAACAAAAATAAAAAATCTGGAACGTCTTGAATAGTATCGCGCATCCCATTGTTTTCCAGTCCCCGGGCTTTTAGAATTCGACATCAGACGTTTCAGATTTTCGATTTTGACGACCCCGTTGTCGCTGACATAAGCAACAGGATCCGCGTACGAAGTCGCGGGCAGAAGCTAGTCATGAATAAGACAAAACCACCAAAGCCACAGACTTCCTAATTTAGAGTTATTTTACACCGTTTAGTGTTTTTTTAGAAGTCGGTTTTATTTTTTGCAAAAAGTTTTTTATTACCGATAATAACAAATCGTAAAACTAAATTGAAAACATACAGGGAACGGGATTTTTCAAATCTTGTACGATGGTACGGAACTGTTCGTCGACTCGCACTTGATGGTTTTTCAATATTTTGTACGGAGAGAGGAAGAAGTGCAAGCTTAAACTATTAAATTTCGACCACTGAGCAACCACTAGAAATAGTTCTTTTTTTCGGTGGTAACTAAAATGATTAACCCCAAGTTATAAGTTTGTCTAAAAAGCCCATGAGGGCCTTGACTCAAGCACGTCCGGAACGCAATTCGCCGAAAAATACGCGATTCAAACCGTTAACACAAACGAATATTTATGTATGTTCAACGAAAGATAAAATTATAAAAATACAAACTATTGAAACTACTATTCTTCCGCACATAAGTACTTTTTATCTATTGACGATTCCTGTGTGACCATAACATGGTAACAGGATGTCATAGACTCATAGATATATTTAGGTATGTTAATTAAAATGCATTTCATAACATTCGGTAAGGTAACACGGGCAACACGGCAGCGGCTTTATAAATAGTAACTTTCGTTCTGTTTTACTAATAGCACTAATAGTTTTAACTGTCTATGTCAACTCAAAACCTAATTTAACAAAAATAATAAACTCCAGTATAACAATAAACCATTTGTCTAAAAATTAAAAAAAAAAACTTGCACTTAACTTACCTAAGAACGGAACTATTTAATTTAGTACAACACAGACTCATAGATAGATATATTTAGGTATGTTAATTAAAATGCATTTCATAACATTCGGTAAGGTAACACGGGCAACACGGCAGCGGCTTTATAAATAGTAACTTTCGTTCTGTTTTACTAATAGCATTAATAGTTTTAACTGTCTATGTCAACTCAAAACCTAATTTAACAAAAATAATAAACTCCAGTATAACAATAAACCATTTGTCTAAAAATTAAAAAAAAAAACTTGCACTTAACTTACCTAAGAACGGAACTATTTAATTTAGTACAACACAGACTCATAGATAGATATATTTAGGTATGTTAATTAAAATGTATTTCATAACATTCGGTAAGGTAACACGGGCAACACGGCAGCGGCCTTATAAATAGTATCTTTCGTTCTGTTTTACTAATAGCACTAATAGTTTAACTGTCTATGTCAACTCAAATCCTAATTTAACAAAAATAATAAACTCCAGTATAACAATAAACCATTTGTCTAAAAATTAAAAAAAAAACTTGCACTTAACTTACCTAAGAACGGAACTATTTAATTTAGTACAACACACGAGGTACCTGCAGCAAGTATGAAGAATAATGCTATACTGTTTGTTTGTTTCTGCTTCGGGCAAGCACTATTTTACGTCGGCCAGTAAATAGCGGCCACGTAACCTCTTACCACACTATACTTGTCTGTCAGCCGTATATCGATACACAACACACAACACGAGTAAATGCGAACTAGAATGCACACTGTTCTTGCCATCACTTTTCACTTTTCGGTTTTTCCCCGTAGGTATTTATGGACCGGACATTTTTTGCAATGAGTGGACATTTTGACCAACAATAACCGGGGGAATTACCTTGCCTTGCTATCAACGATATTAAGACCAAAATAGTACCCCGCGAAATTCAAATCTATCTTTTTTTTTTTGTTTTTATTGCAAATTGTATTTTGTATCAAGAAAAAGGAACTATTTTTTAACCCCCGACGCAAAAAGAGGGGTGTTATAAGTTTCACCGCTATGTGTGTGTGTCTGTCTGTCTGTCTGTGGCACCGTAGCGCCCAAACGGGTGAACCGATTTAGATGCGATTTTTTTTATTTGAAAGCAGGGTTTCTTGGGATGGTTCTTAGACATAATTCATCAAAACCGGTTCAGCGGTTTCAAGGTTATCAGCTCTTTTGAGTTGCCGTTGCTATTTTAGACGTCTATGGGTATTAACTTTACTTAAAAACATATTTGTGTCTTAAAATTTCAAACACCCATGTGAGTAATATTAATAAGCAACATTATGGTATATTTGGTCTGATGCAGCCAGGATATCTATCAGACTAATACACTCTTGGGAAAATAATAGCAGATATGTCGTGTTTGGATTCATTTTAACCAGAATTTGATTCTGCACACAATGCCCTGATGGCAACAGGATGAGCTGATGCTGCAGCCATGCTATCCAACACACCAGTAGGTAAACTCTTGACAAAATAATAGCAGATATGTCGTGTTTGGATTAATTTCAACCAGCATTTGATTCTAAACACAATGCACTGATGGCAACAGAATGAGCTGATGCTGCAGCCAGGCTATCCAGCACAGCAGTAGGTAGACTCTTGACAAAATAATAGCAGATATGTCGTGTTTGGATTCGTTTTAACCAGCATTTGACTCTACATACAATGCACTGAAAAAATCTCATAACTGTATACTCTATTAAACAAAACTAATGCGTTTAAAAATTTTAAAATAAAAATTTTAAAAACCCCCACCGCAAAAAAGTAAAACATTTAAAAAGTTAAAAATAACACTTTGGCCATGACATTTTACGTACCGTCGGGGTACCGTTAAAATAAGTACCTACATACCTACAAGTACTAGGAACATTCCTTACTTAAGCGGTAACCCGACGTGAAGTTTTGAAATTTCATGGATAAAGTGTTATTTTTAACTTCTTAAATGTTTTACTTTTTTGCAGTGGGGGTTTTTTAAATTTTTAATTTAATTTTTTCACTTTCGGTTCGTGTATCGTAGTTTTTCTCTACTTTTTAACCGACTTCAAAAAAGGAGGAGGTTCACAATCCAGTAGTATTTTTTTAGGGGTTTGTTACCTCATTACTCAGTCATTTTTCAACTGATTTTCAAAATTCTTTTTTTTTTGATAGGGTATACGAAGAGATTGGTCCCATTTGTATCAAAACGAATATCTGATAAGGGATCCTTGAGGGATTGAGGGAACTCCTCAAATAATATAGGTACACACGCACCGATTTTAACATTTTTAGTAAAAACAGATTAAAGATTAAAGATACCGGGCTGGTATCCGCAACTCCACGTCAAAGCGCGTATTTTGCGTATGGGTTATAATTTACCACGCGGGCCCAGTGCGAATTGGTAGATGTCACATGTCTTCGAACTTTTTGGTTCTAGGACATGCCGGTTTCCTCACGATGTTTTCCTTCACCGTTAACATTTTTAGTAACAAATCAAGCATTTTTATGTAAAAAGTATCATTTGGTGAAGAAAAACTGATGAAGAAGACGGGCAACAGAGCTCTTCAACGCTTAACAGCAAATTATTCGCGATTGCTATAGTCAGATGTCTATGCAGAGATTTTGTTTTCCATAACATAACATTACGCTTGTCTATTTCAATAGGGTCCGGCAGAGATGTACAGATTAGTTGTGTAGAAAGAACTTCTTTAGCAATTGTTAACTGATTTAATGATTCTCTCCAGTTTTGAAAGACTTTCTTTACATACGAAGAAACTAAAGATTGCAAAATAAAAACCTTTTTACAAAAAAAACAACCAACTTTTAAAAAAACACTAACAGGTGAAAAATAATGTCAGACTATTACTGACTAAAAACCACCCAGCAGGGCTAGCATGGGCTGGGGATATAAGTTTTTCTCCGGCCATGCTAGCCCTGCTGGTGTTTGGTTCTGTTCCTCATGTTAATGTAACTTACCTTATGGATCTATGACTTCAGTGACTGATTCGGTTTCAAATTGATGTTTGAACTTCTCAATAGCTTCTTGTAATGTCTTAAAATTTACAGGTTCTATGTTGTCATCAACTTCAAGTTTAGTATGTAAAAGATCATGGCCTGTGAAGAAGGTTGCTTATTAATAGCTATTAACTAAAAAAAAACATAACTGTTTCCAGAGTAGGTAAACAATAATAGGAATTGAGATAAGATTTTTATTACTTACAGATGAGAATGAAACATGTGCTTTGAAATAACTCACAAAGTTGATTAAATGGAATTATGTTTCATGTAAAGCTAAAGAAGTACATACATAATGAAGATGCACTCTGTAGTTTCTGCCTACCAGAGAAAAGAGGTGTGTGTTTGTGTATGTATTTTAACTGTGACTTCATCAGTTGCAGGCTCCATTTTAATAGGTAAGTAGTAAGAGTAAGATGGTGAGACAACCTGGACAAATTAAACAACCAGTGGCCCACTTTAGCCCTGCATTGAAAAAATTGGAAGTCATAGGGAGAGGCCTTTGCCCAGCAATGGGATGATGCGGATAGCAGTATCAGTATCAGTAGAGGCTTTACAAATGTTGTAAAACAGGCCCTGCACCATGTTATATTTACCTTCTTTAGGAGTAACATATGCATGTTCCATATTCAATAACTTTTGAGTCTTGCAGAGGTACTTTAAATTATTTTCAGGTAACTTGTCAAATAATGGGTCTTCCGATTTTGGTTCTGGATCTTCTTCAAAGAACATGTACGTTCCAAGAGCATTTTCGTATTTACCTATTTGTTTTGAAATAAATATTAATTATAAATTTTCATATGTTCTTTCATTTATCAAAGTTCTAAGTTATTTCAATGTGTATTGTAAAACATAGTTTACTGCCTCCAAATAAAAAAATATGCAAATGGCAGAGTTATTTCAGTTAATAAGATTTGAAACACTAAGAAGAACACAAGCATCTTTAGAGGCCTTTGTGTCGAATTTAATCATGAGTCTTTGGACTGGACTGGACTGGTGGCCGATGGGGGTGCTCTGCTATTACACTACAATAAGGATGTTTGCAGTGGCACATATGGATTGTTTGCATACTAAAATGCGTGTAGCAGCAAATAAATGAAGACCCGTTCTATGGAACTAGACCGGTCATCCTTTTATTATTGCTACAATGTTGTTTGCTGTTTTATCATGCTTACAATATAGCTGACTCAGACTAGTAATTACTCATGTGTATCGACCTAACCCTCTATTCTACTTGAAAAAACGCATTCAATATTCAAAAATATAAATAATAAAGCAAGGACAACAACCTATGAAGAATGTATCGTCCATTTGAATGATTGGATTTTTTCCATTAACCCCCAGTACATGAACCGCTCGATACTTTTCAATATTTACGGTATCTTCAAACTCTGCGTACACTAATAATTCCTCTTCGGAATCAGAAATTTCTTCATTCATTTTAATAATAGTGAGAGAAACGTGCGACGATCTTACGTTTTTTATTTACCAAAATATAACCATGTCTTGTGAATGAATAATGAATATTGTCATCTGCTGTCATGTCATGTCAATGATGTCAAGCCAATGAAGTCAATTCAATTCAATATAGAATGTACAGCTTGGCAAAAAAGAGTCTGACGCGGTGACAGTTGAAACTAAAAGTGGATGATTGTGGCAACATTGATTTATTTGTCTAGTGCTAGTACATCATGGTGTCAAAAGTGCGTAAATCCTCGTCGTTTTTCATAGATTTAACAAAATTATTAAGTTTCGTTGCAAAATTAACGATTAAACGTTAATAAAACCATTCGTAGTTGTATCAGAGCAGTGATTTACCTCGTCTTTTTGTGGTGTTTGGCCAAATCTGAAGCGGGACAAGTTTTGTCCGATATCGGGAATGTTTATCGAAGAACTGCCGCCAGGACAGGTATTTATCTACCCTAATTAAATCATTGTACATTAAATAAGTTTTTCTAAATGTTTTCAATGCGTAGTTTTGTTGATATACAGATTTAAGTAACTATTTGTCTTGTTTACAGAAATTGAAATTTAGGGTTATGTTTTGTAGTTTTAAGAGCCTCGTATACCCATATTTGATACTTGAAGATAAAGAATAGGGAATTAATAATAAAGTACCGCATCTTTTTGTTTTAGGTAAATCTGTCAACACAGTAAGAAAAATATTTAAGGAAGGTAAAAAATAAGATATTTTTTAAACACCGGGAAAACTACAAAGGTCGCTTGAAGAAAGTTACCACCTTATCATTGTGACGTGAATCTAATTGAATTAATATGGGGCATTGCAAAACATTAAATTGCTTCAATCAATGTTGGATCCATTGTTATAAAGGTATGTAGCCTAGTTTACACATATTTAAATTTGCTATGTTAGAACCATTGTTTATGATTATTTTTTGTTTTTAAAGGTGGCTGCTGAACAAGCATTTGCAAACATTGCTAAGATTGGAAAAAAACATGCAAGGATATTGTAATGAAAATAGAAAAATAATATCATGACAGTAGTAAATCTCACAGATGACAGTAGCAGTGATTTATCAGAATTAGAAAATACTAGTGTTTCAGAAGTTGCAGGAAGCTCTAGCCAACATGTGAGCTTTTCCGGGATCGAATATTTGATGGTAGTGTGTTCGATTCGTCTGATTAAATTTTGGTATTAAAATAAAACTTAAAAAAACGTGTTCTTTCATTATCCCTGTAAACAAACTATTGTCGTTAATTCCTAACAATCTTACGGTTAGACTGCTCTCGAGGGCATGAGTTTATCTGTCTGTGTATACCTAATGCATCACTTTCGTGCAAGGCTTCAGTGCCCACTATAACATACATAGGTATATTAACTCACGCCTCTTTCCCACGCTGGTAGGCAGAAACTAGAGAGCGCATACGAAGCAAAAGAAGTATGTAAGAATCGTAGCATATGCATATGCATTCTTACATACTTCTTTTGCTTCGTATACATTTTTACATGTTGTTATGTATAGCAACATGTAAAAATGTGTACATTTGTCCACTATTAATAGTGTTAATACTGGACATTGAAGCCTTCCATGGTGTTTGCGTAGCATCCGACAGACAGAACCACCCACTTAGCTTTGGGAAAAAGTAACAAGTATCAAACCTATTAAGTCGTACTATTCAGGGTGGCCACATGCGCGATACTAGCGACCTCATTTATTCCACACTCTTTTTTGCCAAGCTGTACAATACTCTGTGATTCAATTGAATTGAACTTAGATATGTAGGAATTGAATCAGGAATCACCATTCAATTTGACAAACGACAATATTCATTCACAAGTGACCACAGAACCAATAGCGCAAGCAACAGATAGAATGTAATAAACAGTACCAACACAATTTACAACGTGATTGTTTTTATATTTTAGGTTTCAAAAGTGCAAAAGACTTGTGCATCATACTAATAAACAACAAAATATTGAAAACCATGGAACAATGATAATACAATTAAATATATCATTACATTTTAGTGTTGGGTGACTATCTATATCACGATAAAATACTTGACTGAAAGTCCTCGTAGCTAGGTTACCAATCTCTCAAAAAAAAAAACTAGTAAAAAGTACGTAGAACACCAACAACTAGCACGACACGCACGAAGCGAGCAGAAAATTTGTCGTAATAATCAGTAATTTTGTTGTGAAACCAGTGAAATCATCTACTCAAAAATGTCTGATTGGGATACAGTCACGATTCTCCGTAAAAAACCACCCAAGGCATCAGCTCTGAAGACTGAACAAGCAGTAAATGCGGCGCGCCGTCAAGGCTTACCAGTTGATACTCAACAAAAATATGGAGCTGGAACCAATAAACAACACGTTACCACAAAAAACACTGCTAAACTCGACAGAGAGACTGAAGAATTGCGTCATGAAAAAGTAACCCTTGACCTGGGAAAGCTTATAATGCAAGGAAGACAGTCTAAAGGCATGAGTCAAAAAGATTTGGCAACTAAAATATGCGAGAAACCTCAAATTGTTAATGACTACGAGGCCGGTCGTGGCATTCCGAATAACATTGTTCTTGGTAAGATAGAAAGGGCAATTGGATTAAAACTTCGAGGAAAAGAACGTGGCCAGCCACTACAGCCTCCTGGAGGAAAGAAATAACGGATTCCCTGGGAGGCGAAGACATAACTCCGATTTGTTTATTGCATAATTGTAATTCTATCTCATTTTTGCTGTTGAATGTGTTCTTTATTATTGTATACTTACAAAACTAACAAAGTAAAATGATGTAAGCATATTTTTTATTTTCCTCTGGAATGTTCCATCTGTGATGAGCAATGTGTTACCACCAAGGAAAAAATGTTCAGTTCACATTGAATTTGGAGATAGTGGTGAATTGGTGATGTGATATGCAATAAAATAGCTATTTATGATTGTTTTATCTTTCATTTGTACATAAAAACATTCAAGATTTTTAGGTTAGGTATCAAGGTAGTATCAAAATGTCATCCCGAATGGGAATAAAAACATGGTTAAAATTTATTGGTTATTCCAAATTCTAAAATAATGGCTGAGGAAGGGACCCGAATAACAAATCTGTTGATCAGACACTAACTTGTGTCAAATCACGTGTCTTCAAAGATAGTTTGCGTTTTGCGTGTGTTGCTCAGTTGCTGTTATTATTGTGCAAGAAAATCGTAATTATTTTGATAACAACTTCACAACACAATCACAAAACTGTTTTCTGCTATAGCAGGTGACAGGTCAGCTGATGACGTCATTTAATAATGGGAAATACCTTTACTACCTATATTATTTTGTTAAAACTAAATGCATCTGCAAAACGTTTCAATTATTGTATCAGGTAGGTACTAGTAGGCAGAAACTACAGAACCAGACCGACATGCGACACCTGCTACGATCTTTATTTATCTGATCAGGATCATAAGCACAGACACAGAGGCCAGCAGATCAAGCTACCCAAATGTGTGTCAAAATTTCTGGTTTCCTCACGATGTTTTCCTTTACCGTTTTTGAGAGCAATGGTGATGAAATAAATAAGTACCTACACAAAGTAATGCGCCTGCCTGGGTCGAACCCACGACTTACTGTTCGTAAGTCGGGGCTGCCACCACTGGGCCACCGCTGCTCTCTACCACAATGTTTCATAACAAAACTGCTGGTGCTTAAAGCCAATGTCAAAGAAATATGTGTCATAATCATGGAAAAATTGGTGGTCAATTAACTCCAAAGGATTCTTTATTTTTAGACTTAAATAAAAGGATAAATGAGCGAGCAGCTCGAGAATTATAAGCACTTCGCCTCAGATAAAATTGAAAAAATGCGCCCCACCTCTGCCCTGCCCCTGTGTGCTCTACACTGAGCTTACATGGCCCCCCTGGGTACGCTCATGTATAATAACTCAGGTATACAGACGCCAGCACATCAAGTTACCCCAACCAATGTCTTGTGTCAAATTTCTTTGATCGTTTTTGAATTTTATGTCAAACAGAATAAGGTTCATATTTAATTAGGAAAATTTGACACATTGTGGTAACTTGGTGTGCTGGCGTCTGTACAATGTTAAAAATTGATTTCTGAACTTGTGGTCTCTTAGGCCGGGGCCCGCTTGGATCGAAAGCCCCTGGCATTTTGCCAGCCCTGCCACCCTATAGTTACGCCACTGGGTAGTGGTAACCTTGTACTATAGAAGGACTATGGCCCCTGCCTCATCAATGTTTTATAAATATACGGAAAAAAATGGGGGTGACTTGCACACCAAGTAATGGCCCATTACTGGGTGTGCTAGTCACCCCATGCCATTTTCTGACACACTCTAAAACGGCAGCTAGCACATAGTGACGTTACGACAAGAGGGCAACATATCCTAAGGTGCTTGAGGAGAGGAGAGGCATCCCACGGCAATCAGGACAATCCTGGAAGTACGGTCAAGATCACTACCAGCACCTTACTGGAATGCTTTCATCCTCCGAGCATGTTTGCTCTTGTAAATCTCCAGTCTAGCCAGCCAACTAAGGCAAGGAAGAGGTGGGAGGTTCGCCAGAGTTAAGGACAAAACAGAGATGAGGATCGATCAAGAAATTAGAATCACATTTCCCTGGAGATCAGGTGCGTCAGTGCGTGGGGTCGCCACTGGCCAACAGCTCGCCACAAGCTGCCTTGTTTATTAATTCATATTACTATGCTTGCCATGTTTGGGTGTTGGCAGAATTATTATCAGGGGGGAGCATCTTCAGCTACGAGAAATAGGTTCGTTTTTTTGCGCTCTAACTCGGTAAGACTACATTTTGGAGATTACCCCTTACATATTTTGCCAGAAACGAAACGTTACAAAAATGACAAATTTTATTGTCATTGTCAAAATTGAACGTCGACTTCATACTTCATTCAATAATCAATCAAAGTCAAATTCAAATGTAAAGTGTTTGCAACAACGTAAAATTAACCTTACAATTAAATTTTACTGTTTACATTTATTTATATTTTTCCAGGATCTGTGTATATAAGTGCAAAGTATAAATACAAACATAGCGTGATGCGATAAGCACCTACTGCTATTTTTAGTGCAAGAAAATAATTCAAAATAACATAATGGCATTTTCATTTGGAACTCCTAGTACTCAAAGTACAGCCTTTGGTACTGCAGCGAAACGTAAGTTCACTGTCTAACTTTTTAGAAGAAAACTGCTAATAGCAAACATTTAATAAACTGATAATTGTTCTAAGATTGTCAATGCAAGTTGTGTTATGAACTGCAACTGCCAGACTGCCAATATTTATGGTAAGGAACTTCAGGCCACCTTTTTCTATTTGCATTTAGTAGGTGGTCATCACATAACATCAATACCAAATGATTGAATTTTTATGAATTTGACCAAAATTTATTCTAGTTAGTTATTATTAGTCATTTCATACTGTATGTTTCAGCTTCATTTTCATTTGGCGGTGGAGCAACAACTACTACCACTCCTGGTTTTGGCGGTTTTGGAGCCCCTGCAACATCAACAGGTTTTGGCGGATTTGGTGCACCTGCCACTAGTACAGGTATACAACAACTGCCACTCCAGACAAGCCTTTCACATAGCAGTGCCCTGCAATTTCATGTCCAAGCACATAATATCTTGCATATTGTGCTGGATAGTCCAATTCCGCATATCTTGCATATTGTGCTGGATAGTCCAATTCTGCCAGACTACAATTGATACACACCTTCACAGATTGTGTATAAGGTGTATATTAGCAGTATTTAACAATTGTAGTTACACAGAATTGGACTATCCACAACAATTTGGAGTTAAGATATTGTACACCAACAAAATTCTATTATGCCTGACTAATCCTGTTGTCACTTCCAAAGGTAAACTCAATATTAGGAGTAATACAAAGGCGTTGGAAACACTGATTAATTTGAGATTTGATCTATATTGGATTGGCATGATAACTAGGTTATAAATTTATATAAAATTTTGAAATGAATAGTAAATTGTATACTGTAAAAATATATCCTTATATAAACTTTGCTGTTTTATTTTACAGCTGCACCATTTGGGGCACTAGGAACTGCCCCTGCTTCAACAGTGCCCTCTTTATTTGGTGGGACGGGATTTGGTACAACTCCTGCTAAACCAACAACAGGTATTGTATAATGAACACAAGTTTTATTCTGCAAGTCTAATTATTTGATGTTAATTTATTTTTTACTTCTAGGTTTTGCAAATTCCTCATTTGGCACCAACACATTTGGTACCACACCAGCATTTGGTGCACCAACATTTGGTAGTGCTGCACCCACATTTGGCAGCTCTGCACCAACATTTGGTAGTGCTGCTCCTACATTTGGCACTAACACTCTTGGAGGCAATACATTTGGCACCCCATTTGGTGGTACCAGCAATTTTGGTCAACCATTTGGAACCAAACCAAACACAGGATTCACTGGTTTTGGAAATGTTCTTGGATCAGCACCACAATTTGGACAGGTAATTGACATGTTTAACTATCGTCAATCCTATTTTATTTGCCTTAGAGGTTAACAGGCTCATTATAATGAAACTTGTACTGTTCACAGCAGCAGCAGCAGCAACAGCAACAACAGCC
This sequence comes from Euplexia lucipara, assembly GCA_921972225.1. Lineage (NCBI taxonomy): Eukaryota > Metazoa > Arthropoda > Insecta > Lepidoptera > Noctuidae > Euplexia > Euplexia lucipara. The sequence goes on along the minus strand of OV179145.1, from coordinate 16,936,376 downwards.
GCCAGGTCCGTCATCTGCTCACGAAGCACTTGTGGCCGCAGTGTTTAATTGCTGCGTGTTTGGGGATGAAAGAGACCAGGTGCTTGCCAAGTGGAACCTTATACAAGCACAGTGGGGAACGGGTAAGTCTAGTTGCAATATGAGACAACTGTTATGGCACATTGAGTCTTAAAAATAGTTTCATCTTCATAGATAGTAATTATCATCTTTGGAACCCTTTATCAACTATGTAAAGGAAAGGTTGCTTCCTTACCTTTTTTTTTAACCACATTATTTTCTTTTTTTTTCATTTGGAGACTGTCAATTACAGTTGGCATTCTGCTCTTGTTCAGTAAATTCTATGATGAGAGAAATGTAAAGTATTTATTGGACCCATTTTTTTTTATTTGAATGGGATATTTAATGTGCTAGAATTAAAGTGTGTGATGACTCATCAATTTAAGAAAATCCATTGCCAATAATGTTTGTCTGTGGTTTAGTTCATACCTGCTGCATCTACACATTTGGCTAATTCATTTTGTAAGTAATTGTTAGGACATAGTTATTATGAAACATATTTTTTGAAAGCATCGTAAAATCGAAATATAGTTATAAAAAATGTTAACTTGCGCGTAGCCAGAGCAATGCCTATAATGCCGCTAGTAAAGCATATAAACTAAAATTATTAAATAAAATACCTATTACTTAGACAAAATAGAGACCAAATAGTTTGCAAAACTATAGACAGATCAGTTAACCTAACCTATGCTAAATTACTTTTGCAGGGCAAGCCTACTACAGTCGAAATGCGCCTCCTCTGGAGCTAAATGAACAGAACCCGCTTTGCAGGTTTAAAGCGGTGGGCTACTCTCGGCTTGGGGGGCGTGAGGACAAAGACGGACATGTGGCCATGTTATTTAATAAGGCTGAACAGGATATCAAGTACGTGTTTATAGACAGGTTTTTGATATTAATGCCCGTTGTAAAACTAAATCTACACGACACTTAACATTATGCCAAAATATTTTTGCACTGTTATACATATGGTTTGTTAGACATTGTACTTGTCCTCAGTTTTGGTGAAAACAGTCTGCATGTATTATACCTGATTTCGAACACATTTATTCACACAACAACAAAACCGCCATGGGACAGTCGTACTATCACAAGCAGGGTTAAAAAAAACTCCTTAAAAATCACATTTTTTGTATGGAGACTATTCAAGAAACGTGATTAATTCAGTCTTCAACTCAAAATTTTATTTTGTTATGTTTCTTGTATGACTTACTATTTTATAGATGCGAGATGTACCCAGCCGACAGACATACTGCGGAGGCTTAGTAAATAGCTTCCATTGGCCTAAAAAGCCCTAAAAACTAACCCCATTGAATGTTACAATCTTTCCCTTTCTACTATTAATAATATAGAACGTAGCATACTCCTGCATAAATAACTTACAATAGATTATTTCTTTTCTAGAAACAACCAGCAAGCTTTAACCACATCCCTTCATAGCTTGTTAGGAAATAAACCTAATTTAGCAGTCAATATAGAATGTGTTAAAGCGGTTTCCGACAACAAGACTCAGGTGTGTATAGTTTACTGATGATTTATTGAACGCATTTAATATTACCAGTATTTAGTTACTAGCGTCTGCTAATCAAAGACATTCAAGATTCACGAACATTGAACGTCGCAAGTTTTATCCGATACTTGTGTCTTAGTAAACACAAATCGATGAATCTGGTTTAGTACGCTCAGCTGCCGCTCCAATATTGCTATTTTATGCTGGATGGATGGCGTTACCGAGACTTTTGATCACAGTTTTTCTATGACATTACTTCGATCGTCGTCTATATAGTATCATAAATCTCTTTGCTTGCATCATAGCGCTGAGCGACTTACCTATAGCCACAGTCTAAAAACATACAGTCGTCCGACGAAGCTGTCTAAACAGGGCAATAGTGCGGGGTGTGAGGGGTGAGACGCGGGAAAGCCGTTCCCGCACTGCGAACAACCCGATGTTCGTAGTGCGGAAGGTATTATTCAAGTCTCACGCGTGTAGAAGTTGTCAGCATTTTTCCAGAGATCAAAGGCGTCGTCCTACTGTATTAATATTTATACTGTGCTACTGCTCTGTGGTAACATGACATGGCCTGCAGATAATCGTAATGATTCATATCTGTCATGATATTTATTACAGTAAGTAGATGTTTTCCAGACACGTCAATATTTTTCAAAGTAAATGGCAATTCTAAAATCTGCTTAATAAATGACTAAATAATTTATTTAGGCTTAGAGCCTGCAGGGCTGCGTAGTTTGTTGTGGAAACGTATACGTTATGTTTATTGCCCTATTTTTTTCTCTCAGTCAATGCTGGCAAATTATTTCTAGAATCTACTTCTACATCTGTCAAATGATAGAGTGTATAGACGGCGTAGGTAGGCTGCAGAATTTACCTGCTTAATTTTTTTATATGTGAGTCCCACTGGTTCAAGTGTAAATTGATACCTAAGAACACAGTGGTGTCGACAAGATCCACTACTGCCCCATTTATCATTTTTTTTCTGAACACATTAAGTCTTTTGCTATCCTATACCGTCTAAGCTTAAATTATTTACGTGGCGCATCATATACATATAACTCTCTTTCACGATTGTCCTTGATACGGCTAAGACTTTAATTTACTTATATGTGAAACAAGGGCCAAGAATTGAACCCTGGGGGTTGGCGTGTGGAACTCTTATACTATTAATTGATCTTGAAGATCGCTTACCATTACCGTTAACTCTATGGATCAATACAATTATTGAAAACTAGCAGACGTCCCGCGGTTTCACCCGCGTAGGTCCCGTTCCCGTTGGAATACAGGGATAAAAAGTAGCCTATGTGTCTCGAGGGAGGGGGGACGGGGTGTGTATGAGGGTCTCGGCTAACTCCATACTAAATTTTATTAAAATCGATTCAGTAGTTTTTACGTGAAAGAGTAACAAACATCCTCACAAACTTTCGCGTTTATAATACTAGTAGGATAATTGAAAGCTCAAGCAGTCTTTTTGAAAATTTTACCGAATTTCCCTTGAGATTAGCAGTTTTTTGATATTGAGCGTATTAAAAAGTTTTAATAGCATTTCGAGCACAGCGGGCCTGTGTTCGATCCCATGGTCAGGTAGGTATTATTGGGTTTTTGGGGATTACAGGGTGTTCAGTTCATGGATCTGTTTATCCTACTAGGTGGTGATATACGTAGTGGATAAGGGCGCAGGCAACACGCACATATCTGCTAGCGAATTAAGCGCGTTCCTGAACGCCGGCAACGCTCGCAGCGCACTGGCCGGCGCCGGCTGCGCCTCCGTCAGCGCCGTCACCGCGCCGACGCCGCAGATGTTGGCGCAGTACCTGCAGACCGCGCCGCCCGGTAGGTACACCAGCATGAAGGTGTGAGCACCATCACGGTTTCATAACACGATGTTACCTCCAAATATATCGATACCGAGACACTTTAGATCGCAACATATTATTATTAAGTGCCCCCTACCTTACACTATTATTTACTAGCAGATGTCCCTCAGTTTCTACCGCGTAGGTCCCGTTCCCGTGGGAATAAAGGGATAAAAAGTAGCCTATATTTTAATCCAGGGTGTCACCTAACTCCATACCAAATTTTATTAAAATGCATTCAGTACGTGTACAGTTTTTACGTGAAAGAGTAACAAACATCCATCCATCCATCCATCTATCCATACTCACAAACGTTCGCGTTTATAGTATTAGTAGGGTATACAGTTAGTTTAAAAAAAAATACATGTAAAAGTATCTGGGAAGATCTACTTACAGAAATAAATATCATTTCATCATCATCATTTAATTTCATTATATACACAACTTAATAATAAATTCACCGTGCGCGAAAACTGCGGCGAGTGGATATTGGCTTCCTAATTTAATAAACAATTCTCTAGTTCGTCGACACTAAGACCCATATTCTATGGCAGTTTCTGCTCGGCACTGGGCATCTCTCAATCACTTTGAAAGTTAAAGTTTGTTACAATAATTGTCATCATGAGTCAACGACTCGAGAATTTTAAAATCTCGAAGAATCTCAATGAATTTACGACTTCGAATACCATTTTGAGGACGTTTCTGAGGCTGTTGTCGACTTCCTTTAAACTTACTTAGAATACGGATTTAAAATTTGTCTCCTTTTGCTGACTTCGGACTGTTGTTTTCATTCAAAATACTGGCGCTGAAACTGAACGGAGTAAATGAGAAATCATCTCGTTGGAGAGCTGTGTAGTTCTAAATATTACTTTTGTAAATTTTTGTTTCAGGCATGGACATGCGACTCTGGAAGCAAGCGCAGGCTGACAATCCCGACTCTGAAAACTACATACCCGTGCCTATTATTGGATTTTCCGAGGTAATATTATTGTTTAAAAATAAATACTTTTAATGAGCAACATCAGCTTTTGTTTGCAACATTATACAGAAAAAAAAAAAATCTTGACCCAAAATGAACTACTCCGTTAGGGATTACTTGTATCCGTTTTAGCAATGATATTATAAGTAAAAAGGTGTTTATAGGTTATAAGCGCTCAGCAAGCGACACGTTAAAATGTGGTTAACTAGCCACACTTAACCTCAGTGTCGCGTCGCGCCGTCAACGGATGCGTGCGTGCGTTCGTGTGCCGTTTTGAAAATCGAATGTTGTTTAGGTAACCTATTTACACCTTTTTACTTATAAAATCATTTCGTTTTAGGTGTCGTCCTACATAAATCAGAGAGCCTCCACTCTCCTAAAATGAATATGTATTGAGGCGGAAAATTAGTAATATGGTGGGTTCTTGTTTAGATAAAGTTCCGCAGCCAGTGCCAGTCAGAGCAAGCGAAGCTGCAAGCGCAGTGGCTGCAGCGCGCGGCGGGCGAGCTGGCCGAGCTGCGCACGCGCCGCGCCGCCGCCAGCGAGCGCCTGGCGCAGCTGGCCGCGCAACTGCACGCGCGCCGACATACACTACTACAGGTACTTATTTCGCTAGAAACTTTAGAAAAAGTAACGCAACGGCTCATCCAAACAAAACAGACATAATTGAGCATATTGTTTGAAACAGTGCGGCAGCGCTGTGTGTTAGTTAAAGTGTAGCGACATCTATCTCGCCACATACGAACTAACGACAGACATCCTACATAGCGATGTAAAGTTATCCGCGCGTTTAAACGTATGCAAATATCCCGACAGCGACCGTACCGGGTAGTAGCAGCCCACCAGACACACCACCTATCTGGCCGGAGTCCCTTTTGCTATGGGGAATGAGGAACTTCACACCCTTTTCTTCATATCCCTAAAGAAGCATGACCATTAACTTGCAGCTTAAGTACGTTCTTTTAAATAAATATTTGTGTCGCAGGTGGTAGCTCGGCGGGAAGTGGTGGGTCGTGTGGGAGCCGCTCTGAGTCCCGAGGAGGAAGCGGCCAGGGCGCGTGTGCACGAACTAATGACACAGCTCGCCGCGCCGCCGCTTTATAATGTAAGTAACAAGTATTATAACTTAGGGAAAGCTTTGGCCACTTTCGGTTTTTTGTAACTTGAAGTTGTTACGGTCTTTTCATTGATCTACTCACCTGTCTTTGACGCAATATTTTCATCTTATTATAAAAATGCTCCAAGGCATGTCCAACGTTTTCATAGGTCAGCACTGTTCATTTTTGAAATTGATGGAACTGCAAAAACTATCGACATCTAAAACAATTTAAAAGCAATACTTTGACTCATAAATAGGCTAGATGTCTAAATTTTCATCTATTGTTCGTTATGTACAGACTCCAGCACATCAAGTTACTCCAATGTGACAAATTTCTTTGATCGTTTTTCAACTTTATGTCAAACAGAATAAGGTTCATATTCAATTGGGAAAATTTGACACAACTTGATTTTGCTTTGCAACTTGATGTGCTGGCGTCTGTACATTACATAATTATTGGAGACTTATTATTTCATGACGTATTTTCGCATGAAGTCACTATTAGCTTATGACGTCACGAACTCATCTTTATGGCGCTTTATTTAAGTATTTTTCAATAGTGTAGCTGAAGACTAGTGATGGGCTCCCACGCTGTCGCTGTAGTTTTATTATTTCCTTAAATTATTTTCACCCAAACCACAACGGGTGAGCCAGCATCTCTAATAAATTGCTTGTATCTATTATATTTTAACTGACGGACTGAATAGAATTTTGATTTTGCATACCTCGGAATCATACCTATTCTAACCAATAAAAATAAGTAAACGGTAATAGACTCATAAATCCCTTATGCGGAAACTGTAATTAAATTTACTGAAACCAAAGTTTTCCTTTATCAGGTCAAACGAGTTCGCCTGTTTAGTTCCTATTCATTAATAGTGGGTTTAAGGGGCTTGTTATTCTTATAGACGAGGTCACAACTCGGAACTTGTTTGATAAGAGTACCTTGTAATTAGTACAAATCATTGGCTATAAATATTTGAAAGATAAAGACCCTTTCCAATTTTAGTATGGAGCTACATTAATTTCGCGCATCTGATAGGCAAGACTATAAAAATCTATTAGTTGATCATATTATTAATACTAGTGGTTAGTGTCCCAGGTGAGGTCCCTGACTGCTATGCCAGAGGCCGTGGGTTCGATTCCAATCCAAAACAAATGTTTGTGTGATGAGCACGATCATTTATTCTGTGTCTGGGCGTAATTTATCTATAATATGTAGGTATGTATTTAGAAATAAATAAGTCCGTTTATCAGTTGTCTAGTACTCATAGCACAAGCTCTGCTCAGTTTGGGACTAGATGGCGTTGTGTGAAAGTTGTAGAATATTTTTTTTTTAGTAATAAGCTCTTACACTAATCTGTGAGGTCCTTTATAATTTCTGGCGGATTTTAATAATCGTCCTCCTTATTTGCGTGTTGTTGGCAAACATAGACACGAAGCGCTTTGCCACATCCTTAATGATGCGCACAGCCAAGGAGTGGAATTCCCTGCTTGCATCGGTGTTCCCAAGTTCATATTGACCCCAATCTGTTTAAGTCGTGAGTTAATAGACTTCCTTTAGGTGAACTTTTTCCATCGTCGACCTCATGTCTATCTTCAGGACAAGATTGAAGAGTAGACTTTGCCTGCCTTTTTGCGTACCTTTTTTTAATTTAATGGGTTGGCCCATTCAATATTTACGCTTTTTTGTGTGAAGGGATTAACCAATAAAGTAAGTCTATTGGAGGTCGAAGAGTGCGTCAAGGGAGGATCCTTTCATGTCATGAAATAGACCGATAAGTATTTTTTTTAGATAAATTCGGTCTGGGTGCTATTAGTTGAAAAGATACTCATAGATTTCAAAGCATCTAAGCCTCAGCTGACATGGTTTGGTTACGTTGAACGGATGAATGAATGGCGCCTAACGAAAGGTATTTATAAGGCAGATGTAAGTGGAAACGCCGGGAGGGGTCGCCCTAGAAGGACATACATAGATCTTATCGGTGAGGTTCAGAAAGGTCTGATGCGAAAGCTTGAAGCAAAAGAACATGTAAGAATCGCTCTGTAGTTTCTGCCTAGCCCCATGGGAAAAGGGCGTGAGTTTATGTATGTATGCATGTATGATATGAGGCGCACAACAATTAAAAGCGCCGAAAACCTCATGAATACAAGAACATATGAGTAACACAATTTTTCCATGTGATTATCTGCGTATCTATTTCCCATCTATACGTACGGTACTTAGCCAGCATTATTATGTTACTTATCACACGGGATCAGACTGTGTTCAGATAAGCCGGCAGCGCAAAGTTAATTTTAGTATACCACGACCTTGTCTAACCAAATGTTTTGAACACTAGCCCTACGCGTGGTCGGTTATCAGTGACTATCGTCTTATCTCCAGACACCAGACAGTATTATAACACAAGTAGATATATCGCTGTTACGCTGTTGTTGATAAACTAATAATTAACACCAGCAAAGAACAACAATGAGGTTGCGTTTGCTCTATGGCGTGCTTACATACGTATTTTGTTACCTAACTTGATTTTTAGCGCTGTTACTACAAAATAGAGACGTTGTTTCAAATATTAAAGAACATAGCTCCGCGATATACCTACTTATATGCTTCAAAAATGATAATTATTTTTCATATCTTTGAGTCATTTAATGGTATGTATAAAAGTCTTATGAAATGCCTTTACTACCAGATATTACTGGTTTAGAGTGTTACTTTGTATCAAAAGTAAATGGTTTGATTATCATGTAGGAAACGAGTGAAACCAAGATATATGTAGATAGTGATGTCAAATCTACTTTTATTTTTAGATTAGACAGGTAAAATTGATTTCTTTTTGCTTTGTCATTAACGACGTATATTACTTACTTTTGTATCGCGATTGGGGGTTTAGAAATACCTGCACTGAATAATATCTACATACACATACAGGATGGTTATTCATTCTTGACGCAAAACCTGTTACCACGATTACTGAACATGATTTTGGATCCTGATTTTTCGTAATTTTTAGGGCAACAACAATAACCCTAGTTTAGGAACTCTGTGGCTTTCTCGGTTGTGTTTAGTTCATTATTTGCCACCGACTTAATGTTTATATTTAGTTTTTTAAAGTCGGATAAAAGAAAAAAGCCTGGTTACCAATGCTCGCGCCTTCTCTGTATAAGAAGAAGTCTTTGCGCAGCAGTTAAACAGTAACGTATTATATTATTATAACAAAATACTGAAGCCCCATATTCAAAGAAAACAAAAGTTGAAAAAAATGTTAATGACATCATTTTGGAGCCGGAACCTTGTCGTTAAGGGGTTCCATGAATTAATGTCTTCAGAGTCTAGCCCTGCTTATCCGTGATCATAGTTTGGTATGCAGCTTTTGTAAAATAACGAAAGTTCAATTACATTTGATACAGTTTTGTCGATATCTGCCTAAGCAGCCATGATCCAAACTCCCATATTGGGCGAACGGTCTGACGACGTCTATTGGAGACATACACAGAGAAACTTTTAACGTGGATGGGTGATTCATTCATTACATATCAAGACTCCTCCGTGCCTCGGAAAGCACGTAAAGCCGTTGGTCCCGGCTGTCTTTTGTAGATATATATGACAGTCGTTACAGATAATTAGACGCTTGAAAATCTGACAATCAGTTTAACCAAGGGGTATCGTGTTACCCAGTAACTAGGTTGTGGAGGTCCGTCAGGCAGTCGCTCCATGTAAAACACTGGTATTCAGCTGCATCCGGTTAAACTGGAAGCTTCGAGTTTCGAGTTGAACTCACGATAACTGACAAATGCTTGCACTGACTGATTTAGTCCACTCATATCTGTGTGGTTCTTTCCTCAAAAGACCATTATCAGACACAAATCTGCATGGTTCTTACATAATCTGACCAAGATAATGTCTTGACTTTAAAAGAGACTGTGACCTCTGAGTTTCTTTCGGTGTTTCTTCTCAGAATAGTCAGATAGCGAAATACCGATACCTCATCTTCTTATTAAAAAATTACATGTAAAAGTGTTGGTGTGTTGCTAAACAATTTTATGCAACTTTTGTTTCCATGAGTATGTGGCTAAGGGATGTCTATTTATAGCATTTTTAAAGGAAATTATTCATCTTTTTATCAGTTACATAAAGTACCTATCTGATTAAATTATGACTTTGAAACAAACAAACAAATTGCGTTTTGAATAAGTTACCTAAATAAATCCTCCTTTAAGATGTCAAGATTTCGAAGAATCCTTCGATTGCGAATCTTTCCTTGTCGTTTTAACTCAAGGAATGATTTAAGAATTGAAAAAGATTCTCGAATGTTTTATTGGAGTTCGTTCGTTCCTTTCATAGATCACACATATTACATAGTGTTTTTAGGTCAAAATGTTTTTTTCTATGATCACGAAAAAAAACTAAGTAAACTAGGTTTTTATGTTTAAATAGGTAAATTAAAACTTATCCACCCACCACTGCTGCCGCCGCTGCTTACCTACTTTATCAGGTCAGCATCCAATAAAAGTGAGATTTTTAAATACCAGGATTAAAATGTGAAGATTCGAATATCGGGATTTCAGAGATGTTTTCTGTTCTCTATGTTACTTCCTGGAAGTTTAGGTGAAAATGTTCTACTGTATCCAAACTCTGGTAGAAACTCAACTGCATAAAACTACTTATTTTTGTGATATAAGGCGCACTCAATCGTAATTAGTTACCATGCAAATGCGGTTACAGTGCACATTATTCAATAATTTTCATTATTTGTATAGCTTCTTTGAGTCTCTAAAATATAATCACAAATCATTGTTCTTTTGTTTAATGACTTTGCATGGTACTATGGTAATTTATGTATGTATGTATGCTAAGATACTGATTAGAATCTATGTATATTTGTAAGTACCGCTGACAAAACAGAACACTTTTCATTTATCATTTTGTACATTTGCAATGATTAAGGAAAGTAATGTTATTTTGTCTACACGCTTTCAAAGAGTGACTTTGCCGGATATTTGTATTACATAATTTCTACTCTGTATGAAGCGAGGTCTTCGCCCTGCAGTGGAAAAATCACTGGCTTTTCTATCGTGTTGACATGATATTAACTATCCGAAAACAGCATTCTGTAAAGTCTCCCCGTTGAAATGTAGGTGAAGTGAAGGCGAAGTGAGCTGTCATCCCATACTAATACTTACCACGGTAGAGACAGTAATCGCTACCTTTCTGTAGTGGAATATAGATATTGATGTGGGTTCACTCTACGCTTAAGTGATCCTATGTATTTTAACAAAGGTAGGTATTTAAAAGCTTTTATTTTTTTATTCATGTTCAATTATGGATTATTTTCACCTTAGTTATGTCGATAAATTCATAGTGTCAAATAGAAAGTAGATAAAAAAAAAAACAATTAATAAAATGTTACCTTAAGTTTACAATATAAGTAGGTACCTACACATTCTATTAAACTAGCGCGGCACATTAGTTTGATAGTATGTAGTAATTAATTGTACTGTTTTCGCATGTCCATGCTAATTGTTTGCTGCTAGGTAGCATCAACTTGAAATTAGCATGCTCTTGTGCTTACACAGCATGTGTACCATGGCTTTAAGTAACATATCCGACGTCGCGGTAAATTTCACGATAATCAATGTTTAATAAAATCAAAATCAAAAGTCTTTATTCAAACTAGGCTGAGAATCAGCACTTTTTAACGTCAAAAAAAAAAAACATAAAGACAGTCCCCCAAAAACGGCCCACCCTTCGCCACTTCCTAGTGTTTTTGCTGGGAAGAAAAATGGCGGAACAAACTGTCAGCAACACATCTGTCTGATTCGTTTGAAGAACTAGGTATACAAAGAATCTATACGATGAAATGCTCAATAAATAGCACTAAGATTTTTAAGCACATTTCAGAATGATTGTCACGTGTTAGCTAGTACACTCCAATATACCGAGATTAGAAAAAAAAAAGTAAATATAAATAGATACTCATATTAACATTGAAATCTAAACTCAAGCAAAACAACTACAAAACTGAAAAATAACAGCCTCCAGGTATAAATAGGAGTTTGTAATCAATTTTTACCTTCGTGTCTCGCTGTATTACAGTCTTAAACGACACGCCATATCTCAAATCAGTCTAATCAATAAATCTGGCTGTAACTCGTTATTTTGTACAAGTCATTGCTAACGTACGGGGTAAACCGCACTTTCTGAATGATTAATAAAATTTATCATTATATAATCTTATTAATTTAAATTATAGTTCTGCATGAACGGAGGTAGACAAGCAGGTATCGGAGTGTCACGACTCTACCACATCCCTATCACGCACTGACAAACTTTCTATCATAACAAATCATGCGTGGAACTGATGTCTACAAGATATAAAGTGACGTTAACGATACACCAGCCACTTTGGCGCTTAGAAGTTAGTTTAAGAGATAGATCTATGTAAGATAAAAATATGTCATAAAATGTATTTTGGTATAAATTTGCTATACATACACGCGTGACTGGTTGTCAACTGAAATTTTCCTTTGTGTTACCTTTTCAGTGGCTCTGCAACCTATTCTTAATTTATTTATTTATTAAAAAGTTTACCAACAGCTTCTGTGTACCTACAACATATCTTAAGTAAAGGTTTTACAGTCTTGGACTTACACTTTATTTGTTTGTTTGCCGGATTTTCACGACTAAACGGCTGAACGTATCGTAATTAAATTTGGCCAGGATATATATTATATCATGGAGACGGGCATGGGCTACCTGTTGTCTATTAGAAACAATGTGAAATTCACGAAAAAAAAACAAAAAAATATTTCATCAACACTTTTCAAATGCAGTGCCATTTTGAATGACAATGGCATTCTGTATGCAAATCAAGATCCTACAGTGTAAAGTTAAAAACCGCAGCACCGCATACCGGAGCGGTGCCCGGTGCAGTGTGATAACAGCCGTATTCTACGCTGTTACAAACACAAAATTATAACTAACATTATACGCGAGCATTATTAATAGTATATTCAAGGACTGATGATCGAAATTCCGCATTTACGTCATCGCTATCATCAGTCTATAAACACCATGCCTTACAAAAACTACAATATTGCAAGACCCAGTCATTAATAAACGATCGTTTTTGTTAAGGGTCGCCTGAACGAGCTGTTATGTGCGGTGCGTCTGCAACGCAGCGCAAGCACAGGCGCATCACATGAACGTTACCACCTGGATCCTGGTAAGATACTACAAAAGTCTAAAAAACCCACGGGTTGCATTATTTTTATACATAACTTTATGACTCTATAGTCGGTTTTCAAGTAGGTACTGCATGCTAACCTGTTGCCGAAAATTTCAAAGTCCCATAACTCTTTAACTAGTAATTAAATTACAAAAATATGAGGTACTTACACGAATCAATAATATGTATAGGTAGAACATATTGAAATATTACTTAAATCGGAAACGTCAACATTTTTTAACTGTCCGCTTTGCGTAGAATGCCCTATAAGGCACTTTATATTTTTGTTCTACCTCGAAAATCCAAAGAAAATCTTTATTGGCAGTCGCCAACTTAACTATAACTATTATTTAATTAAATTTGAGAAATTAAATAGTGCTTTGTCAGAATTTGTGTAGATTAATAAATTATTTAACGGATAAGAGCCCATTACTGCCCAGACTGACTCATCAGTGGGTCAGTGTGGGCCTCTATGAGTATTTCCTACTTTTGCCAAGTTAAAAAAAAACCTACGAACCTAACCTGTACAAACCTAACTTGAGCGAACCTAGCCTGAGCAATGTCAAACCGCCATATTTATTTTTCAGATAAAATAATCTGACTATTGGAAAATCTGCTATTAGTTAAGGAAATCGGTTAATTGGTAGTACATTTCATTCTTAAACACGGCGTTCTGATAAAAAAGAAAAGTTTAAAAATATAACGTTTTATTTAGTTTGCTATGTTGAACTCAATATTATAGACTAGTGGTTGACTGCAATCCCACCTGATGGTAAGCAGATGGTATTTAATTTCGTTATTCGTGTTTAGGTGCACAAGAAGACTTCAAGCAGTTCCTTTCCCTGCAGCAGAAGGGCATGGCTCATTTGCTGGATACAGCGCGCAAGGATCTCGCGGCTCTGGGGACCATCGCCGAAGGCATGTCTAGGCTCGTCAGAGCTTAACTACTAATACGTAATGATATTTGATACTCCTTAAATAATATTATAAATATTCCTTTCTTTTTCAATTTGTAATTTAAAAACTTTAGTTCGCCGTAAGATGAATTGTTTAATATTGTAGAATAAATATCGCAAAACAATTTCCGCAACGTAGCTTTTGTAATTTTTTTGACTTTTCAGTAATAAAATGTATTTTTCTAAAGTATCTCGATAATTTATTGTTTTTCTCCATTTTTGTCATTTCTTATCAATTATTGTTAGTATAATTTATTATGATGCATAATAATTGTGTAAAGCACCGCACTAGGATATTTTAGTAGCAGTATCTATAGTCTAAACACATACACACATAAATACAAACAGCCAGACCCGGAACAACTACCTTTAGGCCATATAAATATTTGTTCCTAGCGGGAATCGAACCCGCGATACGCAGAGCTGCAGCCTATCGCTCAGCCACTGTTCCAACCCGTTCGACAATACATAGTCATTTTTTTTCCAGTTGAAAAGAAATCCACAGTTGATTGTCAGATTACTGATCGAGATCGTCGTATTACTCTCAGAAATCTATACTTTTTATATAGTTCGTTGTATTTTGAACGCATAAGTTTTATTTTGTCAGTTGATAAGGATTTAATCCGCTTGTATGTCTCGTCACGTATGTACAATGTTTGCACTTTGATAAAGATGTGCTGAATATGATGAACAATACCAAACAGGCGCTAATATTTATCATAGACTTCGTACCTTTGCACAAAAGCAAGCTCTCTAGGGAAATTAATGAAAATCATAAAGGAGTAATTAATAAGTTTATTAAAAATAAATATTAACTTTTAGTACTTAAATCTAAAGGTAAGTCTGTGCGTCTGACTAGTTCTTCAATAGACGTGTATTCACGTCGTTTTGGACAAATAAGGTTCAATGGCATCTCTTCGTCCATAGACCTATAAATCTGGGGGCTATCTTCCACTTTTTTGAGTGAAACCTCCTCCAATCGCGGTTGATCTTCATATGTGAAAACTTTTTCATTAATACTTGATCCCAATGTTGGGTAGCTTAGAGTACTGGAGTAATAGTTTTTGTACGCATGTTCATACATTTGCGTATACTCCATGTAAGACATTTCACTTGTTGGAATTCTTACTGGGTAAATAGGTTCAAGAGGCCTGATGTAGGTAACTCGATCCATGGGTGCGTAGGAAATTGTTGTGGGGACGGAACTGTCTGGTAACATCGGCGCGTACGTCGGTAATGTCGGTGATAGAGAGCTGACGGGTGGGTTGTACATTCTGCTTGCGTGTATCGGTGATGTGGGCTCTGTTACAGTGTACGAAGAGCTGTTTTCCTTTGAAGGTGAGAACGTGTCGGGGCTGTAAACTTCGTCTGATGACTCCCGCCTTGTGACTTGCTCCGTGGTGTAATGTTTGTAGGTTTTGACGTGCTTCCTCAAACTGGACGGGTCTGTGTATCGCTTGTTGCAGCCGGGGACTTTGCAGCAGTAGGGCTTTTCGACGGCGTGTGTCCGTGTGTGCTTAAATCTGTCGCTTGAGTTTGAATACGCTTTGTTGCAACCCTGGAGAATAAAAGAAAACACAAATTAGTACTGTAAACATTTTTTTTTAAATGAATACCTTTGAAAACTGTTTTTTTTGTTATTTTTTTTTAATTTCGTGAGGATCGAAATTGTAAAATAATTACCTCATATGGACACACGTAAGGTTTCTCTCCAGAATGTGATCTGAGATGAATTTTCAAGTTTTCTGCTCTGGAGAAACTCTTGTTGCACTGGTTGCAGGTGTGTGGCCTTTCATTTGTATGTGTTCGTACATGCACCAGCATTTTGTACCTGTTGACAAAAGTAAAAGTTATTAGCATAAAATGCTAGGAAAATGTAGCAACTCTAAGAAATTAATTAAAGTATATAAAAAACGATAGTTTAAAATTTAAATGTTAAATTAGAGACGTACCGTGCATTGAAGCCTCTTTGTGGCCTCGTACATCCTTTCCATCCGCAGTAGAAGAGTCCATCTCTATGTGCGAGCGCATGTGCGCGGGCTACGTGCGCGGAGAGCCGAGCCACGCTAGGGAAGTGCGCGCCGCATCCCCGCCACAAACAAACACCCTCGGCGTTATCAACTGTGTCGGAAGAATTCCTCTCAGGGGACGAACCACCGGACGAATCTTCATCTTCAAACTACAACAAAAAGAAAAAAGACATTTGATTTCTACTGTCATTACCTTGTTTAGTTGTCAAAACATGTTTTTTTTTATGTTTGTTGTTACATATTTGCAACTAAAAAATATCGCACCTGTGGTGGATGTGGCGGTAAAGCTACGGGTCTCGCGAAATAGGGAGCAAATCTCTCAGCAGGCATCCACCGGGGCACCCTGCACCCATCCCGGGGTAAGTCCGACCTCCATGCCGGAAACACTAACATCGTAACACTTGTTCACTAAGAAAATTCTAACAAATAAAAAAACTAGTTGTGGTCACCGCGCGGTCGCTACGGACAATGATGGCGGGCGCCCGCGTCGCCTACTTATAAAACGTCTACGAGTGACAACGCGCTGATAAGAGGACGAGTCCCCCGCGAACATGACACCTCCATACTAATGAAAAAAAATCCCTTTAACATGAGCAATAGACGTGAGTTTCATTTGTATGAAATTAAAGGATTTTTTGGAACTTTTTCGGTTTTAAAGGTCAGTTGCAATAAGGGACAGTTTAGCTTGAGCGTGTTGTATCATTAAACTCACGTAGCATCGTGTGTATGTGGGAGCGTTATCAGAAGCCGCCTGCCGCGGCTGCTGTCCGGTTATTACCGGTCCGATAGGCCGCGGTTCAATAGGTGACTGATATCGCAGTGTCGGTGTGAAGCGACCTCTTACTGGTTCTTATTGACGATCTCATTACTAATCGCCTTCAGGACAGTAGTTTCAAGAACAAAGCGTTTATGTGTCGTGGTGGCTATCACGTATTCATAAGTGGCAGTTAGATTTTGGAAAAGAAGTGTTTACCGAAGTCTTTTAGCTTTTCTCTAAAGCTTCTAATATTGTACTGGTATGATCTAAGTACCTACTAAGAGTAAGAAATAGATCAATATTGAAGAGCGATCTAAAGTGGATATGTTAGTCTCAAGTAGTCTCGGGAAATTATATATTATGAATGTCGATGCAGCTGCATATAAATGTGACTAACTATGTCATCATCTGCCAGTCTCTAGCTCCATCCCAACCAAGTTAGGGTCGAATTCTAGTCGAGTAGGATATCAGTACCTATTGACCTTCATTACCCGGTAACTGGGTAACACGGTAGCTTTTGGTAGGACTGGCTATCAGACTTTCAGGCTTCGGACTTCCAGTCACGACAAAGGTAGGTATTTAAACTACAAATTAAATATTTGTTCATGCGGTAGGTTTACAAGTTTGATACCAATCTTTATATTTATCTCTTCACGCATTCAACAAGATGCGAAGGCTTATTTCTTCAGATTATTGAACCGTGATTGTAGCGTGTTTTACACAAGAGCCACGTTAGTAAGTATTCGGTTTGAAGATAAGAGCTATGCGTCTAGTCGTTGCAAGCGCAACCAACAATCACGAGGTTCCGGGGTAGATTCTCTGTTCGTGATTTTAGAGAAAATAGTTGAATACAATACGCTGAACTACCAATCGTTGTCTGTCTGTATCAATTTACATAGATAATCTTAATGTCAAATTAACATCGGTTACGAACAGATTTTAGTGACAACGCGTGCCAAAGGCATTTTAAAGTTATCGATGTTGCAGCAGAAATTGCGTTGCAAAACCGACCTTTATACCTGAGACGTGGTATTTTAGATAATACCTCAATTTCTGATTCAAATCCGCCAGACAGATATATCTAGCTGTCTGATAAGGATACAATATTATCAGCTAGGTCATCGGAAAAATTGAGGTTCGACGTGAGTTAGCGTTTCGTGCTCACGCGTGGCTTGGCAGTGCAATGAGGGTGGCCCATGGAGCTGTATAGTGCCTGGGCTTATCTAATCTCGTGACTGGCTAGCCTGATCACTTCCTATCCTTGTTTTACCACTTCATCTGTCGTCGTCGCTAGGTGATCTCTTCAAGTTTTTTTTTGGAAACTTTTCAAAATGGCTTAGGTTCAGTCTAAATACTCCGACAACCAACCCCGATACATAGCAACATCAGTGAAGATTGTATACTGGTTAGGGTCACAGACGTTTAAATCTGGTATACCGGGAGCAAGAGACTATGCCACGGACGTACCATCCACCGGGCCATTCAGCTACGACGCCTGGCCTGCCAGGTACGAAGACCATGAGCCCACCGCCGCTGTCACCGTTGCAGACTGAGGTTCCTGAGAAATAAGGATACTTACCCTAGTGAGGATCTTGTGGCTAAACGATAACAGCCTCACGGATCACCAGAATCCCAGAACATCTGAAAACCAGTTACCTTTCAATCGTGTCAATTAGAGACACAATAGAAAGACAATGACAGCGCGGACACCAGCCCCCCTAGCCAAGTTACAAACGATTCGTATCTATTCTCTTTCTACAATCGAGAACGCCTCAAATCCCTTTGTTTTGACCACGTGGCTTATCACCTTTCGCTAATATAATAAATAGATACGAATCGTTTGTAACTTGGCTAGGGGGGCAGTGTCCTCTTGGGGTTTAACGAATTAACCAAGGTTCCAAGGGGTATCGTGTTACATACTACACGAAATATTTATTGAACGCTTAAGAGCGTTTGTCTCACAGGGTTAGTGAGCTATTAATTAGCATTTGCGCAAAGTTTGCTAAAAATTCAGCAGGAAACGCGTTAACTAGGTTGTGGAGGTCTGACTGGCAGCGTTTTCATGTAAAACACTGGTATTCAGCTGCATCCGGTTAATCTAAAAGCAGACCCAACATTGTTGGGAAAGGCTAGACAGATGACCTTTATATACCCAAGTACATATTATGGTATGTAGATATACCTACCTACGTCCAAATTTTACCCCGCAAAAACACTGGGAAGGTGGGAGACGTTTTTAAGACTAAGTTTAGCAAAGCATCAATTTTATTAACCGTTTCAACTCGCGTGTTTTTTTTTTAAATGGCCATTGTGCAGACGCCTGCAAATCAACCTACCCCACACTGTCAAATTTTCCCAATTAAACATGAACCTTATTATGTTTGGAATAAAGTTGAAAACTATCAAAGAAATTTGACACATTGGGGTAGGTTGATGTGCTGGCGTCTGTACATTCTGTGAGCTAAGTAGGTACCGGATTTAAATTTTGGTAGAAAATAGGTCTGCACAGTAGACTTTCTGTGACTATTTCCTTCTCCTACCCTAATATTATCTACTTACCATTTATAGCTTAGGTATAGACGTTATGTGGGCTCATCAGGATTCAAAAGGTTTGGTCCAGAACTACGGTCACAGTTTTAAAGTTATTATTTTACGGTACAATAACTTTAGTGCTACATAAGGTAGTCCTTACATAAGGTAGGTAGTCTACAAGTAGGAGGGACAATACCTCTACTAAGTTGCTAATGCTACCATGATGCGCATCGGTACCTACTAAAATGCTAATATATTTTTTTCGCGCGAATTTTACTCTTACAATGGGCGATTTTATCGCTAAAAGCGATGGATTTGATAAAGTAGAAGAAGATACTAGGAGCATTTTTTTTTAGTTTTCTGGTGGTAAGAAATGGCCTTTGTGAGAGAGGTGGTTCGACTATAAAAAGCGTTAAATAGTAGTTGTTGAAACTTCCGAAATTTTCAGGTAGCTTATTAGTTGTGTAACATAAAGCAACGTGACAAAGCACCTAATTCTTAGTGTTTGCACCGCACTGTGAGCAAATACACTGCAAAACTGTGCGTCATTGAATACTTGTTCAAACGAGTGATAATGTTATCAGTGGTAGTGTGTGCGTGTGCTCAATAGGTGTGTACGCGTCTGTGACGGGCGCGTGTGAGCGCTCTCGGCCCCCTGCGGCCGGCGCGCGGCGCGTTCACCGGTTTCAGCCGGTTCGCTTATCACCACACTGTCGTCTTCAACGTTAACTCAGTCTCAGTGCTAAAGTTTATGAAGGATTTAATAAAAAAAACCTATTTACTTTGTGCCACGATACCGACGTGTGCAGAGCAATGATTAATAGCTATATTAAATCTTCTTTATGGATGTTATTAAATATTTTGATCGAAAATATGAAATGTTCGTCTGTTGAGAGAAGGCACGTTGTAATTTCTAGAGTTCCTTAATAAAGGGCAAAAAAGGATCCTCTGGTGTAACTTCGTCAGTCACAGCTGCTTATTTTAAGGCCTTCTAATTATGCTAGATATAGGTTAGGTGACCTCTAAAAATCGCTATGGTGAAGGCCCCCATAGCATTGCATCATTCTTAGTAGTTTTCTTCATATTGCAGCCACGTAGTGGACTACCTGTCGGTAGGTACCTATATATGTTGTTGTTTTGTCTTCTGTTCAGAATAGGTATCTACTAACACCATCATACAAAATTCCTAGTATTTAGCCTTGTTTTTTAATGGCACATATGTTTACTGTGGCAAACAATATTTCTATCTTCTTTTCCTTTCTTTCTTTATTGGGGGTTTGACATTAAAAAGTTGAGTAAGTATTTGGTTCAATTAGAATATTTTATGCAAGGGCTTTATTTGCTAATTAGGTAAATAATTATTTACTTAATTAGTATATTTTTATTTTAAGGATGGACAAAAAAAAATATTATTCGTCTACTTATAGATGTCTCTAGCTAGAAATTTTGTAGGAGTCAGCACAATTCCAAATCTCAAAGATAAACCTAGCAAAAAAGCCTATAAATTCTCTTCACTTTTATTGTTCAAATAATATGTAGGTAAAGTTGTTGCTTTTAATTTTTAACCAAGAATCTCCAAGTCCGTCATAGCAAATTTCGACACTGTCATTTTTCGCAACGAGCTTTGATCTCGTTCCCACCTAATAGAAAGATGGGAATGAGGGCTACGATAAAACGAGTGTAAAGAAGATCTGTTCACTCCTGCTCCTGAATTTTATTAACCGCCTGACGTGTAATGCGTAGACGGTATACCCACGGGTCACGGATGATGGGCAAATAACAGTGATTCAATTATACCTTATTTACTGCCTCGTTGGTCTATTGATCGCAAGCGCTACTGCTGGACATGAGGACCCGGATTCGATGCCTGGATAAGGCAAATTTTTATTGTGTTTTTCCATCTAGAATTTCTCAGTTGCAGCCCGTAGTCTGGATTTGTGCCCGATTGATGGCAATAATAAGCTCACCCCCTATTACATGGGACTTAAACATAACTGGCGAAATGTACTACCAGGTATTTTTCTGCCTAAAGGGCTAATGACTGGCCCGTAGGTCTAGTAGTTAGTGACCCTGACTGCTATGCCGGAGGTCGTGGGTTCGATTCCCACCTAGGACAAATGTTAGTGTGATGAGCACGATCATTTGTTCTGAGTCTGGGTATAATTTATCTATAATATGTATGTATTTAGAAATATAAAAGTATGATTATCAGCTGTTTAGTACCCATCACACAAGCTCTTAGTTTACTTTGGAACTACATGGCGTTGTGTGAAAAGTTGTAGAATATTAATTAATTTCATTATTACACTATTCAATTTTATAGGAACCAGGCGGTCAGAACCTCCGATTTACGCTAAATCGGATCCAATTTGTTCTAACTGCGATTACATTTACCGATTACCTAGTTAGGTTTCCTACAAATTGAATAGTGTAATGAACCCTTTCCTTTCGGGGATAACAGGAGTTATGTTATGTTATTTTTACACTGTAAGTTACTCACTTACAGTGTTAACGTAAGATATAGCAATGTGTTTGTTCACGTGTTGTCAAAGAAGACGTGTTTACTTGTATCTACGTATCGCAAAGTCCGCCGGGGGCATGCGGATAGGCCGCCGCGGCCGGTTTGCGCCGGTTACCCCTTATCACACCCCGCCACATTCAGCTTAATGTATTTCATCATCATGCCAATGTTATAAGTAAACAGCTACCAAATTAGTTTATATTAAATACTTTTGGTCTTTGCTTTATGAAAGTAGATGGTCTGAAAGTACCGGTAACAAATGTGTCAAGGGAAATCCTTTAACAAATTAGTGGGGTCTGTTCAATACTCAATACTTTTATTGCATTCCATGCACATCATTATGCACATGTATTCTTAGGTGGTAAAACTTAAAATTAGATCATAACATGGACCCTGTCGGGCACAGCAAAATAAGTGAGTTTAGGAAAGAGGAAGCTTATTCTAGACAATATTTTATTAAATAAAAAATAAAAAACAAATTTATATTACTTATCAAACTACTATTAGGTATCTATATCTAAAATAAGTGTGGTCAGATTGAGCGGTGTGTTTTCAATATGGGCTTTGGTTGTATGTGGTAAGTATTAACTAAGACAAAAATAATAGCTGTGTGTAGGATAATTTGGACTAGCACTAGAAAACGGCTGTGTTGTAAATAGTCGTGTTCTCAAATAGGTACCTACCTTTTCTATGTCTCCTCAACAATTATGTATTATGTAATAATATGAGAATGTTGTAATCATACTGAAATCGTAACATAATATACGTCACGTCTGCTGTTATCCCCGAAGGGTTACCTATGTACCAGTGTACACCCCCCTTTCGCCAGTTATGTTTTAAGTCCCATGTTATAGCAGGCAAGCCTCTTCCCATTAATCGCGTACGAGTCCAGACTCCGGGCTGATACTGAAAAGTCCCAAATGGAAAAACTCTATAGCGCCCTGCCCTGCCCGACCCGGGGATCGAACCCGGGACCTGATGCTCAACGGTAACGCTTGCGAGCATTAGACCAACTACCTGAAATAATTTATTTATTTTATTTATTTATTAAACATAAACCTACAGTCTTTACAGGCGTCCCCAATTCAACAGTGGTTTCCACACAAACAAAGTTACAAAATATACTTAAAATATCTAATAGGAATCAAAACACCAAAAATAATAATAAAAACAAAAAAGACTAAATTCTATTAAAAACTTAAACCTAACAATATTTAACGATACCCTTGTGAATTCACTCAAATTGCACTATATGTCCATATCATGTTTTCATCTAAATGTATAGCGTAACATTTCGGTGGTTCGAATAATGAATCTCTTTATAAATCTTCAATATCTCAATTCTCAGGTAAGCAACTGATAA
Source organism: Euplexia lucipara (assembly GCA_921972225.1). NCBI lineage: Eukaryota > Metazoa > Arthropoda > Insecta > Lepidoptera > Noctuidae > Euplexia > Euplexia lucipara. Next base: position 16,913,490 of record OV179145.1, on the reverse strand, counting down.
AACAACTGCCACAAATATCACTTATTTTGAAAACGGTGAAGAAAAACATTGTAAGGAAACCGCCTTGCCTGAGAGATGTTTCTCAACCGCATGTGAAGCCATCAGAGGACCGTGGGCGGCATAAACTCTCGGCATGACTCCAGGTAGAGTCTGCTATTGCAATCGTGTCTCAATGACCGGTCAATGATCGATTTTTGACGTATAACGTCAAACTTATGACATATGACATTGACACATGACATTTCCCATACAAAAACTGTCAAAGTGGTCAAATATTCGATCAATGACCGGTCATTAAGACACGATTGCAATTATTAGCAGACTCGAGCCCCAGGTTAGTCTCCTAGCTACGCGAAAAAAACTAGAAAAAAAAGAGGAGTTCATTGTTTCTGTTTGGCATCCCAAGGTCTGTTTTTTCAGTCTTCAGAATATTGTTGTCAGAGTGACATAATTATTCCGGAAATATGATAATGCTACTTGTTTATGTTTTTATTAATTGATTGGCGTCTGATGAAATCAATATACCGTATTGTTATTTATCTTCCTTAATACATTTTATTACGAGTATAAATAGATATATAGGTGGCTGGACGTCGTCGGTAGCAACCATAGAAATATTAAACTTCTTTAACTTTGGGCTGCCCTAAAATAGTAGGTAATAGTAATTATATATATTATAGCTATAGTGTACATATTTATGTATTTACACTGAACATATAAAAATAAAGAAAATAAAGCAAGATATACTAACATATATTATTGTATCGTATTACTTGCTTTATTTTCTTTTTTTTTCCTTTTAATTGCACCTACCACTGCTTTTCTCTGCATCACCTGAAGGTTGACTTGTAGAAAATACATATGGCATTAAGTCCGCCTTTGTACATTGGTGTGCTTGAAGTATTAAAATAAATAAATAAATAGTACTTATTGAATTTCAATTAATAAAAGGTCAGCTTATACTGGTTTCTAAACTTACGTAAACATAAGTACGGTAGGCTGCAGGTTACCTAGTTCTAAGTTTCGTGTGGCTAGTTACTAACCTGGTTTCGAGAGTGTATGCCGCCCATGGGCCTCTGTCTTGGTCTCCGTTTTAAAGCAAGTGATATTTACCTATGCATACCTATAAACTTATAAGTCAGAGAGGTGCGAGACTTGGGTTCGAACTCGAGACCTATGATGGCTATTGGCATTCCACGAGTTACACTACTAAACGAACACTGCTTAGTTAGTATTCCCTACTGTACCTACTGCAGGTTAGTAATGCCGTACTTGTATTTTTTTTGAGAGCTTGTTTTAATACAATGGCCCTTCTGAGGATTTTTGTAAGATGTGTAATTTGTATACAAACAAATTAATTGCCAAAAATGTTTGTGTGCCCCATAACTTTAAAGCAGCTAACGCATATTTGGCTTACCTATTCTGTATAATATGTTAAAGTTACTGTCAGAACAAGGTTTGTTTGAAAATGCTTTCTTTTAAATGATCCGGAAAAAGCAGGAATTCCGTGTGTAAAGCCGGGTCAGGTCGCTGGTACATAATAATTTTAATATTTATTTTTATAATAGGTATCTACTAGATTCGACCTATAGTCAAAAGGGTTCAGTACTTAACATTAAATCTATGTAGCTACAAGACCATGAGGAAACAATAATTCGAATTATGCTCAAAGATCCTTTAGCTTTGATTAAACTATGTCTGTTCAGAATGATAATTATTATGATATACCTACCTATATTATGAATGAATTGCACGAATTTCCATTATTTGCGCATTACTTGCGTAAATTTTACACGAATTATCCGATATAATAAAATAGGTAATGCTAGAAAGAAAAGTGATTAGTGTTTTTATTTTTACGAAAAAAAAGAAATTAATACAGTAAATCACGCTTGTAGCCCTCGAGGGGTTAGGCAGAGGTTTCCCATGGACCACATAATAGAGGCGCCCTGTTGGCATTAATCGGGCGCGAATCCAGTTTCCAGACTGCTACTGACAAATAAAGATGGAAAACTCAATAACACTGCCCGACCCTGAGGATCGAACCGACTAAACCAACGAGGCAGGAACATGAGAATGCACCTACACGATTATTGCGCTGGCGCGGCATTAGCCTTTAGTCATTAGCATAGCATTAGACGCCTAGTGGAGTGACCGGCGGACTGTCAAGTCATAGATAATAGTTATTTGTGCAACAAGAGAGCAAAGTCATTTTTTGCTGCGAGTGCTGATTTGATAGTCCTGAGCAAGCGAAGGATTCAACGATTGAATCACGAGCGTAGCGAATGATTCTAAAGTTTAACCCTGAGTGTGGCGAGGGATTCAAAAGCACGAGATGCAAAAAACTTTGCTCTCGTGTACCTAACCCACATAACTTTTCACTTCAGCAGCGAGAACACTTTTTGAAACTAGAAATAAATATTTACAGGTTAAATATCAGTTTTATTTGCAGTAAATACTTATTTTCGTTTAAATGCAACAATTAAGTTAATAATTCAATAAATTATATTAGAAGACATAATTATATCTTTTTGCAAAATTTCTTTAGTTAGTTTGAAATTTCGAACGTGTTTGTCTTTGAGATCGAATTCAAAATCGGAACTTCGAAAGGGCTGGTCTTTGTCTCTCTCTCTTTCTAATGGCGGGAAAGAGATAAAGTGTGAATGTTTCGAATTCCAAGGCTGAATAAGATACTTATTCGCGGCTTTCTGATTAAAAAAATAAAAAGTTACTTTGACTCACTCAGTGACCATAATCGCATTTTGCTCACTGATTTCAGGCAGCAAAACCTACATGTTTGAGCTACTGAAGTGAAAATACTAATAATAAACTATTATTATTATTTCTATTTATTATTTTTAAATACCTATAAATTACGTTTTTAAATAGGTATTGATATAAAAACTATAAAAACATTAAAAATATAAAAAATAGTGGTCCAACGATGGCGGGAGCAGAGTACAAGTTACCGGTGGTTAGGGCTCCAGCAAAGACATATTATGTCAAGGAAATTTCATAGAAAAACTTTGATCCTTTGTCTCAGTAACGCCATTTAGAATAATATATGAATATTGGAGCGGCAGCGGAGCGTACTATAAAAAACTCATAGACTTGTATCCAGCAGGACACACTTTTTCGGACGAAAATTTTCTTGTGATGTCCGGTCTATAGGAATTGAATGTCTTTGGGCTCCAGAGACAGGAATCTCATCCTCACGATGCAGGCCGTATCAAGAAGTACCTACTGCCTTCTGGATCAGGTTCTTGACCCAACCGTGCAACGAAAGCCTCGAAAGATGCTCATCGAGGCTTTTAGCCTGTAACGACTATTCGGCAAAATGACAGCCGAATCCACATCCCATATTATTATTATAGGTATCGAGTTCGAACCCAAGTCATGCACCTTGCAGGTTGTTTTCTAAGCTCAAGAAAAGAAGAAATAGAATAACATAGACTAGACGTTTTCAATGAGTGTTCTAGTCGGTACATGTGGCAGGTGGATTATTTCATAGGCACGACGGCGATATGAGCCAGACACCAATCTCGGTAGTAGTTGATGGCGGGCGATAACACCGATAAGAGATAAGACACGCCTAATCCTTTAGTCTTTGATGTCATCATCATGTTGCAGTGCATCATGCTGTCAATGCGTGATTTACTTGACATAATAGCACGCATTTAAAAAATGGACTATGTACCTATGCGTATAATATGTTTAGGTACATATCTACCTATCGTACGCGTCAAAAGATTTTTAAGTATGACTTTATTTCTTTATTACTTCTCTACTCCTACAGAGGTACATCTAAGAAAACTGCTGCTTTGGTTACAGAACCATGTACCTACCCAAAGAGTACCATCGTTGAGGGCACGATGAGCATGCTCACAACCCTAATTGAGACCTAAGTATAAGATAATGTTTGTCTACTTGCGTGGACCTGCTTACTGTAGAGGTCTTGGCCCGAATGTCATATGCTTTACTGAATGCTTTCTTTGAGGAATCGGTTTGAATCAAATCAAATCAAATCATTTATTTGCTTGGAATGCAGGTAATTACAATAAAGTTGTTATAAAATGTAGTGGAGCCATATAACATTCTGCCTGAGTTTTGGCATGCAAAAATTTAACAATTAATGTCAGTCTCAATATTATCGTGAAATTATCAATAAAAACAGAAAAAGATTGTAATAATAAAATTTTAGATTAAGCACATAATAAGATATAATGTTTTATTAAATTATTATAATGTTAGTAATATTAAATTGCTGGAATGTCACACACAGAAGATAAATAAAAACACAAATAATCACATAACGAATAACAAGATGTCTGAATCATAAAAGTATAAATAGCTAAGATAAGTATTAAAATTTGAATTAAAAATATTACAACAGGTACAAATACAACATTATAACAAGTCATTATCAAATAAAAGTGGTTATTAAATAATGTCAATACTATAAAACTGTTGGAATGTCACACAAAGGGTCAGTTATAGAATCAGTTAAAAAATCACTTACTGAATAATAGCATTTCTGTGTCAAGAAAGATTTTAATTTATTTTTTTATGCTATCTGGTAATTTATTAAATATTATTGGGCCCATGCAAAAAACACTCTTCTTCAGTGGTGCTGTTTTATAACCACCGGTAACTTAGACGTTTTTGTATTGGCTTCTCACGGGACCGATCTTGGTGTCTGAGACCTTAGCAAACAGTGTTTTATTCCTTTTAAATAAATAAATAAATAAATAAATAAATAAATATTCCACAACTTTTCACACAATGCTATTTAGTCCCAAGTTAAGCTTGAGAGCTTGTGTTATGGGTACTAAATAGCTGATAAACATACTTATATATTTCTAAATACATACATATTATAGATAAATTACACCCAGACACAGAACAAATGATCGTGCTCATCACACAAACATTTGTCTTGGGTGGGAATCGAACCCACGACCTCCGGCATAGCAGTCAGGGTCACTAACTACTAGACCAACAGGCCAGTCAACAAAAATTGCCATTTCTAAAATATACAACGACGGAAAAGTAAGAATTTTCAAAGACTTAAACAGAGGTTCACAGCTATCCCTAGGTTTAAGACTAGGTTTGGAGACTCTGTTGTCTAGCACTTGGCTTATTTTTGGGTGGTTGTAACCACAACCTTTTTTGGCGGTTAGATTAGCGCCTATACCGAAAAGACCCTATTTCTATGCTTTCGTCAGTCCTTAGTCTATTACTAAGTTTGTCTGATCACGCGCTGTATATTAATGAGAACCGTAAAAGTTAAACAAGTTCACAGTTTGTATTTCTATTCTAGTCTTAACAACAAGTAACAAAAATTATAGGAACCTCTCATACAAGAAGCGTGAATCAAATAAAAAAATGTACGATGGTAGAAAACTCTTCGTGTACGAGTCCAGCTCGCACTTGACCAGTTTTAATGAACTTACTGCAGACTTGATTTTTCCTTATTGTTACTTGCAAAGTTCTTCTATGTTAGTATAATACATTTAGGTATACAAATTCCTAGAATTAATTAACTAGGTAGATGTCAATAAAAACCATAACATCATTTCGTCACCATGAAAGCGTTCATATCTTTCTTGCACTGTAAAATCCGGCCCCTCAGTAATCTTTAAGATTATGTTGGTGTTACCTCGAATCCGGGCATCAGACAAAGTAACATTTTACGCACAGCGTAAAACTCGAGCGCAATCGTAACAGCAAACATTTCCGTGGACGCGCAGCGAAGTCTAAGTAAAATCCTAAAGGCGCTAAACTATTTACACCTAAGGGGTATTCCTCAAAGCGCAACCATTTTTAAGCGCAACCATCTAAGCGCAACTAAATTAATCATCAAAGCGCATTAGTTGGGCTCACTAATTCAAATTAAATGTAGATATTAAACGTTCATTCCTCAAAGCGCAACCATGATGACTAAAGAGAGTGCTACACCCTAGCATTCTTTCAATAACGATATTGATATACACTTTTAAATTGATTGCCTAATTATTAATTAATTAAAACGGACTACCGGGCAAACAGAAATTAACTTGATATATACTAATTTTGGTCAATAATACATACAGGTTCATCAAATCTCTTTGCCTCGACATTAATAAAATGAGTGATAATAACTTCTGTTTCTAAAATTAATAATTCTAACGTAATAAATATGGATTTTAATTTTATTGGGTTTGTTGGTAATATTTTGAGGTTGGATAAGAAATTAAATAATAGATACCTGCTCTAAAGGATTTTTAATGCAGCTAAATATACCAAAATCAAAGAGACTACCAAATAACAAAAATAATGCAATAGTTTTACATCAGTCGTAGGTTTTCCTTGGGTGCACTTGACTAGTGCATACAGGGAACATCTGCGGTTGGTGTCTCATTTTATTAAAGTCGACGACGGGCCTCTGCGAGTTGGCTTCGGCTCCTCGATAAAACCGAATAAAAAGAATAATAATACTAATATTCCACTTTTTTTACACAATGTCATCTAGGCCCAAACTAAGCAGAGCTTGTGTTATGGGTACTAAACAGCTGATAAACATACTTATATATTTAAGGACAATGGAAGGACTTACCATGGTTTTATACAGGCTCCTGGTTTCTTTGTCACCTCAATAATAAATCTGCGTTACGGTGTCACGTCAGCGGCTGCACCGGCAGCCAACGTCAACCATTATGATTTTTCCCGCCAAAACATCATGGCGACATCGACCACACGCGAACTACGCCAAAATAAAAACTCGAAAATAGCCGCCTCGATTATGCCGCGGCGAATTAAAATAGTCATACGTTTCGTGACGTACGACGTTTTCCCCCCCAACTGTGTTTTCTTTGGGGTATCCGATATTTTTTTTTCTTTTAGTATTTAATACGTAGGTAACATTTTCAGACGGCCTGGTGAGCTTAAATATATAGAGAGGTGTTCCAACTTAGAATTTCACGTTTCTTTTATTTGATTAAACTTTTCTCAGCAAGGTTGCTGATTATTGGGGTCTATGTATTTGTATTCTTACCTTTACCTTACCTACCCTTCTAAGCGACCTCCAGGGCCATTGTCTTCATCATTTCACACGTACAAACCAAGTTTGGAAAGAACTGTGGCCCTTAAATTATCTGCGAGACTATGATATTCTAAGAAGATATTACCGTATAGGGTAAGTTTAGAAGATCGGCGGGGGGTAGGTATTATCCAAAATATATATTTTTAAATAGCCTTTGTCGTTATACAGTAAGCAGCTCATCATTTGCCTAGCCTTTTCCCTACTACTTACGTTGGGGTTGCTTCCAGTCTAACGAGATGCAGGTGAACACCACTGTTTTACTGAGGGCGCCTTCAAATTAGCCGCAAAGAGCCGCGCGGCTACAGCGCTGCAACCGCTAGGTTCGAGCATCATAGTGTTGTACATTTAGTTTCAACCTTATCGATAAATTGTTCAAGCTGATTTTCGTTCATGTCTGAATAAAAACAAGTACGCATCATCATTAGTCGATTAATGAAAAGATGCGCGGCGGTAGCGGGGCTTCAGCGCTGCAGTCGCGCGTTTTTTGTTTATATGGATTCACAAAGCCGCGCGACGGTAGCGCTACAGACGCGATGCCGCCGCGCGGCACCTGGCGGCAAATTTGAAGGCGCCCTTACACCGACTGCATCTGACCACAGCCCAGGGACTGGACAACACGAGAGATAGGTACCCTTTAGTTAAACTGGTTGTTAGACTTTCCGACTTTTGACTAATTTTAACAATCCTCAAAGACTTACCTACTCATGACAGCCGGGTCAGCGGCTAAACGTGCTTTCGGAGCCAGGGAGGTGTCTTAAAAAAAAAGTTAAAGATACCGGGCTGGTGTCCGCAACCCCACGTCAAAGCGCGTATTTTGCGTATGGGCTATAATCTACCACGTGGGCCCAGTGCGAATTGGTTGATGACACAAGTCTTCGAATTTTTGGTTCTAGGACATGCCGGTTTCCTCACGATGTTTTCCTTCACCGTTTTTGAGAGCGGTGGTGATGACATAAATTACACAAAGTAATGCGCCTGCCTGGGTTCGAACCCACGACTTACTGTTTGTAAGTCGGGGCCGCCACCACTGGGCCACCGCTGCTCTAGGGAGGTTTCTTGATATTGTATTGATCAATGGTCACCTTGGCAAGTATCGTGCCTCGCATGAGGTCTCGGGCTCGATCCCCGGGTCGGGCAGTGTTATTGAGTTTTTCCATCTGGGGTTTCTCAGTAGCAGCCCGGAGTCTAGATTTGTGCCCGATTGCTGGCAATAGGCTCGCCCCTGTTACATGGGACCTAAACATAACTGGTGAAATGTGGGTGTACTACCAGGTACACGTCTCGCCTAGCCCTTCGAGGATTACAGGCGTGACGTTATGTATGTATGTATGTATGTAGAAATAAAACTTCTGATTGACCCATGTACTGTTAGTATTTAGTCCCATTTGAGGAAAAGAACTCCCTACCATTGTTTTTTTCTATAAGTAGGTACCTCGTGTCTAGAATTTGCAAAACGATGCGCCCTAAATCTATATATACCCACTTCTACAGGACCTTATAGAAAAGCGCAAACATGCACAAACAAACTAAGTTTTGTATTGTAGGTAAATAAATAGGTTTCACCTGCACGTGAATGTGCACATGCATTGTGCATTGATAAAGGTTACTTTGATAACCTAATAATTTATACTAACGAAATCCATCAGATGAGACGTTATAATCTAGCCGGAATGAATGCCGTCCTTTGCTGAATAAAGGTTATCCTCAAGCGTCACCACATGGGTTAGTCCTGTGCTTCAAGGATTCCAGAGACCATCAGCAGGTCATCCTACTTAAATTGTAGACCAATGTATATTTATTTATTTATTTAATGGGACATCAACACGGAGGACCGAAGAGAAGCTCCGAAAATGTTTAGTAAGAATAAACGTTTGTTGCATAAGAGGGAGTAGGTACAGCCCCCCTAGCCAAGTTACAAACGATTCGTATCTATTCTCTTTCTACAATCGAGAACGCTTCAAATCCCTTTGTTTTGACCACGTGACTTATCACCTTTCGCTAAGTCAAGCCAAGTTACAAACGATTCGGATCTATTCTCTTTCTACAATCGAGAACGCCTCAAATCCCTTTGTTTTGACCACGTGACATACATAACTACCGGCAGGCCATAGTAATTTTTGGTTCCCGAACTGGCTACTCGTAAAACACCAGCTTAGCGAAAGGTGATAAGTCACGTGGTCAAAACAAAGGGATTTAAGGCGTTCTCGATTGTAGAAAGAGAATAGATCCGAATCGTTTGTAACTTGGCTCGGGGGGAAGAATCACTAAAATGACATTGTTAGCGCCATCTGTTGACAAGTCAAGGAAACGACTCGATTCGTAAAGGTTGGACGCGTACATTTTATTAACAAAAACTATTAAATAGTAAAGTGTCACGTATTCACGATTATAACTTTATTACTAAAGTTTACAAAATATTACGCTGATAAAAAAACAAATTCCATGAATATTTATCGCTTTAATAAAAATAATAATAATACCAACCTGTCACTGTCCCCCCGCAGGGCAAAGGCCTCTTCTCATACAGAGAAGGCTCGAGCATTGATCACCACGCTTGCTCAAGGCGGATTGGCGATTTCAAACTTATATTAACTATGTCCAGGTTTCCTCACGATGTTTTTTCTTCAACGATGTCAATGATGTCTAAGATAAACCGAGAAAGTACATCTGAATTGAAAAATCTCGCTTTACTATTTTTTTTTTATTTTTCAATATAATAGTATTATGTAGCAGAATTATTCGCCATGTATGTCTATGTAGTGAGCATTTTAACACCACACGCTGCGCTGCTGCAGTAACAAAGTTTGTAGCGCTACAGATCCGTAGCAGCGTAGCACAAACTGTAGCGCTGTAGCAAGGTCTGTAGCTCTGTCTAACCGTAGCCTCTAGGTAAGGGCTTGTAGCAGTTGTAGCACGACGACGCTCCGCGTTGCTGCAGTAGCAAAGTATGTAGCGCTACAGATCCGTAGGCGCGTAGCACAAACTGTAGCGCTGTAGCAAGGGCTGTAGCATTCCCTGTATTCTGTAGAACCGTAGCCGCGAAGTAAGGGCTATGGGCGTAGCGCTGTGGCTTAGTCTGTAGAGATGGAGAGATGCGTTCGAAGGGTTGTAAGTTTGTAACTCTAAAGTACCTTAGCTACATAGTAAAGATTGAAACGCTCTGTAGTTAAGTCTATATCGCTGGAAATGTGTAGCGAAGTATGTATTTTTTTAAACGTTGCCTCACTCTAGGAATTTCTCCTGTTTCTTGGCGTGGGTGTGTTCACACACATTTAAAATCACATACACAACTACCGGCAGGCCATAGTAATTTTTGGTTCCCGAACTGTCTACTTGTAAAACACCAGCTTATTGCTTAAGCACTTCGCCAAACGTCATTCTGTCTGAAACAACATAATAAATACTATTGTAAGCCATACGTATATTTGTTCCGTGCCATAGTTGCAATATCAAGACACCGGTTGTGGCATAGTTATATTGGGTTATGTATTAAAAGTAATTGACTTTCCATCTATGGCCGACAGTGGGATTATGCAATAAAATTGAGAAATTGATGGGATTGTTCTTCCCTTGTAAAACAGTGTCCAAGTGTCATCAAAATAAAACAAACATTGATCTTAATCAGCATATTTTTAATTCTACTATTTTAAGTGTATAACATGTCAACCGTCAGTCCGACAGGAACATTGCACAAACAGAGGTATTGTACGGTTTTACGAAATTCGTCCAATTAACAATCTCATTTTGTTTCAATCAAATTATTAACATTTTCAAAGTATTTTTATTAAATTTTCTACTTTTAATTTAAATGGTTTAAAATTAACAGATCGCCTTATTTATGTGATCGTGGAATTAAAGGTGTTGGATATTACAATATTTTTCCTACCCATATGTTACTTAATTAAACAAGTCTAGAATTACCAATGGAATAAGTAGGTACAGCACAGGCATCTGTTAATTAAATTATTTAAATAATTGGGACAAACAAACTATGACAACATTAATTATACCATCTCAATACATTAATTTAAGTCTCTTTTTAAAGTAGGTATCAAAGTAACTGGGTGTTTAAGTACTTAGTCATCGTTTGTTAAAATCTAATAAAAAGTTTAAGTTTATTTCTTCATACTTTCGATGTTCGAACACAATATTATCGTATACTTAAGTACGGATATAAAAATTGAGCTACAAAGTTATCACACGAATTACTTAATAAAATGCAATAAGTAGTCGTGAAAATGGACAGTGTATGTAAAATACATAGAAAAAAAAACTATACTTTATACCTAATTATAAAATGCTATAGTAAGAACACAATAACGAAGAGTGATACAAGAATGTGAAGCAGATTACTATATGTAGATTTTGACTTCACGTCGCTAATTGCTAAGAATAATAATATATTTATGAAATAAACTAGTAAAATCTGGCGAAAAGCTCTAAATGATTAATTATCTACTTCAATGAAATGACGTACGCTCATGAGAAAATACAATATTTTCGGGAATTAATAGAATCATAAGTCTTTAGGTAAAGAAATCAGTTGTGGTTAATGGAAAGTGCTCGTTCGCTTTGTAACTGTGGGTGTAATACTACAACTAGGTCATATGTAAGCAGCAGTTAGAGCTTCACCAGCTCACGTGGCACGATCACCGTAAAAAAGGGTATGTCGAAGAAAGAATCCACAAAGTGACAGATGGTAGAAACATTTTTGCCGATTATATAGGGTGACTGATAATTAGTGACCGATACTTAAACACGTGATTGTACTCATGACTACGAATAACTTTCCCAAAGAAACTTTCTTTTTACACTCAATAACTTTCAATTATATTCAATTACAACAGTACCCACTGCACAATGGGAGCGGTGGGGGTAGCTGGGGAGCGTGTGACGCTACTACTAGTAGATTTTGCCCTTCCCGAGGTCCGACTATCAGCTGATCACAGGCGCGCGCGCGGGAATTTCAATCAGCATTTTAGTTATTTTATTGTGTTATAAGTTATTGTGTATAAAAAAAGTTTATTTGGGAAAGTTTATTGAAATCATGAATACACTCACGTGTTTAAGTATCGGTCACTAATTACCAGTCACCCTATAGAAGAAATAATGCTCGATATTGCAGACCATTGTCGACTGAAGTATCTACATAGTTTTTTTTTCTTCATTCTTGACATTGTCGTCCTCAAAACAAAAGATATAATTTTACAAACTGTTCCTTTGACGATTCTTCTATAGACTGGTCTGGTGGTCATGCAAGGGTGCTTCATCATCGACCACATCATCGCTTACCATCAAGTGATCAAACGCTTGCTTAACAGTAATAAAAAAATCCAATAGAACTCATGTGACACTTTCCGAGGGCCTCCAGCCTCATAAGGGCCCACGAATTCTTTTTTTCCTAATTATTCATTTCATAATTCATTACTGTACTGTTTCAGGGGGCTGTGGGACCAATAGGGTACATTGGGCATGGCTTAACACGGCGCTCATTAGAAGTAACGTTAAAAGTAAAGCTTCAAAACCAAGGAATAATCTGGGAGTTCGTGAAGTCTTGTTAACTATGTATATAAAATGCTTTAAAAAAAAACGAATTAAGACGTGGAAACTTAAACTAAGATGAAACTGTCAACAATGCAATCATGATAGAATTATACTACACCTGAGAGCGAGAAACTACTACGATTTATTATATGAAATACGATCAATTGAATTATTGTAAATAGAGCTCTGTCTTTATTCAAATGCAAATAATAACTAATAGGTATAAAAGAAGAATTGCGCGCATTGACATCATTGTTCCATTGTCCTTATTTTTTCTTTTATTTCTTTCATCCGTCTTTTGCGACATCATTAAGTAGGTACGTAAACTTAAGTACATCGCGAAATAAAAACAATACGTCCCTACTACTACGTGTTCTTCTATAAGCAATAGTTGCAATCATTTTCCACTCATTTCGTTCGGTAAATCCGAAGGCATCCTTAGTATACGCGTTCGGGTTCGCCAAAAAACGTCCTTATTCAGCGACAATCGCAACTATCGCTAGGTAATATTTGAGCGGAGTAACACAGTCAACCAGTCAATTACCTATTCTTTTAACAATTTTCAAATCGTTGAGAACAATATTAAGTACAGTAAGTACAAACTTAACGTCAATCCAATTCTCAAATTCACTCCCGTTTCACCAAAGTTTACGTGTATAAAAAAAGTTTTTAATTTTTTATCGCTCAAGAAGAATCGTGTTAAATGGATATTCCCCGATCCGCAGAGCGGTGAAAGCGCAAAGTGGGTAGTGTCATAGAAGTCTTCTTTATTATTAGATGATATCTTTGAAATTACGCACAAAGCACTCGCGGTTAAGGGCAATAAGTATTAGAATCTCAAATTGCCCCTAAGTGCTTGTTAAGGTGCGGTGTGGCGGCGTGCGAGCCTCGCTTTGTAGACGGGTTCTATGTCGCCACCGTGTGCTAGTCACGCATACGTCTCCCTGAACCGTTTCTGGAGATGATGGGCAGCGTTAAGCAGGCGGTTGTGCAGCGTGAGGTGCGTGTGCGGGGTGAAGGTGGGGGGCGGGGGGGTCGCCACGGCGCGCAGCGGCAGCGGCGGCAGCACGGCGTCGTTGTCGGGGTGGCAGAAGAAGGCCACGCAGTGACGACCGCGGGCGCGTGCGTACTCACCCGGAGGTACTACCACGCGGTGTATCTGAGGAAATAGAGACATTATAAATTATTGATCAGATAATTATATAGGTGCAGGGTGGAAGGGAAACCGACGAAAATCCGGACACCATGAGTTCTGTACAAAACTCTGGACAGAAACAGCATTCTCATGCATATGCATTTACGTTTCACTACAGCATTGAAATTTTTCGTTGATATTTCTTAACTTTTAAGTTTTTTTTTCTGATGTTATTTCCGCTTGTTCAATCTTGAGTCAAATTAGGGTAATCGGGATAAGATAGTAAAGGCGACAAGGTTGAGTAGTGATGGCATAGTTTCGACACAGCTGAGACCTTATTAACTCCAAATACTTAAGAAATTCATGAAGGCTGAGATACTAACCAGTGCCGGAAGAACGTTAGCAGACCAAGCTGCGAGGAACTCCCCTGACTGAACGAGGATCGCTCCAGGAAGGTGACCAACCTTCTCCCATTTGTCACTGCCGTTCAATTTCACCTGGAGAGAAATAAAACAAAAAAATAACAACAAGTCTTCAGATTGTTTTACACGTTTTTGCTCTTTTTTAAACCGTGATTAATGATTTAAAAAAAGGATCTGCAAACGTCATTACATGTAATAATGACACACATACACCGAAAAATACTAAATTATAGCGCCGAAAAAACAAATTATAGTAATGTTGCATTACGGAGGAGTCAACGTCAATCCGTATAATTATAGGTGCGAACTGCGAATGTGTTTTCGAATATTCTCGATATAAATTATAAATAATGCAAATCTGGATAGGTATTAGGGGATTACCCAAAGCGTCGTAGAAAAACTATAATTCAAATTTACTTATAGGTACGTATAAGTAGGAGCGTTCGGTCCGTAAGTTTTCATAGCGAAATCAATGTCAATGCTCTCACCTCGAGTCCTCCCTCGGAATCCTGCGCCAATAGCGTGAAGGTGCCGTAGTCGGCGTGTGCGCCGCAGCGCGTGTAGTGCACCACGTCGTTCTGGCAGCAAGGACCGACGTCCTCAGGAGGAACGGGCGGGTAGTACAGCAGACGCATCGTAGACGCGTTGCGACCTTCAGCCATCAGCATGCCTGAGTGACTCGCCAGCATAGAGGTGGGAGGCACACCTGGAATGATCAGAGTGTTCAATGTTATACTGATAGTAGGCCTTGTAAATTAATTAATGAGCTATACTTACTCGATTTAGATTATATTCATTAGGAAGTAAAGATTACACGTTTAGTTTTTTATGGTTTATGAAGGTTACATTATAAAGATAAAAAAACTGTGTCGAAAATTGTGTAATTTTATCAATGAAAGTCTAGTTGAGAAATAAACCGTTTCATTTTTGGTCGACGTTAATACAATCATGATGGCAGGTAATTAACCTAGAAATGAGAGCATAAGCGAATATTTGCATACTCGCACTGCCTAATCAGTACTCATTGACCTTTACCGTTAATGTAAATTAATTAAATGTGCCAAGTTAAAATGGCAAAAAAACATTGGAACGAAGTTAAACAATGCCAACATTCAATTATAATTTAGACCAACGTCTGCGGTATTTATTGCCACATAACTTGGGAACGAAACAAAAGACGTAAACAAAAAATCTTGTATTACAATTCTCTATCCTACTCGAACGTTTTATGACGTTGACTGCCACGAGTCCTCGCACATCGAGCTACCCCAAAGTGACAAATTTTCCCAACTGAACCTGAACCTTATTCTGTTTGTTATAAAATTGAAAGACTATCAAATAAATTTAACACATATGTGCTGGCCTCTGTTTTAAACTTGACATAAAATAAAACTAAAAAAAATACCCATGGCATAAGCAAGGGCCTGCAGCACGACTCGCGAGAGATTGGTGAGGTCCTGCGCAAGCGGCACGGCATGCTTCGTGAACTCGGGCACCTCCTCCTGCGCAGGCATCGACGACGCGGACAGCGTGGTGATGTTGAACGAGTGCCGTAACTCCTGGGGAAGAGAGGAAGAAAATCGAAACTGTCGAAATAGAACCTCATAACATCAGCGTGGAAATAGACCTCGTGCAAGCATCACCAGCGCGACTGCTTCGCAGCAGATTTCTGGGAAAACCTTCTTTGTGTAAGTGGAATACCTACTGAATAACATTGGAGGAAGGAAAAGAAATCTAATAAAAAAGGTCAAAGGAAGGAGGATGTCATACTTTATCACCGTTAACAGGAAGGTAGTTTGTGTGGGTTTGGCCCAAGCAACTCCGTTATAGCCTGAGTTTTGCAATCGAGATTAATAGATACTTATCTAATCTGGCGTCTGCTTAGTTTCTAATTTTCTAATGGTCTAGAAGTATGCTCCATTTAAATGTCTTGGTAAGAGTTTCGAACATTTGTTACATCGTGTATTGTGCTAAGTAATGACAATGAGTCAGGAGAAAGTATGTCTAGGTTTTCGGGTTATGCTAATTCATTATTCAGCCGCTAGATGGCATTACTCGCCAGTCACTCGTTTGTTTTATACACTATTAAGTAATTTTAGATAGTCATAGGTATAGCATTTACATGACTGTAATTACCAGCAAAATTACAGAGGAAATACGTAATTACAGTGCTTCAAAGAATATTCGAGATGAATATGTACCTAACGCTTTGAAATGAGAGTAGGTATGTGCTTACCTACCTATTGTATTAACTAACAAATGTGTCATATCACACACCTACTGCGTAAAATAACTGTTTTGAACTTTATCTGACCCGATGTCTTAATGTAATATTTATGTAACGTCGCGCTTGTATTTTTGAAGATGTTAGCAAATATGTAGGTAGGTAGGTACTTATGTTAAACCCACTTGACACTAGGTACCTACATTTGTTTGGGGACTTCACTACTGTAAGTAGTGGTGGGGTTGAATCTTTAACCCGTAACCTTGCACAAATATTTACTTTATGCCACTATTGCTAAAAAGTATGCTGCGCGTCCCTAGGATTGAACCCAGGACCCCACCTGCTGTTGTTTAAGGGCTTATTACACTATTCAATTTGTAGTAAACCTAACTAGGAAATCAGTAGATGAAGGTAATCGCAGATTGGAACCAATTTAGGATACCGACCGCTTGGTTGATCCCTAACCGTTCCTAGTTAGGATCTTACAAATTGAATAGTGTAATAAGCCCTTTACGCAGTATACAGTACATTTTAGTTTTTTAACATGAAATGTTAATCAATACCTTTTTAGTGGTGTCAAACTGTTCCATCCCTGGCTTCACGTAACCATGGTTGCTCACTGGGTTGCGGAGGTACTGCGCCTGGCAACCTTCCGGCAGGGCACAGAAGTTGTCCAAGTCAGCATACACCGCCTTCAGCTGGAAAATCAACCACATAATTTGAAAAAACTAGTATTTTTATTGAAGTGTTTAGAAGATTTAAAATGATCTGATTGAGTGAACGAGGGACCAGCATATGAGGCTCCCTCAATCGGTTAGACTTCTTTGATAGTTTTTCAACTTTAATAATTATAAAAGAATAAGGTAAAAACAATCTAATGGATCATGATCCATTAGATTGTTTTTACAATTATGGATAGATTGATGTGGAGGAGGCGTCTGTGAGTACAGCAATTAGGACTTTGTTCTTTGCTTTACATTATCAGGTATCTTGTGTATTATGTTGGCTTACTAATGTGTAGGTAACTAAAAAAACTGCCTGTAAAGTATCTACACTTTTGCTTTCAAATATTATTATGACGAAGATAAAGATAATAACTAATCTACGAGTCTCTTTAAATACTAAGACCTTAATACCAAGCAAGGGTAATTACAGTATCTTGAAAAAGGAACTTGAACCAAAAATGTTGTCGCGTCAATGTTTACCGTAATAATATATAACCTTAGAAGGCGTTAATTATGACCATTTTTGCTCGCTTTGTTTAAAATGTAACTTTAATGCAAACGGCCTTTTCCCGTGCAGCCTTGATCAAATCTGTATGTCAACTTGTGTCAAGATAAAACGATAAGATACAACAGTTATGTTCCGAACTAACTTATAGGAACCAAGATTTGTTCGAGCACTCTGTTTGCCTTGACTACTTTAAGATTTTTTTAAACTGTTAATTTACTGTTAAGAACTTAACGAGTTTCTTCCTAAGTATTAGGTACATTTTATTCGCAGCGGCTACCAACCTAACCTGTACAATTTTTAACTTTTCAAGTTCGTACAGCCAACTTACACCCGGTTACTAAAAGAATAATGCACGTATAATAAACTAGCTAACAAACTGTCAAAACTCATGCCTAGTAATTCGATTTACAGTTGTTTTATAAATGAGCCCATCACAACATTTAAGAACAGTTTGACTTACTCTCAGAAATGGATAGTATTAACTACTTAATCATTTTCCAGACATTTTCATCACGACATAATGGGCTATTTGACAATTTAATTAAGTATTAGTCCCTCATCTAGATTACAAGAAAATATTCGACACATATTATTTGTTTTATTCACTTAGGCTAATCAAAAAATAACGGCGATACTTCGAGTCAAAATGTCGCATGACGTCACTAGCCAGTACAGTTTATACTAGTTAATGACGTTACAAGCCCCCTCTCCTCAACTTTAATGCACTTAATCTAAGCAGTTTTCAATCAATAAGAAAAAAAGAAAAAACGTGTCGCATATTTTCTTGTAATCTAGATCAGGGACTAAAAACTAAAATTTAGTCAAATTGCCCATTGTATTGACTGGGAACTTAATTACTGTCAACTCAACTCAAATAGTTCTGTAATTAAGTGGTCGCCTAGTGGTCGTCATTAGACTATTATCCACACACATACTCTTTTTTTTCGTGCACTTCTATAGAAAACTTCAGCCAACCCTAGCCTTTTGCTCACAAATCTCCGTAGACACAATTGTACGAGCTATGCTGTACATTGACCTTTTCATAGTTTGTACGTCATACTCATTTTATGCATATCGACATTGTTTAGGTGTGCATTTATTTGTATCATTATAATTCATTAGCTTATTTAGTATCTTTCAAGGGAATCAATGGTCTACTCATTTACGACATAACAAACCTTACAAATCTACATAACTATACATAACAAATTTACTGTTGGGAGTTACGCCCCAACACACAATATTCTTAGACATGCAGGGATTAAAGTTTCGCTTAGCGCATTAAAATTAAGTTATGAACTTTTTTTGAATATTACAATACGGGCTTTCAGTTCATAAGGTCCTCTTGCCCTCGCATTTTGAACGCAGAGTAATGCTCCGTGCTTTTAAACAGGTGTTTGAAGCCCATGAATCAAATTTGATGTATCGATAACACCTTCAAATGTAACAGCTTTTGAGTTATGTAGATTTAACTGTTTTGTTTTCTTCCTTCCTTCTATGTTTCCTACTAATATCATTTTAATCCGACTATGGATTACAAATGAAGCATTGTTTTAACAGTTTCACAATATGGCTGGCATTAGTAACGATAATTGCCAGTCCAGTTTCTTGAAAATACATTATTATCGCTAAATTAACGTGAAAAATTGACATGTGCGCGTTAGTTGCTATTGCGTAATTCATAAAATATTTCTTTTACAGCCATAAATTGCATCGTTTGACGAAAATTAAACCTAAATAAATAAAATAAACTAGAAGTTATTTAGAGGAACTCTTATGTGAAATGGTCGTGTCCGATATTTTAAAAGGTTTAAACTAGATTACTTACAGCCTACGATGGATGGTTTGCAAGCATCGATAGACTTTGACCGACAGAAATGAAGTCACCACCAAAACTCTTTCTTTTTTTTAAAGCTCACCTTCTCGTCAGCAATGCCGTGGTTGACGAGCACCGCCAGCCCTTTGGCGCTGAGCGCAGTGAACAGCTGCTGTCCAATGCGTCTCAGCACAGATTTCATAGGGCACACATCTGTACCTGAAATGACAGAAATAAGTATGTTAAAAATCTACTATAGGTAGTGAAATATATTATCATAGGCATAGGCAAATAAAGTTAGATACTATTCGGTTCTACCATTATCTGATAATATTAGATTTAATTTTATAAGCAAGAAATAAGACTGCGAAAGACAGTTAAAGAGAGAGTTTCATATTATAATAATAGAGGAACCTATATCTTTTTCATGAATGATAATATTTTTCTAATGATCTGAATATCTGGATCAATTGTCATTGGTATTGTTGCACGAAATGTTAAACTCTCAAATCGTTTACTACTCGTATCTACTTGAAGATATTTAACTTAATTAATTAATTAGTCATCAAATATAAAAAAAAAAATGACAAAAGTTATTTATGTAGATACGCGGAATAGTATTAAAATAAACGTTGACCTGAAAGATGTTGCATGTAAAATGGCGGTTCACCTCGTCTTGTGCAATATGAATAAAATATACGGTAGTCTGTACATACATTCTGAGTTAGCTGAAGGTCTGGCCGTGACACGGTTCTGCCGATGGCATATCCTACACTGGCACATTTTTTACTCACTTAAAAATGCGGGTGCTTTATTCATTATTAAGTAAACAACATCGGGCACAAATTCGCACAATTCTTTTGGTTAATGCAGAGGTGCTAGTGAGATATTACGGGCTTGAGGAAATATTTAAATTATTGAAGGTTATTCTTATACAAATATGTGGTTAAATGAAAAATGATAAGTGATGTGTATTCAATAACACTTTCACAGGTAACATTTTTGTTTTTTTCAGACGTTTTTAGTGTTTCCACGCCAGCTACTTTGTGAGAATATACCTAAATATTCTCACACGTCAATGTTACACCATACAACTATTTCTAACGGTCAAATCATATAATATTTCTTGATTTATGAATAAGAGACAACCAAAACAACTTAATAATAAATACAGAATTGACAAAAAAAAATTAAAATACAATTTAGGATGATCAACATAATATAATAAAAAATATGGATGATGTGAAACGGTACTCGTAGGTTGTGGACAAATACTTAGTTTGGTTGTTTTTTGACTGTTTCGCTTCGTACTAGTAGAAACTGTATCACGGGTGGATAGTCTTCCTCAAACTTGCTTGGAATGCAAATAAAGATATGAATATGAATATGAATATGAACTTAAAACAACAGCAGGCCTAGCCATATTACAAATTCTATTTCTATTTTAGAAAGAAAATGGCGTATATGGAATCAGCTGTTTGTCATCTGTCTAGTGTATTTCATTGTCAGCCATATTACAAATTCTACTCGTTAACACTTAACAGTTGACAAACAGCTGATTCCATAAAGGCCATTTATTTTCTATTGTCGCCTTAGCGATTACGATAATAGAAATTGAATTTGTAATATGGCTAGGCCTACAGATTAGGTAGGACTATCTACCATGTAGGAAATTGTCTAAGGTCTTTATGGTAGAAGTACACAGATTTGTGGCATGTCCGATCAATTAACACTGTGTGTGTGCATGTGATCTATTCATAATTTTTTAAGTTCAATTACAGATGAAAGTTAATTTTATAAATTATTATACCTACTTCGACTCTACGAGTATTGTCAGTTCAATAATAATCATAATAATTTATCGATACGAGATTGTAGTAGTGGTACACATAACCGTCAGTCAACCACAAAAATTGATAAAATATGATCGTTAGAGGCAACCGTCATTTTGTTACTGACGTCACAACGCCCACTGTCTTGTTAGCCAACGGCAACGTTTCACTCAAATCATAAATAAAGACCGTTCACAATAGTAAATGAACGCACATGTATGTTCAAAAACCATCATAGAAGTTTATGGAGAGTAAATGTCATTCAAACTAACCAATTCATTGCAGTTATCATTGTTTATGGTAGCAGTCACAAGCAAGTGAGTCATATTTTCCCCTGCGTTCGTTTTCACTCTGATTCATGAACAGATCGTTAACAATAAATATTTATGCATTTGCACTTATGTACTGACGACACGACATCCTATGAGTACTTAGGAGATTTAATTGTTTTCTGATAATAGAAAGATGATGCAATTTTTACCACGTATTTTAATGAAAGAAGGTAAGACGTTTTTGTTGACTTTAAATCATGACGTCAATAATTTGAGTCAATAAAATTAAATTTAGGATACAAGCATGGCTGTCGACGTGTGGGGCGTGATGACGTGTAGGTAGATATAAGCCGTGTTGTAACGTGAACGTTGACAGAACCTGAAATGATTGCTGCGTTGCTTGACGACGATACTTTGGTATATTCTGAGATATTTTAGTATCTTTTATTAATGTTCAACCCAAAATATTAGGGATTGGAGCTGGCTGCCACCCAAATATACTTTTTTTGTACTTTTATTATGAAATTATTATCTTTATAGGAACTTATAGCCTGTCTCAGCGGCCAGCCTTATGAAATACTTTGCCTATTGACAACGAAGCCGGATGGGTTGTCGCCTAAGTAAAAACTCATCACTATGAGAGACTATATAAGGACTAGATAGGAATCATTTAATTATTTATCAAATTTGTCTATGTGCAGTTTCCATGGCTTGTAACTAAATATTATCGTGTATTCACGCATTCGAAGCTTAAAAGCACACGTTTCCTTATCGCATCGTGTCGGTCGGGGGTCAAGGCAAATCGTCGTAGTACGTAGTCTTTAAATAAATAATTATAATTTACCTCTCGACGACAGGGCGCTTGAACAGCCGCAGAAGATTTCAGCTAACCGGTTATCATATTGTGTGCATACGACGCCTTTGAATTTTAATTGTGAACGTGCAGAATCTTTGCACAGTTCCCGCCATCACGTTTTGCTGTCTCACGTTCTGTTTTTATTCTAAAATATGTGGCTGCCACGACTTTGGATTCTGTTGTAAGATCTGTTATTTAGATTTCTTTACATATTCTAAATGCTGCGCTCGCATGTGTTAAGAATACTGAATTATCAAGATCTTATCAAGATCGTATAGTATCTAGACTGCAAAATTTTGCATCAATTTCTGTAACATTGTCTTTACAAGAATATCAATTGCTTTCGTACGTCTACACTGATTTGCGACGGCGTCGCTGTACGCATCCTTGTTGCCTTGCGTGTGAGAAACATCTGCATCAATCACTTTATAGTATTGATTTCAAGTATGGCATTGGCACGATTTATAGGAAGGTCTTGGAACTGTTCTTCTTCATCATCATCATAAACTACCTGTTTAAATTCTTTTGTGCCTGATCAATGATGACAATGTGCAGGATTTAATATAATGTCATTAGCAAGCAATTTGTCTATCTTTAAACAAATGACTGCGTATGTTATTTTCAGAGAAACGTCGACATAATTATGTTTAAATATCGGTAGGTACGACCGTATAAACAATATTTAAAAGTGGCCTACGTTGAAGCGTTTCCAAGTGCTATAACGGTATACCTTGCAGCCCATAGTGTTAGGTAGATATAACTATTAATAATAAAAGGAATCCGCTGATCGATTTATATGTTTATACGTATTAAACTTATAAACAAATGACACGTCCCATTTATCGCTCAAGTGGGAAAAAATAA
Source organism: Euplexia lucipara (assembly GCA_921972225.1). Lineage (NCBI taxonomy): Eukaryota > Metazoa > Arthropoda > Insecta > Lepidoptera > Noctuidae > Euplexia > Euplexia lucipara. The sequence goes on along the minus strand of OV179145.1, from coordinate 16,890,211 downwards.
ACCCACTAAAACAGACCCAAAACTAAAATAGACCCGTTCCGATTCGTTAAAATCAAGCCAGAACTGATGTTCTTTCAGCCTGTATTTTATAGGTAAGTCTCTCTTCGTCATGCAAACCTCATGAATGAGCAGTAGGTCCTCTGTAGGTGTAGGTTAATAAATCTAACAGTAAACCATGTCTTCTTACCACAAAATATTCCTGTATATTACAAGTCAACAAAAAACAATATATCAAATCAAACTTTGGACTTATGCACTAGCGAATGAAGCATAACAATTAATTGATAGTCAGGACAATACAAACGGTGTACTATTACATAACAAAGTTGAACGAAGTGCAAATACTGCACTATGCAATGTGTTACCTAAACTGTTATTAAATGATTATGACATTAGTAACAAAAGATTCGCTATTATGGTTGCTAATGTAATTAATGCTATGACGTGTACGGTGCTTAAACAAAGAATCGCGGAAGTTAAAGCGTGTCAGCCCAAATTAATAAAGCTAGCTACGTTTTAATGCAGATCGTGACGAAGTAAAGAAGGCCATCCGTTTTATCTGTTATGTTAGAAGCCTCTGGAAGAGTACTCGTCTCAAATACGATATCACTGATAACTACCATGTGCTTCGTACATTTTTGTATTTACATTAACTATCTCAATTTTGCGTGTATATCATAGGAATATTTTGGGGTCGACCTGACGTTGACATGCTCACGTGAATAAAATAAGCACCTTTGTGTCATATTATTTCTCCTGTTTTTCATACTGTCTTTGCCCGGTTTTGGGTCGGAAATTATAGCACGGGACCTAACTACCGGAATAAAATTATTCTAATGTCCTAACCCAGGTTTTTGTGGTCTACCAGTGTCTAAATTTCACTTAAGTCCAATTGCCGTTAAGGTGTGAAACGTTAACAAACTTACAAAGGTAGTTACTTTCACATTTAAAAGAATATTCAAGTAGGTATACGACATGTATGCCTTTCTTTTCAACACGAATAAAGAATATCGATTTTAAATCCACGATAAATTTATTATCAAAATGTTCTTAGTTACCTACATGTTCAATAGTTACATTAATCTAACAGCATGCGATGACTAATACGAACTAGTTGGTATCCGCAATGGGTGTCGTGTCGAAATCACTCGCCCGCCTTTGTATTGTGGGCTAGATCGGGTTAGTAGGTCTGTGTTACTTATTGAGTTCGCTACGTATCTATTGCTAGTTATCTCGTTAAAATTTTCAATTTCTAAACGAAGGTAAAAAAAAACCGCGATTTTTGCATGTTAATGTTTTTACATTGTAAGGCATATAAAGCAAACGTTGTGTGCGTTTCAGTTCACACTAAAATAAGTTTAGTAGTCACATATCATGTGAGGATCATGCAGATTAGTGTCAGAGATGGTCTTTAGGAAAAGAACCACAAGGATTACTTATCACATTACTTTTATGTTTAGCACTTGACTTGCAGCAATTTGGGTGCTGACAAAAGTGACAAGTACACAATGATAATTACTTAGCAGTATATTCCAAATCCCAGTTTAATTACATGCTAAACGCGATCTTGTGTGCCACATATTTATCACACACCATTGACACGATACAACAGGCTAAAGGAAAAATCCGAAAAATAAATTAACGATACAAATAATGTAAACTAGAATAGAAGCCTCTCAAGATTAACATTGGGTTTCCATAATGAAGAAGCTACCGAACAAGGTCTATGGGTCTGTGGCGCTGACGTCAAGTCGCCTGGAACTTATAATTTACGTCGAAGGGCAGCCACTTTAAATCCATAGGAAAGATTATAGAGTAGAGTAGAATAGAATAGAATATTCTCTAATGTACACCATAAAAACTTGGTTTAAAGAATTTTTATTCTCATAAGAACAATGATTACAGTTCACTTAAAATGAGATACAAATTAGTATATTATTAGTATTATATTGTTCACATCTGGTGTGTTGGTGACGTCATAGGTTATAATCATGTTTTTTAATTTAGATTTAAACATATTAATATTTTCACATTTCTTTAATTCTTCGGGTAAATCGTTAACTTACAAATTATAACTTTAAGGATTACTATTATAATGTTATTATTATTATTTTACTGAAAGGAAACGTTAGATCCGGTACTGCCTAGATTGACTCATCAGTGGGTATCCATTAGTATTTCCCATTCCTGACAAATTAAAAATAAAGTAGAACGAACCATACTCGAGCGAACCTAACCTTAGCGATGTCGAACCGCCATATTTATGTTTTAGATATAAAAGTTATCTGATTATTGGCAAAACAGCTAAAATCGTTTGATTAGTCATAATAATGGCAAAACTTTCCACATTATTTTTTTAGACGAGGCGTTCTGATGATACGTTTAAAAAATAGGACGTATTATTTTGTTTGCAGTGCGGAGCCGCAATTGATGATAAAATAAAATAATTTAAGATTTTATAATATTATTTCTTTCTCAGACTAAATATTTACTAGAGATGAACAATAATCCTAGTGATCTAGAATAATATAGCTTTTTGGTTCACGCTTTTTGATCGTGTTTTATTTGCCACCAGTTATTCCAGTCACTATTTAGTTCTTGCCCGACGCGTACAAATATATACCATTTCTCTTAATTCATTATTAAACCTGCCTGCAACTTGCACGAGTAATTAACGCGTCTCACAGGACAAGACCATTGAATGATCTCATTATGACACACATTAATAACAAACCTATCTTTATGGTTATGATTAAACAAACGATAAGTAAATAGGCTATAATATAGGCGTAGCCACACTTTTGAGATAAGGTACCCAAATCATAAATTACAATATTTTGATAAAAAAAATCATTCAGTTTTATTGTAGGTGCAGTTTTAAATGCACTCATATTGAACTTTTACCGTGGAATGCTACAAGGAGTAACATTAGGTCTCATTGTAATACAAGAAAAACTGTGAAAAAGTTCTATAGAGAAGTTATGCTTAGACATTTATAAAAGCTAATTATTTATTTATTTATTCAATACGTGTCGGTTATTTTAACAAAGGCATCGTTATTTATTTTATGTGTACTTATCTATTGCTTATGGATATTTACCTATCTATATTGATTACTAAAATAGTGTGTGGGTTGTCCACATTCCACAACTGGGTGCGTGTATGGGATGCCGATGATTATATAAGTATGTATAACACATAGCTGTCCGAGAGGCAGCATGCTGGTGTTCTAATCCTAGTAATTGACCGATAAGGATCGGTGTGCCAGTTATCTAGTTACTGTATCTACTTTAATGGTGGGAATCGTTTTATTGGGGCCAGTAACGACTCACTTTGTGAACACTATTATATGTGACACACTAAACAAATTAAATGGCGGAGGCTAGTTTGGCCGCTATTTTGCACTATAACTTTCTAAGTAAGTAGTCGTTTCTAATTCGTCAAAATTGTATTAGAGGAGTAACCTAAATAGGTATGAGGAAAAAGACGTTCTAACTTTTCGATATTTTAGTGAAACGAAAGTATATTGTTTACTTACCACGAATTTGAAATGTAAATGAAAATGAAGTGTTTGTGTTACAAATATTTATGTTCTCTTGAAATCCAATAACATGAGAAGGTGGAACCCGCAATAATATTTATAAGTGCTCAGATAAATGTAGATGTTTATACATCGGGGCATCAACTCTTAGAATTTTTTATTTGAATATTATACCTCGTAATGAGCGAGACGTGTGTTAACCTTCAAGTGCTGATGGCATCGGTTATACCTGACTAATTTCTTGGAAATGTTAAAGTACTCACAGTACCTAGGCGATAAGATCGCTGAAAGAACCCGAGATTACAGTTTTTTTGTGGTACTACATACAAAGATACTTACAAAGCATACATCCATTCAATGAACAGGATATGAACGCTTTTCAATTACGCAAGTTTACCTAATTCTGTGACTCATCTACATAATTGTGACTAAATTAATTTATTCCGTTTCGTGACTGCCTTCCCGAATCGTACATCACTTTTATGTAACTCTTTATTAGATCCGCTGGATTCATCAAGATTGATGGCAATTACCGAAATGTTACTCGAATTTTAAGAAAGGCAAGTAAATTTACAATACTAGGGTGTCCCCTTACCTATATGGACGGAAACCGTTCAAACCACGGATTATTTATTGTGCCGGGCGGCGCGACGGTATGGGAATAGGGACTACGTCATACAAACGGGAATTTTAATAACGGACATCGTTGATTCCCACGACCGAGGGAACGCTGCCGCGCTGGTGCTATGCGTGACGTGGCGCCCCTCGAGCACAAATTCCCAACGAGGTATTTTCAAAATTCATTGAATTTCGTGTTTAGGACGCATACATTTAACATTTGTAGTCGAATATATTTTTAAAGAGCAATGGCTTCACGACTTTGTACCTACACGTGTGCCGATCAACGTGAATGTTAATTCTTATCAGTCCACAACCCAATGCGAAAAAGAAACACGTTTTCGTAATGGCAACAATGACGCGGTTTAGATCTAAAATTTTGTATTTCTAGATTATTAAGGATGATTGATGAGGTTAATGATATGATTTTGATTTGTTTAAAAATATTGAATCCGGCAAACAAGGCAAGCTTTTTTAACCGACTTCAGGAGGAGGTTCTCAATTCGGTCTGTATTTTTTTTTTTTTTTTATACATGTTTACATAAATAAGCTCGTCTTGTGTTGTTAAGAACAGACTGTCAGTTTCTTGAATGGTAGGTAGGTAGAGCGGAGCTGTTGTCGCACACATTTTCTCTCTAAGCATTTCAAAATTGCTACTTTTGCTTTAGACCAGCGCAGCGTTCTGTCAGTCAGTAGGTACGCAACAAAGCAATCTACAATTAAATACAACAAAGGCATGACAAATATAATTTCATTTTAATCACTTTCAATCTTGTTTAGGTACCTACTTTATTACGATTTTAATCAAACCTACCTACTTCCTTTAGTTTAGCTTTTGATTTTTTTTTTAGTGACATAAACAAGTCCTTTTGTCAAAATATTGTTTTTGTTTTTCTTTTAAAAACCTATATTCGTCAGTCCACCGCAAGTCACTAGCTTTAGCTAGCCTAGCGTAACACAATGTTTCAATAGATTACGCTACCAGCTTATATTGGTGATTACCGCTAACGTGTCAGCTGTATTTACTCCGTAGAAAATCTATCTTTCGTTACACTTGGCATTGTTTAGAATTTATTTTAGATACATCTTTGTTCAGGTGTTTATAGGAAGTAAGTCTGCGAACAAAAGGAATCTATCTTCCATTGTTTTAAATAAGACCTCTTGCCGCCTGCGCGCGTCAGTGGTAGGTAAGGTTGCTAACAATAAAAAAAAAGATTTCAGAGAGGGTAACTAAAGAGTAGGTCCACCAACTTATAAAAAGAGATTAAGGAATTATAAAGATTTTTTTATAATTTGAAGGTATTTTTGTGCTTACGACATGATTCCTTAACGTTGCAGTTGGGTAAAATATAGTGATTTAGAGCAGGTACTCTATTAGTAGGCATTAGTTACAGATAATAATCCTACATGAAATAAAATAGGGTTCGTTGTCAGCGAACACGACAAGATGGTTGGTAATAAATAAAAAAAGCATTAAAATAATATTGGAAACGTGCTTATTTAAGCATTGAGTAAGATTACTTAAATAGAAATATGCATCGACATTATTGCTAGGTATAAAAACTTTATATTGGTTAGTTCCACGTTCCACGGACTAGTAAATAATAGGTTTTTCATTTAGCTGGCAATTCAGCAAGCTACCTAGTAGAGTACCGGTTGAATATTAATTGAATGGCTATTTACATTTTATAATATTATCGAACTATATAGGTATACACGTGTAGGTAGGTACCTGTAGGTGATACATTCATTTTTATTGGTCACGTTTTTCATCTAATCGAGAAACTGAAATTGCCTTTAACACTAACTATGGAATCACAACGCAATTCGAATGATAGGTAAGATTTGCTCCGCAATTCCACGACCAAGCGCGTATTTTGCGTATGGGTGATTACTTACTTAGGTACCTAATACTAATGAGTCGTAAAAAATAACCCTAATAAAACTTAGCCCATTATTAAACTTAGCTCAAAACCGTCTGTTTAAAACACCTTTTCTCACATTAAGGACCGCAATATATGAATGAATATGAATTAAAAGCACCGTCAAAGGCTTTTTTTGTTGCTAACCGCAAATGAGTCTGGCGTGAGACTGAGGGTGACTGTTCAAAGCAACAGTTTTGTGTCCTTTTGTCCTTGAAAGGACATTGGCAGAGGTCAGTTCCGCAGCGGTACAAAGGACCTTGGCCATTGAAAAACGTTATCAAATAGCATTTATCACTACATGAAATCATGGGCCCCTTTAAAGTTAAACATTATCACAATACAGTTACTTAAGTGGGTTTTATAAGTAAATCCCCTGAGATAATTTAATCTTTGATTTTCCTTAAAACTTTTCCTTAGCCCGGCCTCAAAGATTGTCCGAAGCGCTTCGGCAACTGCACTGTACACAGGGAAAACCAATTGAAAGAACAAATACGTTTTGGTGGTTCGCAGAAAATAAATAATACAATCCTAATCCTACTAATATTATAAACGCGAGAGTTTGTGAGGATGGATGGATGGATTAATGGATGTTTATTAGGTACTCTTTCACGTAAAAACTACTGAATGGATGTTAATAAAATTTGGTATAGAGTTAGCTGACACCTGAACACATAGGCTTTTTATTCCTGTATTCCCACGGGAACGGGGCCTACGCGGGTGAAACCGCGGGACGTCTGCTAGTAATAATAATACATAAAGTCTAATCGGTAAAAACCTAATAGGTGTGTTTTTACGAAAATTTATTTAACCAATTAAAAGTAATCGTTCGTAGTATTATTAATTCATTAATAACTTATACACGTGGATTTATTATAAAGGTTAAAGATAAGGCCATTTAAAAGTGTCAAACTTCTTTGATAGTTTTTCAACTTAATTACAAAAACATAAGATTCATTTACAATTAGGAAAACTTGTCAGTTTGGGGTAGGTTGATGTGCTGACGTCTGTACACTTACGACATAAATTAAAGATACTAATTTTGATAGTAATTTTGATAACTTTATTGTATTGATTCATACTTTTTATTCATATTAGGTACAAATAAACGACATGCCTTTTTTATTTGAGTTACGATAAGATACTGGGTACGTTTCCAGTAAATAAATACCTAATGTTGTTTAACCTGTCATTTGTGAATTATGATGACTGTACCAAAAAATAAATATTAAACATTATTTTCTAGCTGCTGCTTCGCCCGTGTGAAAAGTTTCATCCCAAGGGATCACCACAATCCAGGAAATGGTCCCTCTAAGAGCTAATTTTCATCAAAATCTGTTCAACGTTTTATGCCTTGTTGAGTAACAAACAAGTAAGCAAGCGGCAATAGCCCCATGGGCGTCGCGTTGGCCTGGCGATCGAGTGGTCATTTTTTCCCCACTCATTGCACTATTGACGTGAACCTGTTCCAGACACTTGCATAATAGCATAATGCATCCCATATTCCCATAACCTTTTTTTTTTAATAAAAATATCCAAACTGCTTCACAAACTTTCGCATTTATAATATTAGTAGGATAAGTAACTATACCAAAACAAAAATGGGTTCTTGTACAGACGCCAGTATCTACACCAAGCTACCCAAACTTTCAAATATTTCTAATTGAAAATGAACCTTATCTTCGTTTTATAGTTGAAGAACTATCATACACAGTGGGGTAGCTTGATGTGCTTACCTCTGTAGGTACTTAGGTATCATTATAAACTAAGTACTTTTACCATCGGACGGAGCCTTAAATCGTGAAAAAATATCTGCGTTGGTATATTTAAGTACCTACTAGCAGACGTCACGCAGCATAGTTCCCGTTCCCAAGGGGGTACAGGGATAAAAAGTAGCCTATGTCACCCGGGTATAGTGGAGCTTCCCAACGCGGCAACGGTGCAACAATTTTTGAAATCTGTCCAGTAGTTGAGCCTATTCAATGCAAACAAACAAACAATCAAACATTTCCTCTTTATAATATTAGTATAGAAGTATAGATATCACACGTATTTGAACCAACTGTATAGAACAGCTCTTTTACTTTTCGCGATTTCAGGGTTCGTCCCATGGTAAAAGTTCCAATAAATATACGTACAACGATTCGACCCCATTTCAGCTTTTGTATAAATATTATTCTAAAGATAATTGTTTTGTAAAAAGTGTTAAGTGTAAGTATCGGTATCAAATATCAAACAAAATCACGCGGTCAGGTCACAATAGAAACAATGAAATGTTTAATTATATTTGTGACTTCAACGTTTTCTTTGGCGTCCGGCAAGCAAACCATAAATCACACAAATGTATTTTTAGCTTATCTGAACAGAGTCACGGTCAGGTCAATCTCAGGATTCGATACCCGAGCCGGGCAAAGTGCCCCCTATAAGATGCGACTTAAACATAATGGCGAAACGTACGTGCCTCTCTCTCTGATAGCCTTTTGTGTAGTCCCGAAAGGCGGTCTCAGTCTAACTTGAATATGAATTTTGATTCTACAACCGCGATAATATGTTATGTTACATAAAGTTTCTATTGCATGATATTTCAGTAGGTGAGTCAGTACATATTTCATTCTATTGTTCAATCTACCTAAATTGACTAATGTACTATGAGAATACTAAGTACCTACCTATATATTTAAAAGCCAATGGGTGCTTAATTATATTTTCATTCATGAAAAGAGTTGCGCCAAGACATACTCGATGGATGTTTACGTTCGGAAGTGTATCGTAGACTCGTAGTAGTATTATTTACCTACGTGAATCACTGTAAACTAAAAATATCGAAACTAGACACAGTTGCCACAGAACATAAAACTGTGATGTGCCTATAATACTATTATATCCATTCTTTTCTTGATATTCTTCAATGATATTAAGTAAAAAGGTGTAGATAGGTTACCTCAACAACATTCGATCTTCAAAAATGGCACACTAACGCATGTACGCGTCCGTTGACGGCACAACGCGACACTGAGGTCAAGTGTGGCTAATTAGCCAAATTTTAACGTGTCGCTTGCTGAGCGGTTATAACCTTTCTACACCTTTTTACTTATAATATCATTGATTATATTATTATTATTATTGCATTATGGAATGCACTAACAATTTAAGATTAGAATCAGCATTTTCCCTTCAAACTTTAATTCGGGGATGTTAAAGTTTGAAGGGACAAATGCTAAATCTAATTGTGGTTTTGAAAATGTATTATAGCCTATGTTACTTCCTGATAATTTGGCTTTCTATTGCTTAAAATTGGTCCAGCAGTTTTGGAGCTGATTCGGTACAATCAACCAAATAAAAATATCTGTCCTCTTTAAAATACTTATTATATATTAGTTTATAGATACCTAGTGTAGACCGTAGTAGGGTAAACCTTCCTGTTTACGTTCTTTAAGGAAATATTTGCTTGTATGTCGAGTGCTTACCTGTAACAAAGAAAGGTAAATATTTAAGTAAATTAAATACTTAGGTACAATGGAATTTGTTTAGGAGGTGTATGATACATGTGTCGTTTACAAAAGCAGTTCATCGCTATCGTATGTACAGACGCCAGCACATCAAGTTACCCTAATGTGTCAAATTTCTTTGATCGTCTTTCAACTTTATGTCAAACAGAATAAGGTTCATATTCAATTGGGAAAATTTGACACATTGGGGTAACTTGATGTGCTGGCGTCTGTACTAGCAGACGTCACGCGGTTTCAACCGCGTAGTTCCAAAGTAGGATACAAAGTAGCCTATATTACTAAGGGTGAATGTAGCTTTCCAATGGTGATTTTTATTTTTAAATCGGCACAGTTGTTTTTGAGTTTATTCATTACAAACATACATACACACAAACATACACACACATTTTTTTTGCTCTTTTTAATATTAGTGTAGATAGTGTAGATAAAACGGTTTATTTACTTATATCCTCTGATTATACAGGTGGTACCTACGTTGAGGCATAATTAACTAAAGAAAATTAACAACTTTCACTATAGGATCAATCCTGAATTCACAGAATATTACGGTTGTTAACCTAACCTAACTATTGGAGTTCGGCTTTTTTTTATTTATCTTTCAATCGTGTCAATTAGAGACACAATAGAAAGAAAAATGACAGCACGGATACCTGTGTCCTCTTGGGGTTTAATGAATGGTAAAGGAATGGTTTAATGAAAAAGGTTTTGGGTTACTCTTCACTTCAATCTTCTCCTAAGTACAGAGATGAGATCGACGATAGAACGAGCTTAGCAAAAAAAAACAAAAAAAACCTTTTGAAAAAAAACTTTCACACAACTCCTCCCTTCCCATGCTGAGCAGAACTTGTGTTATTAGTACTAAAAGCTGATAATCACAGTTATATATTTCTGAATACATACTTACATAATATTATAGACAAATTACACCCAGACACAGAACAAAAATGATCGTGCTCATCACACAAACATTTGTCCTGGGTGGGAATCGAACCCACGATCTCCAGCATATTAGTCAGGGCTACTAACTACTAGACCAATAGGCCCGTCCAACCAAGAAGCCCATTAACTCAAGACTTAAACAGATTGGGGTCATTGAAGCTTGTTATTAGCGATTGTATCTTAATTATGCATGTTATTTAAATTGTTATTAGTCTGTAAGCTTTCTTTAAAATTAAATAAATAAATAATATTATTAGCTTTCGAACACCGATGCAGGCAGGGAATTGCCGCATTTAAATTCTCATAAATGTTTCACTCCCTCAAAGCATGTCCATCGCTTTATCTTATATACTTTTTATCGTGGGGAAGTTCTTATTCACTATCCTTCATCTGGGGCTGGGGAAGGTGGAGGGTGTCTCTTACCGGCTAAACCACTACGATCACCGTGGTGGTGTTGGCCTCCTCCGACCGACCTATAGTCTGTAGTCAGTATTCCAGCCCATAGTTCGGTCGAAGGTGGCCTACTATAGAATGCCACATGCCACATAATAGTCATTGTTTCGTGGACGCGTCATATCCCCGTTAGGAATGTAGAGGATAACATTGCCAATTCACAATCTAATCAACCACCGTATCGCTAACTCAATATATTATTTTAGTTTTTGTTATTACATTAAAAGATAGTTTATCTGTAGTGTTTGTTACTATTATCGGTCGCAAATCCCTGTTATCTACGTTTCAATGGAGATAAAAACATCCATTATTTTTTGCAGATTTTGAAATCATAGAAAATTGACTAAAGGTTGTTCATTACTTACTGGTATGAACCGACTATAGTAGTCGGTTAATACCATCTATTATGTAGGAAGATGTACAGACGCCAGCACATCAAGTTAGGGAGCGTTCAAGTATTACGTAACGCAATTTTTGAAGATTTTTGACCCCCCCTCCCCCCACTGTAACGCTCCGTAACGTTTTTCTGTACCCCCCCACCCCCCTCTCTAAAGGTTACGTAACACTCAAGTCATCATTTTTACCCTGAAGTCGCAAAAAGTTGTTATAGTTTTTATCCTTCGTATAGTTTTAATTGCCTTATAATAAAACAAGAGATTTTTAATTCGCAACACCTGCGTATTTTGTTTAATTTGAGAGTTTTATTTCCCTATTTTTTTATATAAAAAAAGAAATAATGTTACGTAACGTGTTGTAAGAAGGACCCCCTCCCGCCCGTGTAACGCATCGTAACGTTTTACGAGACCCCCCCGCCCCCCCAAATTGCGTTACGTAATACTTGAACGCTCCCTTACCCCTATGTGTCAAATTTCTTTGATCGTTTTTCAACTTTATGTTTAACAGAGTAAGGTTCATATTCTATTGGTAAAATTTGACACATTGGCGTTACTTGATGTGCTGGCATCTGAACCAGGTAAAGTGGAGTTACCTTGACAGAATTACAGTATATATTCTGCCACATATATTATAAATATGTCCTAAAATATGCTGTCAAAGTGAACTCTGCGCTAACACCGAATACGCCGTAGAAGTGGTAAAGTTTCTGGAGAAAAGGGTCTGAAATACAGTCGAACCAGCGGCAGCGACACGAATAGAAAAACCGGCCAAGTGCGAGTCAGACTCACGCACGAAAGGTTCCGTACCGTCCGTAGCAAAAACCGGCGAAATCACGTTTGTACTCGTAGTATGGAAGCCGCAGTCAAATTTTTATTCTAATCTGTTTTTATGTTATTTGTTGTTAAAGCGGCAACAGAAATACATCATCTGTGACAGTTTTAACTGTCGAGCTGTCACATTTCATGGGATACAGCCTGGTTTCAGACAGTCAGAAGGACAATGGAGTCTTAGTAATAGTTATAAGATTTTACACTTTGGATACGGAATCTTAATAAGACCATCCATCAGACTTACGATTGATATCGTAGTCTGATTGATGGAACAGGGTTTTGTTTCAGTACTCACTTATCTCTAGCACATTCAAATTCATAGGTATCTCTGAAGATGAAGATCAATCAGTTGTAGATACAGATTATTTCAGGTTGATTCATTAGGCGATCACGCGCGCTAGTTGTCAATAACATTATGAATCATTGAAATATTGTAAACTTACTGCACAATACTGTGTATTGTAAATAATTTGGATTGAGTTTATTGTTAGAAAAGTTAGAAACTGCGACATTGTCATACAATGGCTTTGTAAATAGAAAACAAGTTTTTTTGAGAAACCATAGGTAGGTAGTTTATGTAAAAACCCGATCCCCAAATGCGATTCCGACTCACACGTTCATTAGGTTTCGGTTCAGTAGCATTGTAGACTTATCTTGTATGATCCCCGTCCCCTACCAAAATCAAAATCAAAATCAAAAGTCATTTATTCAAATTAGGCTGAAGATCAGCACTTTTTGAACGTCAAAAATTACATAAGACAGTCCCCCAAAACGCCCGCCCTTCGCCACTTCCTAGTGTTTTAGCTGGGAAGAAGAAGTGGCGGAACAAACTCCCCAGCAACACGTCTGTCTGATTTGTTAGAAGAACAGTTTAAACATCATTGGTAATTAATAAACTTAATCATTTAAATTAAATAATTTGCTACATGCTAGCTAGCACACACCAATATACAAGACAGTAGTAATGAGAAAAGTAAGTACCGACGTTGACAACAGAAACTCATGCAACAAAATTAAATATAACTAACTGAATAAATATAAGCCTTCAAGTACTTCCTTTGACTGGCCTGTTGGTCTAGTAGTTAGTGACCCTGACTGCTATGTCGGAGGTCGTGGGTTCGATTCCTACCCAGGACAAATGTTTGTGTGATGAGCACGATCATTTGTTCTGTGTCTGGGTATAATTTATCTATAATATGTATGTATTTAGAAATATATAAGTATGGTTATCAGCTATTTAGTACCCATAACACAAGCTCTCAAGCTTAACTTGGGACTAAATGGCGTTGTGTGGAAAGTTGTGGAATATTTTTTTTTAAGGAATATTTAAAAAAAAAAAAAAAAAAAGTAAAAAGGTCGTGTCCGCTTACATGTACAAAACTGGAATACATGACTAGGTCTACGACATTACATCAAAAATAAATAAAAAACGATAGAATAAAAAAAAATGATACATTAGGACCATCGAAGCTAAATAAAATATCTGTTACTAATTAAACAATAACAAAACCCATTTTAACTGTCTCTCCTACAAAATAAAACTTCTAAATTCACGAAATATAACGAATACTATCTGTTTCTGATATTAGGTAGTAATGCATTTGTTTCCTATTTTTTGCTTTCACGTCAAATTTAATTTTAGTTACTTTTAAACGCATTAAATAAATATTTTAAAAATAATCATACTCGGAAAATCCGCCTCTCCGTTGATCCGTCACTATTTTACAGGATCCACCCAATATTCTTTGGGATCTGCCTGATCTTTCTAAAACGATACATAAATAACAGCCCGCTGTAATACATATCGATGATCGGACGGACAGATAGACTGCAAAAGCTTAGTAATAGGATCTCGACCCCCCTTTAGTACGGAACCCTAAAAAGTGTGTGCGCACAAAAGACTATAAAGTACCGACCTAATTGAATATTAGGTACAATTTAGGCAATTAAAATCGATTTCATTTAACGTTAAATGATACTGAACTGATTTCAATTATCATGCATGACTAACTGCATGGTCCTTACAGGCAGACAACACAACTATAATACTTAGAATAGTAAATACGTAAGTAGGTACTTACTATTCGAGAAATTACATAATGTATGTGGGCTTTAGGTGTGAATACTGTGAAAACGTACCTATATGTGTCCATGTTGATTCTTACTCTGTCCGTTATATCAAACATTGCTATAGCAGAGGTCGTATATCGATATTTTTCACTCGACATATCGAAATTTTTTGCAATATTGATAGATAGTTATTTCGATGTAAAGATTTATAACAAGAATCAGAAACGAAACAAAAGCGTCATGTTTATGACACTTAAACTGCTCGCCGCTTCGACTCGGCCCTTAAGTAATAAAAAATATCGATTCATAAAAAATATCGATGTTTTGAAATATGTTTATCCAATACAGCAGTGCTCTTCTGTAAAAATCACCCCGTGTAAATGAAGGTGAAGTAAAGGCGAATTGAGTTGTCATTCCATTCAAATACAAGGCATTGACAGTTCACTTCACTCCAGATTTTACAGGGTGATTTTTACTGAATCGATCGGCAGTTCATTTTGAAAACATCGATGCAATATTATCGATACTTTTGACAGCTCCAACATACCTACTTTCCTCTCTCAAACTCAGTGACACGTTGGTGTCTGGCATTCACACTGTTTGTCACGTTTTAACATCAGGTTCTTAGGTACTTTGCAAATACTATGCTAATAATAGTGACTGTTGGCAATAAGCACGCCAGACCTACCAGTTTAACTAGTTTCTCTTAAAACGATTCAACTACCTACGTAATTAAATAAACATTTAATACATCCGTGCATTTATTTTAACAAAAGTGTTACCTTGGTAGTATATACTCATTCAGTTAAAGTATGTGTCTTTATTAAATAATTATATTCTCTCATCTTTTATATTTTCACAAATATGTAAGCTTCTGAAAAATCTGAAAGATACCAATTTATTTGCTTTTCCCAATTTCTGTGGATATAGTCAGCATCACACAATTTAAATATTAGTCTTTTGTAATAAATTGCTTTAAAATGCTTTTGTAATCTTTGGTATGTTCAATACGCTACTGATAATGAGCCGTGTAATTAAAACTTTAAAATTCAACGTAGAAACTAGAAGAACGACATTCCTTTCTTATTTAAAAAGAAATCACAAGTCACGTTACTTCAAGTATTAAACATTATTTGTACATACTAGTGGTCACCTAGTAGGTACCGTTTTAGTTTACCTGTACTTTTTTTTTGCCCTTCACCAAATCTTACACTTCTCCGTTCGCGCAATATTCTTTAATCTTTCAACTGAGGTAATTAGAGACACAATAGAAAGACAATGACAGGCGGACACCGGTGTCCTCTCGGGGTTTAATGAATTAAAGGGATCCACAGTTTTAGCTTAGCGTATTACCTACCTAATATGATTTTCTACGAACTACTTATAATAAAAAACATTGATTTCAGTACAATTTCTAATAATCCTCGTGTCTCAAGCGTTAATAAGAATTTACCTTCTCAGAACCCTAGCCGCCATTTTGGAAATAGTTACTGTTAACTTTAACCGCCATTACAAAGACCAAGGTGAGAAGACAAGGATAGAAAGTGAAATCTATTTATGAAGTGCCGTTCACCGGTTGCATTTCTGCCTGGCCCGAGTATTTATTTAAGGCAATAACTATTTGCAGACCTATTGTTTGCTCAAGAGAAACACAAGCCGCTTAGCTAAGATTAGAAGGAGGTAGGTACCTAATCGAAGTTTTTATGTTATCGTGTTTTTAGAATTCGTTGTAAATAGATTCTATTCATTGGCTATTGCCGTGACAGTATCTATTATCGAATGTTATGTATGCTTAGGCACGCTTAGGTTCTTAATCAGGGGATTAGTGTAAGTATTAAAAGGGGATATTTGGCACGCGGATAGCTTAGAAAAGCCTTTGAGATAAACCGCTATTGATAACAACTCGTTAAGTACCTATGTAGCCCGTTCTTTCTTACCAAAAGAAGTTGATCCTACTAACATTAGATTGGATTTTGTGTGGAATTATCAACAAAAATTGTTCTAATTTTGGTAGCGTTGTCGCTTACGAGCCACAATCAAAAGTGACGGTAACTATGTGACTGTAATTCTATTTACAAGATACAATATAAATGCACCACTTCAAAATAATTAAATGCACCACTTCAAAAGAATTAAATGCAATCAATGAGTCATCGCGCTCTTGGGACTTCAAGCCTTGGAATCTGCCAAACTGATTAAAGCTACAAATTACATTACCTTTTCTATACTGTTATAGTAAATAGGTAATCATGTAAGATAGAATAGAAGAGGATCGAGATCGGTGGTCTGTAAGAAATGGCTTTTAGCGAAAAAGTTGCTCATTGTAATGCCCTATTTAGCTCTCTATTAACTTTCCAAATATGTATGTTTATTCAAATAAAATTAAAACTACATCATAAACCTAATTATTAACTGTCCCTGTACACTAGAAATAAAAATAAAAACTAATAACAACCTCTAAAAAAAGGCGTCAAAAAACTCTTCCGCTTCGCTGTCCTCTTGAAGTGTAACCCAAAAGATTGGCGGTATTTAGATAGTTTTATGGTATCAGTACAATAAAGTCTATATTAGTCTATTCTATCTCTGAACATTGTATATATTATTTTGGCACAACTTTACGATAAGCGGTTTCTCTAACGGAAAGTAGAGACCAGCCTTGTATAGCCTCATTCACACAAATCTCACATTGACAAAGACGACTACCAAGAAATACTCGTTCGTTTGCTTTCTAAACATTTAACTTTATTTTGGATAAAGATTCTTTTGTTTTAAGTAACATAATAAAATAACTAAGTAGGTACCTAAGACTTTTATTAGTTTAAGAGCATCGACACGTTGCTTTTAAGTAGGTAAGTATGAAAACGTTGTGTTTTGGTATCGCTTGGTTTGTGGTTGTATGACTTATTAACTTTTACCAATAAAATATGTACAGGTACAATAAAATATGTATATTTTAAATAAATAGGTATTACCTACATTAGGTACAGTTGGCCTCAGTTCCAGTGAATCACCTTTAAGTCAACTTGCACCCAACGAACATCCAAACTTAGAGCTTGACCGCCACAAGCAAGTTGCATGGTTTAAATTATTTAGTTAACCCATTAGCGGCCAAATTAAAACTACAGAAATCACCGTAAGTGGGGCCGATTGTACAAAGAAATTAAACAGCTATAGTATAGTAGAATTAAATAAAAGCAAAGAATAACAGTAAAAGAAGGAAATAACCATTGTTACGAAGTTTGACGCGCACATTATTTTGCAACGTTGTTTAGTCGTGCTTTCGTAGCGTAGCTTTATATTCTTGTCCCGTTTCCAGAACACCACGTAGGTAATACCTTAGTTAGAGTTATGTTAAGCAACGCTGTCCTCAGAATACAACATCAAGAAATTCAATGTCCTTTAGTTCTATACAGCTCTGCATTGTTAGTAGACACGCGGACTTAAGAGCATAACCCTAGCGCCTGTTACGGCTTGATTTATGTCGTCTTGGAAAATATAAATATGTGGGCAACTAGCTGTTCACGAGGACGCATTCAAGAAACACGTGCCGACTTAATAAACCACTCATAAATCAAATTGAACCAATACAAGGGGCACGGTGTTAGTGCATCGTTGCGTACTCGTACGCACTTGACATGCATCCAGTCGGCGAATGTAATGCACGATAAGAAAGATTGATGTATGGCCCTAATCTTCAGGATACTTACAGGTACACAAAACATTTGCCTCTCGTCATGATGAGGTGGATGTATTGAACAGTCTTAGTACTTGACGGTAGGCCAGCTTGTAATAGTAACTACGCATTACGCCAGCAGTTTCCAAAGTAAGGGCATGGTAAGTATGGTACCCACTGGTAGGTTGCGAGGGAAAATTGTTGGGCTCTGATGAATAGTGACCGTGGATGGATCACACGAATAGGCGGAAGAAACACATTTTTGGCTTAAATTTTTTAATAAAATCTTTTATCTAAAAAAAATGGACTTGATGCCATTTAATTATAGTTACCTAAGTAACTATAATTAAAGTTGATTAAGCTATGATGATGATGACTAAGGCAATAATTTTCTCAGGTGAGTTGCGGTCCAGTCAACTTTGGAAATCACAGCACTACGCTATTGGGGAAACCTGAATGTGGTTAGTATTTCTACGGGTTTCCCAATCATTTGTTCCCGTTTAGCGTACCTACATCAACTAATTAGATATAATATGTAAAACATATAAATTACAATTGAGATGTAAATATCATGCAACATTTCCAGTACTTTTTGCAACGACGCCAACGTCCTTGTTCGTCAAAGTGACGCGTACATGCATTATTCGCATTCGCAGCGAATTTGGAGTACACATGGCACGGTTAACAATAGCAGAACAGAACGCACACGGTAAGTACAGCATTCTAGTCGAGGACAATGGCTGGCTGGCTCGAGATGACCAATTCTGTAAACCGACAACGTCTGTAGGACACCTAACGCCTTGCTCAGATGTTGTCTCAACAAATATGGCTCGAATAGAGGCCTCGAGAGCCTACGTTTTTATGTACACTTAAGTAAGTCACATACGCTGGATGATTCTTAAGTCTTAGATAGTTCACGGAGATGCGTAGACGTGACAATCGATAATAGAATTGATTTTTTTTACTAGCTGTACCTGCGAGTTCGTCCGCGTTGTATTTCATGGTTTTTTTTTTTGCTCCTAATTTTTTTTCTAAAAATAAGTACTTATGTAAGTTTAAGTAACTCCTAACGATATGAGCACCTGGCAATGAAAGTTGAGTTAAAATCGGTCCAGCCGCTTTCGAGATTAAGTACCTACGTCAAACAAACAGACAGACAAAAAAACTATTTTAAAGCCAGATAGAGTTTGCAGATCTGCAAATCTTCAATGAATTGCAGATCAAACTCAGTTCAAACAGAGGATCCTTTTTCGACTCGATATTAACATGAGAGATGTTTGTTGTTAGTTTTACAAAGGGACTGCAATCATAAGTACGATACATCACAAATTATAAGTATTTCATTTCACGTTATGTTATAAACTTTAAGCGTTTAGGCGTTTTAATATAATAAACAGTTCCAAAACCTACGTAAATTTAAAAGAAAACATTATTAATTTAAAAAACTAAATAAGTAATCTAACAACCAGAAAAAGTAGTTTGTTTTCGCTAAACTTGGCATAATGTGTTTACTGTAGAGTTGTTAATACAAACTGCGTGATAAAATGGTAACCATAAAACAAGTCACTGAAAATTACACCATTTATTGTGTTAAACCATTTACAATACATTAAAGTTATTTATTACCATTCCAGTTGTCGCTTTCTCTAGTCTTGAGGGTAAACTTTCGTGGAATAGGAAACCAACTTGTTTGTCAGCTCAGTTAGAAGAAGGAGCCAGCTAGATCTACTTTTGTATATTATAAGTAGATACCTAACTACTTGTAGTTGTAGATAGGAGACCGCAGCGATCTAGGGATATCTAATCACAGTATTTTATTTATTTCCATATTTTACCTTGTTTGTTAAAAAAAAAATATTTGATGTTCAGATATGCATGAAAAGGAAGACTGTTTGAATAATGGATGAGCTGTCATTTCTCCGTATCTATTCTTTATTTAAAAAATAACTATTTTGTATACCTACTAAGTCTATTACAGGGATGTCGTTACTCATAGACATAGAGAATGGACTGAGCGTTCCATAACCAGCTTTGAAGTAAATACTGGTAAGAAAGTGCATGTGAGAGAGATAAAGCGAACGTGCGGCCAATAGTTGTCTCTTTCTAGAATTCTGATTAAAAGAGAAAGAGACAATACATAGGTATTGGCCGCACAGTCCCTCTGTCTTTTTCTAGGGAGTGGTCAATTTTGTGCGGGTCAGTCCGTTCTCTATCTATGTCTATGTCTCGTACCAATGTCACACGTATCAGTGTTGGCACGCGACAAAATAATTCAGGCACTCCACTCCATAAATTGAAGAATGTAACTAATTAAAACCCTGATCGTTAATGAATATGTTTTTAGACATAAATAAAATTAAAAGAACTCGCGACTACAACTGCGTCTATAATTCTGCTGAAGCTTTTTTGAATGAATTGATATGTAGGTACTACTTTAGGCTTTTAAGACATCTTTCTAGGTTACAGTAAGTTACATCTGTGCGTTCGTAAAAAGGTTGTAGGTAGGTAGGTACTCGTTATTGCCATTGCTTCGCAGGATGCAATTACGACCTATGTTGTTCCTCTACTAACAGTAACTTCGACTTTTAATGAACTGCAGGGTTTTATGCTACAAGAGAGTGTTAGGAACATAATAAACTTAATCTATAGTTGATTCCGCTTCCTCGTGTAGATACAACTTGTTTTCCATCATCCACTTCAAATTATGCATAAAATTGCTTGTCAACATTACAGGCATGCCAAGTACCATTACAGTTTGGACTTCCTCATATCTAAATCATTATGTTCTGCTTGTGATAACAGGAAAATTATATTGTTCGGAGTAATTTTAAAACATGTACTGACATGTAGCGCTTGTAATAATATTTATACATATATGTAATATGTTATAGAATAGTTGATGATAATAAAGTTATAGTCTTATATGGCAGAAATTGATTCAGGTTAAACTTGAGTAAATAGACAAGTTCCGTGTGTAATAAATATTTATATAGGTACGTTACTAGCTATCTGGTGGGCTAGACAGTTTCATGTCAGCGTGCAGGTTTAAAAAATCGTGATTAGACGCTATTTAGCAGAATAATACGTCGGCACGAAGTGAACTGCGTGGCCGATTAACCGAGTTTGGAGCGTTTGCAACATGTTACCAAAAGATAAAAACCAAATATATAAACGAGTTCAACAAATTCGGGGAAGTAGCGGAACTTTATTACGGTTTTTTGAGCGACGATGGCGTGGCGTTGCCCCTGCGCAGGATTTTGAGATGACGCGCTGTGCAAGAGCACACATCAAAGTTGCAGGGCTCGCACAGCTGTCATAAAGGCCATGTCTCACTATTTACCCGTCATTAAAATTATCTCGGTTTATCAAGGCTCACGCTATTATAAATTGCGTGTTTTACGCACTGATGCCCCGTAACTACCTACACTCTACAGTAGATTAGAAGTTTATCTCTCAATTTTATTCTGACGGCTTAATTTGGCGATCACTCACTTTCAACAGTTTCAACGGAGATAAAAAGTTGTATGAATTGACGTATAATTTCGAGTGGTGTATAAATAGTCGGATAGTAAGCACGTGCGTGATGTAACTGGCGTCTAGGAAACGACGTGAGAAGCGGTTCACATAATGGGGAAACTAACAATTAGTCTCGCTCTATTTAGGTAGGTTGATGTAGCTTAATAATCACGACTTTTGTTAATTTAAATCTAGAATACAGATATATAGATTTCCTTATTGGTTCTGAATGAGAATTTGTCTAGCGGCCTGTGTGTTTGATACAGCTGTTAATGAGATTTCTGGCTCTGCCAACTTCGGAGATAAAAGGGTCGGGCGTAATTTTTACATAGGTACCTATTTGAAAAAAAATATAAGTGTCGTAATAAGTTTTTTTTTTTCAAATATGCAAAAATTACGCCCGACCCTTTTATCTCCGAAGTTGGCACACACAGCTAAAAATCTGTAAGAAATGTAAACATAGCAAAAAATAAAACAATGCCTGTCAGTAAGTTTCATAGTACCTAATCCACAAAAAGCAAATAACAAAAAAACGGAAAAAAATGAAAATGGAACAACTTTTTTTTAACCAAGAGAGTTTTACGTACCTACCTACCGATAATCTTGCCGATATTAGTTTGATAATCTGGATTCGATAAATGTATTTAGCAATGCAGCCGGTATTTAGTGGTATTGAAGGAAGGTATAGTAGGTTTCTAATGCACTGTGTATAATAATTAAGTAAGTAGGTAATTATTTTATTACAACGTGAGATAGAGTAGGTACCTACCTATAGGTAGCCATTCAATCTCACATGTTCAACACACCTGAGATAAATGTTAAATCAATAATAAATAATTATCTTGTCAAGCGTAGTCTACAATCTTTTATTCATTAAATAAGTTGCTTAGGTATACCCACATAGCATTTATGTATAGGTTAAACGCATAAAAGGTGAGTAGACTTAGTAAATAGCAAATATTTGAACAAAAATATCAGCTCGTTATTGTCCCACTGCAGGGCAAAAGCCTCTTCTCATATAGACAAGGTACCGACAAGCATTAATTAATGCTTGTCGTCGTTGTTGTTTTTCCAAACCACGGGTTGGTTAGGAAAAATAAACAGAAAAAAAATCTTAGAAAGCCATATTCGTTTTAAGGAAAAATAAAAGAAAGAAAAATCTAATGGCTTCATATATTTTCACGTGTATATAGGTGAATGGGTAAAATAAGAAAACCAGGATATTTAAAAACCATCATGCATAAAGCTTAGGCTTACAAAAAGTACAGAGAGAAGATTTTTTTCTTTTAAATTTAAACATTAAATTTAATAAAAACAACCCTTGCTTGGCAATCGGGTAAAACACTTAAATCACAATCGTTTTAAATGAAAGGTCCTCCGAAATTCCGAACTGATCGATTAGTCATTTGCCATTAAAATTTGCTCAATACAGTAATCCTAAGAGATCGCCGAAAGAGAAATAAACTCGTATTTTTTATGCGACGCCGCCGTCTGTCAAAGTGAAGAATGATGAATGGCCGCGAATTTGGGTCAGTGGTCGAATGGCGCAGGATCAAATGTGACACTCCAATTAACACGACGCGTTGAATACGATGTAAATAGCCATTTTGCCATTGTGTACATAACCTAACTCGTCGGTAACGGTACCTAATCTAATCAGGAATATTATGCAGCAAACGGCTCTTCTCACACAGAGTAGACACAATAATTAATCACCACGCGTGCTTAAGGCGGGTTGGCTATTTCGGCCTTAAATTAATGTATGGAGATCTAAGATAAACTTAAAAAGTCATTTTAAAGAAGTCAAATTGATTCAGTACTCGCAGCTAGCACATCAAGATACCCCAAATCTGTCAAATTTCTTGGATTGTTTTTCAACTTTATTGCACTAGAATAAGGTTTATGTTTAGTTGAGAAGTTGGTTTGAGATAGCTTGATGTGCTGTCTCACATAGTTTGTCTAGATTTGGATCGGCGACACTGGTTATAATGTAACTAGGGAATGCAATCTCGTACAAGATTTCCGCCTAGCGAGATCTCGCGAGACTCAAAACCCAGTCTCACGAGATCTTGCAAATTACGGGATCTCGCGAGATTGGGAGAATCGCAATTAAAACATATGCAAATGTTTGTTTAATGAACTAGTAATTGACATGATATGTAATTAAATAGAAACTGCGTTGCTTAGTTATAAAAATAATATAAGTTTTATTTTAAAAATCAACAGAGTAGGTACTTATTATTTTGTCTCTAACTCTAATAACATTTGTTTATGTCTATAATTATTATACCTACTGTAGCTAATCAGTTCAAATTCTTACAATATTGGTAACAAAACAATAATTATCTACATTTAGTCTTTTGTAAATTATTACTTTAGTTTCAATAATTAAGAGTAATAGGAACATTACTTATGGTAAATAAATACAACAAAACAAAAACTTAACTTCACAAGTTCTTAAATAAATGTTGTGAGATCGTATTAATCAAATAAAAGAAGTTTAAAGTAGAACTCAGATGAAGTTATCAAGGTACGGAAAGGCAAGTTAGTTTCTCTGAAAATGGCTTCTCAAAAAACACATCATGTCGAGAGTATCATCTGACAGACGACTTCTGATTTTGCAGGGTATTTGGCATGCAAAATCAGAAGTCGTCTGTCAGATGCGCCAGGCGCGGCCGCACGGCCGGCCAGGATTCTTTTCGCGCGCAGCCGTGCTATGAAATACACGTCGTCACGCTGAATTTGTCGATCTCGTTATCTCGCGAGATCTCGTACGAAATTTGACGAGATACAATCTCGTAAAATATGGCCGGGATCTCGCGAGATCGGGATCTCGGCGAGACGAGATTGCATTCCCTAGTTATAACCTCGTGCATGAGGATCATCACAACGCCTAGGAGCATAACATTAATAACATATACGTGTATACATATGTATACACCCATCGAAATTTTTACTGTATTGCTATATGTATATAATACGTATGTGCATACAGAGGCCAGCACATCAAGTTTTCCCAATATGTCAAAAGTCATCGATAATTTTTCAACTTTATTACAAATAAAATAAGGTTCATATTCAACCTTATTTTGTTATAAAATTGAAAAACTATCAAAAAAGACACATTGGGTGGGGGTAGATTGAAGTGCTGGCATCTGTTAGTATGTAGCCACGTGTTGCCTATAAGTACCTATTTCCATATCTCACAATGAATCCTACGTAATTATCTTGTGCAATTCCGTTAGCCAGTAACTAAATATTTATGGAACAAAAAACTTTTTTGCAAAAAAATTAAACCGACTTCAAAAAAAACACTAAACGGTGTAAAATAACTCTAAATTAGGAAGTCTGTGGCTTTGGTGGTTTTGTCTTATTCATGATGGGCCACCGACTTCCGAATTTAGAGTTATTTTACACCGTTTAGTGTTTTTTTTGAAGTCGGTTTAATTTTTTTGCAAAAAAGTTTTTTATTTTTCCATTTTTAGTGGTTCCCATACAAATATTTGCTATATATATTGTTAATTGTAACAGTACATGTCATGATAATAGGGTTATCCACTTAACCCTAATAAATGATAATTAACATACCTAACTGTCGAAATCTAGGTATATTGTACACATCTGCGTACCCCTCAGAGCATACCAGGCGTGATGATACGTCATGATGTTGTATAAACAATAAACATCCAAGCGATTCCAGCAATCACGACAGATTTGCCGTCTATTTTTGAAGAGTTCCGTTGCATATCTCCGAAGATCAGCACCAGATCTTCACCAAATTAAAATGGGACCACCTCGGGAGTATACTCTTTCGAATAAAAAAAGAATTTCGAGAATCGGTCCACAAATGGGGGAGAAATCAGGTAACATACATAAAAAAAAAAAAAAAAAAAAAATACATACACACGAACATAGAACCTCCTCCTTTTTTGAAAGTCGGTTAAAAAATGCACCTAATTTGAAAAGCAACAAAATCGAACCTAGAACTCTACGCTCAGTAGATTGTGTATCTATACTGAGCGTGGAGTTCTGGGTTCGATTCTGCTAAACCAACTAAGTATGTGGTAAAAGTTTCGTCACATGTTCTTTTGATCATTTTCCTATGTTTACTATATACCTATTGCTTATTTAGAAACTTGCAGAGACGTAGGTATCTCATTACTGCACTACTTATTGAGTAATTTGCAGAGGCGTAGGTATTTCATTAACGATGTATTAAAAAAAACTTATCAATAATTTATTTTTAATTATATTTTGCAATTCGACTTTGGTTTACTTATCTTATCTGTTTCTATCCTTCAGTGCCTATCTACAAACAAATAACTTGATGTACAGTCGAGTTCATTAATATATTGGCCCTTTCAGGCTTCAAAAAAATATGACCGTCAAAAAAAACATAACATTGTGACAACTAAAGCATCATTAAATTGTGGTCAAGATTTAGATTCATTAATATGTGACTGGTTTTTCTCAGTAACATGTATACAGCCAAAAGCACATTATCATATGAACAACATTAAGATCATATTATCTGAACATTGTAGGATTCACAATTATGTATGCACACATCAAAGACATTCAATAAACTATAAATCTCTTTGGCACACATAAATACAATAATATCTAAACAAGTAAATGTAATTCAAATTCAACCTTATTACTTACGTTATAAAGATAATTTTACTCTGAATGATGAATCTTAAAATTGCATGGTCAAGGAGTTTGCTACATCATTTATCACTGGCTAGATTAACTTCAAATGATGTTAAATGTTTTTCTAATAAAATTATAACTGACGCACATGTCATTCAACGATTGAAAGACACTCATTTAAAAAACAAACGCAAACGCGCTTAAAACAATGGAAACTACTGTCATTTCTGTAACAATGTAAACTAGATCTTATTTGTTCGAGCAAATAATTGACTTTCCCATGCATGTAGAGATAATTAAGAAGCTTTTCCTGCTCAGATATTATAAAAGCCAATACTATATTTTTGAAAAGGGTGATCACATATTTTTGCCTAATGCACAGCATATATTATTGAACCGTTCATGATCACATATTATTGAACTGTTCATGATCACATATTATTGCACAATGCACAGCATATATTATTGAACGGTTCACATGAGGACATATTTTTGATCTATAGGTTCTATAGAATTTATTGAGCTTTCCAACGCTCACAATATTTTGAATCCTTGACAGTGCCAATATATTAATGAACTCGACTGTACCTACAGAGCCAGAGCACATAATGTGTAAAATTTCTTTGATAGCATTTCAACTTTATTTCAAACAATATAAGGTTCATGTTCAATTGGGAAAATTTGTCTGTAGGTACCTACTAAGTACTATGTTTTTTTTAAGTTGGGATCAAGGTGTGTCTTTAAAATTGCACCATTTTAAAAACGCAATTTTTAAAATGGTGTTTGTATTATGAATAAGTATGAGTCCTGACTTCCTGAGTGAGGATTTGTGATTGATTAGCAAGTAATTAGGTACTTTCAGGTAGCTATGCATTGTTTCTGCATTTAAATGGCGATTTTTTTATTTTACTTATGGTATATATTATGTAAAAACCTACATGTATGCGTTACCACGTTGGTGGTATTTCCGGATGCGACGTCATATACCCAATCCTCCCGGAAAATGTCTTTGTTCAGTGAATGTAGAACTGAATCAGAATAACTATTCGGAGTATGACTAATTTGATTTTCCAACCAAGAAAGATTCTGGAAGCTCCTTGTCCGATTTCAATAATCGCGTAGGAAATAATACGACGACATCGACTATTGTTAAATGTATGTAGAATTTGTAGATAGTGTTTTGTTTAAAAGATGCGTGCTTACAAAGAGGCGTGGTTAGGGAATGCAATCTCGTCTCGCCGAGATCCCGATCTCGCGAGATCCCGGCCATATTTTACGAGATTGTATCTCGTCAAATTTCGTACGAGATCTCGCGAGATAACGAGATTGACAAATGCAGCGTGACGACGTGTATTTCATAGCGCGGTTGCGCGCGAAAAGAATCCTGGCCGGCCGTGCGGCCGCGCCTGGCGCATCTGACAGATGACTTCTGATTTTGCATGCCAAATACCCTGCAAAATCAGAAGTCGTCTGTCAGATGATACTCTCGACATGATGTGTTTTTTTTGAGAAGCCATTTTCAGAGAAACTAACCTGCCTTTCCGTACCTTGATAACTTCATCTGACTTCTACTTTAAACTTCTTTTATTTGATTAATACGATCTCACAACATTTATTTAAGAACTTGTGAAGTTAAGTTTTTGTTTTGTTGTATTTATTTACCATAAGTAATGTTCCTATTACTCTTAATTATTGAAACTAAAGTAATAATTTACAAAAGACTAAATATAGATAATTATTGTTTTGTTACCAATATTGTAAGAATTTGAACTGATTAGCTACAGTAGGTATAATAATTATAGACATAAACAAATGTTATTAGAGTTAGAGACAAAATAATAAGTACCTACTCTGTTGATTTTTAAAATAAAACTTACATTATTTTTATAACTAAGCAACGCAGTTTCTATTTAATTACATATAATGTCAATTACTAGTTCTTAAAACAAGCATTTGCATATGTTTTAATTGCGAATCTCCCAATCTCGCGAGATCCCGTAATTTGCGAGATCTCGCGAGACTGGGTTTTGAGTCTCGCGAGATCTCGCTAGGCGGAAATCTCGTACGAGATTGCATTCCCTAGGCGTGGTGCGTCGGCAAATGCATTGATAGCGTGCGTGCTCGGCTGGACTTACAAAGGGCCGATCGGCCGTTGCCCCCACATTGCAAAGGTTCCTTTTTTACGTCTGCCCCGTTTAGAGTTAGTACCTATCCGACTTATTCATGTGACTAAACAAGTAGAGATCATAATCTCGGTAGCTAGGTACCTACTAAAACGGTTTCTTTCTCAACTTTTACACTGGTAGCTAAGCAATATATATTACATAACAGTTCATAAAACGGGAAATTCCTGTTATGAAATAGTCTAGGTAGGTACTACCTCTGCATATTTCTTATTATAACATAGCGGAGTACCTATGTACTCCTAATATAAGCAGGTACCTGTTATCATGAAAGTGCACTTATTGCACATCGATGACATAATTATTTCTATTTAACGACTAATATGCAGCACTTAACGATGTCCACGTAATCGTTAAACGTGTTTTGAATGAAAAAGTAAAATGCAAGTAGTATCTATGCACAGATTGTCTTATGTACCTACTTAGGTACAGTTCCATTAGTTGTATGTCCGTGACCCAGTGGCTAATGATCTAATAGCATTCCATCAGGTCATTGGTTAAATAATATGCCTATTAAGAGCTTCGCAATGTAAGTTTTCTTCTGTTGATTCATTTAAGCATGCTTCATAAAAACCAATATAGGTACCTAAGACACGCATTCCACTTAGGTACTCATCGCTTCAAGGAATTCTTCCTTTGTTTATTTATAATTTACACATAAAACCATCATCGCACGAGGAAGTGCCCTCCTTAAATGTCCAAAATTTACATGCAGTATCCATTATGATAGTAAAAGTTTAATTTATCTCAGAATTAGGCGGATGAACTGCGATGAACGGTTCAGATCTGGGTGTCCGGTCTTTGAACTCGAGAGAGGGATGCCGATATTGTTTAATGACAACAAATAAAGCATCGGAGCACAGCTGTCGGTCGGCTGTCGGGATGCACGCGAGATCGAGGGCCCCTCTATTAAAGCAAAGGGACGGCAGGTAGTCGACTCGCAGTATTTCATTTTTGTGCGCATATTACATCCTTTATTACAGGATTTTGAATAAAACTGCTGTTTCCTAAACCTTATAGCCTCGGTCTGATACCACGCTTACATCTTTTGAGCATAAAGGGAAAAGTACGTACGGCCAGCTCATTGAATTTTAAATGATACCTATCAGAAGCTGATTACTATAATTACGCAATAACGACAGGCGATAAACGTGCAAAGTTTTGCCAAGTGAATGTACAGTAATGTGTCTGTCCAATACAGGACTTTCGCTAATCGGTGTGTCGCGGACGGAGTCTCTGTGCAGATGCTCACCTATATGCGCCAGGTCAATGATGGGGATCTCGCAGCGCGAGAGCAGGCTCTCCTCCTGCTGGGCCGCCATTGTCGTCGCCTGATACAACAGCTCTGATTTCCACACGACGATCGCTCGTTCAGTTAACACTTCTTATCACTCGACTCCCACAGTAATTAGCAATTAGCGAACGCGACACCGAAAGATAATTTAAGGTAGAGAAACGATAGATAAGCACTTAATACACTGTAAGGATACAGCGTAAACGTTAAAGTTTATTGAAGTTATGAATGGTCTTTTGATTATTCCTGGTATAGAAGCGTTCAGAACTCATTTGCATAACCTTGTAGTTCTTGCTCGAGGCTCTCGTCTTTCTGACGTAGCAGCAATGAGCTATACTGACTTGACACATTAAAAATTGGTTTCCGTTGCTTCTCTCACAGTAAGTAAGTATTTGTAAAGGTTGTCCCGCGTGTGCGACCCGACGGCGTCGCGCGCCCCCCGTCCCTCACAGCTGGCGAGTTTCGAATGTCTCTCGTCGAATAAACTGGCTCACCGTGTGCGATGAGCGTTACCCTGGCGTCCGATGTCGGCTCTCACTTGTATATCATCGCGCAGACTTTCGCAACCGAATGGCGTGTCGAAACAGCTCTGCCTTGAGCACGCTGCTGTGTGGAGAAAGCGTATTGTGTGACGGGCGTGCGCGAGTGGCTCGGCGTCCAGAGTAACACTGGCACTAGCGGAGGCGCCGGAGGCGAATGGCGATACTGGGGAGGCGCTCGAGCGCTGCTTAGTCGACTCGACTGACTCATGCGGCCCGCGGCCCTTGATCGCGGCTCACTTCGCGACACTCGCGTGGGGGGCGGCGTTGCCCTGTGTCGGCGCCGTCCGTACCGACTATAACCTCGTCTCGTTTGCCATTCACTCGTCTGACTTGTAGTAACCGTAGGTTAGCAAACTTCGTTGCTACCTGATTAAGGGCCCCTTTTCCCGAAACTTTAGGCATTTTACGCACTGAGTCGGCTTGCGGCAGCGTTGCACAGGAGCCGTCGCGATATGAACTCCGGTGACCTATGGCGGCCGACGAGCACGCCACAGTACAAATAAATCAGTAGTTCAAATATTGGCGTGCGGGTAATAAGAGCTAGTTTGCAACAAAAACGTATAGCTTGATGTGCTGCACTATTGACTGTAAACCTTAATACACTTATATTGTTATGAATATATGTCTAAGGCAGGCGATGATCATTCTATAGAATTTAAAGAATGGTGGTAGAAGATTTGTTGAATACTATAATGAAAGACAAATATGATTAATTATAATGTAATAAAATATATAGGTAGGTACTAGCATAAAAATTAAAATTCAATAAAATTTAGTGGTCGTGTGCAAGGTCCAGGTTCATTTTCATCGACCGATATATTCCTCAATGCTAGGCGCGAGTATCTTCTAAGAGGGTCGAACCCACAGTCCTTCTGAAACAATGGAATGTCATTAAAATACAGAAAGGGATTTGGTTTCAAAATCACTGAAATAAATTTTAACGAAAAATCATTTACTGCCATGAGATACATAAGACACGTGATAAGTAAGAAAGCTAAAGCGTGACGGGAGATAACGGCAAACTTGTAGTGGACAGGTAGAACTGCTCCAACCTATTATACTGTATAATATGTACATAATGTGCTTATGGATACTGCCCCTCTTTAGAGCGCCCATCGGTACTTTTCTTGGACATCAAAGTACCTTTTCCGGTACGAGGTCTCAGAGCACTGGAATGGAATAAATTTCATTACTAAATTACAAAAAGCCAAATTAAAACGAACAATTACTAGAGTTATAAATAAGATCTAATACATAACATATACAAATATAAAAATCTCGTGTCACAGTGTTTGTTAACGAACTCCTCCGGAACGGCTTGACCAAATTTTTGTGTATATTTGGTAGGTCTGAGAATAGGTCGTAAGCTATTTTTTTTAAGTGACATCTTCTTTAGCATCGTTGTGATTTGATAGTCGATGAAACGAAAAAGCGACAGTAAAAAGAGACAGCCACATAAATTCATAATATTTAACGTGGGAGAAAATGAGATAGGAAGCATTTTTTTGTTGTAAATAAATAGGTACTTACTTTTTTTGTTGTAAATAAATAGGTACTTCTTATGTACAAACATCCATGAAAACAAAATAATGATCATGCTCATCACACAAACATTTACCCCTACCGGGATTCGAACCCGGACCCTAAGATCGTAAGGCGGCCTCACTACCGCTGCGCCATTCGGATCGCCAGTTTATGTAAAAATATGTAAAATTGAATGTTTCCATTAAAAATACCTATTAAAGATTTAAAATTCTTGTCATACTGACTTCACTAGTCTGTGTAAAGAAGCACAAGTAATAATATTGTGACGTATTTATAGAATAAGTACTTACGCAATACACTTTCGGATTTTCATCACTTCAGATGTCCTTTTTTTCTTAATTTTGTTTTTTTTTATTTGCCATTTTTATTACTTCTAATACAACACGTTTTTACGCAGGTTAGTGGGCACTATTACGCGTGCGAAGACGATAATGTGGTTGCGAGCAAAAATTGCATAGGTCCTCCCTCGATGACGTCCGGCAGGGCACTGGCGCGGTGCGCGCGAGTCGTTTTTCACGCATTTATTTTATATGGAAAAAAATAAGTGCCATATTATAAATCTATCCAATAATATCCCTGGGAAACCTGATTAGTAAATGAAATGTTAAATTTTCATAAAAATTGCGTTCCCCCAAGTCTCATACAGCTTAAAATACTTTCAAAATCGACTTTACTTCTGATTTTTTTTTTGTCGAGCAAAATGACAAATATTGCGTTTTTAACCAAAAAAGTCACTAGTTTAAACATGTATCTGTACTATATATTTTTTTGCGAATTTAAATATGGTGATTTCTCTGAAAACAACTCGATCTAGAAACGTAAATTTCGGAAAAGGGACCCTTAACTGAACACAGCCTTATCTGATAGAGATTAAGGTTCACACGTTATACAGTTGAATGAGATATCCTATTTGCTTATCAGTTCCACACATCATGTAATGTTGATCACGAGGGTAACTCAAAATCACACCCAAATGCAGAATAAATGAATTTCTAAGTCGTTAACTTGTTTGAACACAACTAACGCCATCTACACGACAATTTCATATAACTGTGTAAAGCGCCATCTATGGACACTACAAACTTACAACTAAAATAAAAAAAAATCGCATTTAATTTAGTGGTTTATATAATTTTAAGTTCTACCAGACTTTGCCACTTGAAATGGGCGCATCTGCTTCGATATAATAAAAAAAATATTTGTTAAATAATGTATAAAAATATAGGAGCAAACCCTTATCAATACTAAGCCTTGTAAATATGTCAATCCACACTTATTTTTTTGTGGAATAATAAATAATCAAATGCTTTCATTTAAAGTGAGATTGTTTTATTTATATAGGGTTGGTAGCATTAATTTACAGTTGAGTGTTGCTTTTTCATTTGAGGCATCTTTCGAAGTATGAGGAGCCGACGTAGCCGCCTCGCATCGCTCTCTGCACGTGTTGTTCGAACAACCTTCTGTTACTTTGCAGCTCGTCAGCGGCCTCCTTGTTCAGAGGGTCTTCTGGATTTGGTTCCTGAAAAGCAAAACATTAAGTTGATAAATGCTGCATATCTTGCTGGTCTAGTAACGTGTTTAGACGACCGCCGAGTGAGAGGTCCTGAGTTCGATCCTCGGGACAAAAGTTTCAGCCTAACGCCTGGTAACTAAACAGCTTCTCTATTACATGGACTTTAACATTACTGGGAATATGCTAATAAGACTTTACCTATGTTGTGGTTACTGTTTTCGAAACTGCAAGTTGTTTAGCACGCATGAACCCATGAACTGCCTTAATAATGAGAAACTTATGACTTAATATAAATGGTTAAATTATACTCATGTTGTCAGAATATGAATATCAAAATATAATTATTCCATCAGTTACATTATAAAAAAAAAAACAAGTATATTTTTCTTTTTCAAATTGGTAGAAAACTACTTAGATTAAGCGCATTAAAGTTAAGGAGAGGGGGGTTGTAATATCATCATTCAGTATAAACTGTATAGGATAGTGATGCTATGCGATATTTTGACTCAATGTATCGCCGTCATTTTTAAATTACGTGAAATCAGAAAAAAATATAGAATATTTGCCTGTAATCTAAAAACTAAAATTTAGTTATCTAGCCTATTGGCATTTACTCTGACCATGTGCGTTAATTCAGTATGAGACTCAACTCTAGTTGGGAGTCTCCAAATGATTGTGCAACATGAACCATATCATCCTCATCATCCTGCATCCAAATTCATTCTCTTTTTGCCTTGTTATTATGATTAGACGTTTGTTTTTTTTCCTTTTTTTTTTGTCTCGTATTAATAAATATAAGTACCTAAGTTCATTTTCAGTAAGTATGGGAACAATATTTGCCTATACCAAAGAGATTTAACATAGGTAGGTACTATTGAGAGGAACGTGCAGAAATGTCATAGAAAAACTGTAATCAAATGTCTCAGTAACGCCATCTAGCAAAATATATAGGTAGTTAATGGCCGATACATAAACACGTGATTGTATTCATGATTTCAAAAAACTTTCCCGAAAAACTTTTTTTTTATACACAATAGGTAACTTATGACGCAATAAAATAACAATAACGCTTTTGAAATTCCCGCGCGCGCGCCTGTGTTCGATCACAGAAGGCACGAATCGGCATGATGTATCAGCTGATAGTCTGACCTCGGGAAGGGCAAAATCTACTAGTAATAGTAGCATCACACACTCCCCCGCCACCCCCACCGCTTCCGTTGTGCAGTACTGACGTAATTGAATTAATTGAAAGATAATGAAAATAAAAAAAAAGTTTCTTTGGGAAAGTTAATCGTATTCATGAGTACAATCACGTGTTTAAGTATCGTTCACTTTACCAGTCACCCTACATACAAGTATTGGATAAAAAATTTGTTTGTTTTGTCCTGTCTATAGAAACTATAAATATTCCACAATAAATATTCTACAACTTTTCACACAACGCCATTTAATCCCAAGTTAAGCTTGAGAGCTTGTGTTATAGGTACTAAACAGCTGATAAACATACTTATATATTTCTAAATACATACATATTATAGATAAATTACACCCAGATGCAGAACAAATGGTCGTGCTCATCACACAAACATTTGTCCTGGGTGGGAATCGAACCCACGACCTCCGGCATGGCATTCAGGGTCACTAACTACTAGACCAACAGGCCAGTCAGTAAGTAATTGAATGTCTTTGGCCTATAAACTATTTTTTTTTTTGGTTTTTAATTTTTATAACAGTGCTTGACTTGATTGAAGTGTCATGTAAATGAATGTCATGTTTCGATCACGGACTGTGTGGTTAAATTCAGGTTTTTTGATTGGAAAGATGTTAAAAGCCATTTTTACATCTATGACTACTTAATCCTCCTCTTCAATGCTTTTGAATAATTTGTTTGCATGTTGTGCTAATTGGAACAAAGTGAGGGTTTTGCGTACAAACAATTTTTTTTCAAGGGAATTTTCTATTGTATACATTTTTTCTGTACTCTGTACATTTTCAACATTAAAGCAAATGTGTGACATCATTTAGCAATTATAGCTCCTTTTAACATTATCAGCGTGCACTTGAATTGATTAGTCACTGTATTTTATCTGTACTACCCAATTTTGTGAAATATCATGTTCTTATACAATTGTATAACAAGATCTACTTGTCTTACTCAACAATCATGCTTTGCCAAAATTTTAGGCTTTGAACTGTAAAGTAAGTAAGTTCCTGGTAGTACCAAGAATGCAATTCAGTATTGGCATGTCTTCTGTGTGGACCCTGTTACTCTATGCGGATTACTGCATGGTGCAAAAACTCATCTCTGGATGAGTCGTTGCAGCTGTGAATTTACATTCATTCCGTATTCTGAGGTCTCCACACTCCCTAAGTCCCTATTTGCCTGCTCCTTGCTTATCCCATGTAGATAGCTATGCAGGGAGGTTGATTTATCTATAATAATTATGTATGTCATGTATTTAGAAAAGTATGTTTATAAGTCATCTAGTATTAATACGACAATCTCTGCTCAGTTTGGACCTGATGGCGTTGTGTGAATATTATATTATATTATAGGTACTTTCCGAAGCAGTCATGTCAGAAGAGGAATTGTTCATCACAGCATATGATGGTTAACTGCCTACATCCAAAGATACCCTTCTATTATAAACATCATATAGATGTCAGTAGGATGGTATAACTGTGTAGCATCCTCATAATGAGTAATTTCTATTTTATTACTATTTGTCCATTTAAAGAATACAAACGATGATAATATGTCTTCATAATTATATCATTGACACTCTTTAAAAGGTTCCGATTCTGACAGAAAGGTCGAACATACGAATACCAATAGCCTATTTTCCTCTTGGATATTTTTATACACATTCATTCACACATATTATATATGAAACTATTTAGTAGGTTTAATATGGTTATGAGGCCTCTATAGTAGAACTTGCAACTGGCGTGCGTGTCTCACTAGATGTATAAACATAAAAAAAAGCAAAAAAAGTATGCATGGATGATGCATTTGGCGTTCTGTAGCTCTGCCTCCCACTATGGGAAAAGGGTGTCCGTTTATGTATGGTTGTGTATTGATATAGAGAAGGGTAACCAAAAATTGCATCAATATGAGTAATACAATGAGTAGGTTCTTGTAACATTGTGACTCATATTTGTTTTTGTGAAACAGTTAGCCATATTTAAGATTGATGCTGTAGCGAAACAAAGAATGTCAGATTGGTGGATTGGTGATTGTTGGTTTGCTTAGGGCTAATAAAGTAACTTTCAAGTGATCTAGAGTGACCACAGGGTAACTCAAGCAGCTACACTAAAATTAAAACATGCAAAAAAGATTACGTACCAGGAATAAATACTGGAGTCCATAAACTATAGAGTTGACAGTAAGCACGGGTTTCCAGTCTTCTCTTAAGATGTTGAGACACACATTACCCTCCAGGTCTATGTTTGGATGGTATACCGCTGTTTCACACTTCACCTTGGGTGGTTCGTGAGGATAGTTTGGTCCTACCTATAAAGTAACAGTAGTTATTTTGTTAGCATCAGCTACAGATTTAAGTTTGGAAGGAATATTGCAATAATCCTGCAGTAACCAGGTTTTACTAAACTGAAAAGATTATAAAAAAATTCAGTAATCTCAAAATCTCTTATAACCTACAAGGGTTTTGCAGATAATGATGAATATAAGATTACCATTGATCATATCAGTGACTTCATGTAATTAACTCAAGTGT
This sequence comes from Euplexia lucipara, assembly GCA_921972225.1. Classification (NCBI taxonomy): domain Eukaryota; kingdom Metazoa; phylum Arthropoda; class Insecta; order Lepidoptera; family Noctuidae; genus Euplexia; species Euplexia lucipara. The sequence continues at coordinate 16,853,277 of OV179145.1, read as the reverse complement.
GGAAAAGAACTAAGGATTAAGTATATTATCACAAAGTTTTGTAGGCAACTAACTATACATCTCTTTAAAACCAAGCACCAGTCAACATTACCTTAAAACTAAATATAAATCTTCCCCCTCTATAGAATCCTTCATCAGGGCATATGATTAGTTTGAAATTCAGTAAGTCATCTGGATCTGGAAACTCTGTGTTGCATGTCTTAGGCAAATTCAATTCATTCAAATCTGAAAATAAAACACATCAAGTTATAATTAGGCAAAAAATGTTGTAAACACTGTTTTCACTCTGTACAGTTGTTAAAAATTGCTTCAAGACCATATCAAGGAAGCAGTTGAAGAATAGTTTTAGTGCTTTAACGATCCTACCCCCTAACTTAAAACTCATTGATAGCCGAAAATAGGACATCGTAAGCTTGTGTTAACGAATACTTCTCAGCAGAATTAAAACAACAATGAATATACAACGCGTAAATTGTTCTATTTTCTGGCCTTTACCTTTTGTGATCCGCAGCTGAGCGGCTGATGCTTTTTTCTGTGATCCTCCTGCTCTTGCTGAACCTTCCTCATCTTTCTTTTGTTGTTTTAATGAAAAAAGTTTAATCATTGTCCTAACTAATCGATAAAATAGAAATTAGAAATAAAACCACGATCTATTTTGACAGCTTATATTTTTGTACGAAACTTCAATTTAGGTAGATTGCAATTGGTAAATAAAATAAATCTATTTTATTTTAATGGCAAACCTAACAAAAAAAATGATTATGAACAAATTCACCAATCAATGCCCAGCAATGACATTTTGCATTTCTCATACGCAGTTATAGAATGCCTAGTGTATAATAAGCTTTAGTTGGACAAAAATATAGAATTAATAGGTACTGGTTAATTGTGTCTTGCGACTCTTGCTTGTATCGCGTTTTTCATAAAGAGCTTTCAGTCCATCTTTAATTTAAGGTGGATGCGCCGAGTAGCCCATTAATTTTCCTTGAGTTTTTTTTTCCGTTCTGTGTCAGGTGTATGCTGAATAAATTACGATTCGTGGCTAGGCTCAATAAATTAAACCCCTGCCCTTGAAATTAGGAGAATCCTGTATTAATTTGAAAAAACAGAATGAGAGTATCATTGACCGACTAAACAGTAATTTTATGAAAATATTAGTCATCTCATACCAGCTAAGAAGAAAGTATTAATGATTGCAAAGATAATATTTTGTAAAATAATTGTGTGTATAGTGGAATATAAGTTAATAATGCAAGACCATTATTTTTTGTCGCCTCCTCAAACATACGTTACAGATATGTGAGATAAGCTTAAATTTTATTTAATTTCGAAAAAAATACAAAATCTTTAACATATACAAGATATAGCAAAACAACATTGAAACATACCCTTTTTTTACTTTATAAATCAATAGAATATGTTAGGATTTAGATTGCAGTACGAGGTGTTCTGCAGATAGGAATTTATTTACTGACGTCTAACTGACCCACGGCCACGGAACAGAAAACACAGGACTTGCTAATACAATCCTCCTCCCTCACTAGACATTTTGTATTCTGTCAACCCCGATTAAATAATTTGTCTGTCTGTCAAATGGCATAGTGTACGTTTTTGTACGCTTTTTATGTCGTTGACTCGTTCGTAGTGTACTCCAGTATCTTTGAGTTTGAGTAGAAATGCTCTACCAAACTGCCGTTGTTTTATTTTTCGTAATTATTAGTGTACTTTCCTCATGCAGTTTCAACACTATGTGAGCTCAAGCTATAATTAAACTTGTTTGTACTTTACATTCTATGCAAGATGGCAAGTGAGGATGTTATCGAATTGGGGTCTTCGGACGACGAGGCAGGACCGGCACCGAAAAAAGTACCTAACCAATCAATAAAACATTAAATTTATTTTCCTGTGAAATATATTTTTAGCATACTTTCACTAAATACGAATGTATTACAGGAAAAAACATTAGTTGTTTATTATCCAGATTATTCTACAAAATGAAATATTGTTTCAGAGTAAACCAATGCCAAATGCAATGGTCTGCATTCCAAGAAAAATACATGAAGTTACAATACGGCCTTCTAAACTAAATATATCAAAAGGAGTACCTACAGCAAGAGGCATACAAAAAGTTAAAGGAGTACCTCCAACAAAAGGTGGGCCTGCAACAAAAGTAGTACCTGCAGCAAAATTAGTACCTGCAACAAGATTAGTGCCTGTACTAAAAGGTCCTGTTATATCAAAAGAAATAACAATAGTAAAAAGAGTACTCCCAGTGGCAAAGAAACGAACAACAGTTACTAAAGCTTCAACTGTTGTATGCAATCCATTTGCAAGCAAGCTTGCAACCAATGGCAAGCCTGCCCAAAAGATTATTACTAAACCCCATTTTAAAATTATTAAACCTGTACCAATCCAAAATTCCTCCACATCTCATCCAAATGTTCTGTATGTAAAAGCATTAGAAACAGCTAAAAGTATTAATATTACTTCAACACTTTCAAAAACACCCATCAAGATGCATAACAACAAATCTCTCAATAGTTTACCTCCAAGCATTACTGTTAAGAAAACCACGCAGGCCTGTAATAAACCTATACTTTTTATGAAACCAGCAAGTCAAATGTTTAATAATTCCACAATAAGTAGTACACAAGTAAATCACATTCAAACTGTGGAATTGGATGATGACGAAGGCTCTCCTTCTGCTGCAAGTCCTGCTTGGTACTTGAGACCTGAGGAGCAAACAGACAGTTCTACTTTAGAGCAAGACAATAATGCTGAGCCAGAGCCCCCTACCATGATTGAAATTACTATTGAAGACAGTCCCATAAAACCTGCTCTGAATAAAAGGACATGTGAAATTGGTACAGAGCTGGCTATTACTATAGATGATAGTCCTGTTAAAGTAATCACAGATAAGAATGCATCTCCAAGTGGTAGTGATGATGAAGCAACTACTACTAAAGTACCGCACAGTAAGAAGAAGTTGGAATATCCCAAAGAAACTGGAAATGACAATAAGAAAACAGTGGAAATTGAAATAGATTTTCCATATGAGGTTGGTTTAGACACAAACATAAGGGTCAAAGATACAATTGATGAGTCGCAAGAAGGTAAAACTGTTGGTGTTGAGGCAACTCCGGAGCCATGTAAGAAACAAGATGGTGCAGAAAGAAGTACAGAAAAGACTATTTCCACAGCAATAAAAGAAAACAAAATTGAAACTCCATGTAGTACCAAAAGTGAATTTCATTCTGTGTATCAAAGTTTCATAGATACCTGTTTTCAATTGGAGAATTCAGAAGATATGGTAAAAATAGTAGAAAAAAAAATCAAAGCATACTATAGACAAGTTCCAAAGGAGTATACGGAATCTGAGGAGTTTGTTGACTTGGTTGCCAGTAAAATACTGGCAATGAGAGCTAGTCCCGATAAGATGTATTTGTATATAAAGGATATTGTTGATGAATTAAACATGCAAAGAAGGATTGCCAAATCACAGATTGTAAATATGGAGACCACAAAGGAAGGTTAGAATAAATCTTTTGTAATTTTTTACTGCTATGAAAATATTTAGTTTTAAATACCTACATAGTTTTGCAATATTTTAGCTTACTGCTGTAGCAGAACACATCCCTTTAACCTATTTAATGTACTCATTTTTATTTCTTTCAGAGCCTAACCAGTTTGCATTTGGAGAAGACACTAGTTATGATTCTAAACGCCAAAGACAGATACGCAAGCTGGAGAAAACCATCAAGAAACTGCATAGAGCTATTCAGAAACTAGAAGAACAAGAGATTGACTTTGATGATGAAGATGACTCTGTTTACTTATTAACTGAAAGGTAATAATTTTAATCAACCAATGTCGTCCTCATCAAGACATTGGTTTCGTTCATTGTTCACTGTGAAGAAGGCGTCTGTGAGGATCTATATCATTTATCGCAGGAATGTGTCTGATTTGAGTCTGGGAGAACATGTCTAGCAAATGCCTTTGAATTAAACAGACTGGATGTTGGCATATTTAATGTGATTCTCAGTCAAGCCAATTCTAAGGTAGCAAAGTGTCTGTTTGAATTAATGGCATCGAAGTAAATCTTTCATCATCGAATATTCTTTAATATAAGCTATTAGGAGTCAGATGTGGTGGAGTCAGGTGGCAATGTGTAGAAGTCCATAAATAAATAATAAAATAAACAATGTACTGTTAACAGATAGATTAAACAATATAAAATTAAACTCATTAACAATTGCCTTTTCCACATAAATATCAGTCTTCTAAATATTCCAGCAAAGCAATTAAGGGCAATTTTTTGGTGTAGAACAAAAATAATAGTGCATAATGTTTGTGTGTTATTTTGTGGCCTTCACACTCTTCTGTATTGACACATATTAATGTGTGAGTAATAAAGACTACAATAAAAACTGATGGCTGAAGGAGACTTCACAATACATAAGTATGTATTGTGAAGTCTCCTTACAGAAAAGGACAGCTTCGAGAATCCATCTTTATATATAAATCTTACAATGTTTAGCCAGAATAAACACTGGTTTTGATCAAACTTATAAGATAGGATAGTTTAGACTTGATTATTGACCTCAACATTTTCCCATATTATGTTGCATAACTATACATAGGATAATAAATGGCGAAATAATAAATGGCCAACCTTTGTTCTCAGAGCAACGCTTGGCAGAGCCAGGTCATGTAGTGAATTGTAAAATATTATTTATTTGTAAAGATAACAATTTGGATAAACACTATGACTGTTTTTTTTCTTTCAAGGTATAAAGAACGAATGGTGCGTGTTTACGCGAAATTTTGTCAGTTGACAAATACAAAAATGCCTTCAGAACCTCGTGTTGTACTCGACGCGCGGCCAGGCCAACCGGCGGGTCCGGCAAAACGGCTTGAGAAATGGATCAATAAGAAAGTTCCAATAGGCTCACCGCTGCCTTTCCCAGACTTTCACGATGTTCTCCGTTGTGTTAGAGACGCAAACAATGAAGATAAATTGTGCTGGAATGAAGTTGATATTATGGAAGAAGGTAGGATGTAACATTATAATAAATCTGAATTGACAAGAAAATTTTATACAAAATGGTTTTGCAGCAAATATGTCACTTATTTAATACAAGTTCTTTCTTCATTAGCTCGAGACTTATTTACGAGATGTGGCAAGAAACTTCAAAGGCGTAGACAAGAGAATGAATGGAGACTAGCGGCTTCCAGAATTGCCTTAGAAGTAGATCCTGCAGAAAACAATGAGCAACTAAAAAGCAAGCTTGAAGCGAATAAGAAGTTAGCGGCAAATAAGGAGACTGAAATATTTAATAAGTAAGTGATATGAAATAAACATAAATTTTATATTGACTAGAAAGAGCCTTCTATTAAGCCAGGCGTTTGGGCCCATAAAAACAAAATAACACCATCAACTTTTGACTCTGGTTTTTGCCCAACAAATTAACGAATGTAAGTAAATAAATCTTTTTAAAACTAACATAACATGACGCCTGTAATCTCATAAGGTAGGTAGAGGTGTCCTTATAAAATGCTTAGGCTCCGAGTGACTACTGAGAAATTCCATATGAAAAACTGAATAACGTGTTGACTGACCCGGTGGTCGAACCAGATACGTCACGCTCAGAAGTAATGCTTGCGTCCAACGAGGCAGTTAAAACTAACGAACTTAAAGTAATAATAGTAATTTGTATAAAGAGAGACGGAGAATGCCTTAGAGTCTTAGAGCATCAATCAATAGGTGGTTTGATGTTCTATGCCTCGTAAGGCATTCTCTACCTGGAAACTGCTTGAAAATACAGGGTTGATTTGTCAGAGGATTGCTAAACCTAGTATTTGCGGTGTAAAAACAATGGTTTACACCACAAATACTAGGTATATCAGGTAATCAGGCACTCGTTTGAACTAAATCTTTTCCATACTGTGCCGCTCTGATACAACATAAGGCTCACGCGCCACGAAACTACGATGGCACACTCCGGGCTCCGGCGCGTTGTTATCCACATTTGATTAAATTCAATTAATTAAGAGTTTTTGCGTGATTTGTAGCTAATTGATTTATTTGAAAAAAGTATTATCGTATTATTAATTTTTGTACCATTTCAGATTAATACTGAACACGCCTTTATAATTCTATTCTATTTTATTTACGTAATATTCCCCATCCGTCGTCGTAACTACCCTGTATATGTCCCCATAAATCCTTAGGCATAATTTGCACTGTTTGGTGTTTTCTGCACCTGCAGTAACCATACCAGTATGCCATACCGGACTAGGAAGATAGGACACTAGGAAGATAGATACTAGCAATGGTGTTGACTCATGTTGCATACCAATCATGACTGCTGTTCTTTTATTAATATGGCCCTCCAGTGCCGTGAAACGCAAAGTGACGTTTAACTACAAGTAAGCATACATTTTATTTCAGGTATGCAGACAGACAAAACCAACTCAAGTTAGAAGCTGTAGAAATTGGAGATAAAGAAGCAGAAGAATCACCAGTTGAGAGTGAAGAAGAAGAAGCCAATGATGAAAGTGTTTCATTAGAGAACAAAGGCAAAAGGAAAGAAAGATTGAAAAGACTAATAAAGAAAATTTCGAAAGGGCCAAGTGAAGAAAAAGAAAACCAACCATCAACCAAACCTGAGGTTGAAGTAGATTCCAAAAATACTGAAGAAAGTCAGGAATTAGGAACAATCAAAGAAACTGATGCTAAAGAGAATAGGGAAGACTCTAGTGAAACCTTGGAAAAATCTAAAAATAATGACAAAGATTCTAATATTGCAGATGTAACACTTTCAGTTAGCAGTGATGGTATTAATGATTTGGAGTCCGATGTAGATGAGCTTCATCTATTGCAGAAGTTGCACTCTGGTAACGAAGCCGAAAGTTCAACACTGGAATCTTCTGATTCTGATAGTCCCATAGCGATTTCTGATTCCATAGATTCAGGCAGTGACACTAAAAAACAGTTAAGTGATGTCATCAGCATTGAAAATTCAAGTTATTCGGAAAGTGAGGATGCCAAAGAGGATTGTATGCCTTTTGAAAATGCAGAAAGTGTCAAATTAATAATACCGCGTCGTCAGTCGAACATAACCGGCACGCCTGCGATCGTCGCCATGGAAATAGACAGCCCTAATGTAATAGAAGCATCTTGTACAAGTGATGCTAAGGATATTGAAATCACGGTTTCCGATACTAAGAAAGTATACACTAAATCAAACAACAACGAATATACTGAATCTGTTGAAGATATATTACTTGCGTCATCAGATGAAGAAACCGGTGGAAGTCAAGAAGAGGGGGCACCCTCTGCTGATGCTGCGTGCATTAATCTTAAGGACGATCTCATTTCAATTGATGAAACAGTTGTAGGCAATGTTGTTGATGAACCCGAAACAGTGGTTGAAAAAGAGCGAAGTGTAGTAATATCTGAAACGGTAAGTGTTAATGATGAACCTAGTTTAGTAGAAAATAATGCTAATGATAATCATATTGATGTTGACGATAAAGTTGCAGAGAACACTGTCGAATCTATATCTATAGAATCATCACAAGAAACAGCACCAAGTGCATCCAAGGAAGAATCTGTGCTGAATGATGTTAGTGTTATATCTGATGTTATCAAATCTGCTGACATAGTTAATAATATGGATGTTGATAATGATGACAAAGAATTGGAAATAGTAAAAGATAATTTACCACCTGAATTATCTTCAACAACTCAATAACCCAAAAATAAAAATGACTGAAGTGTAAAAATTTTATATAATTATTTTGTTTACATTTGTAAGTAAAAATAGGTAATTTTAAAGAGCATTTCCCTGATCATTCTGTTGTTCGCTTTGGATACTATCAAATTGATATAAAAATACTGCTGCCTTAGATCTTTACATTGTATATAGATACTACTATACTATCTTGGAATTCAAGCTTGAAAGCTGAAAAACAGAAATACACTAATGTTACATAGATTTATAAAAGAAAATTGTGTTTATAGTTGTTCCATTTAACACTTACAGGTGGTCTGTTATGTCATCTACTTCTGTTATATTTTAACTTCAATAATTTATGTGAACACAGATTTTTCATTTTAGTATTAAAGTTATTTTTAATTAGTTAAGATTAATTAGCAATTTGATCGCAACCGTAATCTAAATTTATAATAAATTTGAGACGTGAATAACCGCTTCTGTTTATTATTTTGTTCATGCATTATTGACGGCACGGTTGGCGCAGTATCTCTCGCACTGTTGCGCTGCGTGTCGCGGGTTCGATTACCGCACGGAACAAATAAATGGCCAAAATATTAATAATTGAAATGCTTGTTAACGCATCTACTATATAGGGGAAATTCCTAGTGAAAGAGCAACGTTTATAAAAAAAGTTAAAGAAGATAACATGATGTCATGCACAGTATGGCTTCTTTTTTATGGACATTATCTTGGTCGGGTCACATGTAAACCATACTGATTGTTGTCTGAGGTAGTCTTATGACGAAAGAACCACACAGAGAGTAGACCTGCCTAATCAATGCACACATTTATGTGTGTGTTCGCGCAGCGGAGTGTTGTTGAATTTAAAGATTTTAATTATGCAGATATTTAGTGTATGGCGTCGTATAATTGTGTATGGTATAAAAAAAATTGTGCACGCAGCCATTGTGGACAAATTCACGAACGCGAACGCACACCACATTTATCAGTAATCGTAAGCTCCTCACGCTGAGCAGTAGTATTTACGACCACTGCACTAACGAGGCAGCCCCACTCCCACTTATATTGTATTTCTTGAAAAAGTCGGCCACAAGTCGGGTCAGTCGGATCTGGATCATCCAAATAACAAGGTAACCCAGGACCTAGGTTTTTCAGCAATGGTAACATCACAGGTCGCCAAAATATAGGGCCGACGAAAGCCGACCTTTTGTTAACTTTGACCTTGATTTGACTTTTTTCAGTTAATTTCTGGTGAAACAAATTATGGGCAATTTTATGGAAAAAAATAACATTTATTAAACAGAAAATTGAATCAAAATAACTTAAGCCTTAACTTCAGCATTAATAATTGCGTTGTTCTCTGTTCTTGAGTGAAGTAAGTTCGATATGACGCCCTAGGGGCGTCAAGGGCCTCCCGTGATATTTGCTTATGACGCCCCTGAGGCGTCATTGGCCATGAATCGGTTAAATAAAAATCATACTAATCTGTACAAATTTACTTCTATCGGCACGACTAAACAGTTCAGCTGTATAGTCTTGAAAAGTTTGGCAATATCTCCTTGCCTAATTTCATTACGATCACGACAATCATATCCTGGAGACGGACATATCGGCTATTTTTGTGCATTATAAACAATGGAAAATTACGGGTAGTTATCATTTTTTGTTTCATGATAGGATTTTGGGATGATAGCAGTAACATTGAGAGGCTTTTTCAGATGTTTGTCCCAGTAATCACACTAATATTAATTAAGGCGAAAGTTTGTGTGTGTGTATGTTTGTTACTTCTTGACGTCTAAACGGCTGCAGCGATTTTAATAAATTTGGCATGGAGTTAGCTGACACCCTGGATTAACACAGGGCTACTTTTTATCCCTGTATTCCCACGGGAACGGGACCTACGCGGGCGGGTGAATCTCCGTGACGTCTGCCAGTTAGTTATATACGTAACAACATGTGCCTGTATTGGTTAATTTTGTCGCTCTAGTTTCAATCACTGCTCATTTTTAGGGTTAAGTAATCAAAGGGTGACATTGGGACCCTATTACTACCTAAGTGCGAGCGGCATGTTGCCAACGGCAAAGGTAAATGCAGATGTCGACACGCCTCGGCGGCAACTGTTGACGCGTCGGTCGGAGGCATCTATTGACGCGTAGCCGGACGGCGCGGCGGCGGCGTTGGATATTCTAACTTCAAAAATAATATGCGGCGGCCGTCGTTAGCTCTCTCAGTTTAAGAGGCAGTTGGGCTTTGGTTGGACTCTGTGTGCTGGCCCCGATAAAACAATAAATGTAAACATAAGGTTGTCACAACATTTATTTACAATATTTACAAAGGTTCACTCTTAAGTACATAATGTTAAGTCTATCCTTATTTATACAAGTCTTAGTAATCGTATCAAGCGTAAATGTCATGTGAAACAAACTGGTCCGGGGGTGAAGGTAAACTGGTGTTCCGCATCAACGAACGACAGTGGTTGAAAGTCGCTGATTGGAAGTCTATCTGTCCGGGATGTTTTTATTTCCAGGACTATTTCACCGGTTCCCTCCTGAAACATAACAGAAATATTATTTTTGTAGACTTTATTGTGTTGTAGCAGGAAATAGCTGAAACGGATTTGAATCCTTGTGGCCCATCGCCATTTTGCCATAAGGGTAGCTTAGATACTAGGTTTAAGGTACACTTATTAAAAATGACGAAGGGTTGGATTTTGATGCCCTAGTTTCTATAGCAAAGTATTAGAACCCCTTTACTTTAGCTTAAATAATACCTAAATACGTATTTAATTTTTGTTGCAGACTGTGCAATATCCGTAACATTTAGGTACATTAAGGCCATATCCAGAAAATTGCGCAATTTGTGCAACAACAACATTCATAATCATTGAACTTAAAATCCCGTGTTAATTCGTAGCGAATTCGTTCCTTCTGGACAAGGTTTAGAGAGAATAATAGCGCACATTTCAACTGTAAAAGGAAAAGAAGAAAAGATACCATGACCATTTTTTGACCATGACAGTTTCGGCATTTCTTCTTAGGGATCAGTAATTTTAGAAATTACTGAGGTTGGGCCGTTACGATTCTGATAAGTGTGCTTTGCAGTAGGAAGTTACATAAGTAAAAAGAATACTGAACGGCTCGAGTTGATACCGTGACGATACGGAATCGTTCTTTAGAGAGCACAAAAACTAATGAACAAGGTAACATCTAGCTTTCTTGTTCTATGGAAAAGTAGTACCTTGCAGTCGTCTTTTATCACTTGTGGTTCTCTGAACTCCACGGAATTGTAACCGAAAAGTTTTATATTGTTCTGTCGCATCAAGTCGGCTGGGATGTCGGATCTGAAACAAATTGTGATAGGTAGTTGAGACTAGGTATAATAGCAAACGCTTGGTACCTAATCTTAATCCTACTAAATTATAAATGTGGAGGTTTGTGAAGATATTTAGATGTTGAATAATGTTCGTTCGTTCGTAAAGACGTTCAATAATGTTGGATGATAATAGGCACACAGATAGGCTAATTTAATTCTTATCCTGGGATGATTTTGATCCCGGCATGTGTTAGCTACCCTTGGGTTCACTTTAGTTCTGAGATGTATCAAAAGATGGCAATACCCTTATATTTTTTTTACACAAAAAAGCGTAGGTAATCTGTTAACAAATATGGATAAAATTTCATCTTTGGAAAGTTATTTGTGAAGCAGCGGGCAGAATTATATAAAAATCTCGCATCACTGTGTTTGTACGCGATAAACTCCTGACCCTAACAATTTTTACGGCTTAGGTAGGTACTTTGTGTTATTTGGAAGATAGGATAGTTTTCATCTCGATTATTGACATGAATAAGAATACTTAACATGGTAGGTAATATAAGTTAAGTTCTCAGCCACAGCAATGCGTGGCGGTGGTGCATTACGCTTAGTGGACGATAATCCGAAAAAATACCTTTGCGGGGCCTTGGTGTTCACGCAGGAGTATGTGAAGTTCTGCCTAGCCCCGTTGGACAACAATCTCAAGAATCGAAGCTGTATTGCACCAGATCCTTCACCGTCGTATGTTAGCTGAAAAAACAATGACCTCGTGTTAGGGTATTGGATAGGTAGGTACTTTTTCTGTTGCAAAAGGTAGGTACCTACCTATTTGCGCACAAATAATTGACGACATGAGGCCTTCCCAGACGATTAAAGTAAGTACTTAGATACATAATTTTCTTATAAATGTAAAAATAGAGATTACCTCTGTATAACATTAGTACCTACCTATTACCGAGGTGTAGTATAAAGTATAGATGACCTCCAATCCGTAGGTACTTTTACACTAATATTATACAGAGGTCTAAAGTAATGTAGGGGGCTTCAAATACAAATATCTTGTATTCTTGTTGGTGAATTAGGTCACATTTTAGGCGTCTGGAGTAAATAGGCGTCTGGTTTGGGCTGGACTCATGACCCCTAGTTATGACGCCACTTTCAGACCAACATCGATAGTAGGTACCTACTGCTGTGCCAGCCGAGAAGAAAGGTCTTAACAGATGAATGGACGAAAAACGATGAGATGTTAGATTTAGACCATTTTTTCCTTTGAGATCCGGTTCATAAAAAACTAAAAAAATATTATATTTACCTTGAAACCATTGTCAGATTGCGAGAACCTATGGATGGTGGCATCAGCGGTGAACATTGCTGGTTCTATTTCGTCTGGGTACAAGCAGGTGCTATGGCCCTTGCAGTACACTTTGATGGGCCGTCCGCTAGTCGCCCCACCACGTGCATCTATCCAGTAGTATCCTATGGAACAAGTATTTTTTTAAAATTTAATGCTTAATAGTGTTTTACAGTGGCCCAATCCAATGGAATTTTGCCGTAGTGTTTTCTTTGAGTTCCGTTCTGGAGAATTTTGTTTTAACGTCGATGGATAAACCAGAGCCAATTACCCTTGATCGCTGCACTATTCCCCTACTCGCCTTCCGCGAAGCGGAAAGGAAACCCCTCCTCTACTACTTTACCTATTATTTTGACCGCGATGTATGTCATGTACCTATGTATGTATATTCATCTAGCTTATTTTCCAACCTACTTATCATATCATTATATCACAAATGAGTGTCGTTAGAAGCGTCATGCTTGTCCGCTGGTTATTTTCTAAGCGACGTCTGTTGGCCGGTTTTAGTGTTGGAATCTCCTTTTTAAAATTTAATTTAATTAAAACGGTTTGAAACCAGTAACAATAATTAAGGTTAGGCAGTTAAAGATAAAATTAAGGCTAAGAAAGATCAAAACAATAAACCTTTCAATTCGAACAGCACTTTCACGACGTCAATAAGGGCTGATTTTTCAATAGTTGAATAATTTTTATCTGAAGAACAAAAACCGCAGTTTGACAGCATATTTGTAGACAATATGCCAAACCGTAATGTTTATTCCGAAGATAAAAGTTATCCGACTATTGAAAAATCAGTCCTAAAAGAAGTGAATATTATCAAAAGCTAATAATTTTGATATTAGCTCAGAAGCATTATAAAACCTCTACTTACCGTCAGTAAAATTTACATAAGAAGTCTTGAGATCACGACAGGACAGTGCTGGATAGCTTCTACTTCCTCGCGGCCTCCTCACCGCCTCGAGTGCTCCGCGCGCAGCCAACACACCTGTCATCACTTCCTTCACCCATTCTATGTCTTCTTCTATAAAGTAAGTTTATTTAGTTTTAATAAATAATTCTAGAAATTATGATCTCCCATAATTATAATGATACCTCAGCTCACGTGTGGCCTTGACGTTAATCATCAACGGGTCATAATCTGCCTAGCCAGTTTCCACTAATTAAATTAAACCTTACTGTTAGCAGCTTTTACTGGATGCAGCTGAAAACTAGTGTTTTATTAGATCCACTGATTTTACCTGACCTCCACAACTCAGTGACAGGGTAACAACTAAGATCCTAACCCTTACTTTAACTGGTTAATTATCACACTGACTACTCGTAATCACTGTTAAAAATCTTCAAATGACAGCCGAGACCAACTGCCTAACATGCTTCCCGAGACACGGAGAGTCTTGGCTCTCCGATGTAGTTAATGGTCACCCTCGAATCGACCACGGCACGCGTTGCTTAACCTTCGATCGACCTGTGTGTCAGTTATTATTTAGCTGCAAGCTCCTATTGGTATTTGATTTATTGGATGTATGTATGCTTTAAAATAAGCTGTTGACTCGCAATGCTGAATGAACAAAGTTAATCCCATATTAAATGGGGATGGTACAAAAAACAAATATTACCTTCGTCAAAATTATCTTCCGTAACAGATTCCATGGATTCCATATCTACACTGCGACGTCGTCTAGTGTATGAAGTGAACAGCTCTGGAGGAATCTGAGGCGCTTGAGCAGGTGGGCCTGGAGGTCCGGGAGCACCAGGTGGACCACTTGAACCTGGCCTTCCTTCTGGTCCTGTTGAGCCTTTTGGTCCTAGTTGACCTTCAACCCCAGGTGGACCTACAGGTCCGGTGTCTCCTTTTAGTCCTGTAGGTCCAATGGGTCCCTGTAATAATGGAGTGGAGAAATCAAGATAAATGCTATAATACATTTTAACAAGTTCATCAATAATATTTAGGTATGAATACTTACCATTTCTCCTTTAGGTCCAGGTGGACCAATTGGGCCAGGCAGACCTTGCTTGCCGACTTCACCTTGATCACCTTTCAATCCCATAGACCCAGTATCGCCGATATGACCCTTTGGTCCTCGGTTGCCTTTGTCGCCTCTTACTCCTTGATTGCCTGGAGGGCCTGCCTTGCCTGGTGCACCCGAAGGTCCCATTATTCCTGGGGCACCGTTTTCACCCTGTAAACATTAATTGTATTTTTATTTCTAATATGAATAAAAATATATTCACGCCGGTATTCTCCGAAGACTTTGGCAGAGGTAACCTATACTACCTATACTACCTATTTTACGCTCACATTTTATATACCTATATTACACTCACATTTTGAGGGCGAACCCAAACCGGGTACAAATCTAGGCTTCGGCTTGTGTGTGACTGAGAAATTTCAGATGGAATAACTCAATGTAAGGTATAATAAGGCATTTTCTGTCAGTCAACCTTGAGGTGATGCTGAGAAAAGCAGTGGTCGGTGCAATAAATTGGCCATGTATTGTTCGTGGGTTAAGATTGTTATATAACTTGACTCCGTATTTAATAGGTTTTTAATTTACATATATTTTGAACACTGTACATAGATCAGGACCCTGTCAACTGATAAGTGTTTAGCTAGATTAATTTGCGGTTGGTATGTAAAATTTTACCATGAATTAAATATAAAGAGGCGTGTACGTACAATAGGACCCGGCATTCCTCTTAACCCGCGTTGTCCTTCTGGTCCTGCTGGTCCAGCGGGTCCATTAGGTCCTTGCTCTCCAATGACTCCTTTGGGTCCCATATCACCCTTTTCTCCAGTTAGACCAGGACTGCCTTGAGTTCCTGCTGGTCCTTCTGTACCCTGTAAACGTAAACCATACGCAATTAATATTCAATGACAATATAGTGGTAGAAAGTGTGTTGTAAGAAAAAGAAAGAAAAAGTATTTAGTGGCAAAAAACATAAACGCCCTCTATTAAATTAATAGAAAATAACAGTAAAATATAAATGGCATGTCTCGCGGCTGCGCCATAAGGCTCTCATTTCAGTGGTAATCCCAGACAGATGCGTCTGGGACGTTAACTTTTGGGACGAGTGTTGGAACAATGTTCCCATGTGACTTACAGGATTTCCGGGGATCCCACTTTCTCCAGGTTTCCCCAGCGGTCCCACCGGTCCAGGTGACCCAGGAGGCCCCGTGCTGCCTTCAGGGCCGTCGGATCCTGGTTCACCCTTGATGCCTTGCGGGCCCGTTTCTCCACGCTCACCGGGGAATCCAGCAGATCCAGTGTCTCCTTTCGGACCTTCCGGACCAGGAGGTCCTTTCGGTCCAGTTTCTCCTTGTAATCCCGAAGGGCCATCGTCGCCTTTAGGTCCAACTGCGCCTCTAGGTCCCTGTGATATTGAAATTGTGTGAATACCTACTACTCTCTTTACTTTTCTTTTTAATTACGTCTAAATTGCTTATTAAACAAACCGTGTAAATGCTTACCAGTTTTCCTTCAGGACCTTGTACGCCAGGAGGTCCGGGTGATCCGGGACTACCAACATCTCCCTGCTGTCCCTCGGCGCCACGCGGTCCTAGTTCCCCTTGAATACCTTTAGGTCCTCGTCGCCCGGGTGGGCCTGTGGGACCAGCGGATCCTGTTGCTCCTGTTCATAGAAAGATGTCCCAAAGTAAGTGTTAAAATATATTATGATCATTAATAAACGTAAATAGCTGTAACTTGAAAATGGCATTGGAAATGGAGCATTAAGATAAAGGTAGTTAGTCACTTTCATGTACCTCTAGAGACCATGTATGTTTGCCTATTCTATATTATTCATAATTATTCCTGGAAAATATCACATTCCTACCTGTTTTGCTCTATTGTTACGTGAAGGAAGAACTAATGGACATACACACTTTCGCATTCATATTACGTTATAGTAAGATAATATTCATACCCAAAGCTCCGGGATCTCCCATATCCCCCTTGAATCCCTGTTGTCCTTTCACTCCTTGAAGTCCAGCGGGTCCGAGAGGTCCAGGTGGGCCGCGGACTCCATCTGTGCCCGGTTGACCAGGAGCGCCTACATCACCAGGTGGTCCTTTATCACCGGGTAAGCCAACTGGCCCCACTTCTCCTCGAAGACCTTGTATACCAGGAGAGCCGGGTGGCCCCTGAAAATTGTAATGTAAAACTGTTAATCAGATGCGATTGTCGTAGGAATCTTCAAAATTATTTTGCATCATCTTCGTACTTACAGATTCTCCCAAAGCTCCTTTAAAACCTTTTTCTCCAGGTGGTCCCGCTTCTCCTTTGTCACCGTCTTCGCCAGGTGGGCCGACTGGGCCTGGGGCTCCAGTTAAGCCTCTTGGCCCAGGCAACCCATCACGTCCGATTGGCCCTTAAAAAGACATCTTTAAGTTATTTTTTCTTTATTTATTTAGGGATTTTATAAATAATGGCAGGATTTTACAATGGTACAAACTGACGCGGTCGATAAAATAAAATACTTTATCCCATCTTCATTATCCATCACGAATTCACGATTTGTATAATAAATTGTTGTCATGATATTTATTTTGAGTAGTCATATAGGTATAGAATAGACTAGGTATTTTTACGTACCGACTAAGCCGGCTTCACCAATTTCGCCTTTTTGTCCGCCAGACCCAGGTGATCCTCGTGGTCCTTCACGGCCTTGGAGTCCCTGTGGTCCTTCATGACCGACTTCGCCCGGCTCTCCTTTATCTCCTCTGACACCCGCTGGACCGATTGGACCTAAGTCACCTTTAGCTCCAGCAATTCCCTTTAATAAAATAATGTATATTTTAGGTTTATTTAAATAAATACACATATTACCCAGGCTAGAAAAGTCAAAGTTAAGCGACATAATTATATTTGTTTCTTTAGCTCAACAATCAATATAGTTACAGATACTCACAGCTACTCCTGGTAACCCAGGCTCCCCATTGTTTCCTGGCGGGCCTGGAGATCCAATCGGCCCTGGTTTTCCTTCTGGACCAGATGGACCAGGCAGCCCTTCTTTTCCTACTTCTCCTGGAGTGCCCACATCACCAGGCGTTCCAGGTATGCCAGAAGCTCCAGGTGGTCCCGGTGGGCCTGGCTCTCCATTAGAACCTTGAGGGCCGACTGGTCCTGACGGTCCAGTTAACCCTATTGCTCCGGGTTCACCCTATTTAGTAAACGTAAATGTTAAATTAAAATATTGGAAACGCAATATTAATAAAATTTCGAACATTTTTTATTTATTTCTAACCGTAGGGCCTCGTTCTCCAGGTGGGCCAGGTAAGCCAGCTTTACCATCAGGTCCGGGGGCACCTAGAGCACCTGGAAAGCCTCGTACGCCTTCTAGTCCTTGTGGTCCTCTTTCACCTGTTGAGCCTGGCGGTCCTGGCTGTCCCGTATCTCCTTTAGATCCCGGAGGCCCATCTGAGCCTCTCCGGCCGCGTGGACCCCTATAACCCTAGAATAGAACAATGTTAAATGTTACAACTTTGTGTTAATAATTGATAATTTTTGCCGTTTTTTTATTCGAAGACTAAGAATACTAACCCTTGGTCCAGTTTCACCCCGATCACCTTGCTGTCCTACTAAGCCCTGTTAACAAAATTTTAAATTAACAATATAGGCTATATTATATATATAATACTTATGTTGTATATACGAAAGGTATATTACCATTAGTCCCTTTGTGCCCCGTCTACCCCTTCTGCCAGATGCACCTTTATCACCTTTTTCACCTTGGCTACCTGGATATCCTTGTGGGCCTTGAGGACCAGTCGCTCCTTTCTCTCCGGCTGAACCTATGGGGCCAGTTTCACCTCTCGGTCCTTCTACACCCTAAAAAAAGACTGGGAATTAGCATTCGAAACGAAGAACATTGTCTATTAAGATGGGTGAAAAGATGTTATACCTTTTGTCCTTCAAGTCCTTCAATGCCTGGGGGACCAGGTTCTCCTATCTGTCCTCTTTCTCCTTTCGGACCAATATCACCCTTTTCACCTTCAACACCTGAAAGTTAAAATGATCTTTCTTCAGTACAATAAGTGTACGTAAAACGAAACGAGGTATATAATTTAAAACTTTAAGTTCTTGCCTCTTATTCCTTTATCCCCTTTGTCTCCTGGCAAGCCTCGTGGGCCCTCATCTCCTTTTAGACCACGACTTCCAGGAAACCCGAGCATTCCCTATAAATAAATTACGTGTCAATGTACTGTGATAAAATGTTTAGGAAAATTAGAAATGATTGAGTAAGGTATAATATTAACCTGTGGACCCTGAGAGCCTACATCTCCTGGTGATCCTTGCTGTCCTGGATTTCCAGGTGTACCCGGTGACCCTTCAGGTCCGGGTAACCCTGAAATTCCTGGTTTGCCTTGAGGTCCCTGGGAAACATAAAATTAAGTTACATGTGTGTCATTGCAACTTACACCATTGGCATGATGACGGTGTATTGGATGTATATCCAAAATTTTATTTAGTTCATCAGTTAAATAAAAAAATAATAAACAAGCGTTTTTTTTTGCTTTTTCATATTAATGGAAAACTACTTAGATTTAAGCACATTAAAATTAAGAGGAAAGAGCTTGTAACGTCATAATTCAATATAAACTACGAAATTGTGACGTCATGCGACATTTACTCAACGTATCGTCGTTTTTTTATGATTTAGTGAAAGAATAAAATTAGATGAGGAACTTAAAACAAAATTTTGTCATCTAGCCTATAATTACTTAAAAGGTTTTGGAGATGTGAACATATTTTCTTCGTTACCTGGATTCCTTGAGCTCCTGTAGGGCCTTGTGGCCCCGATGAGCCTGGAGATCCGATAGTGCCGGGTTGTCCTGGTGGGCCTGGGGGACCCGGCTGACCCGATGAACCCTTGGCCCCATGAGGACCTTCTAGACCAGGTATACCTGGGTATCCTATTAGTCCTGGGAATCCTCTTGGTCCAATAAAGCCTCGGGGTCCCTAAGACAATAAAACATTTTCAAATTTAGTTTCCGTTGTTTTTATTGGCATATCAGTCTATTTCAAGAAATTTAATTACCAGTTCCCCAGAAATTCCTGCTGGCCCAGGTGGTCCGTCATCGCCAGGTGGCCCATCTTGACCAGGTGCACCGGGTTCACCTTGCAAGCCCGCACTTCCTCTTTCACCTTTGTCACCTGGCATACCTAGTAGACCAGGGTAGCCCTGCTCGCCTTTAGTACCTGGGGCACCCGTAGACCCCCTCTCTCCATCCCTCCCTGCATGACCTCGTCGTCCCAATCTACCTGGTGGGCCTTGTAGACCTCTAGACCCTGGTGGACCCTGAAATCAAAGTGACTACGTAAAGCCAAAGTTGACAAAATCTATTTAATTGTTGTAAGCGTAATGTTTGTAGACTCACAGGTTCCCCTTGCTCTCCCATTTCTCCTTTGGTACCTTCTGGGCCAATCTCGCCTTCAGGGCCAGCTGGACCCGTCAGTCCCATTGGTCCTTCTGCTCCTCGCATTGCAGCCTGATAATTATATGATTTAAATTATTACAGATTTGCTACTTAACAAAAACATTGAAAATAAGAAGGAAATTTCGTATAAATAATTGAAAACGATTCAGTACTTACCATGTGTTGTGAAAACATTTGTCGAAGAGCTTCCGATTGGGCGTCAGGACCTTTGTCGGTTGACGACTGTTGTAACTGCAAGTTATATGTTCATTCAGTAAATAAAAACTAAACATGATAGTGGAGAGAGGATAAAATTTATAGAAGGTTTTCCAGACTATGCCTCTCATCGTGAGAGTTGCTTTCATTGAGGTGAGTACCTATTTTATCAAAACAAAAATTGGTGATCTAGGGAACGTATAATCCACCCATTACCCGTAACCATTTCATTCTAATTTCATATTTATTTAAAATGTTGGTGTTTTCTTAAAAAAAAAACACTGAAATAGTCACTTACGAGTATAAGTAGATAAAGTAAGTGCTCTGCCACAGAGATATTTTTTACTACAATTCAATGGACTATCCATTGAATTGTATGGCGAGCGATATTATAGTATCTTAGCCATGTGCAGTGCCCCTTAGTTAACTTCACTGCGGGTGACGTAGCCTACAACAAACTTATTATTTGCGGTTGGTACAGTAATCGGGTCTAAGGATCGAACGGCAAAATTAAGTTCGTTTTTTATTGTATATACTTTTCCGGGATAAAAAGTACCCAGTGCGGTGCTCAGGAAGTTAAAGAATAAAACACCCCCTGCCTTGTATTTTTTTAATATTTTCAATGTACAGAATTTTTACTTCTACAGATATATTATATGTATAGATAAAGCATAGATTAGATTAGATAATTGCATTACTTACAGGAATAACAAAAACGTTGCCTGGAGGACCTGGAAATCCTTGCGAGCCCTCAAAACCAGGTTTTCCCGCCTCTCCCTTGGGGCCCCTTGGACCTTGAGGACCAGGTGGCCCTGGGTATCCGCGTGGGCCATTGTATGTACCAGAACTGCCATAATCATAGTCGGTCTCAGATGAATCGTCATTTGTTGTAGAATTGCCCTAAAACAAGCGTTGTTACTTTTATTAGTTCTTTCTTCAGCAACTTTTACATTTGCTTAAGAAATAAATAACCACATAAACGTTACGTGACTGCTTGGTAATTTGTTGGCAATGGATTTAATGAATAGCTAATCCGGTCACAAATAATGTCTGTAGGTACAAACGATCAAAACCAACAATCTACAAAAAAAATTATTGAGATGCTAAACAAAAGAGCATATTTTTTCACGTTATCTCACTTGGGTATATTCCGGAGGATGTGTGAGCCAATCTGTATCTTCCGTGGTCGTAATAGGGCTGTACGTGGACTCGGTGACGACTAGGGTTGTCCCGGCCACATCCGCTTCGTCATCGTCCCCTCGTTTAGACTGGAACAAGATACGTTATGACAATAATGGCGCATGCCATAAAAAAACATGATAATTCCATTAAAAACCCCCATGTTGAGGTGTGGTTGGCAGCGAAATAAAATGAAAATAATGTTTTCGTTGTACAAAATGAGCTACATTATAATTGACGTGACAAACCTATTACGTTTCTCCTCGATTTTCGCAGCAAGGAGTTTGTTTTGAGATTACGATTGATTTTAAACGTACCATGCTTCGACCGCACTTGCGTAGAATCAGTTAGCTTGCGTAATGCTTTGAACTACGTAACGTGCGAACTACGAGCTGTCAAGCTCTGAGTTCGGACGTCAGGTGCATGCGATGTTAGCTTTAAGGGTGATTCACCGGAACCGAAGCCGACTGTATAGTTTATGATGTCCGGTGCAGGTTCGATTATTCTGGCGGGTTATATTCAACTTACTCTTGGAGTAGTCCGTTCCAAAGTATCTTCAGGTTCGTTCTCGAAGGAAGTCGGGGGTGGCTGTTCAGGTATGAATTCGTTACCACCTGAGAAGCTGCCGAAAATACTATTTTCATCTGAAATAAATGCACGAACTTTTAACAACAGAAACTAGTGCTCTATATAATACAAAAGGGTCCTTTAGAATGTATACATTTGATACCTGAATCTGTAGATGTGGACGGCAAGTATTGATTGTTGATTGGAAATGAACTAGCGACCTGCCATACTGGTTGAGGAGTTGTCAACACTCTGGTGGGCCACAGATTATCCGATTCGTTTCTATCAAAGAATCTGTTCCTGCTGTGAGTTCCGTATCTCCTTCGTACATCGTCTTCAGTTAAAGTCCCTAAGTTAGGATGTTCTGTGCTCTCTTGTCGTTGTTCAGGTTCGTAGAGTATGGGTTTTATTTCTGGTTCTAACTGTGCTGCAACTATAGGGACGTATGGTAGTCCAGGTGCCCCTTCACAGTCGGGAGCGACCGATAAACACATGTCGTATGCTACGTCCGGTTTGTTTGCAAATTGGAGTAACTCGATATCGCCCTAGAAAAAAAGCCTGCTTTAGGTTCTTAGAAAAAAATTACTAAGTTTCCATGGTATCGTTGTCTCACCTAGATGTAATTCGTTCATCAATTTTATTTAAAAACAATTTAGACCTTTCTGTATAAATGAAATTAATTCTAGTTAATTAATGTAGGTACAAGTAGTCTAAAGAGCGCCAAGCTGTATTATTTTTTCGAAGAACAAAAGTTTCAGAAGAAGAATTACATTACCTAATACGAATGAAAAATAATTAGATTAGCTTCATAATGGAACCTTTTAAATGTATTGTGCCAGTAGGACTTTCAATAATGAATTGTGTTTTTAACGTAGACTCGGTCTATTTTTGGACCTGGGACCTATCATACTATACCTAGATAACATATTTCGTAGTACGAAATATGTTATGAAACTATGAAATTGGTAGGTTATAGGTAAACCTATAGTTTAACTACTTAATTTAGTTGAAAACAATGGGTAGCTAGTTACATTAGTACTGGTGATTTGTGTTCTCTACGAGCACCCACTGAAATTAAAATCAAAAGTTATTAATATTCACACCACGCTGACGATTAGCACTTTTTGAACGTCAAAGTTACATATACATAAGTCAGTCTACCAAAAAGCCGCTATTCGCAACTTTCAATTGTTTTTGCTGGGAACAAGAAATGACGGACCAAACTCCCCAGCAACAGGTCAGTCAGATAAGTTAGAAGAACTTGAATTTATACTTTCAAAATTTATCTAAGACATCATTAATGTCGGTGAACGAAAAAACCGCTTTGGGCAAGCGTGGTGATTAATGCTCGTGCCTTCCCTGTATGAGAAGAAGCCTTTGCCCTAGTGCAGTGGGACAGTAACAGGCTGGTATTATTAATATTCATGTTTAGCCTAATTTATAATATGTTGGCAAAATGTCTTGATCACATTATGCATTTAGTTAGTTATTTGTTTACTGTTTTCTCTCCATGCAACATCTATTATTACAGATTCACTCAATAAGATAAAAGTTATTGGTTTAGTGCACATAAAACTTAAAATAAAACATTGTTTTTGTTGTGAATTATCTCAGAGTACAAAATAATACGTTCATCCACTAGCTTTAAATCTCATTCCTCACGATTGTGAGGAAACAGATGTCTTTTCACCTACCTCGTAATACTGGTCGGCAGTTACTTGGGAGCCGACTACCAGGGCTCCAGCCAGGTTAAATGTGCTGCCCGGCTTGCGATCCAGTCGCAGTGTTTCTCTCACTTCACAATCCACCAGAAGAGTTGCTGAATCGCCTTTGATACTGATTGCTATGCGATGCCATCTAAGGAAATCCAAATATATTAATAAATTAAGTAGGTAGTTAGAAACAAATGCCAGCACATCAAGCTACCCTATTATGTCAATGTTCATTATTACATTTGTTACATACTTAATAAAAACTAAAAGAAAAGCAATAGTTATTTGTTATACAAGAGTGCAAAGTTGCTTTTTAACCGCGTGTTCAATTTTGATGACCGAGCAAGCGATTCTAAAATTAGAATCCTGAGCGTTAGCGAGGGAATGAAAAGAGCACGAGGTGAAAAATCTTTGCACTCGTGTGCAACACGTAACTTTTCATTCCACCTCAGCGAGGAAATGACTAAATGCAAAAAAAAAACGTTTTCTGAGAAAGTTTTGACTCCTTTTGCTAGTCGCCACGTGTTGTACATATCGTACTGTTTTAAATACTTCTCGCGTGATTGTTGAGGGAGAAAGCTCATTTGCGCATTATTAACAGTTTCAGTCAATTCTGTTGGCGTCAAACAAACTTCCTCGTCGCTAGAACCACTCATATTAGTTTTTTCACTTGTTTTGAAGTTTCTTGTTTTTAATGTAAGGTTTAACAATGACGTGAAAAAATGTCCTCCGTGTCTTTCATGTCTAAATTCATCTGCACTAATTTATCATTAATTAGCATTGTTTAAATAAAATGCATTTTAGCATCGTTTAAAAATGAAACAGTAACTTACTTTCCATCAGCGATATCCACTCGGTACGTGAGAAGCTCATTATCTGCTGGATCACCCCTGGTATCCTCGTAGTACAGTTCTATCAGGTTGCCCACCACCAGCTGCAACTGCTCGTCACCGGCGTCCGAATACAAGATGAATATTGGATTTTGGTCCGTTCCTATTACATAAAATACATTTTTATTTTAAGAAGAAATTAAAATATTCAAGGCGTAGCATGGTTGGATAAACAGAGAGTATGATAAGTAAAAGAATGACGAAACGCGCATCGAAAATAATTAAACGGAAGACAAATTAACAGGCTTAAATCTATTGCGTAGTAAAAGATTTCGAAAATGGTTATCTAAGGGCTTGGAGAACTGAGGTCTTATGTCGCTCACTGTACTACGGTTAGGCCCCAGGGGGATTAGACAAAGTCACATTTAACGATAATGATAACGAAATTCGATAAATCCAAAATAGTATGGAATTCAGCATTTTAAAGCTTATGCCAACTCGGATTTATCGAACTTCTTTATCGCTAAATGTGACTTTGTCTAATCCCCCTGGGTCGCAGCTGTAGCACAGTGAGCTACGCCGTAGCGCGGCGCGTAGCTGAACATTTGGCAAATTAATAAATATACTAAATAAATTACTTTTTCGGACAACATTTGAGTCTTGTTGATGCTACAATAAGACTTTTCCTACAGGAATATAGCCACGTATGTCGATTCAATAAAAACTTCCCCCGTGAAAATGTAGGTAAATTGGAGGCGAATTAAGCTGTTATTCCATACTAATGCTAGGCATTGCCAGTTAACTTTACTCGAATTTTTACGAGGTGAATTTACTGAATCGACCGGCTGAACTGCTCAATCGTGAACTTGGTTTAAATCATGGATCGCGCAGTTGGTCGTGAACGCTGGACATAAATGACTAAATTGTTATTTAATTTTGGATTAGACTATTGCTTGCTGTTTGTTTCTTAGTACAAACAAGACATACTCAAAAATATATTTGCCTTTGGGTAATGATGACACAAATTCTTGGTAACGCAACCTTTTTACTCGTTATTACACTGTTTTGTATTGTCACACGATTTAAAGTACCTTTGTAATGGGGCCGTTTGAACCCTCTTAATAGTCGGAAAGCCGGAAAACCTCTGAGAGAAAAGGGATTATGTTGTTTAGGTTTTACCCGAAGAGTGTTTAGATAGGTGCTATAAGTAAAGGAGGTGTTAATTGCTTAATACAATTATAATGCGTCTTACCTGGCAGTCGGACAACAGCCAAAATAGAGAAGTCTTCTGGAAAGCTGTTGTAGAACATTCCAGCGGCCAATCGGTGCAGGGTGGCATTCTCATTTAGTGTGATCGCTGTGTAGTCAGATTCGTTGTCTAGGGGTGACTGACAGCGCCCCGGGGCCCGACTAACCCCATCAGGAAGCTCCTCGTTGTCCCGAACCACAGACAGGACGTCGAAATATTCCGTCTCATTCTCATCTGAAACATCAGAATAACATCAGAATTCATAGTGTCATATTTTACAAACAGTTATCCCATGGGGGCAACTGTTAACGGTTTATTCTGTGACATCAGCTTCAGGTCACTAATAAATACGATGCCGATATCTCTGACCTAATCCTCTTGACCTCTTACTATAACTTCGGTTCCCGGCGGAGGCATACGCCTGATCTTACCATTATACTTTGGTCTTACAACTTTTACCATTTATTTTTGTAGCCACTGTTTTTATTAGAAGATGCCATCAAGTTTCGTTTCTTAAAATTATATGCGTAGTCATGCGTCTCGATATCGAAATAAAAGCGTTTAAACTAAGCGAATAATATTTACTCACCGTCCCCGTGGCCCCCGCTGAGTGCGCGAAACAATAATAAAAGGAGCAATAGTCCTTTTGCCTGTGGAGCCATTGCAGCCCGAATAAATATGTTAGGTGGTTTTTGTTTACATTTGGTCCCATCCCGGTGGGCACGCTGGGGGTGTTAGTCAGAGGTTGTGGGGTGTCGCAGCCTCTTGCCGACCTCGCGGGAGCGGCGGCACATGTCGGCTAGCCAGCGGCGGCAGGGACGATACTGAGCCTCCGAGCCGCCGGCATCACATCACATCGCCAGCCATCTTTATTGCATTGGTGTCAAAATAATGAACGCTAATGAAACGGCAGAGATCGTAAACTGCGTTCATTGAAAACAATTTCAAACATTTATGTATGAGACTGTTTCTATAGACATGTTGCGGAGGAGTCAGCGGCCGTAGTTAATGATTTATCAAAAAAGGTTTGGACTAATACAATGTTAAAGATTAATCTAGTACACTTAAGTCGAAAACAAACTCCACATGAATCAAATTAATCGGAGTAAGATAAACAATAATAACAAATATTGTGTGTTTGCTTTTGTAAAATGTTATTGTCGCCTGGCTTGCGTAGGTCTATTTATTAAATCCAATTCGGCACTATCATCTATACTTAAAATAGAGATTTATTTGTTTTGCGACTAGACAACACTTTTATTGATACTACATAGTTCAAGCACTAATATATCGATGTAGATGTACTTTGAAAGTTCTTATACCTACTATAAATTTATACAGTCATACACAAATTGAGTGTGATGGCAAAGAAAGCAAAAAAGGTGTAATTCATGTTAATATTAGGATACATACATACTTAAAGTTAAATGCCTTTCTCCTCGGGGTAGGCAGAAACATCAGACATCCTTTTATTCTTTTGCTTCGTCTTTATATCTAATGGTCGCCTAGTCTAAGCGGCTATACTTATGAACTGGCAATCGAAAAGTCGAGAGTTCGATCCCCACGTATTTGCACTGTTGACGTGAACGAACTCTTGACTCAAGCATATTATTATATGTTGGAGTAATAAACAAGACTAGTGTAACCCACATGGCTAGTAAGCTTTTTAATAAATAAAAAAAAGAGTTCGAGTTTAGACCGCTTTAACTACCCACACTATAAAAAAAAATATATTGTCGCCAGTTAATTACTATATTATACATACTTACATAATACATTCACTGAATATTAGGGTAATGGTAACATATTCATCCTATTATAATATATGTTGCACAAATGGTACGCTACTGATTCCCAAGCTAAGCTTAAGTTTGTATTTTAAGGAACAGTGTTCAGCCGCAGAAATGATCACTTAATAAATACGAAAACAATGGTTTGGGTCACGTTGCAGTAGACTAAAGGTCATGGCACATTACGGAACCGCCACTGCATAGCTGCCGCACGGCGGTGTCGCCTCAAATTTAGGTTACGACTAGCTGCCAGTGTGCTAACTACGCATCGTCGGCAAGGTGCAAGCTCGCAGCCCGCACGCTGGCCGCGAGGTGCAAGCTAGCTGTCACCGCGAACACAATTATTATATGGCATTTATAATTGAACACTCCTAGGACTTGCACGTTTTCATAATGTCTCGGTTTACGACGGCGCAATGACGTTGTTTTGCTGGTGACTCGGGGTCGGCGCGTAAGCATGCGGTCGGCGTGCTGTAAGCGTGCGGTCGACGCGCTGTAAGCACATGCTCTGCTTGCTATTGGCACGCGGGCTGCGAGTCGAGCTGTACGGTAGTGCAAGCGCGCTGACTGCTCGCCGTTGACTTTTTCATAGTGACATTGTGAAATATATTATACTACACACGATGTAATGCTCTAAATTGAATGACAAGTCAATTGGTGGTTTGGAGCGGTGCCGGTGCCGTGCCGGTATAATGTGCCATGACCTTAACAATATACACTAATTCTCTATTCTTTATTGTAATATTATACGTAGAGCTACGAACATAAGCCCGTCTATAAAGCGGCTCTATCCTACTAAGGTAACGAATTTCATAATGAATGGACTCCTAGTGCTTGAAATGCGACAGTACCTATTAGCTTTCTTCTTCACATAAACTTTGATGTGCCATAAATAATACTAATTTGCCAACCAAAGCTGCCAACCAAAGCTTTAGTTTAGTTTAAATATAATTATATTAATAAATCCGTTAAGTTTGTTTTTAATTAAAAACAAACAGAGTATCAGTGAACGACTGTCTTAAGTCTCTTCTTACTCCATTACCTTATTTGACATTGTATTAGGCTCCACAGCACACAATATTGTCATTAGTTTATGTCAATGTAAATATTTGTGTTGAATTCGTAATGTTACTTCCTATTTAAACTAAGGAAGTATGAGTAAGGGTAATTAAATAAGTGATCGATTATGTCTTATTTATAATTATGCAAGAGTTCACAAATCGATTGAAATAAACTTTGGAGTTTTTTCTTACTGAGAAACAGCAATGTTCTCAAAATCATCGTATTGAGGATTGTAATCACCTAGATGCATGACGTCAATGATTGCACTCCGTCGTCTATGTAGTTTTGGATAAAATAGAGTACCTAAGTTAAAAAATGTATGCAAATAAAGTAGGTACCTATATCCGCTCCGATGTGGCAAAAACAAATAACGATCGGTAACACACACTAGAAAAAGTAATTATGTCTCATTATATAGTCACAGTTGAGCTCTCATTTGGATCGAAGTTTCTGTTTTTGCCTAATCAACAACAACAATAATAATTGTTTGTTTTATAAAAGAGGCACATGTACAATTTATACCTTGATAATTAAAAGTAGTGCACACTTGCAATTTTGCCGGAACTAGGTTAAACCTGTGCTTCAGGCTAATAAGTGCTTGAATACTTATCTATACTAATATTATAAAGAGAAAAAGTTTGATTGTTTGTTTGTTTGCATTGAATAGTCTCCGAACCTACTGGACCGATATGAAAAATTCTTTCACCGTTGGGAAGCTACGCTATCCCCGGGTGACATAGGCTACGTTTTATCCCTGTATTCCCATGGGAACGGGAACTACGCGGGTGAAACCGCGTGACGTCTGCTAGTAATGTAATAATTTAACAATGACAACTTAAACGTAAAAAACTAAAAAGGAAACTTAGGTAAATAACATATAGTGAAATAACATGAGAAATATCTATTTGCAGACAACAAGTAGATCTTCTTGTCTGTGCATAGTCTATGGTTAGTAAGTACTTCAGTTTATTGTTTTTATTTTTTTTTAATCACATAAAAAAAGGCGTAAGTTAACGCCAGGTACTTGAGTAGTAGTTACACAAACTCGTCTGCTGCACTCGTAGCATGGTCACCACAAAACGGGTATGGCGATGCAAGAATTAACAAAGTGACAAACGGTAGAATTATTTCTGCCGAAATAATGCTCGGCTTAGACTATTGTCGACTGAAGAATCTACACATTTCTTTACTTCATTCTTGACATTGTCGTGCTAAAAAGAAAAAATACATATTTCTACAATCTGTGAATTTGACGATTTGTACACAAAATCCGTTTCTACAAGACAGTCTTCTCACTAATTGCAATAGAATATCAGCTCATAGCCTTTAAGCAATATAAAAAGCTAAGGTGCCTTCAGATAACAAGTAACAGTTTATATAGAAAAGGTTAATACCTGTGACATATTATGATGATAACAGAACAAAGGAAAGAGCGAAGTTGCCTTATTACAACGTACGTTACGTACGTTACGAAGGTGCAACGTACTTGTAGTTCGCGGGGCGTGTATTTCTCACGGAACTCTGTTTAAACGAACTTTAGCATAGTTAGTGAAACGTAGTTTGTGTTGGGGACTGTTGGCACCTACTGCGTTACACAGGTTAAATTTGTCTGTCTGATTTAGCCGCGACGGTTCTCCGTCTGATTACTTTTCATACTAGCTTGTTATCATAGCCGTTTAAGGGATTCCGGGATATTACTGCCTGCCTGTCTCTGGTATTTTATCAAAATGAATTATATGCGACCAAGGGCTTTGTGAAGTTGGAAACATGATTTATGAACGTTAGAAAAAAAATCATGAAGCTGACACTAAATCGCTAAGTATTTAAAATGTATTCAACAGTTTAACTTATCAGATACCTATGCCATCATAAAATTATTTCGCAGGGTCTAATAAAAACATATTTCTTAATTCTGTTCTTAAACAGTAATAAAAATAATTAGTTTTAGGGCTTGATTTTTCATTAATTTCCCGTCCGTCATGTCATAAAAATTAGCGCGTCCAAAACAAATCTACACCATAAACAAACAACGAGTTCTATTTCTAAAACGATTCAAATCGGTTGAAGTTATCAAATTCAGCCAGCACGAATATTCTGCCAGCTTCTTTTTCTCGTGTGGTTAGTCATGGCTAATCTGTTGTCAGAGTTTTAATGCCTTTTATTTATTTATTTCTTATGGCACTTCAACGTCTTATACATAAACACAAATCGCAACAGTTATAAGTATAGTGAATTCGTCACTTACAGAAATGCACAGCACTCGCTCATACAATAACTAATAACTAATACTTAGAACTTACATTACCAAGAAAAATAGAAATAAAAATAAAAGTAAAAAGTGGGCTTTGTACATACATTAAGCCGGGGCGACTTGCAAAAATAAGTAAGTACCTAACACAAAAGATATTAAACAAAAAATTATGAAACGGTTTAAAAGAAAGGGATGGAAGTGGAAGTGGGTGCAATTTATTACCCTGTGACATCGTCTCGAGACTCTGAGTTGGGACTTTTATGGGCTTCACATGCCGTCGTGAAATATCTATCAGGCATGGTTTCACACGTTATTTGCTAGCTTGTATACTGTATGGTTTGCTTTTACATAGTACTCCCACAGTTACACACACCTCCAATTATATATGCGTGCACTCTTAGGGAAAATAAAGGCGTAAAACTTAACAGACAATAATACCGTTACCACAACATCGTCGATTGTTCACATAAAAGTTAACAGGTCCCGTGTTGGCCATCAAAAGAAAATCAAAGTAAGATCTGCTACAAACTTACCTGGCTCCTCATCCGGATCGAATTTTATATCAGTATTTGAAATAACAACACCATTTAGATTTCAGAATTAATGTAACTTCTCAGCGAAGGTCTATTTACGGAGATATGTTTGACTTTAAGCCTACTTAAGCTTTAATTAGAATTTCACGACACGAGTGTGGAGTTATGTCCCTTACTTTTATTCACGAGCCAGAGGTAGGGTAATGCGTGTAGGGCTGCAGGTATACCAGGGTGTCTCATTCAAATGGGTCAGTATGGGAAAGTCTGAAACTATAAGACATACGAAGATCTGTTCTGAGGAACCATGTCATCGATTTTAATAAAAAGAGAAACTGCATTCATGCATTTTAAAAAACATCTGTACTCCGTTCGGGAATCGAACCCGGTTATTTTGAAAAAAAAAACCTACACTATTTCTATTTAGATATCGATTGTGTAGGTCTTAAGCAGTAAATGTCTGTATGAAACATAATGTCTAAAATGAATAAAATGCATTGTTTCCACATACTTTAATTTACTTTAGTAGGTGCTCGGAGTGACCACCGCCTTTTTCAATACAATATTCAACACGTTTAGGTAACGATCTTACAATTGCATTTTGTATCTTCATGTGGTGAATTTGCGTTAAAATTGTCTTTAGGTCTACAACGGTGTCATAGCTGGTTTTGTACACTTCATTCTTAACGTAACCCCACAAGAAATAGTCCAGAGGCGGTATTGAAAAAGGCGGTGCTCACTTCGAGCGCCTACTAAAGTAAATTAAAGTATGTGGAAACAATGCATTTTATTAATTTTAGACATCATGTTTCATACAGACATTTACTGCTTAAGACCTACACAATCAATATCTAAATAGAAAAAGTGTAGGTTTTTTTTTTTAAATAACCGGGTTCGATTCCCGAACGGAGTACAGATGTTTTTTAAAATGTATGAATGCAGTTTCTCTTTTTATTAAAATCGATGACATGGTTCCTCAGAACAGATCTTCGTATGTCTTATAGTTTCAGACTTTCCCATACTGACCCATTTGAATGAGACACCCTGTATAGGTACCTGCCGGTTGATTTAGTAAAAGACACCTCGTGAAAAGTAAACTGTCAATAGCATACCTCTGAGGCTCTGATCTACGAGGTCGGGGTTCAAATCCGGGCAAGTACCAATGTGACTTTTTCAATTCATATGTACTTTCTATGTTTATCTTAGACATCATAGACATCGGTGAAGAAAAACATCGTTAGGAAACATGGACTTGTAGTTAATATAGTTCTGAAATCGCGAATCCGCCTTGAGCAAGCGTGCTGATCAATGCTTGTGCCTTCATTGTATGAGAAGAGGCCTTTGCCCTGCATTGGGATAGTAACAGGCTGGTATTATTATTATTAGTCTGGAGTGAGTCTTATTTGTCTAATTCACCTCCATTTTCACCGGGTGAATTTTATAGAATCGGCCAGCTGTCGTAAGTAGTAATTGCTAACACTGATTGTGAAACACCATTTGCAGGGATTGCCAGATTATTGAAGTGTGTTCCGACCTTTACAAATACGGTCGTGGTAGATCGTGCGTGGCCACTTTGCCGTATTATAATCATACCTTTATCTTTTTTGTTTCTTTTTTTATTTGAAATTACATGTCAATGCAGGTAAATAAAGATTCATGGAGTAATAATAATAGTAACTGACGCCTGAGTGTTCCCATTTTGTTTTTCCTAGTGGGTTTTTTTTTATTACCATTCAATTTATAGTTAGTTTAAGTGTACATATTTAATTTATTTTAATGTGTTTGATTACCATGAATAAAGAAATAAGTATACAAAAGTAAAAAAATAAAATAATGGAGAATACTGTAAAAGTGGACTTTGGCTAGTGGCGAAGGGTGGGCCGTTTTTGGGGGACTGTCTTTATGTATTTTTTTTTTGACGTTCAAAAAGTGCTGATTCTCAGCCTAGTTTGAATAAAGACTTTTGATTTTTTGATTTTTGTTTTTTTTTGACATTAAAGAATTTTACACTAATTGTTTTTTTTACAAACAATCAGAATGCTTTTAATTCCTGTGATCGCACTTGTAAAAGGTTGTAGGTACTCATTTATAAATGTCACTATCTGGCTAGAAGTTTTCGAAACCTGCTTGGCATTAAAGAATAACACAATATGACTCAGCTATACCGATCTGATTTACGGGCACGTTTCTTAGGCCATTAGGATTCTGTAAGACTACGTTCACACATGACTCCATAAATTGCAATAGGATTAAAACAATTAATGACAGATTGGGGAATGGTGTTCCCCAATCTGTCATTAATTGTTGGTGGTTGTGGTTTAAAAGAAGATGTACCTAGTGACAAACATCAAAAAGAGTATGCTTTGATGGTTTGGTTACGTTGAAAGTATGAATGAAAGGACTAACGAAAGGGATTTATAAGGCTGGGAGGAGACGCCATAGAAGGATGCATAGACCTTATTGTTGAGGTTGTTCAGAAAGGTCAGGTGCGTGGTACTCGTTCCGGTCTTTGCGAAATAATTCTGGCCACTCGTGTGTTCGGTCGACGCGCAATATGTAAGTGAGCATTACATTGCCTTTCTATCAATGCGATCCAGTGTGTACTGTGTATGAAGTTTTACTGTCTAACTAATGGGTATAACTACGAATAGGTATTCAAAAATGATGTCAATAGCTGGCATAGTTACTGAATTGAACAGAAAACATTACGCATCAGCGTAATTGCTTTTTACCGAACAAACCTTGGATCAATTGTTCGATGTAATAAATGGAAGGAATTTACGATACCTATTACTGAAAATGATATGACTATGTGATAAAAACATAGTAGGAACGGCATTGTGTACGAGTTATTTCATTCTTATTTATAACTGGCATCTATCAGTTTGAAATGGATACAAATATGTAATATACAGATACAGGTGGATAAACTCGGTCGTTTCTTAAAAGCCATGCTGTGAACACAGGTCGAGTGTCTTTAAAATCACGTGAGGTTTGCCTATTACACCGTTAAACTCAGCAACTTTTTTAAACTAGGAAGTAGCTATTGAGTAATAATTCTGATCATAAGGATGAGATTAAAATGCCTTTTAATATTTTTTTTTACAACTCTATATTTGCTACACATAAGTATCTGCCGAGCACTGCTCTCAAAAACGGTGAAGGAAAACATCGTGAGGAAACCGGCATGTCCTAGAACCAAAAATTCGAAGACATGTGACATCAACCAATTCGCACTGGGCCCGCGTGGTAAATTATAGCCCAAACGCAAAATACGCGCTTTGACGTGGAGTTGCGGATACCAGCCCGGTATCTTTAATCTTTAATCTTTTTTAAGTATCTGCCGATGTTGGAATAGAATAAAATACTCTTTAATGTTTTTCATTCCTAAATAATAACTATAAGCCATTAGCCAAGAATCTAACAAAACTATTCAATATTTATTGGCATTATCCATTGATGTTTATGTTCTGAAACATTTTATGGCAGCCATTATTTAGTTGGTACAATGAGAATAATTGCGAATAAATTGTACTTCTCATTTAGCGAAGTAGTACGTGGTAGGCAATCATGTTAGTATTCACAAGGCGTAATATTTCTTATTGCAGCTGTGACCTAAATATTCAGAGCAAGTCGTAATTCAACGATTCATGACAGTGCGACGGGTACCTAAGTCTATGTCGTATGAAAAGCGAGGCGGATTGCGGTAGCGGTGTGGTTTCGGCCGTGAGGTAGCTCCCTGCTCAATATGTATGCTTTATAGGCTTAGGCTAGTTGCATGACTAGACTCTAGGCACAGGTGTGCATGGATAACTCGTAGCTCTGACTGTGCCGACATAATCCCCCAGTTTCCTTCGACCGAGGTGGAACCTGATTACCTATATATCACATACGTTAAAACTTAGACTTCTTAAATTAGATACAATGAAGTTAATTCCTTTTGTTTTTAAGGAATAATCTAGTTTCTAGATTATTTTTACAACTTTTTGGGTATAATATCGAAAAGCAAAGCTTTGTTTTTACTGCACTGGTGTGGTGGATTAAGGAAAGTTTGTGAACTACTTTTCAGCAAATAAGATGTCAAATGATAATGTGATATGATATAACCATGATTTTTAATGCTACTCATTAGAAAAAATACGTCAAAGCCATGAACAATCCAACTAATGAGGAAGGTGGAGGGTATAATATAGTTTGCACTGAATTTTAAATACTAAAAGATTGTGCATCTTGTCGCCATGTCACCTTTCCATAATGACGCCATTTATACTGTTTCTCTAGTATATCGCATAGAAATCCCGCGTTCTATATGTGGCACAAGTTTAACAGTTTAGCTATGTTCGGAAGTATTGTAAGAAAGCATTTTCGTCGTAGTAATGCTGATGTTATGGCTCGTTAACATTCGTTGATGTGAAGGAATTTCAGGGCATTGTCGGTAAATGCAGCACTTGGTAACATGACATGAGAGTCGTGAGTAATGGCCATTATTTTTGAATGTAGGTATGTAGGTTGTATTAACAACAGATTTAAGTATACAGTTTATAAATGTTTTTCTATATTGAGTTAAACATAACATAACATGTATGTATTTACCGAAGTTATGTTAATTAGTCTTAAAAATTTGGTAATGAACTAATTAACTTATTAAAGTAAACCACCTGTGTCTATAGGCTACGGTAACCGCTTACCATAAGGCGTAAGCTTGTTTGCTACCGTCGTGGTACTTATAAAAAAAAAAAAACGCCGGAAGGGGACACCCTAGAAGGACAAACGTAGACTTTATTGGTGAGGTTCTTCAGAAAGGTCATGTCCGTAGTACTCGCAACCGGAGTGTGTGTATGATAACGCGTATGAATGTGAACGGAGCAAAAAAAGAATTTAAGAATCGTAGCTCTTACATATTTCGGCGCTTTGTGGTTTCTGCCTACCTCCATGGGAAAAGGGCTTGAGTTTATGAATGTATGTATGTATTAAAGGAAACAAAATTGTTAGATGATATACGGTTTATTTTCAGTCTCAGACATCCAATTGCTACAAAACATTTCGTTTCTTTAGCCAGAGCCCTCGACGACAAGGCAGTTCAAATAATAATAGGGGTTTTAGTTTAATTTAAAAAAAAAACATTAATCTAAAATCCCCATCTGAGCCTAGAAACGTACTAATTAGTTTTTGTTCCCGAAGACAGTCTGATTTGTTACCGGGAATAATTTATTATAACCATAGCGTAGGTACGAATATAACGTTATTAAGTAGAATATACTTTTACAATAAATTAGGAACCAAACGGTTTCCTGAAACAAAGGACTGTAGTGCGCCTCTAGATTTAATTAATAAGATGTTTACATTTTTGATTTCAAGTTTTCAGGATGAGTTTCCTGAAAAACTTTTTCTTTTAATAGTGTCTGGTATAGTCTCCAAATTGTTGGATGTATGCTGATGTCCAGTTTATGTCTGAAAAAGAACAAACAAATATTTAAAACTATTCTTCTTTTTATTAACATAACATCACACTTGTATAATTCCGAAATCAAAATCAAGAGTCTTTATTCAAACTAGGCATAGAATCAGCACTTTTTGAACGTCAAAAAATACATAAGACAGTCCCCCAAAAACGCCCCACCCTTCGCCACTTCTTAGTGTTTTTGCTGGGAAGAAGAAGTGGCGAACAAACTCCCCAGCAACACATCTGTCTGATTCGTTTGAGGAACTAAACAAAGAATCTTTACAATGAAATGTTCAATAAATAGCACTAAGGTTTACCTATACACTTTGTAAAACATTACATTTCAGAATGATTGTCACGTGTTAGCTAGCACACTCCAAAATACTAAGAAGAAAAAAAGAGTAATTAAAAATATTCACATTAACATTTAAATCTTAACTCAAGCAAAAAGACTACAAAACTGGAAAAAGAATAACAGCCTCCAGATATAAAAGGCGTACCCACTTTCAGGTGCAATGCTGGCTTATATTCATAAGCCTGTGACTCTAATTTTAAAATGATAATCTAGGACCATCCAAGTGAAACCAATGCAGTTAACTGTTATAACAAATAAAAAAAAAACCATTGGTAAGCAAGACGACCAGTCACCAAAGAACCGAACCGAAGGCAGCGGTAGACGTAAGTCCCATGTAATACGGAGCGAGCTTATTACCGTCCGACGGGCTTTCAGTTGATACAAAAGAGCCAACAACTTTCCCCGATATGGCTATCGAACCTACGACCTCAGGCTTAAAACGTAGCACTTGCTCCTATAGGACCAGCAAGGTAGATTTAAAAAAAAAGATACAATATTGATCATATTTGAATTTGTTTTCTTTTCTTTTTAATCAAAACTTCACTGTTTGATGGAAACTATGTTTCAGATTTCAGATCGCAATTTCCAGATAAAGAATGAAGAAATGGAAAATAAACAGATTTGTCAAACCTTCGAGACGTAGTGAAGTGTTTTACTTTTCTATTGGGCTCACAAGCTTATAGGCTCAGTTGTCAAAATATTGTCTATGGTAAAAAGTGTATAATGGAATAAAAACATGGATTGTTAGCTTTGTGTCTCGCTGGCAATTTGTGAGAGAACAGCGAGCGGGGGAAGTCGTTGTAAAGCTTACCTTGTAATATTCCCCAGTCTAAATTATAATTATGCGTACAGCTTGAGAGATTACTTAATTAACATGTTAATTATCTAGGATTAGTTAGGCCCTGGGCTTTTCTTGTTTCGCGGTCACCTTTAATAGGTGACCGCGAAACAAGGCATTATTGGCTGTCCCGTTAATAATTCAGATTGGGAAATTTTTAATTGCACCACTATTAACAGTTTAGCAGACGATCTGTCTTCACTAGTCTTCTAGTGTCTATGCTGCATAGAGGTTTGCACACTAAATTATAAAGTAATAGGCTATTATTAAAAAAGTACTGTTATTATCAGAACTTTGGATGCAGGAACGAGCGTAGCGAACTCGGGACATAAAGCAACCGGACTGAGGTAGATTAGGATACGTGCACGTGAATTTATTGACATTTCATACTGCCTATTATAGGATTACATGAGTGGGTGGGTACCTAAAGCAAACACATCCAAAACAAACACATCTGCATTGCATCCACTCGTTGACTGATGATGAATAAATGATCTTCACTGGCAGGTCGACCAGATGGCGTCAATATTGTCACTAAACTTCGCAACATTGATTTAATATTGCTCTAATATTGACCAGCCATACATTGCCTAGAAAATGTTGAAATGATCGTCTGAAAACCACTTATGAAACTGGTAATCATGACAAATGAACAAATTCAGGAAATCCCGAGCACAGTATAAATATTAATACAGTAGGACGACGCCTTTGATATCTGGAAAAATGCCGACAACGTCTGCACGCGTTAGCTCTGAATAATACCTCACGAACTACCAACATCGTTTTGTTCGCAGTTCGGGAGCGGTTTTCCCGCGTCTCGTCCCTCACACCCTACACGATTGCCCTGTCTAGACGGCTTCGTCGTCGGACGACTGTATGTTTTTAGACTGTTTATGCTAATGTTATGGCTAATGTTTATGACTTTAACTAGTACGTACGTACAGTCGGCACCACTTGCGGTAAATTAGTTAGCTAACGAAATGCACGAATACGCAACGTGCGTATGAGCGGTCAAGCTCTGAGTTCGGATGCAGGGTGCAAGCGGTTATAGTCCTAAGGTTGATTCTCCGGAACTGAGGCCAGCAACAAACCCTGAATTTACAAACCCACCTGGTAACACAATTGTACATCTGAGGTACAAAACATAGGTCGGCCATGGTGAGCTGGTCCCCGACGCAGAATTTCCCAGCGGTCTTTTGCAGCAGATCCTCTAAAGTCTCAAGTCCGCGGACAGTCCAATATTTCGTGAACTTGGTGTACTGCTCTGTCGTCTCGAACTGAGGCCTCAGACCGACGTTTTGTAACGGCTGGATGCCTGAGACTACTATCTGCAAATAGAAATGCATAATGGAATCTGGAAATAGATTTAATTTTTCTCATACGTCTTTAGAAACATAAATTTAGAAAGTCGAACCAGCAGGCCTAGCCATATTACAAATTCTATTTCTATTATCGTAATCGATAAGGCGACATTAGAAAGAAAATGGAATGGAAAATGGAAAGTGGACAAACAGCTGATTCCATATACGACATTTTCTTTCTATAATAGAAATAGAATTTGTAATATGGCTAAGCCTACAGGAGGGGGGTGACCATGTTATATTTTCATTAACGATAACCAAGTTCGATAAATCCGAAATAATATGGAATTGGAACTAGCTTTCGAAATGCTGATTTCAACAAGGGGTCAGTTTGATTTTTAGTAAGCGATTGGTAGTTTCTATAGATTTACGAACTCTGTTTGGCAAGGTAGACCATTACATTACAGAAATATTATTCTGTTGAAATCTCTCCGTGACAATATAGGCGAAGTGAACTACTATCCTACTTAATGTTAGAGACTGTTTACTTCACTTTCACTTCAGCTAACTTTTCGCGGGGAGATTTTCATAGAATACTTATAATGACAGGTTCGACACGAGTAGGTTTTAAAGTTTATCACGGTTGTCAGTTGGTATTCCTTATCTCGGAAATCTAGTAATTAAAAGTAGTCGTCCAAAATGGCGTTATTTTTCCAAAAAAATGCTGACATTTTTAAAGGGTCTCTATAGAATTTCGAGCTTCATGATAATTGACAAAATGCCGAGCGGGTGCGAAATGGGTGCCGAAGAAGTTAACACCTCGAATATTTATCCTTTAAATACGGACAGGTTAAATGTTAAATTCAATTAATTACATACTTCGAAGAACAGTTAGAGAAAGTTGAGCCATTAGCCGTTTTTATTATTGGGTTACGTTTTGTCAGTTATTATTAATGGTATTTACGAGATACTAGCAAACGTCACGGGAACCTCGCGTGTGATAACCCACGTGGTTCTCGCTGCCGTGGGAATTCAGGGATAAAAAGTAGCCTATGTCAGTAGATTATGTGCCCATCTACTTGAAAAATACAAGTATATAATAAAAATACCTGCATAAATAATTTACAACAAAAATATTCCAGTCATTTGTTTTGCATTGTTCGTCAATGATTTTTTGGACTGTGAATAGAACCATCTGTTGCGTAGTTAAAACACGCAGAATTGCCTTTTGATATCGTTCTCCAACAAAAAAAATCTGTACAATAATAATAATACACTACAACGCAATCACTATATCCCATCCCTCCCTCCTCCTTCTCCTACTCTCTCTCTTCTACTATATACTTAGTTTGATGTCCATAATGGCGGGTTTGTAATAGATCTTTTTACGTCTTGTTTGTAAAATGTGTTAAAATATAATGTGTTACAAACCTCACAAAGTTCCCTCATCCTGGCTTTCAGTAAAGTGGATTCTGGAGTCAGGGCCGGTTCGGGACGAGTATCCTCCAGGTACTGCACGATAGCCATGGACTCCACTAGTGTCACATTGTCTAAACATAAAATAATAAATTGACTATACAACAAAATCACTCGCGGCGTGGTTATACTTACAGAGCGAGGCACAGGTGATTTTACCAAAAAAATCCCATACAAATAAATATCTTTGGTCTCACCCGCGCGTTTTGTTATCGATGAAAAATAAATTATCTATGCTCATCATTGTCTATAATGAAACAATAGACACCGCAAATAGACGAACTCTGTCTTGTCTTTATAGACTCGAAATTCCAATATAAACATGACGCAAATAATTGATAGCGTTTGATTGACAATTGACTGAACATAATCAATCGATTACAATGGTGTGATTTGAATTTTATTGAAGCAATCAAAAATTGCTTGATATATACGTTATTCTGCGAAAAGTGTTTAGTAAATCAAAATAAATAATTTTCGATTCAATAGATTTTAATTTGATCTCGATTCGGTTGATCGATCCCGTTGTGTCTACAGAACCATTAAGTTTGTTAAAAGGTCTCACTATTCATTGATCCCTCCTATAACGTAGCTGTCCCTTGAATTGTCAAATAATTCACTTAATTCATGTCGTATTTGATTTGCAGGTAAATTAAGCGAACTTTACAAATTCCTCGAGGCGGAAAGTTTGAGCAAATAACCTTGCCAAGTGGTAAATTATTTTCGTAAGTAACAGAAGGTGTGATACAATATGAACCTTCTGCTATGGAGATACATGTGTTTATGCTGTGACGATTAGCTTTTGTTTTCTGTAGCGGCTTTGATCGTTGTCCCGAGAGCACATTATATGTCGGATCCGGTCATAAGTCCGGACACAAAACGAATCACAAGCGAGCCACCAGGCGACGTTCTGACACAACTACAGTTTTGGCGTACTTTTACTTGTCCTGTTCTTGTTTAATTCGGTGCACGATTAGCATTGATTGATTATTAAACGCATTGCACCAAACCAGTGTGTTGTCATTGCTCGAAACCCATTTTTCTGCCCACATCATCCAATAAATGTCTCAGGAACAGAAGATACTTCCCCGAGGGCATCGTCAAGTCAGCGAGGGGGTTAAAGGTGCTAGACTCCCCTCGCGACGTCTAAGAGGGGCGCCCGTGAACACGACGCACCGCCACCTCGGGTCCATGTACGTGGGGGGCGGCGGACGTCCCCGTGTCCGTCGCCCCTGGACCCATTCAGGGGGGCTGGAAGAGGGCGTTGTCCACCCTCCGCCTGCGCCCGGTGCGTCTGCTGCGGGCCGGGTGAGTGGAGGTAATCTTCCTCTACCTTTTCACAGCCTCCTTCTGCGAGACGATCGTTTCGCAGAAGGACAACGCACCGCATCCCAGGACTCGATGCTGACGACCATCCTGTCGACCACGGCCGGCAGCGACAAGTCACTACCTACTCCAGAGACGAGGGCACAGCGTAAAGTCCTAGAACCTAGCTCAAGCTCCTTAGCATTATTTAAAATTCAATTGATTAGTTGGTTAAGGGATGATATAACCGCTTCTTCGAAGATTACTGAGATTGCTTTGAGTTCTTTCTTGCTTTTATCTTCTGTTACCTGTTTACTGTCTTTTTTACTGTAAAGTATAGAAACAATAAAAAACGAAAGAACGTAAAGCCATGTGATTTGTTAAATCTACTGTAGTTAGCTAGTTACGCTTGAGGCTAGAGTAAGCTTCTGAAATACGATGAATATCGATTAGCTGTGTTTAGCGTGGACAACATTTTGTTTTGTCATTTACTTGAAACTTGCTTAATGGATTATGAATAAAATTTGAAGTACATTATTTGTCCAGGTGTTTCCATAATCCACCCATATTAGCATGATAACAGCTTTTCAGATCCAGCGAAATGTTCTGTCCTGTTGAGAAAATAAACGAAATTTATTTTTCACAGTAATTTAAATATATCTATAACCGTCAAAACTAAAGCTATAACTAGTTTGACTTTTTATTGTATTTAGTAACTTCACAGTTGAAGGGATGTAGAACCTACGATTATTTGAAATTTGATTTAACTTAATTCTCTTCTTACCATTCGTTCTTTACGCAAATCGTTCACTACCCCAACACTTATTACTTACTTACTTAACGCTTTAGTATGTCTTCATTGTTTTTTTTGAACTGTCAAATGAAATAAAATTGAACTGTCAAGTTACAAATACAATTTAAATTCGAACTGCAGTCATGCAAAGACATAATGATGATTGTCTTTTTCCAGTACCTATTCATTCAGCGCAAAACTCAGAAAGAAGCAAGCAGAAGATTGATTAATAAAATTGTGATAAAAATAATAATGCTCTGTTAAAATACTTTCGTCTCAGATCGTCAAAATATTTTACAATCCCTCACAATTTACTATTGTCTTGCAGTCGTAAAGTTGAACAAACTGCTGATGTAAATAAATGGGGAGCCGACGCACTTTACAGGATACAATGACCCAAATAGTTACCAATTTAGTCAGAGTTTTTCTATCTGCGATTTTATTAGGTGGTGACATATTCATTAAAGCTATTTGCGGAGTTATTGACCGGTCCACTTAAACAAACGGTTTCAGTCGCCTCGAGCACGCAAATGATGTTTTATTGTAGCGGACCGTGGTCCGCGGGCCGACGGCACTTCATGAATTTTTAATATTGCAGCTTAAGACCTGAGCCCAACCACTTTGCAAGAAAATAAACGAACAATTTTAGGTTCGCTGTTTGAGCGCATTCTAATGGGTTTTTATACCGTGTCCAGCATGGATTTATTTATTAATTAACACTTCGCCTACGACTTTTTTTTTGCACTTTTCCCTTTAAAATGTGCTCCACCCCTACGCAGTTTTGCAAGCTACACAGAAAAAAAACCACCCGGAGTTTTGAGTTTAATCCTAGCA
This sequence comes from Euplexia lucipara, assembly GCA_921972225.1. Classification (NCBI taxonomy): domain Eukaryota; kingdom Metazoa; phylum Arthropoda; class Insecta; order Lepidoptera; family Noctuidae; genus Euplexia; species Euplexia lucipara. The sequence continues at coordinate 16,809,724 of OV179145.1, read as the reverse complement.
AAGAAAAAACTATCAAAAAATCAAATACCTATTTCCTCTTTGTAGAATGATTAGTATACTAACACAGAGTACTGATAATAATTTCTTTATTTGTCCAAATTAAAAAAGGGACTCCAAAGGGTTCTACATAACTGGCATAATGTGGGTGTTTTATAAGTACACGGTGTACTTAGTAACTTACAGAGGTGTACTGTACACCTCTGCCGAACCCTTCGATGGATACAAGCACTGCGCTACGCTGCACCACGCTGCGCTGTGCTGTGTCCTAGTGGACACAGTCTTTGAGTTTAATTTAAAACGCTCCGTTAAATTGCCGCTTCAATATTGCTATGTTATTCTAGATGGCGTTACTGAGACATGGGATCAAAGTTTTATATGACATTTCCTTGCATGTACTCTATAGTATTTTAAATCTCTTTGCCTAATTTACTTAGACTAAATAAATACCTGCAGAATTTTCGAGACTACAATATATTTATTTACGCTCCACACAAAACAGTCAACCAAAAGTTAAGTTTTTATCAACGTCTGTAATCTTTGCTTCACCGCTCCACAACGACTAACGGATCTTTAATACCAGAGATAGCAAATTATAGGGGTGAGCAGATTAGTAGCTCTAATGTGCTTCTGTTGGGTCTACCTCCAATATTAATGGTAATGTATTTTCCAATCTGAAACTGTAAATAGTGATAGGACAATAAACTTAGGAGTCTGTGATAGATTTATCTTTCCATTTCGTGCAAAATATATTTTGTTGTGCCTCGTTGGTCTAGTGGTCGCAAGCGCTACTGCTGATCATGAGGTCCCGGGTTCGATCCCCGGGTCGGGCAAAGTGTTATTGAGTTTTTCAATCTGGGATTTCTCAGTAGCAGCCCGGAGTCTGGATTTGTGCCCGATGGATGGCAATAGGCTCGCCCCCTATTACATGGGACTTAAACATAATGGCGAAATGTGGGTGTACTACCAGGTACACCTCTGCCTAGCCCTTCGGGGATTACAGGCGTGACGATATGTATGTATGTATGTATATTTTGTTGTGATTTGGAAATGGAGGGTCGTTCTTTAGACTTTATATTCGTATTTACAGTATTCACTGTGGCTGTTTTCTGTGTTTTCAAAACTATGATAAACGACGGTAATTTTAGTAAATTTATAGTGGGTTTTTTAATTCTAATCTCAAAAATCGTAAGGCAAATCATAAGAAAAAAAAGCTTTTTAAATTTAAATATTGGTACAAAACGGAACAGGATTACTGTAAAGAAAACATTGATAAATTCAAAATGTGTTTGAAAAATTTTTCTTTCTCGGAGCTCTATACCAATAACGATACAGATAGTGCTTATACATATTTCATAGACAATTTTAAACTATTCTACAATATGTGCTTTCCGCAAAAATGTTTAAAAATACAAGTTAATTATAAATGTAAGTGGATATCTCGCGGAATAAAAATTTGTTGCAGGAGGAAAAGATTATTGCTGTGGAAATATAGACAAAAATCAACAAAGACAAATAAACAAAATTATGTTAGTTATTCAAAATTACTAAAAAAAATTATATCGCTAACAAAGCGTGCGCAAAATAATTACAAAATTAAAACATCAGCTAACAAATCAAAAACAGCGTGGCAAATGATCAATAAAGTACGGCCAAATTTACCAAGAGAACCCATAGAAAAAATAAAAATACAAAACATAAGTATCACAAATCCTACCGAAATAGCTAGCACATTTAATGATTACTTCGTTGATAAAGTCAAACCAATTTCGGGTGCCGGTAAAAAAGTAACATCCCTAATTAAACATAGACTTAACTCAATGTTTTTAGCTCCAAGTACACCTGCTCATGTATATAAGATAATTAATAGCCTAAAAAATACAAAAAGTGTTGGTTATGATGGGATTTCAACTAAGATTGTTAAAGAAGTAAATAGTCATATTTGTCATCACTTAAGCCATATTATTAATCTGTCCATAACAAATGGCACATTTCCAAAAGATCTTAAACTAGCAATTGTTAAACCTTTGTTGAAAAAAGATGACAAGGAATTAGTCGAAAACTACCGACCTATTGCCCTCCTTTCGGTGTTTTCTAAAATCTTTGAATCTTATTACAATATTGAATTGAATAATTACTTAGAAAAGAACAATATCTTATGCAACGAACAAAAGGGCTTTCGAAAACATAAAAATATAAATATGGCTATCTTTGAGTTTTTGAAAAATGTAATGACTGCAGTTGATAAAACTACCCCTGTTTGCTCGATTTTTTGCGACATGACACAAGCCTTCGACTACGTCGATCATAAAATATTGGCAAGTAAATTGGAGGCATATGGATTAAGAGGAAATGTTTTAGAACTGTTTAAATCTTATTTATCCGATCGGAAACAAACTACACAAATAACAAAATTTAACATTGAAACTAAAAAAGAAGAACAATATCAATCCAAGATAAGATATGTCAGATATGGTGTTCCCCAAGGTAGCGTACTAGGACCTACGCTATTCATTACTTACATCAATGATCTCCCTTATGCAACAGTACAACCAATGATATTATTTGCAGACGACAGCACTATTAATATTACATGTAATGATAAAAATCAATTTGAAACCGACATAAATAAATCAATAACATCAGTAATAACATGGCTAATCAATAATAATCTTAAAATAAATATTAATAAAACAAATGTAATGAATTACAGTCAAAGACCTCAAAATTCAATTAAATTTAAAGTAATATATGAAAATAATATAATAAAACAAGTAGATACCGCCAAATTTCTTGGCATAAAAATTGACAATAGAATTAATTGGAAATCCCATACCGAAGATCTCTGTGTGAGAATAAGTAGTTTGTCTTTTGCGTTGTATAAACTGGCATCGACGGTTAGCAGAGACGCACTGTTGACTGCATATTATGGACTTATTGAATCGGTACTTAGATACGGTCTAATCTTTTGGGGAAACTCGTCAAACACCGACATGGTATTTAAAATGCAAAAGCGCTGTATCAGAGCTATGTCTGGAATCAAAACTACTGACAGCTGTCAACCACTATTTAAAGAATACCTTATACTGACACTTCCGTCACTATACATCCTAGAAACAGCCTTATTTGTCAGAAATAACCCTCACTGGTTTCCTCTTTTGTCAGATAATGTAATTAGAAGTAGACGTAATAAATATAAACATTATTTACAGCCTCACTCTTCGAAAACAGCACTTCTTCATAAAAGTGTGTTTTGTATGGCACCGATCATATATAATAAAATTCCAGAGAACTTAAAAAATATAAATAATACAAATAATTTCAAAAGAGATTTGAAGAAGCTACTAACTAAAAAATGTTACTACTGCGTTAAAGACTTTTTAAATGATACCTTGTAACTTGATTGTTTTGTATTATAATTTTGTTGTTTCTTTTTTTTTTTTTTTCACTCAATGGTTTTATATTTCAAATGTCTGTATTTTTTTTTTTTCTCTCTCTTTTTTTGTACGCTTAATATGGCAAAACATGTTGAAACCTACCTGTTTTCAAATTTCCATCCACATTTGCATCTATATGTATTGTGTTACACATGTTTAAGCAAATAAATATATCTTTATCTTTATCTTTATCTTTAAGCGTAAGGCTCTAGGTAACAGCCCGGAGTCTGGATTTATGCCTAGTTGATGGCAAAAAATTCACCTCTATCACATGGGACTTAAACATAATTAATCATTTCACTGGTACTTTAGGTACACCTCTGCCTAAACTTTTGAGAAATACAGGCGTGAAATTATGAATGATCTCAAATATATCAATTACAAAGTTATCTAAAATACAGAAAATACAATAAAACGAATTAAACTTTATTAAATATGTGCACTTAAACTCAACAAACACCCTTACGTGAAAGAAAAGTGACGTTAGAAAGAAGATTCGTCATACTGGTGACAATTTTTGAACTAATTAGGTAATAAAAATAATATTAATAATACTTAATAATAATATTCCACGACTATTCACACAACGCCATCTAGTCCAAGCTAAGCAGAGCTTGTGTTACGGGTACTAAACAACTGATAATTTAATTATGATTGATGATATCTCCGAAACTATGAATTTTTGGACCATCTATTCTAGGAATTTTTGTATTATTTTTACATACAGAATATAACCCTAGAGTGGGATATAAAAAAAAACACCTTGTGTAACTAGCTTTAGCAGATAATGCCATGGTTATATTAGCAGATTTTTCGATATGGACTCATTCTCTACAGTTATGGAATAATTAAAGTTACCTCTGAAGTTTGACATAAAAAAAAAACAAATAAAATAAACTAATAATTGGCGGAATAATCGCGGAAAAAACATACAAAAAAAACATAGAGACGAATTGAGAACCTCCTCCTTTTTATGTAGTCGGTTGACGAAAATCACCTTGTATAGTATCCGTTATTTGGTAGTGGGTGTCAATAATGGAAAGGTACCATTCATTTCAATTTAATATCGACAGCGTGCAATATTTGCGAGCGTATGGAATTAATTTTGGAAAATTATTTATATCTGCGAGTATTTACGATGAAACTTTTGGCAAAATACTAATTTTCGCTCGAGTCGATCGAAGGCTAAAGCTAAGCTGTACAAGTTCAGCATTTAGATGGCTGATTATTCATTACATGAAGACCCCTTCGTGCTTCGGAAGGTACGTTATGCTGTTGATGGTCTCGACTGTCATAAGTTGATATTTGACAGTAGTTTTTAGAACACTTTAGGTATGTCTGACAACCAGGCTAATAAACGGGGAATCATGTTGGTCAGATAGACAATCGTTCTGTACTGTACGGATAATTTATAAATCATCAAAATTCTTTCAGGAAGTGAGAGAACTTATTCATGATTTTAAACCATTTTTTCTACTAGGCCAGCCTTGAAATGTCGAAAACGAATATTTGCTGAATCATACGCGATGCAATATTTACCAGACGAAAACGTATCTGCTATGAATTAGCAAAAAAATTGTTCAATGGTAGTTTCACTGTCACGTAACAATACGCGTGATGTTAATAAGGAAAAACACATAATGTATAGTCAGTCCTACTATACACATACACCTACCTACTACGTACCTAAATCAGTCACAAACAAACTTAGGCACAATTTTTTAAAACGTTGCACTTTCTAGGGTTTTTTCTTTTACCTATTGTAAGTTGTAACTTCGTTTACAAACATTAAAACTCTCATACAAAAACAGACAGACCCGGATTTTTTCCGTGCGGGAATCGAATGAAAACCGTTTCAGAAGCTTAGCAGACAATCGCTCAGCCACTACTCCAACCAAATATGTACAGGTACCTGTGCAAATACTATCTACTACCGTTTGGGCCCATCAAGTTTTCCGGGACATCGACTCTTCACGTGATTAGAAGGCGGGCCTTTATTTCTGTCAGAGAATCAGCATTCCTATACAACGTGGCAATGCGGCCAGTCTTTTGGGAGCTTTGCCGTTGACAGCGATGCGGATGAATATTTTGATGCCCTATAATTGTTTTACTTTTCTTTTTGTTTTTTTGGAACGAAGTTCCTTATCGCGCGTTGCGAAAGAGGGCTAGACGGAAAAAATTAAGACTAAAAGTTGTAACGAAGACACCCGGATGGAACAAACCTTTTTTTTTAGATAGCAAGGAATTTTACAATTCCTTCACTAATCAATCGAGGAACTTCGTTTCATCCGGGGGTCCCTTGACACCTCTCAAGTTTTATTTTTATTTTTAAGGTAGGTAGTAGGTATGTACATAATAGTTGTAGGTTCGTTAATAGATATGTTTAAGTATTTATAGTAGTTGAAATAAATTCTACGAAAAGATAATTAGGTATTAGCCGTACAACCTACTTGTGGTTAATTTTCCACGAGCACCGAATTGACCTCATTCCCGCGATTGACAGTTTATCAATCCGAATCGAGCGAAAATCAAATTTAGACGTAAAAGTACCTTGTGATGTGTGAACATGATTGAAGCGAGCGTATTAAACACGTATACAGGGTGGAAGGGCCATCGTCGGACATCCGGACACTATGAGTTTCCTACATCATTCTAGACGTCTGCATTGTATTTTTTCGTCGGTTTTATCTAATTTCGAAGTTTTTCCTTATGTTATTTTATTTTAAGCTGTATAAAATCGTGATTTCTGTCCCAAGTTAATGAGATTTTCAATTAAAAAGTCACTTAGTTACTTTTTAAGAAAAACTTTCATAAGGTCGTGATTCTTTACGATGAAGCTGTGTCGTTCGTCAAATGTAACCCTAACTTATTTCCACGAATATCGGATACCTTTCCGCGTAACAGACGTGACAATAGCCAATTATGCTTGCACGCTGCAAAAACGGCTATTATGGGAAAAAGTTTTTTTTGTATGGCTCCCAGAGTATACAATAAAATACCACAAGCATTAAAAGCTTTACCCACAAATTTATTTAAAAAAAAAGATTAGAAATTTATTAACAGACAAGTGCTACTATAATGTAAATGACTTCTTGACGGATACCTTTTGACATTGTTTTTTAATTTTTATTTTGACATTGTACCTAATAATTAATTTTTACTTTGACATTCCTTACAATTTCTATATTGACATTGTTTTTAAGTTAATAATGTAATTTTAAAGATATATACACTAAATATGTCCTGTTTTGTAAAATTAAATTAAAATTTGTACGCCTCGACAGGTAAAACATGTTCGGACTTCAAATACTTTTTTTTTAAGATCTTGCATGCTTTAATTAGTGTGTAAACGCATGTATTTTGACAAATAAATAATCTTTATCTTTATCTTTATCTTTATCTTTACAGTTTTAAGCAAAAACAGCATCAGAAAAAAACGTATAAAGGGTAATGCTTATTGCCGGGCCCTATCAGAATAACAGCGCTGCAATATTTATATTTTTTAATGTCGCAGCTAATGCCGAGATAGGCGCGTTTTTGGTCTCGCACAGGTCTTTTTACTATTATTTTTTATTTTTGTCTTTAGTTTTTTAATCTTTTCTTTTTTTTATCTGTATTACTGTTCTTTTGTTTTATGTTCTGTGCGTCCAAATAAAACATTTTCTTTCTTTCTTTGCTTATTTCTGGCCATGCTTTTCCTCTTTGTAATAAATACAAAAATATACTAGGTACTTTAGTAACTTAAATATTCCTTATACCAATTTAAAATGAGCGCAAAGGTATCAAAAGCAGATTTTTTTATTACACTTAATTGTTTATTGCATTCTAATATTTCCTTTCGGAGGTAAATACTAGATATCAAAGTAAAGATAGCAGTACCTATGTAATAAAAAAAAACCCACCAAGTTCCATGTGATCGACAGCCATTGTTTCTTTATATGTGCTGTCAATCCTAATGCTAATCATTTGTTTCTGCCATGTGCATCACTGGGTAAAAGTTTCCTTATAAAATAGGCCTTAATAAATTCCCTTTGGAAAAAAACCGACGAAAAAGTTCAACTGCAGGGTTTTATGTACAGAAATCATGGTTTAACGTACGACAATGCCCGTTTCACCCTGTATAGCTTGGCTATTAGCGCACATGCCGAAGTGCACTCCATCGGGCCAAGAGGCTATTGTGGCTATGATGACATCAGCGAATATAGAACCGAATGCATGCTCAAACGTTAATAGACCCAATATGATAAGTAGATACTTGTCCAGCCGTGATTATGCTGATTTATTGGCACCTATCATGCCAGTTATTAGAGGGTTTATGTTAATTATGATGTACGGGTCTAATAACGTATAATTTGTTTATTGCCTAGCCGAGTCGCGTGACTGTTCACATGAAATGTGGAAAATGTATAGTATCCGAATGCGGGGTGTTTATCGCCACGAACCTGGAGGCCGATTCTCGTGATATATAACAAAATCGTAACGTACGTACGTAACGTTCAAAATCTAGTCGGAATCTCATTCCAGCAAAATTAAAGTCAGAAATAATTAAAGGTTTAGGTATAAGACTAATTTGGATTAGAATGAGAAAGTTCTTAAAAGTACCAGGATTGACATCAAAAGTCACAAACTTACTCAAATTAGGCCAGTCATTCCCCCTAAACGCCCGCCCTTTACCACTTTCTAATGTTTTTGCTGGGAAGAAGTGGCGGAACAAACTCCCGAGTAACAAGTCTGTCTGTTACGTTAAAAAACTTGCGTTTACACAATATTGTTAATTAATACTCGTAAATCGTTAAGAGAATTGCTCATCTAATTATTGTGAAGACACTGTTTTATTAACGATAAAGAAATGCATGAAACTGGCATTAGCTTTAGAAATGTTGAATTTCATACATTTTAGATTTTTCCGAACTTCGTTATCGTTATTGTAAATGTGACTTTGTCCTAGTGATCCGCCATTGCCATAATAAGGCTTAACACTTTCAAGTATAATTTTCGGTGAATTCTATAATTATCTACCCTTATACTGTAAAGGGCGTTTCTATCCCTTTAGTTTCTGTTATAAAGGAACAATCGAGTTTCCGAACTATGTCAATACTATTGAAACACAGAAAGTGTATTTGGAAATGAAGTCATGTGGAAAATGGTTGTCCAGTCCCGGCAATTTTCTCCCCACAACTTAATCTGGACCCTTTTGTCCAGATTAAGTTTAACAACTTTACGACTACTTACTCGAAAAGCGTGTTATTTTGAAAGCCAGTTTTCGTAAAACTAAATACCTAATATTATAAATTATGTAAGAAATAGTTAACAATATCTTATTGGTAGTAGTATCATACTTTTAAAATTAATTTATATAACATTATACAGGGTGTAACGGAAAGGGTATATACATCCGAAGGGCACGGATTCTCTTGGTGCTAAGAAACGACATGGCAACGTTTTTATACATATACATACATAATTGTAAAGTTGAGCCCGCCCGCGCCGTCGCGCCTTCGGCGGTTAGGCAGAGCCCGATAGGTCTGTACTAGGCGCGCAGAACCCGAGATAGATATACTTGAACCTTGCCGGACAGGATTATGACCCTCATAGTGCGGTGACACGTTTGTTATGATTTTGCATTTAATAAACTGTCGATATTAAATAATATCGTGAAGTTTCAAAGTTATTAGTTGGGAGCTGAAATTTTGAGGAAAGACTCGTTATTAAATACTCTATTCACCCTGTTTGTATGTATATACCCTTTCCGTTACACCCTGTATATGTAGCTTGCTAGTTTTATCAAAAACAAGAACCATCTTCGGCAAAAATGTAACTTTTGAAGGAGCACAACTTTGTAACAAATTACTGTCCTGTATTAGAAGTTTAGTGTAAACTCTTTCAGTGCATTAAAAACTCAACAGCCAGCACATCATCGCAGATCGATCACTTCTGGAGAAATTAATGCATTGGATGGGTAACTATTGCCTTATAGAATACCGATGACGAACTTATTGTAATATGTAAGTATGTTTTTAATATTGTTCTAAAGTGTCAGTTCTTGCAAGTCTTTATTGGGAATATTTTTTTTTTAAACCGAAACTGATTTAAAGTTTTATTTTTACTCGTATTACACAGCAGACAACACGTGCTGCAAGTAAAAATCTATAAAATCACTACTTACTTTAAAAACTATCGGATTACTTTTCAGGTAAAAAAACTACCAAATAACTTTTATTTTATTATAGTGAAAATAAATAAGAAAATACTTACCTACAGATATGATATTATATTATCTTTCTTATAACTAAATAAAATACTGGAATGAATTATCATCGCATTTAGTAAAATTAAAATGATAAATCACCATCAACGCTATTTGATATCGAGGAGCCGAATATTTTCAACACATTTCCTTTTCGTGAAATCGAACGGATATTGGCGTATTACGCGCTTTTATGGATGAGCGAACGAATGAATTATAATAAACTCGTATCACACGTCACCAACAGGTTTTTAGGTATGTCTACACCCACCTGCATCAGTGATGGAGGAAATAAAACGCTCACAAATTACGAAAACAGCTCAATATGAACACGGAAAATGATTCATTTTCGTTGAGCTCATGATTACTAATATTATGCGTGCACCAACTGGACTGTTCCACTCATGTGTGGTTCTTTCCTCAAAAGACCGGGGGGTCAAGTCTTCATTCTTTCAGTCAAAATTGTCAAAGCCTTCAAATACTTGATCAATGACCGGTGCTTGAGACACGATTGCAATAGCAGCTCAGACATTCGGCATGGTCAATGTCTGGATTTGGAAAAAGACTGTGAAGCATCACAGATTGTTTTGCTTGTTTTTTGTAAAAGGTTTTTATAAAATCCAATTTACAGAAATAAGTAGTAAGTAGAAGTAAGTAAATAACATTTATTATTCCTGAATTGGAGACACGTAATTATTCTGATTTTTGTGTGGAACAAAACTATGTAGGTAGTGATTGTCACTTTTTTCTCAATTATAGATTTTGTACCAGAAAAGTAACTGGGTGACTCTTAATTAATCAAATTTAGATACTTTCTTTTTAACATAAGTTTATCTTGGATTTTTCTTAGACAAACCAAAAACTAACTTGTAAAAAAAATGAGTTTACAAGAATCCAAAATCGTAATCCACGTAAGTTTTGTGATTAACGTCGTTGATCGCGTGACGTCATACTTACTTATGGCGCCGGGATATCCCATTTCTTCAAATCTTTCTATTGATTTTAAAAATAAAAAATACTTATCAATTATTTTTTATCATTGCTGACGCGTGACGGACTAATTCGAATCATGATTTTTATTCCCTATTATGAGAGTGTGGCGTAGGTATATCCTATTATTTTATTTTCTTTCATACTCCTACTTATAAAATTTCATTCCTTACATGTAAACAGCATCATCACATACGTATTTACAGTCACAATTCAACATTCGCGTCATTTATGCATATTCTGTACCGAAATCTTTTACAAAAATGACTTATTATTTCTTTTGCCTATGGGAAATTACTTTTGGTCCTTCTGGGATATTGTGGGCACAATCAACCCACAGATAAGTATTTACGGCGAAAACGAACGACATTGACATGTTGTGGTCGTCACAAAAGTGAAGTTATATTTATCCCGATGTTAATTTAAACATCTTTATTGATAAGCCATAATATAGAAAATGTAGGAAATTACTTCCTTATTAAATTGTAGGTATATTCAATGCTTAATAAGTAGCGGCAGCGAGGGGTCAATTTAGCCGACAAAAAAAACTTAGCATTCGTATCACTATTTTTTGTGTCTCTTGAAGTCATCGGTCTACCTACCACCGTGTATACCTTTTGTGTACGTAAATGCCTTACATTTGGCAATACTAAAGTGTGGCTGCCGTTGGATTGAATGGATTTAATCCAACTCTGCACATGTAAGCTGGCACACCCTTTTTACCTGGAGGATTCTTATTAGTCAGTTGCTTTTGCTTGAGTTAAGTATGTTTTAATGTCGGTAGCTATATATTACTGGTATCCTGTATATTGAGTGTGCTAGCTAACATGTAGTGAATAACTTATTTTAATAATTTTGTAATTATAACTAATTGTACTGTGTAAATAATTCAAGTTCTTCTAACTTATCAGACAGATGTGTTGCTGGGGAGTTTGTTCCGCCACTTTTTCTTCCCAGCAAAAACACTAGGAAGTGGCGAAGGGTGGGCTTTTTGGGGACTGTCTTATGTAATTTCGACGTTCATAAAGTGCTGATCCTCAGCCTAATTTGAATAAATGACTTTTGATTTGATTTGATTTGATTCAATAGCGCAAGAGTTGCTCTTCCGAATACCCAAAGACAATTTAAGCCGATAGGAATCGAGCTGTATGGAGCCTGCGCCTCTGATAAAGAGTAATAGACCGATAATAGTTATTTGTTATACAAGAGTGCAAAGTTGCTTTTTAACCGCGTGTTCAATTTTGATGACCGAGCAAGCGAAGGATTCTAAAATTGAATCACGAGCGCAGCGAGTGATTCAAATTTAGAATCCTGAGCGTTAGCGAGGGATTCAAAAGAGCACGAGGTGAAAAATCTTTGCACTCGAGTGCAACACGTAACTTTTCATTCCACCTCAGCGAGGAAATGACTAAATGCAAAAAAAATCATTTTCTGAGAAAGTTTTGGCTCCCTTTGCTAGTCGCCACGTGTTGAACATATCGTACTGATTTAAATACTTCTCGCGTGATTGTTGAGGGAGAAAGCTCATTTGCGCATTATTAACAGTTTAAGTCAATTCTGTTGGCGTCAAACAAACTTCCTCGTCGCTAGAATCACTCATTTTAGTTTTTTCACTTGTTTTCAAGTTTCTTGTTTTTAATAAAAGGTTTAACAATGACCTCAGACCAATAAAAAAGTATAGACGGAGCCGTCGCAAACAATCGCGACTAAAGTTACGCACACAACGCCAAAAGTAGTCCTCACTTTGGACTACTTTTGGCGTTGTGTGCGTAACTTGGTGTATGACATCGTAGATTTGCGCATGTGTGCTAGAGAAAAATGTTGCAAGCGTTGCGCTGCGACTCCCAAGTGCGAGAGATACTTTGGTTAAGTTTTATTATTATGTATGTAGTATAGTGTTTATCTTGGTTGTATGAAATGAAAGATATTTTTGTTTAATTACAATAATTAATTTTCTGAATAAGGGAAATTATTAATGCCCCTTATGTAGACACTACATAAGGGGCTTCACAGCTTTTTAAATGTCTGACGTTTTGAGTCACAACTTTTGAGTAGTTTCTTGTTTCGCAATATGATGGAACCCTATGTTTATGTACTTATTTACTAAAGGATCATGACCAAAAGCAGGCTAGCAAAGATGCATGAAACAAAATGAAATTAATATAGAAATTATTTCCACATTTTTACAAGATTTAGATAGGGATTCTGCAAAGCCGCTGTAAAGCCATAAAAAGCATGAATCATCATCTGCCTAGCCTTTTCCCAACTATGTTGGGGTCGGCTTCCAGTTTAACCGGATGCAGCTGAATACCAGTGTTTTACATGGAGCGACTGCCTGTCTGACCTCCACAACCCAGTAACTGGGTAACATGATACCCCATGGTTAAACTGGTTGTCAGACTTTCGGGCTTCTGACTACACGTAACGACTGTCAAAGATCTACAAATGACAGCCGGGACCAACGGCTTAACGTGCTTTCCGAGGCACGGAGGAGTCTTGGTATGTAATAAATGGTCACCCATCCACGGACCGACCTCGTCAAGCGTAGCTTAACCTTCGATCGACCCATGCGGCTGTTATAATTTAGCCACAAGCTCCTCATAAAAAGCATGAATATAACATTTTATTTTTAAATTAGCAACTGTTCTCTTGTTTTGTTTTAAACTGACATTGTTGTTTTGTACTTACATGAGTGATCTGCGGTCATTATAAGTTGCGAGTAGCATAGACATAATTTGTAGATTATCTCCATATTTTTTTGCTTTAAAACTCGGATATTTATGTTAAAATGAATACTTTTATTGAATAGTATCTAAAGCGTAGGCTATAATAAAAAAAGACTTATTGTGTTTCAACTTGAGACGGATTTCCATACATCGTTGGTCATGATCCTACTAAATTTTGAATTTTGTCCCGTATAGTTTTAATCCATTTTTCTTTCCACGTTTTATGAGCTGGAAACCTAAAAATATCGTATCAAACATACTATTATTTGATTATATTTGACTGTGTCCAATAGTAAAATTATAAAAAAAATGCTGAGAAGTGTCCGTAAAACATTACGATTTCCCTTTTTTTTTGGGAAAAAAATAATGTTCTTAACTTGCAACACCGACACAATGGCGTGCTCCGAGAAATTATTTCTGATATTTTTACGATTTCATTTGAAAAAACGTTACTTTCTTGTGAAAAATAATCCCAGAAGCTTTATTTTGGAAACAGGAAATGTTCTTGCAGCAGTTTATAATGCGGGGCGGCATAATTTCGTAATTATGATTAAAACAAAATAACGTCACGCGCTCTCGCTTGCTAGCGGCAGACTACCGAGCGGCCGTCTTCATATTGCGAATCGTCTTCATATTACGTGCCACAGTTTTAGGAGCGCAATGCTCTGTCTATACTTTTTTATTGGTCTGAGACAATGACGTGAAAAAATGCCGCGTAAAGAACCTACGTACAAAGCAAATTGAAAAAAGAACACCAAGAAGGTTCGGAGTCTGAGTTTTTAACAAATTAAAAAAAAGTTGTATTATATATTCGGCACCATAGAGGTAGCAGTAAATAGGTTTAATGTTTTTTTTAATTCACAAACTTACGCTGGATATTAATAATCAATCTCGGTTGCTATCTTGATCCCGATCTTTGTCTGTAACCAATCAACGACCGAATTCGCCTATCCGAGTCTTAAACATGTCCAATCAGAAGCAGCCGTCAAAAACAAAGGATCGGGATTTGGATTGAGATAGAATATTAATATCGGGCGTTAGTGCACACGATGTTCTAAATTCAATTTACTTTATCCTCTAGAGAATAAAAACGGCTTTTCCACTCAGATATTGAAGATTCAAAATACTCTTTCCGAGATGGTGGTATGAAAAAATCATTATCATCATCTGCTTAGCCAGATCCTAACTGTGTTAGGGTCGGCTTCCAATATAATTTAAAATCCGAATGTAGATAATAGATGTTTTAACTATCTTCTAAAAAGGAGGAGGTTCTCAATACGTCTGTATGTTTTTTTTTTCGTATGTTTGCAACGGTATTACTCCGCCAATAAAATTATGAATCGATTTAGATGATTCTTTTTTTTGGTAGGCCGTTTATTTGAGGTGGTCCCAAATATTGATATATTGGACTTTAACTTCCCGAAAGGTTTTTTATTGATTTACAAATTACCCTGTATGAAGCGCTTTAAACAGGGAAATTTGTAAATCAGCACCTACTAGGATATCCCTTGGTAAGACTGTTTGTCAGACTTTCAGGCTCAAGACTACTCGAAACGACTATCAAAGATTTACATGACGAGACAGACGACAAAAACGGCAATTCGTGGACATGGATTAGCCATTTTAGATACCTATATTATCTAAATATACTTGATAATAAAAAGACAACACTGTTACGATGACATAAGTTATCTATACAAAATAATGCACAGTACAATGATTTGCCATGTGCGTTCCACATTTTTACTTACTTATATGATTTGCCTTTTTTCATATCTCTATTGATGACGCGTTATATGTATACATAAGCGATAGGCTCGGTGACTTGCTGATTTTGATATTATGAAACTAAGCTACACACGTAAAGGACAAATGTCCACAACACTAAGTGAAAATAAATTTAGTTTTTCTATAGAACAATTTGAGACAAAAAGTACAAACTGTTATAAAGTACATTTAAAGACAATATTTTCTCAATTTGTTCTATTGCGTCATGTTTCATAGAACAAATGGGACCTACCTACCGGAATCATTTTTTTAACTTTTAATTTTGACTTTCAAAATTGCGTTTAATAGTCGCATTGAAATAATATTTTTTTCTTTGAACATCACGCTTGTGGTACCCGTAGTGTTAGACAGAGCTGTTCTTAATATTACACCCAAATATCGTTTGCTAGTTTTGTTTTAATAGGTATCCTTTTAGGTGAGTCTATTGCCATAAATCGGGCACACATAAAGTCTTATAAAAGCGCTTTAAAGGATTTTTAACCCATGGCTCAACGTCGAGACTAAAAAAGCGTCCATTTAGTGTTAGAAACTCAGCACTAGTCACATTTTTTTTTCTATCTACATTATATGGAATTATATAGACAGCTCTGGAGTGACTAGTCACGTAAATAGTCGTATAACTAATTCCACGGTTACCGTCAAGCATTTGAATTGATTTGCTAAATTACTGACGTCATGATTGAGCAGTGTCCTAAGATATAAGCGAGTATACTAAAGCAAGTTAGTAAATAATAAAGATTTTGCACAAAACAATTAGTTTCTTTTCAATTATATTAGAGTCTTCTGAAAACATTTAGTATACGAGTATACTGTTAGCTGATTTGCATTGGATTTAGAAACAATACTTATATACATTCATACGTGTAATTTCAATGACCACATTGATGATCTTCGTAAGACTTCGTAAGTCTGAATACCAAAATGATATATCACACTTAAATTTGTTTATCCCTTTGCTTGAGCATGATCAACCTAAGTATAATGTTCCCAATGCTGGGCCATCATCGACTACGCATCCCGCATGGTAGATGTCACATGTCTTCGAACATTTTTTTAACCCCCGACCCAAAAAAGGGGTGTTATAAGTTTGACCGTTATGTGTGTGTGTCTGTCTGTCTGTCTGTGGCACCGTAGCACTTAAACGGGTGAACCGATTTAGATGCGGTTTTTTTTTATTTATAAGCAGTTTTTTGCGATAGTTCTTAAAAATGATTAATCAAAATCGGTTCAGCTGTTTTCATGTTATCAGCTCTTTTGTGTTAGTAAAATAATAGCAGATTATTTCGTGTTTGGATTCGTTTTGATCAGCATTATTTTGTAACTCAAAACAAAACTAACTATATTAACTTTAAAACTAAAAAAAAAAAATACAAAATAATGAACTTTTGACGTGACAACGTCTTATAAATTGGTTTGCCGGGTGACACTTCAAGAAACTGCGTTACGCTCCGCTCACGTTATGCGCTCACAATGAGAGCGAGTGAGAGGCACGCGTGCCTTTCACTTTTTATGTCTGTCTCTCTCGCTCTTAGGCGGGCTAACCATGCCATTTCATCCTTCTTCCTACTATACGAATGAATATTCACATTAAAATTATTTTACCACTCAAAGTCGTTGTCACGTAAAACTTTCGCCCGTATACCGACTTTACAGGCAACCATTTTTTAATGTGAGTTTTACTTTTTTGGCTCTGGGGGTATTTTTAATTTGTAATTTTTTGTGTATCGCTTAGGTACTTACCTATTAACAAAGCGGGTACTTTCTGGTTAGGGTTGATAGCTCGGAATTCCGGAGTTAATTGCTGGTTTTCCTTGATGATGTCTACTGGTCTCTCCTCGAATGGAATCCGCTTCAAATTCAGAGCTGCTCGCACTCGCCACGAACATGATGACAGCCAAAAGGAGTAGAGTATTGCGCGGTTTTCAGCCTTTGAAAGTAGGTCAAAGTTTTTAAACGTCCACCCTTTATTTTCGCGGCATAATACTCGTTTATGTTCTAAGTTGTACTTAATTATCTATTATAATTTGTATTCGAAAAACGTCAAGCACGTAACAAAGTTATTTTTTTTATATTTTCATGCCTTTTACCTTACAATTTACAACCTCGCTTTGTAAATCGTAACCTAAGTTTTTTATTTATTGTATATGTTTCTGTTTTCTGTGTCATTTATCGTTGTAATTTTGTGTGTCTACATGTTTAATTTAAAAAATCATATCGCAACCAATCTATTCTGGAAACATTTCTAGTAGGTAATAATCATCACCTTTGTGATCAATTTTTTGGTCATTTTTTGTTTTTCATTTATTTACATTAAAAATAAACGTAGCATAGAAATACCTACTGCATTTTTATTTATCATTTAACCGTTTATTTGTGTATCTCACAACACAAAAGCAACAGAAAAATTAAGCACAAAGGTGGTGCTTATTCTAATGACTCAACCGAATATATCTGTGATGAAGACACGGTTTATACGAGTACTGCTAGTCGTTGGTCAACATGCTTACATTTCCAAGTAGTCTAGCCAGTTCGAGCATTTCGAATTGGTTGACGTCAGATAGTGGTAATGTGAGATCACTAGTTTACTCAGTAACAAATAGGTCTAACTGGTCTAGACAACCTAAGAATTTATTTGCCTTGTGTTTCGATCTGTTATCTGTCCAAGTGAGAAAGTTGCATTGTTTAAATTCCATTTTAATAAGTTTTTATATAAAAATACATCATCATTTGCGTTTGGTTAGTCTAAAATTCTGAGTTTCAAAATGTTCTATATCGGTTATCATTAATCGGTCGGTTAATTGATACGTTTAATTGAAGAAACATAATACGAAATTTCGCGAATTTTAAGTGATGATTAGAGGTCAAGTTTAGTTTTAAATAATTTTATGAAGGAGGATGTCAAAATTATTTGCAAACTTATAAAATTCAAACTATTTGTGTAATTTTTAGGTTATTTTGTATTTTTGACCCTATCAGTAGAGAGAAATTTACTTTTAAATGTGATGTTTAAGCAATTGTATACAATAAAATATAAACACGTACTTAGTAGTAAAAAACAATAATGCGCACGTAGATTTTTAGATTTTGAGCCACTGTCGGAGAATAAATTAATCTATTGAAGGATAGTTACTGAGTGCTAGTTTGACGGTTTGTTGACAATAGTCATTACAAAAAACAGGCCATGTTGGTTGTTAAATGTGATGAACCATCAACCATTCATCTTCTGTTTGTTAGACTGACACTTGCAATAGGTGGGTAGGCACTGCATTGCTAAGTTAGAAGGTAATTAGATTTCCTACTAACAATAATTTATTCAATATCTACAGCTACATAAAAGTTACATGTTTGTGTTAGGTAATAAAAATAGTTAGTTAGGTACTTACCATATCAGGTGCTTGAATATTCTCGTTTAGGTGTTTGAATGCGTGGATATTTTATTTATAAAGTATCTGAAGATAACTCTTATCAAAACATTGGATGTTGTGACATGTGAGAGTGACAGTCAAAATGAATTGTCGTGTTAACACACTTGAATCTTATTTCAGTATATCTGTGGTCCTCGACGTAGTTCTCAATTTAGAGTCTAGATGTCGCTATAACCAATAAAACTTTAAAGGCGGGAAAATTTAAAACTATGCAGGCAATAAATTAAACATAAAAGCTGATATACATTTTATTTATTTACATATATAATGTCAATATACGTAATTACTTTATTATCACTATTATATTATTCAAATACTTTTTGTTTTTTTTTTAACCTTTTAGACACAATAGAAGTGGAAGTTATATAGATATTACTTTCTATGGATTATTAACAAATAGTATATTTCAGAAGACAATAAGCATTGATTTTGCGCACAAGAACTAACATAAAATGTTATAGTTAATCATTTTAAATGGTTTTCAACACACTTTATCGAAGTATGAGTCATGCCATGGCCTACATAGCGTTTAAAAACAGTGTATTTGCTAGATAAACATGTCTTTTTAAATCTTGGGAAAAAATTAGATTTTTATATACGCCAGCCAAGAATGTTAAAAAAAAACCTTCATGTTACTTACGTAATTTTTTTTTAGTGTTCCTTAAATTAAATGACTAAGTTTAATTTATATTTAATATAAGGCTTTATAGTAGCCTCGAGTCAGTGCCCTCATTTTAAAATGAAGCCACAGCGCATAAATAAACAACATAGTTCATTATACAAGGTATGCAAGACATTGACGTGATGAAAATATTAAAGACAATGAGAAAAAAGTGTGTGCAGAAGGCCTTAATGCAGAACACTACAAAAACAAAGCAAATTGAGCTGCATAGACGTCTGTTACGGGAAAATCATAGATTGCATGTTAATTAAATTTGATTTATTTTATACTCGCAAGTGTGCTGAAAACCATCATTTGAAATACGTAAGCATTTTTCATTACACTCTAAGCTCCAATATTTCAATAGGCCTCGGGCTGAGTCAGGCTGCAATCCCGCTTTGAGTGTAATGAAAAACTTTGCACACCTGCATCAAAATATACTACCTATATTCGATATTTCGATTAACATACACACCTTAATGTAAAATTGTTCACGAATGTATAGTGTCATTACAAATATTTGTTAAAAAATATTATTCACTACCAGACAACCATCAAAAATGATAGTAACGATTTGGTCATTTTATTGTACTATTCAGCATTTAAAGAAATCCATTGAACCACTCAGTCGACCGTATTATTAAAATATTTGTCAAGAAAATACTCTCGAGTTAGACACTAAGTTTAGTTTCATGAAAAAAATTAAGGTGCTTAGAAATAATAGTGTGGTGCTTCGTTTATCATGCATGCTATTTGTGAACAATTAAGTTATTCAATCGTTGAATAAAAATATAAAACTGAGCAAACGTCAAATTTTATTGCTATAAATACACATTTTTGTCATAAACATTTTGAGACATCTATCGCTAAGTTAAGGATATACTGGCCAGAGATACTTTTAATTCACATAAGCACGTCAACTTAACCATACCTTCACTATACAGAATAGTTTCAGCCAGTAGCATATTTCTACTGTTTTAACATTTTTGGAGTTGATCTACCTACACTGTTGCTACTTCCATCAAAATATTTCCTATTATGTTCGTCATTTATTTATCTAACACGTAACTGCAAATAAATCGGAACCCAAGTAAGCTTCAACAGTCCTAGTTTATTCATCCCCATCGTAGTGGTGAGCCGGGTGGTCGCATGAGTGTCGCCCTGGTCTCCGCCGTGAGGGCACCTCCTCCATCAGAGTCCGGTAGACCGTAGAACGCGTGAAGATGTCGCCGGTGCTGTAATTCGTGTCCCTTATGGTTGAGGCCCTGAAGACGACTCCATAGCGAGAAGATCCTCTTGTTTACCGTTTTGTTCTGTGATGGGTTGTCTGGAATATATTAAAAAAATAATTCTGTGAATAACTGGTATATTAATCGACAATATAATTGCACAGTAAAATTTTCTACATATCCATGTGGTGATTGTGTTTTGTTACCAATGTTAGTTATTTGAAAAGTATAATTATTTAACAATAAACAAACGAATTGAAAAGAATTTGAATGATATTGTTTTTCCAATCGGTGTGGCTTTGAGCTTTGTTACAGTTTTTGTTTTAATTTAGGGTAGTTAAGTTACCCTGAAAGGTTTATTCATGTGTATAAATAGTAATATGTTTAATAGAGCTCAGGTTCGTGTCACTACGCACTCGCGTGAACTAGGATCGGGGTACTTGTATAATAAAACACAATGACGTAGCATTATATGAAATCGGGTCAATCGGATATCTATGGGGTCAATACAAGAAGCTTTGAGTTTAAACTCACCTGATAACTCATGACTTTGCGTACTAGCTACGCCTTCCCGTTTTACTTTTATGACATTCACTTCGGGGTTTTCATTCTTGAATTCATTCTTTTCATCCTCTCTCAGATTATTAGATTCTAGTCCAGAATTTATAAGATTAGTATATTGGGCATTTGCATTGTCAATATCTTTATTCAAGCTTGCTAAACGCATTTTAAGTATTAACAAGGGGTTAGTGGCATCTATTACTGCATCGTAAACATTATTCGTACCAGGGTTACTGTCTAAGTAGATTTCGTTGGTTTTATCATTTATATCTTGATTATCAGGTGCAACTTCTTCAGTGTATTCTTTGTTGGGGTCGGGGTCGAAATTCCTTTTACCCGTATTAAGTTCATAGAACTGGTGAAGTCGGTCCAGTTGTCTCGGATAGTTATGCCATTGTTCTTTCCGAAAACCTTCTCCATTGTAGTTATCATTTTTGCTTATAATATTAAAAAGGTCATCATCTTGATTATTGTCCGCATCTGTATATTTGAGTTGTAGTTTATTAATAAGTCCCGGCTTATTCTCGTGTGCGATGTAGATTTTGTATATTTCATCAAGAGTATTTCTTGTTTGGTATCTATCACTAAATGTATTGTCATTATGTTGGCTCTCGAACCCGAGTTGTTCTCTGTTGTAGTCATTTATGGACATAGGAAGAACATTACTCGAAGAAAGTGCCACTATCGCAAGTAGCAGCACGGGGACGATGTATTGCCGCATCTGTAACAACAAAAAGTACGTTTGTTAGCTGTGACATGCGAGTAATTACTGAGATATAAATTAAATCTCCGCTAATTGGTTTAAGTAAACGTCTCGCGACAACAACGTCGACGTTCGTCTGCATTTATTAATTAAAATTCTAATGTCACCTGATTTGCGTCTGACTAGTTGAGAATATTCAAAGATTACGCTTCTGTAGATAGAGTGAGTAGGGGACGTATCGCCGTTCAACAGAAGTGATTTGCATATCTTTTGGTCGTGTTCTCTAGATAATAAGGCACATGGCGAAGTTGTGTGCAAACCTCTCAACATTAATAAGATTTCGGCAAACAGCCATCCGTTAAGAGAAAATCAATTCATGTTTATTTATCTTGCCGCGACACGATTCCTAACTTTGAGGTTGCTTCGTTAAATTGTGTAAAGTTTACTCTATTCATTTGCAGAAACTGTTAATAATTTATTAATGTAATTCCCCTGAGGTTTAACTAACGAATATCTACCTACGTAAAAAGTTTTTTCACTTTCATTTTTTCCTTAATATTTCAGGGAGGTTATTTATTTTACCTGCAAAGTAAAACATTTCCTTTGGGCTAGTTCCCGATATTAGTGAATACTCTTGAGAGTGCTAAAATGACTATCGATCAAATGCTCGGATAATATATATTTCTATCGAAGTTTCGGTTAGACAGTTATCAACATAAATGATTATTGAACTTGAAAGTATTCCTACGTAAGTAATATACACAGACACACGCATAGTAAGCGTGTTTTCATACAGAAAAGGCACTAGCACTATTATCACAATTAGACTTATTATCGGCTAGCAATGATGAAGACCATTAAGATAAAGATAAAGATACCGGGCTGGTATCCGCAACTCCACGTCAAAGCGCGTATTTTGCGTATGGGCTATAATCTACCACGCGGGCCCAGTGCGAATTGGTAGATGTCACATGTCTTCGAATTTTTGGTTCTAGGACATGCCGGTTTCCTCACGATGTTCTCCTTCACCGTTTTTGAGAGCAGTGAAGAGCAGAGAACCCAGTGGTGGCGGCCTTGACTTACGAACATTAAGTCGTCTAAAATGTTCGTAAGTCTAGGCCACCACCATTGGGCCACCGCTGCTCTCACCGATGAAGACCATGCAGACATGCCTAGTTCACTATCAATTACTTATTAAGATTAGCTTTATTTACGACATATCGATAGCTGCCGTCACTGAACTTTAAAAAATCTTAGTTATATCCGATCCTGTTATTTTGTGCTCGGAAGTGAATACTCATTAACTGCTAGGCCATCACTACTGTTGTGTAATGTTAAACAACAAACTAAGGAAGTCACGAGTCACCCAACGTTATTTACATCCGTTTCCGTCGGGCAGACAGTTGGCGTCGGTATTAAAAAGCAATAAAGGTTATTAATGGATGCCAGAAATGTTCGCAATTAACGAAGTCCCGACATTTCAGGACGTTTGCTAAAGAATATTGAAGAGAAATGACCTATTTACTATTGGCTCGCAATATCTACTTTCAGAAGCTTTATTCTTATTAATTTTTACCTACTATTTTGACATCATTCGACATTTACCTACTTGACTAAAACATAATACCGAGCCAGTAGTATCCGAAGGGTAAGACATTACATATAGTTAAAAGTTTAGTATAGGGTTTGTGTATACATATATAGTACACCAACATTTATGATTCGTGCACGGAGATATTTTTGCTCCTGGCTGTACTAGTTTATTACTTTATTTTAAAAGGCAATGTTGTTGCTAAAATCATGCTAAAATGCAAGAATTTCCGATTTTTTCACTACAATGTTTTGTGGATATCGGCGCTGGTTGCGTAATTAATTAAGTGTTTACATAATATTCTATATAAGTATTAAGCATTATTACGCAATTGTTTTTTATCCTGAAGAAATAAAAGTAAAATAAATTATTAGTTATTCCCTTCAATCAGGCACTGATCCAACTTCGGGATGCTACTGATAAATAATTCATCAGTAGCATCATATCATAATTCTAGATGGAAAAATCAGTAACGCTTTGTCTGACACAGGGATCATACCCCCTAATTGAATTTCGTACTTTTCCCTTTATATTTTGAAACGCCCTTGTACAGACGCCAGCACTTCAACCTACCAAACTACAAACTGTCAAATTTTCCCAATTGAACATGAACCATATTGTTTTTAGAATAAAGTTGAAAGCCTATCAAAGAAATTTGACACATTGGAGTAGGTCGATGTGCAACTGGCGTCTGTACCTATTTCTCGTAGTTTTGAAAATAAAATATGTTACTCGGTGTTAATATCGCTTTCTAATGGTAAAATAACTTTTAAGATGGTTCATTTGTGTTTGACTTAAATCCTTACAAAAATTACCTTTTTATAATATTAGAGGGACGCCAAAGAAAAGATGGACGAATTGTGTGAAGAGTGATTTGAAAGAAAAGGAAGTTAGTGACAGCATTATGGGTGATAGGATAGAATGGAAGAAAAAAACGTATTGCGCCGACCCCAAATAACACGGGACAAGAACAGGATGATGATTATGATGATGATAATATTATTGGAGATAATATTGCTAATGAAGAAAGGACTTTTAAATAGGTTCAGTACTTTACGAGTTAAATCCCTACAAAAAATAACAAACAAACAAATCATTCCTCTTTACAATACTATTATGATATAGATAAAGTAGTATGAATCTAAGCATACGTTTTACATGAACTTTGTATGAAAAGGGTTAGTCTTGGGAGAAGTCAAATGAGAACCGAAATAGAAAAGTTTCGGAGAATTGGGAGTAAAAAGTTTTCTCGCGAACAATATTGAGTTCTGACTGATAAATAGAACTTAACTTAAAGTAAAAGTTTAGAATTAAGTAGTTCATTTTTATGAAGTGGTTATGCGAGTGGTTGTGGTGTAATTTTTACGAGAAATTAAGACATTTTGTCAAAGTTGTAATATTTGGTAGGTACAAACGCCAGCACATCAACCTACCCCAATGTTTAAAATTTCTTTGATAGGTTTTCAACTTTATTCCAGACACAATAATGTTCATATTCCATTGGGATAATTTTACAGTTTGGTGTAGGTTGATGTGCTGGCGTCTGTAGGTACCTAAGCTCTGTTCAGAGAATAAAGCAAGCATAGCCTAGTGGTGTGACGGGCGGATTTCCAAATCGTATGTCTCGTGTTCGAACCCAGGGAACGTACCTCTGACTTTTCGAATTCATGTGCGTATTGAATAATTATCACTTGCTTCAAAAACGGTGAAGGAAACCATCGCGAGGAATTCGCTAGAGAGATTCATGAAAGTGTTTGTGTTGTTACCTTTTATAGTTTTGATATTTCTTAACCTAGCCTCAATTTTATCTTTAACATTATCTAAAATTTTTATTACTGTTGTTAAATCTTTAAATAATTTAAAGATAATTTTTGTCTTACTATGGAAGATATAGGATATGTTTGGTAACAACAGCAGTAACAAACCGGAATTTTAGTTTATCACGCACTTAGGTTAGGTTCTCGTTCGTGGCCCTCGTCTCTGGAGTGGGCAGTGACTTGTCGCTGCCGGCCGTGGTCGAGAGGATGGTCGGCAGCGTCGAGTCCTGGGACGCGGTGGTGTCCTTCTGCGAAACAGTCATCTCGCAGAAGGAGGCTGCGGAAAGGGAGAGGGAGATTACCTCCACTCACCCTGCCCGCAGCAGACGCACCGGGCGCAGGCGGAGGGCGGACAACGCCCTCTTCCAGCCCCCCTGAATGGGTCCAGGGCGACGGACGCGGGGATGTCCGCTGCCCCCACGTACATGGACCCGAGGTGGCGGCGCGTCGTGTTCACGCGCGCCCCTCTTAGACGTCGCGAGGGTAGTCTAACACCTCACTCCCCTCGCTGACTTGGCGAGGCCCGCGGGGCCGGTACCAGTCGGAGGTCGCGGAAGTATCTTCTGTTCCTGTGACCCCCGGCGCAGGTGTGAGAAGGAACACGGGGTGGTTTTTAGTCAGTAAGAGCCTGACAGACTCCTCCGCCTCCCCGGGCGGGGGACAACCATGAGGATTTTCCACCCATAAAAAAAAAAAGGTTTAACGGGCAGGTATCCGCAACTCCACGACCAAGCGCGGTTTTTGCGTAAATATATAATGTATCACGCACTTAATCGTATTTTCTATTTCAGATAGATGTTGGTTAATTGTTAAGTGCAAAGATTAAGTACATAAAATCCCTTATTTCTGTACCGAAGAAACATTTATAAATGAGGTTTTCAAGCCCAGCAAAGATACGAAGGTAAATGTTAATTGTAAAAGTTACTAAACCTTTAAAACACCTTAAGTAAAGCCACAGAGATTACAACTGTTGTGTTGACTTTAATCTGTTCTCGAGCCCCTGCTAATCTACGTTCAGAAGCCTGGAGTCACGCGATTAAAACGTAAGTAAGTATTATCATTTAATTGGAGGTGTACCCTGAATTAAGCAGAAAAATTACAGACGTTGCAAACATTTTTCTTCGTAACTCTTATTGCGAAAAATGTGAAATTTATATAGACCCCTAATTATTTAGTTCGGACAACATGATCCAATTTTTTAGTAAAATACCTTATCACTAGTGGTAGAGAAGTTCATAAAACAAAAATAAAAAAAAACAGCTGCTGGCTGCAGCGAGATGTGCAGAGAATGGCAGAGCAAGAATTTGCTACCCAACCATTCTCCCTACATAGTGCCTCAGAAAAGGCAAGAAGGCTCTCCACCACGTATAGCTGTTTTCAGGATGCTATTGTCACTGACCCGCGTTCTACGTATCAGCCATACGACTTTTTTACGTACGACTCCATGAAAGTCGTCGGTCCGATTCTGAGCGAACATCTCTGATGCGCTACAGAAAAAGGGCACTTTCAACAGTATCCTTGGAAGAAAAGTTGTAATACTCGTAGGTACTGGATGCGTAAGACATCTAGCGATCTTTTGGTGTAGCCGACCCATAGACCCCCTGCATACAGACTTTGACAAAACGGTCTGCACAACGAGAAAATCTACTGGCCAATATGTTCCCTCGGACCGCCGCCGTGCCTTGCGTTCTATTTCTTTGTCTGCATTATCTCTAAGGTATCTATGCTAATGTTTATTTTACATCGTAGAATAGACACCAACGATGTGCATATTCTGGTAGTAAAAGTATAGTTAGTAATTAGGAAAAGTCAAAGGGCTCCGTTCGTCTTTTCCAAATTACTACACTTTTTTTGAATACAATAGAGTAGTGTACGCTTTCTTGTATGTACACAACATAAAGCTTACAAATAATAACTTTAATAAGGGTTACACAAGATGTAATTCCTAAGGTTTTAATTCTTAAATTTTTTAAAAAAATTAAACTCTTTTTACTCCTAATTTTTTTTTTTACTTGGTTAGATAGATATTATCATGATTTTCTCATGATTAAAGGTTTAATAAAACGTTAAATATAAAAGGCTGATGAATACTTTCAACGCTAGGGATCCAAAATCAAGTACCTATCTACTGCAGGTCGAATCCTTTATAGCAGCGCGTGAAAACGTCAGGAAACTGAACTGTCAATCCTTAGCATTAGTATGGAATGGCAGCTCAATTCGCCCTCACTTCACTACAGAAAAAATGCTGAATTATGGTGTCAGCTCCTCTAAACGGACATACATTAGAGGACCCTCGACTTAAGTCTAGGAAAACGTTTTAATTGTAACCGGGCTCGCCGCAGTAAGATAATAAAAATACCGCGGTGTATCACAGTAGATTTACTTTATTTACTTCTACCTACCTACTGTAATTCATATAATTTTCTCTCTTCGCCACTCCCGTAACTGAACCGCACGCAAATGACTTCTGGAATACTCATAAAAATAGATGATTTGGAAATTTTAAAGAGTCGTAAAACTTTATTACTTATCTCGAGGAGCTAAGCCTGCGTGATATTTGAACTTTCATTTCATAAAATGCATCTGCGGATGAGCGAAAACGAAATGTCTTTTTCTAGACGAAATGTCGAAGAATAATGTGATCTATAACTTTTTGATTATAATTATTAAAAACTGCAGACGCTTCTTTAATAAATGCTATATATAAATAGAGTCGTTTTTCGTGTCTGTCTGTGCTGTGACCGCTTTATTATTTTGTTTATCGGGCCAGTCCATATAGCACGAATGCTTGACACTTGAAACGAAAATTCGAAATGTACAATTTTAAAATTGTACGTTTAAAATAGAATAGTATACTCCTTTCAAGTATAATTTTATTTTAAGACTTTATACACTGATTATGCTTGTCACTTAGAGACACAATACATATACTTAAATACTTATAATATAGGTAACAAATAAATTTCCATTTAATCTAAAAAGTCGTGTGAAGCGGAGCAGGTTGCGGGTAGATAATATTATGATATGAAATAGTGCTGATCGTCTTGGAAAATTGAATTAACTTTCACGATATTTTCTTGATCTATTAGTATTGCTGTGCTTTCTTTTATTTTCTTGTTAAATTTCACCTACCACTGCTTTTCTCTGCATCACCTAAAGGTTGACTGGTAGAAAATGCTTACGGCATTAAGTCAACCTCTGTACATTAGTGTGCTTGAAGTATTAAATAAATACTTAAATATTGATTTCAATATGGAACAGAAGAACTGTTTCTTGGAAAACTTCGATAAATATACTAAATGAAGCTATACGGAATATTGTCATGATTCTAGTCGGTGTCTCATAAAAGTTGAATGTCTTCTTGCATGAGTCAGAATTAGTAAACAACTAATGGACTGGTGCCACCTGGCACTGTCGAACCGGCTTGTTTACGTGTAAATAAACTCTTGGTTACGGTTTAGTGATTAGGTACAGACGCCAGCACATCAAGTTACCCCAATGTGTCAAATTTCTTTGATTGTTTTTCAACTTTATGTCAAACAGAATAAGGTTCATATTCAATTGGGGAAATTTGACACATTGGGGTAACTTGATGTGCTGGCGTCTGTACCTATGAATGAAAGTGAATCACTATCACAATACGTAAATACTTTTTTTTACAACGGCTGGTGTAGTTAAGCGATTGAATCTTTTTCAGCGTGTCTAAGGTTTGATTACCGCCAGAACAATTATTTGATGGTAATTGTTTACGGGACTGGCTGTTTGTGTATGTAGTTTTAAATGTTTGTTATCGCACACTTGACAAGGTATCGGGATAAATAACTAGCGTTTAAAAAAAATACAAAGGTAGACGCCAGCACATCAAGTTACCCCAATGTGTCAATTTTTCCCAATTGAATATGAACCTTATTCTGTTTGACATAAAGTTGCAAAACGATCAAAGAAATTTGACACATTAAAGTAACTTGATGTGCTGGCGTCTGTACCTACTGATACAACTTCACAAGCTAACAAATAAATTTAGATGGTAGAAAACTAAAAAGGTATTATTACTCATGCTTACATAAAGGCATTACAAAGAATTGTTATTTTTTTTTCAACAAGAACAAACAATGAATTCATATTGATGACGCCTACTTTCGAAATATTTCGGTGATTCTTTTAACTGTCGTCTATCGCGAAATACGTGAGTCAGTCAACTTACAAGAAAACTGAGCCCTTTTCTCAGAATAGGTAGGTATAATACGTATTCTATACACTTTTAAATATTTTAGTTCCTGTTGCTTGGGAACCGATAAATAACTGTATTAACACTTTGTGTCATCCAATAGACCAATACTTATTTGTTTGTCAGCTCACCAAACTAGTTTTGGTAAGAGGTTAAAGATTATTTCCATCTATGATAGTAGTTCTTTAGTACAGACGCCAGCACATCAAGTTACCCCAATGTGTCAAATTTCTTTGATCGTTTTTCAACTATATGCCAAACAACATAAGGTTCATCTTCAATTAGGAAAATTTGACACATTGGGGTAACTTGATGTGCTGGCGTCTGTACATAGTAACCAACCCCTTTCGTGCCTTCCATTGCGAAATTTTACCTCATAAAACCTTCATTTCTGCTTATTTTTACACTACAATAAACTCCACCGTTATTAGGTACCTACTTAGAACTCGAACATTATCGGCGGAGACGGCGGAATGAAGGTGTCATATACATAGGTACCTCTGCCTACCCATAGAAAAGCGAGATGTTATGTAGGTATGTGTCATTCATACATAACATCTATTAGTATCAGCAACAAAACAGCATTAGTCACAAAATGTGAACTATAATCTCGCTGTCTACCGCTACGCAACACGCAACGCAAAGTGTGCGTATACTACAAATGAGCATTATGCTCAAACGGTGTAACACTGTGCGGTATGCTAGCCGATTACTGTTCCCCGTCCAACTGGCGCCGCACACATGGAGCGTCTGGCTGCGGTTAGAGCGAGGGGGCGACTGAGGCAGGGAGAGGGGCGTCATGGCCGCCGCACATGCCACCGCCCGCCGCCCGCCATGCCGCATACCGTAGCGTCGCCGTAACCTTCGCGCAACGTGGCGGTGAGCGCAGCGCGTCCTATTTATTAATTTACCTACTCGACAAAATGAATACTAATATGTTTGACGAGGATTTGATTGAAAATGTTAAGAAATACCCAATTTTATACCGCCATAAAGGGAAGAACTACAGGAACATGATAAGGAAAGGCAACTGTTGGATCAAAATCGGCGAGATATTAAACAAAACACGTGAGTAATTTCCCTTATGTAAGTCTACGATAGTGTCTATAGTTGATGTTGTTTACCTTATGTTTAACAAGATTCTTTACAAATTTTAATTAGGTATGTGGCTATAGTTATCGTGCAGTGTTTATGTTGTAATGAACTAGTTGATGCAGTAGCTAGTCTGTTGTTCGTCGGTGCAATTCCGACGAGGAAACAATACTGTCCACAGAACTGGATGTTCTGTATATCGCGTCGGGCGGTTTCCGAGTATCATTCTCAGGTTAAAAAAGACCTGTTATTTTTACTCCTGTCCTGTACTTGAATTGAAATTGACTGCGCCCTAATGTCATAGCAGTAGGGGTGATTTTTGTTGTGCAAGTTTTGTCACTGACATGTCATTATTGTTATTGTATTTATTTATCGCTTGTAACGTGCACAAGATGTTAACGATTGTTTAGTCGTTGCTTGATTGTGTTATCTATGTAGGTATGTATCGGTGAACAAATGATAATGGTCTACCTACATGTTTTATTTTGTTAGGTAGGTAATTTTTGGGGTTACGTAGTCAACAACAAACTTAGAGTTTCGCCAGGAGAAAGGCTCACAGAACCTAGTACAATGTAGGTACCTAGTAGATATAATTAAATAAAGTTAGAGGTACAACCATACTTTACACGTAACGTAGGGATGTTTTTTTCTTCTTTATCCCCTTGGTCAGCTAAATGGTGGTTTTTTCTGGAACAACATTTATATTATTTTCCTTTGTTTATTCTTATGAGGAATATTGAATATGTTTTTTTTTCAACCATAACCTATAGGTACTCTATTTATAAAATAATTAGAAAGAAGAAGCTCCCAGAAGCAGGAATGCAGAACATTTTATTATAAAGATAAATTCAAACAATTTTTATCAAAATACCTAGTTTTAGTTTGAATATATTTAGAAGAACTAAATTGAACCGAATAACGTTTGATGTATTGTTCAACCCTGCTTTTTTTTTGGGCATTTATCATTGACACTATAATTTTCAACTAACTTTAAATGATATAGGTACCTAGCTAACTAAATAATTTCCACATCATCTCTTAAAATAAATTGTTGAAAAGGTTAAAGAAGAAAGAAAGAAAGAAAATAATATGTTTATTTGGGACACAGATTGTGCATTCAAAATAACCTTTCATAACTTCTTTCTAATGCTTGAGTCTTAATAATTGAGTAGCTAGACAAAAAAACGAAGACCGTGTCGCGCCACGCTCAGTGTAGGGTAGTTTCCCGTCCGTCACACGCAATAAGTGTTCCCACTTATGAGTTTAAAGGTTGGTATCCATTATGTTCGCGCTCCAGCAGCGCTCCGCGATCCTGCAACTTTTAAGCGAGGACGGACGGACGGACGGACGGACAGACAGACATGGCGAAACTTTAAGGGTTCGTAGTCAACTACGGAACCCTAAAAATGAGGTCCTTGCGATAACTATGTTTGGCATTTATGTATTCTCATAAAGGAATGTAATTCAATAAGTACGCTCTTATAAACATTCTATCATAACATCACTGTTATACATAACTTGAAACATATTAAAAGGTTCTTTGTTACAGCTGAAGAATGCAAATCAAAATGGCGCAACATACGAGACAATTACATGAAAAATAAAAAGAAAAAAACCTCTGGTAACACCAACTCATATTCTAAGTACGATGACGGGCGGCTGAACTTTCTGTCTGAACCATATGAGGAAGGGGAAACCTCTAGCGCCTACATTGTGGAAAATTCTTCGCACGACCCCATTGAGATTAGTTTCGAGTGCGTTAAGGAAGAATACGATTCCTCTGAGGAGGTTCCCCTATCACAGTCACCATTCGTTGTTGGGACATCAAATACTAGTAACACAGAACAACCAGCTTTTACTCCCCCCGTGGTAACTGCAACTTATGATGCTAATCCACCAATGATTGCGCAACAAAATTACACAGTTCCCGAGCAAAATGCAACTCCACCGCCGAAAAGAGTTATGAAACGGAAGATGGACTCAATTGTAGATGAATTGAAGAAGGATAGAGAAGAAAGGAATTTAATTCTACAACAACTAGTGACTAAAGCCACTGCTCCAACGGGACAATCGCCAATTCACAACTTTTTTGCCAGTATGGCGGATATTGTCTGTAATTTCCCGCCAGAGAATATTTCTGAAGTACGAATGAAAGTTTGTACCATGATTAGTGATGTGGAACTTTCTATATTGAGAGGCAGGAGTCACTCTGGTGCCAGTTTTTAACTTCTATTAATATTAAACTTAGACTCTAATCGGCTACTTGATAAAATTTTAAATTTTTAGTCCTTCATCTAGATTACAAGAAAATATTCGACACATATTTTTCTTTTTTCACGTAATCAAAAAATAACGGCGATACATCGAGTCAAAATGTCGCATGACGTCACTAGTCATTATAGTTTATACTAGATAATGACGTTTCAAGTTAGCTCTCTCCTCAACTTTAATGCGCTTACGACCCGTCGCATGTCGTCGTTTTTCCGCGAACATTGTTTGTATGGCTTACGATCCCCCGGGGGCTCATAAGGACATTTGAGCAGTTGCGCTTATCTAAGCATTTTTTCATCAATTTGAAAAAGAAAATAATATGTGTCGAACATTTTCTTGTAATCTAGATGAGGGACTAAAAACTAAAATTATGTCATTAAGAATGTTATTTTTTTTAAAGAAATATGTATGTGGAAAAGACAGTGATTTAGTTTTCATTACGATAAAATTGATTTCAATTTGATTGTGTTATTATTTTTGGTTTAAGTATCTTCAAATACCTACTGCCTCGTTGGTCTAGTGGTCACAAGCGCTACTGCTGAGCATGCGATTACGGGTTCAATCTCCGGGTCGGGCAAAGCGTTATTGAACTTTTCTATCTGGAATCTCACAGTATCGGCCCGGAGTATGGACCTGTGCCCGATTGATAGTAATAGACACGCTCCCTATTACATGGGACTTAACCATATATAACTGACGAAATATGGGTGTACCTATTACTGAGACAGCTCTGCCTAACCCTTCGGGGTTATCAGGCGTGATGGTATGTTAAGTCAAATGCCTAATAAAAAATTAAGCCGAATTTTATTGATGGTAAGTTATAACTAAATTATATGATGACTCAGTGGTTAGGGCCTTGCTTTTGACGGACGCACGAGACAAACACACTTCATAACAATCTCTAATCAAAATAAATTAAATCGGTTTGTTTGTATGCAAATAGTTTGGTCCCTCAATGGCTCAATATTCATTATACCTGCTAAGGAATCTGAGGGACAGACTACTAAATATTTATTGTCAATTAAAGACTTACTTTACCCACTGGTAAATAAATAAATAATAATAATTTAAATACTAGCCTGTTGCTTTCCCACTGAAGGGTAAATGCCTCTTCTCAAACAGAGAAGGCACGGGCGTTGATCACCTCGCTTGCTCAAGGCAGATTGGTGATTACAACTCCTTTCTTGCACCAAATTCAATAAAAGGAGAAGGGTTCTCAATTTGCCGATTATGTTTAAGTGTAGTGTAACATAGGGCGAGCCTATTGCCAGTAACAGGGTTTAAATACAGAATACCTGGCTGTCACTGAGAAAATCCAGTTGAAATATGTAGATGAGCCAAGAATCAAATTCAAGACGTCAAGCTTTCATCGAGGCAGCTACATATTGCGATAGAGACCCTGAGCATTTAGGTTATAGGTACCTACGACAAGTAGGTAAGCACTAGGTGTAAGTACATTCAATTATATATTGATTCACGGGTCAATCGAAAAGCTATAACTATTAATTTAGCCTTACTATTTTTTGTCTTAGAACAATAATTTACAATTAGCGTAGGTAAGTAGTAACATTATCATGTTTCATTATCTGTCTCTTTTTTTGTAAACCTTAATTTTATTAGATTATATATATAGATTTATATAATACATTATTTTTAAGTAATATGGTTTTTGACATTTACAATTACGTTTATTTCTAATTTTGTGTGTTGTGTTTTGTTTATTATATTTTTCTAACAATTTTTATTTAATATGCTATTGTATGATCTATGTTGATTGAAATTAAAGTAATTGAATTGCATAACACATAACTAGTCAAATTGATGATTTCTAAAAGAGAGTAAATGCACATTAAAACAAGAACACAGTTATTCAAAAAGCGTAACTAAAGTTAGCCTTCACTGGAAGGTTAGTTAATTTCATTAACTGTGTTAGACAGATAATTTTTCCTCCTTGTCCGTAAATGCTTATTGCTTCTTATCGACGCACTAACGTTTTGAAGTCGGCTCAATTACGACTTCCTTTTCAGTTGCCACTAATAAGGGTACCTACACCAGATAATTACGGCATTGACGTTCATTTTCTCGCATTTTCTCTACCTTTTACAGAAAAGCTAAAAGGGATAATGTAATCAACAGGCACAAATATATCACTAATGTTGAATCGATTTCGAAAGGCTTTTCGAGCATAATTATTGTATTATGAAGGGTTTATTACGTTACAAGCCCTAAAACCCTTTCAGGTGCTATTTTGTTCACAAACAATTTCATTGTTCTTGAAAACAATGAAGAAGAACACGGATTTGAAACAAAAAAAAAACGGGATATGGATATGACGGAATTTCACTGATAATATTACCGAAAAGCAGCAGAAAATAGACAGATAAGAAAATAAAAAAGCAATGAACCTTTAGAATAAAGCAAACATTAGCAAAATGAATGCTGTATTATGCAAATAACTGCAGAACTTTGGTTTGGGTTGCGTAGATCCTCTTGTGCAGCAGGTAAACAAAGGTTTATGTTTTCGTTTAGTGAACTCATAACTCAGTATATCTAGTTAATCCTTATTCGGAGGAGTCTACCGAAGTACCGTCGCACCCAATTTGAATCGAAAATAGTTTCTATTGAAATTCAGGGGACTTCTGTGAGCAATGAATGATGAAATCCTGGTGGCCTTTGACTCTCCGCAATATTCAACGGCTCCTGCAAAATTGAACTCTATCGAAATGAATGTCTTCATTTTAAATAGATTCCTATCTTATATTCTTACTCAATCAATGAGAAAAAAGCAAGTGATTATTGAGGTAGACCCAGTTTTAATAACATGTACAGACGCCAGCACATCAAGTTACCCCAATGTGTCAAATTTTCCCAATTGAATATGAACCTTATTCTGTTTGACATAAAGTTAAAAACGATCAAAGAAATTTGACACATTGGGGTAACTGGACGTGCTGGCGTCTGTACCAAATAGGGACTAGATTTATTTGTCTTCAACTTATTATATTATTGATTTGCTAAATAAATATGGTGATAAAATATATCGAGTGCATTTGTGAAGCGGGCCTATTTCGCTCGAGCGACCAATAAGCTAACCCGCTTTGAGTCGATGCAACGCTAACATTAGCCCTCGTATTGTTTATTCGACTAGAAATTGTTGATTTAAACAAAGAACTCTAATGAAATTCTTCATTTCGGTTAATCGAAATGCGGCGGCCAGCTGGTGCAAAGAGAGCTAAATATATAGCAGCTTTCAATGACGAATTGATAAAATAATGGATTAACAATAGAGTTGAGAATAGCACAAACACAAGAAGGACATTCATAGACCTTGAGATTTTGAGTTCGAGTTTGGTTAGATTCTTCAGAAAGGTCAGGTGCGTAATAATAATAATAATAATAATAATATATTTATTTGCTCTAAAACACGGTATAAAGGGATCTTACAATAAAATATGGCACACATGTTTTGCCTAAAATAAAGCATGCAAATATTAATACTCTTAAGTGTAGGATGTATGATATCATGTACGAATGCAAAACGAGGCAAAATAAGTATGCAAGAATCGTAGCAGATGGTGCTCTGCAGTTTATGCCGTCCCTCATGGGAAAAGGGCGTTAGTTTACGTATGTATGTATGTTGAGAATAGCGTGCAAGATAAAATTCTACGATACACTTGTATGCTTGAACGTCCGCGATTGAACGATTGTAAAACAAAACTATGAAATTGTTTATAATTATTATTATAGTAATCCGTATGTATTCTGGTAACGCGAGGAACAAGTCGAGAATAATCAGTCGGTCAGGGGCTGGCGCAGGGTAAGCGCAAACGAAACGGCACGGCAGCTGCGCGGGGATGCAGCTGCCAGGCCGATCCTTACTTGCAATAAACAATTGATTCAATTTGGTGTGCGAGTGATTTTCAAATGTCCTAGCCAGGCAGCTTGGTGCCGGGGGCCACAACTTTAGAGGGCATAGACTTAGTTATATTTAGTGTTAACGATGTTCAATAAATCCGAAATGTATGGAATTGACACAAGCTTTCAAAATGCTTAATTCCATACATTTATCGAGCTTCGTTAAATATGACTTTACCGAGCGGGTTTGCAAATCGCGTCGCAAGTCGCTTCGATTTCGTGACGATGGCTTGCTACAAATAAACTCCATGGATTTTAAAATTAAAAGCGCAATTTTTATTTAATCTACCGATACTTATGTTATGCTTGTAATTTTTCAATCCAATATGTCATCGAAATCGATTTTTTTTTCGAAAAAAGAAACAAATCTACATTCAGATGACAAATGGCCTATAGACTTGCCACGTATCTAACCCTCGATCAGTCACATACTTACATGGATTTTTAACCATGTAGGTACCTTGCAATGATCGTCGTACCACGAAGCCTAACAACGGCCTACAGTTCGGAAGTAAAAACCGATAAAAGCTTTTATGTCTTACAAGCTTTTATGCAGACGCGGGAAATCGGTATCGAATCGAAGGGTGCAATTATTGTCGCCACTTTAGAAACGGCTTGTTGTACTTCTGATGGGTAAATGAATGCGATAGGGAAAGAGTTTTGGAAACATTTAGATAGTTACAGGTACTTAGATAGTTTATGTCGAAAGTTACTGAATTCTCGTCACATGATTAAATTCTTCGTTTCTTTGTTTTTATTTTTCTTGGCAATGGTAGTAGGCATAATAAATTAGTCGATACTATAATACTTACTGATTAACTAATTAATAATCAAATACCAATTAATAAACTCTCAAGATTTCAAAATTAAGAGAAATTAAAAGTCCAAAATCATGTTTGGAATATAGCACTAAAAGTAATAAAAGTTGGACCAATTATTTCGAAGCGAAACAGCTCAGCGGCATGACTGACGAATTCTCAATTTTCTCAACTGTACGAGCAAGTCTTTAAACATAAACTTTCTTACGTTTATGCTCAATTCACCGTGTGTGGCACAATGAGTTTTTGCAACGAACCATTAAATTACATCTAGAATGGTTAAAGTTGAACTTTTGATTAATCATGTGTGCTTACTGAGCTTAGCTCCGTTCGAAGCTTTTTATTAAGTTGCCAACTTGTGTTGGACTGGGGGCTTTGCTTCAGTCGGGGATATAATTCTGTGATAGTACCTAATTGAATGCTTTTACACTACTACTAAAAATTCTACTACACACACCGTTGTTACTTTGAAAAAGAATTATAAATCGCTTCAAGTATAACATCAAAACAGAAATCTATACTAATATTATAAGAGGTAAAATTTGTTTGTATGTTTGTAAGGTTGTAAGTTTGTATGTAGGGGGTAATCTTTGGAACTTATGATCCAATGATGAAAAATATTGCGCTGGTGGAAAGCTACACTATTCCCGGATGACATAGGCTACTTTTTATCCCTGCAATCCCACGAGAATGGGAACTACGCGGGTGAAACCGCGTGACGTCTGCTAGTACTTAATTATAATAAACAATAATAAATAAATATTCCACAACTTTTTACACAACTCCATTTAGTCCCAAGTTAAGCTTGAGAGCTTGTGTGTGCTAAATACATACATATTATACGTAGATAATTAATTACACCCAGACACAGAACAAATTATGATCGTGCTCATCACACAAACATTTGTCCTGGGTGGGAATCGAACCCACGCCCTCCAGCATAGCAGTCAGGGTCACTAACTACAAGACCAACGGGCCAGTCAATTAATGTCATTACTTGTTTTCTGTGTTTAGTAGGAAACATTAAAGTGTTGCGGTGAAAATGAATTACAAACATAGGTACGTAGCTATTAATACAAAATAAAAATTTATCAAAAGTTATACATAGACACAGGTTGTGAGGCTTTAAAATAATCTATTTGACAAAATATTAACAGTCAGTGTGAGCAGAGTGTGTGTGTGTGTGTGTGTCACCTCACTTGTCTCAAGTCTAGGATTAGTCTGGTTTAGGTGTTTTATTTATGTATTTAAATTTTAAGGAACATAAGCTATATTCTCAAGAAGTTAATCTATGATAAGTCTGTTTTACAACTAAAGGCCATGATATACACAACAAACACAGAAAACAAGCGAAACATTATTATTATCCCACAAAGGCCTGTCTTGTGGCTTCGGGAGGCAAGTGTCGCGCGGTTTGAGGCATTGTTTCAGTCAGACAAAGTTTCATTTACTTAGTTTGAACTTAAAGTTTGCGCTATATTTGATTCTGAACCGCTGTCAAACGACACAATCAAATTATAAACGTTGTTTGTTTATTTGTTTGTGATTTATTTCTACTACTTAGTTGTGCAAATTTGAAAGAACTTTGTTTAGAGTTAGTTACAGAATTAAACTTGTTTATTTTTAAAGTAGATCAATGGAATTATAAGCAAATACGCCGCTAAAAATAAATGTGCTGTTTACTTACCTACGCATTGCCGATGGGCAGTCCATTAAGCTACCCTAAACTCTCAAAATTTCCCAATTGAACATAAACCTTATATTATCTTTACTAATATTATCAAGCGGAAAGATTTGGTTGTTTGTTTGTTTGCATTGAATAGTCTTCGAAACTACTGGACCGATTTGAAAAATTCTTTCACCTTTGGGAAGCTACACTATCCCCGGGTGACATGTTTACTACTTAAACTAACGATATGATACTTTTTATTTCTATATTCCCACGGGAACGGGAACTACGCGAGTAAAACCGCGTGACGACTGCTAGTTTGTAAAGTGTTTGTAGACTGCTAGTTTGCTGTTAGTACACAGGCACATTTGGGTAGCTTGATGTTCTGGCCTCTGTACTTATGTATGTTTCTCAAAGCAACTTGTTCCAGAAGCAATAATCACTTCAAAACATTTTTTCGTTTTATAAAATGGTGCACTTTAATATTTAATAAAGCGGACTATGTAGGTGCCGGAAATTAATACCACCCTCCACCGACTCGACTGTGGGATTATATCAAGCCGAGTCCACTGTAAATTAATTCGTTTGCGAGGCGACGATGCCGATGTCTCCTAAGCTAAGGTATCTACGTAGGTTCAGTGACTCGACGTCAACATGACACGTCTATCTTGAGAGAGGGAGAGAGTGCCTCACAGGAGGAAAAGAGACAATGATCTACAACACTTACTAACTAAACGTTTAACATTCGACTTGTCAGATTTACCTTCCATGTCGCTTTTTATTCCTCGAGTGTAATTCTGACTGAAACACAGGTTTT
Organism: Euplexia lucipara; assembly: GCA_921972225.1. NCBI lineage: Eukaryota > Metazoa > Arthropoda > Insecta > Lepidoptera > Noctuidae > Euplexia > Euplexia lucipara. Next base: position 16,769,742 of record OV179145.1, on the reverse strand, counting down.
ATTAACCTGGTTCAGGAAAGTCGCTAATTATATATAATTCTAGGTTTAAATTATTTTTTCCTTAAGTCCTGATTGTTAATTTGGTTAATACACATAAGTAGTTGAATAATTATTTATTTAAGGTTTATTTTTGTGGCCTTTATATTATGTAACTGGGTATATTCTTTAAAAGATTAAACAAGTTTGAATTTGAATTTTGAATTTTGATTTTTGACTAAGTACTTACCTTGATATTATTATTTTTTTTGTAAAAAAGTGTGTTTTCTTTTTATGAGTTTTTCAAACGAGATCTTTTGTTAGAATAATTTTTATGGTTTACAAATTACTGGCATCGCTTGTGTCCGAATTTTATCAGGAAATCATAATCATAAAACAAATTCAATTTGCTCAACTAAGGCACACACAATAGTGCTATTCTGCAAAAGTCACATAGTGAAAATGTTGGTGAAGTGAAAGTGAATTGAGCTACATTTCATACTAATACCACAGTCTAAAAACATACAGTCGTCCGACGAAGCTGTCTAGACAGGGCAACCATGCGGGGTGTGAGGGGCGAGACGCGGGAAAGCCGCTCCCTCACTGCGAACAAACCGATGTTCGTAGTGCGGGAGGTAGTATTCAAGTCTAACGCGTGTAGATGTTGTCGGCATTTTTCCCGAGATCAAAGGCGTCGTCCTACTGTATTCACATTAATACTGTGCTAATACGGTGTGACTTTTACTCAATTGATCGGCTGGACCAGGTGAACAAAGCCGGACACGGTAATTAACTAATTAATTTAATATCTTTGCTTAACATTAACTTGAAGTTTATTATTGTAACTAATAGCGTCATTATTTCGGAAAATGTATTAACCTTTAAAAACACGTAGGTAATTTAGCAAAATAATTGTATGACCCTAATTACTTGCCTAAACACTTCTCCGTAAACTATAAAGGCCGGTATACATAACACAGACGCCCGCGCTTCATTTTGTGTCTCTAAGTATTTAAAAATAATTAGAACCAGGGGAACTGTTTAATTGTCATTATAATTCGTTGTTGAGCACCATTCATTACGTTACCTAGAATAGAATACAATAGAATACCTACACAATACACCATAAAGCTTACGAAATTGTTTTATAACTTTAAGGGCTACAAAGGGTGTTACAATGGGCAGCCTTATCGCTAAAAGCGATCGCTTACAGACAACCTTTGGATGGACTTGATAGTGGAGGAGAAAAGATATGGCAGGTAGTTTGTGGTGTACTATTTATATGTATACACATAACTATTGGTCATTATTTTCTAATTTTTTTTCGACAATTAATTCGGTTCTTCATAGCCCAGAGGTTAAGGAGCCTATCTCTCATGCACGAGGTTTTCGTATATACTTTCTAAGTTCAACTTATACCTACTTTATTTACATCGGTGAAGGAACACATTGTGAGGCCGCTAAATATGAGTTTGAAATTTTCGATCCGCCTTGAGCAAGCGTGGTGATCATTGCTCGCTTTCTCTATATGAGAAGAAGCCTTTGCCCTGCAGTGGGACATTTTTAGTTCTGTTATACCACAGTCTAAAAACATACAGTTGTCCGACGAAGCCTTCTAAACAGGGTTCCGTGCGGGGTGTGAGGGGCGAGACGCGGGAAAGCCGCTCCCGCACTGCGAACATAACGACGCTCGTAGTGCGGGAGGTATTATTCAAGTCTAACGCGTGTAGAAGTTGTCGGCATTTTTCTAGAGATCAAAGGTCGTCCTACTGTTTTAATATTTATACTATGGTTATACTGAGTGGAAGAGACATAGGACTCACATCAGAACACATAAGTTCTCTACGTTTATATGGAATCCCTAGAGCGTTGAATTGTTTCATTAATGTTCTGTAATTTCCAAGTGTGGTTTATTTTACTTAAAACTGTTTATATGCGTGTTTTAAAAGATTAATAAAAATATACTTATTTAAGCAGGTACCTTTTTTCGCATAGGGATAGATAAGAATGATGTTTATTTCAAGGTTCATAACGGGTTCTATCAAAGACATCTAACTAATCGTGAAGAATTGGAAAAAAGCAGACATGAATATCAATGCCAATATTTAGAATCATCTGCAGAAGTCATGGTATAGCAAAGTGTGTGTATTATGCACTTCATTGGGGATTATATCATGGAAATTTATATTTTTCAGTGTAGGAGACCGGAAGAAGTAAACACCACACAGAAGCAATATTTTCTATCAAAAGTTATCTTTTCGTCTACTTAATAAAAATCTTCAATTCACTGACGGACCAGGTACTTGCAGCCTAACCCTCGTGGGATTTTTGGGTAGCGATAACGAGCATGATGGAAGAAAGAATTATAAGAAATTGATTCCCCAAGGGGGGCAAAATAGGGGTCGATAGTTCGTGTGAAAATTGATCATTTTTGTCGGTGAAAAATCCATAGAGCATACAATTTCTCTTCTAATAAACCTCCTAGCCACATTCATGAACAAACTAAAAGGCCCGGGGTTAGGTACCTTCGAACTATCATATCTACCGGCCATAGTTTCTTGTCCATGTACCTACATAGGTGAGTGCGGCCTTCCCAAAGTCCCTGAGGAGTGTGGTGTTCGCCGAGACATTTTGAGCTTCTAAGTTCCGAGTTTATAGTAAGCTACACGATTACTGACGAGATAAGTTTTTATTTTTGAAGATCTGTAGTTGGCACCGGATTACTTACCTAGTTTATGAGATACTGAAACGTTGTCTGTAAGAGATCGCTTTAGCGATAGGGCCACCCTTTGTGATACGTCATGTAGCCCTTACTGTCTTTCTTAAAGTTTTAATGGTGTACAATAAAGAGTATTCTAATCTTTTCAGATTTTATTTGTCTGTAAATCTTCCATGAAATAAATAAATAAGACCATTTCTCTTTTCTATACTATCTACCGTCTTTAGATGATTTGGCCATGATACCTAATGTTTGGACTTTAAAATAGATAACGATCTCTCAGATTCTTTTGGTGTTTCTACTCAATATTGAACGGATAAAAAAGGCCGTTTTAATTTGGTATTAAAATAGTTTTGATCGTTTCACGTGTGAAATTGTTTAAAACAAAATATAAAAAAGTATCTACCTCTTCGAGATGATAAAAATTGTGAAAGGGAATAAAGAAAAATTACTTCACTGACTTACTATTCTACTTATTAAATTAAAGCCACTAGTTTACAAAGTTGCCCACTTTGTAAACTAGTAGCTTTTACTTTCTTGTAATTGAATTGTGCGGAATACTAATGGATTGATCGTCTGCCAGCCAGACTAATCTAGATGTTAGGTTGCTCCTGCTAGTTGAACTGTCATCCCATAGGGATTGACAGATTACTGCGCTTTCACTTCATGTTCACGGGGATCGCAAAGATTGTATGAGCTTTTCGCTGTCTTTTTGTATAGTTGTTGAGGTCTTTACTTTCGCCGGATTTGAATAATGGAACTAATTTACTGTGTTTCATGAGATCCGGGAATACTCCTTGGTCCACACTAAGATTAAAAATGAAAGCTAAATAGGGCGCAATAGTTTCAATAAAAGACCTACAGACTTTAACCGACATTCCCCAAAGATCTTCTGTTGATTTAATTTTAAGATCTTTAAAAGCTTTTATAACAGCCTGGGGGTTGACGTCTGGATTAGTCAATATTATAGGTTACTAGCAAAATATTTGTGTACCTAATTATACTCCTCTTCGGGGAATACAGGTGTGGTGTTATGTTATACACCTCTGCCCGCCGGCGAAAACCTACATATGTCATGTTTTGTTAAATAATTAACTCGAACATACCCAAAACAAACTTATTAATAAGTTCAATTTTTGGTTATTATTGGAAAATATTTTACGTCTACTACGCATTTGGAAACCGTATTTGGGTCACCAGCCACAATAGCACGTAGGGGTTGACTTTAGTGGATATTGTGATGGAAATCCGAGATTATACTAAAAATGATTTCCGTTCAATCTACACGGGAGTACGTACGTCGCGGCGTAGAGCCGTCACAACTCACACTTATGACTGTGTTTGTGTGGGTACACTCATCAATCATTCTAGCTTTGATGTTTTTCGTTTTATCTAGATGTCTTCATGAACTGATTGCGGGTCTGTTTCTTTTTTTGTCTTTTTCTAACTGTACGTGTACTTTATTACACCTGTTTGGAATATTACATTCTCTTATTGTTATTAAATTCTTTTTCTACTGCTTTTATGAAAAATTATTTTAGGTTGGCGCAACACATACATAGTTCTCAAGTCATAGTTTTTCATTCTTCCTATCATGTCTAACCTGCAGTGCTATTTTGTAAATGGTAAATCACTTTGAAAGTCATTTCGCAAATCATCTCGAAAGTCTTACTTACTACGCTTCCCATGTCGCCGCCTGTACAAGTTTCAGTATTCACGTCATGTCAACGTCAAAATACTCACCCGTTTTAGTTCGTCTCACTTTGATCATCACTTGGTGGCGCGAGTGTCAAAATCACTCCATTTATGAATACGATATTTTAATTTCACATGATTTCACTGCGGATTTAGAAATGATTTCGCAAATAAACTTTTCAGAATAGCACTGCTGGTGTCAGAGTTTATGGCACCCGAGTGACTTTGACTTGGCTTTACATGCGCTTAAGAAATATCGCTTCAGCTCAATAGTTTCCTAACGATGTTTTATTTCACCGTTTTTTAAGCAAGTGACAATTATAATATTATAAGCACAATCAGACATGTCGCACATAAAACCGAAAAGTCTTATGTATCGTGCAATAAATAAAACCAGAATTTTGTATTAATTTTTAAATTTTATCTTTAAAATATGTATTAGCATAGAAATCTAGATAGGGAGGAGCTACTATTTAAATAAGTAAATTAAAAAAAAGTTTTGGCTGTGACTCTGTGATTAAATTATTCTATTGTTTCTCCCCATCGTCCAATTTTATTGCAAAACAGATGCCTTCGCCAGACATAATTGATATAGCAAAGATTTTATTTTAGTTGATAATTAATACCAGCGGTTTACGAATATCTTGATATATTCATAGGTGATTCGCAACGAAATAAATGTATCTCACCTTTGAGATGTTGGTATTTGTTCTTCACTAAGCTCTAAAGTTTAATTACTTTCTAGTTAAGTCTTTAGTAAGTTTCAAGCATGACTTTTGGAGATTCACAGTAAGCCTTCTTAATCTAAAGATCTTGAATTTACAAAGTTAATCTTAGGCCAGTGTGATGAATGGTTACTTAGAGACTAATAGAATTCAAGATATTTTGTAAACACATTCACTTTTAACTTTCCAACTCCCTTTTAATACGACGCGAATGAAAGAAATGCGTGAACCTTGTTGGGCACGGATTAACTTAATTTCAAGATTTTAAGGTATCATAATAGAATTTGGCCAAACCGCGTCGTCTTGTATTTTTCCGCCAAGTCCATTCGACGGAATTCGTAATTCTTATTATCATAATCTATAGAATCTTCTCAAAGGATTAATTCTTTTTCCACTTTACAATGGTATTTGTAATTCCTCGATTTTCGTAATCCCTTTCATAAAACGTTGATCCGATTGTATTTTCTTTTGTGTAATTTGGTCTTTTGTATGGCAATGGTTTTAAACGGATGAAATTATAATTTAGTAGTCGATAGCGAACTTGGTCAAAAATTCAGTCCAAGTTTAATTTGAAAACTGGAAGCAATCTGAATGAAAGAAAACTGATGCCGAATTGGTAGTTAGAGACAGAGTTTATTCATATTGACTATTAGCTCAATATATTAAGATTTTGGCGATAAGGCCGCCATTGTATCACCGTATGTAGCACATAAAATTATAATTTGTAAGTTTTTATATATATAAAGAGTATTCTAGAAAACCAAACAACAAAGAACTTTCCTAATTATCCGCAACGTTATCGACTGGCACAATGCCCAAAATGCTGGCGGCATAGCCACTTTTAATGGCAATCCTTCTGGTTAAAGTAGCGGTCAACCTTTGGGGTCACGGGAAGCGCAAAATAAACGTTTTTGTTTAGGCATATACATAATTAAGTAGAAAATAAGTAATCAATTGTATAATCAACCTGCCAAGGAATATCTGACAGCCTAGACTAGCCGCTATCATACGACCCTTTGAGCCCAAGAGCCCATGTAACGTCTTCCAAGTAATTACTTGGTGTGATATACCCCTTCAGTGCCTCGTAAAGGTCGCCCGGCCGGAATCCTTTTAGGCAACGTAACTCAATAGTGTTTAAAATCGACTTACCCAACATTATTCAATCAAGACCATTTGCTGTAAAGACTGGCACTCACTGGCGAGACTGCACAGCAAGGGATTTTTAGGTGACGAACCAAATTCTATTAAGGGTCAAATAAGTCTGATGGCGAAACGTCGAGCTCACAATATCCCACCCATTACATTCCTTTCAAGTTTGGCTAGATAATTGATATGACGCAATAAAATTCCTAATGTTATGTAAGTAGCAAGCAAGTAGTACCTAGTGTAAATAAATGAAATTCCAATGACGACCGAAAGTTTTCCTAATAAATAGGTTTCTTCTAGGCTAATTTTCGACCGCATTCGGTGAGAGAGCGATCAAACGCAGGCCTATACTTTTTTTTACTAACGGTTTATTGTTTAACATATTTCAATATTTTTGATATTCGAGGGCCAAAAGTTCCTTGGCGTGCCAGCCCCAGTGAGCGTTAGGCCTAAGATTCGTATCAGAAATGGTATTGTTCGTAAAGCTTCGGGATATCGTAAATGTAGGTCATAGGTCAGAGATAGTGGACAATTGGATAAAAATATGATAATTTATTATATCTATTCGAAAATCAGATATGGCTTTATTTATTTTATTACAACACTTTACTGTTATTATGTATTTTACCAAAAAAATGAGCTGATAGGGTTGAATTTTTATGTCTCTCATAAAATATTCAGGCCTAAATTTATGAACAGTAAAATACTTAACTATTCCGTTAGTGGTCCCTAATCTCAAGCTAATATTTTCACTTTTAGTGAAACTTTAAAAAAATAGTAATGAAACACTCAAAAATAAGTAACTATGTAGGACTGTCCAATTTAATCATTGAAATGTCAATGTTATTATAATTGGGCGGTCGCGTCGGTCAATATGCATTGCATATTCAATTATTGGCTGGAGCAATCCAAATACTTATTAACAATATGAATAGTGACTTTTAGATCCAATGTTTCATTCAATTTATCTTTGCCGCAGATGTTTCGCTACTAGATTATATCCAAGTAGGACCTTATTGGAAACAGTTCAATATTTATTTATAAGGAACAAAATGTATCTGTAGCTCCATACTTTAGGGAATTTGTTTACCTAAGGGTAAAAATAAAAAATAAATTTGTAGCCTGTCACTATACAACTGCAGGGCAAAACCATTTCTTCACACAGAGGAGCACGAGAATCGATCACCACGTTAGCTCAAGGCGGATTGGTGATATAATAATAATAATAATAGTCTTGTTTATTTCAGACAATAACAATCCATAAATAAATATACTTAAATATAAATTAAACCAGAATTAGAATTAAATTTAAAAAAGAACCCAAATTAAACTAAAATTAAATTAAAATGCAACCCAAATTAAATTAAAATCACTGTAGAATAAATAAAAAATAACTATCAACCTTTTATTTACTATACTTAAGTGCAGGTTTCCCCACCATGTTTTTTTTCACCGATGTCAATGTAGTCTAAGATAAACTAAGAAAGTACTAAACAAATGAAAAAGTAATTGGTAAGTACTTGCCTATGCGCTAGTTAGGCGTTATTTAACCTCTGGGCTATCAAAAAATAAACTTGACAAGTGTAAGTCCGACTTGCGCCCTGAGGGTTTCATCTGAAAAACTCATGCCTAGCGTTATCTAGAGTCAATACAATTTTAACACGTTGACTGCCAACTACCAGAAACAATAGAAATTTAATTGTTCGCGGTCAACGTGTGACCGACGTGGCGTTCAAAGACTTAATCGGCCTCAGGGTTGGTTGATTTTTTTTTTGTTGTTTACACACATGGCGTGCGTCAAGCTAATGTGTCTAGTACCTACTCAACATACTTGCACACCTCATTCCGTTATATGTAGTACAGTATACACACATAAAGTCACTCCTTTTTCCCATGAGGGTAGGCTTAAACTACAGAGCGTCAACATAGCGCCAACTACTATGATTCTTACGGGTCCGTAATTTAACTTCGAGAGTTATATTGTTTGATTAATGGAAAGTCGACTGAACGTTTGTTCGAATGGAAGTTATTGCGAAGCAAACTTTTATCGCCAAAAGCTACTTCGACTGAACGATTAGTCGAATATTTGGGGTAATCCTCGAAGCACAACCATCAGTTGCGCTCGCAAAATCAAAATAACAATACTAATTGAATTTTTATTCCTCGAAGCGCAACCATGGTTAAAATTAGAGAGCGGGAGGTATGATGGATTAATCAAATATATCGATCGGTCAACAGTTCTAAATCGACTATTTGATTTATTTTTGACTCTCGAAGTTAAATTACGGACCCTTACATACTTCTTTTGCTTCATTAACATTCATGCCGGTGGCGAGGTGATCTTACTAAAGATCTAACTAAACTAAACGCCAGGGGGGGGGGGGATCCCCCTGGCGTTTAAGCCACAACGTTGCTTTATCGTATCATTCTTGAATCTATCATTTATAGTTATACCCCATACTTTGTAAGGAACGCTTTTCTACAGCATTTAGTCTACTTTCATGTCTTTTTTTGTCATTCCCAACATTTACCCTTACATACTTCTTTTGCTTCATTAACATTCATGCCGGTGGCGAGGTGATCTTACTAAAGATCCAACTAAACTAAACGCCAGGGGGTGAATTTTTACTAACACAGTTTTATTAAGAAATGAGCCTTGATCAAGTAATGAAATTGAATTGAATTGAAAATATCCCAGTAGGTACAACATTCGTCATCAGAACAGTTCATGCAAGCTTTTGATCTTGAGACTGTTGTGATTCATTACTGATGTAACAAAAACCAATCAAATCACTTGACAAGAGATTCGACAATGTTTTAATTAAATCCACCGTTGTGTAAAACTGGGACTTAGACTATTTACTCAATTAAACTCAAATTGCCAATCGTAAATTTGATTTTACTTGAAATAGGCCAGATTGTAAAAAGTACGAAATTTCGTTATTAATTATTTTGATTTAAATGCAAACATTCGAGGGTCCAATAAATAAAGGAACAAAAATATGACACTTCATGGTAAACATTTGGAAAGGTACCATAAATTTTAATTGTTAATTTATACTTCATTATTTTTTTTTTCCTGGGTTGTGGATCCCATTAAAATAAAACTAACTTCACTAACAATAGACCAATAAGTTTAATATGTACTAACCAAAACTAACAAATTACTTAGCATGTAGGTAAAAATATCAGGATGTGGAAACAAATTAATAAAAGGCTTTTGGAACGAAGTTCCTTATAACGACGTACCTACGAGGGGCCTAAGCCAACTCGCATGGAGGCCCTTTTTTCATTTTTAATGAAGTGAGGCACCAATCGCAGATTTCCCTTCCCTGTAGGTATGTATTATGCTAATGCACCCATCGAAAACCTACGACTAGTGCAGGACTATTGCAGGCTAAATCAACAAATGTATTTTGCTTTGGGTTAGGGGTGGATAAGGTGAACTGTTTACCTAGTACTATGGAAGGACTATGGCCCCCGCCTCATCAATGCTTTAAAAATGGCAGGGGGTGAATTGCACACTCAATAATGGGCCCTCTAAAACGGCCGCTTATTATTATTACTTAACTATGCTTGATTTATACGTTAAAATATAAAATTATTTTATGAAACAATTAAATACCATTATGATTTGTTTTTATCAAGGAACAGTTAATTAAAGAAACTAATATATGAGGGCTTTTATTGCATTGTAAGGATACCCTTTTTAAATTAAATAAAAAAAAAACAATTTCACCACAAAATACGTACTTAGTCCGTGAAAGAATATTTTTTTCGATTTTTTCCCGTCATATTAGGCTCTTAACCCTATTTTAATAATAAATTTAACACTTTATAATTATGTGCGTTACATTTTATATGAAATTTTATTGAAATCCTTTGAAGATGTTCTTTTGTTCCGGCAAACGTCGAAAACAATAAAAACAACAGTGGTAGTCAGATCAAAACGCAAGTAGTGGTGTACAGTCGTGGAAATGAAAACTCATAAGCGTGGGAACCGAAATAACAGCATTTCATGCATTTATTTGAAAATGAAAACAGAACAGATTGCGTTGTAGTGAATTGGAAACCTCTGAGAATGTTTTCCGAGTCGGTGTTGTAAACCCCACGCGAAAGAGTTAGGTTACCGGTCATTAACCTGTCAGAATTACATTTCAGATAAAAGCAAATAGATCATGGGAGTATACCTTTTTTTTAATTTACCATTTTACAAAAGAATCTAATAATCCATCTTAGTTTAAATAGCAACCAAAAAACACTAAGGTTTAAAGTGCTATCATTAATCTATCTCAATATCGCAATAAATTATTGAGGTTTTCATTTTATATGCGTACGTTACTGTCGATTAACAATCCATAAAAAATAAAACTTAAGGTATTAAAAAAACATTGTTAAATAATACTTAAGTAATATTGTTAAGTTTACATTTTATAGTTTTAGATGTAATATTATTTTTTTCTCTGTGCAACCACAGTTGCACAAAGCAATTTTCGAGACTTTTTTTTTGCAACCACAGTTGCACAAGCACTTTAGCGGTTACGAAACGCTGCTCTAGTTGCACTCACTAAATTTTATTAGAACCGTTGAAGACGTTTCGAAGAAGTTTTGTTACAAACTGTGTGTGACGAGAATTTTATATATTAGATGTAACCTTTACCTCTTTAATAAGATGACAACAAAAGATTCAAAACAGTAATAACTACTTTTACTTTTTATTTAGCGAGTATCTGAGTCTCTGTAGCGTTTAGAAACATTTAATGTTAGATAGAATTCGAATGCAAACATATATATAACCTAACCTAACTTACCATACCTATTCTATAGCTAACCTAACTACCTAACCTAACTACGTTACTGAAATGCATTGATTTTGGAACATACAAAATACATTATTTTAAACTGAATTCCTGCGCTGTGTGTCTCTATGTTATATACAATTTACTTAGCTTTCCCGGTCTACTTTAAAGTCCAATCAGTATACTTATTATAGACCTATTTGCAAAGAAATATTCAAGTTCATCTCTGTCGTCATTATTCATTACGTGAATTGATTTCTGAAATACAAAACTTTTTTATGCAGCTTAGAATCTTTCGCTAAGTTTTGTAACAAAATAAATTTCAAAACATACGCATAAATTGACAACCACCAATATGTAGAAAAGAATGTGCGTGAACTGGCGAAATATGGGAGTACCTTCTACTGGTACACCTCTGCCTAACACTTCGGGGATAACAGGCGTGATGTTCTATACGTGTAATAAATAGGTTGATCCGTTAAGTTGTCCTGGTGGCACTATTTAACTTTTCGTATTTTTTAAACGTAAAGTACATAATGTACACATGTTGTCTGTGGCGCGGGTGGATGATTTCCACGCTGTCATGTGGAACAAGGCTGCCTCGTTGCTAAGCAGATCTAGGCCCAGCTCTAACAGCATCCTACAGGCCTTGGCTGACAAGCATGATGCGCCGGTGCTTAGGCGTTGCTTGTGCGGCAAACTTGATTAGTTTTAAATTTTACCAACCCTTCGTTGATAAGTTATAGTTGATAAGTTACTAACCATAGTTGATAAGTTACTAACCATTAGACCGATGTAGTCATTAAATAAAAATTATATTATTATTATTATAATATGTTATCGATTCGATAAATACGTCCTTTAATTTGAGAGGCGTATGTACCGCACTGACGACAGGATGAACATCAAATGTTTGACAGATGGCAACCGATTGTATGGTCACTGAATTGTTTTTTTAATACTTTCCTCACAATTTTTCTATAATTTTTTCCCATTTAAATTTTCCTTAGACTTCCACGTATATTTCAAGATCTAATTCGGTCCAGCCATTTTCGAGTTTTAGTGAGACTAACAAACGTCATTTAATTTTTTAACTGACTTAATTTTATTTATGTTTGAAATTCAAAGTAAATTACAATGTTCTAATTGAAATAAATGGTTTGAGAGATCTTTGATTTTAGCTGACAAATAATAACTGCTGCAAGTATCAATCTGAAAGTCACAAATGATTGGCTAAGCTGATTATTTCATCGCGATTTCAGGTTTCCCGGAGTAAAAAAAATAGATACAACTATTTTTTGGATTTCGTATAAAAGGTACTAAAGATATATCTTTTCTAAAATTGATAGATAAAAGTGAACAAAAGGATATTATTTATTTTACAACTAAGGGGAGGCTAACGCAACTAACTAATTTTGTTAAAATGAAACGAACAAAATGATTAGTGCATAGCATAATAATAAAACTTAATAAAATAAAAAAGGGAATGTTGCAAATAGAGCGGTACATTATGTACGCACATTACACTCACACAGTATTTATACCACTTCGATTTTGTTACAGAAAAATATCTTTTTAAAACGGCATCACAAAAAATGTGAACATCTCACGTTTCAAGCGATATCAACATCGTTATCTCTAATGTGCGTTCTATCACGTTTCTTTTAGATCTGAAGACAAAAAAAAAGCTGTCTATGGAAGAGGTTTAAATACTTTATTTGTAAGAATATGTATCGCGTTATGGAACTCAAATGGCGTTGGGCAGGACACCTAGCCAGGTGCGGTGATGACAGGGAAGTGCTATTTTCAGACTACGCTATAATATAATAGCTTATAGCACAAAGTTCATAGCACAACAATATCGCGTACCATACATTATTTTCGTCACTTGCACACTAGACTGTACTATACAGGGTGTAAGAAGACCCTTAACGTAAACGAAAACTACATAATCTACCCATCACTGGGATAGTTTTTTTTCTTCTAGAACATACCTGGGAATTCACTGGTTTTGGAGACATTGAAGGTCAAAGTGAAATCTTTTTATTTCGTTTTTTTTTCAAAATTGTATTCCAAGTATCATTAGTAAACTTTCTTCTGAACAAACATTGTCAAAATTATCGCTATTTCAAAACAAATTACGCATTTGAAGTTACAAAAATGTAATGGATACTAAACAAGCGGGCCGGTCGGGTTAACGACCAAGCGCGACTGGCCCTACGCTCAGCTGATCGAAAGTTGCATTGCGTTGTCGCGCTATGCAATGCGCGAAATAAAAAGCATTTCTTTTTTAAAGATGAAAAAAAAGTATTTTCCTAGCATTATTTTTGGTTAAAGTTACTTAATTATATGTACAGAATGTGTGGTTATCGGCTATGTGATCGGTCTTTTTACATCCTGTATATTATTTATTGGTTTACTATACGCTATAAAGTTGAGCGTGTGCTCAGTTCATGCTGTGCTATATTGTGCTGTATGTGCCAGTGGCGAAGTGTCAATGCAACTCGATTTTTTTCGGCTTCCGTTAGGATATTCGGAAGAGCAACACTTGCGCTATTAACTAATGGCAGCCATACTCTAGTATTGCCAAATATAAGGCATTTACACCAAAGGTATACAGGTTGGTAGGTAGACCGATGACTTCAAGTGACTTCAAGCAAGAGAGACAACAAATAGTGATACGAATACTAAGATTTTTTGCCGGCTTCCCTCTTAAGAAAATTGATTCCTTGCTCCTGGTATGGGCTATATTCTCACCTCCGGTATTTCTCTTCTATTGTCGAAAAAAAATGCCGGAATGCCATGTTTGGTATAATGTCGATCGTGTGCAAACTCTTCAAAGATCGCGGTGAATTGAATTTGCCATATACTATACATGCTTGTGATTATATCGCTTAATGTGAACGCCGTGCTATATAGTGTAGCCCTAGGTCCTTATTTGCTATACTTATATATCACAATAGTTTAGAGTTGTCTGATAGCAAAAGAGTTTAAAGTTGTAACTAAGTGGCGTTCAAGAAATGGAAAAAAAGTGAAGATTGTCTTGCGGCGAGATTGGCAGATGACATTGTTGACATTGCGGGAATATAGGATAGGACACTGCAAGCCGCTGGCACAGGGACGTGGGAGCTTGTCATAAAAAAAAGAGGCCTTATACCAAGTAGTGGGTGAAGACGGGCTATGGATGATGAAGAATATGAATGTAGACTGCCTCGCTTGTCTAGTGTGTGCAAGCGGTACGACTTAGCTTGAGACATCCTGTTATGGAGTTGAGTAAAGTTTTTTTATAAACAACACAAAAAAAGTGTAAAATAACTAAGTATAGATTTGAAAGCAGGTGGCTTTTTTTTTAAACAAAAACCAAAAACACAATTAGTCACCTCGCGCACTAGACTACCACGACCACGACCAGTCCGTTAAGCAAAGATTTTTATTTGTCAGAAGGTTACACTAATTTAATAAAACACTGAATCCTACACTAAGATTGGTGAACGGTGTAACTAAGTACCTACATACAATGAGTGCATATACAAAGGCAAAATCAAAATCAAAATTAAAAGTCTTTATTCAAACTAGGCTGAGAATCAGCACTTTTTGAATGTCAAAAAAATACATAAAGACAGTCCCCCAAAAACGGCCCACCCTTCGCACGGCACGGTTGGCATAATGGCTGAGTGATTGGCTGCTGCACTGCTTGTCGCGGGCTCGATTACCGCATAGTAAGGTAGTTGTTCCGGATCCAGCTATGTGTGTGTAGTTTGAATGTAGGTATATAGGTACCTATACAGAAAAAAATCCTAGTGTGGGGCAACGTTTTTTGAATAAACAATTTAAAAAAGGTTACAACATGTACCTACCTAGTTCGTTTTGGCCCAGCTAAAGGCAATAGGTTTGCCCTCTATTATAATTATGGAACTTAAATGTTACTGGCAGGATGTGGGTGTATTATAGGTTCACCTGTGCCTAACCCTTCGGGGAAATTAGACGTCATGTTATTTGTATGTGTATAGTCGAAAAATACCAAGGCTAAAATCGCGACCGACTTCTTAAATAAAACTTGTTGCTACCCACGACTTCCGACACAAAGACTTCGTCATTCACAGACTCAATAAGCCATATTTTTATAGTAATTATCAAGAATTTCTGCAAACACAAAAAAATCTGGGAAAGTTACGACAGGCAAAATGCTGTTTTTACAAAACGTTGTAACGATTTTAATTAATTATTGATTTCAGATACGCATTATAAATATAGGATTTTTTTTCGGCCTAATTAAGTAAGTAGTATTTTCACTAATTGCATCAATCCAAATCTTAGAAATGAATAAATGCAAATTAATTAAACATTATACGCTTACGCCAATTACACATAGGTACCTTACCTAAATAAGTTAGATTTTTTAGCAAAATTTAAATTATTTATAAAAAAAACTCACTTTGTAAACACAAAATTACCTTACACTATGTATTTTTTATAGGTAACTATTGTATCAAGATCTATTTTGTTTCAAGTATTTGAACTTGAAAGTTTATATCAAATACATGTGAACACCCTTGATGCTAAAAAGGAGCCTTTGTGGGTAACAGATAGGCAACAGAAAGCACAATAGGCTCCAAATTAAATAAACAGAAGGCAATATATTATAATTTCCGTCAGAGCGGTTCGAGAGCTAATTAGGGTAATTATTTATCTGCTAATCAAGTCATTAGTTACTGTGGGGTAGATCCTCCCATCCATTAGAGCGGATTAGGACTGCATTGTGTTGAGGACATATGCTCGGGACCTAGTTACCGGTGACTTGACTATGATTAACGTCAGTGAACTGATGTATGACGTCACACATACTATCTGTGTGGGCTGCTAATTGTTATTGACATAAAATTTATTAAAAAGAGGTTTGATTTATTCGGCATGTGTGTATGACAATATGTAAACGAAGCAAAAGGAGTATGTAAGAGTCGTAGGAGATGTGCCTACACCCATTGGAAACAGGCGTGTGTGTAAGAGTAAACTGATGTTATAATATCTTATCAACATAAACCTTTAGCAATCTGCTGCCTCAATTACAACGATTTTTATATACCAAAGTGCTTCGAAAATAAAAATATTGTCGTAGCAGTTTGGTTTAAAAACATTATGCGATCAGCACAAATCACCATTTACTTAACGTAAAGTCATAAAAATAAAAACTTGGGACATGCGTAGCGAAAGTATCTTTAATTAAATTAAAAAATCGCTAGAATTTATCGTTTACCAGCGGTTGTGCCAGCAGGGCTAGCATGGGCTGGGGATATAACTTTTATCCACCGGTTATTTCCACTGACAAGGGATACAATTATCTTATCCACCTGCCAAAGCGCGGCAACAGGGGGAAAGAGAATTATATCACTTTTTGACATTAGACGTGGATACTCATCCACGGCTTATAGCATGGCGACTAGTGAAAGATTTCGCGATTCGAGCAATCCCAATTGACAACAAAACAAAATAATTATCCAGTACAGATGTAATAAAACGATGAAAG
Source organism: Euplexia lucipara (assembly GCA_921972225.1). Lineage (NCBI taxonomy): Eukaryota > Metazoa > Arthropoda > Insecta > Lepidoptera > Noctuidae > Euplexia > Euplexia lucipara. The sequence continues at coordinate 16,753,158 of OV179145.1, read as the reverse complement.
TAATTAGGTTTACATGACATTCTCGACTATTATGTAATTTCATAAAAGTTTTCTTATAATGGCGATAATTTCGAGGACATGCGTTTCCCCTGGTTTATCCCCGTGAATAGTTTATCCACCCATGTCGCCATGCTCGGAGGGTGGATAAAAATGACAGAGGGGAATAGTATTTTATCCTCTCCCCGTGGAAAGAATATCTCCGGCCATGCTAGCCCTGCAGGCCTACAGAATTATCCACTGATCAACATAATCTACTACAAGAATGAACAAACTAACCAACTTCATGTCAGTCAACGTACCTTAAAAAACTATTTTTAAAGAACTAACAGGTGAAAAATAACTCCTGTTTCGGAAGTCGGTGGCCAATAATGAACAAAACAAAACCACCAAAGCCACAGACTTCCGAAACTGGAGTTATTTTTCACACAGTGCGGACGCCGGCGTCCGCACTGTCGTTGTCTTTCTATTTTGTTTCTAATTGAAATTTAAAGTCACTCGTGTAAATTGATAAAAAGTACCTACTGAAGACGAGAGAATTTTTTCCTCGTGAACTATAAATAACGTCCGATCATTGTCATTATACTTTACTGGGAATTACGTACACTGACTTACAGTATATACTTTTGACGACACGAGGCAACTTTAATATATACATACATAAACTAACGCCTTTTTCCCATGGGCAGAAACAACACTATTTCACACACACGCCGGTTGCGAGTACCTACGTACCTAACCAATAATTTCTATGTAAGTCCTTCTAGGGCGTCCCCTCCTGGCCGTGAATGTGCTTTATTTTTACTTCAATATTTAAGAAAAAACTAAAAATACATGTCTTTTATTTTATTTTAACTAACAGACGGTTTAAACAGAATTTTGGTTTTCATAGAATATCCATTAAGACTCCAATTGAACATCCACTTTGCCTTGAAAATGATAGAAACTAATTCCGTTTGTTGACCACCAGATAAATAACAGCGATACGACCGGGACTCAATTTGGCTCAAATTAAATTCTACGTCGTAGCCATATCTAAAAGCAACGTTTCTAGGCAAGCACGCCCAAGAGATTTAAGATTATTAAATTAATAATAAGTACCTACGTTGATTTGCCCCGGATTCCCGGACCAAGGAAATTGTCTCCCAATGCCTATTTCTTAATGATTAGACTATCATGTGGGTTTGGTTGTTAGCATCTTGACTTTTATGCATGAGTCTGTGGATTAATATCTGGAGTTTATTAAATTATTAATTAATTTACCAATGGGACTTATTTGATTCATATTTTGTTGGTTCCTCGGGCAAGATCCCCAATGCCCTCGCCGCACTCAATGCTCTTCTGCAGGGCTAGCATGGCCGGAGATATTCTTTCCACGGGGAGAGGATAAAATACTATTCCCCTCTGTCATTTTTATCCACCCTCCGAGCATGGCGACATGGGTGGATAAACTATTCACGGGGATAAACCAGGGGAAACGCATGTCCTCGAAATTATCGCCATTATAAGAAAACTTTTATGAAATTACATAATAGTCGAGAATGTCATGTAAACCTAATTACTTTCATCGTTTTATTACATCTGTACTGGATAATTATTTTGTTTTGTTGTCAATTGGGATTGCTCGAATCGCGAAATCTTTCACTAGTCGCCATGCTATAAGCCGTGGATGAGTATCCACGTCTAATGTCAAAAAGTGATATAATTCTCTTTCCCCCTGTTGCCGCGCTTTGGCAGGTGGATAAGATAATTGTATCCCTTGTCAGTGGAAATAACCGGTGGATAAAAGTTATATCCCCAGCCCATGCTAGCCCTGCTGGACACCAAACCAGAATGTGATGTATTTACGGATGGCTGGAAGGTGATATTGTCGGAATGTCTAAAGTAATGCGAGGAGATTGCATGCCAGGGTTAGATTTATATTTTACCCTTCATTTTTTGATTATGTGTTTTATTTTCTGTCTATTTACTGTAATTGGTTTTTACCGCAATAAATTAATAAATATGTGGGGATTCATAATAATATGTAATTTTTTTATAAGTTTATCTAGGACATCACTGAAAACGGCGAAGGATATTCAACAGATATCGTTACCCAGTTATTGGTTGTGGAGACAAAAAAGCAGTCCAATTTCTTCATGTAAAATACAACTTCCCAGTTCCATCCGTTTAGACCAAAGAGATTTAAAATACTATAGAGCGGGCATGTCAAGGAAATGTCATAGAAAAACTTTGATCCCATGTCTTAGTAACGCCATCTAGAATAATGTATGAATATTGAAGCGGCAGCGGAGCGTGCTAAAAAAAATCATAGACTTGTGTCCAAGCTGGACACAAGTTTCGGACGAAATATTTGATCATGATGTCCGGTCTATAGGTATTGAATGTCTTTGGTTTAGACTGAAAGCTGACAGCAACGTAGTTGGAAAGAAGACTGCAGATGATAATGAATTTAATTATTTATTTTTTATCGCATTGTCTTTAGGAATCCTTTCATTAAGGGGTTTAATAATGCAAACATGTAGGGAGGTTTTTGAATAATTAGCATAATTCATTAAACAATGTAATAGGGTCGCAGTGAACGCAGGTTTGACATTGACGTAGGATAGCACACAGCTGCCCCAAAAAAGTTTATAGGGCATTTGTTTATGAAAATACACAAAACTGACATAGTGTGTGCGTTTAACGAGATTACAAGTTCTGAAATTATTTGGAAGGCAATATTGTACCTGCGTACTGCTATGTTACCTTCCTATATCTAAAAGGCATCTCTGGGATCCTGTATATAGGAATGGATATTTCATCTTTTTTACCGTTTAATAAATACAATAAAAACAAATAAAAAAATGTTTACAATGCGGTTTATTAAATGCATAGGTAAACGAAAAACATACTAACTTTATTTGGGGTTAAACTAAAAAAAACCATTTCTCACAACTATAATTTTATCGGAAACTAACAGACGTAACGCGGTTTCTCCAGCGGAGTTCCCGTTCCCGTGGGAATGCAGAGATAAAAAGTAGTCTATGTTACCGGGGGAGCTTCCCAACGGTGAAATAATTTTCAAATCGATCCAGTAATTTCGGAGCCTATTGAATGCAAACAAACAAACAAATCTTTCCACTTTACAATATTAGTATAGACCACTATGAAAAATATTGTCACTTTTTAGGGTCTTACTTTTGTCACTCAGCCGCTGTCTATGACATCTTCTATCGGAGTTTATGACTGATTTTATGTCGCATTCTCATTCGTCATTCTTACAAACGTTCATTCATTCTTTCAATTTATATTAAAAATGTCTTCTTGTATAATTCCTTATCATGCTAAAATTGCATAAACAGCCGCTTATTAGATATTATAGCGCGGTAGAGTGCTATTCTGTAAAAACCAAACCGTGTAAATATAGGTGAGGTGAGGGCGAAGTGTTTCCACTGCTTTTCTCTGCATCACCTAAAGGTTGACTGGAAGAAAATGCTTATGGCATTAAGTCCGTCTCTGTACATTAGTGTGCTTGAAGTATTCAATAAATAAATAAGTGTGCTGTCATCCAATGCTTAGGGCCGAGTCACACTGGAATGGCAGCGGCCGGCAGCAATGCGGCGAGCACTTTAGTAAGAAATAATTTTAAACTTTATCTATACAGGGTGTAACGGAAAGGGTATATACATCCGAAGGGCACGGATTCTCTTGGTGATAAGAAACGACATGGCAACATTTTTATACATATACATACATAATTGTAAAGTTGAGCCCGCCCGCGCCGTCGCGCCTTCGTTGGTTAGGCAGAGTCCGATAGGTCTGTAGTAGGCGCGCAGAACCCGAGATAGATATACTTGAACCTTGCCGGACAGGATTATGACCCTCATAGTGCGGTGACACGTTTGTTATGATTTTGCATTTAATAAACTGTCGATATTAAATAATATTGTGAAGTTTCAAAGTTATTAGTTGGGAGCTGAAATTTTGAGGAAAGACTCGTTATTAAATACTCTATTCACCCTGTTTGTATGTATATACCCTTTGCGTTACACCCTTTATACTTAAAAGGCCAGCATCGCTTGAAAAGTATGAGAGGGTCGCGAAGCCGCCCGCGGTGGCCGGAGCGGCCGCGCGCCACGCGCGTCTTGTTATTATCGGCCCTTATGCTAGGGACTGAAAGCTCACAAACTTAACACGGGGTTATTTTCAACCGACTTATAAAAAGGTGGAGGAGGCTTTCATTTCGGCTGTGTGTTACCCCATAATTCCGTCGTTTATGGACCGATTTGAAAAATCTTTTGGCTTTGGTGGTTTTCTTTCATTCATTATTAGATTAGATTATTTGGAGTTAGTGACTGCCGCGTTGGTTAGTGGTCACAAGTGCTCTTGCTGAGAGGTCCCGAGTTCAACCCTCGGGTCGGGCAAAGATTGTTTCCATCTGGAATTTCTCAGTAGCAGCCCGGAGTCTGGATTTGTGCCCGATTGATGGCAATAGGCTCGCCGAAATGTGGGTGTACTATTCTTCGGAGATAGCAAGCGTGATGTTATGATGTATGATGTAATGTATTTAGACGGATGTGTATTTAGAGTTATTTTATACCTGTTATATGTGTTTTTTTACAAAGTCGGTTGTATTTTTGCCGACTGGCAGTCGAACACGACATTTCACGACTGAGATTACCTCTGCTCTCCAATTTGATGGAAAACAAGGCCTAAGGCTGTGTCGTAAGTTTATTATTTAAGGTCTGGTGGGCGCAAATAAACATCGTAAGATTCAATAAGTGAACCCGGAATCTGTTTTCTGAAGTTTATTACACTTATTTGTGCTATTAGAATTCAATGACATATAAGACCACAAATACCTTCACGTTTTTGAATTCTATGTATAACATAGCATGTAAATGCCGACTATTGTTATTCGAACTGTAAACCATTAATTATTTAATTTAATTTTCAATGTGTGTTTAGTTGGTGTGTCAAGAAGTTTAAGACGCATTTGATAGGGGGCGAGCTTATAATCGTCAATCCAGGTCCAGACTCTGGGCTGGTACAGATCAAGTTACCCCAATGTGTCAAATTTCTATGATAGTTTTTCAACTTTATGTCAAACAGAATAAGGTTCATATTTAATTGGGAAAATTTGACACATTGGGGTAACTTGATGTGCTGGCGTCTGTACCTTCTCAGAAATACCAGATGGAAAAAACTCAATATTTCTTTGCCTGACCTGGGTCAGGCAAAGAAATATTGAGTTTAAAATAGAAAAGAGTGAAGAGGGAGTGCAGTTCAAACCCTTCACTCTTTTCTATTTTTACTCACTTTTTAAAAGTGCGTAGTGCTTTTGTTTATTTTATTTTCTTTGTCTTTATGTTTTAATCCGTGTCTGTGTCCTACCTGGTGTCAAATGCTTTTTGTTATTTTGTCAATATCGTTGCGCAGCGCGAGCGCCGCCACGTGTCGCCGCCGCAAGACCTCGGTATTTTCAACCACAAAAACTCTCTTTCAATTACCTACCCAACCTAAGCACGTACCTATTGCGTTCTGTGGGCAATACCATCTTTTACAGCTGTTGGTTCTCTATGAATAAATTAATAAATAAGTATAGAGCAAAGATTACCAGGAGTTTATTAAGCGGCTTTTTACAACAAAGGTGACCAATAACACCATCAGTGGTTGTCTATTAGTCAAAATTCGACCGTCTCAGCTTTCTACAATTCATTCTTCATTACATGTAAACTTTAACTAAGCCAAATTTCACACTCTTCCATGACCGCAATACTCTTTTAAATAGAAATCCAGAATGAATAGCCAAATAACTGGAAAACAGGAAAATACTGGAAAACTGGAAACTGGAACTGGAAATTAGGAAAAGCTGATAAAATCAAAATCTAAACTCATGTACTCAAATTAGATTGAGAAGCAGCATTTTTTGAACGTCAAAATTACATAGGACCATCACCCAAAACGCCCACCCTCCAACAGTTCTTAGGGTTTTTGCTGGGAAGAAGAAATTGCGGAACAAACTCCCCAGCAACACGTCTGTCTGATTCGTTTGAAGAACTTGAATCTATAGAATAAAATGCTCAGTAAATAGCATAACGGTTAATAAACTTTGTCAATTCATTGTCTCGTGGTAGCTAGCACCCTCCAATGTACAGTCGCCAGCACATTAAGTTACCCCAATGTGTCAAATTTTCCCAATTGAATATGAACCTTATTCTGTTGGACGTAAAGTTGAAAACCGATCAAACAAATTTGACACATTGGGGTAACTTGATGTGCTGGCGTCTGTACCAAAAAAAAAATAGTAACATTGAAAACTAAACCCAAACAAAAGCCTACAATGCTGTAATAATAGAGCTTCCAGGTAGAAAAGGGTCTGCCCGCTTACATGTACAACGCTAGCTTATATTTATAAGGGTGTGTCTCAAGTCAGATAATCTTTATAACAAAATAAAAAAAAAGCCAGCAAGTCGACCAGTCACCACAAGCAGCACCCGTTAAACGTTGTCAAACAATTAAACGCTACATGGTGGGTCTAGAATCAAGCACTGAGCTCATGGTGCCCGTGTGTTCCTTGCACTCTGTATTAATTGAATGATGATAAAAGCGCCAGATGATATAAAAGAACTCTTGACAAGAAAAGCTATAAACAGAAGATAATCATCTTAATAAAACAGTTCATTCATGAGGTATCTAATGTCAAATCAATAAAACTCGGGCGCCGATGGGCAGCGGCTCGGCCAACTGTAAAAATTTGATGCCCCTGTACACTATCGATCCACCACTGTACGAGAATTTTACACTTGCCACAAGCTACGCTAGTTAGGACTCATTTAGCTTAATACACCGCATTGGGTCAGAAATATTGACCACCAATTGGAGATTGCGCATTCTGACGAGAAACTTATCTCTGAATTGTACCTTTACATCTCGCTTATTGTAAAATAGCAAACATAAAAGTGAATAATTTTATTGTTAGCCACATATAAAGTTCAATTTTGCTCTCATTTTTATGACTTTTCAATTGATGTAAAATCGACTTAATTTACAGAAACTTTGACTTAAAATCTGAAGTGGAAATAAGAACTTCTGTTTTTATCAATCAATTATAATGAATCAAAACACACAGCTAGAAGGCGTCGCGGCAGACCCCGAAGAAGATGGCGGGACGACTTGGATTTATTAAACAACCAGGACCACTTTAGCCCAGGATCAAAAAAACTGGAAGTCATGCAGAGAGGCCTTTGCCCAGCAGTGGGATGATGCAGGCTAGCAGTATCAGTATCAAAACACTCAATTGCTAAAAATATTTGCCTGCTGCACTTGGCTTATTCTTGTTTTGTTGCTTTGTTGCGTATTTAATATCCGGACAATGCTTGAATGTACCCGTATTGCCGGGGTGGGTTAGGTACTATAGGTAGTTACTTATAAAAATGGATTCAAATTTAATATGGAATAAAAATAGAATAGACTTGGTGACTCTTAATAAAAATATATTTCACAAAAAATCTGTGAAGCGTGCGGTGCAAAGATTGTATGAGTAGGTAGGTTATGAAAATGTGTAGGAACCTCTCAACGTAAGTATGTAGGCACACGAGACGAGACACTATATTAAAGCTGCTATATTATACTTAAAGCTGGAAACTTATATATATTTGATTGATACGATATGATCAAAGGTGTGCTTCACCATGCATGAAAACCTATCCACTTAATTTTGTAGGCACGTCTAAGATTTAACCACCCATTGATATATTTTCATATCGATAACTTCGTTAATGGGTAGGTATTTTCTCGGCATTGATTTACTCTGTGCAACTACTGGTAGATTCAGAAATAAAGCTTTTGAAGCTATTATGGAATTAGGACCCTTATTCTTGTAAGGGCTGATCCCTTAGGTTATATAAAAGTATCAATAAGGAAATAATTCACTTGGTTTTCTCATAATATTAAGTACAAGTTATACGATGCTTTATTTCCCTTTATGTTGTCGTTTCTTAATTGTTTATATATTTTGATTGCATTGTTTTTTCATTGTTTGCTTTTCCAAATTCAAAGAATTTTTATTTTACTTTCTTTAAAGAGTAAGAATTTTTTGTTTTAATATAACCACCATTTCCTATCTTGGCTTTATTTACCTAATCTATAAACAAGCGAAGGGGTAATAATAACAATTGATTTGACAGCTCATCTCAGAACTCTGTTACTTATCGCTTCGCAAAAGGCTCTCACAGGCCGCAGGCGATGAAACAAGAGATCAAACCACCAATAGCAAATAAATGTTCTTCAAAATTCCCACTGTGGTGTAACTCGTTGATTAACGTAACCAATCATTGCATAGATTCACTGGAAATTGAGTTAGGCCTCAAAATATGCTTGTAAAAGGCTCTGATTGCATAGGATATCTAGCGGGTTTGATCAGCCCGAGCCTGTCCACAAATAGTTTTCGTAAATACTGGCACAAACTGTGCCAGTGGGACATCGAAAATAGCTTTATGTTACACAAAATGTATGATGGAAATGGAGGGACTACCGCTGTTTAATCTAATATTGAATGGGACGACATGTTTAGTCGATAGCCTTTTGCCGATCCCATTTTAGACGTGGTTTTTATGGTTCCAACACTCGTTTAATAGAGGTTGTGATGTTGTATGTCTATTGTTTGGTTTTTAGGCCGTTTTTTTTGTTCTGTGGTTAAAAAGTAAAAGTATTTAATTGTAACTGTTGCCCGTGAATTCAACTGAAAGTAAATGGTATATAAAGTACACGCAGACGAATTCGTGGACAACAGTTTTTGTTTTAATTTAATAGTTTTAGTTTTTTGTATTTAAGTCTACAGTTTCTCTATTTGTAATGAGTATATGTGACTACCTACCTACCGACCTACCTTCCTAACTATCGACGTAACCAATAACTGCTCTGCTACAAAACACATTTTCAAATATCTTAAACCTACTTATCTTAATTCAGTAGTTTTTATTCTAAGTACATCATCATCACTTTAATGTGTTTGTCATTGTATTGTAAAAAAAACTATTTTAAAGAGTAAATTTGGAGTCAAAATAGTGTAACCACGTATTAGGGTAATAATCGAGAAAATGAGTAAATATCACAGATATAGGTAGACCTAGATAACTCAAGAGCAACTACTTCGCGTGCCTAGCTTACGTAAAAACTCGTACAAAAATCGTAAGTGGCCACTTTCGCGCTCCGTTTCCTTCCATCGATCGGTAAGTCATTTTATGATTACTATAATTATGCGTAATTAATTTAAAAAATAATATTTTTAACTAGGTACCCTCAGTGATACATGGTATGTAATACGAAATTTAAGAAAAACAAAACATTCGTACTACACTGCGTACACTCAAAAAATGGCACGCTTGGTTTTCATACAGATCGTGGTACCTACTTGCGTTATCTCAGTCTATCTATATCTGTGTTAAATATAATGCAAGATAAACAAATAGATGATATTCTCGCACAAACATCAATTTTAAGGATATTTGGGTAGACCAGGTACAAAGTTATATTTCTACCACTGCAGCTTGAATGCACCATCATCAAAAACCATTATTTTGAACTAATACGTTACATTAAGCTTACGTTTCAAAGTTAAAAATATAAATAGAGCGACATCTGGCATGGCGTCATCATCTCAACAAATGCAGTTAGGTGCAATCTTCTCCTAATTCAGTCGCTCGCAAATCTCATCGTACAATCTAGCCTATTTGTGTGGACCGCGCTCTGCAGGCTGGCCTTTAAAACAATATCTTAGCTAAGCAATATCTGAGCTCTTATCTTAAATAAAGGCACTCCGTTCAATGGCGCATTCTCTTAGCGTTTCATTTCATTCAGTGGCCGAGGCAGCAATTTTGCAGATTCTTATTTATTATTTAAAATATTTTATTTGGTCTAGCTAGCTTGTAGGTCAAGAGCTTGTTGAGAAATAGAATTGTTATTTAAAAAAAAACTAAATAACTAGCATATTTATGTAACTATAATAGTAGTCAAAATGTTTGTCTTTTTATAACCTGTTAAAATACGACTACCTACCTATAAACCAATTTTTGTAAGTAGTCCTATTTTCGTCTTTACTGACTGTTTATGAATACAGAGAGGTAGAATAAAAATACTATTTCTTGATATTTCATTCATAGAGGAGGATACAGGATTCTACCTAATTTTTATTACTACTTTATATATACTTCTTTGACATTTTCCGTATCGCGATGCGCTCCCATCTCAAAAAATAATCGGTGAGAGAGTATTTTAACTTCTTCATTATCTGTCAATAGTAAAGACTAAGGGAATACAATCGTTTCTAATATACGTAAACTTTCCTTAAGGTGACCATCGACCGATGTCATTGTTTATGATAGATCGGTGTTATTGAACTAAGAATATGGCGTGAAAAAATGTAAAGATGAACTATTGGCTATATTTAAGAAGGGTTCATGAGGTGCTCATTTCATAATCGATGATTCGAAATATCTCGTGCTCAAAATAGGTAGGTACTAGGTCATCCCACATTTAATTTGGTCTAGAGTCCCGCCTCCTACTTCAGACGGGTGCAATGTACTGCTGATGTGACGTAATGGCGAGGCATTGAGATTTCTGAGCTACTAGCGAAGGCCCGATTTTTCAATAGTCAACTTTTAACTTTCTGATGAATATATTTCTATTATCTCATGATCTTCCTAGCCTTTTTCCCAACTATGTTGGTTTCCAGGTTCAATGACAGTGTTCCATGGAGCCCGCCATAACCTAGTTAATGTGTAAGACGATACCTCTTGGTTAAACTGGTTGTCAGACTTACCTACGGGCTTCTGACTACACATGACAACAACTGTCAACAACTGATTGTCGAGATCTTAACGAGAAACGACGCGACGGCCGGGAACAACGGCTTAAGATAATAATAAATAAATATTCCACAACTTTTTCACACAACGCCATCTAGTCCCAAGCTAAGCTAAGAGCTTGTGTTATGGGTACTAAACAGCTGATAAACATACTTACATATTTCTAAATACATACATATTATAGATAAATAACACCCAGACACAGAACAAATGAAACCAATGGTTATCCATCCGCGGAACAAAATAGGTAAGAGTAGCTATAATCACCGTCCACCCCGTGTGGCTCCACAGTTAAATAAAAAAAAAAACATATTTCATTAGTAATTATACTTACGAAGTATCGTTATCTACTTAAAGGGCTGGTAGAAAACGTAAACAATGTAGAGAATCAATCATTTATAAGCTTCTTATCATTCAGCCGTAAAAGTTGGTTACGAATGATTACGACGCACTAAAGCTAGGAAGTGTTGAGTAGGTGTTACTCTAAATTGGAGTTTTATTGCTTGTAAAAGTGTAAACCTATCTTGTCTCATCACAAGACGTTCTATCTTCAGTCTGCTTTTTTATATTTGCTACCTTAATCCGTCTGAGATAAAGTTCTTAATGCAAAAAAGACTACTTGGGTTTATAGTCAGTTTTTGTGTTAAGATCCTTATAGTGGTTGGAATAAAGTTCGCAATACAATAAAGGCTCGATGACTTACCTATCTCGAAGATAAATATTGTATATATTGCGGGGACGCTGATCTTATTTACATCAAACGTGTTGGTTATGAAAGTGAGTAAGTAAATAATGCATTTCGTAGAACAATAACTTGTATGAAAGAGGTCGTGGCTAAATTGAAACAGTCGCGCGGTTCGATCAAAGGTTAAGCTATGATGTCCGAGATCAGTCTGTAGATCGGTGGTGACAGTCTATTACATATAAAGACCCCTTCGTACCACGTTAAGCTGTCGGTCCCGGCTGTGATCATCGACAGTAATTACGGATAGTCAGAAATCCGAAAATCTGACAACCAATTTATTATTACGTAGACGAATCGTCCTAGATGTGTACATGTGATGTGTGTGTTATGTTCTGTGGGCTTGTTAAATGAGACACCGTTGAGGTTGACTTAGTTATGGGAATACTTATGTCTTAAGTGTATTCTATTTCTCCTAAAGGTACTTTACACCATTGCTATCCTCAACAAAAATGTGTAGTGTGTGTGTTGTAGTTTTTATGGTGTACAATAAAGAGTATTCAATTCTATTCTAATGTAGATCGGTGACCGTCCATAACATATCGCAACTTCTCCATACCAAGTTAAGGGGCCGTGCCTGAAATCGACTGATTTTGATCAACTGTAATCATTATTTGTGAGAAAGAGAAGAAGAATTTATACAATCCTATTTGTGATTTGAAAAGACGAGTTCCTTGCTTTGCGTGTTGAGGAATTAAATTTTGGAAATAAATTACGTATTCATGGAAAATCACTAAAATTCACCCACATGTTTTCCAAAAAATGACGCGAGACTGACGTTTGATCATTTAGTTACAAGAAACTACGATAGATTTAAAAATTAAAAAATCTTACCTACACCAGTATATAGTCTACTTGCACGTGAGGGAACCACTTTTTTAATTTTTACTACAAAATACGGAAAAAAAATCTATGTCGTTACTTTCCGGAAATTTCAAGACTAATCAGTATTTTTTTTTTCTATTGTTTGAATCACTTTTAAGAAATTTTAAAAGTAGCATATTAATCTTCAGTTCATTATATATTCGTACTATTTTTTAACTTGTGTACTTTAACATGTGTACCAACATAGTAAACAAATATGTATACACAAAAATTCCGGAGATTTATTTCTCAACCGTCTTATTTTACTTAGAAACTCAAAATATGAAATAAAATATTAAAACAGTTTAAGCGATCACTACGCTCAAGCTTTACGCAAGTGTTCGTGAACCGTACACACAAATATTGCATCGCAATGATGTTACCTAAACTCCAGCGAGCGAATTTTACGCACGGCCCCTTAAACCGTCGGTCCCGGCTGTCATTTGTGGATCATTGACAGTCGTTACAGATATAGTACAGTCAAATTAGCAAAAAGATTGGACGTAATTCGTGTAGTTGTAATTTTTTGTGGAATCATTAGAAGACATAAAAATAAGTTTTCTCTGAGTTTGCACCATTCCTATTATTTACGGAACATCGTTTAATATTAGGTAAAAACTTGAAAGTCCCAAAATTTTGAAATTTCATTAGTAACTAATTGTGCTAAGTATGCAATTATGTAGATACCCCTTTGGTGTATAATTACTGGTCACGAAAAAAGTGTGACGTGTATGAAACATTAATAAATTAATATTTTTGATTTGCGGCTTAAGGGAAATTTTGTCTGTTGGTGCAAACTCATAATAAGCTTTTTATAGCATCATAAACACCCAGTTAAATTTGCACCCTTTTGCACCCCTTGGAAACCAGCATTTTATAATATTTGTAAATTGTACTTCGAGGCAAATTATTGTAGTTGTGGTTTTTTTTATACATGATGTATTCTAAATATACTATATTCGCACCTAATAAAAATAAGAAATATATGACTGGAAGTTTATGTAAAATTAACGTGGATATATATCGCGCCTCGTGGCGTTCGCAGGGCGCGCGCGGGGTCGAAGCGGGACACGGGGCGAGCGCGACCGGCGGGGCGAGAACAAAAGCGTGCATGCCATGATAATAGAAGATGCGTTTAGATCTTTGTTGTGGCAAGAAGCGATCCGCGCGTTTCACAAATTTACTCTTAGCTAAAATAAAAAAATAAATTAAAAATAAATATCGGATTATATTTACTTACGCAAAGTGACAGTGTATGGTTAGAAATACACATTACAGTAATAACAAATTTATCTATACATATAATAAAACAGTAACGCAAGAAGAACTGTACATTGAGATTTTTCTAAAAAAATAAGTAGGCTTTGTTAGAAAAACGTAACAAATGACAAAAAAGACTTTTTAGAATGTTTTTCTGTTTGTCTGTGTGTGTGGTTCGCTTCACGCGAAAACTATTGGATAGAATGAATTGAAATTCTATGATCAAAAATGTTCTATGTAAACCAAGGTAGGCTTTAGGCTACATATTATCACGCCTTATGTTATGGGAGGTAAGCAATATTGATTTTAAAAGGTTTTTTTCGTAATTGAATGCACACATGACATGTTATTTAGTTATTAAAATAATAACTCTGGGAACATAAAAATCACGCTATTTTTATTAAGGAGCGGGGCATTAATATTATAAATTGCAGGGGAACAGCTATTCAACAATATGTCAACGGGGAATTTAGCGGAGAGGTCAAGCGACCGTTTACCACACTAAATGGTGCGAGTTCAAACACTATAATACTGTTTTAGAAAAATTGTATTATTTTTTTGTTAGTTTATGCGTTAGTTACGATACTGTTATAAAATCTGAGAACTATACATGTCCTATCTAATTGTATGGAGAGTTTCACACCAATATTACTAAACTGATTGATTGGTGGTACAACAAGCTACACTATCATGAAATCAAGTCAGTCTAAGTTTTTACTTACCAAGCACTTTAAAATTTGTTGTAATTGGTAATTGATTTAAGTTTATAATTCGTAGTTTTGTTCCTTGCTGCGGTTAACATATTTTTTTAAATTCAAAAATAATGTAAGTAGTTACTTTGTCTGTTAAATTAACGACAATTTAGTTTTATTCTTAATTTAATTTGGGTAAATAATATGTAGTTTCCGTTTTCTAACTAGATGGCTGCATTGGCCTCGAGTTAGATCGCGCTATGGTTTCGTTCCCAAAAAGTGATGTTATAGGTGCCGATGTGACGCTCTCATCCTATATAAACGGGGGATACCCTTGTTGTTTGTGTTGGTTGAAGTGTTTAATTTTCATGCAAATAATTATTATTTTTGGTTGGAGTGTAGCCATGTAAGGGGCACTATGGAGCAAGGACTTCATTTTTTTGCCAAAAAATTGTTATTTTTGCAAATCGTTTATTTTCTCGATTCTATCGTATAAAACACCTAAATTTAAGGCTAAAAGTATCTTGGTGTTTTTTGTCTCCGACTAACCGTTTGTCGTAAAAACGATGTAGAAGGGATCCATTAGGTTAGGTTAGGTTAGAACTGTGACCAACTACCTACCTCGAAATTGGTTGCGAAATTTTTCTAAGTTAGCTGCGCCACAGTTATTAACTTTTGCAGTTATCATCGCTTTTATTTTTTCATGACTGTACTGTTTTTTTTCCTAAACAAATTTTTTTTTTTTTATTAAGTATTTTTTTCATAGTGCCCCCAAGACGACACTCTGACCTTATTTTTCTACTTACTTACTTACTAGCAATTCTTACGTGCTTATTACGTGCTAATTTGAATATCGTTAGTATCGGATTAAGAAGAAATTTTAGCTATGCCTTTTAGAAAAACATCAAATCTGTCTCGAAACTTAAGGGTTTCTAAGATGCGCAGGTCAGTTCGATCTCTCGAAACCGACGCAGAGCGTGTACAACGGCTAGGTTCTGACCGTGAACGTAATGCGCTAAGTTTGTCCGCAGAAATAAGCACGCAGCGACAATTACAACTAAAATTTAAACGAGTCCGCACTCTTCTCTATCTCAGGAAAGTGTGAAACAACAAGAAATGCGTTTATCTATCGACCGGGATCGTCATTCTTTGTCTCGCGCATCCGAAACGTTTACAGCTCTCTGTAAACGTTTCGGATGCGCGAGACAAAGAATGACGATCCTGAATATTCAACTTCTGGTCCCTCTGGACCAGAGGTTGAATATTCAGAATATTTGCTCTGAGACTGCTCGGTCCCTCGAGAACATTCAGGAGCGCGATACATTTCGAAAATCATCCCCTAAGGGGGTAAAACGTGGGTGCAAAGTAAGTACTTGTATAAAACTTTGTCGGTTTTGAAACTGTTTCAATGAAATTCAGTATGAAGGTTTTTCATTGAAAGTCATGAAACACGTAACAAATATTTTTTCGTAAATCATTTTTTAATGGGGAGCGCAAAGTTAATGTGAAAGTTCTCTGATTTTCAAAATTATTTCGATAAAATGAAGTATTAGGGTTTTTAAACTTTTGTGAATTCAATCCCTTTGGGGGCAAAAAAAAAATAAGAGGTATTTTAGTATATATACATATAACCTAACCTTACCATCCTCATGGATGTCCCCCGCCCCAGGGAGGGCGGAGGGGTCTGTCAGACTCTTACTGACTAAAAACCATCCCGTGTTCCTTCTCACACCTGCGGCGGGGGGTCACGGGAACAGAAGTTACTTCCGCGACCCCCGACTGGTGCCGGCCTCGCGGGCCTCGCTAAGTCAGCGACTGGAGTGAGGTGTTAGACTCCCCTCGCGACGTCTAAGAGGGGCGCGCGTGAACACGACGCGCCGCCACCTCGGGTCCATGTACGTGGGGGGCTGGAAGAGGGCGTGGTCCGCCCTCCGCCTGCGCCCGGTGCGCCTGCTGCGGGCAGGGTAAGTGGAGGTAATCTCCCTCTCCCTTTCCCAGCCATCTTTTGTCGAGATAACTGTTTCGCAGAAGGACACCACCGCGTCCCAGGACTCGACGCTGCCGATTATCCTCTCGACCACGGCCGGCAGCGACAAGTCACTGCCTAATCCAAAGACGAGGGCAGGGCGCACCTATCCCATAGCTAACCTAACTACCTTACTGCAATGCATTGATTTTGAAAGATACAAAATACATAATTTTAAACTGAACTACTGCGCTGAGTGTCTCTATGTTGCTCCTAACACAAGCATTATTTTCTTAAAAGGAGGCTCCAAACACTAAACCTAAACAATGTAAACTGAAGCATTAATAAACTTATTATTATTATTATTATACAATACTAGAGAATGTAGTAAGTAGGTATTATTTGAAGTAGCAGTAGTAGGAGGTAATAATTTAACTCGATTGGTATCATCTATACATAAATATTACTTTGACTGGTTGATCGAGTGGATCCGCACTTGCGTCGCGGTCGTCTGTCTGTCTGTTCGCGATGAACTCAAACATGACTACGCCAATGCTGTTTTTACCTGTAGATAGTGTTTTTCTCAAGGAAATTATTAGTATATAATTTGTCAAGTTTTTGTTTGCATTGGCAAAAATATAATTGTTTTTGTTGGAGGTTAAAAATAAACCTTCCAAAACCTTTAAAAATAAATCCATGCGGGCGAAGCCGCAGGCATCAGCTAGTTAAACTAATAAATGAGTATGTTTGGAATAAAAATAGGTTACGTGACTAACAATATTCTATAAAGAGCTATTACGCCATGGAAGTGACAAGCGACATGCGCTTGTCACTTCCATGGCGTAATAGCTCTTTGGCAATTACTGTAATACAAGAAAATTATATGTTCCCTTAAGAAATGCCAATTTTTTATAGGGTGCAAATATAAAGGAAACCAAATTAATATGACTGTATTAATTTCAAAACAACCATAATTTCCCCCGAAGTACAGCGGCCGAAAATCGTAAAAAGCTAATTTCCATGGGTCGCACTAGGGTGCAAAATCAATAATGTATTTAGGTCAAAATATATAACCCTTTCCTCAATTTACACAACTACACAGTTTTCCCCAAAGTTGCAATGACCAAAAAAGAAAAAAAATATGTTTTTATTTTTTTTCTCACGCTGCGTTAGTCAGAATAAAATAAATAAAATGTAATAATGTAGATTAAGGTGTAATACAGCATACAAAAAATTACGCAGAGTACACCTGTATTATCTAGTTAGTTATGGCCAATAAACAATTTTCACCCCCTTCCGTAGGGGTAGTAAATGTTTTTTTGTTTTCATACTCGATTTTCCACTCATACAAAACCATCAGAACCGTTTTTGTCTCTCCAGAGAATTTATTCCAATCTTTATCAAAAAATGACCTAATTTGACTGTACTAATAGTCAGAAACCCGAAAGTCTGACTTCCCCGTTGTCACTTACACGCGTCGTCCTAGTATAACTGTTTTGCGTTTCAGAGTGCAATGTAATAGTCTGTTATTTTAGTTGCTATATGGTTAGACTAAAAGCCGACCCCTGTGTAGTTGGTAAAAGTTTAGGCTGATGATAACAGTAAGTATTAAGTTGGTATAGAAAGATTTATAAGGATACACTTTTCTGCATCCACTCACAAGTTATTGTTCCGAATTTGTTGTAACGAAGTTGCTTATCTACCGTTCTAACGTAGATAAGAACTTTGGTACTCTGCAATCGACTTACTACTGAACTACTGGTTCTTAATCGAGTTTCGGTAACATTATAAGTTACGCTCTCAGACGTGGAGTTGCGGGCACCTGCCAGATAAACCTTTTTTTTTCCTGCTGTGTGGAAAATGCTCATGGATGTCAGTAAGAGTCTGACAGATCCCGCCGCCATCCCTGGGACGAAGGGGTCTGACAGACTCTTACTGACTAAAAACCCCGGTGCTGTCACACCTGCGCCGAGGGTCACGGGAGGGGACAAAGGATACTTCTGCACCCCTCGACGGTCCCCGATAAATCCAACCTAACTTATGCATAAATTAAGTGAAAGAAAATAGAAGAAGAATAAACTAATACATTTTAAAGAACTTTTAAAACAATATGTGTCTTAAATGCAATTAGACAACGTCAAATAAATCAGCAATCAATGAAATTAATTAAAATCTTTAAGATTTGAGTAAAATCAAAGAAGCTATCGTGAAAGCCTCGTATCGCATTATTTCATTAGTCTTGGACAGACTTAATTTAATAATTGAATCATACCAGTTTTCTTTGTCTAGAGAAAATCTTAAGAGAATTTCTGAGAATTTTATAATCTCTCATATTGTGAGAAACAAAGGCACAGGTGCGATTCAATTGGTAATTAAATAAAATGTTTATTTATTTCTTTGAATAAATTTTATATTTATTTATACTCTTGGAAAGTTAAATGCTTAGCTATATTTTGTATTTCGAAATTTATTGTTTAGAGAACATTTTAATTATATATTTTTTGTTGTTATATAAAACAAAATACAAAACATTTATTTTTCAACTAAAAGGTTTACATTTGTAGGTGATTGGAGCCTCCTTTTAAGCATGTAATGCCTGTGTTAGGTGACTCCAAAAAACCTTTCTAACGTCTCTCTTTGTTAAATAAATTTAAACAAATGTATAAGAAGAGGTATAGTTTGTAAGATTGTTGTTCATTTTGGTTGTGACCGGTAAAGGTACTGTAGACCAATGTTAATCGGGATTCGAAACTAATTTTTTCGATGTTCACATGCAGTAGCAGTCCGGAGTCTGGAGGTGTTGACGGTTGATAATAATCGGCGCGCCCCTTAATAGGTAAATGTGACTTCAACATAATTCTTTAAACCATGATGATGTTTCATCGTATTAATCATTCCTGCATTCAAAATTAACAATTTGATAAAATAGTCATACAAGTCTATTAATGTCCATTGCAAAGCAAAGGCTTCTTCTCATATGTAGACAGGAGCATTGATCACCACGGTTGCTTAGGGCTGGTGGGTTGGTGATTTTAGACTTATATTTATAGATTTTCTTTGAGATACTATAGATTTCTTTACGATGTTTTCTGGTACCGATACTTAGGAAGTATACCTATACACATCTGAATTTAAGAAGTCGCATTGGTACTTCATCATTTGATAATACCTACTTGTTACTATCCCACTGCAGGGCAAATGCCTCTTCTCATACTGAGAAGGCACGGAAATTGATCACCGCGCTTGCTCAAAGAGGATTAGCAATTTTAAACTTATATTATCAATAAGTACAGGTTACTCACGATGTTTTCCTTGTTTTGTTTGACGTCAATGATGTCTAAGATAAACTTAGAAGGCACATAGGATTATGAATTGAAAACTCACATCATTTTGTCATTTCCGCAGATTTTAACCTCTGGGGCATAATGGCATCATTTGATAGTAGGTACAAAAGTTAAACTAATATTGTAATTTAATAGGCTACCTCAAGTACCTATCTACTTCATAGTCTCCAGCCATGCGGTTAAACTACTAACTGAAAAATTTAATAACAATAAATTTAAGCCGTAAAACACGTTATGGCATGTTCAGGTGGGACCAAGTTAAGCGTAATGAAGCCACGCCTGCTGGTGACTGGGACAAATGAATGCCGAGTTAGGGTCCTCCGTAAATTACCAGAGATGTCATGTAGCCACGAGAGATGTATGCTCATTTTCATTAACACTAAGCGCCACCTGTGACATGTAATGCTGAAATAAAAGCGCGTTTATTTTGAACTTTTGCCTTTGAATTTAAACATCTACTCCACTCCCTCATGCAATATTCAAAATAAAATATAGTGTTAATAAAGTTTCCTGATGGTGGTAATTTTTTAAATCGGTTTAGTGGTTTAGGCATGAAAGCGTTACAAACAAACTCACTTTCGCATTTACACTATTACTTAGTATGATCAAGATAGTTCGAAATATTGAGATATTGTCACAGGTGGTCCACATTTTTTTGTTGTTAAACGCAGATAATGGCGTTCGTCATGGGTGTTAAGGCGGAAATTAATTAATTCTAATTCGAGTGGCACCTCTGATAGTAGTGAAGTATTAATAAAAATAGCGTCTGTGTCCGCACTTATATTCACATGATACTTATTTTTTATTCAAACTGCTCAATAAAAAACTTTAAACAAAACTCACTCACTCATAACAGAGGTTAATAAAACACACTTCACTTTATTAGGTATAAAAATACCTAATAAAGTGAAGTCTAGGTAAAATAACTGTGACTTTTTTTTGGGAACATTTTAATAATTTTATTGTTATAATTATGTATATGAATGGAGGTGGATGTACCACAGTGAAAAATTGGAATGTAAGAGACAGTGTATGAGTTTCGATAAAGTGGTGTATGTACTTAAGTGCATATAGCATAATAAGCCTTGTAAGGTTGCCACTGCTGGGACACAGTTTCTTTCGTTCAAGAGTAAGTGGACCGTAAGCCATCGTGTGGATCGGGTCTAGTGCTAGCTGGTTATGAAGGTAAACTGCACAAAACTAGGCATTAAACATTCGTGTAAATCTTTTATCATTGGCGTCAAATGAGCGTTGGTTTATAAACTCACACTCTGTTATATTACAGTTCAAAAGCCTAAAGCCTAAGCCTTTATGTAACAAAGAAACAAACACCCGAACGGCCAATTTAATTGATGGCAAGAGTCAGCAATCACGGCCTTCTTTGGTGTGTACAGACGCCAGCACTTCGAGCTACCCCATACTGTTAAATTTTCCTAATTGAACATGAAATGTTCTTCTTGAAAGAAGTTAAAAAAATATCAAACAAATTGACACAATGGGGTAGTTTGATGTGACCTCTGTTCATCTTCACACAATTCTGCGTTAGATTCTATTCTTTTTCTTGATTCGCCTAGTCTGCCAATGTATCGAATTGTCTAAAAAACTGTAGGCACTAATAGACAAAAATCGGCTGATACAATTGAAATCTGGAGTGTTAGTATAGGACTAAAAATCATCGCAGTAGAATTGCAATTCCAGAAAATAAAAAATGTCACAAAAAATTTGACTGTCGTAAAGCTGTCATAAATAATGTATGTTTTCACCCTAAATATGAGGGAAAATGTTTTCATAATAACGTTATAGTCGCGTTAAATTGGGACAAGGTCACCTCATGTTTGCGGTTTATGTTAATAACTTACTATCTACATTCTTAGTATTGTACATATTATTATATCTAAGAACAAGTTCTAAATAATTGACTTAAGTTTGTTGTATGTTGTTATAATGAAAGTGATTATGATAACGAGGGTTTTACGCAATTAGGCTGCTGGTTTAGTTTGAAAACTTGCAGCTTTACTTGTGCAAGACTTTTAAAAGAAGGCAACGGGTGTTTTTTATTGCTGCGAGGTTATAGGTACCATACAGCAGTGAAAGGAGCATAACAACATCACTTTTCACGATCTGGCTTTGATTACCTGATGATTCGTCCGACTCATTGCTATTACTGACTTGTATGGATTTTGTAATACACATACATAAACATAACGTCACGCCTGTAATCCCCGAACGGCTAGGCGGAGGCGTACTTAGTAGTTCACCCACATTTCGCCGGCTATGTTTGTGTGTCCCACGTAATAGGGGGCGAGCCGATTGCCATCAATCGGGCACAAATCCAGACTCCGGGCGGCTGCTGAGAAATCCCAGATGGAAAAACTCAAAATAAATTTAGATTCATGCAATTGAATCTGTAAGATAGCTCAAAACGAAATATTCCCGTTTGAACATCTATTTTTAGGGCACATAAGCATCGAGCTCCAATCAATAAGATTGTAAGATCTCAACACATTATGGAATGCAAATAAAGATATGAATATGAATATGAATAATATTGGTCCTCAATGCATAGCTGTTCAATCGGGAATACTTTCTCGGGAAAAGAACTATTTTGAAAGTCTGAAAAGAAAAGAAAAGAGACTAAAGCGATTGACTTTGATGATACCTAGGTACGTGACAAAAGTTCGGTTACCCTATCGAATAAATATTTGTATAGTATTCAAGTAGGTCTTCATGAAACAGAAATCATTTATCTTCTAGTAATATAGGTAAACAGATGTGATAGAATTTTGGTAGGTAGTCCCGATACGTTCTACCTTACCGACGTGCTCTCAAATAGGTAATGTTTGTTTGAATTGTTCATGTTGATTTGTATTGTGTATAATAAACAAACGTGAGTGTGTAAGCAAACGAATATGTACAAGAGACTGTGAGGTTCGAAATAAACAAAATTTGCAGGCCTAGCCATATGACAATGTCTATTTCTATTATCGTAATCGATAAGATGGCAATAGAAAGGAAATGGCGTAAAAGAAATCAGCTGTTTGTCAACTGTCAAGTGTTTTGAAATATGGCTGACTATGAAACACACTTGACAGTTGACAAACAGCTGATTCCATGTACGCCATTTTCGTTTGTCAACTGACAAGTGTTAACGAGTAGAATTACAAATGAAATACACTTGACAGTTATCAATCAGCTGATTCCATATACGCCATTTTCTTTCTATATAAGAAATAGAATAGAAATAGAATTTGCAATATGTCTGTCTCGGAGATCTTTGGATATAATCCAACACTGCACGTGTAAGCGGGCACGCCCTTTTCACCGGGAGGATTCTTTTTAGTCAGTTTACTCTTGCGTGAGTTTAGTTAGTGATAATGTCGGTAATTACTAGTATTGTGTTTATTGGAGTGTGCTAGCTAACATGTATGCAATCATTTAATTTGATTGATTTATAATAAGTATAACTTATTGTACTGTATAAATCAAAGTTCTTCTAACTTATCAGACAGACTTGTTGCTGGGGAGTTTTTTCCGCCACTTCTTTTCCCCAGCAAAAACACTAGGAAGTGATCCTCAGCCTAATTTGAATAAATGGCTTTTGATTTTGATTTCTTGAACGCTTGGTGTGATAACTTTACGCCTACAAAACCGTCCACGTCTTAGTTATAGCTATTTCATATTCTTTCCCTTTACTCTAAAGCTTCGCATTTTATGGGTTTCTTGTTCAATATCGCACAAAGGGCCAGTTAATGGCCAAAGAAATAACAATAAAAAAATACTGAAATCAATTGTCGCCCTCGCCCTCGGACGTCAAATGTTTTATTATTGTATTATACAAAAGTGTTTTTTTTATTTTAACTTCTCGTTTATTTCTTAAGAAACAAAGAAATAGGTAAGTGTCGAAATTAACAGCGGGGTTTCGTTACCAAAATAGTTTTTCAATGAAAGGTAAAAAAATAAATTCCAGCAAACTGTCCTACTGCACGGCAAAGGTCTCTTCTCGTACAGAGAAGGGGACGAGGGGGAGGAGGCACGAGCATTGATCACTACAATTGCTCAAGGCGGATTTGCGATTTCAAACTTATATGAACTATAAGTCCAGGTTTCCTCACGATGGTTTTCTTCACCTATGTCAATGATGTCTAAGATAATTCTAGAAGAGCCATAATTAAAAAAAACCTCATTTATTTATAGCGGTACAATAACAAACATAATCATACGAAAGTACAAAACAAAAAAATTCAAAAATAAAATGAAACACGCCTCATGAGAACTCATGAAGGGCGTTACTATAATTATGATTGCTAATCTTACTAATATTATAAACGCAAAAGTTTGTGAGGATGGTTGGATGGATGGATGTTTGTTACTCTTTCACGCAAAAACTACTGAATGGATTTTAATAAAATTTGGTATGGAGTTAGCTGACACCCTGGATTAACACACAGGCTACTTTTTGTCCCAGTATTTCCACGGGAACGGGACTGACATAGTAGAGAATAATTCTGACCTCCGTACTAGTTAAACTTATGTGAATTGAAAACGTTGAACCAAGAAATAAATTAATGGAAAATTAATTTCGATATCAACATAAAAGTTATAAAAATGTCCCTGCAATAATAGTAGCAAATCGATCGGTGTTATAGCTGTTGCATGTGGGTTAGGGTTAAAAGCAACAGATGGTTATCGTGATTTACAATATCTGCCGCTATTAAGCACACGTCTGCAGGCCTAGCCGTATTACAAATTCTATTCCTATAATCGTAATCGATAAGGCGGCAATAGAAAGAAAATGGCGTAAAAGAAATCAGCTGTTTGTCAACTGTCAAGTGTTTTGAAATATGGCTGACTATGAAATACACTTGACAGTTGACAAACAGCTGATTCCATGTACGGCATTTTCTTTTCTATAATAGAAATAGAATAGAAATAGAATTTGAAATATGGCTAGGCTTGCTGATTTGCCACAGTTTTGACTGTAAAATTTAACCCAGGATACTCACAAATAATGTCGCTTTCTATTCGTAAAAGGATTTTTAAAATCGGTTCAGTAAATCCAGATTACATCTCTTTGGATGAGAC
Organism: Euplexia lucipara; assembly: GCA_921972225.1. Taxonomy (NCBI): domain Eukaryota; kingdom Metazoa; phylum Arthropoda; class Insecta; order Lepidoptera; family Noctuidae; genus Euplexia; species Euplexia lucipara. Next base: position 16,728,361 of record OV179145.1, on the reverse strand, counting down.
TGACACACACTGTGCGTTATAAAAGTAACTAAATTTAAAAAAAAAATAGTAAAGATTAATAGACTGCCCAAGGACATTTTTAAGTTTCAAAGAACAATTCCCTTCTTATTCTGTTGCCTGACAAAATATTCATGGAATCATGGGTGGGTTTAATATTATGTTAAAATACGTCGGCCAAAGGACGGTATGCAAGTAATTATGGGATGATGTTTACTGCGATAAGCAAAAAGTTTCTAATTATACAGAACAACATTTTAGTGTTAGTGGGTGCCGTTATGTTTAAACACTTTGAACTGAGCATGGACTAGACAAAGTCACATTTAGCGATAACTTCGTTGTGAAGTTCGATAAATGTATGGAATTGGCATAAGCTTTCGAAGAGCTGAATTCCATGTATTTCGGATTTATCGAACTTCGTTATCGTTATCGTTAAATGTGACTTTGTCGAAGCCCCCTGATGTTATAAATTCTATTGTATCTTTATGTCGAACTATTATAAATAATTATAATAGTTCGATATAATATTTTTTGCCATAATAAGTCAAAAAGGTTGCGCCACAAATGAAAATTATTTACAACGATTAATAATGTGCAAAACAGCCCTTTTTTTAGATATCCCGATTAACCAAGTTAACAAACTTTAAAACGACAACCTACCATTTGGGCTCCTAGATTGGAATTTAATTATTATAATATTATAGAGAAAAAGAACACGTTAGTATGTACAGACGCCAGCACATCAAGTTACCCAATGTGTCAAATTTTCCTAATTGAATATGAACCTTATTTTCGGTTTGACATAAAGTTGAAAAACGATCAAAGAAATTTTACACATTGGGGTAACTTGATGTGCTGGCGTCTGTACGTAGGGGTAATTTTCAGAACTGCTCATTCAATTACAAAAATTCATTCGCCGATAGAAAGCTACACAGTTGACAAGTGTCATAGGTTTTATGTTTCCTTCATGCGAACCAGGTTGCAGGCAGAAGTTACTTTACAATAAAATAAGAAAGCCCGTTTTTCCAACCCTCTAATGAAATGTTTTGATACGGAACCCTAAAAATATCCTTCAGATATCCTTTTTATCGAACACTTCTAAAGAATACGGGCATCATTATGTCACAAAAAACCGGTATGGCAAAACATAAAAGCTTTGACTGATGTCAACTTAATGGTTTCATATAGATGGTGCAATTTACCCGGATAAAGGCAAGTGTATACTTACCTATTGTCTTTTATGCCGAAGGCGTTTTGTAAGGCTTGGTTCGGCCTACTGACATGTCTTGGATGTTTTAAGCGGCAATTACGAGCCGATTGCTTTACTGGAGATAAAATACGTGGATCATTTGGTACACTCCCTTTAAATCGCTCAGCGGTATGTTTTGTGTAGAATAAGTAGCAATTTATTCTTTGGAATAATAATCGTGACAATCTAAGAACCTATCAAAATTCTTTTTGGAGTGAAGAGTAAGAAAAATCCGTTTATTGAGACGTACTGATTTGAAATACTAAAGAGTTTGTAATCGACAATTGTATTTATTCAAATTATTATTTTTAAGATATGAAAACTTAGAGCTAGTTGTAGTAATATTTGATTGAACAATAACAATAAATTCATTAAGAATTTAATTTTTTTTAAAGGTCAATTACAATTTACCTCTTATAATAATTTCGATTGCTTTTAACTGATTTTGAATGCAAGCACAGTTATTCAAATTCCAAAAGCAGTCAATAATCTTTCTAGGTGAGCATCAATAGTGATTTAGGTAGATTATTTTAAACTATGACATATTAATTTGAATTGTAATATTTATTAATATTTATGTGTTTTGTCTGTGACTGGTATTTATGTGTATAGTCTTTTATTTGTTTGACTTTTTTACTATTTGACATAAGTTGGAGAGTGATGTACCTAATGTATTTTGTTGGTTTTTGTTTTTATTTATTATTTTTTATTTTATTATAACTTTTTTATTTGACTGCTATATTTGTTTCCTGTAACTGGTTTGACATATTGGATTTGATATTTGTTAATTTATGTAATGTATTTTTTAATAATTGTTTAATCTGTATATGACTTGTAAGAATCCCTTATCAATAAAATACTATGACTATGACTATGATACGAGTATTAAAAACCTTAGCAGTGGAGCTTAGCAGTGGATTCCCAAAATTTATCAATCTATTTGTTTCTTTTCTATAAATTTGCTTCATACTGATCCATAAGAGTATAATATAAGTGGATAGACGGCTGTGTCTACGATCAAACAGTATGGAGTGTACCCAGGATATCCACTCTTGTATCCTACACTTTTTGTACTTGGCATGGTAGGATATTATAAACTCGAAGTAAGAAGGGAAGTAGCGCTCACGTCTTACTTATTTAAAGTGTTGCGTGGCAAAATACACAACCCGGGCGTTCTGCGGAGCGTTTGCTTGTGTGTACCTGATAAGTACGTGGGGCGACGGCGACGGCCGCCGCTGCTGTGGGTGCGACCCGCACGCACCAACCTGCTGCAGCACGCGCCACTTACGCGCGCACTGCGTACGCTCAATGCGGTGTCACTACGGATTGACTGTTTTTTTTGTTCACTGAGTGAATTCACACGGACTGCCTTCTGTATCATTTCGTCGGAGACTTTTGCCGGTTAGATAATAGGTTAGATTTTAGTTCTATTATAAGTTATTAGATGTAAGTATGTCACTACACTATCGAATTGGGTGACTGTAATGATAGTTGTATGTTTTTTCGAAATAAATAAATAAAATAAATAAATAAATCATTTTGGTTGGCCATGGTTAACGAGCTGTGAGCCGTGCTTGGCACTCATTAGCAGACGCATCGACTAGTTTACCCATCGTCAGACCGTTAGTAGGTTAAGCACCTATGTTAGAAAGGGTTGTAACATTATTATAATTTAATCTGTAAAATGGACTGGGTTGGTCTTATAAGTTAGCTATGGTATATGTTCTTGCTATCCTTGTGCTATATTACTCGGAGTAAGTTTCCTAACCGATTTCTCCAACAAAAAGGAAGAGGTTCTTAATTCTTATGTATCTATAATTTTAAATGGACGGATATAATGATATCATATCATTATATCTTTAGATATGTCCGTACATCGTTCTAGTTCCTGGCGAAACAGCAAATTTACATCCAATTTTTACAAAACTTTACAAAAAAATCTGAAGTTATTTTCACTCTAAACTGTAAAACACCATTAGACAATCATCATTTCCATCTGACTTATAAAGTAATAGAGTTACTTATTTCATAAAAAAAAAATATGGACTTAAATTTTATGAAATTATATAGAAATCATTATCAGAAGAGTCCAGGCTCATACAATGAACTCAGAGAGCACAGAGTATCAAGATGAGCACCGATGCAAGCCATCCATTTTACTTCACTCATACCAAATAAAATCTAGATGAATTGTATAAATCCCTCATACAATACAATTAATCAAGATTTTATTTGGTTTTCTGTTCCTCTTCATATAACAACATTTATTTTTCTCCCTCTCAGTCACATGTGTTTCATCTCAACTCATTCACAGCCCTCCCGTTTTCATTCATCCCTCATTCAATATCTGATAAAGCAATATAATTACGTTCTGAAGAAAATGTTTCCACACTCGGCAGTTTTAGATTCCTTGCTATATTTAGAGCGAAGTCAAAGGCAATGAAAGGTGTCATGTATGTTAAATAAGTTAAATTTGTCTGAATCGGTTGTAGCGTAGCGTAATTAAATACTTATAGGCACAATATCATCGGTCCATCTTATGAGCTGGTCTTGGTAAAGGTTAAAAGGTAAAGGAGTAAAGTTTGTGAGCTTATGACGTTGTAGGGAATAAATTATGGATCTAATGAACCTATTTTAAAAATTGTTTTATCAATAGAAAGCAACATTATTCGTGAGTGTCATATGCTATGTTTTATTTACACAGTTCTAAGAGTGGGGTAGGTGTAGGGGATGTCAAAATACAAAACGCGGACAAAGTCGCTAGCGTATTGCTAGATTATTTTAAAGGTAAAATCCTACTGTGTAAGACAGAAATAAATAAATAAAATCCACAACTTTCACACAACGCCATCTAGTCCCAAGGTAAGCAGAGCTTGTGTTAGTGGTACTAAACAACTGATAAACATACTTATGTATTTCTACTCATACATATTATAGATAAATTACACTCAGACACAGAATAAATGATCATGCTAATCACACAAACATTTGTCCTGGGTGGGAATCAAACCCATGACCTCTGACATAGCAGTCAGGGTCACTAACTACTAGACCAAAAGATCAGTCAAAAATAAATTATGAGTTTTTCATGGTTTGTTGTATTTTGGTTTTGGATTCTGGGGGTCCAGAATTATGTATTGAATTCATGGCGATTAAACCCGTGCGTTAAAATTTCTTACATCCAGTATATTACTATCGTGTACTAGAGTAAAATCTATTTATACCAACTGAATAAAGGCACTAACTGCGACCTTATTTTAATCTCATTTCATTAGAACTGCACTAAAAGCCTTTTGAATGGGACACAAAGTTTTATGAAAGGTTCATTAAAGTTTAAAAGTCATGAGAAGAATCTTTTATAAATTTTTAATAAAATGTTATATTACTGGAATTATGCAAATTTCAGACACACTAAAGTTTAGAAGGGGAATGTTGGTAACTTCACTTAGGTACTCACAGCTTAAGTAGTCCGGAGTCGAAAGTTATTCATATAAAGAGAAAAGTCCAAACACTTCGGTCAATCTGCGACAATGCGATTATTTGACCGGCCTGAGCGGCATTTGGTCTAAGTTTTTATTATAAAGTTCGACCAAAACTTTGGACTTTATGTTACTTCGCTTGTTTCTTGTTGAATGATAATATATAATTCAAAGTCTACCCTGATTCAAAGTTCAAACACAATTCAAGTACCAAACAAACTTTTTATGTGCCAAACATAATCTTAACAGAAAAACAGTGAAAACTGAAAGTTACGTTCCCATTTTTCTCTAAGAATAGGAGGATAACATGTTTTCAGTGATTTTCTACTACGTGTGCTACGCGACTACGAAGGACTACGTGCTACGGTTCCGCGTAGCACTCGTAGCAATCCGTAGCGCAAGTTGTTAAGAAACTATCACTTTTCAAGTTTTCAACATTTTTTAAAGTATTTCTTTCCACATTTTGCCGAAACTTAAAAATAAACATGTATTGCCAACAAAATATAGGGCACCAGAGTGGACAGATATAGTTGAAGTTTTCTTACAAATTAATGGAAGACTTAGTTTTTTTCTAAGAAAAAATAATTAAGTAAATCTGATGGAGCTGGTAACCAATCGCTTTTGTTGACAGTATACACATAATTTACTATCTATTATTCATTTACTAAAAAATTAAATTCACGCGTAAGTAAGTATTCATCAGCACCGAAAAATATCTAATATTTTTAGCTGAAGGGATTCTGAAGAGCTAATGAATAAAAATGGGATCAATTAGCCGCCGGTCATTAAGGTTCAGCCATCACTAATGACTGGTGTTGGAATTTCCAAGAGATTCCTTACGCTCGTCTCATTTAGTCGCTGATGGACGGCCAGGGAGGCCTCGGCATTCGTCTGACGCGCCTTTCTACACTTACAGATAATCTCACGTTTAATGAAGTGTTATATAGGGACTTCACGAAGTGTTATATGACTGGCCTGTTGGTTTAGTAGTTAGTGACACTGACTGCTATGCCGGAGGTCGTGGTTTCGATTACCACCCAGGACAAATGTTTGTGTGACGAGCACGATCATTTGTTCTGTGTCTGGGTGTTATTTATCTATAATATGTGTGTATTTAGAAATATATATGTATGTTTACCAACTGTTTAGTACCCATAACACAAGCTCTTAAGCTTAACTTGGGACTAAATGGCGTTGTGTGAAAAGTTGTGGAATATTTATTTATTTATTTACTTCAAATTATGACGTGCAACATTACACGTCGTTTTTATTTCAGCTGCCAAGTCGAGTATGTTCGAAGCAAAGGTATATATATATACTAACTATAGGCGAGACATCACGAACAAAATGTTCATAGGATACTTGTGTCCTAGTGGTTAGTACGCTCCGTTGCCGCTCCAATATTGCTATATTATGCGTTACTGAGATGTGGGATCACAGTTTTTCTATGACATTTCCTCGCATGTCCCCTCCAGTATCTTAAACTTCCAGTATCTTAAACTTCCAGTATCTTAATTTTCTTGACTGCCTCGTTGGTCTAGTGGTCGCTAGCGCTACTGCTGTTCATGAGGTCCCGGGTTCGATCCCCGGGTCGGGAAAAGTGTCATTGAGTTTTTCAATGTGGGATTTCTCAGTAACAGCCCGGAGTCTGGATGCGTGCCCGATGGATGGCAATAGGCTCGCCCCCTATTACATGGGACCTAAACATAATGGCGAAATGTGGGTGTACTACCAGGTACACCTCTGCCTAGCCCTTCGGGGATTACAGGCGTGACGATATGTATGTATGTATGTATCTTAATTTTCCAGTATCTTAAACTTCCAGTATCTTACGTAATCTTTAGAAATTGGTGGTGTATTTATTTATTATGTAATTACATATTTATTATGTATTGTGTTAATTAGCATTGTTTTATTATTAGTTTTTATTTTATTTTTGTGTTCATGAAAGTATATTTATGTAGGTATGTAAGTATGTATATGAAAGTTATTTTATATTATTGAGTTTATATCTTTTAAAGCTATTTATGAAATATATAAGTAAATGAATTGCTTGTGATAGACAAAGGGAGCTACATCTGCCAACAAACTGTTTTGCAGTTTGGCGGAGGTAATAATTATATTGTTGTCTGTGTGGCATAAGTGAATAAACTATTTTTCATTTTTGTTTTTAAATCTCTTTGGTTCGAAGTAAATTTTGAGTATTTCTTTTAACTGTCAAGCTGTCACTTGCTTCACAAACGGTGAGGAAACCAGCTAGCTTGAGAAATATCTATAATATGTATGTTTTTAGAAATATATAAGTATGTTTATCAGCTGTTTAGTACCCATAACACAAGCTCTCAAGCTTAACTTGGGACTAAAAGGAGTTGTGTTAAAAGTTCTGGAATATTTATTATTTATGTATGTAAACACCAAGGTATCCGGATGTACCTCCGAACCTGTATAGATTTGCTCCTACCTCTAGCATGATCAAATACCCTGCCCACTCTAGACTACTCTGATATTGTTCACGTCAACTTCATTACATACTTCAGTACAGTTTCAACAAATAAAGCAGTTTACACAAATCGAATCCAACATTGCGATACCCAATTTCATTTTGACAAGCAAGTGGGACACGTAGCCACACACTCGTATACTCAGATCGTAATGGTCCTGCCAAAGTTTAAGAGCACACCGATTTAAATTGAAAAAATACGCCAGTCTGACTCCAATTTATTTTCTTTTTTTTTTTCTGAAACATTGGATGTTTAAATTAAATCTAGAGTCGAAAGCGCGACTGATTTTAAAGGTTAGATGAAGTTTCTTTTTTTTGAGATAGTCTATTTGGTTTACCTTTCTTAACTCTGTAAAGATTGGGTCTAGATATGTACTGTGCGGTACAACTTACCGCAAAGGTTCGGGACCTAACATCTATTAATAATAGGGCGCCGTTGATTTACGTTACGTTCTATATTTCAAATGATTCTAGAATTGCTTCAGTATTTGACTGCGTCGTTGGTCTAGAGGTCGTAAACACTCCCGACTAGCATTTGGTCTTGGGTTCGATTCTCGGGTGGGGCAAAGGGTTTCTATCTGCATTTTTTTTAGTATCTGCCCGGAATCTGGACTTATAATTATCTGAATTATCTAGACTGTTTGATGCCCCTTATTACATGAGTCTTAAACATAAGTGGGAAAATGTGTGTGTGGTGTACTACATATAGGTACACCTACTCCTTATCAACCAAGCCTATGTATCATCAATTATCTTTGCATCTTGCCAAAACAAATATTCTGCCAGTCTGTATGCTCTAAAATAGTACAAACACCATAACACTTTTCTGCGCTAAGTTTTGTCTTTGATAACCATTCAGGACAAGAATATTATAGGTATAAATAATTGCTTAAGAATCAATTTATTAGTTTTGTTTAGATTTTATGACCTACTGATTTATACATAAAGTTTCATAAGGAGTTTTGTAACAAACACTGTGACACGAGCATTTTATATTATATTAGAATAAGATGACATAATGATTATACACCACTATTTTTTAATTAGTACAAATAAAAATTTGGCTGTATCCGTACATGTAACGGATCATATTTGCGTAATCAAAACTAGAAAAAAAGAAATTCAATTTTTAAATATGCCACTATTTAATTAAACTTAAATAACGAAAACAGCTGTAGAAGGCGGGGCATGCTTGAGCGAGATCACGCGAACGTGAGCGAGAGATGACGATTAATGAATACTACTATGTCATGAATAGCCTGTACAATATTTCTATAAATTGGGTGACTTTTTGGAATATAAACAAACGTTAATAACTTTGCTGTTTATGAATATTATTTATTGATACTTTACAAATATAATGAGAAGACCGTCTAGAATAAGCCCTTTAAGTATTTATACTAATTAAAAATTAGTGGTGTATAAGGTCATACCTACCCTCATTTGTTTCAGACTTTCAGAGTGTGCAAACTGTGTTACTTACAATGTCAATTCAATTGTCACACCAACGCCAGGGCTTTGATTGGCTTAAAAAACTGGCAAATCCTTGCGAATGGTTCCGTACCATGTCTAGTAAAAAACTCAGCTATTTTTTAATTTAATTCATTAAACCCCAAGCGAACGTTCGCGCTGTCATTGTCTTTCTATTGTGTCTCTAATTGACACGATTAAAAGGTTAATTAATCATTTTTCTTAAAAATATATCAAACCGACTGTAAGACAATTACAAGTCTTCATATTAGCTCTGTGTAGAATGTAGAATGTTAGCAAAAAACAACACACTGTTAACACAAATTAAAATAACACTAACATTGTTCAAATCTAATTATTCAATGTACAGACGCTAGCACAACAAGGGGTAGCTTGTTGTGCTGTAAATTTCCCAATTGAATGTGAACCTTATTCTGTTTGAAATAAAGTTGAAAAACTATCAAAGAAATTTGACACATTTGGGTAGCTTGATGTGCTGGCCTCCGTACGTATATCATGTATTTAACAAAGTTAAGGGTGAGGCTACTTCTTCTTGCTGCTTTGTTCTCCATACAAACTTAGAGTATGTCAAATGTCACATTGCTCCGTGCACACAGTATTCTTAAAAATGGGATCTTGCTTTACTTATTTATACACTAGCTGTCCCGACTTACCTCGTTCCGCCTAAAGGTCGTGGCACATTATAACAGCACCGCAACTGCATAGCAGCCGCACGGCGTCGTCGCCTCGAATTTAGGCTACGGCTAGCTGCCAGTGCGCCAACTACGCATCGTCGGCAAGCTGCCAGGTTGCACTCCGCACGCCGCCTGCGCGTTGGCCGCGAGGTGCAAGCTAGCTGTCACCGCGAATTCAATAAAACGCAATAAAATTTTGCTATGGCATTTATAATTAAACACGCTGAGGACTTGCACGTCTTTATAATGTCTCGGTTTACGACGTCGCAATGACGTTGTTTTGCTAGCGACTCGGGAGTCGGTGAGTAGTAAGCATGCGATCTGCGTGCTGTAAGCGTGCGGACGACGCGCTGTAAGCACATGGTCCGCTCGCTATCGGCACGTCGGCTGTGAGTCAAGTTGTGTGGTAATGGCAAGCGCGCTGACTGCTCGCCGTTGGCTTTTTCTTATTGACGTTCTGAAATATACTGTACTACACACGATTTAATGCTCTAAATTGAATGACAAGTCAATTGCTAGTTTGGAGCGGTGCCGGTGCCGTGCCGGTATAATGTGGCATGACCTTTAGAATCCATTTATGTTGCGTTACCTACTTAGTTTTAACTTAAGACATGACAAATTGTCACCTGATAACGGACTGGGAAGACTTTTTTTTTATTTGTCACCTGTTATATCATCCAAGATGGCGTTGCATTTGAAAAATATGTAAGGAACTGAATTTTCTTCATTTCAGACAACGAATTTTCTTTAATTTCTCATTGCTTGTAATAGACAAAAGATAGCTTTGCCCGACTCCAGCGTCTAAAGGGAGGGAGACGGGGATCTTCTTGCTAAATTTTATTACGATCCGTTCAGCCATTTAGCTGTGGCTCGTGATAAGCCGACAAACAAATACACAAACAGAGTTACTTTCTCATCTATAATATTAATATGGATTATGAGTTCCAAAGGAAATAACTTTATGATTGTTACTTACAACTAAGAGAACGATGACACTTGAGCTTCCGTAACCGAAATAAATGTTATGAGTCCAGTAATGTTCACTAACAAGAAAATGTTACACGTATCTTCCTACGCAAAAATTAAATACAAATCATACAGTTATAATAATACCGGCCTATTTCTGCTTCACTGCAAGGCAAAGGCCTCTTCTTATACAAAGAAGGCGCAAGCATTAACATCACGCTTGTTGAAGACGGGTTGGCAATATCAAACCTATATTTTAAATATTCTAAACTTAAACACATACAAAGTTAAATCCGTAGTAACTGAGTGGCTACTACAAAAAGACTATGCCTACACTGAGTCTTTGCTCACATACATCACCTAATTATCCAACACAATAGGTAGTAGTAGTCACACAGACATGAAAATTGAAATGAACACAATTAGGTAGGTATTTGTATTCTTATTCTTCACCACTTTTAAACTCAGATGAGTTGATACACGACACTTAATTTAAATTACACTACACTTTACTTTACACTACACTTTCCTTTACACTACACTTTCCTTTACACTACACACATCAATTTTACAGAAGCTTAATACAATTAACACCGTTCATGTGTTGTATTAATCATACTTTCAAATATTTATTTGGCCGAACACTGTCTCTTAAAATACAGGCCATCCTAGTTTAAGTGACAGGGTTTTATACGTTTTGTACAGATTTTGCAACCTGTTATGTATATTTTAATTGTGTTTCTGTATTCTTTTGTAAATAAAGTTTATTATTATTTATTATTATTATTATTATTTACGAGTATCTCGACGACTTTCCTGTAACGATGACAGTGTTGTCTAAGATAAACTTAGAAAATACATATGATTTGAAAAGGTCACATTGGTATTTGCCCGGATTTGAACCCACAACCTCGTATAGGGATAGGCTATTTTGGTTTATAACGGCTCTTCAGTACGAGTATATATATTTTTACATCCATATTATAATTATACTGTTGCTACATTCCACTATGTAGACATTGATTTATGTTATGCCCAAGGGATCCGTTATATCTAAACTAGAGCTTTTTTTTACTTCCTATTTCTCGTATGATTAATGTTGAATGAAATATGATGGTAGACAACTGTATGAATAAATGTATTCGTTTTCACATACTTACTCGAAAACTGGCTCTCATTGCTATTGTGGGTTCTCGGCGCAGTGTATTTTAAACGTGTGCGTTAACTTTGCAAATCCGCACTCGTGTTTAAAGTGCGCCACAGATAAGAATAGTCGTTCTAATAAGTTCAATATAACTAGTCAGATAATTTTTGTACGTTCATAAATATCAGCCCAGAGCTGCGTTCGTTATTAGGTGTAAAAGTTTGATGAAAGGTCATACAAAATCTTCTAGATAATTAAATCGAATATTTCAAAGCATGTTTTTAAACCTACGTTTTAAATCATTACTTCTGTTAACGTATACATATTCAGTTTTTATACTTGTAGAAAGATAAAAAATAAGTCTGTTTGGCGGCTTCGAGTAGAGGATGAAATAATCCGAAAAATAAATTTGGGGTACATTTCCCCAAATTCGCTACCGAATATTATGTTCAGGGAATATATTTTTTTTCCTCCCAAGTGTGTCGATGATTTGTGTGAATATGATTTTGTCATTCTATTGTCAGCTTCATTACGCCCTCGCCTTCTGCTTCGTGTGCAATAAAACTTCACTCACTTGGATCTAATGTACCATAACCATATATTTTATCGAACGTCACTGCACACAACCCTTTGTTAGATATTATGTGTAGTATTTTAAGCATCTTAAATCACAACTCTTATTTTGTAAACACAAATTAGTTTTTTTTAAGGTATACATACATAAACTCACGCCTTTTCCCCATGGGGTTGGGCAGTACTTAACTACTAATACATGTTTTTGTACACACACGCCGGTTGCGAGATCTACGCACCTGACCTTTCTGAAGAACCTCGCCAATAAGGTATATTGTAGGTACATATATCCTTCTAGGGCGTCCCCTCCCGACGTGGACGTTTCCATTTATTACATTTGCCTTAAAAATACCTTTCGTTAAGGTATACTTATAAATAAAAACATTTGTACTACCTCGTGAGGTCCCGGGGCCGATCCTCGCTTCGAGTTTAAAATGATTTAGTTTTTAACGCCCTTTCTCATTTAAATGAAGACTAATTAATAACCATGTTCACTGTTTATTTTATATGAAAGAAAGAACTGGCTGAATTGCTTTTTGACCTTAAATATTTTCATCTATGTCATCTCTTCTCTGCTATTAAAAACAGGAAAGATTTGATTTTGTTGTTTATTTGTAATGAACAAACTCAACAATTACTACTCAAAACCGTTAGAAAAACTAACATAGGCTGTATTTTATTTTTAAAACTATGAGGGCACCCTCTCAAAGGCTCGAAGGGAAAAGTACGGAATCCATGTGAACGAAGTCGCGGTCAAAGGCTATAAATGAAAGGTATTAGATCGGGCGGCAGGATAGTATAAATAAAGGTATTGGATGCATATGACCGAGAAAAGAAGTAAAACATTTTAAACTGAAAATTAATAAAGCGTTTTTCCTCTCTACATATTTACAAAATTTGCTTTGCCCGACAGGGTCCATAATTGTTTCTATTTTTTTTATTTACCACCTGTCTACATTATGGCAGCAATTAACGCAAAAAATTAACAAATTACCAATAAACGATTTGATTTGAAAGTAATGATGTACCTATAAGTAGGCAATTAAAACCATATTTTGTTCGGTGCACAGTGTTAAAGCTGCGATATTCACATTCAACTCACGATTACTGACAAATGCTTGCACTGACTGATCTGGTCCCCTCATATCTGTATGGTTCTTTCCTCAAAAGACCATCTCAGACACTAATCTGCATGGTTCTTACATGATTTGACCAAGATAATGTCTGGACTTTAAAAAAACTTTTTTACAAAAAATAAAACCGACCTCAAAAATAACACTAAACGGTGTAAAATAACTCTAAATTAGGAAGTCTGTGGCTTTGGTACTTTTGTCTCATTCTTGATGGGCCACCGACTTCCGAATTTAGAGTTATTTTACACCGTTTAGTGTTATTTTTGAGGTCGGTTTTATTTTTTGTGAAAAAGTTTTTTATTTTTCCATTTTTAGTTGTTCCCATACAAACATTTGCCATGAATTCATTTTATATTGTTAATTGTTAACAATACATGTCATTATAATAGGGTTATCCACCTAACCCTAATAAATGAAACTTAACATACCTAACGGTCGAAATCTAGGTATATTGAACACATCTGCCTACCCCTCTGAGCATACAGGCTTGATAATACGTCATGATGTTGTATAAACAATAAACATCCAAGCGATTCCAGCAATCACAATAGATTTGCCGTCTATTTTTGAAGAGTTCCGTTGTATATCTCCGAAGATCAGCACCAGATCTTCACCTAATTAAAATGGGACCACCTCAGGAGTTTATTCTTTCAAACAAAAAAAGAATTTCGAGAATCGGTCCACAAATGGCGGAGAAATCAGGTAACAAACATAAAAAAAAAAACAAAAAAAAAAACCTTCACACGAACATAGAACCTCCTCCTTTTTTTGAAGTCGGTTAAAAAGAGACTATGACCTCTGAGTTTCTTTCAGTGTTTCTTCTCAGAGTAGTCAATTAGTGAAACTCCGATTTCATCTAATAGTTAAAAAATGACGTGTAAAAGTGTTTGTGAAAACCTATTTGCAAAATAAACATCATTTATCATTTAACTTGATTTGTAATTATGCTAATTGGGTTTCAGCACACTATAGGTAAAATGTGTGGAGGAATAGGGGTCCTCGTGAAGTATAAATAAATTCCAACTCACGGTTTGTAAATAGGTATATTTTCTCCAACAATCCTCGCACACACATACGCTATGATTTATAGAAGGCGCAATGGGAAGAACAAGCACAAGCACAGCGTAGCACAATAGTTTATGAAGATAGGAAGTATAGAAGATGAGATACACATAAGATGAAGATGAAATACAAGCAGGTTAAGCGGTTCGCGGCGGTACAAACAGATGAGCGATAAGCATGCGCTCCGCGTCGTAGTTAAGTCTCGACTGACTTGACCTTGCGTGATGACCGCTGTCCACTATGCGCAAGCGACGTGTAGGTACTTAACCGTTAGAATAGTGAAGTCCAGCGCGTCGATAGTTTATCGCGTATAGTATCGATTATCGACATCGACCAACTGGTATAAAGTATACATATAAAATAAGTAAGTAAATAAATGTAAATATGTAATTGTGTAAATATAATATTAAGTATTAATTGTATGTGTGTTATTGTGAATTGTTGTAACTAGTATGTAAGTTTTAGTATAAGTATAATTCTAATCGTTCTATATTAAGTAAATGGGTAGGCAGTAGCCTACACCACCCCCCTCCAGAGACCGTCAAGGGCGATAAAAATCTGTAAACCTCACTCGACGTCCAGAACGGGTAATATAATCTTGCGGTTCCTCGGGTGTGGTATTTTCTTTTTGAACAGACAGCGTGAAAGCAGGCTTTAGCCGATCAATAGACACTGTCATTTCCCTATTTTTTATTATTATTTTAAAAACCTTATCCCCTCTAGAAACAACCTTATGTGGTCCGGAATATGCGGGTGTGAGTGAACCCCGTGATGCGTCATCTCGCAGGAAAACGTGATCACAGGTTTCAAGTTCCTTATAAATAAATATTTTGGACTTACCATGACGGGAAGCTGGTACAGGTCGCAACTTTTCTGCAAAATTCCTGAGCCTTGCGGTAAATTCGGATATGTCAGTGGTACCGCTAACAGTAGGCTCGAAGAACTCGCCAGGCAGTCTCAGCGATTCACCATATACCAGTTCCGCCGAGGATGCTTGTAGGTCTTCCTTGAAAGCTGATCTTATGCCCAACAAAACCCACGGCAGTGACTCTGTCCACCTGTCATTGGCATGACAGACTATTGCGGCTTTAAGTTGACGGTGAAACCGTTCAACAAGTCCGTTGCATGCCGGGTGATAAGCTGTTGTCCGCTTATGCTCGAATCCGGCTATCTTCGACAGACATTGAAATAAAGCCGATTCAAATTGCCGACCACGGTCAGTCGTTATGTCTGTTGGGCAGCCGAACCGAGAAATCCAAGCAGACAACAGGGCTTTGGCAACTGTTTCTGCCGTGATATCAGCTATCGGTATTGCTTCTGGCCAGCGGGTAAATCTGTCCACAGCAGTTAAGCAGTAGCGGTAGCCCTCAGAAGGAGGTAGTGGACCAACTAAATCAATGTGGATTTGTTTAAAGCGGGAACGCGGTAAATTATAGTTGCCAAGTGGGGAAGTCACGTGACGAGTGACTTTGGCCCTTTGACACGATATGCATGAGCGTGACCAATCCCTACAGTCTCTTCTGACCCCTGGCCAAACGAAACGTTCGGAAACTAATTTGGCCGATGCGCTTGCGCCAGGATGGCTCAACGAATGCAAGCTATCAAATACGTGCTTACGGAAGTATTTTGGTACGTAAGGCCTGGAAGTCGAGGTACTGACGTCGCAGTACAAAGGAATTCGGCTTTCAGGGACATGGAGTTTCTTTATTTCTAAAGATGAACCCCCACGCAATAGTAGTTCGAGTTCCGAGTCATTGACTTGGCCTTGAGCTATCTTTTCAAGGCTGATTGGGCCCACTAGTTCCTCAATGCGCGACAAGGTATCGGCTACTATGTTATCTTTGCCGGATATGTGGCGAATGTCCGTAGTGAATTGCGATATAAAGTCTAGGTGTCTATACTGCCGAGGCGAGCAGTTTTTCTTCCGTTCATGGAATGCGAAACTGATCGGCTTGTGGTCAGTATAGACTATAAAGTGCCTAGCTTCAAGCATATGTCGGAAATATTTAATAGCCTCATAAATGGCGAGCAATTCCCGGTCATAAGGAGAATATTTAGTTTGAGATGGGCTCAATTTCCTTGAAAAGAAAGCTAAAGGTTGCCATGCGTCCATGTTATATTGCTGTAGGACAGCACCAATTGCCGTATCAGACGCGTCAGTAACCACAGCAAGTTTCGCACTACAGTCTGGGTGAGCTAACATTGCGGCGTTAGAGAGACTATCTTTACAGGCCTGAAATGCTGTTAAAGTCTCCTCTGTCAATGTAATCGGCTGTGCTCCCTTGATCGATCCTGTCAACAAGGCGTGTAATGGAGCTTGGATCTCGGCTGCTTTGGGAATAAATCTCCTATAAAAGTTGAGCATGCCTAAGAATCCTCTGAGCTGCCGCACGTTCTTAGGTGTGGGAAACTCTTTGACTGCCTGAACCTTCGACTCAACCGGTCTGGAACCGATTTCCGATATGCGGTAGCCTAAAAAAGTAACCTCTTTTGCTCCAAAAATGCATTTTGAGGTGTTGACCAACATACCGTACTGCTTCAGCCTCTCGAATACCTCTCGCAGGTGCTGCTCGTGCTCTGCCTCGCTCTTGGAAAAAATCAAAAAATCGTCAAGGAAACAGTAAACAAAATCTAGCCCCCTCGTCATCTCATCAACAAATCGCTGAAAAGTTTGCCCCGCATTCCTAAGACCGAACGTCATAAAAGGAAATTCAAACAAACCAAACGGGGTCGTGATGGCGGTCTTAGGAATGTCCTCCGGGCTGACAGGTATCTGATTATATGCCTTTTCAAGATCCAGAGTGCTGAAGACTTTACACCCAGCTATACTATGGGAAAAGTCGTGGATGTGCCTAATCGGGTACCTGTCAGGCACGGTACGGGCGTTGAGCTGCCGATAGTCGCCACAAGGACGCCAGCCGTTGTTTTTCTTCGGCGCCAAGTGCAAGGGTGACGACCATGGGCTCTCTGAAGGTCTAGCTGTTCCAACGGTCAGCATAGACTGGAATTCCTTTTCAGCGATCTTGAGTTTATCCGGAGCTAAACGACGGGGAGATGAGCTAACTGGAGGACCTGGTGTCGTGCGAATGTGGTGTACTGTTTGGTGTGGTGTAGTGTGATGCTTACCAGCTGGTCGCGTGATTTCAGGATACTCATTTAAAATTTTATGAAACCGAGTCTCGCCAGTCACGACTTTTACAGAATACACATTCTTACAATTAGCTAAAGCAGCAGTAGCTGTCACTGATGTTAAATTATCTATAAGGCGTTTGTTACGACAATCTACTATAAGGTTGAAAAAATTTAAAAAATCTACACCAATGATTGGTTTGGTTACATCGGCAACTACAAAACGCCATTGGAATGTTCTACGTAAACCAAAATCTAATTCTAGGGTAACATAACCATATGTAGCGATATTCGAACCATTAGCAGCACACAAATTATAACCAGTCCGGGTACGACGATCGTGGATCATTGACCGTGGGAATACACAGAGGTCGCTTCCTGTATCGACCAGAAACTGCATTTTCGATGAACGGTCAGTGACGAATAGGCGACCAGTTGCATTTAAAGGGCAATCGTCGGTCGTCATTATCGACCGCCCTTTGAGTTTTCCGACTTGAAGTCACAGGGTTGTACGCACTTGTGAGCCTTGTCCGCAAACTTGCCATGATACCAGCAAAGCGGGAACTTCCTATAATTGGACTGCGAGCGCTGCCTAGATGTGCCTCTAGTGTCTCTGGAGGAGCGAGAGCGTGACCTGCTGCTTCGAACGGTCGCCATCTTCTCGAACTGCTTCCGAAGTTCAGCTACTTCCTTGGTTAGATCGCTGAGAACTGAGCCAGGGATGGAGTTGCTAACAGCGGCAATCTTCGGAGATGATGAAGCCAGATCGTTAACCCGATCGGCTAAATCGGCGAGGTCCTCTGTCGGAGTTGCACCTGGTTGACCTGCGAGCACCGTCTGAATACCATGGGGGAGTCGACTGATCCAAATTGTCTTTAAAAATTCATCCGGTACGTCCCTTGAGAGACTTTTGAGGTGGCGGAGAAATTGAGACGGTTTACGATCTCCGAGTTCCTCGTGCATCAACAACTGCTTGATTTTCTTCTCATGGGACGCGCTGAGTCTCTTAATCAATTCTGTCTTCAACTTCTCGTATTTATTAGTCGCTGGTGGACTGATAATAATGTCCTTGACCTCCCTGGAGTACTCATTATCTAAGTGTCCGATGACGTAATTAAACTTAGTAAGGTCATTTGTAATTCCGGCGATGGCAAACTGACCTTCAACTTGGGCGAACCAGATTTCAGGTTCTTCGGGCCAAAACGGTGGTACGCGAACGCCGACTTTAAACACGTTGCCTGAATCTATCGACATGTCGTCTTTCCCCGCACTAGTGCCGGGCGGACGTGACGTATCGGTGCTTTGTGCGTTTTTATATAAATCCCTCTCCATGCTCTTACGGGGTCACCAATATAGGTAAAATGTGTGGAGGAATAGGGGTCCTCGTGAAGTATAAATAAATTCCAACTCACGGTTTGTAAATAGGTATATTTTCTCCAACAATCCTCGCACACACATACGCTATGATTTATAGAAGGCGCAATGGGAAGAACAAGCACAAGCACAGCGTAGCACAATAGTTTATGAAGATAGGAAGTATAGAAGATGAGATACACATAAGATGAAGATGAAATACAAGCAGGTTAAGCGGTTCGCGGCGGTACAAACAGATGAGCGATAAGCATGCGCTCCGCGTCGTAGTTAAGTCTCGACTGACTTGACCTTGCGTGATGACCGCTGTCCACTATGCGCAAGCGACGTGTAGGTACTTAACCGTTAGAATAGTGAAGTCCAGCGCGTCGATAGTTTATCGCGTATAGTATCGATTATCGACATCGACCAACTGGTATAAAGTATACATATAAAATAAGTAAGTAAATAAATGTAAATATGTAATTGTGTAAATATAATATTAAGTATTAATTGTATGTGTGTTATTGTGAATTGTTGTAACTAGTATGTAAGTTTTAGTATAAGTATAATTCTAATCGTTCTATATTAAGTAAATGGGTAGGCAGTAGCCTACACCACCCCCCTCCAGAGACCGTCAAGGGCGATAAAAATCTGTAAACCTCACTCGACGTCCAGAACGGGTAATATAATCTTGCGGTTCCTCGGGTGTGGTATTTTCTTTTTGAACAGACAGCGTGAAAGCAGGCTTTAGCCGATCAATAGACACTGTCATTTCCCTATTTTTTATTATTATTTTAAAAACCTTATCCCCTCTAGAAACAACCTTATGTGGTCCGGAATATGCGGGTGTGAGTGAACCCCGTGATGCGTCATCTCGCAGGAAAACGTGATCACAGGTTTCAAGTTCCTTATAAATAAATATTTTGGACTTACCATGACGGGAAGCTGGTACAGGTCGCAACTTTTCTGCAAAATTCCTGAGCCTTGCGGTAAATTCGGATATGTCAGTGGTACCGCTAACAGTAGGCTCGAAGAACTCGCCAGGCAGTCTCAGCGATTCACCATATACCAGTTCCGCCGAGGATGCTTGTAGGTCTTCCTTGAAAGCTGATCTTATGCCCAACAAAACCCACGGCAGTGACTCTGTCCACCTGTCATTGGCATGACAGACTATTGCGGCTTTAAGTTGACGGTGAAACCGTTCAACAAGTCCGTTGCATGCCGGGTGATAAGCTGTTGTCCGCTTATGCTCGAATCCGGCTATCTTCGACAGACATTGAAATAAAGCCGATTCAAATTGCCGACCACGGTCAGTCGTTATGTCTGTTGGGCAGCCGAACCGAGAAATCCAAGCAGACAACAGGGCTTTGGCAACTGTTTCTGCCGTGATATCAGCTATCGGTATTGCTTCTGGCCAGCGGGTAAATCTGTCCACAGCAGTTAAGCAGTAGCGGTAGCCCTCAGAAGGAGGTAGTGGACCAACTAAATCAATGTGGATTTGTTTAAAGCGGGAACGCGGTAAATTATAGTTGCCAAGTGGGGAAGTCACGTGACGAGTGACTTTGGCCCTTTGACACGATATGCATGAGCGTGACCAATCCCTACAGTCTCTTCTGACCCCTGGCCAAACGAAACGTTCGGAAACTAATTTGGCCGATGCGCTTGCGCCAGGATGGCTCAACGAATGCAAGCTATCAAATACGTGCTTACGGAAGTATTTTGGTACGTAAGGCCTGGAAGTCGAGGTACTGACGTCGCAGTACAAAGGAATTCGGCTTTCAGGGACATGGAGTTTCTTTATTTCTAAAGATGAACCCCCACGCAATAGTAGTTCGAGTTCCGAGTCATTGACTTGGCCTTGAGCTATCTTTTCAAGGCTGATTGGGCCCACTAGTTCCTCAATGCGCGACAAGGTATCGGCTACTATGTTATCTTTGCCGGATATGTGGCGAATGTCCGTAGTGAATTGCGATATAAAGTCTAGGTGTCTATACTGCCGAGGCGAGCAGTTTTTCTTCCGTTCATGGAATGCGAAACTGATCGGCTTGTGGTCAGTATAGACTATAAAGTGCCTAGCTTCAAGCATATGTCGGAAATATTTAATAGCCTCATAAATGGCGAGCAATTCCCGGTCATAAGGAGAATATTTAGTTTGAGATGGGCTCAATTTCCTTGAAAAGAAAGCTAAAGGTTGCCATGCGTCCATGTTATATTGCTGTAGGACAGCACCAATTGCCGTATCAGACGCGTCAGTAACCACAGCAAGTTTCGCACTACAGTCTGGGTGAGCTAACATTGCGGCGTTAGAGAGACTATCTTTACAGGCCTGAAATGCTGTTAAAGTCTCCTCTGTCAATGTAATCGGCTGTGCTCCCTTGATCGATCCTGTCAACAAGGCGTGTAATGGAGCTTGGATCTCGGCTGCTTTGGGAATAAATCTCCTATAAAAGTTGAGCATGCCTAAGAATCCTCTGAGCTGCCGCACGTTCTTAGGTGTGGGAAACTCTTTGACTGCCTGAACCTTCGACTCAACCGGTCTGGAACCGATTTCCGATATGCGGTAGCCTAAAAAAGTAACCTCTTTTGCTCCAAAAATGCATTTTGAGGTGTTGACCAACATACCGTACTGCTTCAGCCTCTCGAATACCTCTCGCAGGTGCTGCTCGTGCTCTGCCTCGCTCTTGGAAAAAATCAAAAAATCGTCAAGGAAACAGTAAACAAAATCTAGCCCCCTCGTCATCTCATCAACAAATCGCTGAAAAGTTTGCCCCGCATTCCTAAGACCGAACGTCATAAAAGGAAATTCAAACAAACCAAACGGGGTCGTGATGGCGGTCTTAGGAATGTCCTCCGGGCTGACAGGTATCTGATTATATGCCTTTTCAAGATCCAGAGTGCTGAAGACTTTACACCCAGCTATACTATGGGAAAAGTCGTGGATGTGCCTAATCGGGTACCTGTCAGGCACGGTACGGGCGTTGAGCTGCCGATAGTCGCCACAAGGACGCCAGCCGTTGTTTTTCTTCGGCGCCAAGTGCAAGGGTGACGACCATGGGCTCTCTGAAGGTCTAGCTGTTCCAACGGTCAGCATAGACTGGAATTCCTTTTCAGCGATCTTGAGTTTATCCGGAGCTAAACGACGGGGAGATGAGCTAACTGGAGGACCTGGTGTCGTGCGAATGTGGTGTACTGTTTGGTGTGGTGTAGTGTGATGCTTACCAGCTGGTCGCGTGATTTCAGGATACTCATTTAAAATTTTATGAAACCGAGTCTCGCCAGTCACGACTTTTACAGAATACACATTCTTACAATTAGCTAAAGCAGCAGTAGCTGTCACTGATGTTAAATTATCTATAAGGCGTTTGTTACGACAATCTACTATAAGGTTGAAAAAATTTAAAAAATCTACACCAATGATTGGTTTGGTTACATCGGCAACTACAAAACGCCATTGGAATGTTCTACGTAAACCAAAATCTAATTCTAGGGTAACATAACCATATGTAGCGATATTCGAACCATTAGCAGCACACAAATTATAACCAGTCCGGGTACGACGATCGTGGATCATTGACCGTGGGAATACACAGAGGTCGCTTCCTGTATCGACCAGAAACTGCATTTTCGATGAACGGTCAGTGACGAATAGGCGACCAGTTGCATTTAAAGGGCAATCGTCGGTCGTCATTATCGACCGCCCTTTGAGTTTTCCGACTTGAAGTCACAGGGTTGTACGCACTTGTGAGCCTTGTCCGCAAACTTGCCATGATACCAGCAAAGCGGGAACTTCCTATAATTGGACTGCGAGCGCTGCCTAGATGTGCCTCTAGTGTCTCTGGAGGAGCGAGAGCGTGACCTGCTGCTTCGAACGGTCGCCATCTTCTCGAACTGCTTCCGAAGTTCAGCTACTTCCTTGGTTAGATCGCTGAGAACTGAGCCAGGGATGGAGTTGCTAACAGCGGCAATCTTCGGAGATGATGAAGCCAGATCGTTAACCCGATCGGCTAAATCGGCGAGGTCCTCTGTCGGAGTTGCACCTGGTTGACCTGCGAGCACCGTCTGAATACCATGGGGGAGTCGACTGATCCAAATTGTCTTTAAAAATTCATCCGGTACGTCCCTTGAGAGACTTTTGAGGTGGCGGAGAAATTGAGACGGTTTACGATCTCCGAGTTCCTCGTGCATCAACAACTGCTTGATTTTCTTCTCATGGGACGCGCTGAGTCTCTTAATCAATTCTGTCTTCAACTTCTCGTATTTATTAGTCGCTGGTGGACTGATAATAATGTCCTTGACCTCCCTGGAGTACTCATTATCTAAGTGTCCGATGACGTAATTAAACTTAGTAAGGTCATTTGTAATTCCGGCGATGGCAAACTGACCTTCAACTTGGGCGAACCAGATTTCAGGTTCTTCGGGCCAAAACGGTGGTACGCGAACGCCGACTTTAAACACGTTGCCTGAATCTATCGACATGTCGTCTTTCCCCGCACTAGTGCCGGGCGGACGTGACGTATCGGTGCTTTGTGCGTTTTTATATAAATCCCTCTCCATGCTCTTACGGGGTCACCAATATAGGTAAAATGTGTGGAGGAATAGGGGTCCTCGTGAAGTATAAATAAATTCCAACTCACGGTTTGTAAATAGGTATATTTTCTCCAACAATCCTCGCACACACATACGCTATGATTTATAGAAGGCGCAATGGGAAGA
The DNA here is from genome assembly GCA_921972225.1 of Euplexia lucipara. Classification (NCBI taxonomy): domain Eukaryota; kingdom Metazoa; phylum Arthropoda; class Insecta; order Lepidoptera; family Noctuidae; genus Euplexia; species Euplexia lucipara. Next base: position 16,704,898 of record OV179145.1, on the reverse strand, counting down.
ACAAGCACAAGCACAGCGTAGCACAATAGTTTATGAAGATAGGAAGTATAGAAGATGAGATACACATAAGATGAAGATGAAATACAAGCAGGTTAAGCGGTTCGCGGCGGTACAAACAGATGAGCGATAAGCATGCGCTCCGCGTCGTAGTTAAGTCTCGACTGACTTGACCTTGCGTGATGACCGCTGTCCACTATGCGCAAGCGACGTGTAGGTACTTAACCGTTAGAATAGTGAAGTCCAGCGCGTCGATAGTTTATCGCGTATAGTATCGATTATCGACATCGACCAACTGGTATAAAGTATACATATAAAATAAGTAAGTAAATAAATGTAAATATGTAATTGTGTAAATATAATATTAAGTATTAATTGTATGTGTGTTATTGTGAATTGTTGTAACTAGTATGTAAGTTTTAGTATAAGTATAATTCTAATCGTTCTATATTAAGTAAATGGGTAGGCAGTAGCCTACAACACAATTAGCATATTTACAATTAGCAATCAAGTTACCCTACGAATAATAAATTTGAGAAATCAAATTGATTCCACTATATAACACGGGGTGGAAGCGTTGAAGTTTTTCGATGGCTTTTTCTAACTTCTACGTTGTATTCTGATTTTGTTAATGTTGTCCAATTAAGAGATTTACCACATGTTCACTTAACTAATTACGATCATTAATCATCAACCAACACATCACCTGCCTTTATAATTACATTACAATAAAATCTTAACAAAAAACTCTTACGGCCGCGGCCGGCGAATGTGAAGTCGCCGGCTACAGAACAAAAACATGTCTGATATTGGCGTGCGCGCAGTTACCTTGCGATCCTTGAGCGAGAATCAAGACCAAATGAATGAGTGATGATGTCGGAACACGCCGTCTGATATAATTTATCTGTTACACACGTTTTATTAGTTGCATAGCTGTGTCGTGTACCAGGACAATAGTGTTGTGCCTGTAATAAGGATTGTGAAAAATATGTTGCGTAGGTACTGTAAAGTGAAATAGTGATAACTGTGATATATATTTTTATTCTGGTGGGTAAGATGGCTTTAGTTTAATTGAATTTGGCTTGTGAACAATGAATACTAACACTGTTACATAAATAGAAAAACATTTCAAACTGAGACCTAGAAGTGCCCCATCACTTAAAGAAGAGCACATGTGCGACTTACAACCTACACAACGAAAAAAAAATGCTTAATCTTCTTTATCTTTTTTTTGCTGTACTTATTTTATTTCTGTTCTGATGTATTTTTTTTATTATTGATAGACACGCCGTTTAACCACTATCTCACCTGATGGTGAGCAATGATGTGGTCGACGATGAAGCACGCTTGCCTAGAAGCAACCTGTTCGCTCTTGACTTGAAGACCCCTAGGTTGTAGCTATCAGGAAACACCGACTCCGGCAGGGAATTCCACTACTTAGCTGTTCGCACAATGAATGTGTTCCCAAAGCGTTTAGTACGTATGGTTGGGATATCTATCATGTGCCGGTGCACGGTGGCGCAGTGCCGCCGTACGTCTGGTTGTCCGATGATGAAAAGGGCTTAAACCGATACACACTCGATGTAAATCAAGTATATTGGTAATTAGGTACTCATTACATTTTAGTTCAATCTACTAAATAAAATTCTCGCGTCGCAGTGTTTGTTACCGAACTCTTTCGAAACGACTTGACCGATTCTCATGAATTTTTGTGTGTAGGTGTAAACTACTAAAAATATTCAGTAGGTGAAAACAAATGGCGGGACCAAATTTGTCAGGTCAGTTAGTTTATTGAAATTTGTCTGTTTTATTGTGTTTGTTGGCTTTATTAATAACCTTTATGTTTGTGTATTCCTGTTGATCCAACCGCTACTAGTTACTTTCTTCTCTTTCTGAAACCCTAGTAGCATTCTAGTGCAAAATAAAACTGCATTCCCGTTGCCCCACGACCTTGGTAATTATTTGTATTTTGTAAGTATACTAGGAATCTAGAACTAATTGAATAGTCAAACGAACTTACCTGTAAGTGAAATTCGACGGTAATTATACGAAGTCTTTGTTTTTCATTCGAAAATGAGATTTGTTTACTATAGTAGTAGGGCTCAGTTATGTCCTCGGCGTTACATATTTCGTAGCGACAGCATAAAACTGAACGCATGCTCCCGTGTAACGTGCAGCTGTCAGTTGTCTGTCAAATATCTTCATTAAGTTCACAGCACAGCAAATGATTGATTTTACAACTTGGGGTCCATGCTCAAAATTGTATTTAGATAGCATGTATTGTTTGGGTCAGATGGGACTCTTCTCATTTTCTTTGCCCAGTGATCATCACTATGAACTGCTCAGCAACAAAAGCTCAATTTGCCTTCACTTTATCCACATTTTCACAGGATGATTGTTCCAAAATAGCACTGCTGTAAAAATCGCAAGCACTTACTGCCATAGTATAAATATTAATACAGTAGGACGACCACTTTCATCTCTGGAAAAATGCCGACATCTTCTACACGCGTTAGACTTGAGTAATACCTCCCGCACTACGAACATCGTTTTGTTCGCAGTGCGGGAGCGGCTTTCCCGCGTCTCGCCCCTCACACCCCGCACGATTGCCCTGTCAAGACAGCTTCGTCGGACGACTGTATGGTTTTAGACTGTGCTTCTGCGAAGGAATATGCTAAAAGGGAGTAAAATCGGGGTGTCCTATACGTGTGATGTGAACTGTTAATCAATCCAAAGCATAAGAATGGCATAATATGTCAGTCCACTTCATATACGTTTTCACTATGATATTTTGACAAAATAGCACTTGAGTGATAGCTAGTTGTTACCTGCAAGCCTGCAGGGTTAATGTCATGCATGTATGCAGACCCCGCCGCGAGCATGTCTGTGCATGCCTTCACAATGAGTGTGTTGACATAGGTAGTTGCGAAAGCAATTAGTCCGATAAATACTAGTGTCCAGCTGATTATGTGACTGATTACTGACTGGCCTGTTGCTCTAGTAGTAAGCGACTCTGACTGCTATGCCGGAGGTCGTGGGTTCGAGTCCCACCCAGGACAAATGTTTGTGTGATGAGCACGATCATTTGTTCTGTGTCTGGGTGTAATTTATCTATAGTATGTATGTATTTAGAAATATATAAGTATGTTTATCAGCTGTTTAGTACCCGTAACACAAGCTCTCAAGCTTAGCTTGGGACTAAATAGCGTTGTGTGAAAAGTTGTCAAATATTTATTATTTATTATAATATTTATTTATCATGTTATCCTAGTTGATTAGTTGACGGAAAACCGTGTTTTTTGTGGTCTAATAGCAATACTTAAATAGCAATACTTATAATATGAGTATCAACACATAGGTACGTATAACATAACAGTGCATGACGCCTGTATTGTATCCCCTAAGTCTATAGCGGCACGCTGATTTCGGCACAAATCCTGACTCTGAGCTACTACTGTGAAATTCCAGTTGGAAAAGCGTACCTGTACCTACATTAAATAAGTACTATAGTTAGACTTGTCTTTTTAAACTACTTCTCTATATTTAAAATTTAATTACGCTTAATATCAAATTCAAATTGTTTAATTGCAAGAAAATCACACTCTACACACACACACACACAAACAGCTTCAAAAATCGTATCTGCGCTACAAGGTGTAGTGCGCTTAACAGTGGAAGTGTTAATGAGTTTTCCCCAATTCACCTGATTCTTACAGATAGTCATTTACTAAAACTGTTATGTAAGAAACACCATTTTCCACGGTAATTAATTCACCGGTTCTTTCCGGCGGCAGCGCCGACTGAATGTTACCTGAGCCTTGACACGATTTAATCTAAATGTATCAAATCCAAGGTTCGAACTTTTGATGCAGACAACATTTATCCGTTGGGTAGTGTATTTCAAACGTTGTGATTTAATGCAGTTTAATTTAAGAATTATTTTGTTTCCTATCGCTTCGTAGATACGTTGGTCTTTTCTGAATTTAAATTGGAAGAATTATGATGTAGGTCGACTCTTAGATATACGAGAGGTCAACTGCAAACCCGTTGGGTTAATAATCAATAAATTAAAAAGACATGTATGGAAACGTTATTACAATAAGGTTGGAAATATTTTTCAGTCCCCAAATAATTTTTATTACAGGAATATTAATGCCAATTTGACAGCTTTGTTATAAATAATGTGTCGAACTGCCATATTTATAATGCAGTTAAAAGTTATCTATTGACTATCGAAAAATCAGCTCTAAATTACACTAACTAGAAATCTGTTCACGTTGGGGTATATTCTCTACTAGTAGACGTCCCGCGGTTTCACCCGCGTAGGTCTCGTTCCCGTAGGAATACAGGGATAAAAAGTAGCCTATGTGGTAATCCAGGGTGTCAACTAACTCCATACCAAGTTTTATTAAAATCCATTCAGTAGTTTGTACGTGAAAGTAAAACAAACATGCATCCATCCATCCATCTATCTATACTCACAAACTTTCGCGTTTATAATATTAGTAGGATTGCTAAAGTTACAACAAGGGTTGTTCCTTAGATTTTGAAAGTGAATTACACTCTTTGAAGCATTATTAACAGAATATAAACAAACACTGTACCTAAAACTTCCTAGTTCACCCGCATTTTTACCCAACACAATTGTACACCGAAAAAATAAAAAAAATAACAACTTTAAGGGTTACATGGGGTGTCACAGTGGGCAACCTTATCATAAGTATTTAAAATTACTTATTAAATACAAGTTCAAAGACTAATTTCAGTCAATCCATAATCCAATTTCCATTAGCCTAACCCTTCTTTTAAACATAATAGTCGAGATAATTTAAAATTATCTGTAAGTACCTATTTCTGTGGAGATTTCAGATTCAGACTCGCTATCATATAATATTACGTTCAATGAGCGTCCCTATTCAATATTTGCAATTTCAATAAGCCAAAAAAAACCATCTGTATAAGACGACGGTGACCTCAGTAGGTATCCTCATTGTCATGACATAGGCCTGTAAGGCGCAGGAATGAGGACGGCCATGGAATGTATTGAGTATTAATATGTAGACGGGTAGGCCAAATAAACGGTTGATATATTGTGTGGAAGATATGGCTTGAAAGATGTTGGCACAAATTCCGGGAATATAATAGACAAGACAAGTTCGTTTAGCAGGTGGTGATGGCAACTTTAGGCCAGAGTCTATGGTAGATTTCCCGCTTGAAGAGGTTCAGTTACCATGTTTCTCAGTAATGAATGACCGATTGAATACCTATGACAAGAATAGACGAGTTATTACTGTATCCCGTTAGACTGGTAGCCGACTCCAACACAGTTGGAAAAGGCCAGGCACATGATGACGAGACATTGTATTCTTGAGGATATTGATTATTATAAATTCTGTTAAATTTATTTATTTAGAAAAAAACGTTGCTTATTCAAAACACTCTTTTTCATCTCATTAAACGGTGCGCATCATATTTTTTGTAAAGGATCATGACCAACGATGTATGGAACTCCGTCTCAAGTTGAAACACAATAAATCTTTATTTATCGTAGACTACGATTTATATACTATGAAGTAAAAGTGTTCATTTTAACATAAATACCCGAGTTTCAAAACTCGGGTATTTATGTTAAAATGAACACTATCACACAATTATATGGAGATAACTTACAAAATGTCTAACCTACTCGCAACTCATAAAATGACCACAGACCACTCTTGTACGTACAAAACAACAATGTTAAATGTAGGTATAATTCATGCTTTTCATGGCTTTACAGCGGCTTTGCAGAATTCCTATCGGCCGGTCCGTCTATCTATCATCTGACTTGAAAGTAGTTTTGCATCTGCGTGAGACGACACGCAAAAATAAATATTGTCTTTTCGGAACGATAAAATAAATATAATATACGTTTTGGTTATGATATTACTAATTATATTATTTATCTAGTTATGAGTTTGGTATCATTTTTTTGTTTTTTTATGTCTAAAGGTTCATACTGACGTCACTTGTACAAATGAAAATAAAGAAACGTCCATCTTGACTTTATACGGAAATGTACCTAGCATCGTTAATTTACTGTTTATCTCAAAATCATAATTCCGGATACGAGAACAAAATTCCTGAAGTGAAAAGCTTGTAAAAAATAAACAAATAATTTCTGTATTAATTTGGTTTTCATACATGCAACTTTTCAGGACTGCTTTTGGTCATTGTCCTTTAATTTAAAACTATGTTAAATAACACATAAGCAAGAAATTTGCTTTCGTTTTGGTTCTAGATTTAAAGTGAATTTGAGATTAGAATCATCATCTAGAAATATTAGTTAGTAGTCTTTCAGTACGAAGCTCATAAGATACTGTTTAATACTGTCGTTTTGAAAATTAATAATAAGTAAAGAGCATGATTTCGTTTACATAACTTATCTGTGTAGATAAATACCTCTAAAAAGGAATAAAGAAAAAAATGCACAGAATTGATTTGGTTATTTGTACGTAATTTTTGCTCGAAATAATCGCGTTTTTTCTTGATGTTTCGAGAAAATTCTGCACAAGTTTTCGCGCTTAAAATAACTTCTCAACTTTTGTCAGAAACAAATAAGCGGTTCCAGAAATATTTGCCCCCATTTTAATAAACGCGTAGAAAAGTTACGAAGAATTTGATCTCAAAAAAATAATGACGGAGTTTATCACTATCTACGCGGTCATTAAAAAGGGGGCTAAAAGTTTACAAAAAGTTAAACTAATTAATAAAACAAACTTACCTTTAAAGTAGACAGAAAGCACAACTACAACAACTATACCGACATTTACTAACACGTAATAATACTGTTGTTTTAACTTTTAAACTACTTTAAACTTTATTTTTATATGGAAATAAGAATGGTATTGCTTCGCAGCCTCACGTGTTGGCGAACAAGAAATATTATGTAGTTTCTTATTTATTAAAGAGCTATTTTAGTTTTTTTATTAGTTGGATATTTTGTACGTTCGCATGGTTGGATCACATGGCTCGTGCGGTGTGGCCTGGGCGGCGGTTCGCGCGTATCTGCCGCCCGCCTTAAGCCCGCCCAACGGTAACTTGCACAGTAACTTTGTACACAGTTACTTACTTGTTTTGGCGGATAACTTGGCATTAATGAATGAATTTAGGTGTCCGGAATACTTTACGACATGAACTATTTTAGATAGTGTAGTATGGTTATTATCTCATAGGTTAACCTACATTTTTTTTTTAATTTTACAAAGATGCAAATCAGCACCCCCGGCCTGGATTTGTGCTCGATTGATGGCAATAAGCTCGCCCCCTATTATAAAGGACTTTAACGTAACTGGCGAAATGTGGGTGTAGATACTACCAGGTAGGTACACCTCTATCTAGCCCTTCGCAGGTAGATTCTGCAAAAAAATCTTTTTAAAATCTTGGGTTAAAATGAGCGTTGTAGTGAGTTGTCATACCCCCTTCCGATTAAGTTCTCCTGCCTTTTCGAAAAAGAATAAACAATGAAAGCATTTACCTATTTAGCTCAGGCACACAGTGAAGTTTCATAGGTAAAAGGAGATGGCAAAGAAACTAAACAATATAATAGAATACTCTTTATTGTGTACCACAAAAACTTACAAATTGCATTACAAAGTCTAAAATAATCATACATTTTTATCGAATAGGTATCAAACTCTTGTATGCAACAGCAGATTATTTTTTGCGATTTTCGAGTAGGTATTCATGAGTCAAATCACCCTGTGAAAATTTTGCCCCTTGATAAAAAATACACCGAATATAATATAAAAGAAAAAAAAATCTACACACTCATAGGTAAGTAACTATTTATTCCGCTTTTGCTCTTCTTCGTCTTTGGTAGAAGTTTCGGTACATAAACGATACTTAGATAAACTCTTGGAAAAGTGTCAACTCAGGATCATAAATTATTTGTACATTAGTAGCTATTTCTGAAACTACTTTTCCGCAGTGATGGGCTAATCTACGTGGTTACCTACTTGATTGCTTATTCAGTTATTATTTGGTACAGGAAATAAATAACGGACGATTACACGATATATGCATAAGTTTTCTTGCGATTTGGCTGTTTAGCCTTCTTTTACATGGTCGCTATTAGCGATCTCTGTCGGGGTTGCGGAGGAATCGTTCGATCTCGCGATCCCCGGCGCAGGTAAGATGCAGAACACCGGAGTGGTTTCTAGTAAGGACCTGACAGACCTCTTCGGATATCCATGTCGATTTTTCAACCCGACATCAAAAAAAGGTAGCTTATAGGTAGATACTTTATCATGCATGCTTTTTTCATGCAGTAAGATATCAGACATAAAAGCTACTGTATAGAGATTAGGTGAATTTAATACTTAAATAATAAATTATAAGCAACTTGAAACCTATTTAGTTCTATAAAATTCACAACAGTGCTCTTTCTCCTCTCTCCTCTTTGATCTATATAATTGTATCTAATATTATTTTTCCCTCCAACTAAGGAATTTATAATTGATTTTGCTTTATGTTTATATTGTATTATACAATGTGTGTTCACACTTTTACGAGTATATATGTGTGGCGTATATATCGACCTAGTTTATTTCATGCATAATCCATCAAGTTGAGATTAACGTGTTTTACAAGTAAATACATAATTTTCCGCTCAAATGGTTTGATTACACCGCACCGGGGTTCTGTTTAAGAAGTGTGTTCAAATGTTTGGCCATCTATGTATATGAAATCGCTCAAGTGTGTGACGGACCGTACTGCTGAAATGTTACGTACCTATACAAATCATTGTAAGTATAGGTAACGGAGACACCGGGTTAATAGAAACGCTAAGGTAAATCTAAACATAATTTTTAGTGGGATTCTTAAGTTAATCTTCACTAATATTATAAAGAGGAAAAAATTGTGTGTATTGTGTATGTTTGTAATTAATAAACTTAAATAATACTGTGCCGATTTAAAAAAAATCTTTCACCATTGAAAAGCTACATTCACCCTGAGTAACATAGGCTACTTTTATCCCTAAATTCCCACGGGAACGGAAACTACGCGGGTGAAACTGCGTGCTGTCTGCTAGTTTAAAATAAAGTCTCTAGTTAATTTTAAAATAATACCTAATGTAAATAGTTAGAGTAATAGCTAAGTAGTGTGACCGGCGGATTGTCAAGTCACAAGTTTAAACCCAAGGCACGCACCTCTGACGTTTCGGATTCATGTGTGTAATTTTCACTTGCTTCAAAAACGGTGTAGCAAAAAAAAGTCTTGAAGAAACCGGCATGCTTAAGAGATATTTCTTGACGGCATGTTGTGGCAGGTAAGAGGCCCCTGCATGGGCGGCATTATTTTGACAGCCAGTACGTAGGTCGTTGGTTTTGACCATAGACCTGGAGAATGGACTGAGCAAGACCCGCACAAAATTGAACACTACCTAGAAAAAGACAGCGGGACTGTGCAGCCACTACCAAAAAGTTTTAGAAATTCTAGAAAAGTACAACTATTGGCTTTATCTCTCTCACACTTTCTTACCAGTATTTACTTTACTGCTGGATAAGGAACACTCAGTCCATTCTCTATGTCTAAGGTCTCGACTATGTAAGTATTTGTATTTGTATTTGTTTTTAATAATATAATATTCATTTATTATTTATTTTATCTTATTTTTTGTATGTTTGTTGTTGTTGTGGTATGCCCTGTGTCTGTGCCAATAAATGTTATTTCTTTCTTTCTTTCTTTTTCTTTTCTTTCTTTAAAGAAAAAAAGAAAACAGAAACAGATAATAACAAAAAAAACAAGAATAGATTAAAAAACTAAAGACAAAAATAATAAAAATACCTGTGCGAGACCTAAAAGGCGCCTACCTCAGCATTAGCAGCGACATTTAAAAATATAAATCAAATATGACATATGACAGTCGTTACGGGAAATTAGACAATCAGTTTCAACCAAGACGTATCGGTTATCCTGTTATTGAGTTGTGAGGGTTATACAGTAAATTATATTAGGCACTACTTACTACCAAACACTAGCTGCCACGACAAATTTCGTTCCACCTTAAAATCAATGTATTTCGTGTAAAAATGGACCGAGATGACATTTGTCACCTGTCATGTCATCAAAGATGGCGCTGAATTTTAAAATGTTTAATTGTCGTCAAGGTAGGTATCTTCAACTTTCTAAGGTTCCGCTGAACTTTCTTAACTTCCTCATAAGATCCCTTTTCCGACAATAACAAACACAACAAAAAAGAACTAGCAAAACATGTATGAATGTAAACTAAACAAAAGAAGTATGTAAGAATCGTAGTATATGGCGCTCTGTAGTTTCTGCCTACCCCCATGGGAAAAAGGGGTGAGTTCATGTATGTATGTTTGGTCCAGCCGTTCACGTTCGCGTGATGCCAAAGAAAATAGGGATTCTTTTTTTATATATATAGATAAGATAATGTATGATGTGTGGACATAGCGTCTAAAAATACTATGTAAAATGTTTTGACCAAAAATAAAATACTTCAAGCACTACTCGAATCCTACAATAATAAATATGTATCTACAATATGAACCCAGATTTCTATAAGAGCATTCGCTGTTCCTAAACAAATAGGTATCGTCTATATACACGATAATATAGTAAGCTTACACTAGTATATACGACGCCTACGTCCTACTTACAGTCTAAGCTCACTATACAAGAAGTAATAAAATTGAAATAACGAAACCTCAGACCAACTACAAATGCATGAATAAAACTTTTTTCTCATACAACCGACTTAATAAAAAAAAACAGTAAAAGGTGTAAAAAAGCTCTAATTTCTGTCCATGGCTTTGGTGCATGGTTTTGCTTAATTCATTATTTGTTACCATTTTTCTAGCTATTTTGATATTTTAAAATCAAAACTATTGAACTGATGCCGATGAAATTCATACGGGACCACGCGAAAAATATAATGATAGAGTTTCAAGGCACACATCATCTGCCTGCATCGGCTTCTCGTTTATCCAGGAGCAGCTGAATACCAGTGTTTTACATGGAGCCACTGTCTGTCGGACCCTTACAACCCAGTTACTAGGTAACACGATATCCCTTGCTTAAACTGACTGACTATCTGTAACGACTGTCATAGATCTACAAATGACAGTCGAGACTAACGGTTTTACGTACTTTCCGAAACACGGAGGAGTCTTGATATATTATGTTGTCGATGGTCATCCATCCACGGACCAACCTCGTCAAGCGTAGCTTAACCTCCGATCGACTCGTGAGGCTGTTGTATGTAGCCACAAGCTCCTTAAAACGAGGTTACACACATAAGAACACGAGGTAGGTATACGGCGCATAAGGTAGACTGGTGGGAAATGCCTAAAGCATTAAGTCCGCATTTGCCTACAGTTTTTTGTTACTTGTGCATAAAGTTTTAATAAATAATAAATAAATAAGAGATAAATATAGAATTCTCCTTGTTGTAAGCTGGTTAAAAATCAACTGCAGTGCTATTCTGTAAAAACCACCCCGTGAAAATGTAAATGAATATTGAAGGTGACAGCCGTGACAGGAGATGTCATTCCATACTAATGCTAAATTCAACTCTTCTCTAAGGCATTTGTGGAAGAGAGACACCACAATTTTGCCAATAACACGTAGGTACTGTACTATGATAGACCAAACGCTGGAGATTAAATTAGTAATTATTGTTGATTTAGGAAGAGTGAAAAGATAATTTATATTTAACCAAAAAAAACATTTAAAACCTTATTCTGCACCACAGATATTTCAATGTTGTAAGAGAGAAAAAAAAAGGGGAGATGATAAGTATTTTTATTCTATTGACAGTTCACTTTAGGTACTCATGTTTTGACGGTAAGACTTTCACTGAATCGACCGGCTGTTTCCTTTTGTGTCTTCGTTTTGTGTGTTTAATAAACACACAACTACTTGATACAACCAAACAAAAAACAAACAAAGAATTTCTTTTAAATCCTTACCTACGCCACGCGCTGACGGGTACACACACACTAAGCTGCGATTTTCTCTCCACCTCTGTGTACCTGTGTTTTGTACCACAACCAGATTTGCGTTTATATTAACGTGCTTATTGCCGGCTCTATTGATAGAGGAAAGGTTGGCTTATTCCAAGTATTACTTTTCGGTACAAAAATGCTTCATCTAATTCTACATTTCCGGGCAATGTGACTTTTTAAATAAATTCATATAAATATTTAGGTACATGCTAAGTTATCTTTTGGTTATATTACATATCATTGACGTCAGTGAAGGAAAAGATCGTGAGGTCTTAATGGGCTATTTGACAAATTTTTAGTTTTAGTCCCGCATCTAGATTACAAAAAAATATTCGACATGTATTTTTTGCTAACACACACATAGGTCTGCACAACACTGACATTTTAGAAAAGAATATTCGTTTTGTAACGTTTTTAAGATTAAATAAACCGAATAAAGGTCGAAAAATACAAATCGTGTATGCATTTTGACAGGACCTGAAGCCACAGTGCTGCCATCTCACGTAGAATCATTTCAGAAAACCCTCATTCGATCGGTATTTTTTTAACTGAATAAGCGACACATTCCTTCTCTTCATTCTTGACATTGTCGTGCTCAAAACGATTTTTTTTTCTACAATCTGTTGCTTTGTCGATTCTTCTGTAGACAAAATCCGTTTCTTAACAGTGGTCATGCTACGGGTGTAGCCAAAGACATTCAATACGTATAGACCGGACATCACGAACAAAATTTTCGTCCGAAAAAGTGTGTTCTGCTGGATACAAGTCTATGAGTTTTTTGTAGTACGCTCCGCTGCCGCTCCAATATTCATATATTATTCTAGATGGCGTTACTGAGACATGGGATCAAAGTTTTTCTATGACATTTCCTTGACATGCCCGCTCTACAGGGTGTCTCATTCAAATCGGTCAGTATGGGAAAGTCTGAAACTATAAGACATACGAAGATCTGTTCTGAGGAACCATGTCATCGATTTTAATAACAAGAAAAACTGCATTCATACATTTCAAAAAACATCTGTACTCCGTTCAGGAATCGAACCCGGTAATTTTGAAAAAAAAAAACCTAAACTATTTCTATTTAGATATCGATTGTGTAGGTATTAAGCAGTAAATGTCTGTATGAAACATGATGTCTAAAATGAATAAAATGCATTGTTTCCACATACTTTAATTTATTTTAGTAGGTGCTCGAAGTGACCACGTTTACAATATTACTACAATAGTACAGATGTTTTTTCAAATGTATGAATGCAGTTTTTCTTGTTATTAAAATCGATGACATGGTTCCTCAGAACAGATCTTCGTATGTCTTATAGTTTCAGACTTTCCCATACTGACCGATTTGAATGAGACACACTGTATAGTACCTATTCTAAATCTCTTTGGGTGTAGCTCTGTACTTATATGAAGAAAGCTTTTGCCCTGTAGTGGACAGTTCCTACAAAATATGTTATTTTTTACTTTTAAACATCGAGATGGAGTATTTTATAACAGACTTGCAAAAGTTTTGAGGAGGTTCTCAATTTGCTTCATGTACAATAAAAAATAAAATAAATAAAAATAGATATTCCACAACTTTTTCACACAACGCCATCTAGTCCCAAGTTAAGCTAAGAGCTTGTGTTATGGGTACTAAACAGCTGATAAACATACTTATATATTTTTAAATACATACATATAATATTATAGATAAATTACACCCAGTCACAGAACAAACGATCGTGCTCATCACACAATCATTTGTCCTGGATGGGAATCGAACCCACAACCACAGTCATAGCAGTCAGGGTCACTAACTACTAGACCAACGGGCAAATCTTAACTAAAAACTTTTTTCAAAAAAAATACAGCTGACATAAAACGCTAAAAGGTGTAAAATAACTATAGTTTCAGTAGTCGGTGGCAAATAATGAATGAAACAAGACCACCAAAGACACATTCTGAGCTTCATATGGTTAAAATGAAAGCCGAACCCAACATTGTTAGAAAACAGCTAGATGCTTTAATGTATGTAGTTAGTAAAAATAGTAGTTTGTAAGTACCAACAGTGAACTTCGTATTGTAACTTTTAGAACAAATACAATTGTATGTTACCTTCTATTAGATACTAACTTTTTTACTTTAGTGTGTTGCCAGTGATGACTTAAAGCTGTGAATCAGACGTGGTCACTTCACAATGGGCTTTATATAAGGCTCATGAAATGTCACCCAAAGAGCTTTACTTGGAGCATAGAAAGTGAACCAACTTCAAAACCAGGCTATACCTACATCAAGCCATTTTCCAGTATAAACTGATCTCGATTTGTATAGGATTTCCGTACAATGCAAGGTCAACAAAAACTGGAAATAAATAGCTCGTTGTGTACCGGTGTGTACGTCTTCAAACTGTATAATATTATTAGGTAGGTACCTAGGTTCTGTTTGCACGTCGTTTGTGGACTTTTTTTGTTATTTGTTGGTCTGTTATTAAGTTATACGATGTTGATTAGGTACTTCTAAATTAGTTAGGTTGGTTATTATTCTAGCGTTACCTATAATATGTGTGTGTATTAAAGTATCACATTTGCGGACATCCTACACTTTTCTTTTCAATTTTGTATAAATGAAATAAGATGTGTTGTATTACTTTTAAATAAACAGTAACGTTTTTTGGAATTCAGATTGTAATATTATTTCTACACGCCTAATGATAAATTGTTCCAGAATTCTCACATTATTTGTAGCCCCGTTTGGTTGCAAATAAATAATAATATATTTGCAGCCAATCACAATTTAGTTTCAATGTATAAGAAGTAAAACCCACTGATGTGATCACGACTGGAAACATTTTAAAACGCGCGTAAAGTTTTGTTTACGCTACTTTTTACTTACACATGGATGACTAAATTGTTCTCGCAAACTTTGTTTTCTCGTGGGAAATTCTAATAAGAGTAAGGTATTAGTTGTGCATATTTTTTTCTAAAGTACAACTGTGATGATTAAAACATTATACTCTGAATGGCAGCTCCGAAAGTTATCCTAAAGTAATTATTTTTTTGTTTGTAGGTACTTTGTCTTATTAATACTACGTTATAGTTATATCCACTTACAATACTTACACAACTAACTGTTTATAATCAAACTAAGTACGTTTACTAATCAAAATCGTTAAAATGTTTGGTTCTCAATATTCACACAACTAGGGAAAAATCAGGCATGCATGCAGCAAAATCAAAGTGTATTTGCTAATACACAAAACGACATCATTGCGACGCTGATTATTTTTACTGGTTAAATGTAGTTCCGTCACTGTATGTAAATACACCACTATTTTTTTGTTAGTACAAAAAAAATTGGGCTGTATCCGTACCTGTTACTGATCACATTTGCGTAAACAAAAGTAAAAAAAACGAAATTCCATTTTTAAATATGCCGCTATTTAGTTAAACTTAAATAACGAAAACAGCTGTTGGAGGAGGGGCATGCTTGAGCTAGATCACGTGAACGTGAGCGAGAGATGACGATGAATGAATACTACTATGTCATGTACAATATTTCCATAAATTAGGTGACTTTTTGGGATTTAAACAAACGCTAATAACTTCGCTGTTTATTGATACTTTACTAATATAATGAGAAGACCGTCTAAAATAGGCCCTTTAAATATTTGTACTAATTAAAAATTAGTAGTGTATAGGTACACTTAATTTAATTAGGAAAATATTTGACGTGACAAACATGTTCAAATTTCTAGGAGATAGATTTAGTAGTTTCTGGAATAACTTGTCATACTTTAGGGCTTCCGACTACGTATACAAGTTTGACAGAATATTAATGGACAGTATAATGATTTGTCAGTATCACGTCAACATCATAAATGGCTCACTAAGGCTAACAGTTTTAAAATATATCTTCCTAATAACTAAAAGTAAATTTAAAAAAACAAAATCGTACGATTCCCACAGAGCTCCTATTTTTATAATGAATGATAAATACGTTGAGGGGAGAAATTATTTAATATTATGTGACAAAATAAGTCAGACAGACGAAGCAACGTTAATCCAGGGCTGTCTTGTAGGTACTTAGAAGGGTATTATCACCTAACTCATCAGAGAACGTCTTCTTAAAATTACATCCTTTGATAGAGATCACAATTTTCCAAGAGATTCGTCCCGAAATAAGTAATTTATTTCTAAGCTCTGTAGTAGTATGTACACAGCGAAGATAATTTTGTAAATATTTGTCTTTTTAAATAACCACGCCGTGTTTAAAAGCTCTGCTTAAGACAACATGGAGTGAACGTAAGAATGTTTTCCTTCGGATCCTTTCCACTTTGATAAACGATCTATTGGGGTACCGCAGTATCATTTCTGTCATGCTTAAGTAAGTATTTTGAGGGATTATTTAGACAAAAACTGCTACTTAAATATTTCAACATCAGGACTACTAATATTTCAACAGCACAAAAAGCCTTGTTAAAGCTTTTTGTGCTTCATTTTATGCCTCTTAGAGGGCTGTATTATTGTGTTCTTAGCACTATTCAAAAACAGTACTATGGTAGTTATAGTTATTGTTTTTTAATCTCATGGGTATCATTTAAATAGGTCAACTGAAAACTGCAATGGATCTCCCTCCAGAAGGACTTTCTAGACTTTGCAATGTTGATAAAATATATTAAACAATTCAAAAATCAGCTATTAGGTAAGAACATCGTTAAATTGGTAAACTATGTACAGACGCCAGCACATCAAGTTACCCCAATGTGTCGAATTTCTTTGATCGTTCTTCAACTTTATGTCAAACAGAATAAGGTTCATATTCAATTGGAAAAATTTGACACATTGGGGTAACTTGATGTGCTGGCGTCTGTACCTAGGTACATTTCTTTCCTTGCATTTGATGATAAAATTAAATCAGCGCTAAAGTATTTCTTGTCTACTACAGAGATTTTTATCTTAAACAATGATCCCATCCCATTTTCAGCTAGTTTGATTTCCGGTTAAGGTAAGTACCTATTCTGGTCGAGAAATCTGTGAATGCAATTTTGTTTATTTTTATCTTTTTAAGTAGGTACTGTAGTGTTCACATAGTATCACTAACACTATAATATTGTTCTTGGCTCGCCTACGCACCACCACGTGCTTCCTCACTGACGGTCGGACAGCGACTGCCTCGTACCTCATCATCTTTATAATATTAGTGTCAATTTCATTATCAGTATTATTGTGTAATTACATATAGGTAGGTACTGCTAAGCAAAACTCCAAAGTTATCCTTTCTTTCTATGCATTGGCCAGGCACTACGCCAGCTTATATGAATACGACTAGACTGTCAATCATTATTTTTCAAATATTCCTAAGTAAACACCGCAACATTTAAATTTTACTGTTGTTGTTCCTATGATGAGTGAAAGCTTAATATTTGTACGGCTACCCTTATAATAACAAAATCACCAAAAACTCCCTATTTTTTTACCACGTCTTAGAGGTGTGGTGATTGTTTTTCATATTCACTAATCAATTTGTTTATCAAAGAAAATCTTCAACTGTAGATTTACCTACCATAAAACTATGATAGTTTCAAGATCACTGGTAGGTTTTTATAATATTTTACTCAGATTTCAAAATAATATTTTTATCCGTAATTTACAAACTACCACCAGTTGTAAATAAAACAGCATACCTAGTACAACATTTGCTCTCAACTGTCTTAACAATATTCTGTAATCCATTAATTAAGTGCAGCTGCATTTTAGCGTTAACAAATTAGATTTACCACCGTTTCAAAGGAAGAAGACGCATACGATCTAAAAAGTCTCATCGCGTCATTACGAAAGGAACAATAATAGTATTTTTAAGTCTCGTAATGTCTAAGTAATAGATATCGCGAATTACTTTCGCGGTGAACGTTTGAATTTAACGTTTTATACTTTTATTATTCACATTTTATCGATTCTTTCCCTTTCGTAACCTTTTTTTTCATAAAATCACTTTACTTACGGTTTTTTTCCTGTTTTATCCTCGTCGCCATTGTAGTGTTCACATAGTATCACTAACACTATAATTGTACTTGGCTCGCCTACGCACCACCACGTGCTTCCTCACTGACGGTCGGACAGCGAGTGCCTCCCACTCAGTGCGCTCTACTTTGTATAGACTATGGTCCGCACTACGTGCCTTTGTGACGTATGCGCCCGAGACAAATCATAAGTATATTTGCATACACTACAGGTACTTAGGTAACTTTCGGCCTAATATTTTTTTCCACCCTCTAACTCATTTTGTTCGTTGTTTGTTGGGCGCATAGTAGAAGCGTAGAAGTCGTCTATTACTATGCGTCCAATTTAGAAGTTTTTATTACTAACCCATGAGCCAAAAAAACATTAAATTTGATACAAGTATGCCTTACCCTGCAGAGAATAAAGGCATCCTGTTTCAAACACCCACGGCAAGATAAGATGACCCGATCCTCATTTGGGAATACCTACCTACCTATGTCACTCATTCGTATATTGCGTGGGCTGTGGTTAATGAGTTACTTTTACCCTATACTATAGAAAAACCACGTACACTATTCAGTTGCGAAGATTAGACAAAGTCTTCTTTACAGCAATGTATATGTTTTTACTGTCCACATGTTTTCATAGGGTGAAAAGGACAGCAACGCATAACCTGGAAAATTTCAACCCCCTGGGGTTCTAATCAATCTATATATATAAAAGAAAGTCGTGTTAGTTACACCACTTATAACTCAAGAACGGCTGGATCAATTTGAATGATTTTGGTCTTTTTGAATTTCTCTTTGTCCGGAATAGCATATTAATAAAAACATGAAAAGTCCTCGAAATAATAAATATCAAGAATATTCGTTGTCTCGAACTTAACAGGTGACAATTTGACATTGACAAGTCTTAAGATAAACCTAAGAAGTTTGTCATCAAAGATCGGTGTGCAACTGGAGGCTATTTAGTGACTGGTAATGTTGACCTTGTTTATTGGAGTTGGTTGTCAATGTATACGTACCTACGTTCTGAAATTTATTTTGTTACTAAACTTAGAGGTTTTATGTAGCATAAAAAAGTCTTATATTTCAGAAATCAATTTACGTAATTAACAATGACGACAGAGACAAACTTTAATAATTCTTTGCAAATAGAACTTATTCTACTGTTAAGACTTTAATTATAGTAGACCGGGAAAACTATAAGTATAAATTGTATGTAACATAGAGGCAATAGTTCAGATTAAAATTATGAATTTAGTATTTTTTAAATCAATGCATTTTAGTAAGGTAGTTAGGTTAGGTAGTTAGGTTAGCTATAGGATAGGTATGGTCAGTTAGGTTAGGTTATATATACATGTTGTAATTTTAATTCTATCGAACACAAAATGTTTAAACAAGATCACAGTAGAGACTCGCTACATAAAAAGTAGTAGTAGTTATTATTGGTTTGGATTTATTTTTTGTCGTCTTATTAAACGTATGTATTAGATATATTGAGCAATAAATTGACTCTAAGGCACAACGAAGTTTGCCGGGGCAGCTAGTAATATTATAAATAAAAAGGTGTAGATAGGTCACTTAAACAACATTCGATCTTCAAAAACGGCATACTAACGCACGCACGCGTTCGTTGCGGCGCGACGCCACACTGAGGTGAAGTGTGGCTAATTAGCCACATTTTAACGTGTCACTTGCTGAGCGCGTGTAACCTATCTACACCTTTATACTAATAATATCATTGGTTCAAATCGTAACGTATGATTATAAATCCCCAGAAAATTTTCGCCATGTTTTCCTAATTTCTACGTTTTTTACTGTTGTCTTTTTTATTTTAAAACGTACGCCTGCATTCCTCTAGGGTAAGGCCGAGGTTTATCTATACTCATACACACATTTCGCCAGTGATGTATAAGACCCATGTTTCATAGGCGAGCCTATGGCCATTACTCTAGCATAAATAAGCCTCCGCGCTTCTTTTAAGCAATTCTAGTCTTCGTACTATCACTACTAGATTACTGCTACTAGTACTACTTTTAAGTGTAAGCAAATATAATTTATATCTAAAGCAAGTGAATTGTAAATTGAAGAAGTGCCTAAATATTTACTGACCAGACAGACAGATTAAAAAAAAAAATTTAGTTTAGGCACCAGTCTTCCACAAATTGAATATTAAATTGTATCTGTAGGCGCATGGAACTCTATTTTGTAATGTGTGGTGAGATAATAAATCTTTTCTATTCTACAGACAGTTCCGTTTTTAACCGACTTCAAAAAAAGGAGGAGGTTCTCAATTCGGTTGTATATTTTTTTTTTTTTTAGGGTTTGTTACCTCAGTACTCCGTCATTTATGGACCGATTTTCAAAATTCTTTTTTTGTTTGATAGGGTATACTAACAGATTGGTCCCATTTGTATCAAAACTCATATCTGATGAGGGATCTTCGAGGAATTGAGGGAACTCCTCAAAAAATATAGGCACACATGCACCGATTTCAACATTTTTAGTAACAAATCAAGCATTTTCATTTAGAAAGTATCATTTGGTAAAGAAAAACAGATGAAGAAGACAGGCAACGGAACTCTTCAACGCATAACAGCAAATTATTCGCGATTGCTATAGTCAGATGTCTATGCTGAGCTTTTGTATTTCTACAACATAACATTACGCCATTCTATTTTAAAAGGGGCCGGCAGAGATGTACAGATTAATGTTTAGAGATAGAACTTCTTTAGCAATTGTTATCCAATTTCAATGATTCTTTCAAGTTTTGAAAGACTTTCTTTACATACAAAGAAACTAAAAATAACAAAATAAAAACTTTTTACAAAAAAAACAACCGACTTCTTAAAAAAAAACTAACAGGTGAAAAATAACTCCAGTTTCGGAAGTCGGTGGCCAATAATGAACAAAACAAAACCACCAAAGCCACAGACTTCCGAAACTGGAGTTATTTTTCACCTGTTAGTTTTTTTTTAAGAAGTTGGTTGTATTTTTTTGTAAAAAGTTTTTTAACGTTAAAATTTGGCAAAGCTGACGCAAACATTTCTTTCTATCTCTGGGAGGTTCAGAATCATGTACTGAACTCGTAATATAACTTTGTGCGTCGATGCCCCGTTCACCCTGTATTGTTTGAGCAGAATCTCCGTCGCCTTCTTGCTTTGTAGGATCGTGGTTATGGCGCGAATACCAAAGTTTTTGCGCAGACAGTCAACAATGAACTCAACATAGTTCAGTATCCCCCTATTCGCACGTACCAACCCAACATACCTACCGAACTTCGCAATAACTAAGAGCTACACAAAAGATAGGTCCTTTGTCTTTCTCTTATTTATTACGTATATTTATCGATACTCCATTGACTATAGACGAATGACAACCAAATTATATCTATAGTTATTGTGTTTAGTTGAAATGACGGGTTTTTAGGTGACCTGGTTTACGTAGGGATAGGTAATAATAAAATATTTGAGAGATATTAAATCGAATATTAAACGAATCCTGTGTGGTTGCCTGTGACATGATAGTCGTATCTGTCGTGTTTGATTCTTTTATTTTGGCGTAGGTACCTACTGCCCTTTTGTCTTAGGGCCGAGTCACACTGGACTGGCAGCGAAGCGGCGAGCATTTTAAACTTTATCCTGATTACTGTAAAACGCAGTATCGTTTGAGACATTTTTGCACGGGAGTCGTCGGATTGCTCGTGGCGCCACGGGCGGCCGCACGTACTTTTTAATTTTCTCAAACGATACTACCTTTTATAGTAATCGAGATAAAGTTTAAAATTCACTTGATGCCGCTCACGCTCGTTAGTTAGTTTGCTAGTAGTTCTAGTTTTGTAATAATTTTCGACTTTAATTATTTCGGGGTTATAACATTATATTTATTTGAAATATACTAATCAAGCCCTTTCATTTAAAAAGAAACATGACATCATCACAGTTAAATTTTTATTTAGTTCACTTCTTTATGTCCTCTAGAGGGCACTATATGATATGCACACTAGACTCATTACACACCCTCAGATACACAACCACAATCAGTTAATCACTCACCCTTTTTGCTGTGAAAGCTACAACTGTATTAGAAAAGTCACGGTTGTATTGTATTCTACACGATCACGGTTGTTTTTGCTCAGGCAAAATATTACGGGGTTTTTCGATCCAGAATTTTTCAGTAGCTGGCCGGAGCCTGAGTACAATTCCCATATTGCATGGTCGATATACAAACTGGGGAAGGCGTGAGAATAGCACCTTTCGACTAACGCTAAGGAACTGGGATGATGTTTTGTATTAAAAACTGAAACTAATGCTTTACACAAGTCTGGGAGCCTTCCACAACATGATCCCAAAAGTAAAGTTTGAGAAACCACTCTAATAAATGATGTTTGAGAAAATAGACTTCCCTCTCGATAAAATAGGTAGGTACCTACGTGAGTGAGAACATTTATTTATATCCATTATTTAGATTTCCATTAAAACGTTTTTACTTTCAAATTCTTGTCACTACTTATTTTGTTCGACTTTATGGGCACTAAACACTTTTCCACGACATACTTCTTTGAACTATCCACTAACCCTTTGAAGGTTAGCCATATGAGTAAAAATAAAGTCAGAGTTACAGCACGCAATTGCCGACAACTCTCAGTTCTCGGCCGGCTAAGGTTTAAAATCCAACAGTGCGTTTATCAGAGTTTTCATTTAGGTGGCGCCTAGTGTCAATAAAATGGGCAACAGAGTTTTAGGGACGGCTTTCTAGAGCAGGGTCTCTGCTACACATAATATAATATTTTTGTATCTTCTAAAGATCGTTGTGTCATACTACTCTAATATACAAATTAAAGTTTGTTTTGCCTGTCTCTGGACTCCGGGTTCAAATACCACCAAAACGTTTAACTGTACTTCCTGAGCTTGTCTAGACACTACTGACCTGTCATTGGTGGATAAAATTATAAAAAAATGTTTCTTTAATTTGTTTAATTATTTTATTAATACGAGTGGTTAATAAACAATCAATTTAAAGTATTGTATGTACTACTATTTCTCATAATAATTAAATCGTAAGTGAATTTGTAATTATTATCCAAGGAAGATATCTCCAGATATCTTTGTTTCCCTGGACAATAATTACAAATTCACCGCAAACAGCAAATGGCATGCGGCATTGAGAAAGCATGGTCATTATTGCTCGTGCGTCTTGTATAGGTATGAGAAAAGACGTTTGCCCCGCAGTGGGTCAGTAACAGGCTGCTAAGCTACGACCTAACCCTTGAACACGCGTCATGGCAAAGTCAAAAACATAAACTAACTCACTACTGCGGAATGTTCGGTGCTTTTCAATTAAACTTCAAGATCAAAAGGAGCAAACGGTGCGTACAGGAATTAATTCGCGCGTCAAGGAGCCGTCGCGTCGGTCGTATCGTCCCTTGAATTAGGAACGGAGTAATTTCCGACGCAACGTAAATAAGATGTAAGGGACATCAAGCGCAGTTAACGAAGTGAGAACGAACTTTGTAGCCGGCTGACATTTTAAATGTCAAACATTTTTTTTAAATGTAATTGGAGCGAAATTTTCTGTTGTTGTTATCAAAGGTAGCTTTAGATAATTATCATCATGGATTCATTGAACCGAATAACCTTCGCGCATATTTTTTGCACAATACACACACATTACAAATAGGCACAGAAGTACATAAATTCACGCCTTTTTTCCTTGAGGGTAGGCAGAAACTACAGATTGCAACAGCTTCAAACGTTAAAATCTCTATCTAAACGTATTTCTTTTGTTCACACCGGTTCCGAGTAATACCTACTACTTAGTAGTTTATTATTTCATTTACCTTTAAAACCAGACGGTGTAACCATAAGGCCTTGGAAGTTGGGTAGGCCTTTGGTGTGGGATGCAACATGTGTCGACACACGCTTGCACCATCCCATCTTCCTAGTACGACGGGTTGTGCAGCTGCAGGTGCGGAAAACCTCAAACGGCGAAAATATAACAACTTTATTGGAAGTTCTTTTGGGGTTGAAACACTCGGGCCATGGGGTGCGAGTGCTCATCTAGTTTTCGGAACTTCGCCAAGAGGTCGGTCGACTCTTCACGTGACCAAAAGGCTGGCCTTTATTTAGGTCAGAGAATCAGCATTGCCTTTCAACGTAGCAATGCGGCCAGTTTTTGGGCACATTTCCCGTTGACAGCGATGTGGATGAAATTCCTGATCCTGCCCTCCTAATCATTTTACTTTTCTTTTTGTTTTTATTATGTATGAACGTTTAATCATTTCTTAGTTGTAATTACAAAAAAAAAACTTTAAAACTCCGAAGAATTTTACTATGTGAGGTCGACAAGTAGATAATAGAAATATATAATTGCAATTAACGTTTGTGCGACAAAACTGTGCTGCCACTCACCATATTTCGACTCAGCATCTGGTACTGCCGGTCGATTACGTTAAATTCACAGGTAAAAAAAATTGTGAAAATTGTGAATTGTGGAATTGTGAACTGTGAATCTAGCATTAGTATGGAAAGACATCTCAATTTATTAGCCTTCAAATTCATTTTCAGGGATTGATTTTAACGGAATCACGTACTGCAGTGCGATTCTGGTGAAATCTGGTTTTCAAGCTCAAATTTTCTAATGAAAATGTAGGCGTAGTGTGGACGAATTGAGCTGACAGTTTTAGTTACACATATGGAATATGAATCATATTCTGGAGCAAGTTTTATTCTACCATCACCCATGCAATAACGTATAGTTTATATATCATTGAATGCATGCGTGTTTTTTTTAGTTTTCCCATAATCTAACAGATAACCATAGGTATATTAATACTTGATAAGTTTATCTTACCTACTCATTCACGCCAAATTCGACACTAGTATAGTGTGCATAATGAATGGAGGTTGTTCGGTAGATATTACTATCAGCGATAAGATCGTATATTGTATCAGTATACTAGTCTAGTATAGGTTTACTGATGGCAAAGGCCAGCACATCAAGCTACCCCAATGTGTCAAATTTCTTTGATAGTTTTTCAACGTTTTGGAAACGAAATAAGTTTCACGTTCAATTGGAAAAAATGGCAGTTTGGGTTACCTTGATGTGCAGTTAAACAAATTCTATTATCTATACAGGGTGGAAGCGACATCGTCGCACATACTGATACCACGAATACATGATTTCGGAGCATTTTAATTTTTCTGATAATAGATTTGTTTAATACTGTAAAGAACCATGCCACAATCATCATTCTTATCTCACCATGACATTTTTCCTTAAAAGTAATTATGTGACTTCTTTAATTTAAAATCTCATTCTTTTTTAAAAGGCCTTCCTAGACTCTCCGTTAGAATCAGAAACTGTACCTATGTGTTAATAATCATAACAATATTCATATTAAGTTCTTACCAATAGATGAAAACGAAGTAGGTAGGCCCTCATCACAACATGACCATAACTTAACACACCACACGCTGCATTTACTTGGTTTCGACCCGTAAACGTAGCTTAGCCTACCTAAGCTACGTTTACGGGTCACACCAGCAAAAGTGCTGAGAAGTAGAAACACTTACCAATAATAATTGCACATTTATTCAAAATTAAAATAGGTAAAAGAAAATACAAAAATGTTATCGAATATCTGTCGAATATCCATGTGGATTTTAAAAGAGACCGTGAGTTTAATTCGGAATTTCTTCCCAGGATCAGACATTTTGGAAATGCCAGCGCCATTTTTCTTTAGTTACTTATGTCCCAGCAGCTGTCAAAATAACAATCACAGCGTCATACCAGCCGAGCAACACGTAAAAAAAAAATAACCTATACTAATATCTGGAAAACTCTTTATGAATTAATATCATTTCAATACTTATCATTATTTTTTATAAATAAATTTAGGTAGGATATTGAATATTGTGACTTTTTAAAGGAAAATGTACCCTAACTGATTCTTTAAAAAAATGGTAATCTGAAAGTCACGGTTGATACTTTAATCCGCGTTTCATTATAAAGGGACTAGAGTTACTACTTATAAATAAACGAAATTTAATATCGATGTCAAGTAAATTAAACTACTTCATATTGAAACAAAAGCCCGTTCAAAACAATTGCAATTGTAATAAAGCTTTGAATGCTTAAAGTTAATAAAATATCATACACTTTTGCTTTTGTTTATGCTATAGATAAATAATAGACAAAGAAAATTAGAGTTTGAGTTAGGTAGGTACTTATAATAGAAGCGCTAAGTAGGTACCCTTTATTGTACATCTTTATAAAAACATTTTACAATAAAAAGCAAAGGCGTTTGTATTTTTTTTTTGTAAAATACGTTTTCGTTTTCCATTTTTTAGCTTTAACGTTAAAAAATAATAGATAATCTAAATAGGATTTTTTTAAGGTTATTTTGATATTTAAATCAAACTATTAAACCAATTTCGAACTCTTACACAAAAAATAATTTTCCGATTCGGCCCTTAAATGACGGAATCCTGAGTTAACACACATAAAAATCTGAAATGAGAAGTTTCTCCTTTTTTGGCAGTCGGTTAAATAGTTATAAATTTCAATGTTAAGAGCGACAGAGGATGTTACAGTGGGCGTCCTTAACTTTCTCTCTGAAAGCGAAAACAAACGCGTACCTACAAAGTTATGGATAAAATAACACCCAAATGAAAAGAATGTACGAAAATCGAAATTCAATTTGTTATTGGAAGTCAACATTGACAACCTACGTTCTATTATAAGGATTATTTATTACCAATAACGATGTTTGAAAGGCAAATTGGAAAGTATAGATCTATGTGCGTTTGTGTATGATGATCTTCATATTGGCATTGCCTAATTCAGTTATTCAGTGAGCGACGCTCCGGTTCTAAGGTTGGGTTCATACGACACGCTGTCAGCCTTTTTAGCACGTAAGGGCGATTACAGACAGCATTTATAAATAGAAAGAAATGGTTGAAGGTGTTTAGCAGACCTAGAACGGATGTTTAATTGCATAATTGCATATACAGGGTGTAAAAAGACCCTTAACGTAAACGAAAACTACGTTAGTATTCTGCCCATCACTGGGATAGTTTTTTTCTTCTAGAACATAGCTGGGAATTCACTGGTTTTGGAAATATTCAAGGTCAAATAGCATTTTTTTTTCTTTTCTTTTCAAAACAGTATTCCAAGTATCATTAGTAAACTTTCTTCCGAACAAACATTATCAAAATTATCGATTTTTCAAAACAAATTACGCATTTGAAGTTACAAAAATGCAATAAGTACTAAATTAAACACATGTGGGCCGATCGGGTCAACGACCAAGCGCGAGTAGCCGCGGCCGGCTTTTCGCTCAGCTGATCGAAAGTTGCGTTGCGTTGTCGCGCTTTCATTGCGCGCAATAAAAAGCATCTCTTTTTTAAAGATGTAAAAAAAAGTATTTTCTCAGCAATATTTTTTGGGGTTACTACACATTCTGTACATATAATTAAGGAACTTTAAGTTACTTATTTATCGGCTATGTGATCGGTCTTTTTACACCCTGTATATTAAGTTAGGTTTAGGTTTATCGGGCAGGTGTTCGCAGCTCCAGGAACAAGCGCGTATTTTGCGTACGTATTATTATATTCTATATATTATTATGTATAGTAACGTTAATCCAAACAATTAAAAAAAAATAAACCTATATTATTATTGACAACCGTCGGAGTTACTGACAAAATAATTGCCTACTCATTCCAAAATTCAAAACAAATTCAATACATGCCTGTACAAAAATTACAATAAAACTACTATTTAGTGTGTATAAAAGTGTATCATTTAATAATGAGCGTATAAACCTAATTCTTATAAAGTACTCAGTAACAAGATGACATTCAACTGTAAAGAATCTTAA
This sequence comes from Euplexia lucipara, assembly GCA_921972225.1. Taxonomy (NCBI): domain Eukaryota; kingdom Metazoa; phylum Arthropoda; class Insecta; order Lepidoptera; family Noctuidae; genus Euplexia; species Euplexia lucipara. Next base: position 16,677,024 of record OV179145.1, on the reverse strand, counting down.
CAACTAAATATTTTGATTAATATAATCATTACATCTGTGGGTCAAATTTCAAAACAAATGCTTATATTCTAAAGCTGGGCGTCTACCCATTATTGTCGAGCACCGATCAAGGCGTGGAGTGCAAGCACAGTGCACACCCAGCGTTGCAAACGTACAGTCAATCGGGGTGAATAGGAACGCAGGGGTGAATAGAAACAAAATTTTGTAGAGATTTTTTACGTGGGTTAAAGCATTGTTGGTTATATAGAAGCCGAATATTTCTGATTATTTTAAATTCATAATTTTGACATAATTTTATTACCAAACAATTATAATCACACGTGAAAATCTTCTTCATAGTGTTTGTTCCTATCCCCCCCTGTGTTCCTCCTATTCACCCCATTTGTCTGTCGGTACTTATATTATTTCAAAACATATTTTTAGCGACTAGTTATTATAAAACATACCTTATATTATATATTAGGAGTGCTGTTCGTGCGAGAAATATTTCTCATAGACTATTCAAGACGAATAAAATGCTTTGATACCATTTTGATACCTATAACTGCCTAGCTAGAATGATCATAATGATCTATATTTGAACCTAAACTAAACATACAACAATTTCATGGCTTAATAATAAGTAAATAAATGTATGTATATAAAACTGTATATAAGACTATTCAACTATCCAGATAGTTATACTAATAAAAACGTTTAGTATAATTCCAAATGCATTTTTAATTAGTCATTATGCGGCCATTTTAATTAGCTGTTAATGGACGGTGTTTTATCATAAGAATAATATTTAAATTTAGTTTTTTGCAAGATTTAGCACAAAAATATTTGTTCCCAAATTGAAGAAATATTCTCCGAGACATTAGTTCATTTCATTTTTTGTTTTTAATCACAATTAAAATGCATTTACTCTACAAAAGTCTTACGGGACATACCAACATAAAAGTCATTTATTTATAGCAAATGTTTACGAATATCGTGAATCAACAGATTCCTCAGAAAGTTGTCGTCATTCGCGAAACATTCGACAATGTCAAAGTGGTCCATACCGTCCTTGATCTCTAAATACATGTTCTGCATTAGGCAGGTATTGTGTAGGATTTCGTAGAACTCTCTGGATTGTTTCTTAAAGGTGGGACTGTCGTGCTGTCCTGCTAGAATGTACAACCGAATTCTTCTTCCTTGCAGGTGTGTGAAGTCGTCGAATTGTGGCGACAGGGGTACTGCCCATTCGTTCGGCAGTTGAACAGCGTCGTTGACTGTCGTGTGGACAATCTCTCTGAGGTCGTATACCCCTGAGACGAGGAATGCTCCTTGAAGGCGGGACGCTCCTGGCGTGTTCTCGAAGAAGTCTCCGCTGGAGAGCAGTTTGGCGACGAGATGTGCGCCTGCAGAATGACCCGCGAAGTACACGCCTCTGAAAGTTACAAATATGAGATAAATAAATAATAATAGATAAAAAAAAAAAAAAAAAGTTTTTATTGTTTCTCATACAATTGTTTTACAGCACAAAATTGAGGCAGCCCCTTTAAGTTATAAGGATACTTGTGTTGGGGTTACCTCGCAACTTCCCATGGGTTACAGTTTACAATGTTGAGACATATTTAAAACAAAGTGTTGAGACAATTTAAATAAGAGAAAAGAAAGAAAAAAAAAAATTAGGTTTAAGGATGTTACAAAAGTTGTTCTAGCAAGTTCAGGTATGGTATTGGTTATGGGTGTGTGTGGTGTGTGAGTGTGTGTGTGGTGTGCGAGTGTGCGTATGTGTGTGGAGGGTGGATGTGCGAGGAGTGGGTGTGTGTAGATGTGTCTGTGTGTTAATGATTGATCGGTTGATGTTTATTAAGATTTGTTACAGGTTCTACTTTAGCAAATTCTAGTTAGTAAAAGTTCAATTTCATCGTACGTTTGAGATTTTAACCATTCTGATAAAGTATTTTTACATTCTATGTAAAAATACTCTCAATTGTTTTATATCTCCATCTATTTCAATAGATGGAGATATAAAACAATAATAATAATAATATTTAAATATAAAAATGTGAACAGTACAAATTGTGCGAATTCCCTGTCTCTTATGCTAGGTGCCTCTGACTCTTGAGTGCAGGGCGCACTCAACCCAGGAATCAGAGGCACCTAGCATAAGCACCGGAACCAAATACCATTAGCTCTATTGTAATAATGAATGAAAAAAAAATCTTATGCAATATTTATTATACAATGACGGGCCTGTTGGTCTAGTAGTTAGTGATCCTGAATGCTATGCCGGAGGTCGTGGGTTCGATTCCCACCCAGGACAAATGTTGTGTGATCAGCACGTTCATTTGTTCTGTGTCTGGGTGTAATTTATTTATAATATGTATGTATTTAAAAAATATATAAGTATGTTTATCAGCTGTTTAGTACCCATAACACAAGCTCTCAAGCTTAACTTGGGACTAAATGGCGTTGTGTGAAAAGTTGTGCAATATTTATTTATTTATTATACTAGGTACTCTGAGAAACTTTTCAGCCATTAATTTAAATATCTAAGACAAAGTCCTCAGGACTTAACAACGTCAGTTTTACCATAGAAATTATATTCTAACCATAAATAGAAAGGTCTTGTTTCAAAACTTACTGTAAGTAATTAAGAGTGGTTTCAAAAGATCTCTTTTATTGCGTCTATTTTTGGGCCACCCGATATTATTAAATTAGTGTAGATCGAAAGTATTTTATCCAGATTTTTATATCTTGTAACAAATAAATCTATTGACAATATGATCAGAGAAAAATTAATATCATTGCTAAATTATTTTCTTGTCCATTCAAACTGAACATTTTTGTCCTCCAAATAAACTGTTGAAGTATTCTCGTCCGTCGAGCTTATCGCTGCTTTCGGTTCATTACATCACAATTATTTATCAGGTGAAGGGTTATCTTACTTGGAGGCCATTTTTTCTGCGTACTCGAACACAAATCTCGCAGCGTTTCTGATTTGGTTGACGATATCAGCTAATGTAGCGGTCGGGCAGAGATCGTAGCCGACGACGATGGTCTTAACCCTGAACTTGTGAAGGGGCCCTGCTGGGTACCGAGATATCTCGCGGGAAAGCTCCTGCCAATAACCGCCGTGGATGTAGACCAAGATCGGTGCGTCTGAGGAGAAATCAGATAAGGGTTTTAATTATCAAGCCGTTATTATGTTAGGTGCATGAAATGATCCTCCCCCAGCGATGTACTCTCTCTGTGACCTTTCTCATGTCCGTCACCCTGAGCGATAATCCTCTGTCGATTGGCTATTCCTTTCTCTAAGAGAGCAAAGTCAAGCTAAATTTTTAGTGCTTGTTGTTTCCATCGACACGCTAAGAAGAACAACGAAAGATGACAATGAGCTAACAAGATTTTTGATAAATATATTTTGAGAACAGCGTGGTTTTCGTAGGTAGATTGGACCTGGATTATAAGAATCTTACGCGGAGGTTTAAGTTTGTGCCAGCTCTGTATGAGAAGAGGCCCTTGGCCCTGCAGTGTAAGGCAGTAAATGTTTTAGGACATGTTGTTAAAACCCGTTCCGTCGTAAGTGCATAACTGATTAGCATTAATAAACTTGCAGGATTCGGTACTCCTGTCAAATTTTATGAATAAAGTAATTTCTTCAGGACTGGGATCAAGCTCGGATCCACCGATGTGGGCACTGAGGTAAGACAGAACAAATGATTGTGCATTTGTTTTGGGTGGGCATTAAACCCACATCCCTCCGGCAGGGCCACTAACCACTAGATCAACAGGCCATTCAAAGTGTTACTTTATGTATGGAATCGAGTTAAATTTGAATTTATTTATTTATTTCTCAAACTTATTATTAAATTATTACAAAATTATTACCTCCTACTACTACTTCAAATACTAAACTACCTACGGTTAATATTGTATGTAACATAGAAACACGCAGCGCAGAAATTAAGATTAAAATTATGTATTTTTAACCCCCGACGCAAAAAGAGGGGTGTTATAAGTTTCACCGCTATGTGTGTGTGTCTGTCTGTCTGTCTGTCTGTCTGTCTGTCTGTCTGTCTGTCTGTCTGTGGCACCGTAGCGCCCAAACGGGTGAACCGATTTAGATGCGGTTTTTTTTATTTGAAAGCAGGGTTTCTTGCGATGGTTCTTAGATATAATTCATCAAAATCGGTTCAGCCGTTTCAAGGCTATCAGCTCTTTTGTGTTAGCTTCCGTTGCTATTTTAGACGTCTATGGGTATTAACTTTACTTACAAACATATGTGTGTCTTAAAATTTCAAACACCTATGTGTGTAATATTAACAACTAACATTATGGTGTATTTGGTCTGATGCAGCCAGGCTATCCAGCACACCAGTAGGTAGACTCTTGACAAAATAATAGCAGATATGTCGTGTTTGGATTAATTTCAACCCGCATTTGATTCTAACCACAATGCACTGATGGCAACAGGATGAGCTGATGCTGCAGCTAGGCTATCCAGCACACCAGTAGGTAGACTCTTGACAAAATAATAACAGATATGTCGTATTTGGATTCGTTTTAACCAGCATTTGACTCTACAAACAATGCACTGAAAAATTCTCACAAATGTAAACTCTATAAAACAAAATTAATTCGTTTAAAAATTTAAAAATAAAAATTAAATTAAAAATTTAAAAAACCCCCACCGCATAAAAGTAAAACATTTAAAAAGTAAAAAATAACACTTAAGCCATGAAATTTTACGTAACGTCGGGGTACCGTTAAAATAAGTACCTACATACCTACAAGTACTAGGAACATTCCTTACAAGGTACCCCGACGTGAAGTAAAATTTCATGGCTTAAGTGTTATTTTTAACTTTTTAAATGTTTTACTTTTTTGCGGTGGGGGTTTTTTGTATCTATCAAAATCAATGCATTTCAGTAAGGTAGTTAGGTTGGGTAGTTAGGTTCGCTATACGATAGGTATGGTAAGTTAGGTTAGGTTATATGTATATACAATTCTTATTCTATCTAATACAAGGTTTTAAGTGCACTTAGAGACTCACTAAATAAAAGGTAGTTGTTGTTGTTATTGTTGTTACGCTCAAAAAAAGCTGGTGCTGTTCCAATGAATGTGATTTTAAATAATGTATAATAATATGGAGTCTTAATCAGAGAAAAATTGGTCACTAAGTCAAAAGTAGCATGTGCTTCCAAGCCAGATCATAGTCGGCTGTCGCCCAGGACGTCAAGTCCTTAGAGGCGCCCTTCTCCAAACCCATCTGAAGTGGAGTGCTAAACTTTTCGAGCTCGCTTCGCTCGCTTGCATTTTTTTTAGTTACGAGTACTGTTGGCTCGTGTCTTTAACTTTTATTTATGTTAAATTGAGGTATCGCTATAAATCGTGTTTATTCAGGATTTTAGTTCATAATATTGTGAAGTACTGAGATGATCCTAACACAAAAAACACAAAATTTTGAATTTATTAATAATCTGTAGATGCATTCATCTAGTAACAATTATGTGCCTAAATATTGTGGTGCTAAGTACATTTCCGACAGTTATTTATCGATCGTAGGGAATACTTAGTCCAACTCGGGCTTAACGAATTTTTGAGTGGTCGTGTTTGTTGAGCATCGTATCTAAGTTTTCTCTATCTGTAGAAAATTACACTATAAATGCAATTCTGTTAAAGTCTATTTTAAAATACATTTACATATTCAATAAACACAAAACTTCATCACAACAGTATCATTGATAGGATATTCCCACTAATTTGGTTGTCAATGACACTGTGTCTGTCAATTTAATATAATTTCATTCACTATTATACAATTAGCTAGTCACTCGTCAATTTTAACATACTAAAATGTGCTAATATGCCTGACAGTATAAATAAAGTAAAATGATGTGATCTAAATAAAAAATATTAGAATTGAAAGCCTCGACCAGAGGTGGGTCGACCACTGGGACTGAACATGCCTATATTACTCGAATTGTAAGACAGAGGTGTACCTAATAGTAAACCCACATTTAGCCCAATATGTTTAAGTCCCATGTAATAGGGGACCAGAATATTTCCTATCAACTGGGCCAAATTCCCACTCCAGGCTGCTAGTGAGAAATTTCTCAAACCAACGTGACATTCATTAAAGAAAAATATTCAAAGTATTCCAAGTTGAGAACTTTAGATAATTTAAATTCACACAGAAATAAACGAAGATCAAACTATTTGGAATAAATAAGAAACATTGATATTCGTAGTAATTCACGTCGGGAGACAAGATATTTACGACTGACGTTCAGTTGTCTTATTGTTTATTTTTATGGGTTTGCTCGTAATGTGCCCACATATGTTGCACCTATAGCAACGGGCAGGGCCGGCTTTAGGGATGTTACTGCCTGGGGCAGAATAATTTCCATTCCCTTTTCATTTTGTTTTTGGGTTGACTTGGAGCAAATTGCTACTCGACTCAACCAAGGGCCACTAGATAGCAGTAGCGAGTGATCAATTTCCTAATAGGGAAGAGGACAAAAAAAACTCATTATTCGTGTCACTATTTGTTGTCTCTTTTGAAGTCATCGGTCTGCCACCCTTAGTGTAAATGCCTTATGTTTGCCAATACTCGAGTCCGGCTGCCATTAGTCAATATAGTGGTGGAGTTGCTCTTCCAAACCTCCAAAGGGAAACTGATAGGAATCGAGGTGTATGGACACTGGACACTTCTCCTTGCCAGATAGAGGCACTTAAGTGTACTTAAGCATTGATAGCCAAGTGGTGTGACCGGCGAATTGTCAAATTATAGGTCTCGAATTCAAACCCTCTGACTTTTCGTATTAAATTGTGTATTGTATCGTTATCATTTGCTTCAAAAACGGTGAAGGAAAACATCGTGAGGAAACCGGCGTGCCTGAGAGTTATTTCTCGAAGGCATGTGATGCCAAGTCAGAGCCCATGGTTGGCATTAAATGTCTTACACCAGGTTAATAATATTATTATTATTAACCTGGTGTAAGCATCTGTAAATTTTGATGAATAAACATTATTATATTATCATTATAGATGCTTACAGTAACAAATAGTAGGTTGAGAGTATACAGTTGTTATTAAGGTAGGTACGTTGTAAAATCTGTGCAAAATATTTAAACCCTGCCTCTCATACTAGGCTATAACCTGTATTATGAGAAACAGTGAATAGCCTCAAAACTCTTATACACTATTATTTTTACAAACAATTGATAAACGGTGTCGTCCTACCGCTGCAATAACTTATGTGTAGGTATTCACTTACTACACGATTTGAAGAAGAAGTGTTCTATTTACAAATGCATTTACACATTATGAAATTATAGTAACTTATAACTAAAGTTTTCACATGGAGGTGGTCATCACTGTACTTCACAAAGTTATCAATTGGAAGCTCGTAACATAATACATACCATACCTACCTAAGATAAGATACCGGGCTGGTATCTGCAACTCCACGTCAAAGCGCGTACAGCTTGGCAAAAAAGAGTCTGACGCGTTGACAGGTGAAACTAAAAATGGATGATAGTGGCAACATTGTTTTATTTGTCAACTGCTAGTACATCATGTGTGAAAAGTGCGGAAATCCTCGTCGTTTTTCATAGATTTAACAAAATTATTAAGTTTCGTTGCAAAATTAACGATTAAAAATTAATAAAACCATTGTTAGTTGTATCAGAGCAGTGATTTACCACGTCTTTTTGTGGTGTTTAGCCAAATCTGAAGCTGGACAAGTTTTGTCCGATATCGGGAATGTTTATCGAAGAACTGCCGCTAGGACAGGTATTTATTTACCCTAATTAAGTCATTGTACATTAAATAAGTTTTTCTAAATGTATTCAATGCGTAGTTTTGTTGATATACAGATTTAAGTAACTTTTGTCTTGTTTACAGAAATTGAAATTTAAGGTTATGTTTTGTAGTTTGAAGAGCCTCGTATACCCATATTTGATACTTGAAGATAAAGAATAGGGAATTAATAATAAAGTACCGTATCTTTTTTTGTTTTAGGTAAATCTGTCAACACAGTAAGAAAAATGTTTAAGAAAGGTAAAAATAAGATATTTTTTCAACGCCGGGAAAACATTTCAAAGGTCGTCCGAAGAAAGTTACCACCTTATCATTATGACGACGAATCCAATTGAATTAATATGGAGACTTGCAAAATATTTAATTGCTTCAGTCATTATTGGATCCATTGATATAAAGGTATGTAGCCTAGTTTATATGTGTGTATTTAAAGTTGCTATGTTATAACCATTGTTTATGATTATATTTTGTTTTTAAAGGTGGCTGCTGAACAAGCATTTGCAAACATCACTAAGATTGGAAAAATTCATGCAAGGATATTGTAATGCAAATAGAAAAATAATATCATGACAGTAATAAATCTCACTGATGACAGTAGCAGTGATTTATCAGAATTAGAAAATACTAGTGTTTCAGAAGTTGCTGGAAGCTCTAGCCAACATGTGAGCTTTTCCGGGATCGAATATTTGATGGTAGTGTGTTCGATTCGTCTGATTAAATTTTTGGTATTAGAATAAAACTTAAAAAAACGTGTTCTTTCATTATCCCTGTAAACAAACTATTGTCGTTAATTCCTAACAATCTTACGGTTCTGCTCTCGAGGGCATGATTATATCTGTCTGTGCATACCTAATGCACCACTTTCGTGCAAGGCTTCAGTGCCCACTATAACATACATAGGTACTTTAACTTACGCCTCTTTCCCACGCTGGTAGGCAGAAACTACAGAGCGCCATAATATATGCTACGATTCTTACATACCTACTTCTTTTGCTACGTATACATTTTTACATGTTGTTATACACATTTGCCCACTATTAAAGTGTTAATACTGGACATTGAAGCCTTCCATGGTGTTTGCGTAGCACCTGACAGACAGAACTACCCACTTAACTTTGGGATTATATAGGCTAAAAAATAACAAGTATCAAACCTGTTAAGTCGTTGTATTCAGGGTGGCCACATGCGCGATATTAGCGACCTCATTTATTCCACACTCTTTTTTGCCAAGCTGTATTTTGCGTACGGACCATAATATACCACGCGGGCCCAGTGCGCTTTGGTAGATGTCACGTGTCTTCGAATTTTTGGTTCTAGGACATGCCGGTTTCCTCACGATGTTTTCCTTCACCATTTTTGAGAGCAGTGGTGATGAAACAAATCACACAAAGTAATGCGCCTGTCTGGGTTCGAACCCATGACTTACTGATCGTAAGTCGGGGCCGCCACCACTGGGCCACCGCTACTCTCATACCACAGGTACCTAAAACTGACACATGTCGCGATGACCTACGTAGGTATACATTTTTAAGCACTCCAGATAGGTTAAGAAGGTTTTGAGAATGGCGCTTCCATAGACTTGAAAAACTGGGCGAAGCAAAAGCAAGCCCCAGTACCCTTAAAGCCGGCACTGGCAACGGATTTTATAACGTACCACAAACCCTTTACTACTTTAAACCTTTCAGGGTAATATGGACCACCGAGTTGTATGTAGTCTTAACGGCTGGTAGCATCTTGTAGATACATAATGAAAATCGACAGCATGTTAGTGGGATATTGTTTTGTTGACTCTTTTCGTGGTTTAAAACCGACCTCAAAGTAGAAAATAGTAAAGTTCATGAACGAAGTGAATAACAATCTTGTAATAACTAATTACCTTTATTATAATATAATTGACCTATCTTTGTTTTGATGTAAACCATAAACGTATTTTTCCCTCTTTTGTTTTTTTTCTTTTAATAATAAAATTGTAGTTTTCCTTAGTCTATAAATGGCAGTAAGTACCTACATAAAAAAAAAACAAACAATACCAAATCCAGCGGTTTTTGTATTATCGTTGTAAATGACAGTAGTAGGTTATTTATGGAGTAAAACGCGAAGCTTAAATAAACACTTATAATTTTGTAAAAGACACGGATTAAATTGAACAACACACATACACATAGACAGAAAACTGAACACTTCATTTTAAAACTCCCGCTCTTTTTTCTTCTTTTTCAGCAGCTAAATATTATTGTTTTTTTCCAAAGAGGATATTTACAAAGGTTGACATGTATGACTAAAACTATGAGCGCGTCGCTAACAATTGTAATTTATGATTCACTATAAAGGCGCATTTTTGGCTTTTGTAATAATTATTATTTGTCATAAATAGTTTCCATTTCTTATTGTTTTATTGTAGTACCTACCCAATACGACTGCGTGTGCTAACAGCACTTTCATTATGACCACTTAAACATTACACATAAGCTGATTTTACATAGATTAAGTGGATTTAAACTTAACTATAAATCTTCTTTCCATCTATTTATTTAGAAATATATTCGTAAGTATGTTTATCTGTTGTCTAGTTTTCATAGCACAAGCTCACAAGTTTGAAACTGGATGGCGATGTGTGAGAGTTTTGGAACATTTATTTATTTACTACTAGCTTTTGCCCGCGGCTTCGCCCGCGTGGATGTCGAACTTCCGCCCCCTATGTTTTCCCATTAAGTGTTGAATTTCCAAAAATCGTGTTTTAGTGGATACTTATTCTTAACTAAGAAGTCCCCTTCAAGTTTCATGTCTCTAATACCAGCGGTTTGGGCTGTGCGTTGATATATAAACGTAATAATTTTAGCATAATACTTCCAGATAGACTACTTTCAAAGTTGATCCTTCCAGTATGTATGCATAAAGATTTCTGGAACTACTGACCCGGGAAAGAGCGCCGTACAACTGACCATGTGTAAAGAGACTGAGACTAAGATCAACCTGCCCAGGCGTATTGATTACAACCGTACCAAGTCAATCCCAATCCCTATAATAGTTATTGAACTATGCGTGCACATACAGACAGACAGACAGACAAAACATTTACTGATTGCATTTTTGGCATCAGTATCGATCACCAATCATCCTCCAATATTAATTTTGAATATATATTCAATGTACATAATTATCTTCGTAGTGTGTGATAGTCCATTGAACTGTATGGCGAGCGATATTGTATCTTAAGATAAAATATTATAATATCTTAGCCGTGTGCAGCGCCCCTTGGTGAACTCCACTGCGGGTGACGTAACCTACGACAAACTTATTATTTGCGGTTGGTACAGTAGTCGGGTCTAGGGGTCGAACCGAAAAATTAAGTTTGTTTTTTATTGTATATACTTTTCCGGGATAAAAAGTATCCAGTGTTGTGCCCAGGATATTAAAGAATAAGTATACCAAGTTTCATCGTAATCGAACCGGTATTTTTTGCGTGATACCTGAACATACAGACAGACAGACCGACAGACAGACAGACAGACAAAAAATTTTTTAATCATATTTTTGGGTTCGCTGTCGGTCTAGTAACACCCCCTGCTATTTATTTTTTTGATATTTTCAATGTACAGAAATTTTACTTCTACAGATTTATTATAAGTATAGATGTAAAAATTAGTGATGGCCAAGAGGTTAAAGCGCCTACCTCTCATGCAAGAGGTTGTGGTTCAAATCCGGGCAAGTACCAATACGACTTTTTCAATTCATATACTTTCTAAGCTTATCTTAGACATCATTGACATCGGCGAAGGAAAACATCGTGAGGAAACCTGGACTTAAAGTTAATATAAGTTTGAAATCGCCAATCCACCTTGAGCAAGCGTGGTGATCAATGCTCAAGCCTTCTATGTATGAGAAGAACCCAGGGCAAAGGGTTTTTCTCATACAGAGAAAGCTCGAGCATGTGCAGTGGGGCAGTAAAAGGCTGGTATTATTATTATTATTTACTAAGTGAAATCAATACCGGTTTTTTTCTATGTAATGGTAGAATAATAAATTACGGACAAATGCATAACCTCCTCCGTTTTTTAAGTCGGTTATAAAGGAATTAAGGTCATTGCATTAAATCCAACTTGTTTTTACCTAACACGTACAAATTAATAGTCTGAGTATTGGATTTCATTGAGTAAGCATTGAGCTGACACGTAGGCACTGTTTGTGTTTTGTTTATTTGTAACGTACCTAACAACATTGGAAAATAAAAAGAAAGGCGCATAAAAAAATAATGTTGTCCACTGAGTGTTCCATACATTGATATTTTAATTCTAGCTAAGTAGCCTATTCCACATAGAAAAACTCAACAACGTTTTACACGATCTGGGGATTGAACCTGGGACCTCTTTCTCGGCAGTAGCGCTTGCGACCACCAGACCAACAAGGCAGTCAATTATTTTAGTTTTTTTCTAATAACTCTTCATCTATACATATAATAAACTTCATCTATATTCAATTAACTAACTTGATTCCAAACTTGTCACATTTTGTTCAAGGGCTACCGGCAAATGTAACCTACAAACTTCTTAGGAACAAAATGTATACATAAGTACCTACCTAAGTAAAACCTGTATTATTTTTAGGTTTAATTGAAACAGAACATTTAAACCTCATACAAATTATGCTGGTTTTATCTGAACTGCCGTACTTACCTACTTATGTAATCACGTTGTACTCGTATGAGGGTCCTACATACATAACGCCAGCTACCTTGAAACGTCACTATTATCTGTTTTTGATTTACATAGACCAAGATTTATCTCTAATTAATGTGGTGATAATGTTCCTACTTAATGAGAAAATCCAGTAATGATCTATTAATGATTGTAAACAATATCATATTTTCCCACGTGTGGTTTTAACAAAGAAATTAAAAATACTATAGAGAAGACAAGCGAGGAAATGTCATAGAAAAACTTTGATCCCATATCTCAGTACCCCAATGTGTCAAATTTCTTCGAACTTTTTTTAACTTTATGTTAAACAGAATAATGTTCATATTTAATTGGGAAAATTTGACACATTGGGGTAACTTGATGTGCTGGCGTCTGTACTAAATAAAACTTGTGATAATGATAATAAATGACACCAGGACTCCAGGACACAATTTTCGGATGAAAATTTTGTTTGTGATTTCCCGTTAATAGCAAGTATTGAATGTGTTTGGATTTTAGCGTCTTGGTCACGACGCGTGGTGCGTTGGTGCGTCTTGCGTGAGCACGATACTATACTAAAAACCGTGCCACCACTACGTTATTATTTCGCTTTGACTTTTGATCCTCATGAATGTCCTCCGCCCCTTATTTCAGACTCTCACTGACTAGAAACCACCCCGGTGTTTAGTCTCACATTTGCGCCGAGGATCACGGGAACAGAAGATACTTCCGCAACCCCCGACTGACCACCACTGCGACTACCCTAACCCCAATGAAGTCTATAGAGTAATGTCGATTCGATACCCAATGCTTTAATTAAAAAAAAACAATTGACCGTGCGCGAATTGGAACGCAGCGCTAAAGCTATTGTTAAAAGCGTTACCATTATACTCTGTTCGAAATTGTCACCGGGATGTCAAACATTTTGTAAACGTTTGTAGAGATTATCATGGTCTCACCGTGTTGCCGCGGAGACCATACAGTGACCGCCTACCCTCTGTGCTGGGGAAGAAGGGCTAGTGGGACGCAGCGACTGGCAGCTCTACTTCATCAGCTGCGGCGGTCTAACACCGGGACGTCAGGCCAGTGTCCTCATCCTTTCTTTGTTATATGCCGGAAGTGGTGGAAATAAGATTCGTACCTTATAAATTCATTCTGTTAATAACTTCTTTTATTTCTTCTACCTGCTGACCCCTAAGGGTTACGTTTGTCTCATTTGTAAGGATGCAGTGTATCGATCGTAAGTGAATCCGTAGCCTAACTCGCACTTGGCTGGATTTGTAGGTCGCCGTGACTACAACCTTTTTTGGCGAAGGGATCCAGCCCCCATAATCTGTATTGTTCACAGTTCAAATTTCTGTTTTTGGCTGTCAAAATATTTATTTGGCGGTGATCCCTATCCACAAATCGGGTAGCGTTTTCTCAACTGGCATTTCTCAGCTAATTCTTCAGTCATGATGCGACCATGTAACTTGACTCCGCGTTTGATACTCTAGGTAGGAATAAATGCAGAGTCAAATTACATGAGATGATCATCAAATTAATTAGTATAGTAATTAAGGGATCTAGAGTTAAGAAAAACTCGCTAGCATAAGTAGCCGATTCCAGTCCAGAGCACATTAAGCATTAAACAATGTTAAGTAAGTAAGTAATAAGTAACAGATTCCCATGAGTGCTAAAATAACTTCTGAGTCTTAGAACAAAGTTGAAAAAGAGAAAAACTTACCGTTTGGTAAATCTGTTCCGAGGATGTCAAGTTTCTGTCCAGATGTTGATCCATACTCGATCTCCAGTTTGTGTGGTATGTTGTTTGTTGCTTCGTCGCTTGCTGAAAGAAGTAAACTCGTCGTTAATAAAGCATGCTGGGTAAACAAAACAACTCTAGGTACCTAATCAATATTTCTAATTGGTGTTATTTTCTTTTAGATTTTAACTTTAGGAATTCCAGAAACAATTAAATTGCCTATTGTTCGCGGAAGCCGGCTTCCGCTCGGGGTTTGATAAATTATAATGTTGTCTATTTTACCATGATTATTTTAGAAAAAGTTATACATGTTGTTGAAGATGGTAGTACCTACATTAATCTTCCTAAAAACCTTTATTTAAAAAATCTAAAGTTATGCGAACGCGGCACAAGTATTTCACAATTCGCTAATAAATACTATATGAATCGACTATATTGTATAATCGGTTTTATTGGACTTCGAACTATAGTCGATAAACATGTAACAAGTAACGAAACATGATAGACTTTCATTTAAGCACTAGCTTAGTTGTAAGCGCTAAATGTGGTCCACGATGGTGCGCGCTTGCCTAGAAGTAACCTATTCACTCTTGACTTAATGATTTCCAAGCTACAGGGTAACACAGATTGCTGCAGGGAGTTTCACTAGCTAAACTGCCTCTTCCTCCTTACCTGCTGTGACATACTTCACGTGGTGCTGAAGCACTTCCATGGGCGTGGGGAACCTCGGTGACCACCGACTGGGGGAGTACTCCCGCTCAAGATCGATGGCGTCCAGGATCACCGACATTGTGCTTTGCGGTTCTACCTAGAAGTAAAATTGTAAATAAGGTAATTGATTATTGTAGGTGCGCTTTTTGTAAAAGGTTGCAAAAAGAGAAAGAATGAAAGAAAAATATTTTTGCCAAGAAAGACGTGCATATATAGGGTGACTGGTAATTAGTGACCGATACTTAAACACGTTAAGTATTGTATTCATGATTTCATTCAACTTTCCCAAAGAAACTTTTTTTTTATACTCAAAACCTTATACGACAATAAACACCAAAAACGCTGTTTGAAATTCCCGCGCGCGCGCCTATGATTGATCAAAATAGGCACGAATGGGCACGATCTATCAGCTGATAGTCTGACCTCGGGAAGGGCAAAATGTACTAGTAGTAGTAGCGTCACACGCTCCCAGCTGATCGATCAAAGGCGCGAGCGCGTCTATTTCAAACGGCTTTATTGTGATAAAAGAAATTTAATGAGTACAAAAAAAAAGTTTCTATGGGAAAGTTATTCGTATTCAAGAGTACAATCACGTGTTTAAGTATCGGTCACTAATTACCAGTCACCCTATATACCTATTGTATTCACAGACGAATACAAAAAGGAAACGGCTTTTCTAATGATGTGATTATATTCTATAAAATTCTCTTCACGCTTACTTCATCTAAGTTTTCGCGAGGAGATTTTTACCGAACAGACTGGCACCAGCTAGCTGGTCACAATACTAACGATATAATTTCATTGTGCTTGAGACTTTTTTCCTTGCAGATCCATTACCTGTTCGGTAAATAATCTGGAAGCGTTTCCAGTACCTACTTATTCCGTAATATTGATTTATGTAGAAATCCACTGGGCTGTTTACTACCCACTTGGAGAAATGTAGTTTTACATAGATAGTATTACCTATTGAGCCGGGCTTTACTCAAACCAAGAAAAGGATAAGGTAAGGATGTAATGTTTTCTAGTTACTTAATCATGTAGAAACCGGTGACCGTCTTTCCGAGAAGATTGTTAATATGATCAAGAGTAGGTAGGTTGAGTTTGTGGGTGTGATAATTTATCCTTTTTTGGTGACCAATACGTAGGTAAATGCTAATCTATTGTTGAGTATTCAACTTATGCCGGTTTCCATAACCACTAACTACGTGTAAGGTTTTAGAAATCTTTTTGGATAGATGTTATATTTATACAATGGCAAAAGGCTGGCAGCCTGGTTGGGAGCTTACAAAGAGATTTAAAAGACTATAGAGCGGGCATGTCAAGGAAATGTCATAGAAAAACTTTGATCCCATGTCTCAGTGACGCCATCTAGAATAATATATGAATATTGGAGCGGCAGCGGAGCGTACTAAAAAAAACTCATAGACTTGTGTCCGGTAGGACACACTTTTTCGGACGAAAATTTTGTTTGTGATGTCCGGTCTATAGGTATTGAATGTCTTTGGGAGCTTATGACCTACGTGGTTTCTTTAAATCACTTGTGCGATAGTCGTCCTCAAGTTCGGGGTTCATATAATACCTATGTAAATGGGCACGTTTGTTGGAAATAAAAGCACCCACTTACAAATTCGACCCTATTTATAAAAACTGTAGTGTTATTCTGTAAAAATCACTCCGATAATACTTAAGTAAAGGGAAGGCGATTAAGCTCACATTAATTCATACTAATGCTGCACTTACAGTTCAATTTACTATATCACAAGATGCCTTTAACTGAAACGACTGGCCTGTCTTAACACTATTATATTCACACATGTTGACAACAAGGTTTTGTTGTTGAAATTCATTCATCATTCATAAACTTGTTTAGCACACTACATTATTAATTAAGTGCTAAAGTTTGCCATCGACACGCTAAGACAAAGAACTTGTTTAGCCCTCTATTTTAATAAATAGGTACAGACGCCAGCACATCAAGTTACCACAATGTGTCAAATTTTCCCAATTGAATATGAACCTTATTCTGTTGCATGTAAAGTTGAAAAACGATCAAAGAAATTTCACACAACGTCATCTAGTCCCAAATTAAGCAGAGCATAAGTGCTATGAGTACTAGACAACTGGTATTCATACTTACTTATATATTCCTAAATACATATATAGGTACCTACTATAGATAAATTACACCCAGACACAGAACCAATTTAATGATCTGCTCATCACACAAACATTTGTCTTGGATGAGCAGTGAGGGCAACTAAGCACTAGAAGAACGTCTGTCAAATTCTGATCGAACACTTTACCTTATTTACTTCCTTGATCTTCGTATTTGTTCTATTGCGTCGAATCACTTTCAATACTGTCCTGAACAACTTTTTCAGTTGAACTATGTAACACCTCATGTCGGCAAGCAACTATTCTGCAGCGATCGTTATCACTTCTATTTCAAGTAAATAGAGCGAATGTGAATCCAAAACATCAACAAAGTTTGCGATAAGCGCACAAACAAAGTGTATATCAAATAGTTACATCATTGCGCAGATGTTTTATGTGAACACCTAACTGTTATCTAATCTTTGTGCTAAATTGTGATGGTTTATTGGTTTTTAGATTGAATTTAAACTGTTCACAGTAAGCTGTCTTCATTCCCCGAGTAACGTTTAGGTGGCCGCAAATGCACAGATTTTTTTCTAACTTTTTTATTCGTATTCTAATGTCTTTTAGATCTTCAAAAAATTATAATCTATATCTATACATATAATAAGACTGTAAAAAAACTGTGTCTGTACATTGAATATATTTAAAAAATAATAATTGAGGGGGGTTTAGAAACAGTAATAGAGCACGAATCCAAAAAAAAAAGTCTGTCTGTTTGTCTGTTTGTTTGCACACGCTAATCTTCGGAACTACTGAACGGATTTGAATGATTTTTTTTTTGTTGTATAGATATTAAGTCTGGTCAACACATAGGCTATAATTTATCTTGGAAACTGGAACACCTGATGCAGAACCACAACAGACCAGCTAAACTATAGGAGATACAAAAATGATACCATAGCAAAAATTGTTCCACGTGATGAGCATTTTTTGCTGAGAGATTAAATTTAAAGATCCGGAACACCTGATGCAGAACCGCAACAGACCAGCTAAACTATAGGAAATACAAATATGGTACCATAGCAAAAATTGTTCCACGTGATGAGCATTTTCTGCTGAGACAATAAATTTGAGGATCCGGAACACCTGATGCAGCACCGCAACATACCAGCTAAACTATAGGAGATACAAAAATTGTACCATAGCAAAAATTGTTCCACGTGATGAGCATTTTTTGCTGAGAGATTAAATTTGACGATCCGGAACACCTGATGCAGAACCGCAACAGACCAGCTAAACTATAGGAGATACAAATATGGTAGCATAGCAAAAATTGTTCCACGTGATGAGCATTTTCTGCTGAGACAATAAATTTGAAGATCCGGAACACCTGATGTGGAACTTCAAGAGCCCAGCTACACTATAACATATATTGGAATGACGTCTTAGCAAGAGTTGTTCAGCCTTATGAGCACTCGCTGTTGACGTATAAAAATCGAAGATCTGGAACACCTGTTGTGGAACTCCTAGAACCCAGCTACACCATAGGAATGATGTCTTAGCAAAAGTTGTTCGGTCTGATAGGCATTTCCTGTTGACTTATAAAAATCGAAGATCAGAAACATTTGATATAGAAATTAAAGCTATCACTAATTTCATTGCATAATTATAAAATAACATAAGTACCTCCACGCGGTGAAGGCGGGAACAGTTCAGGACTGATTTTCGATGACGATGGTAGGTATATCATTGAAAATTAGACTCTACTGGCCACAACTTCCATTTTTTTTATCGTATAAATATGCCTTCGGGCTTATGTTATTTGAGTGTTTAATTTCCTTTTCCATTTATCTTCGTTAGGTACATGGTTGCCTACCCGGTAACGCAGGGGAGCAGCCACTTAGATTTTAATTGATCAGGTATCATCACAATAAAACTATAACCATACCTAGAAAGAGGTCAAATCTTTCCCAATGTTCCAAAGGTGCTAAATGATTAAAGATCATAAGATCTCAACAATCTACCGTAGAGCGTTAGGAGAGACTTGATGCTGTTCGAGAACATGAGGTTGCAACTCGCTCCGTGGAAACTTCTTGGGATCGCGAAGCACGCCTGCATTCTCAGCGTATTTACGCATCTACCAGGTATCCAGGTCTCTAGACACCAGTGAAGAATATGTGCGCGACTGACCGCTGATTGTGAACATCATGCACTATCTCGCGAGTCGGAGACGTTCACGGAAAAAGCATGACGCTTGAGTTTTCAGCGTATATACGCATCTACTCTAGAGATAAGTGGGGGAAGGAGATGCGCGACTGACCGCTGATCGTGAACGTCACGCAACATATAGGCTATAATTTATTTTGGAAAATGGAACACCTAAGGTAAAAGAGATAATATAAAAAATGGTGCCATTGCAAAAACTATTCCACGTGAAGAGTGTTTTCTGCTGTGAAACTAAATTTGAAGATCTGGAGCACCTGTAGTGGAACTCCAAAGCCTAGCGACAATATAACATATACATAATAGAAATAGCGTCTTAGCGAAAGTTGTTAAGTGTGATGGCATTTCCTGTTGACCAACAAAAATAAAAACTCTGGAACGTCTTGAATCGTCTCACGCATCTCATTGTTTTCCCGTCCCCGGGCTTTTAGGATTCGACATCAGACGTTTCAGATCTTCGATTTTGACGACCCCGTTGTTGCTGGCATAAGCAACAGGATCCGCGTACGAAGTCGCGGGCAGAAGCTAGTTCTTAATAAAAAAAAAATTATTTCACGTTAGGTACTTAGGTAACATTAAACATAATTCACAAGCGTTTGGAAAATGATTAATTAGGAAAACCAGATCGAAAACAACTATGCGGTTAACCTTAGGGACAAACAACTTGAAAAGGTGGACATTTAAGCGTGAAATACCGTAAATTTCGCTGCTCAAACTTTTCCACAGCATAAAACACGCAAATAATACTTTAAAATACACTTATGTCCTTGCTAGTGCAATGCTAAAAATATTTTTTGACCTCTCGGAGGTACGGAAATAGAACAAACTTACAAACAAAAAATGTAAACATTACATTCTTTTGCCATTCTTTTTTGTGGTTAGTTTTTATTTACTAAGTACGTGAGGCATTGAAATTATGCCATTATTTCACGGTTCAACACGTCTATTAATATATTTCAGGTAATCACAATAAGCTTTATATGTAAATATAGATACAATAGACCGCACATTACTTGTAACACTTTGGCCTTGAGCTGACCCAGCGTAGTACGCACTTTCAATTAAATAAGAGACAGATTAAACTGGTTTGTGACAACTGAAGTTCCACTGACTGTACACTAACAATTAAATAGCTGTTATAAACATACGTTCATACTTTCTTAAGTATTCACCGCACTGTATTTTTTTAACTGTACGAACGCACTTATTTTGTCCTTAAATTATAGTTTATTTATTTTTAATACCTAATTCAAGCACACAAATGTACAAAGGCGGACTTAAACGCAGCGCGGCTGATGGTTTAGTTGTTTTTAGTCGGTAGGTGCGTACGAAATGGACTAAAACTTAATGCAACTAAATGGAATAAAATGAGAGAGAGCTAAGTGCGATACAAGCAACTTAGTAGACTAGAGAAGATAGAGCCACTTTCGTCAGTCTCAAAGTCAGTTTGCGTGATAACAATATCTTGCGTGATAGCGATTCATTATTATTTATCCTTGTTTGATAATCTATATTTTTCTAGTTAAAACTTTACGATTATCTGTCATTATTACCAATTAAAACTTATTTTAAAAGATGTTTTTCATTCCCAGAAATGGCTTAAAAATTGCCTAAACAATATAATTGAACGTAGTTAGTTCTACCTAAATAAATGAACTAGTGTACGTCACCATGTTTTCTAGAAAATGGCGTTTGAAGTTTGAATTTGCAATTATTTTGTTTCATTTTAGTTTGTGTGCCTAGCACGAATGCTTTACGTAGGTAAGTAAACGTAACGATAGATGTTGATGTACTCGATTAAAACATTATTTTGTTTACGTAGGTACTTTATATTTATTATTTATATATATCTTTACCTACTTTATTTTCGATATGCGAAATTAGTGCTTACCTCTTAAATTTTAACCAAAATACTAAGGGATAAGTACCTATTTAAAAACCATTCAAAGCAATTAAATTCATTATTACCTACATTTACATCAAACCTTCATGCTAGTTTTTCTGATTTTGTAAGTTGTTAATAAAGGTGTATTTTGTTTTAGAGCCGAATCATAGTTTATTTGAAATAAGTACTTTGGTCATAATCATAGCTATTGCAATTTGTATCGAACAGTGTTAAAATTAGTTATGAATGCCAAAACTTTCCGACCTTCTGAATCCACTTCATGACCGGTTTGCAATAATAACTAATATGATTAGGTATATTTTATTAAGTTTATTGGTCTAATAGCATTTTGTCATGACATTAGATACTACATCATAATTAATTTTTATACATTTGAATTGTATTTATTTATAATGACATTTTGTAATATTGACATTTACTTTTTTTATATATTTACATTTACTTTTTTTTATGTATTTTTCTTTTATTTTCGTTTTTTTTTGTTTATGACTAATTTATGTTATGACCAATGTGGAATGTATTATTATTATTTTTTTCCTCACATTACGATTATTAGCTCTTTAATTTTGTTTTAAATTTATTTTTAAAAATCCTACTGTACTACTGTTCGACAGAAATGTAATTTTGTTGTAGAATAAATAAATAAAATAAAATTTATTTTAAAATAGGTATTGTGGATTAGCATGTTTTTAGGTACTTATACACCATGACATAATTACGATTCCAAAACATTTATATCAAGATATGGCACCTGCCATAATGTTTGCCTCCATTATGATATTATAAAGCTGTTACTAAAGTTGTAAATTGCGTCACATGTATCGCCCATAATATTTTTCAACACAACTCAAAAACTCGGTCAAGTCAACTCAAGTCAAAGACATTCAATACCTGTAGACCGGACATCACGAACAAAATTTTCGTCCGAAAAAGTGTGTCCTGCTGGATACAAGTCTGAGTTTTTTGTAGTACGCTCCGCTGCCGCTCCAATATTCATATATTATTCTAGATGGCGTTACTGAGAAATGGGATCAAAGTTTTTCTATGACATTTCCTTGACATGCCCGCTCTATAGTATTTTAAATCTCTTTGACTCAAGTCAATACCTAATCACATCAAATAGCCTCTTGCTCTCTCAGGCCTAAAAGTTTTGTGAATAAGTCGTTTTCTCATACATTTTTCAAATGCAACGTCATCTCCGATGATATGACAGGTGACACATTTACTTGACATAAGTCGAGTAAATGAGGCGCTGAATTTAGATATTGTCCAATAATCACCATATTACAACTGTCAAGTGTTAACGAGTAGAATTTGTAATATGGCTGAAAATTAAATACATTTGACAGTTGACAAACAGCTGATTCCATATACTTACGCCATTTTCTTACTATAATAGAAATAGAATAGAAATAGAATTTGTAACATGGCTAGGCTTGCAGTTTTGTATTAGATATGCGTCCATGCAGCTGAACGAACGCATATACATATACGCAACTAACACAAAACTTTTGTTTTAAGTAGGTAGGGTAAATACGCCAAACGTCGGCCACCCCCCAAAGGTCGGCCGTCTGCACATTTTTAACTTGCATTCATTGAAAAAGTAAATAAGTGACAATTTGGCTACTGAAATTGGATCTTTAGTTCATACTCTATAGGTAAAAACTGTTACTATTCGATTACGTCCCTCGCTTTTCGCACACTGAGCGTCCTTAGCGATGCCGACGATGAAGTGTCAAGTTCGTAGTAAAAATAGCTTACTTTCTGTGAATACCCATATTTTGGGGATTGATATTACAATGGTAAGACATTCTTTTTTTTTGTTTTATGC
Organism: Euplexia lucipara; assembly: GCA_921972225.1. NCBI lineage: Eukaryota > Metazoa > Arthropoda > Insecta > Lepidoptera > Noctuidae > Euplexia > Euplexia lucipara. The sequence continues at coordinate 16,654,036 of OV179145.1, read as the reverse complement.
TTTGGTATTAATAAAAGGTTAGTTTTACTATATTTTGAGTTAGTATTTTTAACGTTTTGCGCATTGATTTAAGAGAAAATAGGGGGCCGCCATTAGAATACCAGTTTTGGTTTAAATCCGGAATCTCGACCAGGGCCGACTTTAAGTAGAATTCAGTCTGTTTTATAATCTGAAAATCTACCAATTCCTTTGGCTGAATAGGAGAATTTGCAAAGCTTATAAGTAAATAAATCTATTTCACGTCTAATCGCCAAAAACCGGCCGGGGTGATTTTAGTTAAATCTTGAGAAATAAGGCATGAGAAGTAGGGGCCGACTTTACAAATATTAAAGATTGTAAAATCGGCCAGCCTCAAATCCGAGCGCTACTATACAGGGTGATTACGTTGGACGGGTAGTCAGTTTTATATTTTTAATGTATATAATTATCAAAATAATTTCCTCAAAGTCGATTTGAATGTAGGTAGGTATTATTATAAAAAAAAAGTTAAGTTTTGATGTAACTAGAGGTTCAAATTAATTATATATAAAATATTACAAAATTGATCAACCATATTAATATTTATGAAAACTCAATAAGTAGGGTTCGGGATACAAATATCAATTTCTCTTTGGAACTTACTACCATTGAACTCATCTAGCTTAAACTGCGAGGAACAAAAAGTAGTCTTTAGATACTAAGCTCGTTTTCACTTAAAACTTTTTTAATAATCGTATTGGTAATGTTTTTCACCGTCTTATTTTAAACCACCCTATACCCGGCCGACTTTTGGGAAAAACGCGACCGACTATGGGGCGTAACTGGCCGAGTTTAAGGTTTTTTCGTTCTCGATGCATTTAACCCTTATTACTCTTTGCTTTTAGTAGAAAAGTCAATCCTATGCCTATAAACATAAAATTGATTAATCAACCTATCTAAAACTACATCACAAGGCATGCTTCGTTGCAAACTGATGGAGCCAGAGCGATCCAAAGTTAGAAAATTCGTTAGGGGGCCGACATTTAGCGTATTTACCCTATATGGTTATAAGCTGAATTGAACTAATAATATGTGGTTATAGTCCCTGACTCATCATCATCGACACAGATCCTGTTGCTAACAATGCAGATTTTCCGGATTGATTTTTATAGTTTAATGATAATAAAACAATAAAAAATCATGCTTCTGCGAAATATAATTATATAGAAGGTGAGCACAATATAATACTGGCGTATTTGTGAATTAATTGAATTACCTAATTTGCATTGTTTTCCGTGTATCGTAACTTTTTTTAATTATTTTAAATCTAAATCTATTAAGTACTTACGACGTTCTTCACGTGGTTTGCACATGGTTACACATTTCATTACACACTTAATGTTTTTTTTTAATAAAAGTGTATAGTTTTGTCTAACCGTACGTAGGTATGGATGCGAATTTAGAACTGGAGATGTAGTGTGGTTTTCAACAGGGATCGATCCTCGGCCCTTTACTGTAAAACATTGAGCACGAGTGAGTGCCGACTTCTCGATCATTTATGCTGGTGTTTGTTATCACCGGAGGAGGTTTGCATCTACAGGGAAGAGGCTGAACAAGTTTGACTGCGTTTTTGCCTCCTTAAAATACGTTATAATCAATTATAATACTGAGCGTAAATTACACCAGACAGTCAACAAAAATATGCTAGATACTGTGAACAAAAACAAGCTACTGTGAACAGTTTCAATAAAATTTCCAGAAAACAATCATAATGTAAGCGGTTTTTTGTAACTGCAGGAGAAATATTGAGCAGTGTTTAATAAATTTTATAAATACCCCGATCCTCAAAGGTCCTAAGTATAAGGGCGACTCTGACTGGTACAAATTGGGACAAATACTTATTTGTCGACAAATAGGTAGAAACAAGGTAAGTAGAAGAAGAAAGATCGATACTGTATTACAAGTATGTACGATAACTGCAGCACAGAACAAGAAGCACCTAGCACAACATCCTAGACAGTTGGCAGCAAAGCTTACTCAATCTAGTTAGATTGGTTACACTATCAATCCACAGGATTCTGGAGCAGTAGTTCACAAGTTCCAAATGATCCACATCAACACCCCGAAACACATTTGCTTATAATCGCAAGACTCAACGCAGGTAACAAAAAAAAAAGACGATCTTGTTATCTAGTTTCGATTACTTAATTTTCTCGTTAGCAACACTAGTAACACTTCACAAACAGCACAAAAAAAAAACAAATAAATTCACTATATTAGGTATATACGTTTTACGAGTGCAGCGATAGACTACCCATCATGAACAAACTTGTTTCGTATACTTATCATGCGTCTCGGCCCACTAACGACTGATGGCATTAACATATTTTATGCTGACTTTAATGTATGTCAACTTGAAATAAATAAATTTAATGCAAAAGACGCACCTAAGACTTTTATTAGTTACAGGTTATGAAAATCAGGATTCCATAAAAATACAAAAGATGCTGAGCTAAAAAAACTTGAATACAACAATTTACAACCGACACAATTAAAATTAAAATACTAATATTATATATACCATAAAAAATAATATATATAACTAAAAGACTAAAAGTCGCCGAAAGTAACTTTTTTGTTCTAAAGATTTTGTTTTAATTTTTTAGTCGGAGTAAGTCGGTATAATCTCATGCAAATTCTTGACTTTTAATTTTCCACATGATACTGTTAGTGTAACAGCAGCTATTTTATTTTTTATATGTACAACATCCTCAACATAATTATACGTAATGTAATATTATGTAAGTACACGAACGGTAGTCTGAACTTGACCAAAATATTCTACGGGACCAACCTTGCAAAACATTCACTCCAAAAAAAGATTTTTTCAAATAGGTTCAGCCGTATTTAAGAATATAAGCAACACATATCTGAAACATAATTCATTGGGACCAATTGAGAACCTCCTCCTCTTTTGAAGTCGGTCGAAAATATCCTACGTAATCCACGATAAGTTCTACCTGCGTGGAAAGTAAACAAGAAGCCGTTCAGCCGTTAAAGCGTGATAGAGTAACAAATACAAAAGTCAGTCAGTTGTGACTTTGTGTACATGATGGAAGGAACATCAACGCACACAAAACCCGATCCAATATGATTCTTCTTCAAATTTTTTATGTTTTTTTCCTAATTTCGACGTATTTTTCTGATGTAAAATCCATAATATCTAATAATTGAAACTCGCGTGGTTGGGACAAAGTATATTATTTAAAAATGCTTTATGTAGGTTTAATTCTGGTCTGTTTGTAAATGCATAACGATAACTCCGTGATAAAGAGCTCAAGGTGAAGTAGGTACGGGTGATGATATGCCGTTGCCAACATATTGCCCGCGATAAACACACAAACAAAATAAGTGAATAACCTTTATATATTATTTTCAGTCACTTATGCATGAGGCGTAGATACTTACCTACAAAGAATCAGTCATCATAACTGAGCTGTAGTAAATACAATAAAATAAAATATAAAAACCTGTTTAAGTATCAAAGGTTTCAAAAAATATCTTTACTAATATTAACAACAGTAAAGTTTGTGAGATCGTGGTTTTATAACGTTTAAAGGAAATCTCTGAATCTACTGTACCGATTTTGAAAATTCTTTTATCAATAGAAAGCCACATTACCTATCTATGAGTGTCATAGACTACTTACATTATATTTTTAAAACTAAGGGGGTGTGGCCCCTCCACACCCTCTTAGTTTTAAAAATATAATGTTTATTAAAATTAATAAAATATAAAGTTTATTACATTTATTTAAAAAGACAAAATTAACTTTGCCCCCTTAGGTAGGGGCGACGACGACAAGTGAAAACAAAGCTTTTAATCGACTTATATTCTGTAGTAACTTGGATTTTGTTAATCCTTATTATTTTAAAAATTGTTTTCTTCACACTTACTTCACCTTACATTTCGCAGGGATATTAACACAGTAATGTTTTGGTGATCACTCGCTGTCTGCGGGAGTCCTTACGGTGCGTTTACCTTGTACTAATTTATTTACATAGATATTTAGAAAAACCAGTAGGTACCTAGGCACATGTTACATGTTCTATGAATCTAAAACTTATCGTCATTATACTTACGTAAGAAGTCTTTAAAATTGGAGACACAATAAAATTTTGTACAATACTTAAGGCACGACTCGAATTTTATGTACAGAGGCCAACACATCAAGCTACCCCAATCAAATTTCTTTGATAGTTTATCAATCATATTATTATAAACAGTTCAAATTTTGAAAATTTGTCAGTTTGCGGTACCTACCTACTTGCTTAGCTTGATGCGCTGGCTTCTGTATCTATTAGACTTTGTAATTATTTCACCACTATGAGGTTGAAATGAATGTCACTTGCACAGAAAGGTAGTGCTGACTATTCTTCTGTTGGTAATCTAATCAAAATTCAGGATAAGTATTCCATATTTTTCTCTCTATTTAAACAATAAAGTGACGGACGAATGTCTGTTCCTTTTGACACTTCCTGTATTAAAGAATTAACAAGATCTGTAAAAGCTTAAGTAGACGAAGTTCAAGGTACAGTCAGCCTCATAAGTCGATAAACATATCCATATTTCCTAAACTCATGAACACCTTAGCTTACACAAATTGCTAAACAAGACTAGTGCCAGGATTTAATTAACGTCTTAAAGGTTCAAAATTCACTAGTCTTGTTTAGCAATTTGTGTAAGCTAAGGTGTCCATGAGTTTAGGAAATATGGATATGTTCATCGACTTATGAGGCTGACTGTACCTACCTATATCATAATTACAATTAGGATCTCTTACTTATTTGATATGATCTGTCACCGTCCTGAGGGACACTTCCTTTAAATAAAACCTTTCAAGATCTAGTCGCCTTCACAATTCGACGTATCATCAAATAATTGATACTGAAAAAGCACGACTGGCTGTTCACAATGGTGTGCTGGTGCCTACACTAACGTATGGAAGTGAATGTTGGGCGTGGCAAAAGAGACATAAAAGTAGAATAAATGCTGTAGAAATGCGTTCCTTGCGAAGTATGTGTTGTGTAACAATGAATGACAGATTGAGGAATGATGTGATAAAGCAACGTTGTGGTTTAAAAGAAGATGTAGTAACAAAAATTGAAAAGAGTATGCTTAGATGGTTTGGTCACGTTGAAAGGATGGATGAAAGGCGACTAACGAAATGTATTTACAAGGCAGATGTAAGTGGGAACGCCCGGGAGGGGACGCCCTAGAAGGACATACATAAACCTTTTTGGTGAAGTTCTTCAGAAAGATCAGGTGCGTAGCACTCGCAACCGGCGTGTGTGTATGACAACATGTATGAATGTAAACGATGCAAAAGAAGTATGTAAGAATCGTAGCACATGGCGCTCTGTAGTTTCTGCCTACCCCCATGGGAAAAAGGCGTGAGTTTATGTATGTATGTATGTATGTATGAAAATGTAATGCCAACGTTTTTAAAAAAACAAGTACCTATTGTCCCTCTGTCCTCTAGCTGTCAAAAGCGGCGTCAATTCTCTAATTTTAGTTTAGTTTATAAACAAGGGATTCGCGCCAGTTTCGATTCACCGACTTTTGTTATCAGAAGTGGTTAAGCTAATTACTTTACCACAAGGTCACCTTTATAATTGGTGCCTACCTATAATAGTCGTAAAGATATTCGGTTCAATGTTTACCCAATCACGAACCGGAACGAAATAACCAAGAAATTCTAAACCGCATTCCTTATCCACTGCGTAGCCCATAGGTAGTCATTGTACCTACCTACGTTTGCAGCACGATTGACCGCAACAAATCAATTTGATACTGCGGATATGATAATAGTAAGTAAAGTAGGTATCGATATTACAGAAAGTATCGAGTACCTACTCGTAAGGTTGTGTTACTCGAGTGTACCATACCGTAATCGAATCTAGCCTATTGGGTTCAGAGATATGTCAGACGCAATCGAGTTAATTTAAATCTCAAGAGTACAAGTGTGCCAATTACTGTGTTTTCAAATTTAATTTTTTGTTTATTATCCACGATGCATGTCTCCGCTACCGATCGGCAGATAAAATAAATCGGGAAAATTCTTTGAGAAGGAAGGATAAACTTGGCTATAAGTAAGGTCATTGAGCTCTCTACATACAGCGGGTTGAAGAGATATATTTATATATACACATAGGTATACACATATTGATACCATAAATTCTGTACTTGATGATAGATCTAGCCCCCAGCATCGAATTTTATTTCCTTTCCTTGCTCGAAACTGTAAAGAACTATGAAAAAAATCATCGTTCATATCTTATCCTTTATGATTTGACCTTAGAATTTTAATAAGTAATTTCTTTCGTTAAAAATCACATTAGTTTGGATAGAAATCACGATTTTACTTAGTTTAGAGAGTTAATAGAACACAACTTTAAATTATGGAAACCCGATAAAAAATTTCAACGATTGGGATGGAATGATGTAAAAAACTCACTCTGTGTAATATTGTAGTGTAGCACTGTTCACCGAAAACACAGTTTTATGCGTCAAACTCCTAAGTAATTATGATAACCAGTAAGTCGGGTTATAAAGAATAAAAAAAACTCTATGGTAACCAAGGTTATGACGTTAGAAGGTAGTACCTAAATAACAAGCGGAATTACTCGCGGTGTTTGCGGAACCGCAGAGCTTTCGACTAAGCTCAAAACAGTTGCTCTTCCTTCAAACTGAACAAACAAATTAACCACAACAAACCGTCGATCGATCCCTTTGTAAACCTTCAAAAAGTGTCGTGGGGAGATTTCCGCACAAAGAGCACGGGTAATTAATAAAGAGGACGTTTTTACGCAACTACGTCAGAAGGGGATTTATTAACGATCATTTTAAAATACTCATTTAATCTCGGTTGATCCGGGTAATTTTACACAACTTTTAGGTACTGTAGGTAAATAGAGACTGTACCTAGCTAAAGTTATATTCAATAATACCCTGTTCACACACAGATATGCTAACGCACTTATAAACAGATACATGTACACCTGTTCACATACAGGTACACTTATTTTTACAAATTACACGTATTAAACAAATCTCACCACATTTTTACTACAAGTAGTATAATAAATTATTATTCATCTGTGTATTGTAATTGTTCGTTATTATTGTTATTTTTTATTTGTATATTCTTTGTAAAAACGCCGCTATATATGATCCGCCGGTCGATTTAGTAAAAGTCACGCCGTGTGTACTTGAGTCAAGTGAACTGTCAATGCCTAGCATTAGTATGGAAAGACAGCTCAATTCGCCTTTCTACGCCTACATTTTCACGTGGTGATTTGACCAGAATTGCACTGCAGCAGTGCGATTCGTAGTAGGCGTAGTGAAGGCGAATTGAGCTGTCATTCCATACTGTCATTCCATACTACGTGACGTCTGCTAGTTTAGACAGATTAAATACAGACAAATTACAGGACTTGCTTTGCACTCCTCTATTTATAAAAAAAAAAATAGTTTGATTGGTTGGATAGATCTTTATAAATAGACTTCATCTAAAACGCATTATAAATTAGTCTCTCGTAAATATTCCGTTGTAAAACGAACGGTTTATTATTACCACATGACCTTCCCAAATGCCAACTGTATCAATAATTAATTTCAAACTGAGACTTGTTTGTTGTGTTATGACCATATTATTATTACTACTCCGTGGCATATTGACCACTATAGAAATAAGTAGCTGTAGGTATAGTTGAACTGGTAAATTGTTGATCACTTTTTGAAAAACTTTATTATCTATACCTACCTACTAACGTATGAAAGTGAATGTTGGGCGTGGAAAAAAGACATGAAAGTAGAATAAATGCTGTAGAAATGCGTTCCTTGCGAAGTATGTGTGGTGTAACTATGAATGACAGATTGAGGAATGATGCATGTGATAAAGCAACGTTGTGGTTTAAAAGAAGATGGTGGTTCTTAACAAAAATTGAAAAGAGTATGCTTAGATGGTATGTTCACGTTGAAAGGATGAATGAAAGGCGACTAACGAAAGGTATTTACAAAGCAGATGTAAGTGGGAGCGCCGGGAGAAACGCCCTAGAAGGACATACATAGACTTTATTGGTGAGATTCAGAAAGGTCAGTTGCGTAGTAATCGAATCCGGCGTGTGTGTATGGCAACATGTATGAATGTAAACGAAGCAAAAGAAGTATGTAAGAATCGTAGCATATGGCGCTCTGTAGTTTCTGCCTACCCAATGAGAAAAAGGCGTGAGTTTATGTATGTATGTATGTAAGTATGTTCATTTTCTAACTTTCACACAAAGAGATTTAAAATATCTACTATAGAGAGGACATAATATATGTATATGCAAAGAATTTTCATAGAATGATTCCATGTCTCAGTAACGCCATCTAGAATAATATAGCTATAGTTTTGTATGCAACAGCTGATATAATTATTTTTTCGCTATATTGGTTGGTCCCAAAGTGAAAGTTGTTCATACCTATTCATAGTTAAGTAGGTAGAACACTCTGTGAAAGTTTTACAAGAAAAAAACTAATCAAAAACATTTCATTATGACTGTTTTAAGTAGGTAGGTACATTTCTTGTTACAAGCTGTCAACAGATAGTTACAGATGTTACGACTTATAGTTCGTTCGCATTAAAAATGCAGTAAGAATGCAGTGCAACTGCAAGATAAAGGTGTTTTCCATAGTGGTGTTAAATTCAAACAAATTATATTTTAAAAGATTAAGTTTAATGAATTTATAAAAATGAATTTGAAAAGATTTGATTGGTTAGGGGGCGGGGCTAGGCCGACGGATAATGATGACTTTACTGCACTCTTAACGCGAACGCACTATAGGTACGATTAATCGATTAACCATTGCTGTCTCTATTTTAGATGTTAACCAGGTACGTTTACTCGTATTAGATTTAACAATCGCTGTCTATATTTCTGGACGTTTAAAGTTGCGACAAAATGCAGAGTTGCAATTGCAAAGCGCTTATTGTCGTGGAAGTCGTGGTGCAAAAAGGTAGGTAACTACCTTTTTGCACCACGACCTTTTTGTATCACTCACGCGAATAACATGAATTTTAATTTTTAATAACATTACCTATTATAAAGCGATGGTCATTTGTTTTCTTTTATTAATGACGAGATTTGGCACGCATTATAATTAGAAATTATAAAATGTGCATATCTAATTATTCTTGAAACTTATTGATTGCATTTTTTTTCTTATCGGAACCTAATTATGTTCACAGTTCTATCTGGCTAGAACAACATAATGACTAATTAGCTCATTACGCTCTATTCTAGGCTAAATCTAGATAATTATCTAGCGTCCTTGCTAGATTCCATCAAGGTGTTACTGCTTTTATTAACATAACGTTTACAATGATTATTTTAATAGCGCTAGAGGTAAGTAGGTACCTACTTATAGTCGAATTAATTAGATCGCAACACTGACTTGTTACACAATCTCTACTAAGTTAAGGTAACTAGAAGTGATAGCGACAGCCAAGTCATAAGTTTTGAGTTAGAACCTAAGGCACCTCTGACTTTTCGGATACTGTAGCGATATCTATCTCGCCACATACGAACTATCCTACATCGCGGTATTAGAGTTATCCGCGCAACTTGAACATATACAAGTTCCCGACAACAACCGTCGGGCAGTAGTTAGCCCACCAGACTGAACACCTGTCTGGTCGGAGGATTCTCTCTTTTCCATGGTGGATGAGGAAATTTACACCCTGTTCCTCAAATCCTCAAACCTCCAAAATACCATGTTGTAAAATTTGCTTCAAAAACAGTGGAGAAGAACATCGTGACGAATCTTGCATATATACCTATAGATACCTTTTCCCGACGGCAAGTGAAGCCAAGTTGGAGGCCCATGGGCGGCATAAAAACTCTGACCACCTAATTCACTAACCACGTGAAAAAGTAGACGTACAGGCGCCAGCATATCAACCTACTCTAATGTGTCAAATTTCTTTGATAGGTTTTCAATTTAATTCTTAACACATTATGGTTGATGTTCAATTAGGAAAATTTTACAGTTTGGGGTACCTACGTAACTGTCTAAGAATATGCTTTATGGCGGATCTTTCGGGTTATTCTACGCAGTACTTGTCCCCCAATATTCGGGATAGTTGGCCCCAGGAAAATAATTTCAAGCACTGCCATGGAGGACCAAACGGGAATAACCCAATCTAGATGCTAAATAACAAGCAGTGGCGTTGCGTGGTTTTCAGTCGCGATTGCCTGATCTAGCCAATTCGCTTTAATCCATCAGTTAGATAATAAAAAAAGGCACACAAATATTTTTTTGCTTTTTCCAACATTAATGGAAGACTACTAAATAAAATATTCCACAACTCTCACACAACGCCATCTAGTCCCAAGCTAAGCAGAACTTGTGCTACTAAACAAATTTAACTTTACTAAATAACTGATAAAAATATGTACTTAGGTACAGACGCCAGCACGTCAAGTTACCCCAATGTGTCAAATTTCTTTTATCGTTTTTCAACTTTATGCCAAACAGAATAAGGTTCATATTCAATTGGGAAAATTTGACACTTTGGGGTAACTTGATGTGCTGGCGTCTGTACCTACTACTAATACATTTCTAAATTATACGTAAATTACACACCGGCACAGAACAAATTTTAGTGATCGTAATCATGACACAAACAAATCCTGGGTGGAAATGGAACCCACGACCTCTGGCATAGCAGTCAGTGCTGCTAACTACTAGACCAAGAGGCCAAATAAAGTTAGGGTGCTTGTGACGTTAAGATTCAATTAAAACTGCACGAAATCGTGACGACATAAAAAAAGGGAAAAATATATGTCTAATAATATATTTTTCTAGTAATCTAGATGAGGAAGTTAATATTTACCAATTCCATAGGCCCGTCATTTATTTGTAATGCGGTATCTAAATGCATTATGTGGGGGCGTTGTTCTTTGAATCTATTTTTGTATGTAGTTCAAATAAGCAACGTGTGGGAACTAAACATAAGTGGGTACCTATGTATAGTTCGAAAACGTCTATCTAGTATCTAGATACTACTGAGCTTTGCAACACTTTGTTTGTTGCTAGGTCTGGTACTGGTTCTCTTTGAACTCCTAGCTAACATTTTGATCTTTTTACGTCGATAAACTTTAAACAATCTTTGGCGTGAGCAGGCAAGAACAGCTAAATTTACTTTCTAGTTTTTAGCGAATTGATAACTGACATTAGGTAACTGCTTCATTAGCATAATGAAATTAAAACTAATGTTAAGCTTAGACTACAACACTATACACGGTACACTTAGTGTATACTTACACCAAGTGTCTCTGTATGATTTCGAGTGTATGTAATTGTGAAATTTATTGTGACACGTTAATAATTATAGTGTCGCATCAGCCGCTGTGTAAAAACGTTGTATCCAAGTGTCGTAGTAAAAAGTGTGAATAGTACAGAAAGTAATGTCTGACATTTGTGTCGCAATTTCTATCGTTGTCTAAACTAAAGTTTTATTTTTATACATAACAGTTCTTGACATTAAGTCGACCAATACCTACCTAGGTAAGCAAATAGTCGTACTTATCAAATAACAGCCGAATCCATTAACTCTTTCTTTTTCTTGACGGTTTAAAAAACAACAATCTTTTAGTACATGTCTGTGTCAGGTGCGCGTGCGCATATGCACGCGCACCGGTAGCGACTGCTGTGCACGCCTGACCTTTTTGAAGAGCTTCAGCTGTATGACTTGTATACAGGTTTCGTATGAGTTATTTTAGAAATACCTACATGATTGAGTCACGAGTGTCTCGTTTCAAATTAGATAGGTAAGTATAAAAAGTTAAAATGGGGATCTAAACAAGGTACCTACCTACCTCATGTCAATAGTAAATAGTAATTTCAGTTTTTATCCAATATATGTATTATGCTGCCGTGCCCTAACCGGGTTTCATGTTGGAACTTATATTAAATGTAACAACAAACTCTAAGTTTGCAGTTTTAACACATGAATGCAATAAAGATTTTGAGTTTGAGTTTTAATCTAATCTCATACAAGTAGGTATATAAAGTTCTCGTGTCACAGTGTATGTTATAAAACAACTATGACCTATTCTCAAACCTACCTACTGAATATAGGTAGGAAAATTTCATAAGAATCATTCATGCTGTGTCAGAGGAGTTTGGTAACAAACACTATGACACGAGAATTTTATACATAATAGATACTTACTACTAGGTTTACTTACTACTATAGAATACTTTTAATAAAATGACAACAATAAATACCTAACTGCTTCTACTTTTTGTTTAGCGACTCTCTAATGTGTGTGTAATTAGAATGTCCACATAATATATATACGTATAACCTAACCTAACTTTCCATACGTATCCTATAGCTAACCTAACTACCTAACCTAACTACCTTACTGGAATGCATTAAATTTAAAAGATACAAAATACACATTTTTTTACCTAAACTACTGCACTGCGAGTCACTATGTTACATAGGTACAAATTACAATATTAGAGTAAAGTTATGGCAATTTAAGAAGTGTATTTTGATAGTTAGAAAAAAATTATGAGGGGAATAAAATCGGTTGCTTTAAAATCCGATTCTTGAGACATACTTATACCTATCGACTTAAAATAATCAAGAGATCGTAATCGACGTACACATTTATCTCATTATTTAATGCGGTATTCGGACAAGTAACGATTTTAAAGTAAATCGATTTACCTAATTCGGTTTAGAAATGGCTTTTGACAGTCACAATAACACTACGGTAACCAACGCAATGACATAACATTGCAATAGCTTCCTGTCAGAATATTACCTAATCAAAGATGAATTCGTGTTCTTGAGTGAGTGCATTTTTATCAACATATAGGTACCTACTTACCTAGTTAAACTTAACGCTTACCTACTAATGATATCAGTATTTATAGTGTGTGGGTACCATAGCAATTAATAAGGATCATGGATTTGATTTTTCGGACACGTGAGTGGATAATTATGACGTTATTACTTAAAAACAAAGTTATAGCGACACAAAAAGAGAGAAACGTCAAAACGCACTTCTTATATTGCTGCAACTTAAGGTAGTAGTATTAAAAGTAGTAGTCGTAGGAGGTAATACTTTAACTCAATTGGTACCTAGGTACGTAGGTATATATCGTCCATACATGAAGTACCTACCTACTACTTTGATTCGCCTGTTGATCTATTGGTTAGTGGCTGTGACTGCTATGCTAGAGATTGTGGGTTCGATTCCTACCGAAAACAAATGTTTGTGTTGTGATTAGGGTTATGGGCATGCCCACAGTGCCGAGCGGCTGCAGATGCGTCAAAATTTTATTTTTAATACATCGAGACACTCGGTGTACCTATGGTCTACCTATACACTGAGTGAACCGTGTATAGTGTCATAGTCCAATCTTACTTACCATTATATCTAGGGGCCATCCACAATGACCACAATTACGGTCAACTAGGTAACCTACCTAGTTGACCGTAATTGTGGTACCTATGTGGTGACATCTTGTGACAAGGAGAGGGACGAGTCATTAAGCTTAGTGACGCGATTCTAAAGTACTTACCTACCTATTGAAACCGTACCATACACTAACAAAGTTCTTTAAAAATATGACTTCAAGCTTGTTAAAGCTTACCTAGGTGGGTAAGTCTAGATTTTAACTTCTGCAGCGCGATTCTGGTCAAAACACCACGTGAAAATGTAGGCGTAGTGAGGGTGAATTGAGCTGTCATTCCATACTAATGCTGGGCATTGACAGTTCACTTCACTCAATTTTTCACGGCGTGACTTTTACTGAATCGACCGACTGATTCTCACCATTTTACGATTATGACTAGTATCCATAGATATAATAAAGATTTCTATGCTAGTAGGTATCTAACGAATTGTCACTAGGGAATGCAATCTCGTACGAGATTTCCGCCTAGCGAGATCTCGCGAGACTCAAAACCCAGTCTCGCGAGATATCGCAAATTACGGGATCTCGCGAGATTGGGAGAATCGCAATTAAAACATATGCAAATGCTTGTTTTAAGAACTAGTAATTGACATGATATGTAATTAAATAGAAACTGCGTTGCTTAGTTATAAAAATAATGTAGGTAAGTATTATTTTAAAAATCAATAGAGTACTTATTATTTTGTCTCTAACTCTAATAACATTTGTTTTATGTCTATAATTATTATACCTACAGCAGTTCAAATTCTTACAATATTGGTAACATAACAATAATTATATATATGTAGTCTTTTGTAAATTATTACTTCAGTTTCAATAATTAAGAGTAATAGGAACATTACTTATGGTAAATAAAATAATACAACAAAACAAAAACTTAATTCACAAGTTCTTAAATAAATGTTGTGAGATCGTATTAATCAAATAAAAGAAGTTTAAAGTAGAAGTCAGATGAAGTTATCAAGGTACGGAAAGGCAATTTAGTTTGTCTGAAAATGGCTTCTCAAAAATCACATCATGACGAGAGTATCATCAGACAGACGACTTCTGATTTTAAATGCAAAATCAGAAGTCGTCTGACAGATGCGCCAGGCGCGGCCGCACGGCCGGCCAGGATTCAGTTCGCACGCAGCCGCGCTATGAAATACACATCGTCACGCTGCATTTGTCGATCTCGTTATCTCGCGAGATCTCGTACGAAATTTGACGAGATCCAATCTCGTAAAATATGGCCGGGATCTCGCGAGATCGGGATCTCGGCGAGACGAGATTGCATTCCCTAATTGTCACTGACATTGAGAATCGAGCATCAAAACAAACGCGGATAAGCGTAGCATAAGTAAACACCTATCTACATAAGTAAACAAGGCACATTTTTTTTTGTAAAATCAAAAAGGCAGGGAACATGTTAATTAAATTAAACCTTTATTGCTAATTGACTAGGTATTAACGAAGGTAGCTGCATCAACAAAGCAGTTTAAATGATAATGTTGGCTATTATTAAACACAAGTAAGTAAATACATTTTATAGCCCTAAAAGCGACGCTGTCTAGCGCCTGCATGTGTAGGTGTGAATCTATAAACATGCATAATCGTATATACGCAACTATAAAGATACCTACCTAACGTGTAATGTACACAGCGTATAGAGAAACGTTTAATACCGGCTTACTTTTTAACATCAAAATCCGAAACGGGGACGCATGACACAATCATTGTTATTTATACGTAAATCAGACACAATATTCAGTGATTTTATAATAGGCACGTTTAAAAATAAAATGATTAACATACCTTGTAAACAAAATGTCAAAATATCACAAGTTTTTTTGTAACGTTGTTTGTAAACAAAGTGGAACGCGCGCGCACCCGCATTCAAATTTGGAAACGTATTGAGCGTAGTCGATTCGCCCGGTCGCGCCACGCCCGCGCAACGACTGGCCGCGACTACAAAACCCGTCTAATTATAAACCGAGTTGTACGGCCTGCTCGAAGTTCTGCCGATAACAATGTAACTGACGCTTGGTTCGCGTTAATGTGAAGTTTTATTGGGCAGCGAAATAAAGCCCGATAAGCAACTTGAGATAATTGTAAGTCAACTGATTCAAATAAATTAGTCATGATTAATGACTTGTAAACAATAGGTACCACGAGTAGGTACACAATATTATTATTTAAACACAATATTAATATCTTTATTATTTATTTTAGATACATAAATAAAACTTTCCCCTGTAAGTATATCCTACAGGGCAAGGCCAACAATCTGTTGCTATGGTGAGCTTAATATACGTACCTACCTATTAACTGATGCGACTATGTTCAGGATTTCAGATTGAATGTTTTATTGTTTCATATTTTTCAGTTCTTTTTTATTGGGTTTTAGAGTTTATCGATTTTGCAAAGGCTGACCAGAGGGGCGTGAGTTCGATTCCCGGAATCCCGGGTGTAGAAGAATATTCAGACATTTTTGTCTGCAGCGACTCAGTCTCGATTTTTGCCCTTAACGTAACTGGCTTAAAAGTGACTACAAATCCTAAAGTAGGTCAAAAAAAAAGTTTGTTTGTAGGCACCTCTGACTGACTTTAATATTGTCACTGTCAGAAGTTTCAAAGGGCCAAAATATCTGCTTCTAATAACATATAAGTCAAGCATAGTATCCACAAATAATAATTGATACACTAATCTTCGAAGGTATAACTAATAAATAAATTTAAGCAAAAATGCCACTAGCTATAATTACAAGGTGAACATATTAAAATTTTACGCTGATTAAAACTAACATATTTAACTTACAGTCCAAGCTGAACTTGTGGCAACAGCAGTGTCCTTCATTCAACAACTACAAATTCCTGTGGGTCTGTTGAACCACTGTATAAAATGGATTTTTAAAGTGTCTTTTTGGTCTGACACCTTAACATTAAACGTGGAGTAAAGTGACCAACTTAATCCACGAGAAATGTATGGAATCTCGGGAGATCGCACTGGAACCTAGAACCAGAAGTATTCAGATAAGATTATGGCCTAAGATTCGGCGGTTAATATTTACCTCAGAAATGTTGGTTTATTCCCACTAGTACCACCAAACTGTACCACCAGTGGTACTAGTGGGAAATTATGTTCACATTAATACCACTATTCACTTAGTGAGTTACTCGATTTGCATAATTAGGTAGCTATTTGGATCAAAAAGTCTCACTAGTAGGTACCACTTACTTTACTCAATATAAGTGGTGGTACTAGAGGGAACAAAGATTGAGAACAAACAGTCTCACTAGTACCACTAAGGCTGACTGACCCCACATTTGGCGTGCGCGATCCTCGGGCGTGCGAGTAGCGCGAGCGCCGCGCGCGCTCTGCGTGAGCGTCGGGTGTTGCCGCCGTGTGTGGGGTCAGCCTAAGTAAATGGTGGTACTAATGAGAACACAATTTCCCACTAGTACCATTGATGGTACAGTTTGGTGGTACTAGTGGGAATAAACTGTTGAAGCACTTCCTGTTATATTTACAAATCTACAATTCCAGTGACGCACAATCCAGGCACGGCATACTCCTAGTCTTGAACATAACTGGCGTCTGCGCTTGCATCTGTACCTTAATTCTGCTGGTGTTAACTGCTCTCAGTAAGTACCTACCTTCTGTGAATTACAGGAACCATAATGTAGAACAGCAGTGGGTTCATGCCGATCATTCCAGTTCGTCCCTTGCAGCTTCACCCCCAGGGGTGGTCATTGACACCAATTAAGTAATAATAATTATTATTTTAATAATTCCCGGTTGACAACGCTGCAACTCTTTTTGTTATTCCCGTTTGTCCATAGAGTGGCGAAAAATTGCAAGATAGAACGGCTGAATTATATATAGTAGTAGGTACAGACCTACTGTTAGATATAGAGACATTTTTGGTAACGTCTAATAAATAAAAAGTTATTACGCTGGTTTTGTTGATTTATCTTAATTTTTTTTGTCAATATGTTCCCACAACTGGACACGATGCTAGTGGGGACAAACAGGAATGATCGAGTAATGTGAATACCTTACAGAAGGATCAGATTGCGTACTTCAAGTATTGCCACGGCTATGCGGTTGACTGTTCGAATGTTCCCATGTCACTTTGACCCATTATCTGCACAGGACTCTCATTAAGTTGTTGTGCGAGAGTCCAAATGCAGATAGTGGAGTCAACGTGACATGTTATGTAGGTATGTCAAACGTAACATCACGCCCGTATTCTCCGAAGCGTTAATGAGAAGTTCCTTTTGAAAAAATAATAACAATCTGTCGTACCCGGTATTAAACCCAGGACTTCATACTTAGCAGTAGGCCATGCTGCCACTGTTACCACGCACGGGGCAGAATATTATTTTCTTACTAAATACTTATTTCATTTTTCAGATGTCATCTTTATAGAGCCTGACATTTCTCCAGTGATGCTAGATCACGTTACAAACTTTTACAATTTATCATACTTAATAAGAAGGAGATCTGAGGCCTTATATTCCCCGATTGAAGACACATACTTGTTTTATTTAAGCAATGTTCATTTGTTAATGGTTCCAGATATAATTAAATAAAAAATTGGTTTATACCTGGGTGTGATTGTTTCATTTTACAATATTATTTTTAGTTAATACCAAAGAGATTTAAAATACTATAGAGCGGGCATGTCAAGGAAATGTCATAGAAAAACTTTGATCCCATGTCTCAGTAACGCAATCTAGAATAATATAGGTATGAATATTGGAGCGGCATCGGAGCGTAGGTACTACAAAAAACTCATGGACTTGAATCCAGCAGGACACACTTTTTCGGACGAAAATTTGTTCGTGATGTCCGGTCTATAGGTATTGAATGTCTTTGGTTAATACCAATCCGGAATAGGTGTAGGTACTCATTATAATCAATATTACATTTTTGTAACTCGAATGTATGGAATGGCAAGTTTTTTGCGAATTTATGTTTCATCACATAATCGAAATTGTAAGCGGTCGGACTGTCCGAAATGGTCTCAACAACACTAAGTGAATTAAATTATTATCCCGGTTGGATTGAGTTAATATTTAATTTTCATAGTTACTTAGATCATTTTGCCTTTTCACCCCAATATTTTTGATTTATTTATTTTTCTAGTTAACCCTAAATCATCATCATTGACGCTGAACAACCTCTTTTCGGGTTTGTAGACGCAAGCAACATGAACCGTATTCTGTTGAAGATAAAGTTGAAAACTATTAAATAAATTAGATACATTGGGGTAGCATGATGTTGGCCTCTGGGGCCTCTGAACTCTAAAAATGATGCTGTAGTTATACTTAAAATAAAACTAATATATTTATTGTAACTTTATTAACTTCAAATAAAAAGATAATACAATGTTTGCAATTATAACGCCGGCTGTGCTATTACAATCTATAGATTAAAACTTCAACATTCTTATTCATTCAATCGTAACTCTTAATCTAATAAGGCTACCCTTAAATTCTACCGCTTTCACTCTTAAGTAAGGGCCAAATAATTTATTTTCATTATTGCTTGCATAGTAACCGCACGATATAAAAAAATGTCGATATCATTATTAGGAATTCTGAATCTAACTAGAATTCCTTATATTATTATGCATTGATATAAATTCGCTAGCATCCTTACAAAAATCAACTATTTTATTTTATTACAATTCCACACCCAGTACAGCGCTATAAACGCATGCACCTAATCCTGTGCACTAATAAAAATAGAAGAATCTACAACCAATCAAAAACAATTGATTCGATACACCCAAACAAACAAAATACAACCGAATTATCACACGATCTAATAAAAACAGAGCGCTAATAATACGTCACTGGAAAGGGAAAATTACTTAACCGCCAAATTGGGCAAAAATGCGGGCATATTTTCTCCGGTTACCGAATTAATAAATGCATCTTCATGGGTTACTGAAGCGCCACAAAATTGAATTGCAATGCTACCTAAATAGATCGATGCCGAAAATATTCGCTGATTCCCAACATGTAGGTATGTAACACATTTTGCCCAATTTGGCAATTAAGTAATTTTCCCTTTCCAGTGACATTATAATGTTTGAAAAGCAAACTTGTAATGAATAAACATTTTACAATAAGTGTATACCTTATGATATGGTAATGATATGATAAAAAATCTACACTGGGTCCAGCCAGCCACCAGGACTTTTATTTTTATAAATCATTATTATTTATAATATAAGTAACATGCAATGCAATAATAAACCTTACCTAGATATCACTACCAGTATTTCGTTAAGGCATAACTGAATATTTATATTGTCCAATCTATCAGGAAGCATGTTATCTTAATTATTAGTAATTGATGGCATTTTATTGACATTAGGTATTTTGTAAGCTTCATCCCTTAGTCCTGGCGTACATGAATGTAACAGCATACCTGAGTACACTCATGCGCACCAGCAATTATTGTACAACTAACTAGTTTAGAGAGACAAGGTCGAAATTATAATACGTAAATGAAGTTATTTTTTATTAAAATACATACCTACTTGTGCTTCGAGTAGGCAAGTACAGTAATGTTTCAAAAGCTATAGCTTTAAATTGAACACAAAATTAAAACTACAACAAAAATTGTTGTTACAAAGAATTGAAAGTATCGGTTTGAAACTATGAAGGCCCATTTACACGGGGAGTTCAATTAAAATCATTTGTTTTTCTAGAATGTAAATGCGAGTAACGTAGGTGATTATCATTATTTATTTATTGACATTCGATCAAAGAACAAAAACTCGCCTGCGATGAGGATCTATCTCCATGTAAATGATCCTTCATTCCATGTGTTCCATAAATGCTGAAAACAACCCAGTATCAGAGAAAGTTTAAAAAACTGAATACATCCAAATACAATGTTGTTGATTTAATCAAATATTTTTTATCCTAATTGTTACTACTTTATAATCAAGTGCACTTAATGAATTCTCACTACATTATTAGTTCCATTTGTTTGAGTTATTATTAGCGTACTTATACCTACAGATATACTAGCTCCCTGTTTCTGGAACGAAATTATCGACGAGTCAAAAATTTGTCTGGCGATCATTTATTCAACCACTTGACATTTTGTTACCACAATTTTACGATAACTTTCGTTCTAGTAACTGGGTGCAAATGTCCCATGTAAATGGTCCACAGTAACTGAACGAACAGTCACAAAGAGAGCTTCGTCTCTTCAATGTTTTATGTGAGCACAAGCACTCTTCAAATATTTTGTTCCCTACGATGCCTGCTAGAGTAGTACCGCCCAAGTTGAACATCTAGAATCCTAAGATCCAACTCTATAAGGGTCACTAAGTACCTCGCAAATGACGTATACGCTTATAGGCTTTCATGTGTGCCAATATAATAACTGAGCATGATAATTTGACTTTTAATTTACTGTACTTATGTATGCAAAGCATTCAAATGCCAAAATTCTCCCCAATATAATTTCTAAAAGCAAATGACTAGACCTTAATGAAATTCCGTTTTTTTATATAGAAATTATATTAATATTGTAAGTTTTTATTATGTGACATATGGCAAAACTTAGCAAGACCGTTCAAATCCCGTCAAAATCTGGGTTACATTTTACTTTTATCAGAAATAGAATACATAAATACCTACTATTCTTGATTTCTAGTCATTAAGGTTTACACCCTTTAAGTCTCCTATCAATAATTCAGCCTGAAGTATTATATTGTTAGTATGTTAAGTTTATCATTCGTTACGTATAATTCACTCGAGGAACTCGCCGGCGTTGGTTGAGGTGCCGTCAAAAATCGTGGATCGTATTATATCTCATGGACGGAGATTACGTTCACTTACTAACATTGTTCCATATTGTTTACTACTACATGTAACAAGGTATCGGGCAATATCACACGCGATATGCTTAACATTATGTATGTACTTATTACTTTGTGCTTGCATGGTGTATAATCAACATCATCACCACCAACTCTGGTACAGTTATGCCAGAAAACATATGTGCTTCGGTAATGTTCGTGATTCCGAATTAATACGAACGTCGCGCCACAGAGTAATCTACCACAGAGGCAAAGCTTCAAATTTTGTACTGCCGCACTTTGTAGTTACTACTAAGATAGACACTTATCATTGCGTGTATGCATGAAGTTTCCTCTCTGTCGAGTTATCTACTCCAGTTCTTTTTAAATATGCACATTTTTTTAACCATGGCAATACAAAATATGCAAGTACTTCTCTGTGTTAGATCTCGTAAAGCGTTTGTATGTCTACAGATATACGATGATAACAAAAGCACATACTTTTCCTGTGTTTCCTGTATCTGTATCACAATAGACTAATGATCGGACCCGGATCCTCAATCTCTTCGCTACACATACAACTATTTATTAGTTTTATTTAGTGCCTAATATAATTATGTAACCATTATTTGACATTATTTTTAATTAGGATTCGTGAAATGGAGATTCAGTATCTTTAAATTACGTAGTTTGTTATTTTCTGGATAACATTTGACTTATAGGGGTCACGTCATACAGAGTATTGTTTCAGTTACATTTGGTAATGGACGATTCAACTTTCAATATTATTTTTTATCTTCCAAACTGATAAGCACAAAATTTTAGAGAGTATTGAAGTATAAATATAAATAGCAGTCCCGCTAATACCACAGTGTACCTAATTATTACTTGCAGTGAGTCAAAGCCAGAAAAATTGACATGTTTTTAACGACATGGTAGTTAATGAGATATTGCTCACTTTGACAATACTGCATACAAATTAACGATATCTGGCAATTTTTAATATTTGGAAATAGCTTTTATTGCATATTCATTTCAGCATAAGAGAGTACCACAACTATGTGGATGATTGGTATTAGTACTAGCTTTCTCTTATTAAGACCTTGTTTCAGCGTTAACCTTCACAAAATTCATACGTACATATTATTAGAGCCCTACCTACCCTACAACTCCAGGACTGCTTTGCGAAAACGCTTGCATTGACCTACTGGAAGTACTTAGATGTAGGTAGACTGTGCTAAAACTAAGAGGGCATTCGTCTACGACTAATAGAAGAGTACTGTTTGAACCCTTAAACCTTAACACTTGGTAAAAAATAATGCATCTCTAAACTATACGTGTCTATAATGGAAGCATTAACAATCGGTCAATTCCGTGAGTGCGAAGTTGCCTAAGCTTAATAATTAAATGCGTAAAAATGAATAAGAAGTAAAATTGCTTGAACATAACCTTATTCATCAATGAGTAGAATGTTGTGACCATTCAAGCAATTTTGACCTCTACGTCATTATGGTCCATCTTTTACATTTTGATATAATGACACACCCGCAGTGCTATACACAACCAGAGTTCACTAATTATAACTACCAAGTACTTTTTTCCCCATTGGAATATAATGTTAAAGCGCAAACTTTATTCGTGTAAAATGTATGGAAGATTAGGATTGATAGAAACATGGTCAGTCTTAAATATAAATAAACAGTAAGAAAATCAACTAGCATCGTTCTTACTACAGAAGGAAATAAATTAATAATATTCTATATTGCATGCTATTCACGAAGATTCAATAATTCGATGTTTAATATATATAATAATGAGAATACAATCATAATAATTATTTAGATCTAAGGTAGCGTTAACGATATGACAAGAAATCATTCTATGTAGTCGGTTCATTCTAGAATTGACAAAACAGTTATTTCCAAGTTAATGGCTCAAGGAAGACATGCTAGAATTTATGCTTCTCAAAGAGATTTAAAATACTATAGAGTGGGCATGTCAAGGAAATGTCATAGAAAAACTTTGATCCCATGTCTCAGTAACGCCATCTAGAATAATATATGAATATTGGAGCGGCAGCGGAACGTACTACAAAACACTCATAGACTTGTATCCAGCAGGACACACTTTTTCGGACGAAAATTTTGTTCGTGATGTCCGGTCTATAGGTATTGAATGTCTTTGATGCTTCTGAATTGTCTCTTTAACACATGGAATAGGGCTAAATTAAATCTTCAAAATGAGGCCGAAAAATCAAAATAATTTCATGTCGTACCGTCAGTGTCACCATACGCATTACGGGTGTAAAAACACCCTTAATGAAACCAAATTCTTCTCGACATTATACTGTTTTAGCAATTAATTAGTACTACTTGGTCTATTCATAACTACACGAAGACCCGGCTTCTTTAAAGGTTTTCTTTACACCCTCCAACAAAATGAATCCTTAACACTGTTTCATAATGTGTTGACTGAGTAATTTGACTAAAACGATTTTTGAAATAATGATAAAATAATTTATACCTATTCATCACATTCTTTATACTACAATATTTAGCTGTTGGGCTTATTTAAATAATGAGAAAAGCCAACATCTAGGCCTCGAAATAAATACCTTAAGTCTTGCAATAGCAACGCCACTCTAAATATTAGGAAACAGCCAATTCTTTTTTTTCAGGAGCAAGAGTAATGGAACACTTTCTGAAAAATAAAAACAAAACTATTTAGTTTTGAGAAAAACTTAATTAAGTGGACAAGATAAAGTGTCGAAGGGCATCGAGGCACATCCTCGTACTATGAGTTCAGTACTTATATGATTCTAGGCGTAAAATTTTAACAAGGGGTACTAAATGATTATAGTATGTTAACGCCAAAATTGCCGGTTTTTGATACTAGCTGGTGTGAAGATCAAAATTTAAATTAATTTAATACAATAGTATGATGATGATCTTTTTTCAAAATCAGTTGTTAATTTTGTCTTAGTAACCAAGTAAGCTCCAACACAGCACAGACCGATTGGCAACAAAAGTCTATAACGATAAATTGAAGGCCATAGTGGTATCAGATTTATCTCAAACGACGACGGAACTTGAGGTCTTCAACGCGCTAAATCGAAACTTAAGTAAAGATAAAATAAACGCACCACATCGTCGCTTGTCTGATTTTTTTTCCATTTAAAACTCAAAACTTAATAGGTAATGACCTTATAGAAGATTAAAGTTATTATCAGAACAAAAACATACTTACAAGATATGAATCTATGTACTCCTCACGTGTATATTATGTAAAAAGTCGAAGTGAAATGTTCCATTATTATAGGGAATGTAGGAGTTAGAAGTTCACTGTGAGATTGTATAATCCTCAATGGGGTTAAAATCTTTGCTTATCATGTGGGTTTCGTTGTGCGCCGTCTTGTAACCCCACAGCAGCATAGCTTCCTTGCAGGCCATCTGAAACATTAAAATAATATTTTATAATAACAATATTTCACAACTTTCACACAACACTGTCTAGTCCCATCCCAAGCTAAGCAGAGCTTGTGTTATGGGACCTAAACAACTGATAAACATACTTATATGTTTCCAAATACATACATATTATAGATAAATTACACCCAGACACAGAACATTTTGATCATGCTTATTGTTCTTTCACTGAAATTAATTTATTAACTAGTTGAAACTTATTGTTTGTGTGTGCAACTTTTCATTTTTATTTTTATTTTTTATTATATTTTTTTGTTGACATAATCTTCTCAGTACATTGTATTAAATGAGATGTATGTGTGGTGAACTAGAGACTCCTATTTATTGGTTAATTTTTACGTAAATAACCGGTAGCAAGTTCGTCATGCTCCCTCAGATGTTACTGCTTGCGGTAGCGTCGAGGGTCGGGTTACCACCCTCCCTCTAATATGGCGAGGGGGGTAATGGCTGATCTTTGCGTTATGCTCGTGAACGGGTGCTGCTTGTGGTAACTGGTCTGGTCTTGCTGGCTTTGGTTTTGCTATTGTTTTAACTATTACCTGTTTTTTTTTTGTTTTATTTAACTTCCACAGTTCTAGTTTATCATTTTGTTACATTGTCTTGCAGATCTATGGATTTAATCCAACTCTGCACATGCAAGCTGGCACACCCTTTTTACCTGGAGGATTCTTATTAGTCAGTTGCTTTTGCTTGAGTTAAGTTAGTTTTATTGTCGGTAGCTATATATTACTGGTATTCTGTATGTTGAGTGTGCTAGCTAACATGTAGTGAATAACTTATTTTAATTATTTTGTAATTATAACTAATTGTACTGTGTAAATTCAAGTTCTTCTAACTTATCAGACAGATGTGTTGCTGGGGAGTTTGTTCCGCCACTTCTTCTTCCCAGCAAAAACACTAGGAAGTGGCGAAGGGTGGGCTTTTTGGGGGACTGTCTTATGTAATTTCGACGTTCAAAAAGTGCTGATCCTCAGACTAATTTGAATAAATGACTTTTGATTTGATTTTGATTTTGACACAAACATTTGTTCTGGGTGGGAATCGAACCCACGCGGCCACGACCTCCGGCATAGCAGTTAGAGCCACGAACTGCTAGACCAACAAGGCCAGTCTTATTGTTGATTGATTACTACACAATGTTCATCTCATCATCGAGTTGTTTACCTCGCAACGCGTGCAGAAAGGATTCGATATAAACTAACTGTTTACGTTTATTTATTTGCTTCGTTAGATTTACTTTAATTTAATGTCACACAGCAACAGCATTAAATTAAATTAAATTAAAGTAAATCTTATCGTAAATTTCGTAGTGAAGCAAATTAAAAAATATATATTTTACGGAATTAATAGAACGAAAGCAATGCTTTATGATTTCTTTCTATTCCGTCGAATTATACTTACATACCGTTATTTTTTTTTAATTTACTTTACTGCGAGATTTACAAAAACATTACGATAGCAAATAGTTTGACGTTCAAAAGTGCCTTATAATAACGGCCTAATTAAAATAAACGGTTTAACTTTGACTTTGAATCATCTATGTTTCATTCTTTCTAACACCACATTATGGATCTTTGTTTGTTAATAATCCTATTCATAACAATACCTAAATTACAGTCTGGCCTATGTGTTAAACAACCTTGGCCTAATGCTAGGCCTGCGCCCAAGGAAGTACCTACAGCGCTCATATTTTGATAATATCATAGAGAACGAAGGTAATAATTAGACTATGTTTGACCGTGACAAACCTTATTACAGACAATGATTGCTGAATAACCGGACATGCTCAAGCTTGTGACCAGATATTATTTATTTATTTACATGCTTTCATTTTATTCAGAACTGATTTCGGCAATAAACTAGGATCATTTGTTAAACCATCGAATAAGATTATGTTCAGACAGTCAGTGTATAAAAAAATTACCGACTAAGATTTTATAATTGCGCCGCCAATGCTATTTCAACTATTCAACTGAGTACCTAATATAGGCTCTTGGTCACTAGCCTTCCCGCAAGTTTGGTTTTTTTAATGAAAAAAGTTTGTCCCAATTGTGAAACATGCGGAACGGTTGAAGATGTTCATCATCTACTGTTGGAATGTTTTAGGACAAAGAAAGAAAGAGACGCATGATGATGATGTCACGCATTCTAAAGATAAATAAATTTGATATTGGTTCATATGTAAAAATTTTAGCGCAGCCTTCATCTGAAGTAGCAAACGTCCCGAGTGATTTATTTAATTTAATGTTGTAATTTTATTTTTAGATTTAGTTTAGAATAGTTTAAGTTATGATGAGGCTGACATATCATTGTGGACAAAAGCCTCATTTAAAAATTAAGAATACAAAAAAACTAAGTAATAGGCTTTGTCCAAAGTAAGGTTAAGAGGAAAAAACATGATTGATCAGCCTGATTGAAGAGTGTGTAAAAGACCTTTGGGCTTTTTAATAGGCAACACAAGAGTATATTGCCACATATTGAGGTAAGGTATTTAAAAAAAAGATTTAAAGTGACACTTTTACGCCCTTTCTCCATTAACTACCAAATTCAACAATAATTACATATCCAAAGAAGACTGTTTCAAGGAGTACGTAGGTTCCTGTATTTAGTATACTGTACAAGTTAAATATGATCGACAATATGTGTCGGCTATAGGTAGGTATCTATGAAAAACCGAAGTGAGTTTGAAATATAAGATTCTCTTAGCTCACTGGAGAATCGAAACCGTAGGTATTGTTGTAAGTAATAGGATTCTGTATCATACACCTTCCTACCTATAATAGCCACAGTTGCAGGCATTAATCACTTCAGCGAAATAATGCAACAAAGAGATTTCTTTTGCATATTACCATAATTAAAATTTTCGTTCGGCGAACGATGATAAGGATTTTAAGTAGGCAGTTAAAATACCATTAGAAACATTTTAATGAATCTCAATTCTTATGTAAACGAAATTAATTTTCTGAATGACTAACTGAAAGTAGGACTGAGAAGCATATTTAAATCTGTTTTCTTCCCGTGTAACGAACTTTTTCGCAGAATTAACCCGATGGTACTGGCCAGTAGTAAATTAGGCCTATTTGCAACAAATTATTATGTACCATTTCTACATTTAAATAATATCTTTTAATTCATTAAACCCCAAGAGGACACCAGTGTCCGCGCTGTCATTGTCTTTCTATTGTATCTCTAATTGAAACGATTGAAAGGTACGGAAGAGAACTTACCATCCATTAAATAATACGCCTTTCGTTGGTTCATTTACAAGAAGAATTCGA
Source organism: Euplexia lucipara (assembly GCA_921972225.1). Taxonomy (NCBI): domain Eukaryota; kingdom Metazoa; phylum Arthropoda; class Insecta; order Lepidoptera; family Noctuidae; genus Euplexia; species Euplexia lucipara. The sequence continues at coordinate 16,625,963 of OV179145.1, read as the reverse complement.
AATTCAGTAGGCTTATGGAAGATTTTAAAACATTTATCAATTGAATTAATCTATTGGCGCTAAGGAGATTTGCATGAGATTAGCGAAAACGACTTTACAACGTGTACAAAATTAATAATAATATCGCAAATCCACTCGCACATACGGGTCATCATAAGGTTATGTGAACAGACAATTTGGCTACCTGCTTCAAGAATAGGGAATGGGAATTTTAATAATTATATTAGACTGGCTGTAGGTACAGAGATTGGCGCGTTAAAACAAACAAACTCTTCCCCTCTTTTTATAAAACGTGGTCTTAAAAAAGTACCCGGTTTAGTACCTACTAGGTTTAAATCATGAACTTGAATAAACGTTATTACAAAACGCAGTTTATTGCTAGTCCTGGAACTATCTATAGTACCAAATTTAGACCATGGTGACCCCTAGTTTAACTATGGTACTAAATTGTTAAACATCAAATTCTTAATTAACAGTACCGTAACAAACCTAGACCTTTTAGTTCTGGTTTAAACCTGGTAGGTACTTACAGAAGTTTTATAATAAGACGGTTCAGGTTTATAACATTATTATCTAGTACAGATTGGTTTAATATAACAAAGATTTTGCACACATGGTGTGAAGTCAGTTTGGCATGTGTTATACAAACACACCTTGCGCAAAATACAGTGTAAGATATCTACGTCACAACACAAAAACAGTACCAACATTATTATCTACCCATTTAAAAATCCACGAACGTTTAAATTACGAAGATATCTACTTACACAAAACTACTTTCTGAAATACAACGGGAAGAAAGAGGCAGACCTGGCGAAGAGCAGCACGCCTAGCACGTTTACCTTAAAAACAAGTAGGTACTTACCTATTTCTGCCGATTATGGAGGAAATCATGCTCTATATATTGTATACTATGGTCGACTGGGAATCTACACATTAATTCTCTTCATTCTTGACATAATCATGCTTAAATCGAAAGAAATGTTTGTCACTTTCTAGATTCTTCTGTAGATAAAATCGTTTCTACAGTGAACCTGCTACGCGTGCTGGTTAAATAATAAGTATCTACCCTGCGCTAGTTGAAATAAAGTTTAAAATATAACACTTCCCTTTGCCCGAAAGAAGATCAACGTAGGTACAAAGTTATTATTTCCGACTTTATTTTAAGGAACACAATGTTGATAATTGTTTGGCAAGGAAAATTGCGTTACATTGCGCTACGTCAGGTCGCGTATTTGACTTTGCTTATTCTATAAGTTTTCCTAAGCACCTAAATTGAAATACCGTACCTATACTTGTACGTTCCCCCGCGTGTTCTATCTGTGATTTGTAGATTTTTTTTTATGGTCACAACCCCAATAGTCTGAAAACCAATTTAACTACTAAGAGGTATCGTGTAGCCCAGTTACTGGGTTTTAGAGGTCGGTCAGACAGGCAATCACTCCATGGTAAACATTGGTATTCAGCTACATTCAGTAAGACTGGAAGCCGGCTCCAATATGGATGGAAAAAGGCTGATGATTATGTGCGTTCCCTCGCGGAGATGAATTGCAAACATTATCTATGAAAATATTTTAGCTACCTATCGTACCGTTTGCGTCACGTAAGAATGTTAAAAGCAAGATTTTCGTTACACTATTTTCAGCAACTATAATGCTACGATTTAAACTAGATAACGAGTTAACTCGCGTCAACAATTGATTTTCTGTTTTATTACTGGCGTGGCAGACAATGTGTTAACAAACGCTTACTTTATAGCTAGAAAGAAAGAAAACGGTAACACACACAATAGTACCGAATTATCTACTGTCTATCTATATCGCAATGAGTAACGAAAATAGAATAAATAAACAATGTAAGTTTATTTATTTTCAAATCTATTTCAACCACTCAAGGCCGACGACTGTTTACCAGTGAAAACCGCGTTGAGCCTCGCCAGATGTGCGCTGGGCCTAAGGGCGAGACTCCACCAAAGCGGAGACAAGAAGAGATGTGTTTTACAACCAATCAGCTTGCGTCATTTTGACCGCTCAGTGCTTAGCTTCAGCACAATACAATTTCCTATTGGTTAATTTATTACAAGACATCTCTTGTCTCCGCTTTGGTGGAGTCTCGCCCTAAGAAAAGCAGGGCGCTGGTCTAGCCTTTGTGGACGTATAGACAGAACACGAAAAGCGAAGCACGCGACCAGGTCTGCACTAGCCCTCAAAAGAAGTTTAGTAATAAGTGAGACAATTGTATTTTAGTACAGTTTTCGTTCTACGTTCTAATGTTAAGGCAAAGAGTAAGTTTTTAACATTATACATTGTTAAATTTAGAACTAACTGATCTTTTCCAGCTCTAGACGACCACATCCATGGCTTCATGAACTTGTTTAGCTTTTCATGAGACGACAATATTTCACTGTAAAGGTAATTAATTTATGTTTTGAAAAGATTGACTTAACTTAAATAGTAATGATTTCCAACTATAAATTAACTGTAGCTGTACTGTAGTATCTCTGTACTATCTTACAAAGATAGTATGTTACTTCATAATTAACCATTTTGCTTCGAACAATAATAAGTTTTACAAGTACAGCGGGCCACTTCATAATTAATTAATCTCTAATTGTGTACAAACAGCACATTTTTCATATCCTGTTAATTGTCAGAAATATGCAGGTTTAGGGTCAAAAGTCAGACACATTGATCGAAGGCCTTTCGCATTCTGCCGATTGAAAAGCCACTTGTGCATATTATGCCGGTCCACTGCTTACAGAGGCCGTCGACGACCGATCGCGTTTTGTGTCAGTCCGGTGTCGATGCGAAAGGATGCGTACGGCGTTCCATGCTTTGACGTTAATCAATGTGTCCTGAGTTCCTGACTCTTAAGTACTGCAGTCAAACAGTTATTAGTTTATCGCATACCTGTATCTCATCCACGTAATTGAAGTCCAGTGCATTCTTCCACCTGAAAGGCACATCTCTGGAGACTCTGAAGGTCGAACTCACGCCAGCCACCTCCACATTTGTATGTGACTGCAGGAACTCATCAATCGATTGAGTGGCACTAAGCCTTAGGAACTTTAGAATTCGATGAGTTGTAATATTAGGCTTCAGTGCTAGTTCTTCATACCGCAACACCCTGGAAACATAATAAAAGATTTCATTTGCTGTATAAAGAATCAAAAATAAAAAAAATATATTTATAGGGTGACATCCTATATGTATAAATAAATATTAAATCAATTTCTAGATAATGCCCATAGAACATGATCATTAACAAAATAATGCCAGGCCGAGGTATTTTTTTTTTATAATCTGAAACATTCTATTACTTATACAATTTAAGTTCACTCCTAAGGATGCATAATATAAGTCTGTGTATGACAACAAAGTAATATACAAAAATTACATTATTTAATTAGTACATCGGGATAATAAAAACAGTTCCAAAATAAAGTTATCAAATCATACAAAATTTTTTACAACTATCTTGAACATTTTGAATTTACCCTGTATATTTTATAAGAGGCTGGTGTAGCGACACATACGAACTATCCTACATCGCGCTATTAAAGTTATCCGCGCAGTTTGAACGTATACAAGTTCCCGACAACAATCGTCGGGCAGTAGTTAGCCCACCAGACACAACACCCGTCTGGTCGGAGGATCCTCCCTTTTCAATGGTGGATGAGGAACTTTACACCCTGTTCCTCATTGCCTTCAAAGCTGGTATTAAGTTTTTTTTAACAATTTATAAGAATAACTTTTAATTATTAAATCTAACCATGAGTTTTTCCATTTGGAATATCTCAGTATCAGCCCCAAGTTTGGATCTGTCCCCTATTGATGGCAAAATGTAGGTGTATTACCAGTACACCTCTGCCTAAACCTTCAGAGATAAAAGGCACAGTGTTATGTATGTGTTATATTTATTAATTTATTTCCTTCCTTATATAGTGCTTGTTATCCTTTTATACCTGGATAAGTCTATAAGAGAGATAAATAAAGCTTGATATCAAACCATATGATATGAGGAAAACTAGTAACTTAATGAATAGGTAATTAGTTCCACATAATTTTACAAATCACATCTTATTTAACTTTTCATAGTTTTGCAATCTCTTGCAAGTCTGTTGATAAGAAATAAATGGAATGAATAAATTGATTATTAACTTGAAATTGGATATTGTTATAGTATGTTTGAAATAAAATAGAAATAAGATACCTAGATAACATGTGGCCACACAACTACCATGAGTAAATTGATTGAAAATACTGTTGACGCTACTCACTAACTGACCAAGAATTCATAATTGAATTATGGAATAATAAGTAATTATTTAAATAACTTACATAAGTCGATCAGGATATTGTTGCTGTATGCGTCCTGCTGCCACATAGTCACTGATCATGTCTGCGCAAACAAGGGATGGCTCCCAGCAATCTGGAGCTGGCTGACAGAAGTTTCGGTGCTGCCTGGACTGCATCACTCCACGAGGGTCACGGATCAACAGTATCACCTTCACATTTAATCTAAAATTTAAGTTTACAGTATTAAAGTATTTCATAAAACAAGGCATTTATTTTTAAAATTTGAACACTTTACAACAGTGTCTAAAATATAACTTTTAAATTGAACTTTACTTGATTGTTTAACAGATAATTTAATTGACACAAAGATGAACTTTACTTTTACTATTATTGTAATTAGTATCTTGTTAAAATATAAATATAAACCAGAACACTGTTTATTTAGTAACTTCATAGTAAAATAATCTGGAAAATACTAATGAATTAGGTAGTTGAGAAACAGATAATAATTTATTGTGTCAGTGAAAATTATTAATCAACAATAGGAATGCAATAAACTCACTCTTTGTCATCCAATATTTCCTGGATGAGCCGCAATCTCAGACGTACAACCTTCATGGTATGAAAAGGAAAGAGCTTACATAACCGTGATGTGAACTCAGCATCATAACACAGTTCTTTCTTATATTTACAATGGTCCCATAGTCTGGTGTTATGGCTAAACTGATTCAAATGCTTAGTTCCATACTTAAAGTAATCTTCTAAGCCTTCATAATTACATTTCAACATAGCCCTGATGGTACTCAAGGCTTGATCAGCCTCTGGTGGCCCCCTTATTTGTATAATTCCATACTTAAGTAATGGTTCATAATGATAATAAGTACCTGGAATTGCATTTAATACTTCTCCAAGAAATGTGGTTCCTGATCTCCATGTTGATACAATTAAACTTTGCAGGGGCCGGCCCCCTGATTCCATGACTAAATTTTCCAGTGCATGAGCACCAGATTCTGAAAAGTTGTACTTGGAGAGCTGGTACTTGATTTTAGATCGTGTTTTTTCCAGTAACTTCTTGATATCTGGCGAACCATCATACGGAACTGTGGGTATATGTTGCGTATAGGTTTCCTCTCCGTATTCAACTTTTAAAAAGTTTCTAACATTTCTCCGGCTTTCAATGGACGGACGATAGTATGTGTTATCTGCATATCGACTTCCAGCAAGAATTAGAAGAACACTGAGACCAAATGCGAAACATATTGAGTAAAAGTTGACTCGCCGCAACATCACGTTATAAAAACGAACAAAACAATATCGGAGAATTTGTAAGGATGAAGATAATTTATTATACAATACGAGAACTACCAATACACACTCACTGTCATTTTTTTATTGTATTTGATTGCATTTAAATTATAATTTCATATTTTTCGTTTCCGCGGAAACACCGCATTGCACCTTCGCCGCCATTTTGAACGAATGACGTACAAATTGTCAAAAGTAACTTTTTAATTTTTCTTTGTACGACCAGACAACGGAAAGTTTCAAAGCTTTTAGAAGCTCACTCACTCACACTCACTTGACTCACTTGAAGAACAAACTGTAAACTGTCACTTATTTTGTTTAAAATATCACAATATAAATCTCGTTCGTTGATTATATAAATATAGTAGCTGCGATAGCTCTGGCGAGACTGTTTACGGGACCAACTTATACCGCTGATATTCTTGTAGTAAGCTGTAAACGTACGCAGCAGTTTAGTTATGTAGGTAATTTACCTATTCTGATTCAGTGATTGGCTAACGTAGTAAATACAAAACGAACATGAAGCCCGAGAGGGTTTGTAGGTAGGTACGCAATTAATTAATAATTACGGATTATGTTTTACATTTATCGCTAACACTGATTAGAAGCAATTAAAAATCTTAATATTTTCATTATTTAATAACTAGGTAGGTACCTACTAAGGTAGCTACTTATTTAAGTTGGTACCTAGGTAGGTACTACATTATAAAACTAGGTAGGTACCTAGCTAAACACCTAGATCTAGTTGCTAAATAGAAAGTACCTATGGCTAAGTACCTACCTACTTAGGTTACATTTAGCCATAGAAGGCGACGAAGGTTGTTTGATTAATTTATTGCATGACTGTTCTTCTAATTCGGTCTGTTGCTGAAATCCTTTGATTTTAAAAACAACCAAGTTAACAGCATGAAACTACAATTTATTATTGTAATAAAATATTCTCACTGAAGATTTAATTCTTCTTAGGTAGGTGAAGATTTCTGAATTAGGTACCTATAGACACAGGCACGGTCATTAATTAAGAGGAGCCTGTCATTACTTTTAGGTAGGTAAGTACCTATAGGTACCTACCTACCTACGACAGGCTCCTCAAATGAATTCCGACCAAAAACATATCATGTAAAATGTTGCCAAGATGACCACCTAAAGCTTTCCCTGTGTAAAAGATATTAGATCTCATGTAGAGCCAAGCTTCTGAATCTACACGGCTTAACTCTACCGACCCCCTTCACGTTTCCACGTTCGTTCCACAAGAACCAACACGACTTGCTAGCCATTTAGTTGTTGTAGCAGCTGTAGCAGCAGCGGCCGTCCCACTCAAGACAGATTTTGAAATAGATTCCAGTACATGGTCAGGCCTAGGTCTAACTAGCCCTTAATAAGCAGTAAGACAACAGAAGTATAAGGTAGGTAAGCAATTGTACTCATAGTTGAAACTAAACAGTCCGTTGGTTTCGTTAAACACCTATGGGTATGCATGCAAATTAATCTGACTGCTTGCTAAAGATTAATTTGATCAGATTGATCTTGGTCTCTCCATGTTAATCATACTGATTGTACCTATATGATCTATGTACCTATGATTAGTTTAGTTATGTATTGACCAATTAATTAATCTACCCGAGTGTTTATTTTATACCGGTTATGTATGCATACCTATAGGCGAGTGAAGGTTAGCGGAATTATGGAAGGCCGGTGCGACGGCAGCGTAGTCAGCTCACTAACTCGCATTTCAATTAAGTAAATCATCATAGAATTGCGTTTAGGTACCTACTCAAATTTCGCAATATTCTCGAGTTACTAATAGGGAAGCGAAAGGTGGATAGAGATATAGGTTACAGCAGTGGTATCAAAAACTAGAGATATTTGCTGTCCTCGCAGTTTTTCAAACTCATAATTCAAGCAGCGTGTTTGAAAAACTGCGAGGACAGAACCCCGCTATCGATTTGTCTGTCTGTCAGTAGGCTGTTTCTCAGGAACCACTATAGGTTAGACTGTTGAAATTAATACAATACCTACCTACGTGTTTTTTTTCTGCCCCTCTGTTACATAACATAAAAATATTAACATCAAACAAAGATACTTAGGGTGACTGGGGGTAAGATCAAAACCGGGGAAAGATAAAAAAAATACAATAACGCCGAATACCAAGGAATTCTTTTAATTCTGGCAATACAGTTGTAGGGACCATTTTGTCTTTCCCCGCTCTGCAGTCTGCGTCAGTCGCTAAGTAAGAACTTACTCGTGTTTTTTGTCATTTTTCCGAACGGACACATTTTCCGCGTAAAATTGAGTTTTTCAATCTTACCCCGCATGCTGTATCTCCTTACACGGGTAAGTCACAAACATTTTGTTTTGATATTCGTAATTAGATTTGAAATGTTATATGCTCTATAATGTGGTGATTAGTATATTTCACGTATTTTAGGATTTATGGTGCCTTTCAAACTTTCCCCGGCAAAATTTAACGGGGTAAGATGATAATATAAAACTTTCCGTCTTACCCCGTTTACGAAACTCATACAAAAGGTCAGGGGTTCTCAATCTTAAATATACGGTAGTATCCCCCCTTACACAACATCGTATCATAAACTTTTACCATGGAATCAGTACATTCTTCTAGACTCCCTAGTGTTAAAACGCTTGGCGGTTTCAAAAGTCAGATGTTCTATACGTTAGTGCAATACCTACACGACCAAAATGTATTATACAACTGCTTTTTAAGCATATGAAATTTCATCTTGCATACATTCATAACTTTTTATTTTTGTTTTAGGATCAACATTCCTCGTAACTCCATAAGGAAATCGTTACGGGCGATTTGTTATACTCCTGGGGACTAAGAAATTGCAATATAGAGAGTGAATATAGATTCGTTCATCGTGGGAGAATATTTTAGCTATTTGCAGGCTACTCTAAAGACATTAATCGGGTCTTGAACAAAGGCCAGAACTCATCTGGAACAACTACTACCTCCTTTGAAAAAATTTTTTTCAAATGCCTGTTTTATTGTATTCTGCTCTCGTAGTTTATTTTATAAAAAATATTATAATGTACGGTACTAAATGAAAACGTGTGTTTTATTTATTAAATAAAAATAATAAATCTTTATTTGAAAAATTAAATTGGTAAAATACAGTATTTAGTCTTAGAAATAAAATGGGTATTACAAAATTATTATGCCTGTACTAGGATAAACCTGTATCACAGGCCCGACTAAGACTAAGACTTCACAATCAATAGCATGTTTTTTTTTTAAATATCTTATAACATGTTGAGAACCCCTGACTGCTAGCCGTTTCAACGGGGTAAGATCGATATATTTTATTTGATGAATTATTTTTTCTTGCATTTATAATGTGATTTTTGAATGTAACTGATTTTCAAGCTATTAAGGTTATTGTAGCAGAAGGTTTCTTGATCACCACACATTCATAATGACCATAAATACGATTTTAGTAACTATATCAATCTTACCCCTTCGGCGTTTCATCTTTCCCCAACATATTGTTTTTCTTAAGACCAATTTTATTAACGTTTTTTGCATAAAATATTGGTTCAAAAACATTTCTGTCAGCATTATAGTAACAAGTTGACTATACTTTTTTACCCAAAACATCAATTTATGCATTTGATTTGAATCCCTTTGTTTCACAACCGTTTCAAATCAACACTATTTATCTCATCTAAAATCCATTCCGACTTACCCCCACTCACCTTACATAGTTAATTAAAAGTAGGTAGGTACCTACTTGCAAATGATAAAATTTCTGAACAAGGTAGCTAAACAAGTTAATGTTGTACCTACTCCTTATAACGACCAACAAAGACAAATTTTCATCCGGAACTTGTGTCCTAGGGTCACAAGTCTATGAGTTTCTATTAGTACCTATAAACGCTCCGCTGCCGCTCCAATATTCATACAGGGTATTTTTTTTACCAGCCAAATTTTCATGGGGTGTTCTAACCATGAATATGAATAAATTTCATTAAGGAACCATCTCGGAGATCTCTAAGTAAGAATCACCTGTTGCATACATTTCGGTCGAATACCTATAGAACTTTTGTATACAACAGTAAATATTTTTTTCGAGATAACAGACTTGGTTCCGTAGTGAAAGTTGTTCATATTTATGAGTAAAACATTCTGTGAAAATTTGGCTGGTGATTAAAAAATAACCCTGTAAGTATATTATTCTTGATGGCGTTACTGAGACATGGGATCAAAGTTTTTCTATGATATTTCAGCGCATATCCGCTCTATAGTATTTTAAATCTCTTTGACAACCATCGTATCATATAGGGTTTTAGGGGTTTGCCCATCCAAAGGTTGTCTGTTAAAAACTCTATGTACCTACCTAGTATGTAACTCTTTAAGTTATTATTTGTTATGGTATAGCTTCACAATGAGGAATAGGTATCTTTCTATTCTTGGGCAGTCAGCGTCAGCCATCAACGCTTGTAAGAATGCTGGGTCGTCTAAAGCCATACGAGTACAGGGACTTGTTGATAATATCAAAAATTATAGTAGAAAATTGTCTACCGTTTGCTCTGGCGCTAGGTGCATATTTTTTTTAGAATATTACTTACCTTGTAACGTGACGCTTTAAGAATGGACCAAAGAGACTTAAAGGTCTTTGGAATGGACGCAATAAAGAAACGTTTAAATTAATAAGAGCTCATTTGGGCTCAATTGGGTACCTTATATTGTACCTAACCTACCCAAGTGAGCCCAAATGAGTTCAACATTTGGGTCCCCTTTAGTAAGTTAAAAAAAGGGAAAACTTATAACAATAGTCGTAGAAAGAAAAAAGGTCAGCATTTTCACGCCTTGGGCCTTATACCTACATAGTAAAGATGGAACTGGGCGAATGGATTCAATGGTAAAGCACCAGTAAAAACACGCTATCGATTCTTCTGTAAGTCCGTTTAGCTTTTGTCTAGCTGATGATCAAAGTAGCGACCGACTTGTGGCCTTCTGTATCTGCAATACTTAGTATGAGTTTTTTTTTTCGGGGGGGTGGAAAATCCTCTTGAATGTCCCCCGGGGAGGGCGGAGGGGTTTGTCAGACTCTTACCGACTTAAAACTACCAACTAACACGGGAACAGAAGATACTTCCGCGACACCGTCTTTTTTTTTGAGGGGTGGAAAATCCTCATCGTTGTCCCCCGCCCCGGGGAGGGCGGAGGGGTCTGTCAGACTCATACTGACTTAAAACCATCCCGTGTTCCTTCTCACACCTAAGCCGGGGGCCATGGGAACAGAAGATACTTCCGCGACCCCCAACTGGTGCCGGCCCCGCGGGCTTCGCCAAGCCAGCGAGGGGAGTGAGGTGTTAAACTCCCCTCGCGACGTCTAAGAGGGGCGCGCGTGAACAGGACGCGCCGTCACCACGGGTCCATGTACGTGGGAGGCGGCGGACGTCCCCGAGTCTGCCGCTCCTGAACCCTTTCAGGGTGGCTGGAAGAAGCAGTTGTCCGCCCTCCGCCTGCGCCCGGTGCGTCTGCTGCGGGGTGGGTGAGTGGAGGTGATCTTCCTCTCCCTTTTGCGCAGCCTCCTTCTGCGAGGCGACCGTTTCGCAGAAGGACACCACTGCGCGACACCCAGTCACCCTAACTTAAGTGTATGGCAAATCAAATGCTCACCGTGAGTGTAGTTTTAATGAACATATAATCAAGTAAATACCGGAAACTCAATGCCAATGCTTAACAAACCGTGATATTTTAATGGCTACAATAAAAACAGCACGTTGGGAAGTATTTTTATTTAATTTGTTTTTAATAATGAATGGTATGTACCTATTTATTAAGTATCCAAGTTTGGATCATTCTAATATGGTCGCAGTGTAATTTTGTCACAGTTTAGAAAATTCCGTAGCTATAATGTAAGTTCATAAAAATTTACTTGTGGTGAATGTAAAAAAAAAGATGTTCTTACAAATAAATTACACCTTTTGAAATACACCTACACCAACATCATCTGTGGTTTTATTAAAAAAAAAATGTAATTTAGGTTTTGTTAGGAAAGCTTCTGAAAAAGCAAAGGTAGTAGGTACTTAGGTAACTATTATATTTTCCCTGACTGACAGGTTTTAACGCGCAAAGCCAGCACACACATCAAGCTAATCCAAACTGTGTTTTTTTTCGATTCAACATAGGTACCTACTTTATACCTATTTGTACATTATATTCTATTTGTAGTAAAATTGCAAAACTACCAAAGAATTTGTACGCATTAGAGTAGGTACCTAGCTTAATGAACTAGCTCTGGTTTCTGTACATTCTTGATTAAAATAATGTTGGGATCAATTTACCATAAACCCAAAGTAATACTTGAACTGACAAGTTAATCTTAGATCAGAAAACCCATTACCATAATCAAAAACGTTCAAAATCTCCTCAGAATCACATTTCAGCAACAATCAATGTCAAAAATGTTGGGAACTGTAAACGTACAGACGCCAGCACATCAAGCTACCCCAAAATAGTAAAATTTGTTTGTTTGTTTGTAAGTTTGTATGTAGGGGGTAATCTGCGGAACTAATAATCCAATTTAAAAAATTATTGCACTGGTGGAAAGCTACACTATTCCCGGATGACATAGGCTACGTACGTTTTATCCCCGTATTCCCACGGGAACGGGAACTACGCGGGTGAAACCGCGTGACGGTTACTTGTTTGAAATACAGTTGAAAAATTACCAAAGAAATTTGACACAAGCAAGCTACCCCAGCTTGATGTGCTGGCCGATGATGTAGGTACCAAAGACATTCAATACTTTATATAGACGGGAACCAAAGAGATTTAAAATACTATAGAGCGGGCATGTCAAGGAAATGTCATAGAAAAACTTTGATCCCATGTCTCAGTAACGCCATCTAGAATAATGTATGAATATTGGAGCGGCAGCGGAGCGTACTACAAAAAACTCATAGACCTGTATCCAGCAGTACACACTTATTCGGACGAAAATTTTGTTCGTGATGTCCAGTCTATAGGTATTGAATGTCTTTGACGGGAACAAAACAAAATTTTCATCCGTAGTCCAGTTTAGGGCTCTCCGCTGCCGCTCCAATATCGCTATACTATGCTAGATGGCGTTACTAAGACATGGGATCGCAGTTTTTCTATGACATTTCTTCGCATGTTCTCTCTATGGTATCATAAATCTTTGGAATGTAGGGATTTTACCAATAAAAGAACCGTACGTTTACAGTTCCCTACATTTAGGGCGAGACTAAACCAAAGCAAAGACGAGAGGAGATGTCTCGTTATTAACCAATAGGAAAATGTATTGTGCTGAAGCTAAGCACTGAGCGGTCAAAATGACGCAAGCTGATTGGTTGTAAGATATATCTCTGCTCGTCTCCGCTTTGGTGGAGTCTCACCCTTACCCTTTGATTTTCCAAGCTAACTGATTTACTGCAAGTTGGGCCGACTACGTGCGGTTGACTGATAGTACAGACGCTAGCACATTAACCTACCGAATGTGTCAAATTTCTTTGATCTGATAGGTTTTCAACTTTATTCTAAACACAATTAAGTTCATGTTCAATTGGTAAAATTTACCAGTTTGGGTTACGTTGATGTGCTGGCGTCTGTACATAAGTTTTAAAATACCCTCGGTACGTACTACACTGCGTAGCCAACTATATGGCCCTTTCCTATAGTTTCTCCGATAAAGAACCATAAGAATACTTCTAGGCCGACAAGGAAGAGTAACCAGGCTTGTCTCACCGTCAAATACAAGTAACATTTGTTCTTCATGAATTCTTTTGCCAAACTTATGTCAGCGAAAAGTTTCTGTGAACAAGATAAGTAGGTAAAGTAAAGTACAGTAAAGTAGATTTTATTTTGCATGGGTAAACAAATAAAAAGTACGTTCAGCCCATATTTTACCAATAGGCTTGCAAAAGTTATAATTTTACGCAGGTAGGTCTGTACGGTAGGTTAGGTAAGTAGGTAAGTTAAAATTATTTTAAGAACTTTATTAACCATATTTATCTGCAAATAAATCTTTGACTTTGAAGTAAGTAAATTATTGTTTTTGCAAAATCCTGATATTAGCTAGTAACATAACATTACGCCTGTATGTTTGAGGGGTTTGTTAGGGGTGTGCCTATTAGGAGTGCACCCACATTTTGCCAGTTATGTTTAAGTCCTGTAATAGGGGGCGAGCCATATTGCCATCAACCGAGCACAAAGTCAGACTGCAGACTGCAGACTGCTTACTGAGTTTTTTTTTTATTATTATTGATAGGCACGCGTTTGACCACTATCTCACCTCACCTGACGGTAGGCGATGATGTGGTCGACGATCAAGCACGCTTGCTTTAAATTGGAACTTCAAGATGGAAACACTTTTGCAAACATTAGAACTCAGATACTTACCTACACAAATAGCCAGTCATGGAACAACTCCCTGTATGCCATACACATATTTGTTCCGTGTGGGAATCGAACCCACGACCCGCAGCGCAGCAGTCAATCAGTTAGCCACTGCGCAAACCGTGGCGTCAGATTAATTCTACCGAGAGTCATTCTAATCATATCCACCGGTTAGATTGATTTGCTCCTTTACTAACCCAATTTCGCAATAAACACTGATTTGTTTACTTACCTGTAAAACCAGTTTTGTGTTGGTAAACCTAGAATAAATTTGATTAAATTCCGGCTTGGGGTGACTGGCCGAACTCGATTTGAATATTAACTGTTTTCAGTCCTGTTTAAATGTATTTTGGTACCAACCGAAACCAGAACAAAGATCCGATTCATCAAAAAAAATAGTAAGTAATGTCACAAGTACCGTTTTGTCTGTAGAACGGCTCTTCTTACAATCTCTGGGAAAATTGTTTCACAGGACGATCTGTGTATGGGAAATCAAATATCCAGGCGTTCATAGCCTGTACAGTCGAGTACGATTTTCTCAAAATGAAACGAAGTTAATAGTGGAAGAACGTAGTTAAAAGTTGCTAACCACACAAACCACACATTGGTACAGTTGAATTGTTCGTCCAGTAGTGGTCGCAAGTCACTTGCGATCACTACTTGTTCAGTAGACCATAATTATTTGCATTATGTTCGTATCTCAGATATGTCTAAGTCAGGGGCTCGAGTCTGCTATTGCAATAGTGTCTCAATGACCGGTCATTGATCGAATATTTGACAACTTTGACAGTTTTTGTATGGGAAATGTGTCATAAGTTTGACGTTATACGTCAAAAACCTTAAAAACTGTAGAGTTTCTGAGTCACGATTACGATTGCATTAAAAAATCACTGCAGAAATTAGAAAACGAAAATAATGACCAGCGGAATTATATACTGGATCTCGAAAAAAAAGTTGAAGATCTGCAATTGAGCTCTAGATCAGCATGTATAGAGATTAGGAATGTCCCGGCTAGTGAGAAAGAAACAGCCAGGGACTTAACATCGATTGTTTTAAAAACCTGTGAGACCATTAAGCCGTCGGATAACCCACCCCAACTACGTGACGTATATCGTTTGCCCGGGAAAAAAGGCTCAACTAGGCCGATAGTTGCAGAGTTCCTGACTGTCCCCTCAAAAAATCAAGTATTGGATGCCTGCCGTACGTTCAATAAGGGTCTGCCATCGACTGAAAAATTAAACACTGGACACATTGGTGTGCCCGGTGAAGTCAAACCAGTGTATATCGCCGACCACCTGCCTCGCACCCAGCGACAACTATTCTTTGAGGCTCGATCGTTTGCCAAAACGAACAAATATAAATTTTGTTGGTCACAAAATGGAAAAATTTTTCTTCGGGAACGTGAAGGGATGGACTCCGTTATTGTCAACTCATTTTCTTGTCTTAAGAAACTGCTTACTCCTGCAAAATAACGGCAAAGTGTCTCGTTTTCATTCTTATTGCATGCTTTTAGAATTTAATGGAACCTTACATTCTCATTTACTTACAACTCGAGTATTATTACCTATCTTACAAATCAGTCTTTTACCATTTTTACAATTTAATTACTTATCTTTTAATAACTTCATTCAGATTGTTAACTTCATTTATCCATCTTGTTTAAATCAGCCTCTGTATTGCACATTGTACCTTTTAGAACCGTGTAAAAAAAGGAAATATTTGATAAATTGTTATTACAAACACATAACTCATATCATTCTTGCATCTATGTACAGTCATTTGTCTATCACAACCTTAATTCATCTAGCCGCAACATCCAAAACAGAATTAATAAATATTCACAAAAACAACATACACAAAATACACATATTTATGGTTGAAATCTTGATGCACCTAACATCAAACTTCAATATTCGATTCTGACACTTTAAACGACCTTGACGCTCTTGGTTTGAGTGATTCACATATTTGTGTACCTGAGTCATGCAAGCTTTTCATTAATGACACTAATAACAAGTCCCTTAATATAATACACTTAAATATACGTAGTGTAAATTGTAACTTTGACAGTTTCCTTGCTCTCCTGGCTAGAATAGAAATATCATGTGATGTTTTGATACTGTCAGAGTGTTGGCTGAGGGTGGCAACAGTTCCACCTCTGGAAGGGTATGATTCCTATCACACGAACAAACTTATAAATCAGAATGATGGTGTTATAATTTATGTAAGATCAGATTTACCTCACATCGTCACTGAACCTACTATGTCTGGTGCTAGTAGTCTGCTCTGTAATGTAAAGTCTCACAACATCTTACTCTTAGCGTTATACCGTTCTCCCTCTATACAAAATGTTGACAATTTTATTGATAGCCTGGACAATATCCTCACTCAGACGGCAGCCCAGAAGAATTTTGCGATTTTGGGTGACATCAATATAGACATTAATCCGAATACCTCCTCCCAACAAACAAATCAATACCTGAACCTCATTGCTTCACATGGCCTCCTACCCACACATTTATTCCCAACCCGTATTAACTCCTGTATTGACCACGTAATGTTAAGATCTGACTATAAAAATACGACTCTGGTTCTTGACACTGATGTAACTGATCATAGACCTACTATTATTAGCATTCAACGTGCTATGTCAATGCCTCCCTCTAAACATAGTCGCATAGTTGTTGATTATGCAGCTGCAACAACTGACATCTTATCAATGGACTTCAGTGGAATAACGAACAATCAAGCCCCAAACAGTGCGGCCGAGTCTCTAGTTTCCATTATTAGCTCCGTCATCACCACTCGTTCCAAATCGGTCCACTTTCCTTCAAAACGCCGAGTCCTTAAACCCTGGATTACAAAAGGACTGCTCCGCTGTATCCGAAATAGAGATAGCATGTCTCGAAAGTTAAAAGCTGATCCCGAAAACCTCATTCTCATGATCACATATAAGCGGTACCGTAATTTCTGTAACAAGCTTCTTAGAAACTTAAAGCACGCATATGAAAAGATTGAGTTTCAAATGGCGAAGAACAACCCTAAAGCTACTTGGAAGGTTGTTAAAAATGTTACTGGAACTGGTCTCAATACCAAATCACCCAACGAGCTACTAAGAATATCTTCGGATGAAAAGTCCTCAGTCAATAAAGTGAACGAGTACTTTGCCAATGTTGGTAAAAACTTAGCAGACAATTTCCTATCCAGCTCGAATACCTCGGAACGTCTTCTCGATGCACTGCACCCTAACTCGCTAGTACTTCTACCCACAGATGAAGTGGAGGTCGCGAATCTAATTATTGGGTTACGAACTGATGCTGCAGTTGGTTGGGATGGCATTCCATCGAGAATATTAAAGTCTTGTCTGCCCGCTATTGTCTCACCCATTACGCATATCTGCAATCGCTCCATTAGTACGGGCTGTTTCCCCAAGGTATTCAAAAGGGCTGTTGTTCACCCAATCTTCAAAAATGGGGACAGACACAGTGTAGATAATTATAGGCCGATCTCAGTCTTGCCTGCCATCTCTAAAATATTAGAAAAGATCCTTAATAATAGACTGATAGACTATCTTGAGTCATATAAACTACTTAGTAATAACCAGTATGGTTTTAGAGGTGGCAGGTCAACTGAAAATGCTGTTGCTGCCTTGGTAGACCATGTAGTATCTAAATTAGATAGTAAAATGAAATGTTTGGCGATCTTCTTGGATCTTTCTAAGGCATTCGACACCGTGTCTGTCCCCCACCTCTTATCAAAATTGGAGGCATCAGGCATTCGAGGTCATACCTTAAATATTTTTCAGGATTATCTGTGTGATAGAACGCAGTGTGTTAAAATAAATGATGTGATCAGTGACTCCATTTCATTGAATTTTGGCGTTCCTCAGGGATCAATCTTGGGCCCTACCCTGTTTCTTATGTATATTAACAACTTATGCAGAATGTCCCTGACGAATTGCTCAATCTTCACTTACGCTGATGATACGGCTCTATTAATACATGGTAGTGATTGGCCTGAAACAGCAAAATATGCAGAACTTGCTCTAAACTCAGTGATGAAATGGCTGTTTAATAATATCCTGACGTTAAATTTAAACAAAACTGTTTACTTACCTTTCTCCTTATTATCAACCAACCTTCCTCCCCCGGATTCAATGGTGCTCAGAGCGCACACTTGCACACTCGGTCTATCTTCTTCTCAATGTGGTTGCCCTCAACTCAAAAGGTGTGAGTCTGCCAAATATCTTGGAGTCTATCTAGATAGTTCTCTAAGCTGGAAACCGCACCTTAGCAACATTATATCACGAGTCCGCAAGTGTATTTTTATATTTAAAAAATTAAGGCATTCTGCTGACCGCATTACGCTTAAAACTGTTTATTATGCCCTTTGTCAAAGAATTATAAACTACTGCATTACAGTGTGGGGTGGAACTCCTAAAAGAAATCTCCTGCCACTGGAACGAGCACAGAGAGCTGTTCTCAAGACTATGACCTCAAAGCCTTTTAGATATCCCACCACGGCACTCTACGCTGAATGTCAAGTTCTTACTGTGAGACAGCTCTTTGTTCTCGGTACTGTACTACGTAAACACCCTTTTGTGGTATACGATCCGAATGCCAAAAAACGACGACGTTTTGAAGTTTGCTCAACTCACGGATGTAGAACGGCCCTTGCTCAGCGTCATTTTGGTGTACTGTCAAACCACTTATATAACAAAATTAATAAACTTTGCTCCATTGCTCCAATGTGTCTAAATAGATGTAAAACCGAGGTCATGAAGTGGCTCCTGACATTAAATTACGACAAGACTGAAGATCTACTACAGATATCGAACCAAATATAGACAACAGGGTATCACATATATATATATATAGTTATACAGACTTAAATAAACACAAGCTTTCACCATATTTATCCTCCTCTCACATACATACACACTCACTCACACACACACGCACATACACACACACAAAAACACACACACACACACTACACACACACACAAACACAGGTTTTCAAATAGGCTGTATCACAGTTGCATTGGCTAGTAAATAGTTATAATAATGATTGTGTACTTACGTCTTACAACTACTGATATGTTCAAGTCATAGGCGAGGACGCTGGCACCCTAAACACAAGTTAAATCTTACATTGGGTGCCAGAGCTCATCGTAAACACTTTTGTCTTTGTAGTTGTAACGCTGCCAATTGTTTATATTTAAGTGTTTTTGTTCATTTTGGAGGCAATAAATTTTTATTATTATTATTATTATTAAAAATCGATCATTGTCCGGTCATTGAGACACGATTGCAATAGCAGACTCGACCCCCAGGCAATGTGTTGCACTCCCCAGTTAGTAGTAGTCGAGAGTGTGGACTGCACCCAAAACCCGTCCTTGGGATTTACCTACATACATGTAAATGGCTCAACTTGGGAGTAGTGACTAAAGCTACTCCGCCTTCTACATCTAACACTGCTATTGATCATGCAATAGTGTTTTTATGGTAAGTTTGTAGGATACGTACCCGCATTTCAGACATACGTGGTGGTGCCATCTCTACCGTGTAAAATCCTTTAAGAACTCGCATTTTCTTAGCAAGCTCAGATTTGGTCGCGGCCTCTGCTTTTTCTACATCGGTACAGAAGTTTATTATTTAAAAAAAATATTAAAAGAAGACATATTTATTAGAAACCGGTCAATTGCGAGTTACTCGCGCACGAAGGTTTGTACCTACTCCGAAAATAGCAAAAAAACTTTTGTTGAATCGGAGCTCCACTTAAATATTTATTAAATTATTTTTTTGTTTTATATTTATTGTTATAGCGTCAACAGAAATACATCATCTGTAAAATCAACGTTCTGGCTATTATGGTTCATGAGATACAGCTTGGTGACAGACCGACGGACAGTGGAGTATCTATTAGTTACAGACATGATTAAAAAAATGATATTTACTTTGCGAATAGGTTTTTACAAACACTTTTACACGTAACTTTTTAACTAAGTAGTAGATTCGACAAAGTAGTAGACATCGTTTGGGTACGGAAGCGTGAAAATGTAGTAGGGATGTGCGATAGTTATGAAGGTACTTTATGGTGTAATAATAAGGCAGAAAATAGTTTGACCGGAATTCTCATAATATCCTGTCCCTACTCTACTTCATTTTGATCTGATTCATGTGCGTATTGTATATTTATTACTGGCTTCAAATACCCCGAAGGAATGTTTTCCTTCCGCGTTTTTGAAGCCAGTGATAATTTTAAAGTGATAGCCAGTAGTGCCTGAGAGATAGATCTCTACGGCATGTGAAGTCAAGTCAGAGGCTGCATAAAAACTGGGACACCAGGTAAACCACTATTAAATTTACAAACACACGAAAAGAAGCAAAGTGGTGCTTAACTGCGTAAGGACTAAGGTGGGCTGAATACATGATGGGGAAGCGATTATTTTTGTGCAATCATATTACCTTTCATCGCGTCCATTAGTCTCTCCGTGTTCCTGGCTATCGCTGGTTTGTATATTTCAGACAGTTCATGCATCATCATCCACCTACCGCCTGTGAATAAGTTGTCAAAATAATGAAAAACGTGTATTAGTTTAGGTAATATACACATCCATACTATCGACACAGTTTACCTATCGAAACATTTGTTTTTTTTTTTATTATTGATAGGCACGCGTTTGATCACTATCTCACCTGATGGTAAGCGATGATGTGGTCGACGATGAAGCACGCTTGCCTAGAAGTAACCTGTTCACTCTTGACTTGAAGACCCCTAGGTGTAGCTATCAGAAAACACCGACTCCGGCAGGGAATTGCACTCTTTAGCTGTTCGCATAATGAATGCGTTTCCAAAGCGTTTAGTACGTATGGTTGGGATATCTGCCATGTACCGGTGGTGCAGTGCCGTACGTCTGGTGGTCCGATGATGAAAAGGGCTTGGTGAAATTAAATCGTGCAATTCCGATGCACACTCTCCGAAATATAACCGATAGAAAACCGACAGGCTAGCAACTCGGCGTCGATGCTCAAGACTGAAGTTTTGACTCAACGAGTGCATCATTGTCTTTCACTACTAAGTACTACTACTTTCTTTTTAATAGAAAGCTGTATTATCTACGAACGAGTAACATGGGCTATATTTTATTTTCAAAACTACGACAATCCCTCGACCCCTTGGTCGAGGGAATGTCAAAGTTAAAAGTTGCAAGCGAACGAATCGCGAGTGAAGTGTAAGTTCTTTCAAATGTATGATTCTTCTGTACTTATATACGCCACTGAACTCTTTTCGATTTAAATGAAATTTTTGTGTTTAATCCAATGGGTTCCTAGATGGGTTACATCAAAGACATTTAATATCTATAGACCGGACATCACGATCAAAATTTTCGTCCGAAACTTGTGTCCTGCCTGGACACAAGTCTATGGGTTTTTTTTAGTACGCTCCGCCGCCGCTCCAATATTCATAATAATATACTTATTAGTCTAGATGGTGTTACTGAGACATGGGATCAGAGTTTTTCTATGACATTTGCTTGACATGCCCACTCTATAGTATTTTAAATCTCTTCGGGTTACATTCACAATGGGACCTAGAAGGTGGTAGCACTGCTATTAGGGAAAAGAAAAACCATTCGTCTGGTTTACTAGTTAAATATGGTAGAAAGCTCTTCAAAATTTGCAGGCATGGCAGAATAGTTTCGATACTTTTGCTTGTTTTAATTTAGGGCACAATCTATCATGGTCAACATAAATTGCAGAACCATTTCGGAACTTTAAGATTTTTTACTGCTTTTACTGCTGAAAACTGTTTCTACAAATTACTGGATGCCATTTGTTTGCCAGTAACATGGTTCCAGCAGCAACACTTATGTGAAAAGAATCTTTGGATCTTTGGCTGCAAGTTTTGTTGACCATGCATGAGTAAGAGGTCGCACTGCGTTGTTCTAAGAAACGATAATGCTTACGAAAAATGTTTGCCAATTTTGCCACATTCACGTTTGAGGACATTTCGATTTTTTTAGCTAAATAGCTAAAACTCCGCTTCAATCGTTCTATAAGTTATTATCTACGACTTCAGCAATTCAGTGACTGTGTCAGTGACTGTCAAAACCATAGATTGTGTATTGGAACTTTTTATTGTCTTTGTAATATTAATGTGTTATTTCTACTTGATGATTTACACTGATGAGCTGATCTTGTGATTTAAATACATTTTATACTGTATAACGGGGTCAATAATTGGGGGCCAGGATGGCCCGTGAGTAAATTTTTAGGATCAAATTCGAAGACCATTTTACACCCTGACGGGAATCTGCTCTGCTTGTAGGCTCACTAGCGCTTCAGAGTTTGTTCCAGACACTACATTTTGTGCGTTCGTAGGAGCGATATTTTAATAGTATTCATGCTGAGGCTTAAACATATATTTACAGAAAATATTAATATTATTATATTGTACGTAAGTAGGTATATTTATTTTGACTATACATGAAATAATTCAGCGAGCCACTCTTGTGCTTAAAAACTTCCAAATCTAGTCGCAATATCAACTTAGCATCTATTTAATGTCAAAACTTTTCAATAGTGACGTATTTTGACTGATTGATACTGACTGAGATTAGAATTTGAACGTTCTTAAAATACGGGCACTGCACTCCTGGTAGAGTACCAGGAAATTGAAAACCGATCCCAATTATCAGTAGTAGCGCGTGAAACCACTACACCAACGAATTAGTCAAACAACGCAGTCAGTTATTGCTTTTTATTTGCTTTCTTTCTTTCTTTAATTTTATCTGATTGAGAACTGCTTTCATTTAGTTTTTTTTGGTGGTTGCTTCGTCGGCGGCTGCTTCGTCGGTGGCTGCTTCTTTGGCGGCTGTTTCCTCGCCCTGGTAACTTTCTTTTTTGTCCTTCGTTTATTTGTTGGCTTGGTTTTGGCTTTAGCTTTGGTTTTGGCTTTTGGAGCTTCGGCTGGTTTTGCAGCTGCCATTTCAGCTTTCTTTTGTTCGGCTAGAGCGTTCGCTTTTTTAACAGCTTCAGCAGCTTTCATTGCTATCTCTTTAATACGCTGTGCTTCTTTCGCTTTCGCTTCAGCCTTTAGTTTATTGGCATGTGCTTGTGCAGCGGCTAAGATTTCAAGCCTTGTTCTTTCCTCTTCGGCATCGATTTCTTTAATTCTGCCAGCTATGACTTCAATGAAACGGTTTGTAAACTTGCCAGTCAACTGTTCCATCTTTCTACCAAAAGGTCCATTAAATAAGCTTACTGTTAGTGGTGGCACCGCTTCAACTTTTAAGTACTTCCATGAAGTAGCTCCATAACTTTCTGCGGATTTTGCGGCATCTATATTAAACGTATAACAATAAAAAGTAAATTATAACTTTATGTAATCTAATTCTGTCCTAAGTAACTATTTGATTACCCGTAAAGAATCTTCTAAATGATTATTTTTGTTGTAATTTTCTTTTAGCGTCTTCTAACTCTTTCTCAAGGTATAAGATTTCATTAGGTAACTGTCGGTCGCGTAGTTCTTTCATTTTAAATGTCATCTTCTCCGAAAGTTTCACTACACACGCTTCTATCTTACTTATAAATCTATTTGTCACAAGCGGGCTTGCTTTAGTGGTGCTTATAAAAGCCTTAGCTGCACACCAACCTTTTGCAGCGATAGGTTGAATTTTATCCAGTGAAACTGCGAACAAAACAAATGCGGACTTATTTTCAATGTTTTTACGGCCAGGTGCTGAATTATCTAATAATATTTTAGTTACTAAACTCGAAACATACAATAATTGTTGAATAATACAATCTTTGTTGCGTACACCACTTTTGTTTTGCAACAGTTTCTTTAAAATATGACATATATTACGTACAAAGTGTTATGTCCAGGGCTTTTCTCACCATCCTGCTCGCCATTTCTAAGAATATCAAGGCTTTAACAGTTATAAAAATACCAATAATTTGGTTGTAGATTTCTTAATAATTAAAGTGTCACTTTGTGTCACTAGGTTCGGTGGCAGTAAGTGGAACTATCAAGATCGTAACCATTATGTAATCTGACAAGACCCGTCATGTTTTGTTTACCAACAGCGCCACCGCGGCAGCCGTACATGTACATGATGTGTTGTTATTGTCAGTTTGATATCGCTGTCTAATTTACTTAAATAATTCACATTGTTTTTGACAGGAAAGGTGCCTGTAAAAATGTTTGCGAAAAAATATATCCTACCTCCTTCGTGGACGTCAACCCATAGAAAGAATATCGGCGCAGAACCTGCTAACTTGTATTTAGTACATGATTCTGTCGAAATACTCCTACACATCGCTGTGAATCTGTGATCCAGAAACGTATAGAAGGCTGGCAGTATAGCCACGTTGAATGTAACATAGGTAATTCCAAGCTTGCCATCTGGTCATACGAAGTGACGACGAGTCGGCGAGAAAACTTGTAAAGAAAACTCCCACTTGGTCCGGCTCAAAACTTTAATTACCAATTAGGTTACATTGTTTGCGTGGCGTGAGGACCTTAGCTGGCTTGCACAGCAATGCCATAACATCAGATGGTGCAAGGGTTTCAACACAGGTGGTGTCTCACACCAAAGGTCTACCAGTTTCCTGGCTAACAACGTCATGTTGTAGTGTGGATGACATAGAACTATGCCTATGTTGTATGCGTAAGTAGCCCAAGTCTACATAATTATTCAATTGTTTACTAGTACAAAGACATTCAATGCTTTCTATGGACGAGACATCACAAACAAAATTTTCATCCAATACTTGTGTCCTATTGTACAGACGCCAGCACATCAAGTTACCCCAATGTGTCAAATTTTCCCAATTGAATATGAACCTTGTTCCGTTTGACATAAAGCTGAAAAACGATCAAAGAAATTTGACACATTGGGGTAACTTGAGGTGCTGGCTCTGTACCTAGTATTTTAAATCTCTTTGGACCAGTATACATCGATTCGTGTACTTAATTACTCCTCCTATCCCTACATAGCGACCCTGCCAGGACAACACAGAATAATACTGGCCTTTATTAGTAAACCATTTTATATATAGACTTACGCTTCTTACCCGTACAAATATTGATATAGTTCTGTGTCACCCACACTACAATGCCCTCTGTTCTCTTCCCATTAACTCGCACCAAGCTGCTCCTCAAAAAATAAAAATGGTTGATGCTGAACATCTGTCTTATTAGTCGTAGGCACCTTTTGTGAGTCGCCTTTTATTTATCCTCTGATCATGACCAAACCATCTAAGCATGTTCCCAATATTAGTATTATTGTTGTTCAGGCGTAAACGCCTGTTCTAAATAAATAGCAGAAACTTGTAAAACCACTGAATTATTAAAATTTGCATAGGTGTTGCGGCACGTATTAGTAACATTCAATGTCATCGTTCACTTGCCTGACAGCCGTTGTACGTGTAACTTCTAATTAGTATTAAACCTGATTTCGCTAATTTTCGGAGTTTTTTCTTTACTTTGATTGGCACCATTACATCCTCTAAAGTTGTAACATGGTGGCCCATGAGGGGAACTAGTAAAAATCGCGACTATTTAATGTAAATCTACGAAATAACGACTTGGATTGGGGCATCGCGACAACGCGTGCGCGGCAGCAACCTCAAGATTTGAAGCCTGCTGTGGAAGATCGAAAATCCACAGAGACCAGCGTGTGGGGAATTGCTGTCTGGACAATTGAAGAAGCCAGCCTCCGAGCCAGTGGTGCCGCTAAAGCATCACCTCGTGTGGAGCGTCAACGTGTCGTACCAAAGTTGAGTGTCCATCCTTTGTCTATCCTTCCTATTACTTACCTATTTGAAATATTGACTATTTGCATTCCATTTGTGTGAATCAAGGTATATTCGAGTAAATTAAGTATTACAAATTATCTAAATATTCCGTTAATTGCGAAATTATACCGAACTATTTTTTTTTTCCATGTACCGTCAATAAAAATAAAATCTTATAGAAGTTGCATCAGATCAATTAAAACGATTCTATTAATACCTAAAATTTATATGCTATTGTTTCCAAACAATATCTATCCCTTTAACCCTTAATCAAACGGAAAGCTTCTTAAGAGATTTTTAAGAGATAAATAAAAACTGAGACTTGTTTTTAGGTAAGTTTTGTCTGTAGATTTCATAAATTTTGATAAAATTTTGGAAAAGGGTGGCGAAAGGGGGGTTATATTTCTAAATGGTTGACACTGTTTGAAATAGCCATTAAAAAAAATAAAATTTATTTTGTTATTTCATACTAAGTGGGAAATAATTTCCCAGTATTTGATTAAGGGTTAACTTAAAAAAAATATATAAAATTCATAAATTCTTTTAATCCATTGTATCTTTTTCGTCCCGTTCACAATAAAAATAGGAACATTAGATCAGCATTAGTTTTTACTGTAAGTTAAGCGAGATTTGCCGACTATTTCAGATCTAACCGCGAGTGCGAGAACACAGACCGCGTGGGTCGGTTGCGGGGCCAAAGTCCGCCGCAGCTCACTAGCAGCGCTAGCGGCTGAGCGTGCTCGGCCAGCTTCTCTGCTTCTCAGGTGACACCGAAACGAGGAACGTGAGCCCATTCCATTTATTACTTAGTCAATCTTATTTTTTTTCTTTATTTGCAATGGCTGAAAATAAGCGTTCTAAAGAACTTTTTACGAAGAGGGCGTCCGCCAAAGGACAAATTACTAAATTTAAAAATTACCTCAGTAGTATTTCAAGCGAAAGCGAGTTAAATGAAATTCAATTGACACAGTTGAACATAAAGCTTGCTAAGTTTGAAGCCTTATCAGTCAGGGTCGACGATTTGCAAAGTGAAATAGAGGTTCTGGATCCTGATAACATTGATGCTGAAATTAACGAACGTGATAATATTGAACAGGATATAGTGATTAATATAGCTACTGCCAAGAATTTAATATCCAAGTTTTCTAGAAAGGCTGAACTCGAATTAAGACGTCATTCCGTTCATAATACTACATGCTGTTCTGAAGATCATCCTAGTTTAGGTTTGAAGCTTCCGCAAATCCAAATTCAACGATTTAATGGTGATCATTTCCGCTGGCTTGAATTCAAAGATACATTTGAAAGTTTGATACACAATAATGATCGTATTCCAGATATTAATAAATATTATTATTTAAACTCATATTTACAAGGCGATGCAGCTCGAGTCCTTTCTAATCTCGAGATCTCATCTAAGAATTATAGTGAAGCATGGAAGTTGCTTTGCAATCGTTACGATAACAATGACATATTAATTAATCATCATCTCAATTCTTTATTGAATATAAAGCAGCTTCCACGCGAGTCAGAGCGTTCTTTGAGGTACTTAGTCGATCACATCACCAAGAATTTACGTGCGTTGGTTAGTTTAGGTCAGCCAACGGATAATTGGGATGTCTTGATTATATTCATTTTATCAGCAAAGTTGGATGGTCACACTCTATTAAAATGGGAAGAGTATCGTACCAGTAATGTAAGCGGAAGACCGAAATTAGAGCATTTCTTTAAATTCATCACAGATCGTGCTAATGTGCTCGAGTCAGCACACCGAAATAATAATCATGTTGATAATATTATGGCCTCTAAGGCGCCTCAGCGTTCTACTCCTAATAATAACCAAACACATAAACATAGTCAAAATAAGACGCCAAGTAATACGGTTAAGTCTTTTGCAAGCACTAGTAGTAATGTTAAGCATAAGGAACCAAAGGGTTTCACATGCATTGTTTGTGACGGCTGCCATCGTATCTACGATTGCCCAGCCTTCAAGGCTAAGGGCATTGACGAGCGAATGTCAGACGTGACAAGGTATAAACTGTGCATTAACTGTCTCAGACAAGGTCATGCTGTTAATAACTGTCGTTTTAGGTCATGTCAAGAGCCTGAATGCAACGAAAGGCATAATAGCTTACTACACCGTCCAACAACGTTGACAACTCAGACTGCACACGTTGAGGAATCAGATGAGATAGTAGCTAGTTATTGCAATAAAAACGCAAGTTATCTTTTATTATCTACTGCCATGGTCGAGGTATCGAACCCATTTGACCAGCAAAAGGTCAAAGTTCGTGCGTTGTTAGACTGTGGCAGTCAGTCTTCTTTTGTAACCGAATCCCTAAAGATAAGGTTATCTTTAAAGTCCCATCATATTGACTCGCTAAAGGTCATTGGTATAGGCAACACACAAGCAAATAATGTCACTGAAAGCTGCAACATTAAATTGCAATCATTAAATAATAAATTTAATATAAATTGTTCGTGCTTCGTTTTAAGGGAACTGACGGGTCGTTTACCAAGAATTCCCGTCGATATTAGTGCCCTAAAAGTACCAGAAAATATCCAATTGGCTGATCCTATGTTCAATCAGCCTGCCGACATAGATGTTTTGATAGGTGCCGACATATTTTGGGATATTTTAGGAAACGAACAGATTTCTTTGGGAACCAATAATCCTAAGTTACGAAACTCGCAATTAGGTTGGATAGTATCCGGTCACATTAACTCAACAACACCGCATCAAAGCATACACTGTAATCATAGCGTAGTGTCTAAAAACAACGATGATACTCAGGGTATTGAAAAAATGCTAGGTAGATTTTGGGAATTAGAAGAAGTACCCAAAAAATCTATTATGAGTGAAAGTGAAATTTATTGTGAAAAACATTTCATTACTCATACCACAAGAACTAACTCAGGTAGATTTTGCGTAAAACTACCCCTTAAGGATTCAGTTGATTGTTTGGGTGATACCTACAAGGTAGCTAAGCGGCGATTCCTAAATATAGAAAAGAGATTTAAACGTAATAATGTGTTAAAAATAGAATATAATAAATTCATTGAGGAATACGCCGAACTAGGTCATTTATCTTTGTTAAATAATGAAATATCAATTCCTAATTATTATTTATGCCATCACGCAGTTTTAAAACAGGAAAGTGAATCCACAAAACTTCGTGTAGTGTTTGATGGGTCTGCTCCATCTTCCTCTGGTTGTTCCCTTAACGATATATTAATGGTAGGCCCCACAGTACAAGATACTCTTTTTTCTATTTTGTTACGCTCCAGGCAATACAAATACCTACTCACGGGCGATATAGAAAAATTCTATCGAAATGTGCTCGTACACAAAGATGATAGGCGTTTACAGCACATTCTGTGGAGAGACGAGGAGTCTAAACCGATTCAGACACTTCAACTTAACACTTTAACTTACGGTACAGCGAGTGCAAGCTACCTTAGCACACGTTCATTGTGGCAGATAGGTCAAGAACAGAATGATGAACTAATTCGCACCATCATTCAAAAGGATTTTTATGTCGATGATCTAATTACTGGATCAAATGATCCACAGCAATTAAAATATATTCAAAACGCTTTATCTGAGGCATTAAGGTCAGGATGTTTTAATTTAAGAAAATACAAAACAAATCATCCGTCCATATTTGATAATGTTGCTATCAATGAGCAGGACAAGCTCATTTTTAGTGAGTCCTCAAGCACCCTAGGCTTGGGCTGGGCCCCTGCCAGTGATACCTTGAGCTTTCCTATAAAGGGATTTTCCCACGACACTAATCATAATATTATATCTAAGCGATTTATTATGTCAAATGCTTTCAAAATATTTGACCCATTAGGTATATTAGGTCCCATTGTAATAAGGCCAAAAATAATGTTACAAAAGCTTTGGCAACTTAAACTTGACTGGGACGAGCCTGTCCCTCAAGATATAAAGGAAGAATGGATCGATTTCTCTGAAAGCACAAAATACTTGCACAATCTACGCATACCGAGGTTAGTTTTAGGTGACTCACCAAAGGTCATCGAATTACACTCGTTTAGTGATGCATCAAGTTATGCGTATGGCGCATGTATTTATATGCGAACGATCAGCGCTAACGGTGACGTCACGGTTAAACTATTGTGCGCAAAGTCTAAAGTAGCTCCACTAAAAAGCACTACCATACCACGTTTGGAACTGTGCGCCGCCTTACTCGCTTCTCAACTCGTAAAATCAGTGGTAGATTCATTAAGGTACAAGCCAGACAAACTAATACACTGGTGTGATTCAAACGTGGTGTTGTGCTGGATACGTAGTAACGTAAGTAAATTAAAAATATTTGTGGCTAATCGTATCACGGAAATCAAAGAATTAACTTCATCGTCGGCGTGGCGATATGTACCTACAGACTTAAACCCCGCTGATTTATTATCAAGGGGAGTGCATGCTAAGCGACTAACGTCGATATCTCTGTGGTGGACAGGGCCTTGTTTTTTAATTTATAACGAAACCGAGTGGCCTAAATCCAACCTTAAAGACTTAGAAATAGTACCCGAATTAAAGGCGCATCCGATAGTAATAAAGTCACCCATAATCGATTTTGAAAAGTATTCATCGTTATCTAGGTTAGAACGGTCATTTGCCTACGTTCTAAGATTCATATTTAATTTAAAAAATAAACATAACAAACGAGCTGGCACATTGTCCGCTAATGAGTTGCATGAGTCATTCCGCTCGCTTTGTAGTATTTCCCAAGGTCAATCGTTTCCCATTGAATTCGACCTGCTGGTAACTGGTAAACAATTAAATAAAAATAGTAAGTTATTAGCATTATCGCCTTTCTTAGATGAATACAAGTTAATTCGTGTCGGTGGACGAATCGATGCGTCCAGTTATTCATTCGAAAAGAAACATCCAATATTACTTCATGCAGCGCATACTTTAACAAAACTTTATTTTATTAGACAACATATTAACACCATGCATGCCGGTCCTCAAATGTTATTGGCTACAGTCAGAGAAACGATATGGCCAATTAATGGTAGGATACTAGCGAGGCGCACAGTAAATAACTGCGTACGCTGCAGGCGTTTAAAGGGTACAACGTTACAACCTAAGATGGGTAACTTACCGTTTCAACGAATAACCCCAGACTATCCATTTTTATCCGTTGGCCTTGACTTTGCTGGCCCATTTTACATAGTAAACCGTAAAGGACGCGGCTGTCGCATTATAAAGTGTTACTTGTGTCTTTTTGTTTGCCTGCGTTACAAATGCATACACCTCGAAGCAGTTAGTGACTTAACCAAGGATGCATTTATAATGTCATTAAAACGATTTATATCTCGTCGTGGCAAGCCAGTTGAAATATTCAGTGACAATGGTACTAATTTTGTAGCTGCCGCGAAAGAAATAGGATCGTTCATCAAACAGAACCATGAACCTTTAGTTGATTTTGCAAGTCAGCAATCTATCAAGTTTAAATTCATTCCGGCTTATTCTCCTCATTTTGGTGGCATATGGGAGGCCGGGGTTAAGTCGGCAAAACATTTATTACGACGAGTTTTAGGCGAATGTCACTTGACGTTCGAGGAACTTTCTACTTTATTCACACAAGTGGAGGCAATTCTCAATAGCCGTCCCTTGTGCCCCCTCTCATCCAGTCCTAACGACCTCCTTTCCCTCTCCCCAGGACATTTCATCATTGGCCGACCGCTGATTGCTCTGCCAACACCAAACCTGGAGGACGTGAAGGAAAGCCAATTGCGACGATATGAGCGCCTTGAGAAGCTGAGGCAACATTTCTGGAAAAGATGGCAGAAAGAATACCTTTCTGAGTTACAACAAAGGACAAAATGGCGGACAAACACGTCAAAGCTAGACGTGGGAGATATGGTGTTGCTAGCTGACGACAACGCGCCCCCTCTCGCTTGGAAACTGGGCCGCGTACTTCGCCTCATACCTGGACCTGACGGGATATCCAGAGTAGCTGACATCCTCACCACCAAGGGCAGCGTGCGACGCGCCTTTGTGCGACTCTGCAAACTTCCCTCAGCTGAAGACTTAAACGGTTGAAAGATACCTTTCAACGGCCCGGAATATGTTCAGGCGTAAACGCCTGTTCTAAATAAATAGCAGAAACTTGTAAAACCACTGAATTATTAAAATTTGCATAGGTGTTGCGGCACGTATTAGTAACATTCAATGTCATCGTTCACTTGCCTGACAGCCGTTGTACGTGTAACTTCTAATTAGTATTAAACCTGATTTCGCTAATTTTCGGAGTTTTTTCTTTACTTTGATTGGCACCATTACATCCTCTAAAGTTGTAACAATTGTTTTCATATATCTTTCGAGACTTACATTATTCCTAGCTCCTCAGAAACTTTCTGCCTATGGTAAATAATCTCGCCAAACAAATTTCAAATCTAAGTAACTAGGTTTTCATCAACAACAACGCGTGATGGATGCACCTTACAGTTAGGAGCAGTAAGCATGCAAATAAATCTGCACGGAACGACCTCGAATATCAAATTACTCTACACTGCTGTGGCGGCTGTGTCCATGACACCAGAGAATGACATTACAACAAAGACGAAACTTTATTATTATGGCGTTGGTTTAGTAGCACGCCTTTCAGAACCAGCTGCCTTCTCTCGCTACTGTGACTGTAGGTAACTCTATACGCTTTACCGTAGGTGTGATTTTTGAATGAACAAAACAATTTTATAAGACATCTTCGTTTATTCCTGCTTAAGAGCCTACAAGACGTTATTAACTTTGACCATAAAATAAACGCCGAGATCACGCTGACCAGCAGTGTGATTCTGGTCAAATCACCGCGTGAAAATGTAGGCGTATAGTGAGGGCGAATTGACCTGTCATTCCATACTAATGCTTAAAAAGCATTGACAGTTCACTTCACTCAAGATTTCACGGCGTGACTTTTACTGAATCGACCGGCTGCACCTCAATTCGCCCAGCTACATTATCACGTGGTGATTTTGACTGAATATAAGTACTTTCATTAATAAACTAGCAGATGCCACGCAGTTTTACCCGCGTAGTTCCTGTCCCCGTGGGATCACAGGGTTAAAAAGTAGCCTATGTGATC
Organism: Euplexia lucipara; assembly: GCA_921972225.1. NCBI lineage: Eukaryota > Metazoa > Arthropoda > Insecta > Lepidoptera > Noctuidae > Euplexia > Euplexia lucipara. The sequence continues at coordinate 16,593,052 of OV179145.1, read as the reverse complement.
CGGGTATAATGTAGCTTTCCACCAGTGCAATAATTTTTAAAATTGGATCATTAGTTCCGAAGATTACCCCCTACATACAAACTTACAAACAAACAAATTTTACCTCTTTATAATATTAGTACCTATAGATGTCATGTTTGTCAGAACACCCATATTTCTCGATAGGTTGAGTTGAGAGTAGTAGATTTGTAGTATCACACACCCACATACCTATCGCTAGTTTTAGCTCGCACTATTTAACACAGTCTAAACTTGATTTAAAATAGAGGTGCAGAAGAACCCAGATTTCATTTTAGTAATGAGTAGATAAGTAACATATATTTTTTGGGGATTTTTACAACGATAATTGAAGACAATAATGGTTGCACGTTGCACCTGCAATGTGTGTTAATTGCCCATTGAGAACGGAGCGGTATAAATATAACAAAATCCTCTCCTATCCAACTATAGGTATATCTCCACTTTGGTGGATTTAGAGATCTTTTTATCGCAACTTTCCTATAATGGGGCAAGAGATAATAAGTAACTTAACTTTCGCGCTCCTTCTAGAATTCCACGTAAACCTATAACTCCGTTTTGTCCTCCCCAGAGACGAACGGTGTTGGGATCTAATTCTCCATATGCCAGGTTCTGTAGGGTCCTGAATAGTTGCAGCAATATAATAGATTTCCATTTTGATTCTCTCGCCAACCAGAAATGTAAAATGCTGAACTGCATTTATGCAGTTCAGCATTTTGAAGCAGAATACAGCAAAAATAAAAACAAATCCAAATTCTTACTTAATTTACGTCTTAGTCTTAAGTAAAATTAGTTCATGTGGTGTTTACCTTTAAGTAATTGTTACACTAAATAAGTTTTAATGTTATTATTTGTATGTGCAAGCTGTTTGTGTAAACAATTGTTGGTAGACCAAATAAATATAAATAAATAAATAAGTAGTTTCTTCTACATTGTGTGATTGCACAGCACTTGGTCTCTGTTGCACTGTCTACTCATGGGGTACGACTCGTCAAGTTACAGCCCACAATATATAATTTACCTACTCAACATAGAGTAATTTATTGAGCAATCTCAATTTGCCAATTCACTGTGAATACACAGAATCGTTGACCCAAATAAAATTGTCTTTTAATCTAAATTTGTTGTGTTTGCAAACATAAATCGAATTGGCGTTGTTTGTGTGGTGGGTGGTAATTTCAGAGTAAAATTCAAAGACAAATATGTACGGGCGCGCAGTCGTACAGTCAACTGCATGTCACAAGTAAAGAGTCGTTCGCTGTTACGATATAAAATATGTCACATTGCTACCAACCGAAACATAGTGGTTAGATAGGTCTTTAGACTTTTTTTGACAGTACTAGATCACTGAAAAAGGGTACATACACGCTAAGAAGAGTACCTAAAAATTTTTTTTACAAAAAAAGCAAAAACTGGAGTTTTTTTTCACCTGTTAGTGTTTTTCTAAGAAGTCTGTTGTTTTTTTTGTAAAAAAGTTTTTATTTTGCAATTTTTAGTTTTTTCGTAATAATATGTAAAGATACAGTATTTTAAAACTTCAAAGAATCATTGAAAACGGTTAATGATTGCTAAAGAAGTTCTTCCTAAACATTAATCTGTATATCTCTGCCCGACCCCTTTTAAAATATAAGGGTGTAATGTTATGTTATGGAAATACAAAAACTCTGCATTGACATCAGAATCTGACTTAGATAAAGTCGTGAATAATTTGCTGTTATGCGTTGAAGAGTTCCGTCGCATGTCTGCATCAGATTTTCTTCACAAAATGATACTTTCTAAATGAAAATGATTGATTTGTTACAAAAAATGTAAAAATCAGTACGTGTGTACCTATATTTTTTGAGGAGTTCCCTCAATTCCACGAGGATCCCTCATCGGATTTGAGTTTTGATACAAATGGGACCAATCTGCTAGTATACCCTATCAAATTAAAAAAAAATCGGTCCATAAATGAGGGAGTACTGAGGTAAAAAAACCAAAAAAAACTCCTTTTTTTAAGTCGGTTAAAAATATTGGGCCTCTTCGATTGTGATGCGTGTTTGCGCCCGCATGCAGGTCAGACCAGCTGCGGGCTGCACGCAGAGCAAAGAGCAAATTTTACGACACTTTGCAATATTGTGCGTGTTGCCGGGAAGAGAACTTGCGTCAAAATAATTTAATGTAAAGAAAAAACGAAACTAAAAGTCGCTCGTCGTGCGTGCGAGCTGCTCGACATTTTAACAGTTAAAACAGCACTGGCCGCCTGCTGGTCTCTCCGTAAATCCATACTAATGCTTTCTGACAGTTAATTTCACACTCCGCCGGTAGATTTTTGACCGGTTGATATCATAACCAGTTGCTCTGACACCTGCACGCTGCAGGAATTTATAGATTATTATTAATGGCACCATGTATGTAGATTGTAGGTGTACTCGTAACTATACTCGTACTAATCCGTAAAAATGCAGAAGAAGTAAAGGCGAATTGAGCTGTTATTCCATACTAATTCTGTGAATTGGCAGTTCACTTCACTCAAGCTTTCACGGGGTGATTCTTACTAAATCAACCGGTTAGACAGACTTACTACTACCACAGTCTAAATATTAATACAGTAGGACGACGCCTTTGTTCTCTGGAAAAATGCCGACAACTTCTACACTTGATAAACTTGAATAATACCTCCCGCATTACGTTACGAACATCGTTTTGTTCGCAGTGCTCACACCCTGCACGATTGCCCTGTCTAGACAGCTTCGTCAGACGACTGTATGTTTTTAGACTGTGCTACTACTGACGTCGGTACTAGGTACACAAAGAGATTCTAAATACAGAATTGAGAGGACAGACATGTAAATAAATGTCATAAAAATCTGTGATCCCATGGCACAGTAACGCCATCTATACATAATCATAATCTATACATCTATAATAAGACAGTAAAAAACTGTGTCTGTACTTTGAAAATATTTAAAAAAAAAAAATTGAGGGTGGTTTAGAAACAGTAATAGAGCACGAATCCAAAAAAAAAGTCTGTCTGTTTGTCTGTTTGTTTGTACACGCTAATCTTCGGAACTACTGGACGGATCTGAATGTTTTTTTTTTATATGTATAGAGATACAACAAAAAAAAATAGAATAGAATATAATAAAATTAGAATAGTTTAGAATTCGACATCAGACGTTTCAGATCTTCGATTTCTGACGACCCCGTTGTCGCTGGCATAAGCAACAGGATCCGCGTACGAAGTCGCGGGCAGAAGCTAGTATAGAATAATATACCAATATTGGTGCGGCATGAAGTGTTCTAAATTAAGGACACAAGTTTCGGAAGATAATTTTGTTTCGTGATGTCCCATCTATAGTGGCCTGTTGGTCTAGTAGTTAGTGACCCTGACTGCTATGCCGGAGGTCGAGGGTTCGATTTCCACCCAGGACAAATGTTTGTGTATTTTGTGCGCGATAATTTGTTCTGTGTCTGGGTGTAATTTATCTATAATTATGTATGTATTTAGAAATATATAAGTATGTTTATCAGCTGTTTAGTGCCCATAACACAAGCTCTCAAGCTTAGCTTGGGACTAAATGGCATTGTGTGAAATAGTAAGTATTGAATGCCTTCGTTTGGTAAATATCAAACACATGCGTTTTTCTAGTAGGTATTGAAGTTTGATTTAATTAGGTATTTCGTAATGTGAACGATTAGGATTCCCAAATGTATTTGACGTTCATTAATTATTGCATTTACTTACTTACCCTAATTAATTTTCCGCCTTGCAGACTTTCCTTGACTCATACAAATATGTGTTGTTTTGTTTGTGAACCGTAAACTAATTAACCCAATTATAAAATACCACAAACGCAAGTTGGTCTTAACTCATTGAAGGTTCCTACTTTATTAAAAGCTTGCGAGCTCATTCCGGTCTGCCTGTTAAACCTATCTTTTTTTTTAATCAGTTTAGCTGGTACACTAGGTGAAGTGAAAACGTAACAGATAGACATAGTAAGCGATAGTAACTAAGTATCACGCACATAAAAAATAGAGATATGGAAACTTAACATTTGTTTTCAGGAATCATTAAATATCTTAATCTGAAAGAATCGTAATAACTGTTCTCAGGTTGTCTGAACTACGTGAGATATAATTAATCATCTGGCTAGGTTTTTCCAATTTCAATATTGGGTTTCTATTTCAGGTCTACAGCCTCCATTCCTTTCCTGTTTTAGGTATCTGAGAAAAAAATATTAAAGAGAAGACGTTGCGTGTGAATAATGATTTAAAATGGCGCCCTATTATTTGTGTTGGGACAAATATTATAATACGGTATCTATAAACATTTTAATGTCTTTGAATTTTGAAGCATGTAGACTCTATACGATATGGTTATATTTACAACTTATGAATAAGTAGATATTATCAATACCTAACGTAGTGTATTAACGTAACAGTTTTTGTAGCAACACACATCAATTTATAGGCATTCATGTAATGAATGCCTATAAATCGTGTCATTCGTACATCTTTATCTGACAATAAAATTAGTCTTCTTAGTAAATGGGCTATATGACAAAATTTTAATTTTTAGTCCGTCATCATATAGATTACTTACAAGAAAATATTAGATACGTATTTTTTCTTTTTCAAATTGATGGAAAACTGCCTAAATTACGCGCGTTAAAAAAGGAGTTAAAAAAAAAATAAAAAAGATTATGCGCATTAAAGATGAGGAGAGGGGGCTTGTAACGTCATTATCTAGTGTAAACTGTACTGGCTAGTGATGTCATGCGACATTTTGACTCGATGTATCGCCGTTATTTTTTGATTAGGTACGTGAGAAATGAAAAAATATGTGCCTGGACCGGGTAAAGGTTTATTGAGTCTTTCTATTTGTAATTTCTCTGTAGTATTGCGGAGTATGGATTTATGCCCAATTGTTGGCATTTGGCTCGTCCCCTATTACGTGGGACTTACTTACCTATGTGGAACTTGGGTTTACGATAATAGGTACACTTTAGCGTTTTCGGGGACTACAGGCGTGATGTTAACATCTTTCGTCCATATTTCATTTGTTTTTCTTCACTTCCGTATTGGTAACTGTAATGAAAGATAGGAATAATGTTTGCAATTAAATAAATGTTTGGTACTGGTAGGTGCTAAACCTAGTTGATGCGGACGAATATCTGTTGGCAACGACAACATTGAATCAAGGTTTTGCTAATAATTACCGTCATATAAAATCGTTGAAAGGAAAATAAATTAACTACGTCTTGGAGGCTACCACGGCAGTCTTCCACGTAATAGGCCACTCATACTTAATAGTACTGAATGTCTGTGATTCCATGCATAAATCACACAATTTAATCATAATCTATCGTAAACGGGGACAAGGGTGGCCTCTTATTTGCAAAAATAAACAGTTATTTGTCTGTGTCACTCACGCTTTGATTGAGGGTTGCGATTGAAGGTTGAGCTACGCTTGCCGAGTTTGGTCCGTGGATGGGTGACCATTCAAAGTCAAAGTCATAACCACCAACCACTACCATACCACCAACCACCACCATTAATAACAGAATTATCATAAGATCCTCCGTGCCTCGATAAGCATGTTAAGCTCAGGGGGTCGAGACTGCTATTATTGCAACCGTGTCTCAATGACCGATTAATGATCGATTTTTGACGTATAACGTCAACCTTATGACGCATTTCCCATACAAAAACTGTCAAAGTTGTCAAATATTCGATCAATAACTGGGCATTGAGACACGATTGCAATAGCAGCCTCGAGCCCCAGGTCCGTTGTCGTTTGTAGATAATTATGACAGTGGTTACGAGTAGGTAGGTAGTCAGAACAAGGGATGTAAAGCGGTAAAATTACTTTCGTAAAATTCGGTAAAATATTATATTTTACGGTAAAATACGGTAGGATTGGGTAAGAAACGAATTAAACTACTACTAAGAAAAGTTCCGAGTCCGTGGAACAGATAGATGGACGAACAAATCGTTTGTGCGGCGCACCCAAGGTTAAGTTATGAGTAGCCGGTAATTTTACCGTAATTTATATAAATTACCGTAAAATATTATTAGTATTTTACCAGCGTTTTCGGTAAAATTACTTAGTTTTGCAACCCTAGCCAGAACCCCTAAAATCTGACGTCAGATATCTCTTGCGTTGGGTTGCGGTGGTCAGTAGTTAGTAGATTCAAGTAACACACTGGTTTTCAGCTGCAAACGGATAGACTGGAAGCCGAACCTAACATAGTTGGAAAAAGGCTAGGCGGATCATGACTTACTGTTTAATCGACACAGTAATTAAGTGTTTAATAGTCACTTTTCTTACGGCCCCGACTTACGAACAGTAAGTCGTGGGTACAAACCCAGGCAGGCGCATTACTTTGTGTAATTTATTTCATCACCACTGCTCTCAACAACGGTGAAGGAAAACATCCTGAGGAAACCGGCATGTCCTAGAACCAAAAATTTGAAGACATGTGACATCTACCAATTCGCACTGGGCCTGCGTGGTAGATTACGCCCAATACGCAAAATACGCGCTTTGACGTGGAGTTGCGGATACCAGCCCGGTATATCTTTTAGAAGTAAAACTTGTTTATAAGTTTGTATGTTAGGGTACCCACTCTCCGAAACTTCTCACCATAGAAATACGCGTTACTATATCAAAAAATATTTCTCTAATAAAACCACGGATATCGATATAAAACGCTTCTCTATTACTTACCGCGAGACTAAAATCATGCAATAATTTCATAATTATCATTCTTTCACGTGAACAAAGACAAAGAAAATAAATATCTAATTTGCCTGAGGATCAGCTAAATTAGAAGGTCAAAAATTGCATAATTATGACAATTCTCAAAAAAAGCCCACCCTTTTAACTTTTTCGTGTGAAGTTCGTATCTATATTCAATAGGATGCCTTTTCTATCATGTGTTTGTTCACAATTTACATGCCACCGACGTAATATTACTAGCTAAAACACTACGTAACAATGTAAGCTCGTCATCCACGCGTTAGTAACACGTCATAAGTCACATAACAAGCTCTAATTGTTCTGTCACAACGCACAACGCACGACGCTCGCGTGCTACGTGTACCTATACTTTCGTTGCGGTCAATTTTGACGCAACACCAAATTGTCCCCAAGACGTTGCAACTCACGTTACATCTTACCGGTTTAGACAATTAGCACATATTGTCCCACCAGACGGTCAGACAATGACCTAATGCTGGGTAGATGTACAGTCACTTACAAAAGTCAGAAAATTGTAGAGTACCAGATTCATTGAAAGAAAAAGAAGAAAGAAAGAAAAATATTTATTTGGCATCAGTTATTTAAAAATAGAAAATATACAATAGTAGGTACACATTATGTGCTGTGTGCCTCACGGCTGCGCCAAAAAGGTCTATTTCAGCATTCATGCCAGACAGGTGATGCTGTCTGACGCTGGTCTTCCAATAATCTTATTGCGTCTTGGGATATGGGTCACTGAGCATATAGATTAGGGATAAGCTGGTCGATTCAGTACCTACAGACGCCAGCACATCAAGCTATCCCAAACTGTATTTTTTTCCAATTGAATATGAACCTTATTTTATATTTCTAATGTAGTTGAAAAACTATCAAAAGCATGACACATTGGGGTAGTTTGATGGACTGGGTGGCCTTTGTACAAGTCACCCCGTTAAAACTTAAGTGAAGGGAACTGCCTCATTGCCTAGCATTAGTTCATACCAATGCTAGACAATGACAGTTCATTTTACTCATTTTTAGGGTTCCGTAGTCAACTAGGAACCCTTATAGTTTCGCCATGTCCGTCCATCCTCGCTTAATCTCTGTGATCGTTAGCACTAGAAAGCTGAAATTTGGTACCAATATGTGTATCAATCACGCCAACAAAGTGGTAAAATAAAAATTGAAATAAAATGTTTTATTAGGGTAGCCCTTTTATATGTAAAGTGGGAAGTGATTTTTTTTTATTTCAACCCTAATGTGTGATATATTGTTGGAAAGGTACTCGTATTTAAAAATGAATAGGGGTTTACTGACATTAGTTTTTGATCATGTCAATAATTTCGGAAAAATCGCTACAAAAGTTTAAAACAATGTGTCCCCCCTTTAACTTTTGAACCGTAAGTTTAGAAAATATGAAAAAAATCTGAAATGTAGAACTTTATAAGGACTTTCTACGAAAATTATTTTGACTTGGATGGAAACAACAGTTTTTGTACAAAAAAGACAAAAAGTTGTACAAAATAATTTATAGAGTAAGTTTGTAGTATAATAACACTTATTGTGACGGACGGGAAACTACGGAACCCTACACTGAGCGTGGCCCGACACGCTCTTGGCCGGTTTTTAATATTTGATAATGAATTTTTTGAGCTGATATTCCATAATGACAGCTCAATAATTGCCTTCATTTCAACTACATTTTTAAGGGATGATTTTTACAGAATAGCACTGCAGATAGGATGTTCTCATTTTTCAACTACCTAACGGAGGAACACGGATTTCCAAAAGTATCAAAAGCCGTTTTTTTATGACAATCAATTGTGTATTCCATCCCAATGTCTCCGAATAAAAAAAAAGAATCAGAGAGTCGAATGGCTTAATCCCTCTCCCACGTTATTTTTTTAATATTGAGTTCCGAAGTTTCTTCTGCAAATGAACATGAAGCCTCAGCATGAGGCCTCCTCTGGCCACGCCCTTCACTTCGACTAGACAAAATGACATTATAGTAACAAAATATTGTAGTGTCCATGACTGTTAACTCGTTATATCGACGTTGGAAAGATGACATAGCTGAATAATAGTTATCATAGCAATGCCTAGATAGTAACTCTAGCAAGTAGAACATAAGTTTCAGGCGCTGAATAGTGGATGCCAATAAAATATCCATATGTATCCGTTAAGCCGTTAAGTATTTATTATTTTATAAACACAATATGCTCCACCTATAAAACAAACCTACACCTACAGCCTCACCATAAATTTTTACTCTCGTATTTATTACAAGTTTTGTTTCAACCGCTGACGACTACAACATTACAGTAGTCAGCACACTAACTGCCCCCCTTATAATAAAATTAACGTGGAGTAAAGTATACAGGTTGTGTTTACTTTGGTTAGGCTGGTTTGTATTTTTTTTTAATGTTTCCCCGCACTAGATACCTATTTTTCTTATTTTCGTACAAACATTGAAACTTATAGATACAAAAAGTCAGACCCGGAACGTGCGGGAATTGAATCTGCAACACGCTCTCTCTCTCCGCATCGCGATATAGAAGCAGGACAATAATCACATCCCTTGTCCTGAAAATGAAAAAAAAAAACCGTCGAGCTGCTGTCAAGTGATCACATGCGACATTTATTGATTTGATATATTGTAAAATCGCAAAATAACAAATAGCTAATTTAAATAAAACACCAGAAACTTGTGTTGCTTACTGTACAAATAACACAAAGTGTGAATGAAACAATGTGTGTTTCTCGTAAACAATAGACGCAGCATTGTTAAGCGAAGGTGATTCTGATTCAACCGTGACTGCAGATATTTGAGGTTAATCAGTTATGTAACGAAATCTCATAATTATCAAATACTTGGTAATGTCTAAGTGTGTCGGTTACAGTTGTTCACATCATTGTGGTGGGTAAGGTTCAGCGTTGCTGACATTGAACGCTTTTAGTATGGTTTACACAACGTTTTTGATGAAATACTGGAAATGTTTTGCGTATCTGGTGTTGTTTCTTATTGAAGAACGAAGGCCTGGAGAAATAATACCAAACATAAATTAATAATACCAGCCTGTTTACTGTTTCCCTTCTAGGCAAAGACCTCTTCTCATACAGAGAATCCACGAGCTTTGATTACCACACTTGCTCAAGGCAGATTGGTGATTTCAAATTTATTATTAGCTGTCAGTAAGTCTAGGTTTCCTTACGTGGTATTCCTTCACAGGTTAAACTTAGAAAATACATATAAATTGAAAAAAAAATGCTCGGATTTGATTGAACGGACAAGAAACTCCATTCCTGATCTGAAACTCCTTCAGCACTCACAAAGGCCTTACGCTTACCAGTAACACTTGCGACCACAACTACAACGAAGACCAAAAAAATCTCAAACCAGATGATGAATTATTACTTAACAATCTATTTGAACATTTCAACTTAAACACATATAAATCAGATGTGCAAACATAATATACATATGTAATGCGTAGTTCTTCGTTATGTACGAAATTAAATTATCTGTGTAAATAACACTATTCATGCCATACAATTAATTATTGATCGAAGTTAATAACCAACTGTGGTGAAAAATATCTAGATATTTTAAACCACAGTTGGTTTCAAAACAAATACTTATTTAAATAAATTTAAAATATTTGTTCCATCGAATAAGCAATTAGGAAATGAATTATGACAATAACGCCAGGTATATGTGTCAGTACAAAATTACAAATTACACGATTAAATGGAAATATTATTCAAATTGCTGTAACAATTATAACTAACTAACTTCTAAATAATTTCATACTTGCTTCATTATGTTGTTTTATGTTCAAACGTAATGTCGTGTCACGGATGTATGTTACGGATATTACATTACACATCAAATTAATTTACCTACATCACATTGTAGTTCCTGAAACACTAGCAATGTTTTGTTTAAGATGTCAGAAAGGTAGGCATTTAGGACTTTCCGAACACCTATCTGCCATCTTAAACGAAACAATAAGAGGTGTGATTAGATTGGGTATTAAAATTCATAAACAATAATTTACTATAAATCTGTGTGCTATAAATCAATCTCTCCTAATATTATAAAGTTTTTGAGTTGTGGATTTGTGACGTTGTAGATGGTAATCTCTGGATCTTCTGAACCAATTTTGAAAATTCGTTTACCAATAGAAAGTCATTTTATTTTTTTTCTGTGTGGCTATACCTATTTTATTTTTAAAACTAAGAGGGAATGGAAGAATTTAAAGTTACATTGATAAATTAGTCAAAGCAGCGAAATATTTGACAGGTAATTGCGATGTTGCCAACTTCAAGCATACATCGGCTCAGTTGCCATAAGGAGAAAAAAAAAAACTTCAAGCATGTAACACGTTCTTAAGATGACGTTTAATATTATTTCCGAACAATTTGTTGTTGGTACGTTTGGTAGGTACGTACAATTTTACACGAAGTAAGTAAGAATTTGTGTCTTCTGTGTATATATTACATCAAGTGAACACAAATATTCTAGCCATAATACTGACTGAAAATAATTAGATCTCAAAGAAACACAACTCAGAAAAAGTTATTACTTTTTACCACGTACAATTTGAAAAAATATGGAAATAAAACAAAACAAATAATTTCTCGGAAACATCAAAATATTGCGAAACATTACATTGGAGTTCTATCGACCTACAAGTTTCCTGGGACACCTGTAGAAGTGAATGTAACAACACTGTTTAAGTATAAACTATTAAAAACCTCTTAATTGTGTCAGCTTCTTATGTTATACAAAGCACAGGTCCGTTCGTGTGTGGAGTACTCATTTCATTTCATTTATTTCATAAACAATTTTTACATTGTGTCGAAAACTCATTAAAAACTAACACAGCACAGATTTCATCGATTACAATTAAAAAATACTGCAGCCACATATGGGCTGGTGCTGCCAGATGTCTTCTAGCAGCTTTGGACTCAGTGAAGAGGCGTGCGAAGAGGCTTATTGGTGACCCAGATTTGGTTAGAACCAATCTGCAAAGCCTTGAGCATAGACGTAGGATAGCTAGCCTTTCGGTTTTCTATAGGATACATTTTGGTGAGTGTGCACGGGAATTACATGACTTGATTCCGCCATCACCTTTCTACCATCGGACAACCCGGCGCGTACGGCGAGTGTCCACCCTTACATCGTTGGCACTCCCACGATTCGGACAAAGCATTTCGCTTCGTCGTTTATACCGCGTACATCGAAGGACTGGAACAACTTGCCTGCTGCGGTCTTCCCGTCCGATTATAATTTAGGTGTCTTCAAGGCTAGAGTGAATAGGCTCTTAATACACTAGTGCGCTTCACCATCACTGATTGCATCACTGCTTACCATAAGGTGGGATTGCAGTCAAGCACTAGTTTATGATATTAAAAAAAAAAACACACACTAAGTTCACATACTCATCCTCCTACACACACTCACTCATCTACATTCGACACATAAGTGAGGTCTCCACTTAATTTTACTTTATTTTATTTTTAGTTTATTTGCTATTAGTAGATAAAAATGTAACTAAATACGTCTAAAAATAATATGATTTAGGGAAGAGCGCTATTGTCTGAAGTCAGTAAGTACAGATATTTTAATCTAATTTTAACACAGATGTCTTGCCGAATTTCTGTTAATAACTATAAGCTTACGGTAATATTATTACCGTGTCTAATTTATGTTTTCATTTAAAATCAACACGTCACGTCACGTCACTTAAATATGACTTATATAAATTGTTATCATTTTAATATTGGAAAAGTTGGTAGGGTGCATCTTGTTTATTATTTTTTTCACACGCAACTTGAGCTATATAGCATAACTAGTTTGTAATTAAACGCCCAAATAATAATTAATATTCATAGTAAATTATGAAACATACCGCAAATTGCAGATATATATTGTGTTATTAGTAGGTAGTCTACTTTTAAATCCGCAATAGATAGCGGTTTTCCGTTTCCTGGTTTTTATCAAAATTACTAGTTACTTTGAGAACCGTATCCGCATCTGATTTTTAACCGACTTTTTATTTCATAATTTCTATGAATAGCATTTTTACACTTTTTTTGCTATTATTTTAGCATGAATGTTAAAAGAATACAAAAAAATACTACTCTTCATTTTACAACTTATAAACCTTATCATTGTAACTAATTATGTACCACCATACAAGTTTATGGGACATTGTCGTACATCTAGAAACTATGAGTTTTATACATGGTTCTGGACCTCCCAGCGTAAATTATTCTGGACCCCCCAGTGTAGAAATTTCTCGTCGGTTTTGCCTAATTTTTTACAAATTTTCTAAAGATAATATTGTCTATAGCAACTCTTTCGTTTCTCTCATAGGTAATTTAATCTATATGCAGGTATAGAGGCCAGCAGATCAAGCTACCCCAATGTGTCAAATTTCTTTGATAGGTTTTTCAACTTTATCGCAAGTATATTAAGGTTCATGTTCAATTGGGCTTGATGTGCTGGTGCCTGTACATACTCGTACTAGTGGTTGCGAATGAATTGCAAGCTTTGATTCGAATGGGTCGTTGACTCAATGATTCTGATGATTTGTGAAGGTAGAAGTCCTTGTAAGTAAAGATTTTATCTTACTTCCTAATTAAGGTTCATCACCCGGCATTCTCCAAGTAGGTAGGTAGGTGAAGTTAACTTTTAGTCTACTATATTAAAATCAAATTTTAATGTAGGTACTGAGACTGACTGACTGATGGCAATTGGCTATGCATATAGCATAATTTTTTAACTGACCCGCTATTTTTATCAGCGCCTGTATAATAAATTTCTATTGTTAAGAGTTTAAGCACGAAAATTCCTCGGATGTTACTCCCGCGACGATCCCGTTCTCCGTGTTCAAATATAAAACAAATCAGAAGACAAAAGCATGCAGCAAAGATTTATTCAAACAAGTCATAAATCTCATTCATTCAATTACGTTTGATGTCTAACCACGTACTGTCTGGTTCCGTATCGTAAGCTCCAATTTTGTTTGATGTTGTATCACAAATTGGTTTTAACAAGCGATGCGATGTTTAAGCGCGGGTCACACCACAAGCTAACTCGCTCACTCAGTTGTTCGCAGTCTTTTATTAAAACTGCAAATTATTAGGAAATGCCACCCGTGAGGCTGATACGTCAAGTGTGGATCCAATCAGAGTAAGAGGGGGAGTCAATAGTCAAAGCCAGACAAGAGCAGCCCCCATGGCGATACATCTAAATTAAAAAGAAATATAATAAATAATTTTAATCAGAGAACCAGAACCTGCCCAGCAGTAGGGGTCCATAACCCTAAACCCTAATGATTCCCCCGTTATCGGGGTCATGATCCCACCCGCTCTTATTCTAGTGGTAATGTTTAACATCCATAGGTTATTATTTTTCTTAAACAGGTTTTTAGGCTACATTCTATCTATTTAATTTTATATACGTAAAATATTATTTATTACTCATCCGTAATGATAATTGTTACTCATCCGTCACATGCCCCAAAGGTTCATTTGAAAATCAGCGTCAGGCAGGATCTCAGGATCTGTCTGGCATTACCGCTGAAATGAACCTTTTGGCGCAGCCGTGAAACATGCCATTTTTTGTGTCTTTTTTTGTGTGATTGTGTTTTTACTGTGCGTGTATCCAGCTGTTGCCAATAAATGTATTTTCTTTCTTTCTTTTTTACTTTAGCTTTCTGCACTACTTCGGTTTATATACCTACTTTGACTAAGCCAAACCATCCTTAGAAAGGGATCTTAAAGGGTCCATTTCTGACCGTGTTTTTCTCGTCTATGTTTTAAATACTTAAGATTTATTAATTAAGTAGAGTTAAATATTGCTTTTTCTAATTAGTGTAGAGTATCAAAAGCTATAATATGTTATAATATGACACTCATTTTGTTTATTGCATTCTAATATTTCGTTTCGGTGGTCAGTACTATGATTCCAATTCTTAATAAAAAAACGACCTACCGAGTTCTATGTGCAAAACAGCCGTTGTGTTTTTATCCGCAATGTTAATTCTAATGCCTATCATTTGTTTCTTTATGAATTGGTCGAAATTTCCCCAATAAATGGGCATTTTTCTTTCACTAAACGTACTCCAGCACAGACGGTGGCGGGAGGGGAGGGGAGGGGGAGAAGGGCGGGGGAAGAGGGGGAGGGGGCGGGAGGGGAGAAGGGAGAAAGGGGGGGGAGAGGGAGGGAGAAAGAGAGAGAGAGGATTAAGACCGGGAGTTGTAACTTCTATGACATAAATGTATGTCTCTTTCTCTCTCCCTCTCTCTCTCATAGAAAGCAAGCCAGTTATTTTCGCTTCGTCTTTCTATTTCGTATTGAACAGTGTGGTGTCGCGACGATTATTTTTGTTGAGTGTATACAGGTTTTTTGTACATAACAAATTATATAACTGACTACTAACTTCGTTCCTTCCGGGCCCCCTTGACACCTCACAAAATTTTTTTTTGACATTTCTTCGCATGTTTTCTCTACACTTAATATCTTGTATCTCGTCTGTCGCATCATAACACTGAGCGACTTACCTACCGTTCTGTGGCAACATGACGGCCTGCAGGTAATCGTAACGATTAATATCAAATATGAAGGAAGCCACGACAATGCACCGCCGCTCACTATTTCAAAACATTTGGACCCGTTCTTTTCTTCATGTGTTCTCGCGAATGTTGTTGCAACGCATTTGCAGATGTGCTCATAGAATAACACATCTCCTAGTAACTTGATTACTTGTAGATGTGTTAATATATAATGCAATAAGTCAGGTCGGTGTTCAGAGTTCAGTCTGGAAAGAGAAGGTCACAGTGCAACGGAAATGAGAGAAATGTTTGTTTTTATTTTTCAAATAATTTTGCCTTATCCTAGGGATTTATCTTGTGACGTGGGCACGTGGGAGGTTAGTAATTAGTGAAATTGTTTTGGGTAACTTTGATTCTTGCAAATGGACCTAGGCAAGCGCGGATCCACCATTGTGGGCACTGTGGGCATGCCCACAAACCCTAATTGAGGTCAGACAGAACAAATGATTGTGCTCATAAACAGAGTACAATACAACCCGAATGAATTGTGAAATGCGAGGAAAAGCTAGTACCTATCTGCTCCTAGCCTAGCTTAGATAATTAAATATTTTCGTCTCACTTGTAAAATATTGCAAAAGCTCCTCATGTAATCTACCTAAATGCATGTAGTTATAACAATTGCTGCTCTCGAGATTATCTTTAGTGGTGGTAATTGATTGCAAGATCATATCGATCGGGCGAGAACGAAGCTAGCAGGAAATGCAAGACATTATTACGAGTATATAGTTATTAAGTAACTATTAAGTAGAGTTTAATAATCACAATTAGTACTATAACTATACAATAAAACTATTCTAAATTAACTGGTTATATACATACCTAAAAATAAACAAACAAAAGAACCAGTAATCAAAAAACTCATCCGCATCGCTATTAAGTCAGGTATATGGAGTGATAGCGACTCTACAACTAGCGTGCAATATGTTGTGATACACGATACAACATTGCGACTATTTGCGACTGTGTTTCACAAAATGATCGGCTAATAAACAATTGAATGAGATGCATTCATTTGAGCACGAAGTATTGTCATCATCATCAACCTAAATCAGATCACGCAAATCCAGGAATCGGGCAGTACTAGGTTTTTATTCAAGATCTTACTTTTCTGTAGCTACGAGTATGTTCATGAAAGATGGATGGTTGGGTGATAATACAATACGTATTTAAAGTTCAAGCTCCTCTGTGGCTTGAAAGCCTGTAATATTTTTAGATCTTTAACAGTCGTAATACAGGGTGTAAAAAGACCGATTACATAGCCTATAACTACACATTCTGTACACATAATTAAGTAACTTTGACCAAAAAATATTGCTGGGAAAAAACTTTTTTAACTTAAAATGAGATGTTTTTTTATTGCGCGCAATGAAAAGCGTGCAACTTTCGATCAACTGAGCACACGGCCGGCCGCGGCCGCTAGCGCTTGATCGTTGAACCGACCGCACGCTTGTGCGCTTGCGAATCTCGTTGTGTTTAGTATTCATTGCATTTTTATAACTTCAAATACGTATTTTTTTGAAAACTTGATAATTTTGTTAATGTTCGTTCGGAAAAAAGTTTAGTTATGATACTTGGAATACGATTTTGAAAAAAAGACGAAAAAAATATTTCACTTTGACCTTCAATATCTCTGGAACCAGTGAATTCTCAGGTATGTTCTAGTGATGGGTAGAATATATGTAGTCCTCGTTTACGTTAAGGGTATTTTTACACCCTGTCCCTACCTACAAGTAGTCAGAAGCGCGAAAGTCTGACAACATGTCTTACTAAAAGGAGCCTATTTTGTTATCCAGTAACTGGGTTGTAGAGGTCAGATACGCGTAGACAGACACTTCATGTAAAGTACTGATACTACACAGCTGCCTCTGGTTAAAATGGAAGCCGACCCTAACGTAGTTAAGAAAATGCGAGGCAGATGAACATGTGCAGTTACTACTATCATTACAATATAACATGTACTTACTTACCTAACACTTTTTCCTACCTCCAGAATGTTTTTGTGCTCCGTTAACAGGTTCGTTGCCTTGGGCGTGTAACTGGACGCTTTTTTGCTTACCAGTAGTTACCAGACAATCACGATTCACTCTTGATATATGAATAGCGGGTACGATGTCATAGTTTTAGAGATCGCCACACCTAATTCACGTGAAGATTTTTACAAGATTTTTGCTTGTGAAAATTCCATATTTCGAGATATATAGGTACCTCTTCTCATCAATATAATTATCACTTTTAAGCGTCAAATAAATCTAGAACGAAACAAAGCTAGGTAGGTACTTGAAATCATTATCAATTCATAACGCCGAATTTCAAATTGTTGAGGACATTTAAACACATCATAAAAATTGAATCAATTAATAAAACACATCGATTTTAATAATAGTCAAGCCGTGTGTCTAAAGTAAAGCCTAAAGGGTTCTCTCGTCGGCTAAAATGTTGAAAGTCAAAGTCAAAAAGAAGTCAAAGATTTATTTGTGATTGAATACTTTACAATAATAGTAAAAGTTAATAAATAAAAGTTGCTTAACATATTCAATCATAACATAATGACATACATTTTTTTGGAATTGAATTGATTTTTTGGAGTGATTAGGATTCATCTATACAACACTATTTTTTAATTAATACAAAAAAAAATGGGCTGTATCCGTACCTGTTACTGATCATATTTCCGTAATCAAAAGTAAAAAAAACGAAATTCCATTTAGTTAAACTTAAATAACGAAAACAGCTGTTGGGGGTGGGGCATGCTTCAGCGAGATCACGCGAACGTGAGCGATAGATGACGATTAATGAATACTACTATGTCATGAATAGCCTGTAATTGGGTGTTTTTTTGGAATATAAACAAACGCTAATAACTTTGCTGTTTATGAATATTATTTATTGATACTTTACAAAAATAATGAGAAGACCGTGTAGAGTAAGCCCCTTACCGTATTTGTACTAATAAAATATTTGTGGTGTATATTTAAAAAAATCAACTGCAGTTCGTTAGTCCGGCTAAAATTCAAAAACGGATGGGCCGATTTAGCTGATTTTGGTTTTGAAATAATTGTGGAAGTCCAGGAAAGGTTTAAGAGGTGAGTAAATATGAAAAAAATGCTTGGAATATGTAAAATTTAAACAACAATTTCGCTTTCCCTTAGAAACTATTCCTACCTGTCAAACGTTTAATGTTCGTCCCATTGTCGGTACGGTATACTCTCTCTCCCTCTCAAATTAAATAACGTAAATAAGGATTTTTAATCGACAACATATATATATGTAAAATATTGGGATTATTGCGTATATAAATTTAAAAAATACGAAAAGTAAAATAGTGTCACCATGACAACGGATCAACATAATTATTTTTGGTAGTCAATGTATACGTTCTAAAATTAGAATTCTAAATCTATACTCGTATATATAAAAGAAAGTCGTGTTAGTTACTTCGCTTATAACTCAAGAACGGCTAAACCGATTTAGCTGAAAATTGGCAGGGAGGTAGTTTAGAGCCAGGAGAAGGACATAGGATACTTTTTATCCCGTTCGACATCATAAAAATAAATATCCAGAATATCGGTTGTCTCAAACATTTTTCAAACGCAGCGCCATCTTGGATGACATGACAGGAGTCAAACTTCCCAGTTCATTATCAGGTGACAATTTGAAATTGACAAGTCTTAAGCTAAACCCAAGAAGGTAAGGTTGTCAATTTATAATACGCACCTACGTTCTGAAATTTATTTTGTTACTAAACTTAGAGGTTTTATGTAGCATAAAAAAGTCTTATATTTCAGAAATCAATTTACGTAACTAGCAATGATGACAGAGACGAACTTTAATAATTCTTTGCAAATAGAACTTATTGTACTGTTAGGACTTTAATTAAAGTAGACCGGGAAAACTATAGGCATAAATTATTGTATGTAACATAGAGGCAATAGTTCAGATTAAAATTATGAATTTAGTATTTTTTAGTAAGGTAGTTAGGTTAGATAGTTGGGTTAGCTATAGGATAGGTATGGTCAGTTAGGTTAGGGTATATATACATGTTGTAATTTAAAAGTAGTAGTAGTTATTATTGGTTTGGATTTATTTGTTGTCGTCTTATTCAACGTATGTATATCTAATACAAAAAAATGATAAGAGTAATAAATTGACTCTAAGGCGCAACGAAGTTTGCCGGGGCAGCTAGTAAAGAATAGATTTCTTATGGCATGAAATGTCTTGTATTTCAGATATCAATATACGTTATTAATAATGACGACAGAGAAGAACTTCACTAATTCTTTGCAAAAAGATATAGATACTGTTTGGACTTTAAAGTAGACCTGGAAAAATAAATAAATTGTATGTAACTTAGAGGCACGCAGCGCAGTTGTTCAGTTTAAAATTATGAATTTAGTATTTTTTAAATCAATGCGTTTCAGTAAGGTAGTTAGGTTAGGTAGTTAGGTTAGCTATATGATTGGTATGATGAGTTAGGTTTTTGCAATCACTGAATTCCGGAGAATTTTCAAAAAAACCTTAATAAAGGCTCATCTTTGTTACAGAAGGAATTATGCAAATTTTCTGCTACTAAGACCCAGTGATTTAGGCTGAGTGTTGTAGACCAGGAGTTAAACCGTGTTAGCAATTGATTTTTATTGTGGTTTGGCATTTCAGACATAAATGTTAAGTGAGAAAAGACGTTTGCTCCATTGAAAACAAATGGGATAAAATGAATAACTTCCGTATATTTATTCCCCTACTCCTCCTTTAGGAGATGATTTCTGTCACCTGCTGTTAATGCTTCTAGACCTAACGGTTGGACTGCCTGTTTATTCTTGGTGAATCATGATTTTTAGTAAGTAGATTGTCAGATAATTATGTTAGGTATCAAAGATACTTACGAAGGATACTCCCACAGTCAACGCTCTTAAAAGGTAAACTTTCCAAGCTCTATTTATGCCATTTCCAGGAAGAGACATCGCCGCACGTACTGAAATTAGTGGAAAGCAAAAATGCCTAAGAAGTTAAGAAAAGCCTACGAAAAATTTCAACGCTGTGGGGTCCAGGGCCGTATACTGAACTCGTGGTGTCCAGATATGTGTAGAAGTGCTTTCCACTATAGTAGGTATACAGGTATTAGGTACTGTAGATATTACCCACTACAAATAGTTCTTTCAAAACAATATCCGTGAACGGAACCCAGACAAGAATGTTTTGTTTTTTTTTCACTCTCTCGTCATTTTAAGTGTAGGCGTTGGTACAGTTGTGTTAATGACGTTTTATTCTAAGTTTACTTTACATTATGTCCTCAAGCTATAAGTTGGTAAATATTGAATTATTGCGAATTACGGAAGCAGTAGCGTCCTACAGTTGCTAGGTTTATACATAAATGCATTGACATTACTTTGTAAGTTTAAACCTTGGTAGGTTTAAACTTACAAAGTAAACAGTGTTGAAAATGCATGGTATTCCCATGCATTTTTGGTCTAATAATACTAGTAAAGAGTGACATCGTCTCATCCAGAAGGTTCCGTATTGTGCCAGGAAGAAGAACCATTTTCAAAGTGGAATCAAACAGTTTACTCATTAGGTTTATTTATTTAAATGCATGATCATTTCCACCCATACGTAATAAACGTTTTGGGAACACATTCATTGTGCGTACAGCTAAAGAGTGGAATTCCTTGCCGTAGTCGGTGTTTCCTGATATCTGCAACCTAGGAGTCTTTAAATCAAGAGTGAACAACAGGTTGCTTCTAGGCGGGTGTGCTTCATCGTCGACCACATCATCGCTTACCATCTGGTGAGATAGAGGTCAAACGCGTGCCTATCAGTAATAAAAAAAATACACAATAGGCTTAAAACTAGTGCGTACCTAAACTCAGCAAGGGCGTAGCAAGCTTAGAACTTTGTTATTTTTTTTTACAATTAATTTTATGTCTCTATCTAGCTAATTAACACATAAATAAGTATTTCAATTCTATTTAATTATTATACGTCCATAAATTCGTGGATACCTACTATAACAAAATTCTTCGGTATTTTGTTACTAGATACAGAAATTGTTTTATCTTTTCTGCTTTTCTGTAAAAAAAACCATCAATGATTTGTTAAGCAAAAAAAAGCCCTCTTAAAAAGTTAACAAACAAAATAACTTCCCATTTATGTGTAGGTACACTGTTTTTCCCTATTCCCATATCGATAACTTTAGTCGACAGTGGCAGTCACTAGGTTTCCTATTTTACTATTTTAATGCGGAACCCAAAAAAAAACAACTTAAATAGATATCTACTAGCTCATTGGTGTCAATTTTTTTGTGAGTAGGCTCCTAACCGTAGTCTATAATTAATCAGTTATAAAATTTGCAATTTGCACACAACGTTAGTGGTAATTCTTTACGCTCTAATAAGTTTAAGCGTTGTTATAGTATCTAAGTATTAGACGAAAGTTTGATGCCTCATTGTAGTTCGAAAATTACCAGTGATATAAAAAACTTAACTCGGAACTCGGCAACTTCTCGCAAAGCTGAACTAAAGAATACTCGTTTATTGGTTATGAAAAATATCGGTTTCAAAGCTAGGAAGCATTTAGTAAACCATCGAGTGATAGGCGTTAAATTAAAAATCGAATCTTATTCAACTCACTTGAAACCTTAAATTTGAAAAGTAAAGAGGATAAAATAGGTACTATGGTTTCGGAAGTATGTTGTTTTTAATGGTTTGAATTCATTTATTTCTAAAGATTTGTTTGGTTCATAAGACTTGCGTTGTTGCGCACATTTATTTTACACTATTTATGGGTTTTTTTATAAGCAGTTTTCTTGTTGGATAAAAGTTTTAATTTTTATTTTGGGTAGAACCTATAAATAAGTAGGTAGGTACTCAAAAATCACTCTTTAAAACTTTAAAAAGCCCATGGAACGAACCGTGCACTACATTCTTTCAAATAAAAGAAATATTATTGAAATCGTTTAACATTCGGCAAAGATACTTATCGTAATACAAACACTCAATTATTTTTTCGAATTGAAAAATTTTACCACCTGCACCTTCACCTACCGAACTAATAATAGTTTTACGTTCGGTTATTTACTAGCAATAACTACCCACCCTATGTAGTCCATATAGTTATTACTTTTAAGTTTATATCGAAGAGTATTCTATTTTATTGTACTTATTATAACGCCTTAAGTAAGTAACATACCACCCAGCAAATCTAGTCCTCCCACAGATATTCCCAAGGGAAATTACTAGGAACGGGCACAGCCCATTTCCTCTCATTATACGATTAAGGGCAGAAATATAAAAAGAACCACGTATTAGAACAGAAAATTAACTGAGCCTTATAATCAACGCCTTTAATTCTCATTATTAGATATGCGATAAATATTTAACTGACACGAGACCCAGTGCTTGAAGCTCTGGGATGTGTAAGATGGGATCTAAATGAAGAAAATTGTATAAGATACGATACTTATTAACGTCTGGGGCCTTTGCATAGCCCTGTCATTTGTGGGACAGTTAATGTAGTACGTAAATCAAGTTGATGTGGATAGATGGCACTTAAAAATCGCATTATACCTCGTAGGAAATCAGGCATCAGATAGGTTTTCATTTATGTTTTGACGACTGTGGCGCAGTTCATACTAGTAATAGTCGTCAACCTTTTTTTATTTATTTATTTATTTTATTTTAAGGAAGGCTTACAGACTAACAATCCAGTGAATGAGGAATATAATATTTTTTAAAAAAAAAGCTAATAACAAGCCTCCACGTATAGTTTAACAAAAAAAAACAAGAAAAAAAGACTGTGCCAAAAGCCGTCATAAGGTCGCAACACGGGTGCAAAAAAAGGCGACATTAAGGCCCCTAGGAAGTCTATTAAAACTAAGAGCACTTCTTATAGAAAAACATTCCGCCTAAAAACAAAAAAAAAACAACAAACAACAATCTTCTTCAAGTTCTTAATAAACAACAGAACACATATTTGTAAATATATCATTCATTCATTTACAAATATGTATTCTTTGTCATGATTTTACATTTTAGGCTACAAGAGAGAGCTGTAATTTGAAGTTCTAAAATAAACTATTCTATTATATATACCTCCTTACCGATTTCGGCAACGGCTACCTTTTCAGCCATTCTTTCCTTTCGTGTGAATTTACTTTTGAATAATACCCGGTTGCAAGTAAAGCAACGAGTTCGCGCTTTTCGGTTAATGTATCGAGTCGCTGGTTTTAGAAACTTTTTATGTTTTAAATAGGTATGAATCCTACTGAATACCTGCCAGTATTATATCGTGTAGCGACTACTTTATAACTGACCTCCACAACCCAGTTACTGGGGAACGCGATACTCTATAGCAAGACTGTTCTCGGACTATAGGCTTCTGACAAACTGTAACGACTGACAAATATCTTCAAATTAATGAGAGCTAGGACCAACGTCTAATCGGATGCCCTAACTATACCAGACTGTACTTTAGCAGACAAGTAGGTACTTTCTTGGTTTTTACATGGAGAGGTTACGACGTGGGTTTATTTATTTTTGACAAAACGTAGACCCAGGAATTTCTCTTCTATTCTTAAACAATTAATTCTCATACACAATCATTTATGTATTTTTCCGTGCGGGAATTGTAACCGTGACACACTAGTAGCCCCCTCAACCGTGCGTCCCCTAATAATTTCGCAGTACCTACCTAGTGCGCGGCTAAGTTGATACTAGCTAGCTAGCTTTCTAATTAAAAACATACCGTCGAATTGAGAACCTCCTCCTTTTTTGGAAGTCGGTTAAAAAATGACACAAGTTAAAGTGTTTGCTAAGGACCCATTTACAGAAATAAATATCATTTAACGCGACTTCTTCCGCGAGTATTTCGAACTTTGACTTCGCCTAAAATCAATCTTCAATCAATCATCATCCCCAAACAAAGAGCCCCTCTCTTTGGTTTTCTATTTGTAAACGAATTTTCGATTTAGTAGATCCAGAGATCACCAACTCAAAAACTTACCTGTTTATAAAATGAGTATAGAAGAAGAAAAGAGCATTTAATTAATTAGCACAGATACAAAACACTAACGAAATAAGAAAAAATGACGTGTCAAGAAGAACAAATCATACTATAACTTGCGGTTGAACCAAATAGGTTTAATTTGCCAATCTAGCGACATGCTTCAAAATTTCATCAGAATAATTGCTTGTTAATCGGTTCTGTGGCATCAGGAGGTCAAAACAAACTTCAGTGAAGCCGGGTTAAAAGGCTAGATTACATTATAATTACTCAACTATTTGCCTATTAGAACTGTGTAAGCCCATCAATCGTGCGTGATGCCATTAGAAGTCGTGACGAGATGAGCCCCACGAATTCTTACGTATTTGTAAGACGGTCACGGTATTCAAATATTTTTTTAGATTTCTCATTCACCGTCGCTCCCATGTATGTTTGTCTAATTATAGTCTTTAGAAAAATTAAGGAAGCGTTTATGAATGAGGAAACAAAAACTAAAACTAATATTGTTAAATGTGATGTAATTAAACAACAAGGCGAAGCCTTCGTGTCACGTGTTCCAGGAATATCACGACTGGATTGAAGAACCAATTATGAGTTATATGAACACGTGCCTTTAGAAAATATTGAATGCCTCGCTCGACTTATAGACGACAAAACGCTCATATGACTCACGCATGACTAAAGACTTACGTTTAATATTTGTTTATGTAATATAAACACAACTTACAATAAGGGTCCTTCAAAATCTCATTCAAAAACCGGTCCCTTTTAATTCGACTTTGAGGT
Organism: Euplexia lucipara; assembly: GCA_921972225.1. Taxonomy (NCBI): domain Eukaryota; kingdom Metazoa; phylum Arthropoda; class Insecta; order Lepidoptera; family Noctuidae; genus Euplexia; species Euplexia lucipara. The sequence goes on along the minus strand of OV179145.1, from coordinate 16,567,905 downwards.
AGGTATGTTTAATTGTGTCATCTTAACTTGAATTTAAAGAATACAATATGGTAATGAAAGTGAAACGAACAAAATTTTTTCTTTTTAAGTTACCTACACCTACTTTTTTCGGGTATGCTAACCTGGTCATTTCTTATTTACTTATTTGTTCACAAAATCCACAGCTCTTTTACGAAATTGCGCTTAATGATAAAACTAATATTACAGCCAATTACGGATTTACAATTCATGTCTGATAACTTATCTCACCTAGGGAGAGACTAAATTAAACTAAAAACATTTCACTTTGACAATAAATGTTACTGTACAATACTTCATAAATAAAGATTTTGACTCTAGGGCTTTTAAACCAGTCTCCACCACGCACAAGAAAGCCAAGTTGCAGCAACCAGGATGCATAATGTGCGCCCATCAACATCACAATAATAATAAAATAAGTAGAAAGAAGTTTACAACTCGCACAGCAAGTCTAAAAATACAGTGGCTTTTCTAGCACTAAAGTGCAGTAACTGTTGATAAAAACAACGCGACAATGTAAACCCTAGATGTGAACTTAGAAGCCATTTACTTAAATAAACATTAGCATCAAGTTACATAGTATATTCCACTGCGTGCAAGGGTGTACTATGACACTTCACGGCTGCGCGAGAGTGCCTTTGCTGTACAATTTAATAATTTGTAAATTAAACCGTTTTATAGCAATCTTATGGATAGACACGACTCAAAAATAATGCGTCTCACACATGGGTTTCGTGATGACGTAATTTGATTATACACAGATTTTTGGCTAATCTGGGAACTGGCATAATATGATTACAGTATGCTCTTTCGGCCTAGAATAAAAACGGTGATGTATTGAGCTTGTCAGCACCCGAAACTTACCGATTATTGGTAGCAGAAATTGGGTAGTGATTCACAGATTGATGAGCTCAGAGCTCCATGCTCCATATTAATGTGTCATACTTGGGAGCAGTAATACGTATTTATCTTCTGGAGACTGGTGTTATAGAACTGACTGCGGTTGGCAAGGGAAAAGACAACTGTTGGGCACTTTATTACAGCCAAAAGACGTCCACTGCTAGACATAGGACTGCGCCCTATCCTCATCCGACGACTTCCCGCGATATTCACCAGATTGCCTGTCAACCCTGCCTCTTAAAGACGCAGCGTGAATAGGCCCCCCGCCAAGACACCGCACGAGAACCCTTTCACCCCAACGGCCATCGATTCTGTGAGTAGTGTGCCCAGCCTACATACCGTGCCTACTGATTCATGTAAACAGGAAAAACTGGGCTACCATCAAATAGGTGTCGACTTAACTCTCTGTTCGTTCTGGTACGCAACGTCAGTCAATTTGCACAGCGCGGTACATCTCAAGCTATATAGACTATAATTTTATTAATCTACGTAATATGTGGATCTGTGTATTAAATAAACGGACAATTATCAAATAAATGATTTATTTCTTTAAAATTGCGTCTGCACATCATATTGAACAGCTTAAAGTGATAAATTAATCAAATCAAATCAAAATATTTTATTTGCATTTGATAAAATAATGTAATTAAATTTATTAGTAGACGTCTTGGGTCCTCTATTAAGTAATATGTTACGAATGTTTCTTAAACAAATAAATAGGTTATTGTGATTCATAAGTTGACTCTACCCATTCGTGCATTCATGTAATTTATAAAGGAAATAGAAAAAAATGTTAATTACAGATACTTGGCTGCCATTCAAGACTTGGATGGAATCTTTGAAAATAAATGCAGAAATCGGGCCAGTAAAGATTTAAAAGGCTTCCATGGCGTCAGCGTATCGTGTGTTATCATCGAACATCCTTGGTATGATACCATGATGACCTCACACGGATCAGGGCCCATTCTTCTTAATCGTGTTAGTCCGTAGATAAATAATTCTGTTAGGTACAGTCAACATAAGACATAGATAACAACGATCGTGATTATGATGATTTTTCCAGATCAAAATCTACTTACCAAAGTAGTAATGTTATAAAGGAGAAAGATTGTGTTGGCATTGAATAGGCTCCGAACTACTGGACCGATTTGAAAAATTATTTCACTGTTGGGAAAAAGAAAGATACAGATACCGGGTTGAGGCTGGTATCCGCAACTCCACGTCAAAGCGCGTATTTTGGGTATGGGCCATAATCTACCACGCGGGACCTGTGCGAATTGGTAGATGTCACATGTTCACCGTTGGAAAGCTACACTATCCCCAAGTGACATAGGTTTTTTATCTCTGTATTCTCACGGGAATGGGAATTATACGGGTGAAATATATCATATACTTAGGTATATATAGAGATATGAATATACTAGATCAACAGATTTATATTGAGATTATTAGCATTGAAACGTTTTGTTATGAACATGGACATCACCGAGCCAACCCATGGATGAACCTTCAGCCAAGACAAATAACGTAGTGAGGACAAGATGAACACTCGCTAAGGGTAACCCCTGTTGGGTCTGAACCTCAGCTTATTGTGTCACTAAGGGGCAGAAAAGAACCAGGCTGGATCAGATTGGTGGTACGATTAAGGTCGCAAGGTGCTTATTTTATACAGAGGTACTATACCTAAGTTTCACTAATATTGTGCTGTAAGGTATTGAATTCGCCTTCACCAGCACTAAATTTAGCGAGTAAGGTAAACTTTAGATAACAATGAGGAAATGTTTAATGCATTTATTATTTGATAACTGCCGTAGGTACCTACATTTCGCAAAAGTATTTGGAAATATCCTGTTAGTTTAAACATATCGGTAGTTCCATTAAACTAACTTATTAATATGTAAATTGATTGTAATCAGGTTGAGAACTTTATTTGCCTCCCACGTGTTACACTTTTAACCGACTTAGAACTTCGTCATTTGTGGACCTATTTGAATTATTTTTTGTTTGAGAGGGTGTCGTCCCATATGAGTTTACTAAAATCGGTTTAAGGGTTTAGTTTTAATATTAAAATGGAAAAAAATCATCCATATAAACGCAAAGCTAAAAAAAAACAAAAAAAAAACTCTAGGTTCAGAGGTATCGGAGGAAAATAATGAATGAAACAAAACCACAAAAGCCACAATCTTCCGAAACTAGAGTTATTTTACATATTTTAGGGCTTATTTTTCAATAGTCAAATAACTTTTATACTTTTTCAGAGGACTTGTAATTGGCTTTCTGGTGACTATTGCTTTCTTATTTGTTGTGTTTTTGTTAGCTGGAAGTCCTCCATGTACTAAATAAATAAATACATCATAAATAAGTAAAGAATAAACATGGCTGTTCGATATATTAAGTATCTATAGATACTAAACTGACAAACCGACATTTTAATTCCTCGCGTAAAAGTTGAAAATGAAAATGACTATTGAATCATTATTGGCCCTTAGGGTTTTTTATGAAGTCGGTTGTATTATTTGTGTTAACCAGAAATAAGTAAAAATAATAATATACGAAATTTAGTAGGTACCTATAAGTAATGTGAACTGATATTTCAATGTCGACTCGAAATTACTATAAACAGTTAAAAAGCGTGATTTCCGTTCCAGCTAATGAGACTTTTAATGAAATAAGTGACTTTTTTACTTTTTAATGTACCTAACATATTAAAGTGCTAGATAGGAATGATGTTTTTTTCATTGGTTAAGTAATTTTTAAGGAAAAGTAGCATTTGCTGGGGGTCAGAATCATGTAGTAGGTACCTACAGTACCCATCTCGTTATCAGTACGCACGAAGATGTCCCTCTGTATTTGTTGTGTCCTTAAACTTTGACCCGAAAGTAGAAGGTAAAGATTCATCAAGTTAAAGTTAAGATTCAATGTCAATCCCACGGATTGCTAACTGACCTTCAAAGGAGTAATCCCTATCGTGATATAAGCCGTGTCAAATCTGCATAACCTCGCCACAGAGTTTACTTAATTCATCAATGTTCTTCCTCGTTGTGGCTTGTTCGTGAGTTCTCAATTATTTTAATACAGTTATACCTATATTCTCACTAGCTACCCTGACAAGCTTCTTCTGCCTTAGAATCAATTATTAGTTTTTATTAGTTTACGTCCTATTCTCACACTTACTGAATTAGCATCTGCCTAGTCTTTATTACTATTTATATTTACTTTTTTTTTTATCTCGGTATATTGGAGTGAGCTAACTAACACATGACAATCATTCTGAAATGTACCTAATGTTTTACAAAGTTAGTGCTATTTACAACCTTAGTGCTATTTATTGAGCATTTCACTGTATAGATTCTTTGTATACCTAGTTCTTCAAACGAATCAGACAGATGTGTTGCTGTGGAGTTTGTTCCGCCACTAATTCTTCTTCCCAGCAAAAACACTAGGAAGTGGCGAAGGGTGGGCCGTTTTTGTGGGACTGTCTTTATGTATTTTTTTTGACGTTCAAAAAGTGCTGATTCTCAGCCAAGTTTGAATAAAGACTTTTGTTGTTTTTTTTTTTTTCCCCAACTATGTATGGGGTATGTTCCCAGTTGAACAGAATGCAGCTGAGTACTGGTCTTTTAGATGGAGCGACTGCCTGTCGGACCTCCACAACCCAGATCCTTGGTAACACGGTTAGGAGAGGTTGCACATGTTGTCAAACTTTCAGGCTTCTGAGTACTCGTAACGAGAAAAAAAAAAAAAAAATACAACCGAATTGAGAACCTCCTCCTTTTTTTGAAGTCGGTTAAAAAAACAACCGACTTCTTAAAAAAAAACTAATAGGTGAAAAATAACTCCAGTTTCGGAAGTCGGTGGCCAATAATGAACAAAACAAAACCACCAAAGCCACAGACTTCCGAAACTGGAGTTATTTTTCACCTATTAGTTTTTTTTTAAGAAGTCGGTTGTTTTTTTATTAAGGTAGGTACTGTAGAATACCTGTGACCAAAAGTGGCGTCCAAGAAAGTGTTGGTCGTCCGGCGGCGAGATGGGCGTCTCGTGAATGAGGTGGGCACATGGACGGGGAGATTGGTACCAGGAAAGAGAGGCCTATACCCAACAGTGTGAAGTCGGGCTGTGGATGAAGTTGATGACTTTAGAATATTAACGAAGCCCTAAAGCGTAACAAAAGAAAGGTAAGGTTATAAGTACAAGGTATATAATACCTTGCACCCACGAATGATTAGTAATAAATTTAATTAAAAACGAATGCCATTTCTCGAATACATTGATGTTGATAAGTAAATAGGTAGGTACATTTTGATAGAACTAAGTACGTCCGCATATTCACTACAATACATAGGATAAATGTGGTCCAAATTAATCAGTTATTTGCCTAACTGAACTGACGATAGCAACGGGCTGGCGGCTTATCTCAACAAAACGGGTAAATAAGAAGAGTTATCACGTGGGTTTTCCCTCTGGTACAGTCCAGAAAACCTCAACATTGAACCTTTTCCCAATTGTAATAGGGTCAGCTTTCAAACTACTGGATATTGCGAAATACTAGCAGATATTTTTTACATAGAGCGATTGCCTTTCTGATTCTTAAATAATATTTCTGGTAGGTACATTATAATAATTAAAGCAAATAATAGATACTATGCTATATATTTTTTATGTACACCTTAACTATGTATATCCTACTAATATTATTAGACTGGCCTGTTGGTCTAGTAGTTAGTGACCCTGACTGCTATGCCGGAGGTTGTGGGTTCGATTCCCACCCAGGACAAATGTTTGTGTGATGAGCACGATCATTTGTTCTGTTGCTGGGTGTAATTTATCTATAATATGTATGTATTTAGAAATATATAAGTATGTTTATCAGCTGTTTAGTACCCATAACACAAGCTCTCAAGCTTACCTTGGGACTAAATGGCGTTGTGTGGAAAGTTGTGGAATATTTATTATTTATTTATTTATTTATTTATTATAAACGCGAAAGTTTGTGAGTATGGATAGATGGATGGATGGATGGATGTTTGTTACTCTTTCACGTAAAAACTACTGAATGGATTTTAATAAAATTAGTAAGGAGTTAGCTGACACCCTGGATAAACACATAGGCTACTTTTTATCTCTGTATTCCCACGGGACCGGGACCAACGCGGGTGAAACCGCGGAACGTCTGCAAGTTTTACATAAATTTAAAAAAAAAACTAAACCTAACAATTAATAACTACAAAGCGTCGCAAAATTCTTCCGCATAGCTGCCAGCTGGTAGAGTTAAATGACTGGTGGCATTGCTACGTTGAATGGCAATACTTAGCCTCTGGCCAAAATAGAGGCCGGCCCTTGAGTCACTGGAAGCGTCAACCAAACGTTTGGAGATGTCTTTGAAAAAAAGACGAGCATTCGGACCCTACGGCCCAAGAGTTTCAACCCCAAACGACCTGAAACTATAAATTACCAATAAACTAAAAATGACCATAAATATATAATTATTCTACTATTAAATAATTGCAAACTAGTTTAAGTTTCGAACAAATAAATATTGTTTATTGCTGTTTAATATTTTATAATTAACAAAAAGCTATTTTATACCTACAGGACTGATTTGATTGTGGACAATACATGTAGTGTAACTTATACAGAATTAAATATAATTAGCTGATAATATTACGCAGACGTGGTTAGTATCGATAATTCGATATGCAATATCTATTTCAATACTTCAATAAGTACCTATACACCACTAATTTTTAATTAGTACAAATACTTAAAGGGCTTGTTCTAGGCCGTCTTCTCATTATATTTGTGAAGTATCAATAAATAATATTCTTAAACAGCAAAGTTATTAGCGTTTGTTTATAACCCAAAAAGTCACCCAATTTATGGAAATATTGTACAGGCTATTCATGACATACCTAGTAGTTAATTATTAATCGTCATCTCTCGCTCACGTTCGCGTGATCTCGCTCAAGTACGCCCCGCCACCAACAGCTGTTTTCGTTATTTAAGTTTAACTAAAGTGGCATAGTTATAAATTGAATTTCGTTTTTTTTTACTTTTGATTACGCAAATATGATCAGTAACAGGTACGGATACAGCTCAATTTTTTTGTACTAATTAAAAAATAGTGGTGTATATTTAGGAGACATAGTATCCTATGTATGATCTTATGTATATTATATTATAGTTTAATACCAAAGTCAAAGTCAAATTAGGAACTCCCATTTTAAAAAGACCTGCACTAACTTTATTTTGACCCTTTATTTAATAGTTATTGTTACTTATTTATTACATGTGCCTAGACAATAATAGTCCAGCAGGAAACTTTAGTCAGTTGCGGTCACCGCATATCTAATACCAAATAAGTACGTAATTCTGGCGTATGATATCAGTCCTCGTATCACATTGCGTGCGAGCCATACACAATCGGCACTATTGTCAGACACGTTGGGCAGATCAACTACTATTTAATTTCAAAATAATGGGCTATATTTTGACAATGTTTAGTTTTTAGTCCCTCATCTAGATTAGGTACAAGAAAATATTTGAATATCTTTGTTTTATTGTTACACGATTCAAAAATAAACAGTGAAACATCGAGACAAAATGTTGCATGACGTGACAAGACTTTATTTTTTACTCTTTTTTTCTCTCTTTTTTTTCTTTATTTGATTTTTTTTAATGTGAGCTTTTTTTTTGGCGTCGAGGTATTTTTGTGATTTTTTAAATTTATTCCACTGTTCGTTGAACAACTTTACAAGAGAGGCATATTCAATAATTTGTTATTAGAATGTTAGTTAGGTTTAAAGTTTGGCAATTATTATTATTATTATTATTATTATTTAGCCCAAATTGTCCCACTGCTGGGCAAAGGCCTCCCTCCATTCCTTCCATCGGTCGCGATTCTGCGCCACCTCTCTCCAATTCTCAAGGAAGACATCCAGGTCGTCCCGCCATCTCCTTCGTGGTCTGCCGCGGCCCCGTGTCACTGTAGGGCACCAATTCTGGGTTTTACGAGCCCACCGCTCGTTCGGCATGCGGCAGACATGTCCTGCCCAGGCAAAGTACCTAAGTTAAGTTTGGCAATTAATATAATAATTTTAATACTTAATATAGTTTTATATTTGAAATGTGTTAAATAGCCTTTCTATCGCATAAGGTCAGCCTGTGATAAATAATAAGAAGTAAGGTTACAAATAAATAAATATTAAGATTTTTCTCTTGATCAAACCGGATAAGTACTAATTTGGGCTCCAGTAATCTACAACCCTAAGTAGGTATAATTTTTTCAAAAATAAGAACGAATTAAAAAGTCAAACTAAAGGTAAGTAACAGATTAAACATCCATGTTTTTGATTTAGGTACCTAAATATTTTATTTAAAAAAATTAACCGACTCATGAAAAAGGAGGAGGTTCTCAATTGTACTGTTTTTATCTTATATTTTGTTATATTAGTGTTTTTTTTTTTTTTTTTTTTTTTTTTTTTTTTTTTTTTTTTCTTTTTTTTTTTTTTTTTTTTTTTCTTTTTTTTTTTTTTTTCTTTTTTTTTTTTTCTTTTTTTTTTTTTTTTTCCGCTTCCGGCTGTCATATTAACCAGTCCTGCGTAAAGTGCTCTAACTTAATTTAATCGTAACATCGGTCAAAACAACAAATAACGTCTTAAAATGTTGTTATACCTGAAGATTAGATCTACGGACTTGCCCTAGTGATATTTGTTTCATTGTGCAGTGTTTGATAACATTAAAAAACGCTAGTGATTGCCGTGTAGTACTGGTCATAACCTAAAAATCGATCTGTCATCCAAACAAAATTCAGTGGTGCCAACCTTAAAAGTTATCTCTACGTTCCAGCTCCACTTTTGTGCGATACAAGTATCTCGAGCATTTTGGGTCTGTTTACTTTGTTTGACTGACATTTAAAACCTGTCAACAATATAACCCCAGTAGAAATGCTACCTGAGTAAAAGAAAATGGCACAAAAGGATAAACCAATGGTTCAACAAGCCCTTCACAAGGGACTATTCATCACCCGTCCGCGCACACTTTCGGATGGAGAATTAAATGTTGGAATACCAAACGTAAATAATACCAGCAACAACAACCAGCAATGGACCACAGTACACAGCAAAAAACGTCCCCTTGCCAGCCCGGAAGACAAAGAAAATCAAAATAAACAATCAAAAATGGATTCATACTGGCTTAGCCAACCTATTGATCTTACAAACAGCTTCACTGGACTAGAGGAAGAGAAAGATCAGAGTCCTAGTGAGAATCAACTTAATTTTACAAAAGCATCAAGACCACCTCCAATATTCATTGATAAAGTGGGCAACATCAAACCATTAATCAAGTTACTTGACGAACATGCACAAGACAACTATACTGTCAAAGTTCTACAAAATGATCGCGTCAAAATTCAACCTAAAATATCGGAAGCATATACCAACATTGTTAAACAGTTAGAAATAAAAGAAACTGAATTCTACACCTATAAACCTAAGCATGAAAGAAGTTACAAAGTTATTCTTAAGAAAATTCACCCGTCAACTTGTACTGATGACATTAAAGAAGCACTAGCGGAACGAGGACATATTACTACAAATATCTGGAACATCAAGGACAGAATTACCAAACGATCCTTGCCAATATTTGTCATTGAATTGCAGACGAACAACAACAATAAGGACATATTTAACATAAAGGACCTCCTTCACTGTTGTGTTGTTTTTGAGGAACCACGACCCAAACGTGAAATCCCACAATGTGCGAACTGCCAAGAATATGGGCATACAAAAAGCTACTGTCGCCGTCGGCCGAAGTGTATTAAATGTGCGCAAAACCACCTCTCAGCAGAATGCCCAATAAAAGGGAGACAGGACAATGTGAAGTGTGCTTTATGTGAAGGAAATCATCCTGCGAATTATAAGGGCTGCCAAGTCTACAAAGACCTGCAAAAGTCGAAATTCCCACCCCTAAGAAAGAAAACATTTCCTGAAAAGGTAACTCAACCTGCACTGGTTAAAATGCCTAAAACTAATCAGGAAACTGTTGAACCCAAAACAATAAATACAAAAGCAAATGCTATACCCACCTACGCTAAAGCTGTAACCGGTTTTGCCAAGCCTCAGCAAATACAAAAAGAATCAAGCCAAGCATACTTACCATCCTGCGAACTGAAGGAAATGCTTGTAATGATGCAACAAATTATGCAACAACTAAGTGCTATGACAAACCTACTACTTCAGATGATGTCCAATCAACAACATTCAACCAATTAACAATTGTCCTATGGAATGCCAATGGGCTGTCACAACATACTCTAGAAGTTAAAACTTTTCTGAACCGGCATAGTGTTGATATATTACTCATATCCGAAACTCACTTTACAACAAAAAACCATTTTAACATTGAAAACTACAAGTTTTACCAAACTATGCATCCGGATGGAACTGCACATGGTGGCAGTGCTGTGCTGATCAGGACAAACATCAAGCACTATGAAAGGCAGCCAATTTGCACAGCTATGTTTCAGGCAACAAATATTGTGGTTGAAGATTACCAAAGTCCTTTAGTGGTTTCTGCCATCTACAGCCCACCCAAACACAAACCCAATAAGGAGGACTATGTCAAACTATTTGCTACATTTGGAGTGAAGTTTATTGCTGGTGGAGACTTTAATGCCAAGCACACCTTCTGGGGTTCTCGGACTACATCTGCTAAAGGGAGGCAAATGTACCTGGCAGTGGACTCGCTCAACCTCAGACCAATATCTTCTGGTGAACCAACTTACTGGCCTACGGACAGAAATAAGATCCCTGACCTGATAGATTTTTTCATCACAAAGAATATAAACACTCAAAACCTGAAATGTAAAACTAGCTTGGAACTTTCATCTGACCACTCACCAGTATTTTTATACCTAAATGGAAATATTGCACATACCTTACCACCATGCCAACTCTGCAACCACAAAACGGATTGGAACAAATTTAAACACCTTGTGGCTGAAAAAATTAACTTAAACCTACCATTCTCAAGTGATCAAGACATCGAAGAAGGTGTGGAACACCTCAATAACACCATACAGCAATGTGCATGGGAAGCTACCCCGACACGTAAAAGTGGTAAAAGTGGCAATGATTGCCCTGCTTCGGTCCAAGAATTGCTTATTATGAAACGCAAACTAAGAAGGAGCTGGCAAACAAATAGATACCCCAGCGTCAAGAAAAAACTAAATGCACTAATAAAAAAGCTAAAGCAGACCCTGGAAGAAACTAGAAATGCAGGATTACAGAGATACTTGGAAAATCTGGATGGGACCGCAACCTCCAACTACTCTCTATGGAAAGCCACACAAAAACTTAAAAGACCTCAACTGCACCAACCTCCAATTAGAAGACTTGACAGCACATGGGCCAACAGTGATGCCGAAAAGGCTGAAGTTTTTGCAAGCCACCTTGAAAGTGTATTTACTCCACATCCTGACGAGGGATCAAGTAAGTTGGACTATGTCAATAGCACACTATTAACTATTAACCAACTAGATCCGCCACTGAGAAAATGTTCTCGCAGCGAAGTCAAATATGCCATAGATAGATTGAAAAACCACAAGGCTCCAGGGTACGACCTTATAACCTCTTCAGTTCTGAAACAGCTACCGGAAATCGCTATAACATTTATTACTTACCTTTTTAATGCTATATTGAGGCGCACCTACGTCCCCAAACAGTGGAAGGTCGCGCAGATCATCATGATTTTGAAGCCCGGCAAGTCCGCAAATGACGTCAAATCATATCGTCCAATCAGTCTACTACCCATTACTTCGAAGCTACTGGAAATCATTTTCTTAAAGCGACTTATGCCACTCTTGGTTGAAAGAAACCTCATTCCTGAGCACCAATTTGGATTCAGGAAAGGACACGGTACTATTGAACAGGTGCATAGGCTAGTGGAAAAAATCAACACCTCGTTTGAAAACAAGGAATACTGCTCTGCGGTCTTTTTGGACATCTGGCAGGCTTTTGATCGTATATGGCAGCAAGGTCTACTGACCAAAATAAAAACCTACTTGCCAACTAATTTCTACCTGTTCCTCTGCTCTTACCTAAGCAAGAGATTTTTTCTAGTGAAGCATGGAGATGAGGTCACAAATTTACGAGCGATCCAGGCCGGAGTGCCCCAGGGTAGTGTCCTGGGTCCCACAATGTACTTGTTATATACTGCAGACTTGCCGTTAGATAGAAATGTCCTAACAGGCACCTTTGCCGATGATACGGCTATATTGGCTACCGATCTCAGCCCGAGAAAGGCTTCTGAAAAACTGCAAAACAGCCTCAACCTGATTTCTGAATGGCTTAAAGACTGGAAGATAAAAGCCAACGAAACAAAGTCCGTCCAGGTGACTTTTACTACACGCAAAGAAACGTGTCCACCTGTAACCTTAAATGACATAGAAGTTCCGCAAGCTGATGTAACACGATATCTTGGAATATACCTTGACAGACGTCTTACGTGGAGATACCACATATTCACCAAACGCAAAGCTTTAGGCCAAAAACTCCGTACCTTACAGTGGATGGTTAACAGAAAGTCCCAAATGTCTCTGGAAAGCAAACTACTCCTGTACAAGTGTATTCTTAAGCCCATCTGGTCCTACGGTATCCAGCTTTGGGGAACTGCAGCCAATTCCAACATCGAAATCCTTCAGAGGTTTCAGTCTAAAACGCTGCGGCAAATTGTAAACGCTCCCTGGTATGTCACTAACGACAGAATACACAAAGACTTAAAAATAAAGACAGTCAAAGAGGAAGTCAAAGCTAACATCTCAACTTACTCTACCAGGCTAAAAGTTCATCCAAATCAATTGGCAAGGAGTCTAATGTCAAACCCAGTTTCCTTCACAAGACTGAAAAGAAGGGCACCCCAAGACCTACTTACAACCAGCATAAATGAGCTGTAGTATTGATCGGATGAGGCAGTGGCTTCATACCGTGCAAGACCAGAAACCATTATCTATCTATTGCTGAATGTCTCAGGACAGATTGCATTAAAAAAGGAGTTCTCTCTCTTCTTCGCCCGTGGCCGTAACTGAGAGCGGACGTGTGTCAAAATAAATAAGAATATATTAAATAAGTTTACCATTACGGCTCCGTAATTGTCGCCTGTACATAAATACAAAAAGCGCTCATAATCGCGTGGTGACGGGGTAAATCGCAGCACACGGCAGGAGCTTACCGCACCTCGACCCCACCTCCGCGAGACAAGAACATTCCTCATAATTGCTGTCCCGCTCGCAACGTAACGCAACTAACTACGTCACCGCACGAACTACGAGCACTCACGAGTAACTGCGAGACGCGCCGAGTCTCCCCGACCGCCGAGCTTCGTGAGTACCTACTGTGACTTACCTGTTTACTTAAGCAAATCGTCGCTGTGGAGCTGCGTACGCGCCGCTCGACTATTCGTAAACACCGTCTATTATAGCAACATTATTATGCTAAAACGTACGCCTCCTCAGTCGCCGGCGACCAACCCATCCATCACATTATCTGGATCTGCCCCCAACCTAAACAGTATGGACTTAGGAAATGTTACGGCACGTAATAAACGCAAGCGTGAAGACGATATGATCAGTTTTATGCAGGAGATAAAGAACTTGCTACAAACATCTAATGCACAATCCGAAACAAAATTCTTGGCACTTCAAAAGTCAATGTCAGAAATCATAGCACAGAATCAGGAATTGAAAAATTCTATAACCTTCGTCACCAAACAATACGACGATATTTTGATTAAAATAGAATCTATCGAAAAAGACCGGAAAGTTGATCGCTCTCTCATAAACAAGCTCGAAGATAAGGTTGAGAGTTTAGAGCAAATACTTTGTCTTAGTAAAATAGAAATGAGAAACATCCCGAAGAAGGTAGGCGAAAGCAAGATAGATTTGTGCAATATAGTATCAGAAACAGCTAAAGTATTGGAGTACCCTGTCGAAAAACATGAAATTAAGGATATTTATCGAGTAAATAAAAAAAAGGGAGAACCAGCTATCATAGTAGACTTTGTTTCTGTCACCACAAAGGAAAATATACTAAAAAAGGTTCGCCTTTTTAACAGCAAAAAAGACAAATTAAATACGTCACATATAAACATAGCTGGTGAAACTAAACCCATCTACTTGTCAGAAAGTCTGACAATGAAAGGACAGCGCTTATTCTTTCTTGCCAGAAAATACGCAAATGAAAACGGCTTCAAGTATTGTTGGACCTCACATGGGAAGGTTTTTCTTCGTCAAAAGGAAGGAGATCAACATTTGCTTATCAAGAGTGAAGCGGAGCTTAAATCTATTTCAAATCAATGACTAGTTGCAGAATCTGAATGGCTTGTTTATATAGCTCTTAATTTTGCTTTTGCTTTTGTTTTTATAACTTTTTTTGTAGGAATTTATACATGCTTGCTCTCTTACTGTGATACTAATTCACGTAAATTTACTAAACATAATCAATTAAACCTGTTCAACATAAATGACAATCCAAAACACAAATCACATACACACCTCAAAAACACAATACAATTAAATCACTATGTACACATTCTTCATGATTGCATGTTAATACACTTAAATAATATCTCAGTAATTGTTTATACCATTATAAATAATAAAATATCCCCAAGCACCTTGTTATGTGATAAAAAAATAATACTTTTTGTAATAAATGGCTATCCTTAATGATAACATTGATACATTAATAGACAATTTCACAATGGCACAATCCCATCACTGTGATACAGACACATGTAACATAATTATACAAAATTCTAAAGCATCTCTAAAAATAATAACGCAAAACATCCGGAGTATCTACAAAAACCTTGATGGTTTTCAGGCGCAATTAGCTAGGCTTTCTTTTGAAATTGACATCATAGTTCTAACCGAGTGTTGGCTCGGCGATGACAAACCAATCCCCGCAATGGAAAATTATATGTCCTATTCTAGTAAAAAATGCTTGAACCAAAATGATGGTATCACAATATTTGTGAAAAACAATCTTCAATGTACGGCAGAAGAACCAAACTCAATAGGTGCTAATTTCCTATTATTAAAATTAGGTACCGATACTAGTATTTTAGCATGCTACAGATCCCCTTCGACATATTGTATCGACGATTTTCTCAACTCACTTGAAAACATATTAGGCCAAATTAAAACAAAAAACATAATTCTCATAGGAGACATAAATATTGACATAAAGACAAACAATACAGATCGAAATAGCACACCATACCTGAATCTTACAGCTGCTTTAGGCCTTATGCCAGGACATACACTCCCAACAAGATTACACAACTGCCTTGACCATGTAATGATTAGTTCTTCCTCACAGGCAACAATTATAGTAGCCGACTCCACAGTCACTGACCATGCCTCTGTGTTGCTATGTTTAAGTAACGAATGTGATTCAAATAAGAACAACACTATTAAATACACCACGAAATTAAATTATGAAGCTGCTGTGAATCAGTTAAAACACACTGATTTCTCCTTCTTATCATGTGTAAATGACGCGAATGTGGCTGCCACGCGACTGGTTGATTGTCTTATGTCCACGGTAACACAAAACACAAAAGTAGTGAAGGTCTCCAACCGTAAAATAATCCTAAAACCCTGGATCACACCCGGATTATTGCGGTGTATTCGACACAGAGATATTCTTCACAAAAAGCATCTCTCAGAACCAAGCAATGATACCGCCGCGATAACCTACAAAAGATATCGCAACCACTGCAACCAAATACTAAAAAAAGTAAAAAACAATTATGACAGAAACGCCTTAAATGCATCTAAAAGTAATAAAGAAACCTGGAATATTGTAAAAACTATAACCAACAGAAAGGGTCAGAAAACATCAGCTGACAAACTGTTAACCCCTACTAATAATGTAACCAAGACAATTGATGAAATTAACATTTATTTTTCCAAAATCGGTAAGCAGCTAGCGGACAAAATAAAAATTCAGAACTCCCCATCTCCCCCTTACAAATTTTGCACACCCCCTGCCCTTAAATCTATGGTCTTGCTTTCCCCAGATGAATCCGAAATTGAGTCAGTGATTGATAACCTTAAAACTGACTGTGCCACGGGTTGGGACTCTCTCTCAGTCAAGCTGTTTAAATTAGGCAAGAAGGTATTGAGTCCACCCCTTGCCAGGCTTTTCATAGCATGTTTTGAGCAAGGAATTTTCCCCCGAGATTTCAAAAAGTCTATAATTACACCTGTTCACAAGGGTGGCAATCAGGAGGAAGTAAAGAATTATAGACCTATCTCGGTTTTAACAATTTTATCCAAAATACTAGAGAAACTATTGAACAAAAGACTTATGAAATATCTAGAGCACTATAATCTCATATCGAATGCACAATTTGGCTTTAGGTCCGGAAAAAACACTGAAGACGCAGTTAACCAGCTCGTCAATCACATAACCGAAAAAGTTGACTCAAAACATAAATGTCTAGGTGTTTTTCTAGACCTAGCCAAAGCATTCGACACAGTCTGTATTGCAACGCTTATTAACAAGTTGGATCATGTCGGGATTCGGGGAACAGCCCTCAGTATATTCACAGACTTTCTTACTGACAGAACACAAAAAGTAAAGATTGGCAAAGTGATAAGTAATGAAGCCAGAGTTGATTACGGAGTCCCTCAAGGAAGTTGTCTGTCCCCGAGCCTCTTCCTGATCTACGTAAACGACCTGTGCCAACAATCTCTTAGTAGTGGCAAAATCTTTAGTTACGCAGACGACACCGCACTCATCTTTCACGGAGCTACCTGGGAAGCAGCCAGACTAAAAGCTGAGCAGGGTCTGACTAAAATAATCTGCTGGTTGAAAGCAAACTTACTGACTCTCAATATTGCTAAAACAACATTTCTACAATTTACTTTCGCCAAAACTAAACCTCTACTAATCAATCTTAAAGCACACTCCTGTCTCGATCCCAATAAAAGCTCATGCTCGTGTCTTCCCATCTTACAAAGTGAAACTGTGAAATATCTGGGCATTATGGTGGACGAAAGACTTAGCTGGCGTCCCCACATTGAACTAGTCGCCTCCCGTACGAGAAAACTAATTTGGGCATTTAAGAACCTTCGACGTGTGGCCGATTTTGAGTTACTGCGAACAGTATATCTAGCACTAGCACAGTCAATTATCAGCTACTGCATCACGACATGGGGCGGCGCTTGCAAGACCTATTTGATCCATCTCGAGAGAGCCCATAGAGCTTTGTTAAAAGTGATGTTGTTCAAACCATACCGGTTTCCTACTAAAAAACTTTACGAATCGTGTAAAGTGCTGACAGTAAGACAATTATTTCTCCTTAATCTGGCAATCAAACAACATGTAATAACCCCTTTAAATCAAACTTTTATACAAAGACGCACTATTCCTAATATTTGTAAACAAATTAGATGTAAATCAGCAACCGCTAGACGACATAGTCTTTATCTAGCCCCATCTATTTACAATAAAATAAACAAAATTCTACATATCAATTTACAAACGAAAAAAATGGCAAAACTGAACATTATTACATGGTTACTGACACTAGATTACCTACAAACTGAAAACCTATTAAAAAACCAGTAAAGACAAACTAAAAACATGCAAAATCATTCGCATGCACACACACACGAATACACACATACACACAGTCCCACACATTCACACACACACACACACACACACACACACACACACACACACACACACACACACACACACACACATACACGCACACACAGACTCTATTAATTCATAATGTCACAAATTCACAACAGTAAACATTTAAAACCTCTTTAAAAGCAAGTATGTTCTTTATATTGCTTATGCTATATACCTTGATCGAAAAACGGGTGAAGACACTGGCTCCTGTAACACAGGTTATTATCTAGCTCAGGAGTCAGGGCTTCAAATAAAATGTATCATGACTTATATCAATAAAGCAATTTATTATTATTATTATTATTATTAGTTAAAAAAAAAAAAAAAAAAAAAAATATTTTGTTATGAATCTACCTAACATTACATACATAACTGGATGAAGTAAATTATCCATTTAAACTAAAATTAAAAACTTCTAAATAAAAACTTATTTACAAAAAATACAACTGACTTAATACAAAAAAATAACACGAGAGCTAATTTAACCAAGAAACTACCTATCATGTACAGAGACCAGCACATCAAGCTACCCCAATGTGTCAGATTTCTTTGATAAGTTTTCAACTTTTTATCAAACAGAATAAGGTTCATGTTTAATTGGAAAAATTTGACAGTTTTGGGTACCTAGCTTGATGTGCTGGCGTCTGTACATACCTACTTTAACGTAGGGTAAAGCTTATGTCGGGGGTCGCGGAAGTACACACATCAAAAGTGTCTAGGGATCAAGCATTTTTATGCGGATTTCTTGAGATTGAGATGTGGCTTTGTAATAAATTTATGATTTTATAAATTTATATGGATCCTTTTTGGTGCATTTCATAATTTGAATCAGGAACTGTGAATCAAATTCGAGTAAAAGATGAAAATCAGCTGTCAATATTTTCCCTATAAAAACATACAACGCATTGAAGACATTATTAGTGCTACTGTTTCCCTACTACTGATTAAAACCAACGTTATTATGGAGCGGCGATGTCATTTAAGCAGGGAAGAAATGCTCAGAGCCGTGGGAATGATAGAAGCTGGTTCCCGGCAACGTACTGTGGCTTTAGCTCTGAATACAAGTCAGAGTGTTATCAGTCGACTTTGGACACGTTACCGAAGCACTGGTACCGTGGCTGAGCGCC
Organism: Euplexia lucipara; assembly: GCA_921972225.1. Taxonomy (NCBI): domain Eukaryota; kingdom Metazoa; phylum Arthropoda; class Insecta; order Lepidoptera; family Noctuidae; genus Euplexia; species Euplexia lucipara. Next base: position 16,549,145 of record OV179145.1, on the reverse strand, counting down.
ATGGAGGACGGTATCGCTGCACCACACGGAGACAAGAACGATACATTCAAATCTTAACTCGAAGAGCTCCAACAATAACCGCCATGATGTTAGCCGTGAGGCTTCATCACTCTTCAGGGAACTTAATTAGCGACCAAACAGTCAGAAACCGCTTGCATGAAGTGAACCTTCATTCCCGAAGACCGCTACGGGTACCACCTATAGCAATGCACAATCGTAGGATTCGATATCAATGGGCTCTTGAACACAGAAATTGGGCAGAAGAACAATGGCGTTTCGTGTGCTTTTCTGATGAGTCTCGTTTTGGTATGAGACCGGATACAAGACGTATACGACACTGGAGAACCCCTGGACGCCAATAGCGATTAAAATCCTGCCAGGAAGTCCATCCTTATAGTGGTGGAACCATCATGGTATGGGCGGGTATTTGGATCGGCGGAAGAACTGAGTTGATTTGGATCAGAGGCAACCTCAACGCTCAAATTTATGCTGAGACGATTGTATCAGACGTCATGGTTCCTCTACAAGTGCAAATCGGTCCCTTATTTCAGTTAATGCATGATAATGCACGACCGCACACCGCAAGAGTTGTAAGACAGACTCTCGCCGCAGCTAACATCAATGTCCTGCCCTGGCCTGCTCAGTCGCCAGACTTGAACCCGATTGAGCATGCATGGGATATGCTACAGAGAAGAGCTCTGCCGAATATGGAGGGTATCCAGTCGCAAGAAGACCTTTTTTTGTTGTTGCAACGAACATGGGCGGCCATTCCACAGCGTGATTTGGATGAACTCATTTTGAGTATGCCAAACCGATGTTCTTGTGTTGTTAGTGTTCGCGGTAGAAACACGGATTATTAATTGTTTAAGTTACCCAATAAAATTTTAAAGAAAACTGTTATTTCAGTCTTTTTTTCGAACTTTAATGTTAGTGGTTCAAATGTCAAAAATCCCTTTATTAGGAAAATGGCAAATTTCTTTATTAATGCAAAGGTGACTTGGTTTATCGTTACTGTGACAAACGAAAACACTTTATTTGATGAATCCTTAAAGAAAATTTTAATTAATATCAATCAGGAGAAAAGTTATTGCAAAAATATATGTTGATCCCTAGACACTTTTGATGTGTGTATCTTCTGTTCCCGTGACCCCCGGCGCAGATGTGAGAAGGAACACGGGGTGGTTTTTAGTCAGTAAGAGTCTGACAGACCCCTCCGCATCCCCGGGCGGGGGACATCCATGAGGATTTTCCACCCCTCAAAAAAAAAAGGGTAAAGCTTATGCCTACATGAAATTGTACCAAACTATAAAAGGTACAGACACAAAATAATATTATTTCTATGTTAGAACCATATTCCCTAAGCTTATCTTTAATACATCTAGGTAGGTACCTACTTCAAATACCATCCAGTCTAGTACCTACTATTCTAACAGATCAGGAAATTGTGCAATACGTTTTCTATTACATTACGTCGTCGTGGCTTCCATGCCGGCAATCCCGGAAGTCTGACACACTCGGCCTCTCGGCTTCAATAGCACATTTGTATCTCAATGTTACATCCCGGCTGACCTCTCTAAATCCAGGATATTCGCAAAAAAAAGAAAGAGAAACCCGATAACTCAAATCTCCTGAAGCAGACGGCTGTGTGCGTAAATAACCCGAAATCTGTTTAACATCTTAGGTATACCTGTAAACTTGGCACAGTATTCATGTAAATAACAGGATCAGTACGCACTAAAATTATCCAAACCCCGGTAACTAAACCCTCAAACTGCAAGAGCTCGGCGCGTTACAGTGCAGTGCTAAAACAGTGTGTCATCATCACTTATGCCCAATCCGAACCCCTTTGAATGGTCTCAGACAGACGTTGTTTGTTGCTAATCTTAGACGGGACAAAACACGCAGTCGGGTTGTGGCCCTTCTTTCACGGTCCCTCGTCCCGCGTCGTCGCCGGTCGCTTCCGAGCAGCGCCGCGCGACCGAACCAGTATGGCCCGACCAACAGTCCGCCGCGCGCCGCCACCCGGGTCGCCTGTGTCGCTTCGGTACATGTGCATTACAAAAACTTGCTCCATCGCAAGTTTAAACATATAAGTGCATAAAAACCGACTGTTATCCCATGTATATTTGGACAGTGCTTAAACAAGCCGTTTAACGGCACGATTGCGTGCATCCTGGCCACGCAAATGCGGGTTTTGTACATCAGTGGGTGGAAAAATAAACAGAACACTCCGGTAAGTTTATTAATGTTTAAATGGCTTATCTTTACTTTCTATCTCATGGGAAGGATTGCTCCCGGGAGGCTGGAGTCCTTATTTCGCAAGCATGTGTGGAGACTTAACTCCCAACGAATTAAATTCGAAGGTGCTGTCAAGGTGTTGTTTGTGTCATCTTTAAATCGAGGCGACTGTTTTAAGTAAGATCTCAGCGAAAGTGAAAATGTATCTTTTTATCAATCAACACATTTCTCGCCCGATATATACCTACTGTTCATTTAAACGGTAATAATGATCTATACGTTTACGTACACACGCGGACTCATGTGTGCAGTTTATCGTTAAAACATCATTCATACTTCCGCGCAGCACTGTTTGATTTATAAAACAATAACCTAAATAATATATGTATGTACTGTACATACATACCTACAGCCACAGCAACATTGACTGTTTTTTTAATTTGCATATTAATAAAAAGAATGAAACAGATAAGTACATGTAGAACAGAAAATTTAAAAACAAACCAATTATTAATAAAAAGTATTCGAGAAGGCCAAGAGGTGACTAAAAATGTAGTTTTATCAATAAAGTTAGCATTCTGGTTTGATTATTACACAACGTTATCTTTGAATCAGCTTAAGACAATAATGATGCTACGAAGTTGCTCCACAGAGATTGCGAAAGGCTTTAGGAAAAGGAACATACATCCACGCCATCTATTTAGATTTGAACTAGTAACATATCTGTACTTAATTTCATAAGCAGCTGAGGTCGCACATTAAGTATCCATACGGTAGGTATTCTGAAACTTTAAATGCACGGGTAGTAGAAACGTATTTTAAGAAATATCTAAAATTGAAGAAACAAAAGCGAAGGTTAAAAGCGCAAAGCCCACTTGAGTACTACATCAAATCCGCTTATTCTTGTTTTATAATTATATTCTGCGGAATTAATTTAAATCAAGATACCTATATATGTGAATACAACCAAATACTCCTTTTTTATGAACTTTTAAATTAATGTAGTTTTTGCTACAGTGATTGTACTTTGAACTTTGAATATTTCAACCTAGTTATAATTATAGATACTTAAGTGATTACACAGAATTTAGTCGGACGCTTTATCTCCCAATTTGATTTCATTTTAGACACTCACTCACTTATTGACTATATTTTTATTTTCGTATTTGTAATATTCTAACTAATTCTAACCCAGTTCTCTAAACGTAGGTCACTCAGTCTTGAATTCTCCAAATGCCTCGTTCGTCTAGTGTTAACAAGTGCTGCTGCTGTGCAATGAGGTTCGCATCCTGAATTAGGCAGTGTTAGTGGAACTTTTGCCTGGATTTAGATCTGTTCTCAGAACAGATGTGGTGTACTGGGAGAGCAATAAAGGTTCCATATATTCAAAACGAAAAGATCATTAAAATAGAAATGAACTTACACAACTTTGAACTTAAAGCCAATAAAATGAACAGAAAGCTTAGCAAAGAATTCACGCCAAATTGGGCTGAAATTGAATAATTGCAGGTGCCGTAGAAAGAATTATCAATGTTGACACGCTAGAAAGGGTGCGTGACTGTACTTTTTAATACGAGCATGACTAACCGACCACCCTCCGCTATCTCCATCCATACATAAGGCATGCCCTTGAATATTGCAGCATTCCCTAATGAATACGCTGCCATATCTAGCGTCACGCTTGACTCACGCCCCTCTGTCGTTGGCCTCACTAAATCAATAGACCGGCACATATGTACGACGACAGACTGACAGCACATACGGCACGCGGGACTCACAATGGACCAGACGGACTAAATAGATGAAAGTTGAATAGCTAAAAGTTAAACAAATTTGCCCAATGAAGCGTGCCATGTACGTATGTGGACATCTATATGGATTTCCAATCCTCTGGAAATGTTCATAGAAGCAAATTTATCAAAATCACTTTGTAATTTACGATTCTTATAAACTACTTGATGCCTGAAGCTTGAAGCGTCTACTTAAATTATATATTTATCAGCATTTAATCGCCTATGGCCTCCAAGATTCGAAGTGGCTCGAATGACGCACGTGTCAAAAGAAATTCGATTTTCTGTGATAAATCAGTTATTAACGGATATCCAAAAGGTAATTCACTTTTTACGCGCTTGTCACTTATGAGCGCACATCCAAGCGTAACAATCCGCACAATTGCCTGTAAGGAGAATTGTTATTAGTCTGGCGTGGACAAAGAACTGCGTCTATTCATAAGCTCATCCAACTGACACGACCAGGTAAACGTGACCGCTCAAAATACAGCATACCCTTATGGTTGAACAAAATTGTAATTGGTTTTGGAGGCCATCTTGCGTTGGTGGCTTTGGTCTCACCCTTTGCTTTCAACGAAAACCACTTTAGTGCCTGCTAGAAAAACCAACATGATAAATTTGTACAAAGGAAATAAAGAGCAATATTTTATTGTGTTGATATTCAAATATTGATGGTAGTAAAAGTATTTTTTTGGTAGTTAAAAAATTAAGGACGTAACGTCAACCCCATAGATATCCGGTCAACCCTTTGTAGATTCCCTTAGCCCTAGTTTATTTTCTTTTACAAGTTTGTACTACATATCTAGTGATAGAATTGCCCGGGTAAGGGAAAAAACAGTGAAAAGGCCTGTATAATGATGCATTCTTCTAACTTATGGAAACGCGACAGAAAGGCTGTACGTCAATCTTCAGAGTGTCAATCAATGTTAATGTACTTTAAAAATGAACTAATTATTACATATACTCCGAATATTTCTAACTTAGTTTCCAATGTTTTGGGTTCAATATTTCGGTGATTTTTTTAACTGTAATTTAGTAGCAGCACGTTGCCTAGTTTTGTGACAGGGCTCGTAGTAGATGCACGGGATTAGAAAATTCTGGTGCAATGTAGGTAGATACTTCTTTATACCTCTGCCTCTACCACCTTTTCGGAGAATATAGTCGTGATATTAAATCAAGTGTAACAAAAAGTTTAGCCATGTCAGGCAGGCGTTAATGCATTTTGGATGGCTTCTTACTTAATATGAATTTAAAATATGTAAGTTTAAAACTACTAAGGATGACGCATGATGAAAACCTTAGAATTTTTTTTTCATAAGCAATTAGAAAATCAATTAACCAAGAATTGCGTGAGGAGGTAGGTCTACAGTAGATTTTTTTTAACGTATAATTTTCAAATCTTTTGTTCGCGTCTTCGTCCATGTGAAGGTCTGTAATTATTAACCTACCAGATTATATCGGGGTGAAAAGTATAATATGATGTTCTAAGCCTCCTTTATCCGTGATAATTTTAGCCTAATTCTATCCAAATCCGTTCAAAAGTTCACAGGGAAGAACGCGCACACTCGTATTTAACTTGGTACAAGGATTATATTCAGCATATTACTATTATGAAATTTGGATCGGATGTAACCGCAGGCAAGGGAATAGGAAAAAAAAGCATAATTTATTTGTATGAACAATATTTTCAGTCCAAAATATCCGTCCCGATAAAATATACATAAGTAAGGAGAGTACGGAATCGCCGCAACAGCGACTAGACGCTATTAATAATAAAATCTATACCCACTTCTTAATACCTGTCTGGTTTATATCTGGACAAAGAGATTTAAAATACTACAGAGCGGGCATGTCAAGGAAATGTCATAGAAAAACTTTGATCCCATGTCTCAGTAACGCCATCTAGAATAGACTTGTATCCAGCAGGACACACTTTTTCGGACGAAAATTTTGTTCGTGATGTCTGGTCTATAGGTATTGAATGTCTTTGTATCTGGATCTCCTGAACCGATATTGAAAATTCTTTTACCACATTTTTTTTGAGTGTCAGTGACTATAATTTGTTTTCAATACTAAAAGGGTGCAGAAGAGATGTTAGAGTACGACATGCAAAGGCGCAAGTAAATAAATTCGTATTAATAAATATTCGTGTCCACGCAAACTACGCCGAGCGCAAGTTTGAGCTGTCACAGACATAGTAAAAATTGACACGGGCCGTCAGTCTCCAATCGGTGACGCTCATAGACATAGAGAATGGACCGAGCAATACACGGACAAAATTGACCACTCCCAAGAAAAAGACAGAGCAACTTTTAATTAGAATTCTAGAAAAATACAACTATTGGCCGCACTTTCGCTTTATCTCTCTCACACTTTCTTACCAGTATTTACTTCACAGCAGGATAAGGAACACTCAGTCCATTCTACGGTGATGCAGTCATTCGGTTCGGTTGGTATGAAAAGTATAATTTCCTAGGTAGATGACAAAAAAGTTTTTTGTCAATTTATATACCTAATAGCCGAAACGACACCGTCGACAACGGACAAAACTACAGGCCTAGATAAAGTAATACTTTCATCATCGAGTACGAAATTCGATAAATCCGTATGTAATTCAACATTTCGATAGCTTTGGCCAATTCATTTTGAATTTATCAAACTTCGTTATCGTTTATGAAAATGTGACTTTGTCTGTTTTGTGCAAAGACATTCAATACCTATAGACCGGACATCACGAACAAAATAGTAGGTATTTTAAATCTCTTTGGTTTTGTGTCTGATTGTCTGTTAAACCTCCTTGGTAACATTAGAGAACCCGACAAGTTAAAACCTCTTTAGAAAACAAAACTATAATGATAACGAATGATTCTAAGCCGCATGCCTAGCCAATAGTGGCCCAGCATTTAGTGGCAAGCCAGGTTCGAGTGTTTAGATAAGTGAGTACAATGCGCTGTGCTGCATTCCACGCCACCGACTGAAGTAAGGAATTAGCCATAACTTATTTTAGAGCCCTTCGCACAGTCAGGTCGACAACAAGCCTCGTTTCACACAAGCGCGGGCGCACTCGCCTTGGGACCTTTATGGCATGTGCGGTATTGTTTTTGCCCACGCCGAAGTTTTATGCGTTGGTTTTGGTTAAGACATTTTGAAGGGAGTGTCTTTAATAACAATACTGATATATTAGGAAGCTCAGGAGACTGGATAAACATAATGGAAATATTGCAAAACGAAAATTTTAACACATGGGTTTTAGACTAGTTATTTAATTTAATTCTATTTGAAATCAACAACCCGCTTTGAACAAGTTTAGTGATTAATGCTCATACTTTCGCTATATGACTAATGAGGAAAGGGATGCTTTATAGTGGTACAAAAACAGGCTGGTTACTACTGGTATGAATCATTTTCAAATTAATTTGCACATTTTCGCCTTATGTTTTCTGATATAAAATTAGTATTTAGTGCTATACTTCAGCGATGCAATGCTAAAAACTCTGCGGGCCCGAGTGCAATGGTCGCACGTTAATCAGAATCTATCAACGGTACTGTTACATTACATTTGTTTAACAAAGCTCGCTTACGTCCGACGTTGTAAATAAATTCCTGTTTAGCAATAAAAGTTGTGGTATGCAGCAATCACACCATCGTCCATTGCAGTGCGTAATTAATAATATTAATCGTCTTGACTCTTAAAACTGAGAATACGTATCTTGATATAACATGTATCAAATTAAATGGCTAGAAAACAACCGACTTCTTAAAAAAAACTAACAGGTGAAAAATAACTCCAGTTTCGGAAGTCTGTGGCTTTGGTGGTTTTGTTTTGTTCATTATTGGCCACCGACTTCCGAAACTGGAGTTATTTTTCACCTGTTAGTTTTTTTTAAGAAGTCGGTTGTTTTTTTTGTAAAAAAGTTTTTATTTTGTAATTTTTAGTTTCTTTGTATGTAAAGAAAGTCTTTCAAAACTTGAAAGAATCATTGAAATTGGATAACAATTGCTAAAGAAGTTCTATCTCTAAACATTAATCTGTACATCTCTGCCGGCCCCTTTTAAAATATAATGGCGTAATGTTATGTTGTGGAAATACAAAAGCTCAGCATAGACATCTGACTATAGCAATCGCGAATAATTTGCGGTTATGCGTTGAAGAGTTCCGTTGCCTGTCTTCTTCATCAGTTTTTCTTCACCAAATGATACTTTCTAAATGAAAATGCTTGATTTGTAACTAAAAATGTTGAAATCGGTGCATGTGTGCCTATATTTTTTGAGGAGTTCCCTCAATTCCTCAAAGATCCCTCATCAGATACGAGTTTTGATACAAATGGGACCAATCTGTTAGTATACCCTATCAAACAAAAAAAGAATTTTGAAAATCGGTCCATAAATGACGGAGTACTGAGGTAACAAACCCTAAAAAAAAAAAAAAAAAAAAAAAAAAAAAATATACAACCGAATTGAGAACCTCCTCCTTTTTTTGAAGTCGGTTAAAAAGAGGTGACAATAACATTGAAAAGACGAAATATGGATTACGAATCATAGTATATGTACCAAATTGAATGGTTAGGAAGGATGTGACAATAATATTGAGATGACGGAACGTAGATAACAATTGGTATACGAGTATGTACCAAATTTATAACAATTTACCTGATTTATTTAAAAATGAAACCAGAGATACAATATTTATTAACAGACTTAAACAAGTATTAATTAAAAAAGCATACTACACATTAAATGAATACATGAATGACAAAGGAATTGCAATGACACAAATAGACGCTTTAGATTAATTTAAAAATCCTGTCCCACCATACTGATACTGGTCTCATTTATTTATATTGTAATTAAATAATAATAAATAATTATATTGTAATATTAATAAGCAAATACTTATTGTTAATAATTTATTTGTAATTTTGTAATTTTATAGTTATGGTTATTACTCAATTTTATTAAATTTTTGCTGTGCCCTACAGGGTCCATGATTGTACGTAGCTTTAAGCACTATTTTAAGATCTCTTTTACATTGTGGAATGCAAATAAATAATATGAATATGAATATGAATATGAAATTGGGTGGCTAGGAAGGAGGTGACTATAATATTGAAATGATGGAACATAGCATACCTATCTTGGTTTAATGTACCAAATTAGATGGCTAGAAAGGAAATGACTATTGAGATGACGGCAAATAGAGATGTGGGAAAGGAATGACATGCTACACTGACTGCAAATAAATTGGGATAAGGGCAGTACGATGATGATGCTATACATACATATATCCCAAATTAGTGTTAAAAAAAATATGAGCAAAGTGATAGAATAGAAAGAATAGAATATAATACTGATTGCAATTGAGTTCCATGCATTAAGGAGTTCTAAGGTAAATAATGACAGAAACACAGGCCGAACATAGGTTATACTGCGATGTCCGAGGTCGATCCGTCAATGGAAGACATCGGTTACATATAGACCCCTCCGTGGCTCGAAAAGCATGTATAACTATTGGTACCTGCTGTCATTTGTAAACTTCTGATAGTCATTACAAATACAAGAGAAAACAAATCTAAATCGGCTAGTAAATCTTTGATTATACTATTTAAAAGCAGTTTGATATTGTTATTGTAAAATCTAACCGGGAATCTACCGCGAATCTTGACCTACGTCTACAGATGTGCCGTTGTTCTCTTTAACATTGCAATCGCTTACTTTTTTATGTCTTCTTTTAAACTTAATGGCATCAACGGTCCTATCAAGTTTTTGTCAAGATCTGATTAAATGCGACGGTATACGAATGTACCTACAAGGAAATAAAGAAATAAAATTACAAGACATTCCGTATTGCTCTTTCGGAATTTTGAAAGGACAGAATTAACTCTTTCTTACGTAGCAGTCCCAACTCCAATTGCTAGACTTGAAAATAGGAATTTGTCAGCCGTATCAAAGGACGATACCTGTTTATAAATATGGGAGATACAATTTTAGAGAAAGTTTGTTTCTCTACGCCGAACTTATCTTGCATCTTTGTCACTTTAACCTGTATGATGGAGACGACGGTATTAAACTCATGCAACTATAAAACTCGGTTATTACAATGTTAGATCTATGTGCCAGTTGGCCCTGAAACTTGAGATTTAAGAGTCATTAGCTGTGCTAGGTATATTTACGCCCCGTCTACATTATTAAAAATATTCTTCTTCAATTTGTTCCTTCGAGTGAGCATTTTCAAGGCATCAAGCAGGTGGCGCGAGTAATTATAAAATTTCTATATTTTTTATATTTTGAGGGCGTATCTACCAAATGACCAGACCACGGACCAGTTACCTATGATAATATCGAGACACATCGAAAGACGGAGATTTACGCAGATGAATAAAGAATTGAAATTCTATATGACATGTAGGCTTGTCACCGAGGTCTTCACCGTCCACTACCCACTACATATACCTTATTTCAGCATGCGGCTGTTCACGTGGCGGTGCATTAGCAGTTAAGTTCAAGTTTGAGTGCGAAACCGTATTGTAATCTTTGAACTGCTCGTGGTAGTAGAAGGCGCTCTTATGGCGTGACGCGCGCGTGAATTAGTATAATGGAATCCTATCTCATTTCACCAACACTCTTACTAAATACGCGGCCCGGCTCGACTTACCTGCTAACGCAGACACTTCTAATAATTACCTTCTGTCTACTTATATAGCCGCTTCTGTTCGATAAACAAACATCCATAGTGTTCAGTGTCAAGCGTTATTTGATATATATGTTTACCTTTAAGTGCTTTGGTCAATGGGATATATTCTTCGATATTATTAATGAGTTCGTAATCAAATAGTTTTTATCCGCTTAGACTTCAACTCACCAATTTGAATCAGATTTTTGCAATATCAGAATGACGCTCAAACATTTTGCGAGGTTGGTACAAATTCATTCACTAAACAAAGGTCAATGGATTGGCTACCTTCATTTATCTTTTGTAACCGGTCTCAACAATTTACAGACTTCTTAACATATTAAGTACCTATTTCTTTTTATAAATGAGTGTAGATGCAATACTATTGACTCACCAACAGTTCTAGAAAATATCTAATACTCTCCAATTTCTATCATAAACGCTTCAAAAGGTCAGTTTGGCATTTTAGAAAGGACGTTCTACCTATAAAGATATAGTTTCAGACCTGCGTTGCCGGATATTTCCCAACATTGACGACAAATCAACTCATAGAGCTAGTTAATGTAGTGGAAGCGTAATCAATAATCATTTATTTTAATGTTCAAAACTGTATGTAGGTACCCAACGGTACCGAGGACTGGACGCTAGGCTAGTGGCATTCCTATGGACACGGTGCTATGCGTGAGTGGCGCCATGATGCCACCGTGATCGACTTACAGATTCGCACCCGTTGCACCACTGCACGCTATTTTTACTAAAACAACACCAACGTAAGATTTGAAACGTGTTTTATTTATAAATAGCGTGAACTCCCTCATTACATGCCAATGATGTAAGCTCTTACACCAGGGAAGATACGAAACATTTTCCTTTTTAATTAATGGTTATGCCAATTAGTAATGAATTCCTACTAACAACTTGCCCTTGCTTCGAACGTTGTTTACGACTTGATAAAACGTGTCATGCTCTGCCGCGGAGCCACAACCTTAGAAATCGATCAATTATATCTTAAAATGATGTACCTCAAACGTACATCATGTACGTATATCGTTACCGCTGTACGTGCATTAGGTAATGATAAAATAGACATTGAGTGTGGCTCCGCTGGGGAGCATACTCTCTAGCAGCGCCACACAAAACATGTACTCAGGAAAGATAATCGCTACTGTTTTTTCATGAAAACTGTTGTACGAATAGTGTTTATTGCGTACGTGTTGAAAAATATTATAATTAGAGAGTGGTTTTATTTATTTGAAATTTACTAAAATTTTCATAGAAAGCGCCTGTTTTTTTGTGTCAGCAAAATATTTTGTAGCATTGATGATTAGCCGCACCACTATAATATTATGAACGACGAAAATTGGCACGTTATTTACGTACGTTGTTTTTACTAGACCTATTTTCAATGAGTTTATTTCGTTTACATTTTAATAAAACTACAGAAAAGGTAGTCTTCTAAAACATGTGAAGTTTATGAAACATCTATCCAGTTTTCTATCTATCTATCAACATTAGTGTTTAATAGGAATTTTAGGTCTTCTAGTACTATTTAGATAAACTTATAACTTATTGTCAAAATAATTACCATGAAGCGCGCAAAATGTTTGTCAGTGTGTTTAGTTAGAGGAACAAAAAGCAGCATTTAAGAACTTCAAACTCTAACTCTACATTACTGCTACTAGCAACATCTGATGAGTCAGAGGAGTTTGGAATATTCGTTACAACTACTTTGTTTATACCAGCATGCGTAGCATGAACAATACACCTGCCTGCGTAGCATGAACACTTAATTTCTTTTCTTCCGAGACACGACAAAGACCATTTCTTCGGTGATCATGCTACGCGTGCTGATGTGCAAATATTCTCATTAGGTAAAATTTCAATTTCTTTTGTTTTGGGTTGTTTTTCGATCTTCTGTTTTATTGCGCCAATTTTCCACTAGCTTAGGGTTGCTTTTAAACACTGATTCTAGACAATTTTTTTTTTTTAATTTAATTGTGTTACTGTTAGTGTTGGGAATTTATCCGGATAAATACTCAAAATGGATAAATACTCATAAATATCCGTTTTTACTCGAGTATTTATCCAAAACGGCGGATAAATATTATACACGATTTTAGTAAGGGAAATTTTATATTTCTACGAAGAAAAGGATGAAATTAAGTGAAATTCTAAAACTTACAAAGAAGTTTTAAAAAAACAAGCCTGTCTAACCTATGATTACACACAATAATAAAAAAATTGAGTTATACTTTCCTTTATGGGTCATCGATTTACGGATCGGAGAGGGGCTGGGGAGAGGGAGGGGGAGATGAGCTACCCCCCTGTCGGATTCCCACACCGCGGAGCCCCATGGTTATGGAGATATTCATTGTTAAAGTTTGAGGTTAGGTTAAAACACTAATTTCCATTATTTTCACTCTAATTTCCATATATTTATGGGCCGGGGAGGGCGAGGGTGGCAGGGGCCTACCTCCTGTACCATCTCCAACCCGCGGAACCCCAAGGTTACGGAGATATACGTATTTTAAAATTTAAAAGTTAACATTTTGAAATTAGTTTCGGGTATTTTTCGGATAAGTTGAATAAAGCACAAGGAATATTAATATTCTTATACCCTTACCTGCCAAGATGTCGCCGGAGCCGCTTGGCGGCGCTCCTACTTCTGGGTGGTTTAAAAAAATAACCACGAAGGAGGTGGAGAGGAGTCTGTGTTCGCTCACTCACTACGACCCCGCTACTTTTATTTTTTTTTAGTGGTGGAAAATCCTCATGTATGTCCCCCGCCCCGGGGAGGGTGGAGGGGTCTGTCAGACTTACTGACTAAAAACCACCCCGTGTTCCTTCTCACACCTGCGCCGGGGGTCACGGGAACAGAAGATACTTCCGCGACTCCCGACTAACTGCGACCCGACGGCCTCGCCAAGTCAGCGAGGGGAGTGAGGTGTTAGACAACCCTCGCCACGTCTAAGAGGGGCGCGCGTAAACACGACGCGCCACAACCTTGGGTCCATGTCCCATGTACATGAGGGCGGCGGACGTCCCGAGTCCGTCGCCCCTGAACCCATTCAGGGGGGCTGGAAGAGGGCGTTGTCCGCCCTCCGCCTGCGCCCGGTACGTCTGCTGCGGGCCGGGTGAGTGGAGTTGCTCTCCCTCTCACTTTCCGCAGCCTCCATCTGCGAGACGACCGTTTCGCAGAAGGACACCACCGCGTCCCAGGACTCGACGCTGCCGGCCATCCTCTCGACCACGGCCGGCAGCGACAAGTCACTGCCTACTCCAGAGACGAGGGCACGGCACGGCTCCTCTCAAGCGGCACACTTTGCCAGCGTATGCCACGCCGTATCCTCCCGACATTCGACAAAGTGGTGATACCGGGCGTGTTATTTACAATTTATATGGAAACTTTTAAAAAATACGTTTCTCTTTATTATTTTATTATAACTGGGAGTCTCCGCAACTTAAAAAAATGTAAAAAACCTTTTGCTTATGAGTACTATCTACAAAAAAAAAATGGACTTCCAACTATATGGCCCATAAAATAAAGTATAGCCCGAGCGCGTGTAATTTTGCACAGATTGTATTACGTCTATGCAGAGGAGTCGTCGGAGGAACTTGTGGCTAAATTATAACAGCCGCATGGGTTGATCGAAGGTTAAACTACGCTTGACGTGGTCGGTCCGTGGATGGATGACCATTTATTATATATCAGGACTCCTCCGTGCCTCGGAAAGCACGTTAAGCCGTTGGTCCCAGCTGTCATTTGTAGATCTTTGACAGCCGTTAATTGTGGTCAGAAGTCCAAAGTCTGACAACCAGTTTAACCAAGGGGTATCATGTTACCCAGTTCACTGCCTTGCCTTGCCACTGGGTTGTTTAGGTCTGACACACAGCTCCATGTAAAACACTGTTATTCAGCTGCATCCGGTGAAACTGGAAGCCGACCTCAACATAGTTGGGAAAAGGCTAGGCAGATGATGACGTCTATGCAGAGTTTAATAAAAATTGGTGAAAACTTCACATTTCAGTGCGTAATGAGCTAGCAAGAGTGTGCTAGCTCATTACGCACTGCTAGCAGTTTAGAGGCACAACACGTTGTTAAACTTTTTTTACTAAGTTAGTTTAGTACTGCGCAGCACACTATTAATTTGCTGGCTCATGACGCACTGGGATTTCAAAACACTTAAAACAAGGGACTCTTCAGTCTTTTGTAGGTTTCTAGCGTTATCAACAATAATAAAACTACACTTTTCTATTTATTTTTAGTAGTTTACTTATTCGCCGATTTTATTCAGTGTTTAAACCTTTAACAAAGAAAGGTTTAGCTGTTAAAACATACCTTGAAACGCTATAATCCAACTTCAAAATCACTTAAATGTCTCATAAAACTAGAACACTATCACCTTATAATAATTATTTTGTTGTTAAAAACGCACTCGCGCGTGCCCTATCTAAGACACATACCTTGGCACAGCGCAGGCGCGGTGGTGTGAGGGGAAAGGTAATAAAACAAAAGGAATGGGACAAAAGGAGGCCGGGATATAGTGCGGTGCGGTTAGAAACACGTTGCTTCGTCTTTACAATCAGAACTTGAAAAAGTAATAATGTATAAGTATTTTCGAAAGCCTTAATAGTAAAACTAGCCTATCAATATAAAAAAAAACATGCAAAATAATAAATATCCATCATTTTGGGTAAATATCGGATAAAAATGAGTAAAAACGAGTATTTATCCACTTCGGATAAATACTCGAGTATTTATCCTTTGAGTATTTATCCTTTGCCCATCACTAGTTACTGTGTGTGTGTGTGTGTTGTGTACACGCCAAGAGTACAGTTACTGGAGTCGCGCCGCAACGTCAATTTCAAGGCATTTGTGGTGCGCATCCCAACGTGTAGGTATACTCCATTTGGTGCTGGAAGAAAGTTTTTGGCCGCAGGATGTGGTGTTCCGTCGCTTCCGCGGACAAATTCCACAAGAACGCACATAATTTCGTGCTAGTGAAGTGATACTAACATAGTTTTATAAGATTTTACTAACAAAAGTGTTATTAGTATGTATTTTTAAGTTAAGGTATTTATCTATGGGTCTTTGTTACCTGAAATAAATGGTTTATGAGTAATATTATTAAAAAGAACTTTAAAACTACGTTAGTAACGCTTCAGTGCACAAGGCACTATGTCACTGTGCGTTCATGTGGCACTTGCCCGTGGAAGCGACGGAACACCATTCCCGGCGGCCTAAAATCCTCTTCCAAGACGAAGGGCAGATAACACGTTGGCATTCGAAATATTTTGTTTTCACCCGGCCAAACCACCAAGTGGGTGGAATGAAACGGGTTAAAACTGGGTTATAACCCACTACTGGGGTTTAACCCAGGCGATTACCCATTTCTACTCTCAACACGTACTTGGTACCTATTTGACGCACGCACTCCACGATGTCGAAAATGATTGAGTGAATGACGAAAATTTTAGTAAAGTTAAAATAAATAAAACCACTCTCTAATTATAATATTTTTCAACACGTACGCAATAAACACTATTCGTACAACAGTTTTCATGAAAAAACAGTAGCGATTATCTTTCCTGAGTACATGTTTTGTGTGGCGCTGCTAGAGAGTATGCTCCCCAGCGGAGCCACACTCAATGTCTATTTTATCATTACCTAATGCACGTACAGCGGTAACGATATACGTACATGATGTACGTTTGAGGTACATCATTTTAAGATATAATTGATCGATTTCTAAGGTTGTGGCTCCGCGGCAGAGCATGACACGATAAAACATCGAGATTTCTTTATTAGATGCAAGTTTATTATTTTAAATTTAATCTTCCGAAATAAATTGTTTAAATATATGGTAACCACATCAAAATTTAGAAGCACAGCACTGTCTCACGATTGTATTCTACCATTTTAAATTTCTAATGCATCTGTTTCCGAGCTAATTGCAATCGTATAAAGCAAATCTAGTCTATATTATGTAAGTTATTACTTATTATACATTATTATAGATTGTGTTTTTCGTACCAACAATATATTCTTGGCTTTTTCAAACTCTCCCTTATAATGTTGTCTTGATGTCTTGCCAAAACTAGCATACACAAAAAAATACAATATTCAATTAAGTAATGCCTAATAATACTGCATAATTAGCAGATCATTAGCTATTGTTAGTTCGTCATAACCATATTTTAGTTTGATTTACCCCAGAAGGCAGTAAAATAAAAATAGATACTCAAATGAGATTTACGCACAGCTATTTTCTAACTGTCACAATATCAAATCACGAGTCGTAATGCGGTATATAGAAATAAAGGAATCCATCAAATACGGTAAATACACACATCAAAAGTTAGACAATTAAGTTCCCTGAAGAGTGATGAAGCCTCACGAGTTGTAAGACAGACTTCGCCGCAGCTAACATCAATGTCCTGCCCTGGCCTGCTCAGTCGCCAGACTTGAACCCGATTGAGCATGCATGGGATATGCTACAGAGAAGAGCTCTGCCGAATATGGAGGGTATCCAGTCGCAAGAAGACCTTTTTTTGTTGTTGCAACGAACATGGGCGGCCATTTCACAGCGCGATTTGGATGAACTCATTTTGAGTATGCCAAACCGATGTTCTTGTGTTGTTAGTGCTCGCGGTAGAAACACGGATTATTAATTGTTTAAGTTACCCAATAAAATTTTAAAGAAAACTGTTATTTCAGTCTTTTTTTCGAACTTTAATGTTAGTGGTTCAAATGTCAAAAATCCCTTTATTAGGAAAATGGCAAATTTCTTTATTAATGCAAAGGTGACTTGGTTTATCGTTACTGTGACAAACGAAAACACTTTATTTGATGAATCCTTAAAGAAAATTTTAATTAATATCAATCAGGAGAAAAGTTATTGCAAAAATATATGTTGATCCCTAGACACTTTTGATGTGTGTAGTTACCGTTTGAACATTGTTATTTAATTAGTCGCATGCAGTAAAAGTATCAGCTCAATACTGTACAGCGCTGGCTTTTCGCCAAAGCATCGGGCATTTTACTGCAAAACCGTTTTCCATCGACAATCAACCTCGACCACCCACCATGATTTAATGAAAGCCTTTTACGACTGGCCAATGTCCCGCACATAGTATCACCCTTAAGGCATAAGCGACTAAACTGTGGGATAACGTCTGATTAAGCATTCAAATAAAGCTACAAAGGACAAATATTGCAGAAAAAGACTATAGCGTAATTCTCAAAATTGCAACGTTGAATGAGTTGAATCGAAAAAAATCTTTTCCGCATTTCTAAATAAAAATAAACTGTTGCGGTCATTAAATGAGCTTTACTATGAACTTGAAATCGAAGCCCGAAGCAATAAACTCGTGGGAATTTCCAGCTCAGGTTGAAAGAAATAAAAAAGGGGATATGATTCATACATACCTTTACGCGCAGTTTGCGTACGTCATTGATCAGGAGTATAATACGAACTTCGAAGAAATGTACATGCATTTAAGAGTGGTACCGTATGAATACTGGCACAAAAACTACACGGAAGTGACGAGGAATTCTACTATTCTTAATGTATATAGGTACTTAGAAATAATTGACAGTCCATTCATTAGTTTGTCTTGCATGAGTTAGAGTTCATTCTTCGAAAGGACTAGGACTACTGGGGGCCTTGCCGTGTTGATACATTGTGGGACAAATGTATTATATTATTGGTCTATTGGTCAAAAATCGCTACAGCTGAGCATGAAGTTCTGGGTTTGATACCTGGGTCGAGTAAATGTTATTAGGTTTTTCTATCTGGAATTCTTCAGAAGCACCCCAAAGTCAGGATTTATACCTTATTAATGGCAATGTACTATAACTATAATATACCTCTACCTTAATCCTCAGGGTAATGCAGGTGTGATGTGTGTATGTGTATATAAACTAAAATTCAATTACCAACTTACAGCCCATTTTATCAGATAAAAAGACAGTGAACAATACAGGAAGTTCTTGCAATGCAATTAAATTCCCCAAAATTGTCGAACACTAAAGTAAAACCGATTAATTGAGCAAAAAGACAGGTTTAAACAAAACAAGCAGGTGTAACCACCAGGAAGCCCTAGAATCAAAACCTGATACCCTTGAAAAATGGCTGCTGTATTTAAAGGAAACTGTTGAAGAAAATCAATTTATGGTCTTGTAATACGATATTGATTCGTGATTACGATTTATTTTTAATTTATGTTTTTACAGTTAATGATTACAATATTTAAATTTCAGGCACAGGCTGGTAATAAACCAAATGTTTTGGATAATATTTAAAACGCCAATAAAGTAACACATATTAATAACTTGAAGAGTACCTAATTTAAGTTTCATTTTGGTCTAGCTATAGTTTCTGTTATCTTCTCGTTTTCAAAATAATACATAGTCTGGAACGTGACTTGGCAGAAGAAATAAAGGAAGCTGTTAGTCTTGAGCTCAGTTAGTATGTTACCAAAGTAGCGTTAAAACGAGTGCCTTGACCTGATGATGAATGACCTTACTGTCACAATCGAACATTTTTGTACTCGTGCCAATGAAAACAGGTAAAAAGAATCCGTAAAATGTGATTACCCGAGAGATAATTCGAGAAACAAAGTTGCAAATTGAAATACAATAGATACAATTGAATAGACAATGACATTCAATACGGAGAGTGGAACGGCAAGGGCGCTGAGACGCTTGAGCTGGGACCCACTTAGACATACCTCAATGAATAACGACAGTACTACTTGACGAACCTGTTATTATGATCAGATACTAGAATACTGGATATTATGAAAGAGGTGTATTACAATCTAAAAATATAACGCAAAAGGCAAAGACAATTTCAAAAGACAACAATTTAACACAATGAAGAAATTAAGGTGTTAAGAATTTTGAGTAATCCAAAGCCAGGTACAAAACTTATGATTTTAAAACATACAAAAACAAAGATCCCAGATCAATGAATCATGACTCAACAATAGCTGTTGATAATATGTATGATGAATCATATCTTCATGATTTGACTACAAAATCGACGTGAATACTTCAATCGTTTATATCTACGCCGTATTCCTATTGGTAATCACCATATTGTTTTATCCTTGTATTAAAATAACTTAGCTTGGAATTTCATGCAGAAATAATGTGATGCAGCTCTATGTAAAATAGCGAGGTCTATATAATACCATATTAAATTAGATTCCAGACTCTGCAATAGGTCAAATTCCAGATATTACTCAAAAAATCGCTGTGAATGCATCCTTTCAAATGTCAGCGGAAACCATGGTGAACAGGTAAAATGCTTGGAAGGGTTCCAAATTTTG
Source organism: Euplexia lucipara (assembly GCA_921972225.1). Lineage (NCBI taxonomy): Eukaryota > Metazoa > Arthropoda > Insecta > Lepidoptera > Noctuidae > Euplexia > Euplexia lucipara. The sequence goes on along the minus strand of OV179145.1, from coordinate 16,529,111 downwards.
TGTTTACGAAACACTCTAGTGGAACGAATGGTTTTAAACACTTGAATTTACCTCCGGACTGAAAGATTTATGGCCCAAAGACGCAGTAGCTATGAATGTTACTCCTTAATAGATGACGGTGCTTGTGGTTGCTACACAATTTAAAAGTCTTGCTAGTATTCTTTATAGTCTTGCTTGTCTTGTCTTTCATTCATGACACAAATGCTTTTCCGTTTTCAATTCTTGTGTTTGTGTTCTGTAGTCGAAGTCTCTTGTAAATTACTATAGATATTCTATATTTAGACTAATTTCAACATAGTTCACCGACTTCCAAACAATTTAAATCGGCTTTTAGACCAGATAACAGTTTGAACAATGCTAGGAAATAAACATGACCACATTTACGATTCTAAAAGGATACTTAAGAAAACGACTTCACCATTCGAACGTAAAATGGCTGATTAGGGAGGAATGTCAACGATTCTGAGTCACAAGTAAGAACTACAAAATGTATCTCACAAAACCGCCTTGACCCGCGCAATTACGTCGTGTGACCAATCTGTTTTATAGACAGAGTATCTAGGCTCATTGAATAGCCAATAAGTTTGACCATGTAGGCAGGCACAATTGTTGCGCACTGCGCTTTCGTATACCGCCGTCCTTGAATGCGTTTGTGTTGTGTATAAACGTGCTGCATTTCATTTGGGGTAATTGCCGCTCCAATTATACCATATTGATATTTTCCTACATTTTTATTCAAACTGCTCACACATATTTAAAACGATATTGTGACTGATTAATATAAGTTGTTTACATTATAGGTAAATGGTTTACTTTGTATTGAAAGCCCTAAGCCACCGCCAAGACTCAAGATGAATTGATTCTTTTTAGAAATATCGCTGAGTTTTTAACTGCGATGTGTACGTTACTGCAAAAGTTTACCATATTCTGCAAAAATCCCCACATGAAAAAGAATAGAAAAAAGTAGAGAATAGTTAAAAGTAAATAACCAACGTTAACATTTCTGCGAACCTAACCTCTTCGAGTCGGTGTGCCCCAAACCAATCTAATACATCTTCTCTAACCCTGTAGTGTAACAACATACCTAGTTGTTTATTTATCAACTCAAATGTTGATGACGCAAATCTTATCATATATTTTTGGAAAGGGCAATTTATTGTAATAAACGAAACCAAATGTTTTTGTCACTTGGTTTGGTAAACTTCTCCAAAAATCAATCAATCACATTGTAAGTAGATGCACGTCAATTTAATCTCAAACAAAGTCGGCGTCGTAGATTTGCTCTAACATGTGTTAGTTAGAATAGGAGTTTGGCCTACGTTAACATCGTCCCCTTGCCTTTATTCCAAATACTATTTGGGGTCCTCATCATGTCCTTATTCTTCCAAACATGTCTACTAACAGCATCACAATAGTCACCATCTTACCTACTATCCATATCATCTTTCACACATTCATCGTTTCCGTGTATTTTTTTAGACTCAAAGACTATTTAATTAAACTAAAAATGGATGCTTTAAAATGTTATAGTCTGCTTTGAATGTTTCTGTCTACTTTATTTTTTATTTGTCACTGCATGCATACGTGCCAAACATGTTTCAGAATGTAAGTACGCACTTGAGATTGGATTTGGTTACAATATAAACAAACAAATTGTATCTCTCATTAGCTGTAATGTTTTTTTACAATGGTTTGTAATAACCCGAAATTTTTGCAACAGAATATAATCAAGTCTCTTTTTGTTCCCGCTAAGTTTTAGCATTCAAATAAGTTTAAAAGTATCATAAAATATTTACGATGAAAATGCAAAAGAGTATGCGGGGCTCCATTACACTTTAGCGCGATTAAAATCGTGATTCTGGCAGTGGTCGGGAGGGCCTTTTTTGTAACTTGTGGTTCTTGGAACTTCCTTAAAGAAGCATCAATTTGCCGCGGCACCGCTCCAGCGTCGCGCGCCAGGCCGACGACCTTCGCCATACTGAGTCATTTATACAGTGATTAAGTTAAGGAAACGAAGTTGTTGGACAACGATCACATGGAGGGAATTACGTGAATTAATTTCTTTTACTGCGTCTTTACCGCAAACCTACTCGTTGGCAATGATTCGTAAAGACCTGGACATTTTCGCTTAAGTTTGTAATTTTAGTCGTTTAGCCGATCTTATGAACGAAATCACCTTAAGATAGTTAACAAAAAAGCAATACTGTGCCTCATTAAGTCATTAGTCACAGTTGAGCTCAGAAGTTAAACAAAATTCATAAATTAGATAATAAAAGTTAAACTACGTCTAACTCAGATATCTTTTTGCGTGAACCGTTATTGCAAAAAAAAAGCTTTTAACAAAGTATTAACTGTTTCAGTATAGGTACCTACCTGCTTTTTTGTGTAGCGTAGGTACCTACCTAATATTTAACAGTTATTAAAGTAATATGTATTATGGGTGCTTAAAGTACCTATTTATAATTTGAAAGTGTTATGACAGCCATAACTTACAAAAATAGGACTCTAATAAGCTCAAAATGGTCCAAAGCTGCAATTCATGTTCATTCTTCAACCGTTCTTAGTTTAAAATCTACATAAACCAGTCTTAGTTATCAAAACATCCAGACGTAATAAATAGGAAAATGTCAAGTACTTAAATAAAATGTAAAAGCATTTCGTTTCGAGAGTAGGTAATGCAAACTGGAATGAACCACGTTTACCGGTACAGTTTTTGGCGTTCTTTTGCATAACGGGTCTCAATCCAATGCCAAATAACATGTCTTTTCCTTGTGTCTGATCTGCTCCTGAATTTTTAATGTACGAGTAAGTACAGGCAAAGTCAAAAATATCGGGACGTACACACGGCTACAAGCTATTATACATTTCCAGTTTACGATGACCTCACATTTTACGAAAATCTAATAGAATGCGAGATCAGCTACAAAATGATTTCAACAACTAAAAAAAATGAACTTTATCCAAATTGGATAAAGTTCTTGTCTGAAATAACAGTTGCCGTGCACTGTTATTAAGTTTGACATCTCTTTATTAGTTTGACATTAAATAATATTTTCAATGTAATCCTAATAATATTTTGCAATAGTCAGATACCTAGGTATTATTTTGTCAACATAACAGACTATGTCTGGTCTGTGTCTGTTTGTGTGTGTTATTCCGTTTGACATTGTTGATAATATTTTTATTACTTTGAGGACTTTTTTTCTTTTTTTTTTCTTTTTAAGTATTTTTATTGGTATTATAATAGTAAATCGAATAAGTATCGAGAACAAAAATATTGGCAAGACCAGACCCATGTTTGCAAAGTTTTAAATGACTTGATTTGACTTGATTTAATTTGACTTCATTCCGAAACATTCCTTGTGTTGTTCAGTTAGGTAATATTTTTTTATTTTCATAGTTACTTAGATTGTTTTGAACAGTTTTCTGTACGTACCGATACTAATGACGCTGACTGTACCTACGTAGGTCCTTATAAATCGCAAACCTACCTTGGAAGAATTCCACAACAAGCATTTCGGAATTTCCATAAAAATATGCATTTGCATGGAAATGATGACTTATAATGATACAGGGAAACGATTACAATGTTATGATTTGATTCAGAATAATAACCAAGATAGTTTGTAGTTGCCGATATTATTTTTCTACAATATTGATATTATACTTCCATCTCTGTGACGTTTCGCCAAATAATCTATACCCATATTTCCATATTTCGCTAATTATGCTTATTGAGGTATTAGGGTCGAGCTTATTACCATTGATTTGTCACAGATTCAGACTGGCCTGCTAAGAAGAAATTGTTGCCTTACCTAATAGCACTTTGCCTGAGTCGGGAATCGAACCACCTACCGCCCACTAGAACAACGAGGCAGTCACGAATAAATAGAGAAACAGATATAACAACAAGTCAGTATTATGTTAGTCTGGTTAATTCAAATCATCATTCAAACAGTCAGATTGATTTCTAAATTGCAGTATCAAAATCCCTCAGTTCCTTTATAACAAAAACCCTTATTTATTCGAGATAAACATAAGCACCAGCTTAATAAAAACATACCACGGATAAGGCATGATTTATAAACTGGATAAGCGACAATTGAGAGCGCGTGCGCAAATTACAAGTTGCGACCTTTTAACTGACACGCGCGCGCCGTTATGATGACTGTATTGTCGTTTAAATTATCTAGATACCATACTTAGCACCTCGCACTCGACAATTATCTGCGGATTACAGAACATTAAGGCTTGATGTTTCTTGGAACATACGTACACAGTCTTTGCCTTTAAAAGTGTATACAAGGTTTAGCATAAGACTTGTCAAATTGTCACCTGGTAACTGGGAAGACCTTTGTCACCTGTCATGGCAGCCAAGATGGCGCTGCATTTAAAAATGTACAATTTGTTTTTCGTGAATTCACCATTAGCTTTAAAACAACGACAAATTATAGCATATGTTTGTCTCCAGAATATTTTTATTACCTTGCCAAATTTCATAACGATCCATTTAGAAAGCCGTTTAGTCGTGAAAAGTCGACAAACACACAGCCAAGCAGAGTATTTTGACGGGTCTTCGACGGGCAGATTGCTGATGAAACAACGACTTAAGAAGCGACTTTTAGTTTAGAAAAATAATTGGGGTTTCTCACAAAATTATAAATTTTAGTAAAAATATAAACTTCAAACTCTATTATATAACAGCAACTTCTTAGGACGTCATAACTGTAACTGAATTTTGACTCAATTAATATACTACCAGCTCCGAGGCATCTACAGCCTATAAAGTCATTTATGTGCCCATAAATAATAATATAAACGATCTTTATCCCTCTGGTAGCTGATCATCAAGTGTTTATGGTCCAATCGTCTTTGCCTTCATGTATTTTTCCTCAATATTCTCATTTATGAAGACGTGATCCAAATATAGAAGGGCTTATCTCAAAATTTCCTGCAACAGCACTTTATACGATTTATCTAACGTGAACGGACAGTTTTATTTTTTTACTTTTTTCGCCTATCTCTCTGTTTAATTTTTTTAGTTTATATCCTGATTTAAATGGGACTTAGGAAGGAAAGAAAATGGTGATTTTTTAAACATAAAAAGACAAATTTTTCGCGGGTCAATTCGTGAGCAACAGTTTAATATTATATTGAATGAGTATATACTCTTGACTTCAATTTTATTAGCTAGTTTATAATATAACTTTTTTAATATAATTTTCTGGTACTTTATCTTTGTCCTTTACTTTTGACCTGGATGTATAATACGAATCCGTAAAATCAAATCAATTTTACACGCAGGCTAGTTAGTCAAGCAAACAATCGATTTTCTTTATCAGAACGAATTCTTAACTAAATTTTCTTATTACGTTTCCACAAGCTTATTGGTACGATTAAAGAATGCAAATATTTTCCAAATCATGTAAAAACGCACACAAGTCATTATCTGTCTAGCCTTTTCCAACTATATTGGGAGGCTGATTACCAATATTTTACGTTGATCTCTATCTATCCCTTTGGCTTATTGCTTGTAAGACTTTTAGGGTTCTGACTACCAAGTTACAACTGTCTGACCAATGATAACCGGTACTTTAGTAACGTGCTTTCCGACACGGATGGGATTTCATATTTCCCATCCCCCTCTTTAAGCGTAGCCTTCAACCGAAAAGTCCGGCCGTCATTATTAAAAAAACGACAAAAGTACATTGCTTAAAAATGTCCTTGTTTTAAATCAAAACTCGTTACACAAGTAACAAGTTTTGACAATGCACATAAATTACCGCCAAAAACAAAACAAAAAAATGAAGGGAAAACAGTCGTTGTTTTTAATGTAGATCCTAATCGCTACCATTATAATACCGAATACCGCTCATAATAACGAAACTATGCTAAACAAATCCTTGGGCTAGTTTTGTTGAAAACTTTTATATCAAAAATAACACCCGCACATTACGAGCGTTATTCAAGTGACCGAAGTCAGAAGTAAGCCGCAACCCACAAGTCTACTGACAACGGCAAACAAAAGGTAACCGTGCTATGAGTATCTTGTGTGCAGCCAGGGTTGATACTGGTGTCGATTTCTATGTTCTAAAACTAAACTAAAATGAAACAATTGACATCTCTTACTGACAGATACGAACTAAGTAAGAGATGCTAAATTAGTTTTATCCTTGAACTTTACCGTGTCTATGGAAGTTGGGTTAAGAAATGTCAATTATATCACGTGTTACGAAAACTTAAGCTGTTCTTGTACTTATACATATATCCGTCCTTTTCTTTTAATGTTTTAAGAAAGAAAAAGATATGAATAGCCTAAATTAAGTTTAGTTTGACAAGAAGGGATCTGTCACCACTGACAGATGTCTTAAACGCGAATCGAATGGAAACATCGAAGCCAATCAGAATACAGCATTATAAAAATCATAGATGAAAGAAGTTGATGCCCTATAGGCATACATTGTTCTTATAGGTGACGTTAGTTTCTGGTTACCGTAACAGGATAAAAGCGCAAGTTTATGCATGTAACCAAATGTAAAAGCCACTGGTTTCAACATTTATTTGGTTGACAACAAGATAATCCGACTATATACCCGGCAACCCTAACCGCTATACAGTTGTTCACCAACCTTCTAAACTGAGTTACAGGTTCCCCGCGGTTGCGGTGAAAGACAACAATTTGTTTCGAATTAGTTTTATAAATTGTGTGTTTCGCAAATTAAATGACAAGGCTGGTTCACGACGCTCGCGGTTACAACCTTGGCTTCTGTTGTGATGAGCTGCTTTGTTTATTAACTCTCACTTGATTCACTTTGCACCACAGTCATGGAAATGAATAGGTTAGCATTGGCATACTACTAGGAGTCTATCAGACTCTTACTGACTAAATACAGCCCCAGTGGTTCGTCTCTCCCCTGCCCCTGGAGTCACTTCATTAAGTTATACTTATTTTGTACTAAAGGTGTGATTTCAATTAGGGTATGAAAAATTTTGTTTGATAGTAGTTGATAGTCAATTGTTTAAAGTTGTCCTTTTCTTAGCTTTTCTCTTTCTAAGCATCGGGGTTGCCATAAATCTCTGAGCATATAAATTAGGATCGCGCGTTCATGTTTCTTTATAAATTTTCTGATTGAAATTCCAAATTTTAAGGCCAAAAAAGCACCACTACACCGCAACAATTACCGGTCCAAAGGAAAACGCCCAAAAAATGCCTGAAATAGACAGAAACTACTAATAGTCCTTAATTCTATCAAGAATAAAATATATATAACGAAATGTATCTCAAGTTTGTTTACCTAGGGTGAAAATATTACGATAATTAAAATATTTATTTTGATATCCGTCATAGTCATTCTTAATTTATAATGGCGGTCAGTGTTTATTTGACATGAGTAATCGACATTCAGCCTAAACAGATATCGTCAATAATCTTTAACGAACTATTTTATGGAATTATTGCATAGTTATCATTCATTTAATATTATTCGACCTATTAATACCGTAAATATAATTAAAATAGTATAAGCGTATGAATATTTATCAAAATAAAAAAACTCGAATTATAAATCGTATCGTAGGCTGTATGCATCACATGTCCTTTGCCTTATTGACAATTTGACATGAATGCATTTTCATTTTTTCGATTCATGGTTTTGCGGATTTTTGCGTTTGCGGCTCGAGTAAATTCAGGATATTATATTATAACGACGACTGTGGCTATTTTTTAAGGATTTTGATTTTACTTCTGCACACGTTACCCATTTTTGAACACGACTTAGATTAGACCCGCCTAAACGTCAACTCGGCTTTTTGACGACGGATACGACTCTGCTGTTGTTTTGGACTTGTGCACCGTGTACATTTAAGAATGGATAGAAACACACACTGTTTTCATTGCTATCTCGATATTGCAACGATGAGATGTAATCTCATATCAGTGCAAAATGATGAAGTAGGTACGTAGTATCCTTAACCTTGACTTAACCTATATTTTAGAAAAAATGTTTGGAACTGGCTTCTACCAAGTTTTTTGATAATTATTGAATTTGTCATGGGTTCCCTACGATTTATAGTGCAATTTGGCGTATATTTCATTGTTGTTCATTTCAGGCATTTTTTTGTGTGGCCGATGGGCATTCCCCTTTCCAAATCAGAACAAAATTAGCTTTGAATAGTTGATATTGCTATTTCAAACCCGGAAGCTTATAATACAACAGAGCCAAGGAGACTAGACGGATGGAGACTTTCCTTACATCTGACCGCGCAAATACGTGACCTGGTACAGCATTCGATTCAGAAAATAAACCGTTCGTTCGTTTGTCTTACAAAATGACAGTTCTAGGTCTTTAAACTTTGCCATCTGACGTGATCTATGCAGCTTTAGAGTCAACATACATAAAACCAGTACTGTAAAACCTGTTCTATTAGGCTTGACATAATAATGATAGTAATGCGAATGCGGCTCTATATATATATTTGTCTTAATAAGGACTACAATATCTAAAACACCATCATTAATTACTGATTAAGTAGTTTTAATGTCGATGATGAGTATGACATTGTTTAAATTAACTCTAACGATAACTATCTCTTCTTCTGTAAACGCTTTATGTTTTTTTCGTATTATTCCCTTGGTTTTTGTTTTTTTTTTTAATGTTCCTGCGTGTGTGTTTCTTTGTATTTCTGCTTCTTTAATTCGTTACAAAGTTTAAGACCTTTTAACAATTAATTAATCCCTTGTCATAATTACAATAATGTATTATCTCTTGATCAAAGGGGTAAGGGTATGTTGGTTTTCTTTCATGCAAACAAAGTCGGAGGTAGGAGCTAGTGTTTAATAACTTGTTCTATGCTCTTAGAATCTTATTTTAAGAACCCTGTTCATAAATAAAATTCATGGGCCTTAACACTATCAAAAATGTCATCATGCAGGCATGATCAACGATTACAGACTATACTGCCTACATATTCATTGATGGCTTCATTTGAAAAGTGATTTTAATTTAAAACAGTTGCGGAGTTGCTAGCAAATTCCTCTTAGTATATTAACATAAAAAGAGCCACATTAGAGCTGCTCGTCAACTAAACACATCCTATCCACAATAGAATTGTCCTTGTGACGCGACTCAGGTTTCTTATTCCCACAATGTGATTCAAAGTAGACAAGTGTTGTCAATCTCAATTATTATAAACATCGATAGTTATTTTTTTCTTTTTTGAGTGATGGATGACAAAAGTGGAAGAAATAACACTATTTTAACAACAACAAAATGTATTAATTGTTTACGAAAATTACTTAAAAGATGAGACAGGTTTGAGCGTATCAGTAATACTATGCCAATATGCTTCTCAAACCGAGTGCTTTAATTATTTAACTAATAATAATAGCTGCGGTTACTGCTACTGTCCTACTGCGAGACAAAGGCCTTCTCTCATACAGAGAAGGCAACAGCATCAATCATGCTATTTTTGAGACGGTTTACTGATTTCAGGCTTTTGATAATAGTAAATCCAGGGTTTCCTCATTGCTCAGTTGTATCTTCCTGCAAAGAAGATGAAATACCAAATTGCCACCAAGAGTTGTTTTTATTTCAAGTTATTGAAGTGAACAGTATTTAGGATGACTGGTAATTAGTGACCGATACTTACGTGATTGTATTCATGATTTCAATAAACTTTCCCAAAGAAACTTTTTTTTTATGCACAATAACTTATAACACAATAAAATAACAAAAACGCTGCCTGTGATCGATCACAGTAGGCACAAATCGGCGCGATCGATCAGCTGATAGTCTGACGTCGGGAAGGGCAAAATCTATTAGTAGTAGTATCACACGCTCCCCCACCACCCCCACTGCTCCAGTTGTGCAGTACTGACGTAGATAATTGAATTAATTGAAAGTTAATGAGTATAAAAAAAAGTTTCTTTGGGAAAGTTATTTGCATTCATGAGTACAATTACGTGTTTAAGTATCGGTCACTAATTACCAGTCACCCTATATTCAGGAGATCATTATTTCACCCAGTTTCACTTTTTTTTTCAATTAGGTACTAGCTCTTTCACTCTATCAGAATCTCTCTGCCCTATTACCATTTATTTTTGGAATAGGTTCCGCAGAGTGTTTCCTTCTTTAATTAATACATATATCTCTATTAGTGTCACTATTTACAGTATCTGTTACAGTTATTGTTATACCATTAAACCTAACAGACGTAATATGTAAGTAGGTAACGGTGATTTTTTAAACAATGAACTCCAATCCAATTTGCAAATTACAACATTTACAGAAACAATGCCAGTTAAATGCATGTGCTTGCTATTTAGGGTTCTGCACTACGAAAAGAAATCCGTAGGTATGTTGCGACTGTGGCCAACTGTCACAGCTGGGTAGGTTTAGGTTTACTTAGGTAGGTAGGTACTAAAGCTGTCAGTTGAAATTTAGAATAGTTCTGACAAGTTAAAAATAATCATGATTTTGATGCAACAGGAGCCCAAATAGGACGATGAAATTGAATGGCATTACTACGAATGGGAATTCACGTATTCAAAATCTACACAGTTCTTCAAGCAAAAAAATAAATAAATGTAGTTGATAGAGGTTTAGGTATGTAAACAATACAGTAAGACTTAATACAAGTTTCCTTAATAAGCACAGTTTTCGAATTTGCCATAATCCGCACTGCCTGTACCTATAGTTAATACAACTTAGTTATATGTGATTGCAAAAATGTAAAGCTCTATTTGTGAGAATAGAAAATGTTTATCCTGCCAAGGTACGAAACCCTCGGCGTGCAAATCCGACTCGCTCCTTGTCGGTATTTTTTTTTGTATTGTTTTGAGTTCATGGAACCATATCGCCGATGGAAAGGTTAATTGTTGTTACCGCGAAGACGAAACAAAAAAGCTCCTTGTCTTACCTTCACTATCCTATTACCTTCTGGCGTTTTAACTTTTTAAGTGCTTCCAATTGGTTTGAGTCCACAAAAAAGGCAATTTAGATTTCTTAATGACTATTTTCTGAACGTTCGAGTGTGAATGTTTTGCCGTAATGTGCATTAATTCATATATCTACAAAATCATTTTTAGTAACACATAAACTGAAAACTGGTTTCTGTAGGTTCTCATCATTGTAAACAACTTTCACTGAAAAATGATAATTTATATTTTTTGTGTATTTTGGTAGATACAAATCTTTTTTACACGTCAAACAGTATAAAGTTTTTTTTGAAACCAGGTGAAGTCGGTGTTTCGCTATCTGACTACTCTGAGAAGAAACACCGAAAGAAAGTCAGAGGTCACAAGTAAATAAATTGAATTGAATTGAATTGAATTGAATTGAATTGAAATAAATTATTCAACTGTGAAAATGCATCGCGCTTGATTAAACCGGGTTTGTGATTTTAAACATGCCTTTTAACAATAAGTCCAGGTTTCCTCCCAATGTTTTCCTATATCGATGTTAATAATGTTAGAAAGACAACTACGACACTTAATTATTACAAGACTTAATTTTGTATGCTTTAATATTAAGCACAACATGTTTGGACTCATTTTGTATTGTATTTGCAAAAGGTGTTACAATACAAAATCAGTCCAAACATGTTCATTTAATCCCGTGTTTTTTGCTAATAAATATTATTATTATTATTAAAGAACATCTGAATCTAAAAAGTCACATTGGTACTTGCCCGAATTTGAACTACAACTTCGCGTAGGCGTATTGTATGAACTAAAAAATTATGTAAGTAACGTAAGTCTGTGCTCTTCACAAAAAAACTCGTTCAACCTATATGCATTACACTGCTTCAAAGATACTTCTGATTTCCGCGTACACATTTCATTAGCCTACTAGACTATTAATGACATACGTCTGCGTCTTTCACACAGCTCTTGAAATCTAGCAATGTTATTTGCATATCGTGAGTCGTCGCTTCCACTTCGGGGTATAGTTCGTTGCGTATGCGCACGGTGGCCGCCGCTTCCTGTTAATGATGCGCTAGAGTCGATGTGCCGAGCAGTATAAGACTGTATAACCATTGCCTTCTATTGCTGTTGCCAGTCATTGATGTTAAGTGACCGGATAAAGCGGCATTAGCAATGACGCCGTATTTCATAAATTGTTAATACCATGAACTTATCAGTATAGATCTGAAATTAATGTAATAGATATGGAGAGGAAACAAAAGAAACACGATTTATATGAGCTGTCTTATTTAATAAAACAATTCGACAATAATATTAATGCATGTCATCCAAGATGGCGCTGCATTTGAAAAATGTTTAAGAAAACAATTTTATTTTTTATTTTAATAGACAAAAGATAGCCTATGTCTGTCTCCAGGATATGATCTATCTCCATGTCAAGTCCGTTCAACCGTTTAGTCGTGAAAAGCCGACAAACAAGCAAAGTTACTCTCTCGTTTATAATAATAAAGTAAGTATGGATTAAGAAAACAAATAAAAAGGTATGCAATTTAAAGGCAGAGACAATAATTATTGTTGAAACTTTCTAGCAACTTGTCATTCCCTCACAGTCGTTTGAAATAGTAGATGACAAATTAAAATAGAGTGTGTCATTCTGCCTAACAATATTAATGTTTCTAACAGTATATTTCAAATACCTATACTAAAGCTCGTTTAACCCGCTGCCAAGGAAGGATTATTTGCAAGTTGATAATTTCACTATCGAAAATAAAAATGGCGTCAGTCACTATTCATTTATTTCTCTTTGGCGCCTCCCAAAGATCTATAATAATTTATCTTCCATGAAATTATTAATTAACATGCATGTATGCACAATTGTTGTTGTCAAGTTGTCATCCACCTATATATAATTTAAATAAAAACATGGATGATCACTCACTCGATATCGATGAACATTTTCAAACCGGTTGATTACTATTTTATCATATTCGTGGTGGAATACTCCTAAACAGGTTTGGATTGTAAATGATGTAGATGATTATCAATTAAGTACTAGGGTCAATCTCCAAAACGGGCGTATTCGTGTGATCGCTCTGGTGCTTTTCAGATATTGTTATATAATGGTAGTTATGTATCTCATTAAAAAGAATGATATTCAAATAGTACATTTTTATTATTGGCCTTCAATTTACACAAACGGTTATGGAAATATTTAAGTTCAAAAAATTTCGCGACCAGAGCAATCATAATTGGTGCCAGAGCGATCATAAATGGTGAAATTAGTGAAACAAAAATAAATAATAATGATAAAATATCATTTATTTAGCCGTTTTAAGTCATGTTCAGTGTACGTGTAACAAGATTATTATATATGTAAGAGAAATGTATTATTTTAGAAAAAGGTCAAGGCATATTATCAGTCATAAGTACTTCCATATTAAAAATAAATAGGTAACAAATTAACAAAATTATAAAGATCAACTTTTGGCTTAGTTTCATTTATTTGGACTTAATTAAATCACTTCTAGGTAAATGAGACAACATTAAAAACCTTTTGAAATCCACCAATATTACATACAGTCTTTTATAGTTATTAAATGATTTAGACTCAATCAATATCAGTTTTAAAAAAGTTATTAAAGAAAACTAACGTTTACAAAGATGAAAATAAAATTCTTAAAAATGAACAATTTATAAACGTAACTATTTGTAATCGTAATACTTAATGAACTTAGAATCATGACTAAAATAGTCTAAACTAAACAGTCTTTACAAGATATGTAAGTGATTTGCAATGATACGCACATTTTCCTTAACTAGGTATATCTTTAGTGAAAAGTGAAGAATTAAAAAGAAAAACACAAAGTTAAATGCAAATCAGATGGTCAGATCAGATTAAAGTATTGTTTGCAAATTATAATGATACAAATTTTAACACAAAGTAAAAAAATACAATTTTTATAAGGCTTGTTTCTTCTTCTTCTTCCACCTGGCGTTAATCCCGGCTATTGCCAGGGTCCGCCTTCCGACTGAGCTTCTTCCACTTTGCCCGATCTTCAACATCCTTTTCGGTCAGGCCATTGGCTCTCATGTCGGACTTGACGACGTCCAGCCAGCGTTTGCGAGGGCGACCACGGGGCCTAGCCCCAAGGACAGCCATATACATGCATCTCTGACCAACGTACTCGATAGGGCGGCGCATGATGTGTCCATACCATCGGAGACGACACTCTTGTAGTTTTTCTCCCACGTCGCGGACACCAAGGCTACCCCGGATGAATGAGTTGCGTATGCGATCGGATCGCGTTACGCCGCTCATCCACCTAAGCATCTTCATCTCCGTGACGCGGAGTTCCTGGGTGTGTCTACTTAATGCTGGCCAACACTCGCCGCCGTACAGGAGGACAGGCCGTATGATGCATTTATATATCTGCCCCTTGAGCTTCGGAGGCATTTTGCGGTCGCATACAACGCCCGTTACCTCGCGCCACTTCGCCCAAGCTGCGCCTATACGTGCTTGGACATCGTAATCCACGTTGCCAGACTCGTGCAGCACGGATCCAAGGTACCTGAACTTATCGGACTTAGAGATCAGGTCCGAACCTATTCGGATGGTATTTGAATCCGTGCTGCCATAGGACATGTACTCAGTCTTCGCCACATTTAGTCTCAGACCACCGTTTTCCAGCGTATCCTTCCAAATATTGACTTTGCGCTCAAGATGTGATATGTTCTGATTTACGAGGGCAATGTCATCGGCATACATCATTAGCCATGGAGGCTGATCTTGGATGTTTGCCGTAACTACATCGAGCACTACGTTAAACAAGAACGGGCTAAGAGCCGAGCCTTGGTGAACGCCAACAGATATTGGAAAGCCATTGGATTCGCCAACAGCGGTCTGGACAGAGGACACGGAATCGCGGTACATGTCTCTGATAATGTCAATATAGACTTCGGGAACGCCCTTGAAGCGAAGTGCCCACCAAATGGATTGCCGAGGTATACAGTCGAAGGCCTTCTGCAGGTCTAAAAAGGCCATATGCAGAGCTCTCCTTCTCTCTCTGTAAGCCTCAGCCAGAGTCCGTAAGGCAGACACTGCGTCCATGGTACTGTTACCCGCCCGGAAGCCATATTGACACTCAGAGACAGTGCACTCGCTACGGAGCCGTGTGTCAATGATGCGCTCGAAGAGCTTCATGGTGTGGCACATGATTTTGATACCGCGGTAGTTACTACAATCCTGTACGCTACCTTTGCCTTTGAAAACAGGAATAATGAGGCTATATCGCCACTGGTTCGGCATTTCCTTGGTGATCAGGATGCGGTTAAAAAGATCCGTCAGAAGGTCCACACCATGTGGGCCCATCGCCTTCCACACTTCAATTGGCACATTATCAGGTCCGATCGATTTCCGGTTCTTCATGCGGCAAAGAGCAATGCGGGTTTCGTTGGGGGAAATAGGGGAAATAAGTCCAAGGTTAGCAGGCGGTTCGGGAGGAAGGTTATGGGGATGCTGTTTGTTAGACAGCTCCGCAAAGTATGTGCACCATCTCTCCTTAACAAGGGGTGCATCGTAGAGCAGCTTACCCTGGGCGTCCCTTACACAGAGACATTTGCTAATGTCTCGTGTAGCTTTTTCCCGGGCACTCGCCAGCTTAAAAATAAGCTTTTGCCCCTCCGCAGTTTCTAGCTTGTCGTATAAGGGCAACAGACTTTTGCTGCGAGCTCTGGCTACAGCTTTTTTGCAAGCGCGCTTAGCCGCTCCATATGCTTCCCTGTCATACGGAGAGTTGGACTCTTGCCATTGTTTAAATAACCCCTTCTTCTTCCGAGTCGCCCCCTGCACCCCGTCATCCCACCACCACGTCTCCTTGTCTATGGTGCGGCCACCACGAGAAGTGCCAAGGACGCGCTTACCCGCAGCGGTGATTGCTGAATGGATTCTACTCCAGATCACTTGAGCGGACTCATGCGGAGCACTAACCTCGAGATGCTCGACTTCCGCGATGAAGTCCGACTGTTTAGGACCATTAAGCAACCACCACTTGGTGCGGGGTTTGCGTTTCTCGATTACTTTCTTTGTTGGCACGACCGCAAAGTCCAGGACAAGGAGGCGGTGTTGAGCCGTTAGGCTTTCGCCTGGGATGACTTTGCAGTTGGTAACCTTGCCAATGTGGCACCGTCGCACCAGCAGGTAGTCTATTTGGGTTGAGTAGGCACCACTACGGTACGTAATAAGATGCTGGGGCTTCTTCTGAAAGAATGTGTTCGCGATGGCTAGGTCAGACACAGCGCAGGTCCTGAGTATGCTGACTCCCTCTGCATTTAGTTGACCATAACCAAAACCACCGTGAACACGTCCGTGCTCTCCAGCAGACTGACCTACGTGACCGTTGAGATCCCCCCCAACCAAAACACCTTCAGAATTCGGAATAGCGCGTAAAACATCTTCGAACTCATCCCAGAATGCCTCCTTTTCAGACTCACAGCAGCCAGTTTGAGGGGCATAGGCGCTGATTAGGTTCGTTACCGACCCTTCAATCAGCACCTTAACTCGCATCAACCGGTTGCTGTATCGATCTACTTCAAGGAGTCCATCCTGAAGATCCTTAGACAGCACTACGGCCACTCCGTTCCTGCCCGATGGTGATCCGGTGTACATTAGCCGGTACCCCTGCCCGATGTCGCGGGACTTATTCCCCTTCCAGCGTGTCTCCTGAAGGAAGGCGCACTGGACCCGACGCTTCGCAAGTACGTCCGCGAGTTCTCTGCAACGTCCGGTTAGGGAGCCAATGTTCCAGGTGGCAAAGCGGAACTTTCTTTTGGGTACTAACTTCTTTAGCCGTGCTCGTACTTGACACGGTAGCCCTAGCCCACTTATCGCAGGTTTAGGGCGATGTGCCTGCGCGTCGTTGTGCGGCGACGCCCTAGCCCGAGTACCCTTCCTTAACTTGTCCCTGTCCATAAAAGTATTTGACTGAAGTTGGCTTTACGTCGGGCGACCAGCCGTCTGACCCCCACAACCCTACAAGAGGGAAACCAAGTTCGCCAGAGCCTCGTCCGTTGGACAGCAGGGTGCACCGCTAGCAGGTAAGGTTGGCTTGGGTCCTTAAGATGTAAACGGACCCCATACACCCCATATATATTATAAGGCTTGTTTAAGCTCAGATAATTGAATAGTACTCGGAGTCGGAATCGGGTAAATCTTCTGCCGCAGCAACCTTTGTCAAAGTGTTATTGTTTTCCAACGAAGATAAAACTACCTCGGAAATACTTGGAGTACCTAATTAAATTTTCATAGTCAATAGATCAGTCACTCATTGGTAGTACTGTGCCCCGAGCTTTTTGCCTTTGGTAACTCTCTCTTGACTTTACAAGCCATTGTGCGTCTTAGATATGGATCATATTTTATCTTGGCCATTCTTCGACGCTCAGCCAATTTCTTCCTAAGACGTTTTTCTTCAATACTCGTAGATAATTTATTTCGAGGCATGATTTCAACCTGCAAAAATAGTTGCCATTAAATTTTAGAGAAGAAAGGGTTACAGTTGTGGTTATTTAAATGCCATTACAAAAATATCATCAAGGTAAACTAAGTCAATATCTGTTTATGGGTTTAGGTTACCCAAAGAAACCCCCCAGGAATGGTTGTAAATTAAAGGTCATATGTATAGTTCATCGTTTGTCATTGTTACTACTACTTATAATAGATTTATAACGTACAATTATTGCAAAATATCATTGCTCTGTTCTTTTTGGACAGAGCAATCACAGCCATAGCGATCAGAAAAAGTCACAAAATCATAAATATAGCCGAATTTAAAAGCAGTAGAAAGTTATGATTACGTCTCATAAAAAACATCACAACGATCACTTAATTCACATAACAGACACATTCATAAGCTTACTATTTAATTTAAATAACGTGCCATAGCAATCATAAAATTCGAGAACCAAATCCAGAGCAATCATAAACTTACCTTCGTGATGTTGGAGTGCTGGTTCGTGGCACACAGGTTTCCTCCTTGGCGGTTAGACTACTGCCAGGGTTACCCCGCGGGAGGGGAATAGAGTGTCTATAACGTGTAACTAGGGATGAGCGCGATGTTTTACCTCAGCGCAGAGCGATGAGATAAAATGCCCGGTCACGATTTCAAATTCAAATTGTGGCAAAAGTATTGTTAATATAACTTAAAATAATTTATCACGATGAAGATTAACTATTTGTTATGTAATGTAAACAAGTTGTTTCATATGAACCTTCTTATTCAAAAGTTAAAGAATATTTTATTCATTCAATTCGGGAGTCGGGTCAACCCAGAGCGATCAGAATTTTAAGGTTTAAGATTTTTTTTTTAATATTTAAAATAAACTTATTCATAATATTAGTCTTGTACCATGTAGATTGGACACCAAACTGTATTTTAAAAAATATTTTGAAAACGTTTTTCGATTTTAAAGTGGGTTTATCCAACCCGACACGAAAAAAAATGCCTCTGGAGATCTACCCACTATCTTCTCTTCCCAAAATAGACTGGTGAGTGAAAAGTTTTATGACACAACAGGCTAAAAATAAACAGGGTTGGTGATCTACCAGAAATTTGTTTGGTAGCGATGATTGATTATCTATATCTACCGATATCAATTTCATTACTTACTATGTGCAAACGAACTAAATAACAACAAACTTTTGAGGCGAAGTTGCAGTCATTTTTAACTTGATTAAACTTCTGTTAATATAGTCAAAATTAAAATTTTGATTAATATTGATTAATTAAACACAGTGAAGAACAGAAACGTTTTAAAAAAATGTCTTAATAAAATAAAACAATAAGATTAAATCGCTATTTAAAACTGTAGGTACATTGCTTACAGATGAAAAAGCTAAACAAAAATAGAACTAAATAAGGATCTGTTATAGCAAAATTTAGAATTTTGCTAATACTTAAGTTTATAAATTCAAGTAAACAAGTGCGACCAATCTGTTAAATAATTACTTCTTCCCCCCAATACATTTGATCTCTTATGATTTTGTGTTTGTCTGTATATTTTGTGTGTACTAAATAAATGTTTTAATTATCTGTATATCTATCTGTCTATAAACATGAATACGAAAGTGAACACTTTGGAAGTTATAAACATTAGCACAATTAACGTCTGCTGTTTGTTGACATACTCATTTGTCCCGTGAAAATTATCACTTTCACACGAAAACGTTGTTACGTGGAGGAACGCCAAATAGAGCGAATTTGCACTACAAATAAACCTAAACGAAGTCGTCTTATGTAACTTATTTGTACATCTTATTGAGTATAACATCAATATTGTTGTTAATTGAAGCTGTTTTATGAGCAATACGCATCTGAAGGTAATAATAGACTTTTTAGTGTGGAACGCCAGCTCAATTCACCTTAAGTTGTCCAAATTTTCACGAGGTAATCACCTCGTGAAAATTACAGAACAGTACTGAGGTTTGAACTTAACCAATTAAAGGAGAATCGTAGTAAATGGGCATTCTGTCATTACAAAAATATGCAATGCTAAATAGAAATAAATGATTATTATTAGTGCAAAAGATAGCCGTAGAACTCTTAATAAATTTCTTATGTACTCGCCTACTTATTTAGACTATTGCACGCAGCAAAGCATTCTTACATAGATAAGAAAGAAAAAAACTAAACAACAAGAAAATGTTAAACTCTGTGGAATAAAGCACTCTACACACTCGCGGACTCAACCTAGTCGGGTTGGCTATTACTCGTCGATGCGATGTTAACAACTGTTGCCGGCGACACAAAATCAGAAAATTTACGGTAGTTATTTCTTAACTATCTAAAAGTTGGTGATTCAACTGAATTATTGGTTATTGTCAACTGAATTATTCGACATACAACACCTGAGCAACTAATTATCTCTACTCGTGTAAAATGACGTTTGTTGTTTTTTGAATTATTTAGTTAACATAAATTTACCTAAATATGGATAGTAGTGGGCAACAGTGCGTGTACGCAAGTCATGAGTGTCATGAGTCAAGACAAGTTGCCACGATTCGTCGGGTACCGATCGCATGTCCCCGGCATGATTCTTGGCTGACAAAAGTCGCCAGCATTTGTCGCCGACTGTCGGCGGTTAAGGTGTGTAAAGCCCTTTACACAGACTAAAAAAAAATCCACTATTACAAAAGGGGTTATAAAGTGCAATTAACATTTTACAACGCATATCCTACTAATAAAACCTGCACAGGATGTGGTTTATATTTATTAGCTGCTATTGGCTCCTGCACGGTTTTAACAAGAATTTAAATACTTGCCTAGCATTATCGTATTTATCTTTGTTGATTCCCTTAATTACAACGTGGCGCTTTAATGAGTTGTTTTATTACTTTTGAAGTATTGTTTCTTCTTATCTGCGTTTGTTGATTTAAACTACTAATAAAGTTAGTTGCGACAATTCATTAACAGCTTTGTTGGATCAATGGTTGCAAATGCTTCTGACGGATCAAAGTGTTATTGGGGTTTTATATCTAGAATATCTAGATAACAATCTTAGTTTCTGCCCGATTTATACTAATAGGCCCCTTGGCAATTGGGGTGACAGACTATACTCAGTTAACACAACATTAAAAATGAAATCACTAATTTTAAAACTAACTCACATAAGTAGGTACCTGGTACACAAACAACCAGACCTGGAACAACTACTTACCAGCCTTTCAAATATTTATTTTATGCGGGAAACAAACCTAAGGCACGGGACGCAACAGCCATCAAAAAGTGAGATGCTGTAAAAGAATTTGTTTCTAAACTAGTAGCTACGTGCGTCTTCGTCGTTGTTCTTTCAAGGGCAAAACAGTATTTAAACTACATCATTAAAAAAATACCTAAATACATAACAATTTTAACCCATTAGCAAATACATAATATCAAGTGTCCATGAAAATTATTCCGGTCAAAATGAAAATTGTTATAAAAGTAAAAATGTCGGCTGTTTCTCGCATTGCGTGCTCTACTTTCTGGTCAAATGCCACTCATAATTTGGGGACTGAAGTTGGTAAGTAGGCGCTTATTTAATTAGATTCTCAATTAGAAAATTGGATACTTACTTTTATCTACGATAGGTTACAGCTCTGGGGGCTTATATATAATAAATAATATTTTTTATTTTTTGTCTGATGCTTGTGCATCAGACAGAATTGCATTTAACGAAAACGACAATGAATTTAGATAAATCCGAACTCAAGTTGCACACTAAGCAGAGCCTATGTGTACAAGTTATCTGATAAACATGCTTACCTATATATTTCTAAATATGTTCTAGGTACATTTGTTATATGTTGATAATTGCTTTTCTAATGATTAATTTAAGTAGGTGCTTAGTTAAGTACTAGCAATCTTTAATTATTTTATCGATGGTTTTATAATTGAACGACGTATCGAGTTAATTTGTTAACCTGTAATGCATTGCAATAAAGATTTGATTTTTAATGTTTACTAGTGTAGTTCCCGATTCATTAGTAATACAGGGATAATAGTAGATTATGTCACTCGGGTATAGTGTAGCTTTCCAACGGTGAAAGTATTTTTAAAATCGGTCCAGTAGTTTTTAAGTATATTCGTTACAAACAGAAATACAAATGTTTCCTCTTAATAGTATTAGTTTAGAAGTACAGGTTACGTGATAAATGTTATCATAACATGATTGCTTACCAGTTAATTTGATAGAATTTTCAGGGGATTATACCTTACTACCCTGTGTTCTCCTAACCTGTGTCATGCGAATAATTGTAATGCTAAGGAAAATATTTACTTTAATTCATTGGTTCTAATAACAGACTTATTGGTTCCTAGAAAACCGCGCGTGTCATGTTACCGATCGTACATCGCCATATTTATTATGTTCAGTCGTTATTCTGGGCTGCCTCGTTAGTCTCTAGTACTGGGTTTAATTCCCGGGTCGGGCAAAGTGTTGATTTTTTCCATCTAAAACTAATTACACCCCTCTTTTTGCGTCGGGGTTAAAAGTAGAAATTTGGAGGACTCTGGTTTCGTGGCCAAACAATCGGTTCATGAATGTGTTAAAATAACTCCACTGTTTAATCCCAAACAATGTTTCGAAGTTGTTGGGTACTTATTGATTATTTTTATTACTATTTGGTAACAAACTTCCTCACAGTAACAGAATCTATACCAACACAAGCGTCTATGCATTTATGTTGTAAAATAATGTTGTTGTTTGTCATGCTTTCCACGTATTCAGACTAGCTTTAAGTAGCATTATAATCCGTTTAAGTAAAACACTTTCGCCTGTGAAGGTCGCTCTGTGCTTTGAATGTTACGCCTTGCGCTCGCGCAACTGTCCGCTATGAATAAACTATTGCTTACATTTTACATAATGAGATGAGCATACATAGAAATTCTGTGTTCGGTAAATTTATTATTTGTATGACCTTGGTGCTTCTATTTTGTAATATAAATTAATGTATATTTCTACGAGTAATATGTTGTTTTTAAAACACAAGGTCGATGCTTAGGTACCTACCTACTGCTGTAATTTCGGAATGTTTGAACTTTTTTGAAAGTGTAATAAGGTATTATGAAGATGTCCGACGTGACAATTCATTTGACAAGTTTAGTTTAAAATATAAGCGTCACCGGGTTTCTAAATGTCAATCCGTCACCTAAGTTCTTGTACTTATTAAGAAACTATTCATCAAGCGCGGAACTCTAAAAAAATGGAGGCAGGTGGCTATGCCGGTTTTCGTAAAAATAATTGATCTCTTTTTACTTGAGTCTATAAGTACAGATTGAAAAACGACACTTAACCATAGCTATCCATACTTGTAAGCATCGTATGCTGATGCTGACGAGGCGAAAGATACGACCGGTTTGTTCATTACTTCATTAGTTTAAGAGATAGTAAATTTAAATTACTGCACAATTACGTGCATGTGGGACTTGTAAGGCCGTAATTGAAATGAGAATATATTAGTTCAACTCATGATTACGAATAGCCCTTCATCTGCGAGTCCCGCGACATCGTTAGCGCGTATTTCGTATTCTCCCCTACAAATAAAAAATAAAAAAACTGCCAACACCCCTTATACCCCGCTAAAGGTTCTTTTACAAAATTAATGATTACGCAATTAGTTATTTTAGGAAAAGTACCTATTTGTATCAAGTTTCTAGTTTGTAGATGCAACTAAGGAACAAGAATTTTCCTACTTTTACCGACTAAGGCAAAGCAAAAAAAAAGGTTAGATTTTAACCTGATTGTTTGTATGCTCATCTGCTTCATCATTATCTTCTAAACTGCTTATCATAATTTGACGAATGAGGTTATTGTTTTGACTGGCCTGTTGGTCTAGTAGTTAGCGACCCTGACTGCTATGCCGGAGGTCGTGGGTTCGATTCCCACCCAGGACAAATGTTTGTGTGATGAGCACGATCATTTGTTCTGTGTCTGGGTGTAATTTATCTATAATATGTATGTATTTAGAAATATATAAGTATGTTTATCAGCTATTTAGTACCCATAACACAAGCTCTCAAGCTTAACTTGGGACTAAATGGCGTTGTGTGAAAAAGTTGTGGAATATTTTTTTTTTTTTTTTTTTTTTTTTTTTATTGTTGAAAGCATATTGATAGTCCGCTGGTTACAGGCTATGTGACGTCACATTAAATTGATTTTGGCACCCTCTAAATACCATAATTAAAACCTGAGCTCTGTTTACTTTACCCTAACAGGGGTCGAGTCAAGTAATCGTTTATAACGTTTTTATAATTTCATTAAAATTATATTATGATTTTTTTAATTTACCAAGCTAAGTACATACCCAATACGTTATTAAGTCTAACAAACGATCAAAGAAAACTAAAGAGCGTTATTTTTTACACGAACATGGTGGACACTTCAAACACTTCTGTGTGCTCAGTATTTTTTCTAGCCAGTATAGGCGACGTCATTGAGAAATACGCTTAATAAAACCATGGACTCAATTTCAAAGTAAATAAAGGTGTTAATAATTAAGGGTGAATTTTCAAAGATGGTATGAAGAATCAGTAGGCCTAGTCATATTACAAATTCTATTTCTATTATCTTAATCGATAAGGCGACAATAGAAAGAAAATGGCGTATATGGAATCAGCTGTTTGTCAACTGTCAAGTGTTAACGAGTACTTTGTAATATGGCTGAAAATGAAATATACTTGACAGTTGACAAACAGCTGATTCCAAATACGCCATTTTCTTTGTATGATAGAAATAGAATTTGTAATATGGCTAGGCCTGAGTGCTTACAAAGAAATCTATGCCTGTAAATTAAACCATCGGTTTTCTAGAATTTAAGTGCCACATTAGCGCACTAGTTAATAAAACAGCAATGCCTACTTTATCGAGCACAGATACAGTGTTGATGCGTTTTCAATACGCCAGCAGTATTTCGTCCACTTTATCTCACGGTGGGACTATTTAATTAAGATGGGCCACTTAACCAAGGTGCTGCCATGTTCCACTGAGCGGACGCGTATGTAATCATTAAATCTTTTATTTACGAGGTACAGCGTACAGCCCCTGGCTGATATTGCTTTTAATTGATTAGTCTTCACTAGCAGTCAATACTACTGTACTAATACCGCCTTAGTTTTTTTTTTGTTTACGTCCTATTCTCAGACCTACTAAATACAAACACCAAATTTCATAAGAATCGGTAAAACCGTTTCCGAGAAGTTTTGTAACAAACACTGTGACACGAGAATTTAATTTATTATACTATACTTAGATTACACTTGTTTATGGCAACACAAGTGATATTTTTAGTCTGTGTAAGATATTATGTCAACAAGAGGTGACTCGCTAACTAGGTAGGTACTTAACGTTCGTTGTGTATGATTATGTATCAGTGATATAAAGAGAGTTTACAAACTAGTAGATTGTTTATTTTAAACTACCAGCCATCATAATTATACAGTCCAAAGTATTAATTACAAAAAAAAAAAACAACTTTATATTCATACATAAGACATCGATGCACTTTCGGACATCAATAGTTCTGTACATGATTCTTGCCCTTTTTTTTAAGGAAGGGAAATCGTCAGCTTGATGTGCTGCCATTTGTATCTTAGAAACGTTATATTTAATATATGTATAAATATTCCACAAATTTCACATAACGCCATCTGGTCCCAAGCTGGGTATGGGTACTAAACCGCTGATAAACAAATTATAGATAGACAAATTACACCCAGACACAGAACAAATGATCGAGCTCATCACACAAATATTTGTTCTGGGTGGGAATCTTACCCACGACCGGCATGGCAGTCAAGGCTACTACTACTAGACCAATAGGCTAGTCCCTACCTTTTTTAAACAAGCTGGCTTTAAAGCTGGGGCATAAAATAATTAACTTCCTACGACTTGTGCTACTCTGGTACTCGGTAGGTACCTACACGTTAGCAACTTTCAGATATTTTCAAGTAACTTGCCTTGAACGTTTTTCAAGGTTTATTGAATATAATGACATAACCTTTTATGCCTCTACTTAAGCTAAACGATCGACAAGCGGTTACAATGTCCGAAGTCTACTGTAGAGAGATATGATACAACCTCAGTACCAAGGATCTACCAACCCTCACTGGGCCCGCATGGTTGATTAGGGCCCACTCCTTCTCACAGAGAAGAGGCCTGTATCCCCTTAACATAAGCTGACTAAATACATGATACACCAGGTACTTCTGGACCACAATGATCATCTTGCTGCGCTCTCCCGAATTTATTTGGGATCTCCGCAGCAGTCTTCTCATTCCATACATCGCCAGTTGCCGTCATCTATTGTAAAAGCTTTTACAGTACCTACTTAGATCAATCCAAAATATTTAATGCATTATTACTCATGTCATGTATGTGAATTTGTAATTCTTATAGGAAATATAGTTTTTTTTAAATACACCCCTATTTTTTAATAAGTACAAGAAAATTTGGGCTGTATCCGTACCTGTTACTGATCATATTTGCGTAAACAAAAGTAAAAAAAACGAAGTTCAATTTTTAAATATGACACTATTTTGTTAAATTTAAATAAAGAAAACAGCTGTTGGAGGCGGAGCATGCTTGAGCGAGATCACGCGAACGTGAGCGAGAGATGACCATTAATGAATACTAGGTAGGTACTATGTCATGAATAGCCTGTACAATATTTCTATAAATTGGGTGACTTTTTGGAATATAAACAAACGCTAATAACTTTGCTGATCATGAATATTATTAATTAATACTTTACAAATATAATGAGAAGACCGTCTAGAATAAGCCCTTTAAGTATTTGTACTAATTAAAAATTTGTGGTGTAGGTATAATGGGTCAACTCTTGACCTCAGATAGATAGATAGATATCCTCATCTTAAAGTAGTAGTCATTTCCTTCCTAGCCAAATCGCCCTTCACACAATCTATAGACACCAGGGGGGTAGGGTTGTATTGATACCTATCATCGTTACCTATCTACCATCGTTTTATATTTTATGTTGCTTCTGTTTAAATGTCTATTTTTGCCACTTTTTGTTTAAGTATAGGTAACTATGTGAACCATTGTGGAGAGTGAAATAAGTGGATTGTGTGAGATGATAGTAAATAGAGATCTACTAGAGATAAATAGGGAAAGACAAATCTAACGTCGACGGAAGCTTCGTATCTTTGGTATTTCTTAGGTACTCTTGTAACCTAACAACAACCACATTCATACCCATAACTTTTCTCACAACATCACTACTTCTAAACTAAAATGTAGCAAATATAGTTTACACGAACCAGTACCGGCACCCACCCATTTCAAAGATGATGGATGACCGCAGTCCACCACACGTAGGACCGCAAAAGCTAACATATTTGCATAGTTGAGGGAAACTGAATAGCTTAAAATCACTGGAGTTGCATTCCTCTTTGGCACCTTGGCACAGAACTTACGATCTATTGTACTGACCGGTCGTGACAATGTAATAGATGGAATGGACACGAACTATTATTGTATTTGACGAAGTATGTAAACGTGTACCTTCTATTTCAAACTAGATATAATATTGCAGTTCTAAAATGGAATAATATTATAAAGCAATTTTGAAAATGGCGTACCTAAACGTACCTACCTATGTGAATTCGAACGTTCATGAATTTGAACCAAAATGTTATAGGGTAGTTGTATATTCGATTCAAAAATTCGATCAACGGTTTATCGACAAGCGTTTGTGTGCTCGTTTCGTGTGTTCTGGGAGCACGAAAAATGATTTACAAGTTATCATATAACCTAATTAAATAGTGACAAAATCAACGTAGTTACAGCAATTTACCACACAAGAACACAATCCGTTAATTAAATTTTGCGTTTTTCCCACAAACAGATAATAGATAAAAGCCAGCCATTACGGGCATAAGAAATAAAACCACAAAAGTGGTCATTGAAAGAGTAATAGCAACTAAAGTGGACTGGTGGTCATCTAATAACTATTACATCGTTCGCAGTAGTTTTACGGTCGGATGCTATTGCGACCGACGCCAAGGTCGGATTCCGGTTAACCATCAAAGTAATTGATTTTTTCTAGGACTTACCTTATCAAAATAATTGATTTTCTCTAGGACTTACCTTTTCAAAATAATTGATTTTCTCTAGGACTTACCTTATCAAAATAATTGATTTTTTCTAGGACTTACCTTATCAAAATAATTGATTTTCTCTAGGACTTACCTAATCAAAATAATTGATTTCCTCTAGGACTTACCTAGAGAAAATCAATTATTTTCATGGTTCGCAAACATCGTGGCTTTTTTTCTGCAAGCAGATGTTTAAAATAAGTGTATGTATACTTATGTAGGTACATGTACATGATGACTGGCCTGTTGGTCAAGTAGTTAGTGACCCTGACTGCTATGCCGGAGGTCGTGGGTTCGATTCCCACCCAGGACAAATGTTTGTGTGATGAGCACGATCATTTGTTCTGTGTCTGGGTGTAATTTATCTATAAAATGTATGTATATAGAAGTATATAAGTATGTTTATCAGGTGTTTAGTACCCATAACACAAGCTCTCAAGCTTAAAATTGGACTAAATGGCGTTGTGTGAAAAAGTTGTGGAATATTATGTACACGCGTTAGAAGTTATACTTCTTTGCAATGATCTATACTAATATTATAAAGTGGTAAAATTTGTTAGTTTGTAAGTTTGTATGTAGGGGATAATCTTCGGAACTAATGATCCAATTTTAAAAATTATTGTACTGGTGGAAAGCTACACTATTTCCGGTGGACATAGGCTACTTTTTATCCCCGTATTCCCACGGGAACGGAAACTACGCGGGTGAAACTGCGTGACGTCTGCTAGTATTAGATATAAGTAAAAAGGTTTAGATAGGTTACTTATACAACATTCGATCTTCAAAAACGGTACACTAACGCGCGCACGCGTCCGTTGGGGCGCGACGCCAATCTGTGGTGAAGTGTGGCTAGTTAGCCACATTTTAACGTGTCACTTGCTGAGCGCGTTTATCCTATCTACAAATTTTTGCTTATTATACCATTGCTTCTTTGCCGTCAAAAGCTAAAAATCTTATGTTTGTAGAAAAAACGACACTAATTAATAGAGAAAAGGTATTTAATACATTGAAAGTTTTATTAAAACGCATTATCTAGTTAAAAAGTTTATCACGTAAAAACTAAAATGTTGAGGATCTACCTACTTACCTATAGCTAAAAAAATAGATACTCTTATCACTTTTCCCGAAGTAAGTATAACTTCAAATACTCGTAAAATGATGATGATGATTTATTAAAATGTATTCAAAATATTAAATTGCAGGTTGTTTAAAATTTAATTACTTACAAAAAAGACTGAATGAAAATAATTTCTTTAATGTAAAGGTTTCTTTTTAATGTTTGTTAATTCTAATTTGTTTATTCGTTAAAGTTTGCTTAAATAAAACTTATGTACTTACTACCTATATCATGTTTTTCGCAATAAATATTATCTTGTCTAATGCAAAATATATTTTTTATTTTTAGTAATTTTTTGTGTGAACACAAAGTTTAAATTGCAGCAATAAAAGGCTCTGTCAATTAGTACACAAAAAATAATAATAGTAAAAAGGTGAAGTCACAGTTAACTTCAGTTAAGTCAATGAACTATAACAATTGACGCACCTACTTTTTTAACATTACTGCTTTTGGTTGTGTTCAAGACCGAGACGTTTTGGAAGTTAATAAAGAATCCAAGTTACCCTTGAATTATTTTGAAGGACTACAAGTGACGTCAAAAAAGGCCTGTCGATGTTCGATGTCTTTATTCTATACCAATATTAAAAAGAGATTTTTTTTTTGTAAAAAATTCTTTTACAGATAGAAATCTGAACTATTGCCTTAAGTATCTTTAACACCAAAAACATTCAATACTTACTATGGTCAGGACATCACGAACAAAGTTTTCATTCGATACTTGTGTCCTAATGGACACAAGTAATAAGTTTAATTTAGTACGCTCCGCTGCCGCTCCAAAATTGATATATTATTCTAGATGGCGTTACTGAGACATGTCCTCTATAGTGCTTTAAATCTCTTTGTTTAACACGAAAGAAGTCGCAGGCAGAAGCTAGTCTATACTAATATTATAAAGAGGTATTTGTTTGTTTGTTTGTAAGTTTGTATGTAGGGGGTAGGTAATCTTCGGAACTAATGATCCAATTTAAAAATGATTGCACTGCTGGAAAGCTACACTATTCCCGGATGACTTAGGCTACTTTTTATCCCTGTAATCCCACAGGAACAGGAACTACGCGGGTGAATCCGAGTGACGTCTGCTAGTGAACAATATTACGATAAACGTTCTCGTTTTGATTATTCATAGGCCACTGTTTGCGTGTCATTTGAAAGTCGATAAAAAGCCCTAACTAATACTGGCCACTTACATAGTTAGAACCGTACATATTGGGGGTTGGGGCTTTTATAATTCAGACTCTTTCAAGGCCAGAAAGCTTAGGTCAAAGTAATTCTTTATTCGAGACTACGTCAATGGCTGTTTGTTCAAAGCATCGATCGTTTAACGCAAAAACATAATGGAGCAGCTTTATAAGACAATTTCAAGGAAATAATGTCATTTGACAATGTCAATAATGTGACAACTTAATTCGCATGAGACATTCGTATTTGAAATGTTTGTGAGATTGTTTGTAGCGAATGTATCTACTCACTTTTAATGAACGTGAGAATGTTATTTGAATTCGTGACACTTTTTGTAATTGTAATAAATATAACTAATCGATCTGATATCAAACAGGTCATGAGATGAGTTAAGATTCTTACGCCCGAATACTGAAACGCCTCTCAAATATTTGACGGCTACTTAAACGTTTGAGAAGCTCTCATAGTCGAAATTCATATTCTCATATGTCATTTAAAAGCATTGATTAAATTTAACAGGATCTCAAATTAAGTTGTACTTAAACTCAACTCTGTATAAAATCCGTATAGTGGAACGCCACTTAGCGCTTTTTAACTGTCACATCAACTGTCAAATCGAGTTAAGTAGGTGTTATATAACTAAATTATTTGGTAAATGAGAACGTGCTGAGAACAATTTTGAGGACTGCTTATTTAAGTATGGTTTCGAATTGCTTGAGTGGTGTTTGTGTATACCATTTAAATTTGAGGGCTGCTTAAATTTAAGTAGCTTTTAGATGAGTAGGAGATTTGAGTAGCGTTTCAGTATTCGGCTGTTAATCTGTTTATGAAACACTTTTGTTGCTGTCTGTTTTTAACACCCGACCAAAAAGGAGCATTGTAATCCCGGTGTTATACTTAGTTTGACAAAACCGCCCATCTGTCCAGCCTTTTTCCAACTATGTTGCGGTCGACTTACAGTCTAACCCTGATGCTGCTGGATACCAGTGTTATACATGAAGTGTCTGCCTGGTTATCCTCTACAACCCAGTGACTATGGATAACAAATACCCAAATTTTACCCTTGGTTAAAGTGGTTGTCAGATTTTCGAAAGATCCTCCAGAAGAAGAGCCGAAAGATCATCGAATGACTGCCGGGACCTATGGTTTAACGTACCTTCCCTGGCACCATCCCCACCTCTTGGTGGGGATGGTGCCAGGGAAAGTATATAATATAATATACTGCAGGATATAATTATATAATGAACTAGCAGACGTCCGGCAGTTTCACCCGCGTAGGTCCCGTTCCCGTGGGAAGACACGGATAAAAAGTAGCCTATGTGTTAGCCTCGGCTAACTCTATACCAAATTTTATTAAAGTCCATTCAGTAGTTTTTTCATGAGAGAGTAACAAACACCCTCACAAACTTTCTCGTTTATAATATTAGTAGGATTATTAGTAGGATAGTCACTTAGTCACCCACCCACGGATCGACCCTGGAAAATTTAGCTTAACCTTCGATCGATCCTTGCGGCTGTTATTATTTAGCTACAAGCCTTTGATGGGACCACTGATTAAATAAAATAGCAATTTATCAGCAACTAGATACCCTTTTTACAAAAGGACGATGCAGTAACACCAAAACAGGATATTGCACATTCTGCTAATAGGGCTAACGCTATATTTTGCACGATAATTATGAAATCGTGGTGCAATTTAATCTCTTCAAATGTCACGAAGAGTACTTAGAGATAAAATCAGTTCTCTGCTAGAAAATACAAATTAGTCTTCGCTAATAAGAACCTCAAAAGACGGCTTACATCTTAAAGCCGCCTTAAAGGCGCCTCATAACTAGACTGTATACGTGTTTTATTTAGATATATTGCCGTTCTTCAGTCCGTGCGTCTGGGCAGTAAGCTCGCATGTCCAGCGCATCGGGAACACAGATAAAATGCATGGATTAATCTATCCCAAGTCGGTAGATAGCAATCTAAATAACGAGGATCGTGAGCAGATAAAGACTAATCAGAATTCAGCTTGCTAATTAAAGATTAAAACGCTTGCAAGGCGCCATTACTGTCGCCCAATTAGAGGAGATGAAACTTTATAATTGTACACTTGAATGTACGCCAAGTTTTATGCAAATATAAAATGCACATTTTATTGTGATCATTTTTACGTATAGCCATTAAATACGTCCCGGACTAAAGCAAATTCTGGCAAGTGATAAATTGAAATGAATTAAAAGCAACACCCTTTTTGTGTTCGTAGTCTTCACTTAGGTCTGCTCGTTTAGCATATTATGGTATGAAATATAAAACTGTCATTCACGAAATGCTTATTTTGTACATCAACTGATATTCTAAAGTGCGGTTATATAGTGGTATGTATGTAGGTAGAAATATGGGTAGTCATGATCTAATAGGAGATTGAAATGCTTTTTGATTTGATTATTATTTTATGGAGGAAAATTATAACGTATTTTCCTCAGAGCGGCGCAACCATTCTCATTCATTTCCTGTATCTTCGAACCTTCGGCACACATTTATTATAGGTACTTAAACGAAAATGAGAAGTATAAAGTTTTAAATTCATGTTTTGTTTTGTTTCAGAGGCAGGCGCGGCACCTTCGTGGCGCCCAGCCACAGACCTGTGCTGATGACACAATAAATTGTGATGCTAGCACGAGCAGAAGCCTATAGGAACCTACGTCCTAGAGGGCGAAGAAGGACGTTGTAGATAGTATCTTATAGCCTAATTAATCTTAAAACTAGTTCTAAAAATGCAAGTGCCTAATTTTATAATAATGTTGGGCAATCGCCGTAACTTTATATTTAGAATGAGCATCGTGTTTAACATCGCCGTTTTTTTATACGCGGCGGTGCATTACTCCGGGAACAGCCCCCAGGGGGTGGAGTGGGTGCCCATCTCTGGTGACGGTGTGGAGAGGGTTTCCGAGTTCAGATACCTTAAAGAAGATGTGCGGAACGATACCGTGCTAAAACTCGCAGAGACTGCGCGCTATACTGGAGAATTCACATCCCAGAAGGTGGTTCCGTCGACGATGTCCACAGTTAAGACGAGTAGAGAAACAAATACAAAAAAAATAGAAGAGAAAATAAGTGCTGTGCCATCTGAAGCTAATGTTATTAATGAGACTCTCGAAGCGTACGATGAGAGTGTTTTGTCTGAAGCTACCCTGGCACAACTTCGGGTATTGCTCAGGTGCTCCGATAAATCTTCCTTTCTCCCTGAGACGGTGCAGCGTGGAGAGTTCTGGGTGCTCAAGAACTACGTCCGTGCTAATCATGGTGCTATTGCATGTCATGAGACCATCACTTACACGACGCACGGTGGCTTCGAGTTCCTCGACAACCTGGTTCCACTTCTAGAACGGTAAGTTTTGATTTAATTAATTCCATGATTAGATTGCGATTCAGTTGAAATTGTCGCGTCTCATTTTGCGTTGGCGTTTCGTCATAGTGTTGGCACTCACTCACGACTTATTTGACAATACGCCTCGTCTGAGCGCCGGGGTCGTATGGTGTCATAATAACACAGACAATACCGAATTAAATTAGTACAACAATGCCGTGCTCCATCATCTTTTGTTTCCTGCTGCATTGACAAGCCTGCTAAAAGTTATTGAACGGCATAGATGGAGGGCGAAATATTATAAGGGTTTTTGATTAATTGATCATTGTTTCAAGTAAGTAAGTTTCAATAGGTGTGCATTTCAAACTCTTCTACATTTCTCAAGCCAACTCAATCAGGTTTTTGTTATTATTTCATACTTAAAGATTGATAGATATAATTAATAATAGTGCATTGGAAAACAGGTTCTCAACTACACATTACTTGACATCACATTGCACTTCATGTGAAGCCGTGATAGATAAAATAACATATCGTCAATATAGTCATTATTGACTTTTAAATGGTTTATACATGAAAAAAATGTATCTAGTCATACTCGTATGACTATATCCTTGCGTTTCGAATTTTGCGTAATAGGTGAGAAACATAAGTGAGTGGCCAGATGGTTAATAAAATGTAACGCTTGCCTAGGTCGGTTCGTGGATGGGTGACAATCGTTACATAAATATCAAGACCTCTTAGTCTTACTAAGAGGCATCGTGATACTCAGTAACTGGGTTCTAAAGGTCAGGTAGGGAATCGCTTCAGGTAAAATACTGGGATTAAGACGCACCCAGTAAGACTAAAAGCCGACCCGAAAGTTGGGAACAGATTATGATAAGTCGACCCCATAAAGTAGAATATAATTTTATATAATACTCGTATTTTAACAAACTGACATCTTTAAACGAGCATAGTTCTTAAATCCAAAATCTCAATGGAGTTTGTTATAGTTCTTTCTCACGGTTTTAATACACTGGACGTTTTAATGTCAGCCTTTATAAACCAGTAGGTGTTAGAATAACAAAAACATACATATGCCAAAATCACGTCTATTTGCAATACGATAGCGTAGAAAATGGCAGGTACGGTATCGGCTCACTCAGCTTGTCGCCTGCATGAAAATAAAACGTTTTATGTTATGGAGATTACTAGGTTTTTATGTCTCGCTAGACGTACTGCACTAGATTATTATTTTCTTGATAAACAATAAACTCTGGTAATTTGAATGATCACAATAATGGCGGATGACGTTCATGACGTTTGGTTTTAAACGGAGGCATTACAGTGTCGTAAACCAGCCATAAAACTAGCACTAAAGATACTAGACTTAAACTCAGCTATAATAAGTCTAATCAACACTAAAATTTGCTAATAACTAATGGAACTTAAAAGCAGCTAATGGAATTTGTGTGGCAGAATGCTAGCATTTTATACGTACCTATTAATTATCAGAGTTTTTAAACCAGTTCAAGTACATTTTAATAAAAAAAATACGTAAGTAAACTTTAATTTGTAACAACATTATACCTATATTACGTAATGGATTAGGCAGTCGTGTAACTATTATGTTGTATCGCCAGTTAAGTTTAAGTCCCATCAGTCCAATATTCCAATGTAAAAACGAGCCTATTGCCATCAACCGATCAGAAATCCTGATTAGCAGTAATAGTGCGTAACTGTAACGAGTACAAAAAATGTATTCTTAAAGTATATCTCAATAAGCAATAAGGTGACCATGTACGGCAAAAAATTACTAATTCTGGCGTTATAGATAACATCATCAATATAGACTACGTTGTATTGATAACCTTTTCCAGAAGATAAGTCATAAAGTACTCATGCAAAGTCTTGTAAGATAGTGCAGTAAAAAAAATACCCCGAAAGTAAGGGATGTGAAGAAAAATTCAGCTAACATTCCATACCTAATGATATAGTCATTGACAGATCGCTACAATCACCTTTTCGCGGGGTTTACTAAATCGACCGGCAGTAATGAGTGAAAACCCGAAATACAAAGATTTTCATTTCAAATCCTTTATCATTTCCATGTAAGTAAGTACTTACATGAAAAAAAAAACTTATCAAATAATCTTTCCTACTTTTTCTTATTTTTGAAGTAGGTCATAATGACGTCTACACCGGAAGCTTGCGAAAACTAACATAATTAGGCAGGTACTATACTTACTGTATTACAAAAATGATTGTCCCAATTTAGTTATTCGATGCTCATTATTACCAACTATTTCGTCATTTATATGACCGCACAATGAAATATGTCGATCAAAAGCCTTTACATTCATAATGGTCTATAATTATCCCGTACTGTTGCAATCGTTTGAATTATAGCCTGATACGTTTGAATATCGGATTCATTTAAGGCTCAACGTACACTGAGAGCCGAGCTGAACATTTTTAAGATCACTGAAATAAGAGACTTTACTTGTAGCATAGTGCAAAATTGAATACACGTACAAACTTGATGCTCGACCATGCATGCTCAAGCAAGATGCGTGTTTAAGTATAAGTATGCGTTTTGAACTGAACATATCGATGCCCCCAAGCAATAAGTCGGTAATGTGCTATTATGGACTTTATGCTGTTATGTCAAATTCGGCATTAATGGGTTGGAACACATCTTGGTATTTTTTTTCAGATTTTTCCTAGTGATATTAACGAAGTTATAATGACATACATTTTTATTGTAGGGAAATGTCCAACAAAATTATGACGCCAATAGTATTGTTACACATCATTACAAAAGTTTCTTTTGTATTTTATTTTGGTAAGCAGCGGTTACCGGATTATTGGCGTAAATAAACTTCATAAGAGTTTTTGGTAGACGTTGACACAGGTTTGTTGTCGAAATATTTTAAATATACCTAATAAGTAATAAACACTTACAATGTTTCCGAAGTAAATAATTACTCAAACAGTTGCAAATTATCGTTTGATTTGATGTGACGATTATTACTTTACGTCATACGTGGTACAATTCAGGCCACTTATAACTGTTTGCATGAATTACTTTAACTCGGACCCGTTGCTTTATGCCCTGACAACATTTCTTCACTTGATCATGTAAATGTAATGGATTATGTTTTGAACCAACAAAAAGTTCCCTTTTTGATATCCACGCGCCGATTAAGACGTGTACTATTTATAAATGAAAAGTCGTAGCCTTGTATTGTATTACTGATACTATTATTCTTATGATGCGCTTGAGGGATGATGCATTGACAATTTTTCGTTAAACTAGGTCCGATACAAAGAAAGAGTACTACAAAGAATTAAAATCCTTGGTAGTAGCTCATTACACAACGTGAGGACAGCGTTATATAAGCACAATATAAATAATAAAATTCAAAACCCTAAATTACTATGAAAAGATATTAATTAAGTCCACGTTAATAAGTAATACCCACAAAGTCTAGACAATACCTTCCATAGTTCACATTATACCCTGACCTTATTAGTATTTTTTTTACTATCCCTGGAAACCCCGTAGTGAGTTTATCTCTTATGACATTTTTGTTGATCATAGACATAGTGAAGCCATTTTTTCACTTAGGTACTCAAGTAAATCAGGCAGAGATCTCGCGTATTATCTCTAACTTTAATAGTAAAGCAGTCGGCTACGACAACCCTTCTTTGGGTATGGTTGCTATAATAGTGGACCAATATAATAGGACCATTAACGATATTTGGTCTGAGGAGCATAGTTTGCCACTGAACCCAATAAAAACCAAATATATTGGGTTCGGCACGAGACAGCAGTTAGCAAGACTTCCTGAGGCTTTTGACGAAAAATGTATGTGTGAGCCAGTTGACCAAGTGCTTGAAGCTCGGAATCTAGGTCTGGTTATGGACAAAAACCTTCGTTTTTAGAAACATATTGCATACTCAATACGCAACTGTTTCTATCACTCGAAGGTTTTATACAAAATGAAATATTATTGCCTATTTATCCGAAAATCTACGGGAACAGTTAGTAGAAACCCTTGTGCTATCTAGGCTGAACTACGCGGACACGGTACCGCTGCGCCTTTTAGCTCGCACAGATCGCCTCATCCACAGTCTACAACCATCGCAACGGTTTTGTGGGGCTTAGTTTATAAGTTACTTACCTTCTATGATTAAAGATAAATAAATGAACAAAAGAATGAATCCAAAGGGTTCAAAACACCTGTGCTCGGTTTTGCTACAATATTCCTAGGAGAAGCCATATGACGCCCATTTTAAACAAGCACTTCATTCTGAAAATGAAGTCCAGACGCAAACTACACCTAGCTTGTCTTCTGTTCGGAGTGGTAAACACCAGAAACCGGACTACCTATGCGATAAGTTCAGTTGGGTAACGAGTAATCGGGAATGTGGAAGAAAGTTATGTTCGCAACAACTCTCGACTAGGTCTCGCGGTATAGCAGCTTTTAGAGGTAGCTTTCGTTGAGCAATTTCGAAGATGCATATTTGGAACTGGATTATATAAATAATCCACATTCTTCTACATTGAGTGGTAGAAGAAGGGGACGAAAGCGTACTCTACGTGTATGTTTAAGCCTAGAGAATGTAGACTTGAAACATGCAACAATCAAGTCGTTCCGGTAACTAAAGCTTAGCAGACCTCCTTAGTTTGTGTAAAAGTGCAGCCATCCCGAAAAGTTACCCTCCCTTTTTTGAGTCTTTAATGTTTAATACTGAAGCCACGAACGATAATATCAGTAATACGGGTGAATACTGAGATTCGGCGTTAAATCTATCAATAGCAATCGCAATGAAACACTCGGGCTTCCCTGTGATTGTTATTACCTATCTAAATGTTCCTAAAACCTAAAGTGATTGTTATTAATTGCTTTTTTTCTAATAAACCTTGACATATAGCATTCTAAACATGCCGAATATTTTTATGGTACCGGATGGTTACACAAAATTATAAAGATGAATTTATCCTGGAAAAACAATGTTAGGTAACAACACTGTTACTATCTTTATAAAAAATTACCACAATAACATTGTATTAATACATTACGCATCACCTCTACTATAAAAAATAACGTTGTAGAGGTCCGTAAAATAATATTACTTACTAACAATGTTGACAAACTTACTGCAATAATCCCGTAAGTAGGATTAATAAAATAAATAACCTGTCACATTCCCGGTAATATTTATTTTCTTAGATTGCTCGGTTTAGCGCAGATATTATTCCATGTTGATAAAACAATTACATTTCACAAAAAATTAGCTTTCATTTCATATATCAATGACCACAGTACTCCGATTCGTTGGAAAGATATTTAACAAAAACAGTTAAACATTTCTCCTGTAAAATTTGGATTTTACGATTACCGACTTATTGCTTGGGGGCATCGATATATTATATTATATTATGCTAATCTTAAAGATTTGCTAGTCTTTAAAGTATTTTTTCTCTATCTGCATCACCCAAAGGTTGACTGGTAGAAAATGCCTTAGATGGCCTTAGTCAGTTTCTGTATATTGGTGTCCTTGAAGTATTAATTTTAGTTTTTTTGCGGTAGGTATCACGCTCTGCTATGCTCTTAGTATGTGCTGAGCCTAAATTGTAACGTTTCATCGTCAAAAGTGAAAGTAGACAATTTACCAACCTAAGATGTAAGTTCCATTTCCGATTGAAGTGGGAGACAAAAGACGATAAGTGCTAGAATAATATAAGCATTCGAAAAAAAGTTGAATACAAAAGAATCGGGCATTTAAATTGATGTCGTGTCTAAAACAAATTAGTTGTCTACCTAACGTGCTTGTATCCACACAATAAAGTCGATAAAATGACATTATTACTTTTTTGACAGTCCTGCATGTGCTTATTGTTGGTACTTGGTAATAATAGCCTGCGTGCGCGCACGCCGTTAAGTGTAGTCATTTATAGATATTTTATTTGCATCTCATCTAATAGTGTTGTTGTTTCTGAAGTACACACGTTATTTCCATTCGTTGAAAATAAACTTTTGTAAATATATATATAATTTTATATTAAGGACATTGGCATTGACATTATTATTACAGTCAATAAACCTTTTCGCGCAACCGTGAAACTTTGGTTTTTGGATTTATTAGTATTTTTTTTACTACCTATGCATTTATCAACATGTTTGTCCTGTTGGTAATAAATATTTTTCTTTGCCAATTGAACAATATGCAACCCAAGTTGAGTCGTGGCACCCGGCTTCTAAAATGCAACATATAAGACAAATTTTAAAAGTCATGTCAGATAATTTGAAAAGTTATAGGTAGTTGTATATTTGTTATTTCAATCAGCTAATTATATGAGGGAAATAAGAAATTTAGTTGATCCGAACTACCTACTATGTATGTATGCCTACCAACCTTCAGATTTGGTTTTGACAGCCCTAGGGTCGATCGTCATTGTCACCTCACACGAAGCAGCGAATACAATGGATTCTACGAAGCGCCCATAACGAAGCTATTCCAACAGTTTTATTGCATTGCTTCTCTAAATACTTCTATGCATTTTTAGATTGGAATTTTAAACTGCTCACTGTTTTAAAATTATATATATTTAGTTCAGTGCAATGTTTATTTATTTTGTCATAATGGCTTTTTACTTACTACTCAAACACGTAGACAAATACGCTCAAAAGTGTTTACATTTGAAAATCCCATATAATGTTGTTAGATGGTAATTTTAAGTATATATCATAAATCACATATACCCGTAGATTTCATAGCTTTAGTCAAGAAGAAAAGATTTTTTTGTAGTTTTGGGCAACACTGTTCTATGAATGAGTGCTGATGGTGAGATATAATGCCGCTTGTATAATGGGATGTGTTTCGAGGAATTATTTGATATGATGCCCACGGCCACTTTCTATCATCGCACCGCTCGCTGTCTACAGGGAGTTCATGCTCACACACTGGAGCCCAAATGGTCCCGTACAGTGCGGTTTCAGAGGAATTTCCTCTCGCGTACAATTGGATTGTGGAATAAGCTCCCTGCCGAGGTTTTCTCAGAGGGCTACAGTATGGGGTTCTTCAAAAGGGTAATAAATAGGTTTTTAAAAGGTCGGCAACGCGCGTGTGGCGCCACTGATGTGTCCATAGGCTGGTCCTGGACCTGGAAGAACTACCTTTTAAATCAGACAAATATTTGTTCAGAATCGAATCGCAATCGTGCTGTCGAATTTATTACAGTGTTACACGATGTTTTGTAGTGTTGGTTCTTCTATCTATGGGCTTTACATCAATGTGGTTTGTTAATTGGGTAATATTGTAGTAGTAACTACTGTCGTTTCCTTATTATTGCGAGTTCTTTAGTTACCTCTGACTAAAGAATTAAAATTGTCACTGGTGATAATATTATATATCTACCTATAGTTTATTAAGGCTCTTGTCTGATTCATTACATAAGTACTGTTCACGGGATGTATGATCTAGCTACTATTCAAAGGGGTTGAATGATACTCAGAAGTATGTCAACGAAAAGTAAAGTATCCAATTCCAGAGGGTCATTACACGACGGAGAATCTTAACACCGAGTTATAATAACGCGTCATCAGCACAGCGCCATCTATTGGTCGAAATGTAAACAAATATATTTGACGTTTAATCTAACATCTTTCCTCTTTACAATATTAGCATCCCCACCCGTCGTTAAATAATAATAAAAATTGTGTTATTTATTGGCTTTCTCATTCTGTTTGTCGCATCGAATCGATAAAATGTCTCCCATAAAATTCTGATTTTATACAAAAGTTGCAATACAGATGCTTGTGACGACTAATTGAATTTTGCATTAGCAATAACAGTAAATGATGCAATGAATAAGTACCCAGCAAAGTTGTTAAATGATAATAATTAAAAGGTTTTTTTTTTGGTTTTACTAAACACTTTTGCTCGTCAAAATCAAAAAAAACTTATTTTTTAAACTAGTTAGGTCAGTGTTTAATTAACTTAATATACCTACTAACTATTATCATTTAGCAATACGTTTTTTTTGGGTTAACCTAAAAGTTTACGAATTTATACAAATGTTAGTACCTACTATAATGAACTGCAAAATTCACTAAAATATGCTTACCGATAAGGTATTAGAAGCTTGCA
Organism: Euplexia lucipara; assembly: GCA_921972225.1. Taxonomy (NCBI): domain Eukaryota; kingdom Metazoa; phylum Arthropoda; class Insecta; order Lepidoptera; family Noctuidae; genus Euplexia; species Euplexia lucipara. Next base: position 16,487,751 of record OV179145.1, on the reverse strand, counting down.
GCTTCTAATACCTTATCGGTTCTCTGAAGTAGTATAAATAAAGTGATATAATATAAATGCATTTTAAATGCACTGTTGCAAGCAGTATGGTCATGAAACATTTTTTAAAAAGTCGCTTCTTTTGTAATAGATTAACCTTTAAAAGTTTAATAATCCATTAAAAGTTTAAATCCATTTCGTCATTGATTTTAATGCCTTGTCTTGTTAGTCAATTTTTTTATTACTTAGGTCACGTGAACCTTACCTTTCTTATAATATAATGGAATCTAATGGAATAATCAAATGAAATAAAATATTATTTTATTTCATTTGATTATTCCATTAGATTATATAAACAAGTAGTTAGATCAGTCGGGGGTTGCAGAATTATCTTCTGTTTCAACGATCCCCAGTGCAGTTGCGAGACAGAACACCGGTTTTTAGTCAGCAAGAGTCTGACAGACCTCCGTTGATAGATTTTTCACCCTACGACAAAAAAAGGTTAGTTTATCGTCTGTTTCCGTGACTTAGGCGGTTAATGAGTCAAATTCTGGATCTACTGCTCATAAGTTGCTAAAAAAGTTGCTAGAAAAGCAAATGATTTTTTTGTATTAACTCTGCTGCAATTGCTGTAAGTACGGCATTCGCATGTGAGGATATAAGTATAAATTAATTAATTAGTGACCCTTTACTAACAGCCATTACTTACACCTAGCATGTGGCAAAAAAATACAATTGTATCAGTAGGTATGATAGCAGTCCATTCTACCTCTGCTTTGTATTGCAAAACCGATCACAATCGCCTTTGTCCTAATTAGCGTTGGCAATTGAAACTTGAGAAATACACAAACACTAACCATAAAATGTTATTACATTTCTGTTTGTACACTTAAGTATTGTTAATTCTACAGGGTTATTTGTAAAACATGGACAACGTTTCAGGAGGTAAAAGTAGACTAGCGTTAATGAACAATTTTTACTACGAGTCCAGCCCTGAAATATACCTGTGAGATTTAGGATTTTGGACAGTTTTTCTACGGCATTTCTTTGCATGTCATCTTAAATTTCTTTGTCTAGAACACAAGACGTATATATGGTGACTGGTAGGTAATTAGTGACCGATACTAACACACGTGATTGTATTCATGATTTCAATAAACTTTCCCAAGTAAACTTTTTTAAATACACAATAACTTAAAAACCACAATAAAATAACAAAAATGCATATGATCGATCACAGTAGGCACGTAACGGCACGATCTATCAGCTGATAGTCTGACCTCAGGAAGGGCAAAATCTATTAGTAGTAGTAGCGCCACACGTTCCCTCGCCACCCCCACCGCTCCCGTTGTGCAGTACTCTGACGTAATTGAATTAATTGAAAGTTAATGAGTATAAAAAAAGTTTCTTGGGGAAAGTTATTCGTATTCATGAGTACAATCACGTGTTTATGTATCGGTCACTAATTACCAATCACCCTATATTTAGGATAAAAAAATTTTGTTCGTGATGTCTTGTAAAGCCCCGTCTTAGTGAGTCTTTAATGTCGTTGTACGGGTGCCAAAGCAAATTTTAACGAATGAGGTAAATGCGATCGAAACTGGTTATTATTTCTTTGTTAATTATGAAACCTAGTAGTCAATAGCCTTGAGATTTTTTGTACACACAACCGCAAGCTATCGATAAGCCGATGCCAAAATAATATCGGTACCGTTAATTGGGGGCGAGATCAGTTCCTTAAAAGTAAGGTTTAATATAATTTATTATATATTTTTATTTGTGACAGACCTCTTGAAATCTACGTTAATTACCTACTAAATATGAAATCTTTATATATAAATCAACGAGATTTAAGATACTGTTTGTTATAGAGAGGACATGCGGAGAACTGTCATAGAAAAACTGTGATCATCTCAGTACCGCCATCTAGAATAATATAGCGATATTGGAGCGGCAGCGGAGCGTACTAAATTAAACTCATAGACTAATGTCCACTAGGAAACAAGTATCGGATGAAAATTTTGTTCGTGTTGTCCCGTCTATACGAAGTCGGTTTATTCAAACACCTAAGTATAACTCGAGAAGGGCTGGACCGATTTTCATGCTTATTGTTTTGTTGTGTTTTTGTCTTCCTCCATCCTGAATTGCAGAATAACTATTTAAAACATTGGAAAATTTACTACAAAATGAAAAAAAAAAACATTTTCCTATACTTACATTTTTCGTATGCAACGCCGCCATCTTTGATGAAATGACAGCAAGTGACATTTGCCAATTTTTTTTTAATTTGTTGACTGTTTATAAGTCGGCGAATCTTCGACTTTGTTTGTTCTAGCAGCTCATAAATTAAAACTTATAATGCCGCTTGTGTTGGTGCTTGCTACAATGAAGGGAATCAGCCCGAAAGCAACCCATCCATAATTTTCGATTAAACCACCAAGTACCTACCTATATTAATTTATTCTAATGCAGAACAAAGTTTAGTAGTTAATAAATGATGTAAGTACTAACTAATGTACACTGTGCCACCCAAACCATTTATGATGACAAATGAAATTCGTGAGTTATCATTTTTAAGTTATTATGGTGTTCAATAGATAGGTAGTAAACTATTTTATCATAACCTCTTATTTTTTTTAATACTCCGTACTGCGTTAGTTTTAGTCAAGGTCAAAGTCCTACCACGGACGTGCAGCGACTGTACACCTAAAACCATTTTAGTACTCACTGCCCAGAGAGGTGCTAAATATTCATAGCTACGTAGAGGTGCGCAAGATTACGTTTGATAATGATTAAAACCCATTACATCCAAAAACAGGTATCCTAAACGTGGTCGGTCTATAACAGGCGTTGTCCCCAAGTGAGGACAGAGGGCAAACTATCATTACCACCGTATGGACATGTCATTACCGCGTGTGACCATGTCATTACCACGTGTGACTATGTCATTGCCACTTCGGTCATATTCCTGACCTACGTACAGCTACTAATTACTTTTCCTTTGTCCTTTCAATATTTTGACGTTGCAACGCTAAGTGATATCTTTGCGCAGTCAATACCCGTAACTCGGTTACATAAAGTTGCAATAATGTTAAATGTAGATCCATTAATTTACTGCACCGCTGTTACTACGCAAAGGTTAAAGGTTATTAAACATGCAACTGTACCGTTTTAAAAGAAAAATGTGAAAAAGTTTAGTTTAATATCAGGTACTTAAGTGCTTAAACAAAGTTATGTACACTCTCTAAATGGTAAAATTTATGTTTTCTATTTTTATGAGGTAGGTATATTTAAAGTTTTGGAACTTGCTAGCGTGAGTTAGTATTCAATAAAATATTTATTATCATTTTGAACGCGGAAATGTCTCGTATTTGAACGAATCGCACGACAACTTTTATAAAATGATATCAAGGTTGTGGCCACGAATATCTATGGTTGTGGCCGTCGTGGTTGGCATATAGAGCTCTGGATTTAACAATTGCACAAGAGATAAGTGGTACAAATTACGAACACTTCGCGTATCGGCGGATATGGCGGACGATACCGCGCCGGGCACCAGCGCCCGCGCAGCCATACGCCAGCTTCCACTCGCCGCGCGCCGCCAACGTGCGCACACGCTGGCCCCGTTTCGGTGTATACTGCTCGCACAGCACCGGATTTACGGATGAATACACATGAATATGCACTTTCATATTTATAAATGAATGCTAATTAATTATGTGTTTGGTTCGATCGATAAGTAACTGAATTTATGCACGCTTTTACTACCTAAATGTCATTTGAGAATATTGCTGTTATTGACGAATTTTAATTGCTTAAATCTACAAGAACGCGAATCGGTGTGAATTTCATCATTCGATACTTAGTAACAAGCGTTAATTAAATGTCATCAACCGATGACAACGTTCTTATTCCATTAACTAATTTCAACTTACTATAATCGAAACGAGTGAGTTCATCCTTCTAGATATTATCTTCCACACATAGATGACCCCGAAGGCGTTAATAAAAAAGTACGTTAGCCCGAGCCGAATGTTCTCAATTAATTCATAAATCTAATTCGCGTATGAGAACAGAGAAACGTCACGCAGATTCCGACTATCTGAGTTGTCAAATAACTATGTTAATATGATACGAAACCGGTTCGCGTTCATCTCTAGTTTCCACGACGAAAAGTGAAAATGAGTGTCGTGAGGTGTGTTGTGTTGACATCGACTTAGTTAAGTAAACATTGTGTGTGCGTCTCCTACGCGTCACAGACTCCCTAATGTCACATGTGAGCACAATAATATCTGCGTGTAGTTTATAATACTGCAGCGCTTTAGACCCATATTGTGACGGCACGGCCGGTGCAGTGGCTGAGCGATTGACTGTTACGTTGCTCGTCGCGGTTTCTATTCCCGCACAGAACAAATAATTGTTTGCATCTGCGAGTCAAGATGTGGACGTGGTCTCACAGGCTTCACGCAATTCTCAAGTTTTTAATTTCACAAACTTCCCCCGTTACCTGAACCCAAGTGTCAATAGCTTCGCTTATTCCTAGAGTAGGGTTACGTTAAAAAAAAAACAGACATGAAACACCTGAAATGGTTAAGAAAGTTATTAATAAGGAACTGTTTTTAGCCGTTTTGAATCCGAGTGTTACATGTCCTGTCTGCATATCAATCCACTATCTTAGACGTCATCAACACTAATCCAGCTGCTTAAGCCGTTAGTCGGTCATAATCATCTTCCACTGAAAACAACCGGGTCAAGGCATTTCGCAATTCAGCCTACTGCCATGACTAAACCAAATTAAGTATCTCGATCGGCTTTAGAACTGGCTGAAGTAGATCTAACAGTACCAGTACACACATTACGATGTAGATTTGTAGAACTAGATTGGACTGTAACAACTTTTGGCAACATGCCTTGTGACGATAGAGCACGCGTAAAACATCTGTACCTACTTCCTATCCTACGTTAGTTCATTCAACAATTTTGAGCTTACTAAGTAGGTATATGAATCATTTACGCTTATCAAGAATGTTTCCGCGTACCATTTACATAGTTATGTTATTATTATCACTACACATTCAAGTTTTAATCAAAATCCATAGAAACTCGTACCAGAAACATATTAAAACTTACAAAGGTCACCAAATTAAATAAAAACGTGTTACCTTCTTAATTGATAAACAACACACTCTTTTGAGTCATTGGTGTTTCTGATTTCGGCATGTTGGGAAATGGTTTAGTTTGATAATATTAAGTGTTGGATTTATAATAAAAAATATATGTACATATAAATGTCGTGATGGCCCAGAGGTTAAGGCGCCTACCTCTCTTGAATGAGATTGTGGTTCAAATCCAGGCAAGTACCAATGTGACTTTTTCAATTCATAATGTACTTTCTAAGTTTATCTTAGACATATTGAAATTGACATCAGTGAAGGAAAACATCTTGAGGAAACCTGGACTTATTGATAATATGAGTCTGAAATCGCCAATTCGCCTTGAGCAAGCGTGGTGATCAATGCTCGTGCCTTCTCTGTACGAGAAGAGGCCTTTGCCTTGCAGTGGGACAGTAACAGGCTAGTATTATTATTATATTATTAGGTATATATTATGTGTAGTGCCCTACGCATAAACTATTATCCAAATTCTGGGCATAGAATTCCCTTGTACCTACATGCGCACAAGTTAGTTCTTTGCCTAGAAATTTGAGAATACAGCCAATACAGGTTATAAAAGTTAGATTATATTTACACTATATCATAGTAGGTATTCGGTGTTTTATTTTTAGCATTTCTTGATATTCTCACTTAAATGAGACCATTCAACACATGATCAATTTTGTTTTAACTCGTTTTCATCTTAGAATTGTTTATGGGATAGTATTTGGAATCCCATACTAAACAATTTAAAAGCCATAAAGCATGTTAAGACAGTTAACAAGAAGACAGTAGTGTAGTTCTAGTTCCTTATACCTAGTTGATGTTATCTCAAGACCTGAGTCTTGAGTGTATGGTTAACCTAAAAAGCTTTCTTAGCTAGAGCAATAAAATCACTGTTGTAAATGCGGTAGTTTTAGTAACGCATTAAGGTAATTATAGGCCTAAAACCTAATAAACATAGAACACAACCAAACGAAATTTTAAAACAAAAGTGTAAATCATTTTGGACTTTATTAAAAAAAGTAAAGAATTCGTAAAGAACGGTTGACTTTACTTTCTTCGGGTGACAACATAACCGGTTCGTTTAGCAGAAAATGAAAACAATTGCGTAAGAGCCGTATTCCATCACTTGCCCAATACTTGCTTTTTCTTTACTCAACTAATAGAAGTGAAGCTGATGTAGGGAAAAACCTATTTGCTTAGTTCTTGTGAACATTGCTAATGGTGTCTAATACTATTCTCAAACAATCCACTACAGCTTGTAATATAATCTAATAGGTATTTCTAAAAAGTTCGTGTCACTGTGTTTGTTACCAAACTCCTCCGAAACGGCTTGACCGGTTCTTATGAAATTTTGTGGTGTATTCAGTAGGTCTGAAAATAGGTCATAAACATTTTTTTTTTAAATTCGGAACCAATGTTGCCAAGGCATTATTTACTCTAATGTATAAAATTATTCTGTCACAGTGTTTTTTACGAAAATCCTCGGAAACGGCTCGATTGATATGAACTTTTGTGTTTACAGGTATTTGATAGTAGTTTTTTTTACTTGTGCATAAAGTTTTAATAAATAATACAAACCCAATAATACGCTTCACGATTTGGAAATCTAACCCAGGACCTCATGCTAGACATTAGCGTTTCCAGGCAGTCGAGTTTCATTTTTCAAACCGAAATAAAATCATTTTGAAGAGAAATCGTGTTTTGTCCAGCCATTTAAATTTCTGATTAGAATTTCTACTAAGATAGCATTTATTAGTTTTCTAATCACGAGAGTATGGCCAGTGCGTTTTATTTGAACATCTGAACACGTTGTTAATCAAATATAATAATACATTATTTAAAATAGATTCATAATAAGATGGTTTGGTTACAATGAAAAGCGACTAACGAAAGATATTTACAAGGTAGATGTAAGCGGTAACGCCGGGAGGGGACGCCCTAGAAGGACATAAGTACACAGACCTTATTGATGAGGTTCTTCAGAAAGGTCGGGTGCGTAGTACTCGAAACTGTATGTGTATACAACATGTATGAATGTAAACGAAAACAAAATAAGTAAGTGAAAAACTATTTACTTATTTGGTTGATGTACTGTAACAAAACAATGTTTACAGTCTGTGCAGACAGCACTAGCGATGAAACCTAACAATTTTCTGTAATTTTAAATATTCTTTTATTTGTTTCTATTGGAAACAAGTACGAAAAATATGATACAACGTAGCTCGCTTCGTAAACAATACGCGCAAGAATCGGTTTTCATATTTAAAACCATGATTTCTAATATATTGTACGGAAAGTACAGTAATTACTTGTACTGTATCGTAAGGAAAGCAATATAAGTCAATAAAGACTGGATTAAAAAACTTCCTGATAATAACATGCGATACCTACACAGTTTTTAGATTATATGCCTTGTCAATGACCATAGACCAACGGCAAGATCTACGGCAAGTTTAGGGGTGAGCCTTGGCTTCAGTCCCGCCCCGTTCCAGCTGCTCCGGACCGTGAATAACGACAACGTCGGCCATCTACCATCCTGGGCGTCTTCTCCAGTTCCGCAGGGAAGTGCAGTGTATCACTACAGGGGTGACAACAAACGGGTTGTGAACCCACCACATAAATTTGTGTGCCCCGCTGAGCTGCTTAAATAAACCGTTAGTTGGTATAACACTTGTTTTACTCTCCTTTTATGTAGGGACTAGCTTCTGCCCGCGACTTCGTACGCGGATCCTGTTGCTTATGCCAGCGACAACGGGGTCGTCAAAATCGAAGATCTGAAACATCTGATGTCGAATTCTATAAGCCCGGGGACGGGAAATCAATGGGATGCGCGAGACGATTCAAGATGTTCCAGATTTTTTATTTTTGTTGGTCAACAGGAAATGCCATCAGACTTAACAATTTTTGCTAAGACGCCATTTCTATTATGTATATGTTATATTGTCTCTGGGCTTTGGAGTTCCCCTACAGGTGCTCCAGATCTTCAAATTTAGTCTCACAGCAGAAAACACTCTTCACGTGGAATAGTTTTTGCACTGGCACCATTTTTATATCTCTTTTACTTTAGGTGTTCCATTTTCCAAAATAAATTATAGCCTATACCTAATATGTTGCGTGACGTTCACGATCAGCGGTCAGTCGCGCATCTCCTTCCCCCACTTATCTCTAGAGTCGATCCGTATATACGCTGAAAACTCAAGCGTCATGCTCTTTCCGTGAACGTCTCCAACTCGCGAGACAGTGCATGATGTTCACGATCAGCGGTCAGTCGCGCACATATTCTTCACTGGTCTCTAGAGACCTGGATGTAGATGCGTAAATACGCTGAGAATGCAGGCGTGCTTCGCGATCCCAAGAAGTTTCCACGGAGCGAGTTGCAGCCTCATGTTCTCGACAGCATCAAGTCTCTCCTAACGCTCTTCGGTAGATTGTTGGGATCTTATGGTCTTTAATCATTAAGCACCTTTGGAACATTGGGAAAAATTTGACCTCTTTCTAGGCATGGTTATAGTTTTATTGTGATGATACCTGATCAATTAAAATCTAAGTGGCTGCTCCCCTGCGTTACCGGGTAAGCTACCGTGTAACGAAGTTAAATGGAAAAGGAAATTAAACACTCAAATAACATAAGCCCGAAGGCATACGATAAAAAAATGGGAGTTTTAGCCAGTAGAGTCTAATTTTCAACGATATACCATCGTCATCGAAAATTAGTCCTGAACTGTTCCCGCCTTCACCGCGTAGTACCTCCTACTTATGTTATTTTATAATTATGCAATGAAATTAGTGATAGTTTTAATTTCTATATCAAATGTTTCTGATCTTCGATTTTTATAAGTCAACAGGAAATGCCTATCAGACCGAACAACTTTTGCTAAGACGTCATTCCTATTTGAGTTATGGTGTAGCTGGGCTCTTGGAGTTCCACAACAGGTGTTCCAGATCTTCGATTGTTATACGTCAACAGCGAGTGCTCATAAGGCTGAACAACTCTTGCTAAGACGTCATTCCAATATATGTTATAGTGTAGCTGGGCTCTTGAAGTTCCACATCAGGTGTTCCGGATCTTCAAATTTATTCTCTAAGCAGAAAATGCTCACAACGTGGAACAATTTTTGCTATGGTACCATTTTTGTATCTCCTATAGTTTAGATGGTCTGTTGCGGTTCTGCATCAGGTTTCCGGATCTTCAAATTTATTCTCTCAGCAGAAAATGCTCATCACGTGGAACAATTTTTGCTATGGTACCATTTTTGTATCTCCTATAGTTTAGCTGGTCTGTTGCGGTTCTGCATCAGGTGTTCCGGATCTTCAAATTTATTCTCTCAGCAGAAAATGCTCATCACGTGGAACAATTTTTGTTATGGGGCCATTTTTGTATCGCCTATAGTTTGTCTGTTGCGGTTCTGCATCAGGTGTTCCGGATCTTCAAATTTATTCTCTCAGCAGAAAATGCTCATCACGTGGAACAATTTTTGCTATGGGACCATTTTTGTATCGCCTATAGTTTAGCTGGTCTGTTGCGGTTCTGCATCAGGAGTTCCAGTTTCCAAGATAAATTATAGCCTATGTGTTGACCAGACTTAATATCTATACAACAAAAAAAAATCATTCAAATCCGTCCAGTAGTTCCGAAGATTAGCGTGTGCAAACAAACAGACAAACAGACAGACTTTTTTTTTGGATTCGTGCTCTATTACTGTTTCTAAACCCCCCTCAATTATTATTTTTTAAATATATTCAATGTACAGACACAGTTTTGTTACATCTTATTATATGTATATAGATAAAGCGGGTGGGGGTTACACTGGCCAAGTGAACGGTTTAGGCAGCTCAGCGGGGCACACAAATTTATGTGGTGGTAGGCACTTCCCTGCGGAACTGGAGAAGACGCCAAGGCCGAGGATGGTAGACGGCCGACGTTGTCGTTATTCACGGTCCGGAGCAGCTGGAACGGGGGCGGGCCTGAGGCCAAGGCTCACCCCTAAACTTGCCGTAGTTGACCATGTCCATCATACGTTTATTGTAATTGTACGTGTATTGTAATGTCTTTCAATTATAAAATGGAAAACTATATAATACTGTGTGTATTTAGCAGTTTTTTGGAAAATACCAAGAAAATATTGAAAGCAACGTGCACAGAAATTTAAGGTATAAAGAGTGCCATCACGGAAATGAAGGGTTGCGTTTGCAGCGTGTGAAGAAAAAAAATTGATTTTAACTTTTACTTACCTATATGGTAATCTTTCGCTTGTAATAAAATAAGTACAAAATTTTGCTTTTGAGACATAATTAGTTTAGAATTTGTAGCTTTATTATTTGTAGCTGGTTATTCTAGAAAACGCCGACACTTTAATTTAAGTTCATGGCTTCTTGCCCACTAATTACTCTCCCTGCCTTTTATCAATATAAAGTTTTCGCGTTGGCACAATCGATCATTTCTCAAGGATGGCTGGTGCCGTAATACCGGTTGTAACACAACGTAACAAGGCTGTAATTGCAGTAGGTAATGTTATAGTTGTGTAGGCGGTACGGGTGTCGAGGGAACAAAACCAGTTGTAGCAAAACCACCACGTGTTAGCTTGTTTGAAATGTTCGTTTAAATTTTATTGTATAAGGCTTATAACTCTGTAGGATAGGCTGAAATGATGAAATTAAATGAAATGATGAATTGAAATGATATTTATTTCTGTAAGTAAATTAAACATTCCACAACTTTTTCGCACAACGCCATCTAGTCCCAAGCTAAGCTAAGAGCTTATGTTATGGGTACTAAATAGCTAATAAACATACTTATATATTTCTAAATACATACATATTACAGATAAATATAATACCCAGACACAGAACAAATGATCGTGCTCATCACACAAACATTTGTCCTGGGTGGGAATCGAACCCACGACCTCCGGCATAGCTGTCAGGGCCACTAACTACTAGATCAACAGGCCAGTCAAAGTAGATCTTCCCAGATACTTTAACATGTAATTATTTGTTTTAAAACGAAATGGCATTTCCAAAGTGAGACGAATTCATCCATCCTTGAAAAGAAATGTTGAAAGAAACTCAGGAATAACTCTCTTTTAAAGTCCAGACATAATATTATTATTATACGAGTCAAACGATGCAGGGCAAAGTCTGAAAAAGTCTTCTGAATAAAGAATCAATTCAGCTTCGAGTTGACATGTCCCGACAGACGGCATGCATGCTTCAGTCATCGTGTAGCTCAAAGCTATTTCAGGGAGCTCGACGACCCACCACACGACGCTATGCAGTGCTATTCTGTTAACATCACTTAGTGAAAATGTAGGTGAAGTGAAGGCAAATTGAGCTGTCATCTCATATCTAATGATGCAACTTGACATTAACAGTTCGGGTGACTTTTACTAAATGGAACGACAGGCCTTAGGCGTAAATGTGTTAAGGACAAAACCTCAGTTACAACGTGAAACTTAAATAAATATTTGAATACCTAAATCGAATCGATTATTATCATTGTCAGTTATTAATTTATTAGTGTTAAACTTAAGTAATCAGCTTTAAAACACTTGTACAAACCCACGTCGAACTGACGTAGAGACAACAATTTTGTTAATAATGTTATTAGTCCTCCACTCAAGCGTCCCCGTTTACTACAATCCCCAAAAAAACACTTGCCTAAACCGTCCATGGTACTTCCATCACCGAACGACGTCGTTCAGTTTAAACGCGTACAGCGCTAAAGCCAGGTGATAGTCGTACAGTCGAACGTAACTAGATGGCGCTCTATTAAATTTGTCGTCCGTGAGAGTGAATTAAATCTGTGCAATAGCAACACAAAATTTAGAAAAAAAAAAGAAAGTGACAGTTCGTCTTTCTGGTTGTGCTAACTGTTATTGTGTGTGGAGCTCCAAGCATAATGTGGTAAGTTTTCTGTTTTTATACCTTATTTCTATTGTTATTGTACATCAAATTAAACGTGAAGATATTTTCTTTACGAAAAATGCATTATTACGACAATTTCAAAACGGTTACATAGAATAATTTAGCTGGAAAAGTTAAATGATCACTACGCGATCATCGTTTGATGATTCTTATTGGAAAATGTATTCTAGTTGGTTGTTTGTGTTAAATGAATGCTAATTATAAGGTAATTATTCATTAATAGCACGTTAATAGCCTTTTACAAACAAAATACGTTGAGATGGGGTCTAGAAATGATTAAAATGTAACACGTTAATCAAGTACTTGGCTGAAGTACTTGGCTTTGTTAATCTTTTCATGACAGAAAACTAAATATTTATGTTGAGATATTGGTGTCATTTTAAAGGGTATATCGTGTATTATTATAATAAAAAATCTTTGTTGATAGTGACTATTATACTTTTCTTGTAAACTCGAAATAAAAAAAAAAATACGATATTTTTTTAGCTTTTCCCAACTTTAAACTATATTTTCATCCTTTATTATTACATAAAGTGATTTACTTGTAATTAAATTAAATTCTGCACTCTTTGAGCTTTCCGTGAGTATTTTTTATTCGAATGTAGCTATAGCAGTTGTTCAGTAGTAATAGTTTTTGTAAGAGGGTCTCGCGCGGTTGTTAAAATAAAAGTGACATTTCATGCGTGGACAGGTGGGGCGAGTGTCGCCGCGCATCTCGGACGCTTGAGTGGTTAAAGTTACTTGTGAAGCCATTGATGCCAATTCCGTTTTTGTCTTCTTGTCATACTAAACTTAATCAAGACTATTTTCATCTCTTTTTCTCGTATCTAATAAGAACAGGACGGTCATCTACAAAAGTTTATAGTAAGTTTTCACACCTACGAAGTTGACCTTTCAAACGCATCGACCAAAAACCTGGCGTAGTTCAAGAAAAAACTAATTTGACATCTCTTACTTAGTTGTTATCTGTCACTTTCAATTTCTGTCCTTTGACTGCTGTTTATTTTGATGTCAATTATCTGCTCAATTTTATTTTAGTTTTTGAGCTAGTGAATTAATGCCATTTTATATATTTTTTGTCACCTTTCTGGTGGTGTGGTAGCAACTGCTACTGCTAAATATGAGGTTCACATTCTATGGGTTTTGCTCTCTAGAGTTTCTCTGTAGCAGCCCAGAGTCCGAATTTATGCCCGCTTCGTAGCATTCGGCTCATCACCAATGGCAAGACATACCTACTTAACTTCCGAAATTTGGGTGAACTGTAGATACACCTCTGCTGAACCCTTCAATGAATATAGGCGTGATATTATGTTGTCTCAAAACAAAGACAACATAAACCTACCCCTTAGTTTGGTTACTGGTTGCACTGTTATAATAAACTTGTCGTTTGCTAGTTGCACAAACATAAACAGGATCCTAATGGTAACCGCAAAACAACGCAAAACTAAGGAGCAGTTCGCGTGCGCACCAACATTGAATAATGAGAAGCCACAGAGATGGCACGAAATTGAAGAATGTTTTATTTTAATGAACACAATGTGGGTCAACCGTTGTACACAGGCACCGATTTACTAATGATGCAACTTACCTGGAAGCAATCTTGATTGATTTAGAATGTAGGAAGCCATTAGTGGCAAGAGATATTTATGCTCGGTATCTTATCAAATCCCATTTGAAAGACTGAATTTATGCACCTACGTACTAACATCGTGTCTAGGATATGACCGGTTACCGTAATTTAGATTATAGTTGGACGTATGCGTCATAAAGCCAACCATTAAGCTGTTTCAATGCTGACTAGACGAATGCGATTTATAGTGCTAGTTCTAGCCGTAAACTTATCTCCGGCAGAGTGCGGCGCGAGTCGGCGCAAGAGCAGGTTACAGTTTTAATCACAGTAACGTTTCAAAAATGTGGATCACTTTTATCGAATATTGGAACACGTCTATTGAGAGTAATAGTGCATCTGGGGCGTCCGTGCATACATTGCGGGTAGGCACATTAACAACAAACAGGTGTGCGCGGGCGCGGCTGCGGCGCTCGCGTGACGCTTGCGGTCAACCCAGATGAGCCAAGTGCACCGTCTCCCATTACGGCATCACCATCTCTGTACTGTTATCCGCATAGCGACTGCGGTCACACATGTAGGTCGAACACTTGAACATTAAATTAAATTTATGGTTTGTAAGAATTCCAACGTTAATTGCGCCCGTGTGAGTACCTACGTGGCAAGTTAGCGATGTTAGATCGACAGTATGAAACTGTAAACAGATAGTCCATATATGGATTAATCGACACTACGAAATTTTATATTTCACTTTACGATATGATCAACAGGGCTTTCGTAATAAAGTCACTGTGGCCGCAATCTTAAATTGATTACCTACTCATATTTTCTTTTGTTATCAGCCCATAGATATCGAAGCTCCACGACGAGCATTGTGCTTCTACTGATGTATCAGTGAAGGAGGCGTAACAATGAACGGTATGTTAGGTAATACTTGGTAAACATTGTAAAACGTTGAATGACTTTGTCAGCTTACAAAATTGGTCTCTTAAACGAGACAAGCGCGCGTTCTAGCAAAAATTTGATTATTTATGTATTACCATAGCGTCAAACGATATCGGAACGACGACGGGGAAAACTCCAGACAATTTAGTTAGAGCCACCATTAACTTGAAAAAGTGGTTCACCTCCGGGAAAGGGGATAGTACCCCATCAATCACTTTGTAATCTGTTATTTAGGGTTCTGTCACACTCTGTACCATCGAGAATTCGAGACCCTGTTAGGTTCTAAGCCTCCGCTGTCCGTCCGTCCATCTGCATGTCAGCAGGCTGTATCACATAAACTGTTATGGGTAGACGATTGAAATTTTCACAGAAACTCAATTATTATTGCAGCTAATAACAAAAAATAAAAATGAAATATATAAATATTCCACAACTTTCACACAACGTCATCTAGTCCCATGCTAAGCAGAGCTTGTGTTATGGGTGCTAAACAGCTGATAAACATACAAGTATATTTCTAAATACATAAACATAGATAAATTACACCCAGACACAGAACAAAAATGATCATGCTCATCACACAAACATTTGTCCTGGGTGGGAATCGAACCCACGACTTTCGGCGTAGCAGTCAAGGGCACTAACACTAGACCAACAAACCAGTCAAAAGAAATAAATCAAATGAAAGCGAGCCCTAGGTTCCTTCATACAATAAACTATTGTTTTAGCTTGATCTTAATTTACGGCTGTATCTTCTGAAGTTAGGTAGATAGTTGATATTTTCACTGAATGTGTATTTCTTATTACTGCTATACAAAATAAAGTTAACATTTTTGGTGTTTTTTGCTCAACACTGTACGGAACTCTTCGTGTGTGAGTCCGACTCGCACTTGGCCAGTTTTTGACTATTGATCATGTCGCCCCATTGTTACATCATGGGCTAATGCAGCTATACAATGACAATAGCATATAATGAAGTACCACACACGCTGTGTGTTTATAACAAGATTATTATGGTGGTACACAATAAGAGTTAAGAATTAAAGGGGAAGATTGAAAGATGATTTCAAAGAATCTCAATCGTCTAAACTCTAAATGTATTATATAAAGATCCAACAAAAATCCCATATGAATACCTGTATTGTAGGAATTAAATTTTGTAAAATAAAAATTTCCTAAATTGTAATTTATACATTTATTTTAAGCCACTCGTCATGATATGTACTTATATGATATTTATTATTCAAAATTTACTTATTTTTTAATGTTTATTATTTAACAATTTTTCGCTGACATAGTACCAATAGCACGCTTATTTTCTTTCTAATTAAATCTCAAACAATTCTGAAGAAATCTATTAGCAACTTACACTAATTTGTTTCGTAAACTAGGTACCTACTAAAAATTAACTGTGAATGCAATTAATAAATATAACTACCATCGATTTCAAAATTGTCTTAACAGGGTCGGTTAAGCTTCATTTTTCTTACTGATTATGAAAGATATACTTACAACACAATAAAGTATCATCTTGTGTTCACACGGGTCATTACTCATTATAACGTTTGTAACTGCTCAACCATATTAATTAACCAACTGTGAGCATCAGACTAGCTCACAATTTTAAACGGTAAGTGTACCTAAATGTATCATGTTTGTTTGTCATTGCATTGATACGAATCGTTGTTTTGTATGTAGGTAAGTTTTGTTTGTTTTGTTGTTTTGTAGTTTTTATGGTGTACAATAAAGAGTATTCTATTCTATTCTATTCTATTCTAAGTTAATGTTAAGTAAATACTTAATTATTAAATATTTTGGATTTTTTAGTTTGTGTTTCTATCTAAATTAAACAAAATCTTAAACCCAGCGGTTTAAGTTCTGCAATGTTGTGTCTGTGCCTAGTGTAAAAGAAAGAAAGAAAGAAAGAAAGAAAAAGAAAGAAAAATATTTATTTGACATCAGTCATCAAAACACACATACACACAATAATAATGAAAAAAAAAAATTAAAAAAAAAAATGTGTAAAAAATCATGCTTCTAGACCTAGTGGTCTGAGCGTGATTTTTTGCACTAGAGTTCCTTAGTGAACAAAAGTAGACAGATCCTTGAAAATTGGGGTCCCAGAGAGGGGGAATATAGGATCTAACAGTTTCTAAGGTAGATTGTCATTTTTGCAATCAAACAAATTTACAAACCCAAAAACATCCAATGTGTCTACGACAGCCAAACGCAGCGATCGCGGCAAATAATAACTAGATGCTCATTGCAAGAACCATTAGGAACCCAAAATCCATTATTTTCTGAGAAATTTTTGGCGGAAAATGATATTTCCTATACCTAGGCATCGTTATCAGTCTTTATCTGGTAGGAATCACCCACGTGCCTACGAACATCCTAATAATTAGCCTGTCTCCTTCGAACGAATTCAAATTTTAATTCTCTCACACACATCTCTATATACCCCGTAAAAGCGACGCCTCTGTGATAACCCACTTTTAAATTTTGCCCCGTTAAAATCTCTGCTTACTTTTTCAATCATTAAGATACCTACTATAAATTCGTAAAAACGTGAACATCCAAGGCTAGAGATAATTCATGTATTAAATAAATATCACCATCTTCCGTGCATTCCATTCATACGTTTAACGTTACTGTCAATAGACACTTATATTGTTCGAAAGAAACAGGCTAATAAGACTCTCAAAGTAAGGCCTAAATCGACGGTAAAAGTTTTCAGTCTCACCAACAGTCACACCCACAAGCCAAATAGGACACCTAACTAGAACAAGCAGATTTATGCCCGATTCCATACATCATCAGTGAAGCGTTTCTAAATAAGGAAGACAAAACGGAGCGAGGAATATTCGCTATCGACATCCTATGAGCGAGGTCAATGGCGTAGTTAGTCCAAAGTATGTCACATAAATATATGAAGAGCTAATACTGTAATAATTACATTTGGACGACCAGTACTATACAATACTCATATTTTATGCTACATCGACTCTTATTACATTGCATTATGTACATTACGACGAAGCCCGGGTTTGTGTAATCGGAACGACTGTAACTTTGATGTACGATAAAAGTGTTTGCATTCAAATATTGGCTAGCAATGTCATCTAATTTAAACTGAAGAGCTGCTTTTAAATCTCGTTTTGGTAGAAATGTAATATTCAATTTATTACGACATTCGGTGAAAGTCTAAGACTGACCAAGTCTGATCGCTAGTCTAGAAAATACTTTTTTGAATGATCTACCTATTCTACAATAGAGCAACTGTGAAAATGAAATATTAACTGAATGACACAAGGAATTTTTCAGACTAAAGACAGTACCTACACGATAACAAGAACTTTATCCAATTGAGATAAAGTTTAAATCATTTTGAACAGTTTTGATATCCCGATATTTTTGACGCTGACTGTCCATCCATCCATATATATGAGTACATAAACTGACTTTTCCCATGGGGGTAGGCAGAAACTATAAAGCGCTACATTCTTCGTTTCTTACATAATTATTTTGCTTCGTTTACATTCATACACAAACCCGCAATTTTTCTAATTACGCTTGTTTGTAATATTAAATAATATAAGTAATAGTACCTACATACCACGTGCTTTGCGATAGCAGCGTTAACACGTGCAAAATTAAGTTTGATAATTTCAGTTTGTGTTTCGTATTCAGCTACAAAATTTAAGCAAAATTTTTACTAACACATTTTGTTTTGTTCATTTTGTCTTTTTTACAATATTTGCACAATGCTGGAGGCACATAAAAGTTTATTTTTTCCTTCATGCATTTGAATTTAAAACAATACAATACAAATACAAAACGTTTATTTCTGTACCAAGTATTATATATGTATATTAGTTTATGTTTGCAACCTCCTTTTAAGCATGATGACGGAAAGTATTACAGCTAGAACAGCCAGAAATCAATTCGTAAAATTGCAAAATAAGAAAATAGTAAATTAAATAACAGTTTCCGATGATTAATCTACATATTTACTTTACCCTAGTTACCTACTACAATTTTAATTGTATTAAAACTGATAAGCCTTTCCTCTGATAAGACTAAAACATGTAGTACATTATTTTTAACTGGTTAATCTCTACATTTATCGTATCGCCAAAAAAAGGTAAATTTGAATTTAAATAAGTCTATCAACTCGTAGTAGTACCTACTCTCAACTGGCGCGTGCTTTTTTGAAGCAAAATAAGTATCTATGTAAGGCCTTATCCAGAAACACGCGCGAGTTTGATGCGTTTTGTATTACATTGCTCTTTATTAAGAAGCTTTGTAAACAATGTATGTAACATTAATAGCAATGAACTTAAAATCGCGTGTCAATTCGTAGCGAATTCGTTCTTTCTGGACAAGGTCTAAGGGTTCTATAGTTTCTGCCCACTCCCTTGAGGAGGAGGTGTTAGTTTATGTAGGGATACATGTGTATAAATTCATCTAACCTTTTTGAAGAACATCCACAATAAGTTCTGTCTATCTAGGGCGTCCCCTCCCGGCGTTCCACTTACATCTACGTTATCCATACTTTTTGACTGGCCCTTTGGTCTAGTAGTTAGTGGCCTTGATTGCTATGCCGGAAGTCGTGGATTCGATTCCCACTCAAAACAAATGTTTGTGGGATGAGCGCGATCATTTGTTTGGGTGTAATTCATTTATAATATGTATATGTATACTTAGAAATCCAATGATATTATAAGTAAAAAGGTGTAGATAGGTTACCTAAACAACATTCGATCTTCAAAAACGGTACACTAACGCACGCACGCGTCCGTTGGGACGCGACGCCACACTGAGGTGAAGTGTGGCTAGTTAGCTACATTTTAACGTGTCACTTGCTGCTTACTTATACTACTTGTTAATTACTTATAATATCTTTGCCTACAAAATGCCTAGCGATCTACGATGATGATGATAATGACCGCAGCAGAAGAAATTCTCGTGACTTTTTGCGGTACACGTTGACCTCCATAAACGACAAAATATGCTGTTGTTCATACATTATTACAAATGTATGTATAGTCTGTACATAAATCCCGCTTTCCTCCCTTACAAGGTAAGTCGAACTTGTAGCAAAACACGGAGTACTTACTTACATTGATACTCAATGTTTAACTGTAACTAAGGTTGCCGTTTACCAAGTTGCCTGGTCATCAGATAAAAACTGGCCAAATGCGATACGAAGGTTCCTGTACTATGTTGATTACAAAACGCTGAAAAGGTCACGTTTCTTGTCTTATTTAAAGGAGACAGTTCTTTTTGGGCCCACTATTAAACGGTAACGTTTATTAATCATATTACACATGAAGAAAGTGATCATCTTATTACTATTAACAGACCAAAAATTATATATAAATGTAACCGGAATACTGAAATAATAGTAAAAAAGTGTTACGGCAAAAAATGCTTGTTTAGGAGCGTTTACATATTTGTTTTCACATTAAAATAAACCTATTATTTTAATGTGAAAACAAATATGTTACCCCGGTGCGCAGCGGTAATGACATCGGCGTTGAATGCGTTTAAAGAGATAATTATTAATTGGTACAGTGAACTTGTTTTAAATTCTTTTACTAATGGAATATCAAGTAACGTAGTTTAAAAACACAGTGGAACGAAACGTAATTAATAGCCCGTTGCAGATGTTCTGTGGTCCAATTTCAATCAGTTTGACACTGACAAACAACATTATTATTTCCGATATTATTGTTTCCGATTACTTACTAAATAATTGCATGTTTCTTCTGTTCTTTTCGTGTTTTTATTCTAAAGATTTTATGAAAATGGTATCTGTAGATACAGTGCATAAACTACAAAGCCATTGCAAGCAATTGTGCAGCACCATTTCAACGGAATTGGGGCTGCTCTTGCTGGATCAATGCTGGATACTGTTGTAATTGTTTAGTGGGCAGAGGCACTGTTGGCTGCTGTGCACATGTGATGTGTATAGTGTGGTTTTTATCTTGGGCGCGGCATCAAGTTAAAGTTGAGCCACCTGCATATTTTTTAGATGAAAGTTTTCATCTAAAAAAGATGCAGGTGGCTCAACAAAGCTTTTAAGAAAATATTTTGAAAATTATGACGAACAGTAAAAAATACTTCTTGTGACATACTATAATGTGTTTTTTTTATCTCCTGACACAACCAGCTTATAGCACACCACCTTATTATTATATATCTCCAGTCCAAGAGATTTAAAATACTAAAGGTACTAAAGTATACATACTACTTTCGATATTGAATGTCTTTATCTAAAGTCTATGGACGGAAAAAGAGTGTTTCGAAATGAATACATCTAATCTATTTTCGTAAATATCTCTGCCTATCAAATCGTGTGAATCACATCAAAATCAGTACAGACGTGTCTTTGTTTTATACTTTATATTATTAAACACTGAACAGTGTACTATTTTAACTTAAAATACCAAGGATACCTATCCACTTATTCAACAATCGCTCTTCTGAGATTTTAGGTTATTATGAGAGTCAAGTTTTGACCATCGTATTTCACAGTATTCCGGTTACATACAGTTTTGCTAATATTACCACTGTAATCTACAGATTATAAGGAATAAACTAACGTGCATTTCATTGCTAAACGCCACAATTTGTGGTGGGCCTATTTCCCAAACAAAAAAAACTGTCTCCTTTATGGTAAGTTGTTGTGTGGCTTCTACCCTCTTTCAGACTTCAAAAAAAGGAGAAGGTTCTCAATTCGAATGTTTTATGAAAAGGTATACCTTTCGTGTGGTTCAATATGAATTTCATTGAAATCGGTTCAGTAGTTTGGTTTTAGTATCAAAACACCGGGAAAGAAACTTCATATTGACAAACTGTAAATTGAAAAATAAAAACGTTTTTAACAAAATAAAAGCAACCGACTTCATAAAACACTAAAAGATGTAAAAATAACTCTAATAGTTACGGAAGTCGGTAGCAAATAAAATAATACCATGTTTCTGGCAAATAAATATTCTATTCTATTCTAAAAAATATTCCACAACTTTTTCACACAACGCCATCTAGTCCCAAGCTAAGCTAAGAGCTTTTGTTATGGGTACTAAACAGCTGATAAACATACTTGTATGTTTCTAAATACATATACAGGGTGTCTCATTCAAATGGGTCAGTATGGGAAAGTCTGAAACTATAAGACATACGAAGAACTGTTCTGAGGAACCAGTCATCGATTTTAATAAAAAGAGAAACTGCACTAATACATTTTATAAAAAATCTGTACTCTGTTCGGGAATCGAACCCGGTTATTTTGAAAAAAAAAAACCTACACTATTTATATCGATTGTGTAGGTCTTAAGCAGTAAATGTCTGTATGAAACATGATGTCTAAAATGAATAAAATGCATTGTTTCCACATACTTTAATTTACTTTAGTAGGTGCTCGAAGTGACCACCGCCTTTTTCAATACCGCCTCTGGACTATTTCATGTGGGGTTACTCGTACCTATTTCGATAACCAAAATTACCGCAGTGCTTAATTTAATTCTGAATACTCCTTCTGATGTGTTGACAACCCTACGTGTAACACATTGAATAGCGAAGAAGAATGATACATGACCATGTGCGCAAACTTTTCCTCCGTTAACTTTTACGATGTGCGCAAGAGCATAACTGTGAAGTCAGCCCTTAACCTCGTAGAAATGTAGGATCACATCGCATTCTGAATAGGTACAGGTACTTAGTCGACTAGCTGTGATATGCGGCATTCAATATTGTGTGCGCATTTGTGCAACTTATGAATGCGCAGCTGTAAATCTTGATTTTATTATGACATTTTCTTAAAAACATTTTATAACCCGGTGATCGTTACTAACAGGTATAATACTTACCTTACTTAAGACTTATGTAAACCCCTTTCAAATGACACATAAAATTACGCACATATATTCGCCTAGATGAGATTGATTTTTTTTTTTTTTTTTTTTACAGGAACTTTTTTTTATTTCATGAACCGTGAATAGGAAGACCGTTTGAATTTAATACATTGTATTGGCGTTCTGGTTGATAAGTAGTAAAAATATTTATTGACCTAAAACACAATGTATGTGTCAAGGCAAGTTCCGTATATACAACACACATTAACACATTATGCTACAAGACTTGTTAACGCGAGGACTCTGAAGAATTACTTAATCGTCAATTAGATCCAGAGTAAAAAGCTGATTACCTCGTCAGAGCGTTGTTTGAACAGCAGTATGCGACAAGACTTTTTATAATGAGTTTTATGAACAGCTTCATTTATTTGCAGTGCTATTCTGTAAAAAAACACTGCATGAAAATGTAGGTAAAGTGACGGCGAATGAAGCTGTCATTCCATAATTTATTATGCTATGCATTGACAGTTAACTTCACTATTTTTTTCACGTGGCGACTTTTAAGTGCAGCGGAGACGACAGACTTTTCGTTGCTCACTTTTTAGTCTGTCAAAATAGAACCTTATAATATGCTAACATAAGCAGTTAAATTAAATACAGAACCAAAGACATTCTCTAATCTTCTCTTCTCTAATCAAATCTCTTTGTACAGAACCTATTCTAGTCGGTTCTATTGTGGTAATCTGTTGTTATATGGTTGAGGAAGACTATCTACTCATGTTATATCCTAGTAGGTATACAAATAAACTATTTGTTCACAATCTGCGATTACCGTTTCACATTCTCTAACTGTTGATCAGCCTAAATATTAAGGTCATAATAAACACAAAATTGATTCAAAATATTTAAAGTTAATTACTTTAAATATTTTGTATCAATTCTGTGTTTATTGTTAACCTTTCAATCGTGTCAATTAGAGACACAATAGAAAGACACGGACACCGGTGTCCTCTCGGGTTATCAGTTATTTTGAATGGTTGTCTCTTGCTAATAAATAAAGAAATATTATTATTATTATCATAGCAGACTAAAAAGTGCGTCCCGAAAAATCTGTCGTCTGCGTTGAACCTTACTGAATCGACCGTCTGGATGGGAAGGTAAAGACCACAGACAAACATCTTTTGAAAAGTGACACAGCTATTTGAATAACGCCCACCTAAATTACTTTTAGGGCAAACTTGGGGCGTCTGCAGCAATAAAGGGTTAGGGCTGAAGTTATTTCAAAATGGTATTTTTCAAAGGGTCGTATGAAAACCAAGAGTTGAAATATTTTTGTTCGATTCTCTCGTGTTAGGAGAATTTGTCTTTGTTGTTTTAGATAATTTTTGCTAATTCTGAACTCCGCCGAATACAGAGGGTGTACCTATAATAATTATATAATGAAAGAGCAACGTGTGTAGGTATTCTGTTCGTGGCATTGTAGCTCCTAAACGTACTTATGAGCTAAAGGAGACAGTTTTTTTTGTTTGGGAAATAGGCCCACCACAAATTGTGGCGTTTAGCAATGAAATGCACGTTAGTTTATTCCTTATAATCTGTAGATTACAGTGGTAATATTAGCAAAACTGTATGTAACCGGAATACTGTGAAATACGATGGTCAAAACTTGACTCTCATAATAACCTAAAATCTCAGAAGAGCGATTGTTGAATAAGTGGATAGGTATCCTTGGTATTTTAAGTTAAAATAGTACACTGTTCAGTGTTTAATAATATAAAGTATAAAACAAAGACACGTCTGTACTGATTTTGATGTGATTTACACGATTTGATAGGCAGAGATATTTACGAAAATAGATTAGATGTATTCATTTCGAAACACTCTTTTTCCGTCCATAGACTTTAGATAAAGACATTCAATATCGAAAGTAGTATGTATACTTTAGTACCTTTAGTATTTTAAATCTCTTGGACTGGAGATATATAATAATAAGGTGGTGTGCTATAAGCTGGTTGTGTCAGGAGATAAAAAAAACACATTATAGTATGTCACAAGAAGTATTTTTTACTGTTCGTCATAATTTTCAAAATATTTTCTTAAAAGCTTTGTTGAGCCACCTGCATCTTTTTTAGATGAAAACTTTCATCTAAAAAATATGCAGGTGGCTCAACTTTAACTTGATGCCGCGCCCAAGATAAAAACCACACTATACACATCACATGTGCACAGCAGCCAACAGTGCCTCTGCCCACTAAACAATTACAACAGTATCCAGCATTGATCCAGCAAGAGCAGCCCCAATTCCGTTGAAATGGTGCTGCACAATTGCTTGCAATGGCTTTGTAGTTTATGCACTGTATCTACAGATACCATTTTCATAAAATCTTTAGAATAAAAACACGAAAAGAACAGAAGAAACATGCAATTATTTAGTAAGTAATCGGAAACAATAATATCGGAAATAATAATGTTGTTTGTCAGTGTCAAACTGATTGAAATTGGACCACAGAACATCTGCAACGGGCTATTAATTACGTTTCGTTCCACTGTGTTTTTAAACTACGTTACTTGATATTCCATTAGTAAAAGAATTTAAAACAAGTTCACTGTACCAATTAATAATTATCTCTTTAAACGCATTCAACGCCGATGTCATTACCGCTGCGCACCGGGGTAACATATTTGTTTTCACATTAAAATAATAGGTTTATTTTAATGTGAAAACAAATATGTAAACGCTCCTAAACAAGCATTTTTTGCCGTAACACTTTTTTACTATTATTTCAGTATTCCGGTTACATTTATATATAATTTTTGGTCTGTTAATAGTAATAAGATGATCACTTTCTTCATGTGTAATATGATTAATAAACGTTACCGTTTAATAGTGGGCCCAAAAAGAACTGTCTCCTTTGATACAGTTTTTGTTTATTTTGATGGTCTGTTGTAGTTAAAACAGAAATGGGGATATAAAGTGTTGGTATATAAGATCTTTACCTGCATTGTATTGACACAGATATTTTCTTATCGATCGATATAAGATACCTACATCAATTAAAGCAAGAAATAAATACATACTATGTCAGTATGAATGACAGATTTCGCATTTTTGACAGTTCTGATTTTAACTTTTCCGAATCTTATCGTCGTTGAAAATATCGTCACTTGAAACTTGATTGATGTAGCTATAGTCCTATTATGAAAATTGCACAAATATCAACAAGAAACACACACAAAATAAACACTCTTTTATTTTACTTTTAACTGTGAAGATTAACATTGATAAAATTACACTCGTTATAAAAAAAAACGTGCTTACACCGCTCGCGGTGGGCAGACAAAGCCACAGAACAATTCTGGCTTGTATGAATGTATGTCAGTAAACACTGAATGATATTTACACACTTACAAAGTTTCTGGGCAAACAAACGTCATCACCTGCTTATACAAATACAAATACTTAGGTACACGACCGTCAGGATAACGAACAATCTCAGTGTACATAAATCAAGTTATGTTTATAAAAAGATAAATATTTATTTATTTCATATAGAGCCAAAGCTCCTGTAGGTAACACAGAATACACTAGCTCAGGAGCTAGGGAATATATAAAGAATGTATTAATTTGTGTTAATAAAGATTATTATTATTATTATTATTTAACATTGGACCTTTCAAGGGTTTAATGAAGATTAAGGTAGTATTAGTACCACGTATATATTGCTTTTACCGGATAAAAGTCATTATTTTCATACTCGTCGGTTAAAAGCATATTAAATAATCCCACCGACAAACTGTTACGCAGTTTGGTGGGTGTAATTAATGTACTATAAGTTTGGTCCAGAATAAAATTATTATTATTATTATTATTATTAAATAGTAGCAAGACATAATGTCTTATCAAAACGTAGCTACCTTTCGCGTATCATTCATCCTCTCAATGTGACAGAACCCTCTAAGCCCCTTAAAATGATTGACGTACTCTTTTAAATAAAAGTTATTTTATTATAATCTATATTTCTCAATTACAGCCTGGAGTACGAATTTGTACTAGATTAATAGCAATAGGTTCACCCCTACGACATCAGACTTAAACATAACTTGCGATATATAGGTATCCTCAAATCAGATGCACCTTTGCCTAACTCTTTGGAGACAGGTGTGATAATATGTTATGCCTAATAAAACATCTGTAAGTGTAGATATCGCAACATTGAAACCAAAATATTTATTTTTGTATTTACGTGTACCAAGTTGTCGAGGCTTCAGCGCACACGACATCAACTTACCTATGTTTGCATAAATGATGGTCATGAGCAACATAATTTGGCAGTTGATATCCGTCGACCTTGCGTTACGTAAATAACTAAATAAGAGACTAAATACATAGGCATTAGCGCTGTCATGATAACTTGATGTGCAGGGAAACGGCACGTCTAAGTTGAGCTCACGGTTACTGACAAATGCGTGCAATAACTGAACAGGTCCAATCATATCTGTCTTTTGAGAAAAGAATCACTTCTTTCTCGTGAAGTTAAGTTTAGACTACGACATAAATGACAGACATTAATTTCAGTACTCTTCACACACATGACATGACTTGACTAGACTTGACATGTAGACACTTGGACACAAACTATTCACGACACTAATTACCGTATCACAGTTAATTTTGCAATTAGAGACACTCATGCACGTTCATACAGACACTCGGTGATACACTGTACCGTGTAAGTATAGTGTCGTAGTCTTATCTTACCGTGAGACCATCTCAGACAGTAGGTAATCTAAATAAATAAAATAAATTAATAACCAAGGACATACATAGACCTTATTGGTAAGGTTCTTCAGAAAGGTAAGGTGCGTAGTACTCGCAACCGGCGGCGGCGTGTGTGTATGAGAACATGTATGAATGTAAACGAAGCAAAAGAAGTATGTAAGAATCGTAGCATATGGCGCTCTGTAGTTTCTGCCTACCCCCATGGGAAAAAGGCGTGAGTTTATGTATGTCTGGACTTTAAAAAAATGCAGTACATACCTAGGTACCTAACCTTTATATCCATCTTTCCTTCGGCGTTTTTTTCCTTTTCAGACAAGTAAGAAAGTGAAACACTGACATTACTGGTTTAAAAAAAAATACATAATTCTTAATGTTGCTTGTTTGACGCGTAAAAGGGTTAATAACAACAAAACAGTATGATTAATAAATGTCCTTCCGTCGTAAGACAACGAAGATTTGAAATGAATATCATGACCGCCATTATTACAAAAAAAGTAATGAAACTTCCGTGTTATATACCTATCCTGTTATTGGGTATAAAATACACAAACATTCGGTAGTGTCCTCGGTGTAAATAAAACTTCTACCATTTGTTTCAACTTATTGTTATGTTTTAAAAAACAACTTCCGCTTTCATTTAGCTGACTTGTTTGTATAATTTTATAAAGTTTTTGTAAGAAAGAACATTTTTCACCGAATCATAAATCATTTTAACAGTAAATAAATCGTGCTCGCGGCTTTACAGTAGACAACAACAGATACGTCTGTCTGGATCTCCCCATGTTACCGGTCTAGACTTTTAAAAGATTATATTATCTCGCTACTTTACTTTGTTGGAGATCTGTGTATGGAAACTGTTAACATACAGGGTGGAAAGAACATCACACATCCGCACACTATGACTTCTGTACATAACAATTATGCTAATGTACTAAATTTTAGTTTTTAGTCCCTCGTATAGATTACTAGAAAATATTCGACATATATTTTTTCTTATTATTTTTTTTTTTTAATATTCCACAACCTTTCACACAACACCAATTAGTCCCAAGCCAAGCTTGAGAGCTTTTGATATGGGTACTAAACAACTGATAAACATACTTATTTATTTCTAAATACATACAAATTATATATAAATTACACCCAGACAAGAACAAATGATCGTGCTCATCACACAAACATTTGTCCTGGGTAGGAATCGAAACCACGACCACCGGCATAGCAGTCAGGGTCACTAACTACTAGACCAACAGGCCAGTCAAATCATTTTTTCACGTGTTCAAAAAATATCGGCGATACATCGAGTCAAAATGTTGCACAACGTCACTATCCTATTCCGTTTATACTGAATAATGACGTCACAAGCTTAAGCGCATTAAAGTTGAGGAGACTCCACAACTTTAATGCGCTTAATCTAAGTTTTTGCATCATTTTGAAAAAGCAAAAAAATACTTGTGTGTTTTTTTTAATCTAAGTAACTGATGGACTATTAATATTTTGATATTCTGAATTATACACCGTCCTCATGATTCTGGAGCTCCCCCGCTTTTAAATTTTGCTGAAGAAGAAACTAAAGTGAAGCTAATAATTTGTTAGAGTAATTTTCTGAAATGTACGAATTTGTCTAATTTGATTGACTGAAACTCTAGCTTGTCATGTTTTTCTAGACTAACTCTTTTGCATGCCTAACATAGGGTAGTTTGTATGAACACCATCATAAACGAACCAACTATCATGGACCAGAGCCAAGCACATAAAGCTACCCCAATGTGTCAAATTTCTTTGATAGTTTTTCAACTTTATTACAAACAGGATAAGTCAATTAGGAAAACGTTTCAGTTTGGTGTGCTGGTGTCAGTACCTATTCTCAGTTCAAAGAAATAGCTATTCCATTCTATTCTTATAAGCGCATGTTAGTAGCTTAGTCGTGGGTCCCAGTGGAGTGGCGCCTTAATTCGTTTCCCAAACAAGACGCCCTTAAACGCGTAGACTACCTTGTTCAAAATCGATCTCACGTTCGTTTGCCACGCGTTGGCATTGTAACGTTGCGAACACCTAGTCGTGTGAACTTGATATTATTTCCCTTTTCTTTCAAACAACAGCTCAATCTGTGCCTGATTGTACTGCGGTAAACCTATTACATTTTATTTCACTTTTATTGCATGTCAGTAATGCAAATTGCGTGTAAAAGCATTGAGCAATCTACGCTGATCTGTATTCAGTTTCCCGTGAGAGATTTCAAACATTTAATTGGAGACTTGTTACTAATAAATCGTATTAAAACTGCATTAACTTTATAGCACGATAACTACTTCAGTTTTAATTGGTAACAACTAACAGTTTAACACAGTCTCTGACAAAATGCAAGCTTAAAACAGTTGATCTATTAAATTACTCTGGATTTAAAATAGCTTAACGTTTCCTCATCGCCAGGTGAAAATTACGAATGCAATTATTGATTTAACAGCTGCGTGTGCCAGCATTGCTTCGCCGGCGCCGGAACACCAAACACACTTAGTAACTGCCAGCCTTGTTTACACAGCGCCAGTAAAAAACCGACTAGCGTTCAAGGCGAGTTGCTAAACCACGCTTCATTGTAAACTTCACCAGAGACTTTATACAAATAAACTGCACTTTTGATACTGTTTTAGCTTTTTCATAAATTCTTTTGATAGTAGTCTGAGTTGAACAGTCTTTATTGAGTCTAGACAGTTTAGTAGCGACACACAATTATGTAGATCTAGGATGTAAAATAAATTGAAGTATGATGTTGTCTCGCGTATTTTACGGTAGTTAAGCAGAACATTAATAGAGCCATAAAAAAAACATTTTATGACAAATGACAAAACAATGTTTCTGGTAATATTTTAGCACATATTAAAATACACCAGCAAGTGGCTAATTTTGCATACATTAAAGCAGCCTTTAGATAATTATTGCAGTATTCAATTTATAGTAATTAGATTGACTCATTCAAGCTAATACTTATGATCAATGCCAAAAGTTTGTTTTTGTATTGCTCCAAAAAGCTAATAATACGACAGAACGGATAAATGTTGATGTCTAAATTAGATGAAAAGGTAGTTCATACATTTCTTTAAATTAAATTAATACATTTCTTTTTTATTCCGAAAATGGAAGTCCCTTGGTAATTTCAATACAGTCATTTGCGTTAACTCTGCGGTGCACATCTGTTGTATGATAATAATAACTGTTTATTATTTTTGCTTAATTAAAACGCATATATGTATCTATTAATGATTTTGCTTTCTTGATGTTCGTATGTGAGTTAAAAAACCTAGTTACCCACATTAACAATGGTGAACCATTTCAAAATCTAATAAGTTTTGAATACTTGATAAATTTTATGAAATGGTCAGTGACTAGGTGTAGAGGTAAGGTAACAAATGTCGATGCCGATTGCTGACAATAGGCTCATCGGCTATTACATGGTACTTAAACATAACTGGCGAAATATGGGTGTACTACCAGGTACCTCTGCCTAACCCTTCGGGGATTACAGGCGTGATGTTGTGTTTATGTCATGTGTAACAAATGTGTTTTTACAATTTGATGGTAAGCACTAACTATGAAAAGATAAATTGTGATAAAAAGCAGCATTTGAAGAAATGTTCCTTATTTATGTTCCTTATAATTTATGTTTCGTTATCCATTATTTTAAAAAAAAACCTTCTTAAAATTTATTTGTAACTTAAATGACCTATAAATAATAACATGTTAAAATAACCGTAAAAAAAATAAAACATTTTGCTAGAACGTCGGGCAATTTATTGTTAAAATAACAAGCTAGTGCCAAAAAAAGTCAGGTTTAAACGGGGCATAGACGCGAGGTTACCAGACTGTCGCACCCTCCCGATTAAGCTCCCCGTTTCGATTCGAATGTTCCACAAAATGAGGCTAGCCTGTATACTACATAACTAAAATGTACAGTCACTATAAAGGTACCTAAAACGCGCTTATTAAATTGTGACCACCCCTTTCAAATTATTAAGTTAACGGTATGCAAAGGGTTGAAATAAAAAACAAAGGCAATATTCGTAAGTTCGTAACTATACACCGTGAATAGTTGTGCAATAACGATTGTTTTAAAAGAGAATGTGCTTGCATACTGGATTTTGTATTAAGAAATATCGCGATGTGTGAAATTTGATCTAAACAACGATTAACACAGTAATGTTCCGAAGCTGACTAAACATTTAGCCGAACTCCTTACGGTAATAAATAAGCGTAGTTCTGTGATCTGCCGGGGCCTTAGCTCAGGCCTTTGTGCGAGTTTTTATGCTTGTGAATAAGCGCCGTTTCGTGATAATGGCTGCTTGATAAGCGCCATTTGGCGCTAACACTAGTGGTCAACACAACTATTTAACAGCCGATACACCCCGTGAAAACCCCGTTAAAGTCATCCCGTGAAAACTTGATTAAAGGAAAATGTCAATGTCTAGCCTCTATGGAATGACAGCTCAATTCGCCTTTACTTCACCTACCTAGATTTTCCCGGGGTTGTTTTTTACAAAATTGTTTTTAACACGTTTCTATGAAGTAAAAGTGATGGGAATTGAAATTCCAATAAGTATACTAATGATAGGGTACGACAGATAACTTCACCCTCAAACTACGGGGTAATATTTACAGAAAATAATTTCACTGCAGTAACAACATTCTGCCCGCGACTTCTTTCGAGTGAAAGAAACCAAACTTATCACTTTTCACTCGACAATAGTGTAGGGTGAGTACCTACTTCCAAAGATAACTCTACATACAAACATTCTAACTAACAAGTTGTGCAACTTTATAATATACCTATAGATAAATATGCATTGTCACCAGATGACGCTCAAGTTTTATAACAAATTGATCTTCACGTTGACTCGATTCAGTTGGTATAAAAACTAGCACTAAGGCCACTGAACAATGCGCGTAGATAGTGAGTCACCGATTAGATTGTCTGATATCACTTGGAACTGTTTAAAGTAGGTAGCTAGACGCTGGGATAATTTGCATACACGTGCACCGGCCACTATGTAAACTATGTCTTTAAAAGCAAGTCTAATGTGATTAAATGTACAATAATAATGTAATGTTCTTATGTGTGGCAGACATGGCAGTGAAACATAGGTTATATAACAGAATATTTTACCAGTCTACTTTAAGGTGAAACAAAATCAGAACATGGTAGGATGGGTGACCATTCATAACACATCGAAACTCTTTTGTACCTCGGAAAGCACGTTCGGCTGTCATTTGAATGTCTTTGACGGTCTTTACGAGTAAGTATAAAGGTAGTCAAAACCCCGAATCACCAACCGGTATCGTCAACCAGTCAACCGTTTTAATCAAGGGGTATCGTCCTACCCAGCCATACACTGGGTAGTATAGGTCAGGCAGGCATTAGCTCCATGTAATATACTAGTATTTAGCTACATCCAAATATACTGGAAGTTGATCCTAACATAATTGGGATAAGGCTAGGCAGATGATGATGAAGTAAGTGTCCTGATAATATTTATGAACGTTGTAAACCTTAAATGGTAATCAGTGCGGGCTTAAGCTTCACCTTCCAAGTGCAAGCCCTTTCCAACATTGTTGGGAAAAGGCCGATGATTATAATGTTATTCAATAACATTCTCATTCAACTAACAGTTTACAATGTGCACCATTGTGCAGACAGTTATTTAAGTCTCATAGATACCTACTTATCATTTTATCTAGGATTTCTTCAGACGCAACCGTCCCACTGACATTTGAGAACTCATTGTGTAAATCACAACCTTTTCATTACATCATGGTTAATATTATATTCTATTACATAAACAATGATTTACTATAAAAAGCTATTGAAGATGGTTAAGAAGCCGATTCTCCCCGAGCCTTGCTCGAGTCATCCCGTGGTGCTGAACTTATAGGTTTAAAATCCCTAATTTAAATGGATCCGATTCAGCGTGTCTCTTTGCTGCTCCCTCACCTCAACCAAAAGTCCCCATAGGGGGTGCCCTGAGCGAGTAGTCTAGTTTTTAAGAAGTTATTGCCCCGGCTGGAGGCCTACATTTATTAAGGCACAGGATAAGCCAGTTAAGCAGCATTCCAGGATGACTTGTGAAATATCATTATGCTGAGCAGCACGCTTATCAATCACCTTATCCCACTTGTAGTCTCCCATATAGTGCAACCATGAGACACGCGCGCGTAAATGTGATGTGTCTATGGGTGAGTTTATCTTTTTGTATTTTATCTCTATTCACCTTTATTCGTATTTTCTTTGTGTTGATTATCTGTATTGTCTTTGGTCGTGTGCACCGAATAAACGACATAAATATCTATACATATAAGTATAAAGATCTAATAGGTACCAAAAAAAACCGTGCGTAACAATGCCCCTTAAGTAAAATGTCACGTGGCACCACCAGGTGGCAGCACTGTAGCATCGTGACCTAAAAAGGCGGTGGCAGGCACCTTAGTCTCTTTTTGTAGCAAGTATTCCATTAATAATGTCTTTTGTTGGCAATAGCAAGCGTTTTTCATTAACAGCGCGTAATCGATTTACATTGTGTGTACCGGTGTACGTTTTTAGTATTCGCGCTTGTCCGCGGACGAATTCAACGCTCTGTGTTTGAACTGATTATTTTCTGAACGAATCGTGACTTTTTAGCGATAGCCAATGTCAAATAACACAGCGTATGAGACATGAAAATAACTCTCATAAAATGGAAGCACACGTCTTGGCAAAACTTCTAACAAAAATAATATCTCAATTTATTCTGAACGTAATAAGAACTGAGTTAGAACGATTTATCTACAGATCTTATCCATAAAACGTAAATTAAAACTCGAGTAAATAAACATGAAATCACTGCGTTCCCGTGTATACAGGCAGCACAACATTTTAGCTGGAAGTGTCGGTTTGCGAGCAACCTGTGGAAGGCGCAAATGTCGCCGGTCACGCGAACTAGGCTGCTCCGACAGTTTATTGATTAAATATAATTACGCGCTTTCAAGCGTCCTTCCCAGTCTTTCGATAAATCCCGGATAGCTGTAGTAAGCTTGTCTAAAAATATCGATGTAACAATATATTTAGACTTTGCATTCTGATGATTATATTTTGCGATAAATATATGGATGTCAAAATAACGATTATTGAAAACTTAACTAAAAAGATATGAATAACTAGACACGTCTAAATAAAACCATCCCAGCTCTAAAAGGCTTACCATTCGAATCCATGAAAAAATATAAATCAGATAAATAAATTAAATGATAGGTACCTACATTTTAAGATTACCATACTTTATTTTTGACGCTCCTGACATTCTAAGCCGTGGTCAATGTAGGTTCTAAAAGTCCAAATAAGATCGGTCATTAAAAAGTTAATGGATCCTATAATTAGATCAACGAATAGAAAATCGTAATGATATTAACTGTGTCAAGTAGGTAACACTGATTAGGTAATTACATACGAGTAGTACATACTGTTCGATATCTGTAGGCTGCTTAGGTTACTCTGTATCTGCTTAGAGTTGTGATTGATATTCGTTTGATGGACTTGATGCCGATATATGTCGAAAAGTGAGTGCCCAACCCGTCAAAG
This sequence comes from Euplexia lucipara, assembly GCA_921972225.1. Classification (NCBI taxonomy): domain Eukaryota; kingdom Metazoa; phylum Arthropoda; class Insecta; order Lepidoptera; family Noctuidae; genus Euplexia; species Euplexia lucipara. The sequence continues at coordinate 16,452,935 of OV179145.1, read as the reverse complement.
AAATCAGAAAAATCTCATGTGTTTCGGTATAAATACTTTTGATTAAAGGAACCCCTTTTTCTTTATCCCCAGATGGATGGCACCAGTCAGCATAGCGATCCACGCACCGGGCTCAGACATGATGCCGACAGTGAACAGCATCAGATATCTACGTGACTGTGTGAACAACGACCTAGTACTTACATTCGCTACCTTCCACATCTTCTTCTCCAACAAACACATACCTAGCAGTGTAAGTAATACATATTTGTTTTATTAGTCAGTTTGAAAACTGTCATCTAGAGGGAACATTTCTATATAGGTATCTTCAATAATATTATAAAGACCAAAGATACATATCTTTGGTCTTTATACGAATAATTCGGTAATATTAAAACCAAATTTTATGGCCGTTCACTGTCTCTTATTATACAGTTATACCCTAGTTTAAGAGTCTTTGTAAAGAGATGTACCATGCATTTACTTTAGTATGTTCTACCATATACCTGTATGTATTTTTGTGTCTAACGAATGAACATAAAAACTGATGGACCGATATGAAAAATTCCTTCACCGTTAGGAAGTTAAACTATCCCCGGGTGATGTAGGCTACTTTTTATCCCTGTGTTGCTACGAGAACGGGAACTAGTCCGGTGAAACCGCGTGACATACATACATACATAACGTCACGCCTGTAATCCCAAAGGGCTAGGCAGAGGTGTACCTGGCAGTACACCCACATTTCGCCAGTTATGTTTAAGTCCCATGTATAAGGGGGCGAGCCTATTGCCATCAATCGGGCACAAATCCAGACTCCGGGCTGCTACTGAGAAATCCCAGATGGAAAAACTCAATAACACTTTGCCCGACCAGGGGATCGAACCCGGGACCTCATGATCAGCAGTAGCGCTTGCGACCACTAGACCAACGAGGCAGTCTGTAAACCGCGTGACGTCCGCTCGAATTAAATAAAATTATAAATGATAGATATTTCTTAATGTCTGATGCCAAGTCAGAAGCCTATGGGCGTATAAACACCCTGACACCACACGAAGAAAGAAGAGAGTGTGCACTGTTCCACTCGTAGATAAAGACCAAATCTTTCACTCACTAAAAGTAAATTAATAAAGAATAACTTCTATTTATATTGCAAAATTTCAAAATGGCACCCAATCTAGTATAACACGTGTTAGCTTTATAGCTAGATGACAGTCTCTTTCTAAAACTATGAACTCATCGAACTTCTAAAACTAGATGTGTCATCATAACAGACTGGGCGGTGTCAAGCCCGTCTGACATTCGCAGACACATAGATCCCCGTCACACAAGCTGTGCCAAGATATTTGTCTTGTCTACAGACATCCGGATAAGAATCCTATTGATTTTCCATTCAAACAAAAGCGATTTGCAAAAGTTCAACGCAACTGCCAAATAGTTAACTTGTTTATTTGTAGGTATGCGTTTTGACAGATGGTTGGACCTGACGCCACAGTGCTGCCATCTCACGTAGAACATTGCAGAAAACCCTCATTTCACTGTCAACAAATTAGACACAATAGTTAAACAATCGCAACTTAAGTCATATATGACTCATTGGACAGGGAAGTGACTGAAAAGGTCTAATCTATTTCTGCCTGTATCTGCTGACATTTCTGCGTCGCCTCCAGATTTTTAAAGATCGAATCTGACAGGTCGTGACGCAAGTATATTTAACCACGGTAACTTCATAACTAAACATAGGTAGACAAGTCGTCGACCGCTCCTGGCACAATTCCGGAACATAACAATACTACTGTCTGGCAATAAGCCAGGTAGGGAACTTCTGTTCCTTGTTTGTTTACAAAGACATGCTTTAAATTATTTCAATTAACTATAACGTGCAACATTTGAATTTACACTGTAGTACATTTGCATTGTAGAATGTTCTCACTTCTCTTGTTTTAGATAAACCCTCCATTTTGATAACCCTCCGTTTCTACACGTGAGAACCTGTAATTGGTTTTGTGTGCTTATTTAATTGTTAACCATATGTAACAGCGGTTGGTTCTCCTTAATAATAATGTATGTTGATAAATAAATAAATAAACTCAATTCCTAAAAGCAGTGATAGCTTATTGCGTACTGCCAAGTCATAGGTTTCACTTTTCGGATTCATTTGCGTATTCTATAATAAAATAATGCCTTCGTAAAGGAAAACATCGTGAGGAAACTTCACATGCCTGAGAGATATAACTACACGAAAAGAAGAAGACTCAATTTCAACATAATTATTTTCTTTTCAGATCCCTGATCCTGATGTATTTTTGAAGACGCCGTTTAACTGCACAGACACACCACCGTACGTCGTCAACTCATCCACGACGTACAAACAACAGAAGAACCTGTTGTATCCAATAAACGTCGGTAGAAACATTGCCAGAAGCGCAGCGTTGACACACTTCGTCCTGCCATCAGACATCGAACTATACCCTAGTCCAGACTTGGTACCAAAGTTCCTGAACATGATTGCAAGAAACGAAGAACCACTAAGCACTTCCAGTAAACCAAGAGTCTTCCCAATAAGTTTATTTGAAATAGACAAAAACTATTTTGTAAGTATTCATTACTAGACCACAAATTACCTTCGCGCGCATGTTCTTTCTAAATGTTTTACCTCCGCCTGATAGTGTCTGCATCAGCCGTTCTATTCAGTTAAAATCACCGAGAAAAACCTTCATCCTACCAATACTAGGGATCATTGGTATGGAATAATAAAGGTCAGTTCGCCTTCACTTTAAAGTTTTTACGGGTTGATTATAGAAGATATGACAGATCATCTTATTAACAACTTTAGTAAATTCACCTTGTCAAAATTTGAGTGAAGTGAATCCCTTACTTAAGTACCTACTTACGAAATGTCAGCTCAATCTGCACTCATATTTTCACAGTAGGTATGATTTTTACGCAATAGCACTGCTGATATGCTGTCCCTTTTCAACTAAATCCAGACTGCACCAGCCTAGACTTTTACACAGCATGGTTGGTGCAGTGGCTATGCGATTAGCTGCGCGTCGCGGGTTCGAAAGTGCCACTCGGCACAAAAATTTGCTTTGTTTGTTTGTAAACGCACCCACGATACAAGTATAAAACCTTAAAGTGCAGAATCGTTAAAAAAGAGACAAGATGCCAACCCCCACATAATTGGATAAAGTTTCGGCAGATAAATAATAACTCTATGTCCATTTTCAGGCTCCTGTAACGAAAACAGAACTCCAACAAATGTTAAAAAACAAAACTGCCATACCTTTCCACAAACACGTGTGTCCTACATGCCACAACATCCCCAATGGTAAAGAGTGGATGGCTGCTCCAGAAGGAAGATGTAAGAACCTCTCTATTTATATATTTTACGAATACTTACCAAAGCTTAAGGTACAGACAGCAACAAAAGTCGATTAATGTATTTAGTTTTTTGAAACACAAATAATGAAGTAGGTAATTATAACAAAAATATCTGAGCAGGAAATATACATGTAGGTACAGGAAAATCCTTCTTCATTGGTCTTGTAATCGCAAGGCTTACAGAGAGATTATCGAGTCGGGCAGTGTGGATAAGTTTTCCCATCTGGAATTTAGGTTGGATTTTTGCACGGTTACTGGTGGACTTACAACATACATGGCATAATGTGAGCGTGTGTCTCTGTCTAATCCTTTGGGTAATACAGAAAGCATGTTATGTTAGCAGAGCATGCAACAACATGTTTTTTTTTTTGTAGGGATTAAACTCAAAATGTGCTCAACTGAATTTAAAAACTCTTCCACCATTAAAAAGCTATATTATCGACAAGTAACTTAGGTTATATTTTATGTTCAAAACTACAAGGAGGTGAAAATAATGTTCAATTCAAAGGAAAAAGTACAAAATTCCCGTGGGTTAAGTCGCAAGCCAAGTGCTAGTATAATTATTATTATGATAAATGTATATAAAAAGTTGCGTTGCATTGGTGATCGACTTATGTAGCTGACCGTACGGTGCGCGTAGCGGTTTGCGCATCATTTGCATTGTGATCCCGCATACTTAGCTATTTATTGCCAAAAGTGTGTACCTACGTACGTACCACGAGACGACCGGTGATGCAGGGACAATTAATCGTAGTGCTGTTAGTGTCGTGAGCTATTTATGCCGTCTGTAGCATGGCGTGGCCGTCGTATGGGGCATTCTAATTGCGTATTATGGTTCAACGACCGCGTCTTACTCGCCGTTTCCAGACGACCGGCTCAACTTCTTACGCCAATTTGCAAAATTGCAACTTTCCGATTCAAGAATGTGATTATGTCAATCTTATTTCACCTCCCGATAACTCATTGCGATAACTATTAGAATAGACGCCAATTGCTTTGATTGACTGTTTCAGACATGGGAGTGTTCCACATAGGCAAGCGGCAAGGAAAGCACTCGCATTGGGAGCCTATCTTCATCGGAACTAATGAAGAGCCTTATTACGATGAACGACTGAGCTGGGAAGGCAAGCAAGACAAAATGACTCAGGTAACAAAAAAAATAATGGAAGAGAATACTTAATCTTTATTGGAAATCATAAGAACTAATATTTAAAAGTAACTAGAACTATATAGGGTGTAGCTACAAAGACGGCCTTATCTCTTACAGGCCACCTTTGAAAAAACTTTGTATTTATGGCGAAGAACCTTCTAGATAATGAAAATAGTTTGAGTTGATATTTGATATTTTATTTTTATTTCAGGGCTACATCCTTTGCGTGAAAGACTACGACTTCATGATCTTGAACAATGCTTTCGTGGTCCACAAGCCTGGCATCAAGTATTACAAGAAAAACGTAAAAAGGGATAAGATTGGCTCGAAGCAGTCTTCCTACGTGAGAAATGTCATTCTTCCAGAACTGAAGAAACTATTTGGGGTCAAGCAAGGGTGCGTACTGTGACGACACTTGAGAATCAGGATCTTAAAAGTGATCACACGTAGTACATCTTAGAGGTACAAATTATATACCGATGCAGGCTAATATTATAAGCTTACAGGGTTAAATTTTCCGCCTGATTTTGGAAAACGTTATGATGGAATTGTCTCCTAAAACAACATATCACTACGATTAAACTAAAAATGCAAAGTACCGATGGTAACATTTATACGCACATTTGCCTTTGAAGAATGTGAATATGTATAATGAAGTTAGGAACAGATTGTCCCAGGCGTCCTTTTTACAATGCATACGATGCATTTAAAAAGTCACGCTTCAGAGGCCTTAACCGTTAAACACTAGGGTTATTATGCTCTAATGTAAGAAACATGTGCACGTCCGTATTGTCTAAGTCAGTGTAAGACATTTGGAGGAACTAGGGAATGGACCTCCAGCGCAAAGGAGGATAATTTGGTTTCTATTTCTAAGTAATTGGATTCGGTTTGGGAAGTATGTCTCTATTTGAAATACCAAATATCAGTTGTGACTTACGACTCTTAGAAAGGATGTACTGTATTAAATGCAATTTAGCCTTTGTACTCGCTACATTGGAGGCTGAAACTAACGTAGCTGTAAGGACATGCTTTAGCTGTCTCTGATTAGTTTAAACGTGTAAATATTTAGCTTGTGAATGTACACTGGCATTGGTGCGAGTGTTTAATGTAAGAGAGTACTTGACTCATGATATTTAAGTGCTTTTTTACAAGCAGCCGTTATTATTTTACGTAGATTTTATTTAATGTGCTTATAAAGTGTAGATTCTAAAAACACTTGTATTGACGAGATCTTCAATGACGCAGTGTTGAGGTTCCAAAATTATATAAGATGGAAGCCAAGCTAACAAAAACAGTCATGTGATATCGAGAAAGATGTCATTGATATTCAGCATTCGATTCCAATTTTAATACTAGGTATTTCCTTACCACTTAAGTTTTAAAGTTGTATTTAAACACTGTCGCTCATAATTATATTGTATCACATATATCTTTTGATGTTTGTATTTTTTTTCTACTCATTCTAAAATGCATTTTTAGTCTGTACTTCAGTAAGGATATTAATTATTATTATTAATATTAAATATTCCACAACTTTTTCACACAACGCCATCTAGTCCCAAGCTAAGCTAAGAGCTTGTGTTATGGGTACTAAACAGCCGATAAACATACTTATATATTTCTAAATACATACATATTATAGATAAATTACACCCAGACACAGAACAAATGATCGTGCTCATCACGATATTATAGATATATATATTATATATTAATATAATATTAATAGATATTATGGATATTCGCTAGACGTAAAAATACTTGTAGACTTTTACAATAATTGTTTATGTACATTATGGGTGTAAGAATATGTAAGTTTAAGTTATTTTTTTCTGTGATTTTATTCGAATTTATTTTTTTAATTCAAGTATTAAATGATAAAATCACAGAGAAATTTATCACAGAGAATTTTAACATCTACGATTTGACTTAAATATTGTAGTTTGTAGTATAATGTACCTAGGTAACTATAACAACTGTTCATCCACAAAATGAATTTATTCCTGAATTGTTGTTGACGATATTAGGGCTAGATAAGAGTATTTTATTTTTTATAAACAGTTAATCATACAATGTGCTGCCTGGCAACAAATATTTTGCTAATTAAGAACATTTTTCTTTACCTTAAATGGTCGCTAAAATGATAAATAATATTGTTATAATTTAAACCATAATTTATAAAACCTGAACTGTTTTATATTTTAGTTAGTTTTAACCTGTTCCTATATTTAAAACGCTGTTTAGTATTTTTGCTCATCGTATCTCGTAGATCACCGAACGAATTTTAGTTTTTGTTTTTGATGTATGCAAGACTAAAAATATTTGAAGTTTTTCGGATCTTTGTCCCTTAACTTCAACCTATCTTGGTTAGCTTTTTTGGGTAGGTACAGCAAAAAAAGTTAGTATTGATTTCTTAAGGTTCTGGAAAACTCGAACCTAATAATATCGTTGTGTATATTAAACGACGCATAACTCGAATAAATACGAAATTAGTGTTAAATAAAAGTCAATAAAATACAGCGTACGTAGTATATAATAATATATATTATTATGTAATATACCTAAAATAATATGACACACCGTTGTGTGTTAGCCTTATTGTGGTAACTAGTATTAGTCGCTATTATAACTAAAATAAAAAATAAAAACGAAGTGTAAGCTCACCACGTTCGATATTTATTTTTAGTTATATTGTTATAAGTAAGTAGTTTAATTATTTTAGTAGAATTCCTTGTAGCATATTGTATAGAATGTTTTTTGAATGTAGGAAAAACTAAAGAAGATTTTTTTTTTTATTTAGAACTGTGTTTTTACATTCTTTTTGAATCTTATTGTTTTTAAAGGAATTGAAATATCTGCTTAATTTAAATATAGTGTATTACAACTTCAAGAAGAGTAGGTAGATTATATTAGTTGTTCAAGAGCAGACGATCCGAACCAAATCGTATGAAAATAAAACGATATTTTCAAAACATCACAACGCATGTTTTTATACAAACTGTTGCCCGAAGTACCACACACATTCTAGTAAAACTAGTACAATTTCATTCGGATCGGTTCATCCGTTTATGATTGAGTGACAAACAAACAAACACTATATTACAAACTGACATTTTAAGAAAGTAGGCAAGGCTAGTTTAGTATTGTTTTAGTATTAAACTTAGTAGTTTTATTAAGGGGTCCCGGTTTTGGTAAACGCATGTGGTGGGCTTTCGCTTAAAGGCTTCAAAGTGCCGCTTAGTTCGTAAGTGCAATATAAACCTAAAGTCTTTTAAATGTGATCATTTATAATATATTTATCAATGTATAATCTAAATACTACGTTTTGTAATGTTTTCGTAAGAATCTACAATTATGTAATCTGCCCGAAAATCGAAGTAAAACAATAAAATTCTTACATTATAAGCTGTGTTTTATTTATAATTATAAAGATGAAAATATCATAATAGGTACTTAATAATCCAAGAACCAGGGGGCCTAGTCCTAGACACAGTTTCATTAAAGATAACTAAGTCCGATATATTCGAAATGTATGCAATTCAGTAGGGAAGTAGGAAAAGTTTTCTTGGATGCGTGAACCCACCTACTTCCAACAGCACATCGCAAAGATGTGACCTTTGGCGAGAGATACTTAAGCCTCCTGAGGAATTCATCGAGCCATCAGAGAGACTTCCACCTGGGCACACACTGCAATGGCCGACTTGGAAATCTCTGAACAGACTCCGCACCCAGGTCGGCCGCAGCAAGGATAATCTCTTGAAGTGGGATTTCGCAGCTAGCACCGACCTTCAGTGCCTGCGCGGTACCTCTCCACAGACCATGGCCCACCGTTTGTCCTGCGCCGCGTGCCCTGTCACCTGCACACGTGAGGATCTTATGGTTGCGTCGGTGGATGGAGTTCCGGTGGCCGAGTTGCGGTGGCTAAACATTCAATTTAGAATTTAGTGACTTTGTTTGCCATCGACACGCTAAGAAGAGTAGGTATTTAGAAAGCTTGTGCCAATTCCATAAATCACACACACTTCAAAAGAAGTCACATTTAAATAAATATGACTTTTTCTCGGCCCCCAGCAGAGGTGTTGCGTAGCTCTCTCGACAGTTCATAGTAACGTCCACTGGGCGAAGTGCTCAACGATTAACTGACAAACAGCTAGTTTCGTATTGGCCATCATCAGTGTGTATCTTAGGGTGACGTCATGCGCACTCACAGAGATGTGACGAAGCGCACCTTACCCCACCCCAAAACGTCTTCAGAAACACTAATAAGTAATTGTTTGGGGGCCTGGTGACCTGACTTACAGGTTTTAAAAAAAACTTAAGTAGTTTAGGCACCAGTCTTCCATAAATTAAATATTAAATTGTATTGTATGATAAAATCTATTCTATTCTATTCCATCTGATAGTCACCATAACTCGAAGTCTACTTAAAGTGTAATTAACCATTTTTTGTAAAATCTCAATTGTTTCCAAAGTTCGGTGTGCAACTGGACGCGTGTTATTCACTGACCATGAAAATATAGTCCTGCTAATCAGAAAAAGACAGCGCCATCCGGATTCTTCTCACTTAACTTAAAGACAGCGCCATCCGGATTCTTCTCACTTAACTTAAAGACAGCGCCATCCGGATTCTTCTCACTTAACTTAAAGACAGCGCCATCCGGATTCTTCTCACTTAACTTAAAGACAGCGCCATCCGGATTCTTCTCACTTAACTTAAAGACAGCGCCATCCGGATCCTTCTCACTTAACTTATAGACAGCGCCATCCGGATCCTTCTCACTTAACTTAAAGACAGCGCCATCCGGATTCTTCTCACTTAACTTAAAGACAGCGCCATTCGAATTCTTCTCACTTAACTTAAAGACAGCGCCATCCGGATTCTTCTCACTTAACTTAAAGACAGGGCCATCCGGATTCTTCTTACTTAACTTAAAGACAGCGCCATCCGGATCCTTCTCACTTAACTTAAAGACAGCGCCATCCGGATTCTTCTCACTTAACTTAAAGACAGCGCCATCCGGATTCTTCTTACTTAACTTAAAGACAGCGCCATCCGGATCCTTCTCACTTAACTTAAAGACAGCGCCATCCGGATTCTTCTCACTTAACTTAAAGACAGCGCCATCCGGATTCTTCTCACTTAACTTATAGACAGCTCCATCCGGATTCTTCTCACTTGCTTAAAAAATAAAGTGACTACATTCTACTAATGAGCGAGGTTTGTTTCTGGTCTTTATGATTTTATTCAAATTTAACTAAATATTTTTTTAAATCCTTGAGAAACTAAGTAAAATTTATAAGGGAATTAGCTAAAATCAGTAAAAACGTTAAGCTATTTAAGTTATGATTAAATACGGTGGGATAGGCTTCATCTCAAAAAGTAGACCGTACTATCACAGAGTTAATCATTTTTATTTTTAAGAATTTTGTTAAGATTTTCTAAAATATTTTAAGAAATTCTCAAATCTGTAGAATATGATATCACAAAATTATGGCGGTTTAGGCCTAGGGTCCTCATTTCATTCATGTCTATCTGTATTGAGGAATCTGCAAAACATACATTTCTCTGAAGAAATATATAAATACATATTTTAGTTAGATACCTATGTAAATTAGTTAAAAAGAAATAATATCACAAAAATTTATGGAGTTTCATGCACATTTTCCATATGAAATTACCTTTTTTATTATTAATTAATATATTAAGTCTGACGTACAACAGTGCCTATGATGGGTCTAATTGAAATAAATGATTTGAATTTGACTTTAATTGTTCAAACGTAAATGAACGTCGCATTTTACTAACACCTGAACTGAGAGCCCTATTTTAGCTTTATTGACTTGGGTCAATGACAATATAGCCTACTAGTAGACGTCACGTAGTTCCTGTTCCCGGAGGATAACAAAGATAAAAAGTAGCCTCTGTCACCCGAGAATAGTGTAGCTTTCCACCAGTGCAATAACTATTAAAATTGGATTATTAGATCCGAAGATTACCTCCTACATTCAAACTTACAAACAAACAAACAAATTTTACCTCTTTATAATATTAGTATAGACTGGGCTCAACCTCGTAGATGAACGCAAATTGGAATTTATAGTTTTTTTACTGAACATTTTTATCCAAAAAGGTAACATATCGTGAGTTCCTCTAAAAGCCATACTATTAAAAAAAAATTCTTTATATTCTATTTTTATTATGGCAAACAAAGCCGATGTCGACTATTCTGCCAATGTCTAGAGTGAATTGAAAAGCAAGTGTGCAAAAAAAAAAAATAATAATAAATGCAGGCACTAGTTAAAATCTGCAATTGATACAGTTGAACTCGATGTAGGTAGTCTTCGTGGGTTAGTATAGGACTGAAACAAACATAAAATAAAAGTACATAAATATTATTATTGTTAGAACATTTAAAATAAATTATACCACATTCAGACATAGTTCTATGAAAAATGATTTTGTATTTTTTGTAGGAGAACGTTAATGTACCCTCAAACGAGCTATCTTGCGACTATGTAAAAAAAATTGTTGTTTGAACTGTCGGAAACGATTGTGTTCTGTGTGGTGCAATCATTTAATAGTGCAGTTAATATTATTGTTATCAGTGTTCCCGTTTTGTGAAATCGAAGTAAGTATCTAGATCACTTATTTAAAATTATTTTTTGTTGATTTTTGCTTTGCCTTATGTGAGAGTAACACTTAGAAGAAGTTTTCGATATTGAAGTTATGCATTATTGCTGGACATGAGGTTGTCCTGGGTCCGATTCCCTGGGTCGGACAAAATAATGAATTCCACTCAATAGGTATTTTTAACTGAGTTACTTTTTATGGATCTGGATTTGAGCCTGTTCAATAGCATTAGGCTGAGCCCCTATCACATGGGATTGGGAAACATTACTGGCAAAATGTGGGTTCGATATCCGTGGGGTGCACCATGCCTATGCATTATGGAATGAAATCCTGTGATAAAATTAATGTAAAACTTTCAAGTTCAAGTTTCAGTTTCTTTTAAATATATATTATTATATTGAATAAGCAGTACGTTAGATCGTATCTAATAATTTATACGTTTCCATAAATTGTTTCATTTCATGATTCTTAAAAATATCCGAAGTATCTGCTTAATAATATTATCACCCTGTATCTATTTGAAGACTTTCGTATAGTGAAATATTTGAAATAATGGCAGATATGTAAGTATTAAACACAGAATAAAATATTTTGTATAAATCAACATCTGCGAAACCCCAAATTACATCAACATTCCAGACGTGTGTTGCTATGAATACAAATGGGGTAGCTGCCAGAAGTAGGCAGGCCACGCACGTGTATTTTTCAGGACTGTCTGCTTCCTCAGCGAAAAATCTTTTTATTCTAGGCGTTTCTTTTTACATCCCATATTATTGATGATATCTTCGAAACTATGCATTTTTTAATCTAAGATTTTAGTTTTTTCGCATTAATTTACTTACCTTTATCAAAGAAGTCAATTTATTTAATTCAATTACACCCGTACGTAGGCGCTTGTGCACTTCAGACATTTGATTTTGAAATTAAATAAAATAAGAGAATGATTTTAGTTGCACATTTCAAAAGGTAGTTTCATATGGAGAAAGATATTATATGTACAACCCTAAGGTTAAATGATATGAAAATATGTGTGATAACAGAAAAAACTGTACCTAGTATTCGTTATTCTCGAGTTGAGTTTTACTCAAAAACAACTGCACCTATTTCGACAATAGGGTATATGCATGTATTTTTTTTATATTTTTAATTCACTGTTTACAACGTTTTAACATTGTAAAAAAATATAAACATATTTAAAAATGCAGTAATGAAGCTTGAAAAAATATTTAAAATACAGAATAAAGAGCTGTTTAAACGCCGCAATTTTCGCGCGCCATTTCGATTACGTCAAATACTATGATCCTATTACTATTATTTTGAGTGTTTTCGTTCTTCTAACCATTTCACCATGAAAAAATCTCAAAAACCAGTTTACCGGTATTGCTTGTACCCGAATGCAATAAACATTATCAGATTGTGCTTTAACAAAACCACATTCAGTCATTTTTCTTAAATGTTTTATAACCTCACTATGAAGCTAAAATTACAGTTGAAAATTAAATTACCTCACAACACACACGGCAATAATTATGTTTTCCAATAAAAAGTCCGTTCCAATACTTAATGTCATACTAACACATTGTATGTTTTGTAGACGTTGAGTTGTTGTCGTAGTATTTGACGTCACTTTTCGTTATAACCAATGGTGATGCGTTTCACAAATTTGAATTTCCCGCGCTGAATTCGCACTTTTATTTTTAATTTTAAATAATTAGGACGCTATTTAAAAGTAAAATAATGATTTAGTTCATATTTTCTGCCATTAAAGATTCGGAAAAAAAATATTCGAACCATATTTAAATTACATGCATATTCCCTATTCTTTATAGTTTTATTCAGGTCACGTAGCTTTGTAAATTTTACTCTAAAGGGTGGAAAAATCAATAGGCCCTGAAGGAAAGCCACTTTTTATTCTTAAGATAGTTTATACAGGGATTTTTTTTCTAAAAAATCAGCTGTTGCATACATTTTGGTTATGAAGGTTTAGACTAATGTATGCAACAGTTGCATTTTTTTTCGAGATTATTGAGTTGCTTCCATGCATAGTGAAAGTGGTTAATATTCGTGGGTAGAACAACCTGTAATAATTTGGCTGGTGATAGAATATTTACCCTGTATTGTAACATAAAGGAAACATTCACACAATATTATTATTTACATACATAAATACATAAACTCACGCCTTTTTCCCCTGGGGGTAGACAGAAACTACAGAGCGCCATATGCTACGATTCTTACATACTTACTTCTTTTGCTTCGTTTACATTCATACATGTTGTCATACACACACGCCGGTTGCGAGTACTACGCACCTGACCTTTCTGCAGAACCTCACCAATAAGGTCTTTGTATGTCCTTCTAGGGCGTCCCCTCCCGGCGTTGGGAACGCTTACATCTGCCTTGAAAATACCTTTCGTTAGTCGCATTTAATATTATTTAATCATCATCATTTATTGTATTTGCATGCCAACAAGGCAGAATGTACACGGATCTTATTATGTTACTGACCATCTTATTTTGTATGTACCTGCATTCTAAACAAATAAAGACATATTATTATTATTATTATACGTATGACGACTCCTATAAGTAACTTGTAGATACAGTATCGATTTAGCTGGTCACCCTACACAAGACACCAGTCAGATAAGGAAGTTGATCCAGGTAGACGGCACGTGCCCAGCATTGCCGACACAATACTCCGGTTTTCCCGCATTTGCCGCAAAATTATGGGTAGAAGCCTCCATCGTCTTGCTCAAACAAAAACGAACATAATAAGACCAACTTGACAGGTCGTCATCCCAAGGCACGCTGAAATGATGACGAATGGGATGTACCAAAGAAGGATCGTTCAAGAAAGACTTGACTTGAAGATATTGAAAAAATCTTTTCTCTCGAAGTTCTAGACATTTCGAGTTCAATATTGCTCACTGCTCATGTATGGTAAGAAGTTATGTTGTTGGTACCTTATAAGATGCTAGAATGTCCATTCTCTCTAATGCTAGAACTCTTAGAACGCAGTAGTTATTATAATAAATACTGTCAAATTCGAAGTCTACAAATGATAAAATTATTTAGTACCAACCATGAAAATTGTGTGGAATAAATATGTAAGTAGACTCATGAGTCGCGCCGCATTCAGTTTTATGGATTTTATTTTAGGGGCCTACGTCATCTTCACATTATAAGCAAAAAAATGTAAAAAAGAAACTATTATGATTTTTTTCTAAAAACGAAACAACCTTTTGGAAAGGGCTGATAAATTGGTGTATTTTCTACGATCTAAAGGAAGTAGGTACTTACATTATTAATTGTCTTTTTCCTAGGGTCGATTAAAGAATGCACCCATATCTATTCAACGATCTATTCTTTAGAAAATCACCCTGAGAGGTGTAATCAAAAGTGAGGTGAATTGAGTAAGTGTAATGTGAACTGGCGATCCTTAGGCCCGGTTTTCACCAAAGCAGAGAGGAGAAGAGATGGGTCGTACAACCAAACAACTTGCATCATTTGGCTCTTGCTCTTTTCCTACTTATTTGTTAAGTTTTGAGTAGGTAATAAGGTAAGTAGGTCCGTCTGTGTGTTGTGCGACTGCCCCCAATTTAAAGATCAATGCCCTAGTAACCTATTTCATTTGGTCAATCGATACTCACATTTCGCACGCTAAAGCAAAGCCTTCATTTAAACTATCTTTCTAAAATGAAAACAGTTTGAGTTTGTAAATAACAAAAGGGTTGGGTACAATTCGCCTATTAATATTGTAGTGCTATGCTGCTATATTACCTAGGCTATCCTTAAACATTTATAGTCTCGAAGAAAGATGAAAAACAGCATAAAAATATACCATTAAATTATCTCACTAATTTTACAGAAAATCACAATATACTTAAATATTAAAGGCTTGCACAATATAAATATTAAAATGTGAAATTTTAAATAGATTCCAATAGCGTCCCATAACGTCCTTGACATTCAAAAAAATACGACAAAATATCTCTCAAGTTTAAAGGTCATCGAAATATCGGATAATGACACGTCATTAAAGTGGTCTCCAAGAATAGAAAGAATCTGTTAACAAATGGGTTATTTAGAATTGCCTGGTAACAAATTATTATGATTTGACACAATAAATTTTATTTGTATTTATTATTTTTATTTTATTATTTACGTACTTACATACTTAGTAAAAGCAGAAAGAAAAGTAAAATAATTACAGGGCATCAAAAGAATTTATCCGCATCGCTGTCAACGGGAAAATGCCCAAAAGAGAGGCCGCATTGCCTCGTTAAATGGCAATGCTGATTCTCTGACCAATAAAGGCCAGCCTTCTGGTCACCTGAAGAGTCGACCAACCGCTTGGCGATATATTGGAAAATTATATGGGCTCTTGGATCCCATGGCCCTAGTGTAACCCTAGTAACTAGTATATCTACATACTGATTCCTAGACAAGAATTCCTAGTGAAATAGATTCTAGTTCGTAATCTGCCTAGCCCTTTTCTGACATACCTCTTTGGGTCGGCTTCGATTCTAACGTGATGTAGCTGATCTCCACAACCCAGGGCCTGGGTACCTACCATGATTGCCCTTGGTTAAACTGGTTGTCAGCGCTTTAGAGACCGTCTGTTTGTCTGTTGAGAAATTGCAACTAGGTACTTCTCACAAAGAATAGGTAGACATATTCTGTGCGAGTAGTAGTGGGCCGTAATCTACCATGCAAAACAGTGGTTATCAAATTATTTTTAACAATGAAAATCACCCGTCCAAATTGTCCACAGACTAGACAGACACCCATACTTGAATCTTGAGGACCAGAGTTGTAGGTAATGAAATGATGAATCTCGGCATTTCGGAAAACTATGTCTTTTTGTTCTGTTTTTTTTTTCCCTTAATTTAGGTTCTGCTTTCTATTATAAGTATTTTTTTAAGTAATTTATAACTTTCTGAGTGTATGTTCATAATTAACTTTAAGCTTATAAATCCGAGTAATTTATAGGATTCGAAACACGTGTTAGGATGAAGTCACTGTGTGTTTTAACGATTCATCTCCTTGTTCGACGTGTATTTAATAATATACATTACATTAACTCATTCTCATGACGGTTGTGCAGAACAAGTTTTTAATTTAGTCTAAAGACGTGTTTTCATCCGATTCTGAATAGCAACAAACGCTCTTAAAACATTTTGCTATAACCGTTTCGTCAGTATTATAATTCGTCGCTTAACCCTCTGCGACTGACGTGACTCAACTTTTACAATTGTACTGGCGTGGTAGTACTCGAGACACCATTTCAACAGTAAATATATTTATAGAATTAAATGATGTTGTTTTTTTATTTATTATAATCTTTAGCCTATTTTTAATGTTAAATGAACTTCAAATTAAAAAAAACAATTTGTATTTTCAAAATTAAACTGTGTTTATTGCCTTCCCTCAAATCAGTCTATGAATCTCTCCTTAAATATCTAGGTATGTGTGCTAACCTTTATTTTTTTAATTATTTTTATATTAACGTGTAAAGATAAAATTCGGATCCCTTGTTAAGAATATTGCGTGTAAGGAGCAGTAGGTACCTACTTAGTTCAATTTTATTGGGAGAAGCATAAAACAGCCGTTTGTCGACTAGGTACTGTTTTTCCAAAAATCTCAATAGAATTGTGCTTCTTTTTTAACACATTGGCGGCACGAAGAATCCTGAGATATTTAAAGTTTAGACGGAGAGCAAGTGTATGCTAGTAGGTACACTTTATTGTGTTTACTACACCAATGAATAAATAAACTTAGGACACACAGTTTTAAAGCATATACGATGGCAGTGTACGGAGTGATTTCTTACAGTCAATTTTTCGGTGGACTGAAACAAAGGAGATAGACTTTGGGCTGCGATACACGACATTATTAAAGATAAGAATTATAAAATCTGCGTCGACTACCTCGTTGGTCTAGTGGTCGCAAGTGCCACTGCTGAACATGAGGTCCCGGCTTCGATCTCCGTGTCAGGCATCATGTTATTGAGTTTTTCCATCTGGATCTTTTCAGTAGCAGCCCAGAGTCTAAATTTGTGCCCGATTGATAACAATAAGCTCGCCCGCTATTACATGGTACTATAACATAACGAACGAAATGTGGGTGTACTATTACAGGTACAGCTCTGCCACACCCTTCGGGGATTACAGGCGAGATGTTGCGTATGTATGTTAGAATTATAAATAGCTCGGGCATGTAGAATAAGTAATGTAGCAAGATTTTTAATAGATCCTTGAGTTTGACGGGTATCCTGCGGTTGTAGACGACACCCTTCATCTTCACTGCTCGCGAGGGCTTGAGTATCATACTTCGAAATCGATAGGTATCACGTGCCGACATGCAGATATAAACATGTTGGTAGTAGATACCTATCTAACATAACATAACGGCTGTATTCCCCAAAGGAGTAAGCATAGATTTGAAGATAAAGATAAAATAATTTGATTTTCAAAACATGAGTAAGCACTACAAAGCAGGGTGTGCAAAGTATAGTGTTATACGCACAAATGAAGTTTTGACTTATTTTATTTAAATTTTTCATAATTAAACCTTTTATTATGAGAAGTAAAACATACATTGTACATCTACCCCCTTGCTAAATATTAGAGTCAACAGATTTTGGTCTGTTTTCCAACACTTGACTTTAAATTTATAAAATTGAGTGCAATAATGACAGATATAGATTAATATAATAATATAATATTAGTTTTGCGGATTTATTTCTGATTTTGGTTTTGTAGTTAATCTAAGAAAGGATTTTTCCATTGTTTTATATACCAGGTAATACACCCTACGGGTAATAAAATAGATCAATATTTTTCAATGGTTTATTTTTATTTATACCTACCGCTTGAAGATTAATTGTGCAGGCTCCCACAGGTGAGTTTATCCTTGGCATTATTTTGAGTGTGCTCCTGGCGCCCCAACTTCCTCTATTTCTTTTGTATATTTGAAACACACTACACATTTTTCTTATTTCATATCATAACCCAATAAACACATTTTTTATTATTACAATTGGCTCTGAGAGTAGTCAGTTAATGAAACTCCGATTTCAGCTACCAGTTAAAAAATGACGTGTAAAATGCGTGTAAAAGTGTTTGTGAAAACCATTTTATCATTTTTTTTACATACTTACCTAGATTTCGACACCTTTAGACTGTTAAGTCACTAGACTTGGCTACGAAATATTTAAACCTAACTAGCAGACTATCATCACATTTTAATATTTCAAACCCTTCTTAATATGTCCTACTAATTTTGAAAATGTTAAAGTTCAAGAATCAGAAAACCAGTTTTGTTGTTAGCTCATAAGATTTAAATCAATAGAACGGACGTAAATACATTTTATAGTGTCGTTTCATCTTGTTGGTCTAGTGACCGTACTATCTTGTTTGCGTATTGGTCTCTATCGAGTGTAGCCTTATGAGTGGTCGCTAGATCAAGATATTACATCCGATATAGGTATTGAAATAAAAATAACGAGCATCAAAAAAAAAATAAAGCATAAGTACTAAATAAATAAATAATAAATAAATATTCCACAACTTTATCACACAACGCCATCTAGTCCCAAGTTATGCTTGAGAGCTTGTGTTATGGGTACCTAACAGCTGATAAACATACTTATATAATGATCGTGCTCATCACAGAAACATTTGTCCTGGGTGGGAATCGAACCCACGACCTCCGGCATAGCAATCAGGGTCACTAACTATTAGACCAACAGGCCAGTCACTAAGATTGCCTTGTTTATTTCTAACGTGCATAAAGGAGTTTCGGAACACGACATTGCCAACTATATGTATTTACAAAAATACAGAAAAACAGTATCTTTGGTAAAGATTAGAATAAAAAGAGAAAAAGACTACTACGCGTAAAAAGTCCTAATTGCCAAAGGGAAAAAGGACCTATTCCTAAATAATGATTTGTGGCCTTCTGGAATTACGTTCAGACGGTTCATGAATTATCGAGAAAGGCAATTCAATGAGGATTGTTTGGCTAAAGCTAGCTCTAATTTTGAATAAACGTAATGGGTAGGTCTGAGCTTACGGCTTGAAATAAAGTTATATTATTATTATTAAAAACATATCAAAAATGATCCCTTAAAAACAAACCAAAGTTTAAAGATAAACTGAAACTATTTAATAAGCATCTACTGCTGTTTATTTACAGAAGCTGAATTTCGGAAAAATTGCTATTTTTATTAAAATATGTCGACAGCGATAATAAAAAATCAGAAATATTGACTTAATATAGGTATCATTATAATCATCCTCCTGTTTTAATTTATTTGGGGCCGTCGCAGAATTTCTTCTCCTTCTATATCAACATCTCTATTTACCATCATCTCAATAGTCATCTCCTTCCTTGCCACATCGTCTTATACACAATACATCTATCCTTTCTGTGGTCTTTCTCTACTATCGTAACCCTCCACATTTGTAATCAAAGCTTTTCTGACAACAGGGTCCTCATTCCTTCGTATCACATGCCCATACCATATCAACCGATTTCCACAAAACTTTTCGGATATATTATCGATTTGATTTATCGATACTTTTAACATTTACGACATCCTTCAACGAGTGTAAGTATGTACTGAACACTATGACTTTTAGATTAAACCCCCGCTACTCTTACTTTTTCTACTTCGTTCGACGTCCTTTGTGTAGTAAATGCCAGCACGGTCAATAACATAATCAAATCTAAATATAAATTCATAATGTGTAATTCCTTACTTCCCAGGACCTTCACAAAGTACAGCTCATCGATGACCTTATGTTGGTGACGTAAGACATTTTTTTGTAAATAACGTGCGTAACATTACAATTTATAGATTGACCATATTGATATAAAATGACATTCTGCCGCACAGATGAACTCTTCTTCATCATTACTCACGAATTCCGTTTGTGTATTACATATTACATAACATATTCATGCCTTTTTATCCTTAAGGGTCATCGCAGACAGAGAGTAGCGCAGCGGAGAGGATTTTATTAAGGCACTCGAAAATCATCTTTAAAATAATTGAATTTAAGTGAGTTGATTTTCGAGTGCCTTAATAAAATCCTTTCCGCTGCGCTCCTCTCTGTCTGTGCTGACCCGGGGAGGGTTTCGATGTTGTTAAACGTATTTTGTAAGCTACCTACTCTATTTTAAACCCCTATCCCGAGGCCAGCAAATCAAGCAACCCTAATGTGTCAATGTAAATTGTAAAGAAAATTAAATTAAATAAATAAAGATATAGAAATAAATTAAATTAAATAGCTTTATAAACATTATTGATAATCAGAATAAAGTTCATCCTCAATTGGAAAAACTTTGGGGCAGCTTCATGTATTGCCGTCTGTACCTGTCTTTCTTATTCTATAATGGCTTTTATTTTATTTCTGAAGTCAAAAAATATCCGAAAAAATGTAAGTAACAGTTCAGAAAAAGCCCACAAACAATTTCAACCATGAGTTCACTCAATCGATTCAGTAAAATTCACCCCGTGAAAACTTGTGAAGTAAACGCGGATCCTGGCCTCAAATAAGTTTAGGTCGCGGCCCACGGCTTCTTAAAAAATTCGTCAAGCGCGAGTCGGACTAATTATTGCCAAGGATCGATCACATTCATACAAAGGAAATGTTTTTAGCGCCACAAGATTATGGCACTCAATTGTTCCGTATGAATGTAATTGTATGCATCTACAAATCGTTTTTAAGTTCAAAATGTAGCAAAATTTTTACGTGCGAGGATCATCGCTGCACTTCAAAATAATATGCAGGACTGAAAGCCTGAATAAACATGATTTATATCGAAACCTCAAATAAACATATATGAAAGTTAAAGTTCCTCAACGTGTCTCTAGTGTGCTCTTAAAACCTTTTGTGTTCGATAGAATTAGAATGACAACATATATACATACCTATAACCTAACCTAACTTACCATACCTATCCTATAGCTAACCTAACTACCTAACCTAACTACCTTACTGAAATACATTGATTTTGAAAGATATAAAATACATTATTTTAAACTGAACTACTGCGCTGCGGGTCTCTATGTTAGACACAATACTAGAGTAGGTACTAGTATGTGATTTAGTAGTAGTAGGAGGTAATAATTGAACTCGGTTCATATATCATCCACACATAAAGTACCTACTACTTTGACTGAATGTTATGTCGGAGATCGTAGTTGGATTCCCACCCAAGACAAATGTTTTTTCTGGCTGACCTCAATTAGAGTTAGGGTTATGCCCACAACGGTGGATCCTGAGGCTAGAAGAAAGAACAAAAAAGAAAGAAAGAAAGAAAATACATTTATTGGCAACACCTAGATACACGCACAGCAAAAACACAATAACACAAATTAGAGACAAAAATGGCATGTCTCACGGCTGCGCCAAAAGGTTCATTACAGCGGTAACGCCAGACAGATACTGAGATCCAGTGTTGCCAAGTTTGAAATCTAGCGGATGGTAGAATTCTTCTAAAAATACGGTAGATTTCCCGAAATTACGGTGCATATATATTTACTATCTTCTCGATCAGTAGCGCTGCCGCTATCACTCTCCATCTTCCAAAATTTTCAGATCTTACACAAAACAACACATGAAACTCTTACTACTACTAATAATGTGAATGAAATGTTAGTCGATTAAGATACAAATAAATTGGGTAAATTAAAAAGTTCTAAGTATACATTGCAATTCGAATACATACAGTACCACCGACTTCGTTCGTGTAACATCTTTAAGCCGGTACCGCGCTATTGGGGAATTCCAAAATAAAACTACCGTAATTATATTCCTACGGCAGGTGGTAAATCTTTCCTGATTACGGTGTTTTTACCTTTGGGACAAGTGACGGATGAGTTTGTTACTCATCCGTCTTATATCAATATAGGTACTGCATAAATAAATCATTTTGTACGTATATAAATAGATAGGATGTAGCCTAAAAACTTGTTTGAAACACGGTAGGTACATAGAACACTATATCATGTTATTATTATGGGTTTTAAAGGTTGTATATTGGAAAAACCAAGGAGATAAACAAAGGCAAGAAATATAATATCAATTCAAACCAAAGAGTTTTGAGATAATATTGCACCCCTAGTGCGACAAAGGCGTAAGTTATACTAACTTTACAGGAGAGCAAAAAAACTGTTTGGTCTGGTATCTATTTAGCATTTGATCTTATGATCTTTTGTTATATATCATTAAATAGTAAAAAAAATCCAGCCTCTTTTCAATAATATTTCAGATAAAAAAATCCAGCCTCTTTTCAATAATATTTCAGATACCTGAAATTGTCGTGTATAAAGAATAAAACACAAATTCTCAAATGTAAATTTGTTTACTCCAATTATCGTTTTATAAATTTATTTGGACACTGTAACTGCTCGTGGTTATGTCTTAAGACCATGATAAAATGCAGAGGGTAATCACTTCTTACGCCTTTATTCCCTTATTTTGTTTTATATATGTCATTAAAATCAAGTCATTTTAGAAATTACGTAGGTATACTAATTGCAGCTTGATATAGGGAAACAAATACGTAAGTAAGAATAAATATTTTTTTTGTCAATTCTTTTGTAGTAAAGTAGGTTTATGGACATTTTTATCTGAAAAAATGTAAAACTTATGTGACGCGACAAATGTATTTTTTGGTATAATGGCTTAATTTTTCATCAGATCTTAACGGAAAAATTAAGAATGGTGTATCTTTATTTGCGCTCTACGAAACTGCAATAAAAAAAAGTGACGTATTCTTACTTACGCTTTTATCGTACTGGGGGTGAGATATAGAGAGTTACATGCGAAGAAATGTCATTGAAAAACTATGATCCTATGTCTCAGTAACGCCATCTTGAATAATATAGCAATATTGGAACTCATAGACTTCTCGGACACAAGAATTGGATAAAAGTTTTGTTCGTGATGTCCTGTCTTTAGTAGGTACCTATTGAAATGTAGTTGATTTAAACCAATCGCAGAAGGGAATCAAGCTTCTACCACCGTCTCGGTTTCTGTGCTGATGTAACACGGAGATGAGCGGATTTCGACACCGGCCGGTGTGTCCCCAAGGTCGCAGGCGATCGCCCATTCAATACCTGAGCGACACTCGTGCGCACATCAGTACGGGGTAGCATACAGCATGGACAAGACTTTGATAGTGTTTGCGTGCCTTTGTGGCTTCGGTGAGTACCTTTTATATCTATTCTATCAAATATATGTCCCAAAAACAGAACGAAAATGTTGAAAAGTGAAGTTATTTAAAAAGAATATTTTTATTTGAAAGATTTTTTTCGAGTAGGTAGTAAAAAATTATAAGTCCATGGAGGCCGTGATACGCGCCCACGTTTCAGCGCAAACACATAATAATATAATCTCAGAATCATCAAGTCAAATGAAGCCGTTTTCCCATTAATTAATTAATTAATTACATCGACTAACACACGTTTTATAAATATTTCATTATACGGTTAAATATATTACCCACTACCTGTAATCCAACTAAACGGGTTCCTAACAGCTAATTGAAGACGGTTTTTTTTTATCAGCTAGTTGCCGGCAAAACAATGGACAGATTAAAGTTATAACAATTATTGTTTCATGCTCTTAGCTCTCAGTACTTAATTGATCAATTAAACAACTTTTTCAAATTAAATATGGTGATTTTGAAGGAAGACGTTTTAACTATGCCCGTTATATTTTTGTTCCTGTTTGAGAAGTTTAGGTAGATTAGTATAAATACAACCTCAATTAATTTTAGCACTAGAACTACCTAGCATTTAAATTTTTGTCGGATTTTTGTCCAAATTTACACGTTTTGCCTCAAAGTGTACAATTAGAGTCGTTTCCTTAAAAACTAAATAAGATACGTTTCTAAACAATCTCATTAGTTTGGATTCTGTCCATGCTCGTAATCACATACTTATTTTTGACCACAATTTTATAGAGTGTAAAGTAAAAATAACATCCAATAAAACTTGAAAATTAGAGAAAAAGGCGAAAAATTTAAACGCAGTCCAGACTAATGTAGAGAAATAATTGTGTCTGGATGTGCGTCGATGTAGCTTTCACCCTAAATAAGTATCGTTTATTATAAAGTTCTCACAAATCATTCATTCTGTGCAATAAAAGATACAAAAAGGTGATGAACATGATGATGTCTGTAATGCTTTACTTATTTCCATGATTAGCAGTAGGATTCTAAAGCGCATATCTGGCGAATTCCAAACCTATATGCAGATATATATGTTCAATTATCATTTGGAACGTTCTAGACATCCTCAGTGACTTTTACAGAAGGTAGGAAGGTATCGTAATGCCTAAAAATACTTATTTCCCATTTATAGCTGAGTTTAGAAACCTTTTCAATATTCTCCTACAGTCAATAGATCACATGGCCAAAGCAGTGATCTTTATACCTAAACCTTATCTAACTTAGTAGGTCTTAACTCAAAACCTAAGACGTCTCGTTCGTAAAACTATTTAAAGCTTGTTTGTTATGTTATGCAACATAGTATTTTGAAATATTTTGCTCAGTTTAGCATTCCATGGAAAATGTTGTATTTCTTCATAGTTTCTCCTACCCATGTGTGTATGTTGTAAAAAGGCCAATTTTTATCACATCATCGTGAACTTGAATTCATTTGAAATAGAATGCAACTGTATTGACCTATTCGAATAAATTATGACCTACAAGGCCAGTGGGAGATGAGGAATCTACATAATTAACTCACTAAAGAATTCGCTTTGGACATCCTTATTTTATTACATAACATTTTATTCAACTGCTGGCCAGATTTAGAAGTGTGTTCTGACCTGTTAATATTACATTGAAATAATATAATCACTTGCAAAAGGTCACTAATGCGTTAATAATGTTGCACATCAATGGATAATAATCGTAAGGCTTACAGGATTAAAATAGCGATTAGATCATTAAGCCATAATATTAATATTTAATACATAAGCTGATAAATTCTTTAAGAGTGAACAATTGCGTAGTCCTATAATATCCACTACCCTGTGAAATAAAGAGTCACGTTCAAGAGCCATTTCACTAAGAGGTATCGCGTTAACCCAATTACTGGGTTAATATCAGATATTCACATCATTTAAAACACTGGTATTAAGCTGCATCTGGTCAGACAGGAAGCAAACTATGACATAGTTAAGAAAAGGCTAGGTAGGCTTGGGATAAACCAAAGCCATGTAATGTACATGATAAAACCACAACGTGAAAATATTTTCGAAATTTCTCAGAACTAAGATCTTGTACTGTGACTAACGCTTTAGGCATTTAAGATTTTCGCAAATTGTGAATAACTAAATGATGCAAGATGTGACATATTACATGATGGTGTGTCAGCAGCCGTTTCGCTTTCACGGTTTTAATCTGCGGAGACAATCAGGACATAGCTATTTAGCTATAAGAGTCATTCGTCAGAATCCTAATATTTGAAGTTTTCCATCAACTTTGTACTATTCAAATAGTCTTGTCCAAGTATCTATTTTAAAACCTCCATAACTATCGCTATTGCAGGTTATATGGAATAATAGAAATGTACGTTTAGTAAGTCTCAACGTTACATTTCTATAATTTTGTACTACATTTTTAACCTGACAATAGCGATAGTTATGGAGGTTTTAAAATTTCGGACAAACTAAACTTTAAACTATCTTAAACATTTCACAAAGATTGGCGATATTTAGTATGTAGGTATAGGTACGGTACATTCAATACCTCTTCATTTTTACGGTAAAAATTAACATCATAATGTCTTTCGACGAGACGAACGTCATAATTGTAAAGTAGGCACTAGCCTAGATTCTTAGCTTTAGTGTTTTTATTAAAATTCAAAGGCGTAGAAACTACAACAAATACTCTCTACTTAAGTCACTAAGACCACCATATATTTTGAAATAATTATACTGGCCGACTTCTCTTAATTATTTAAATGGTTCCATCTTTAAATGTTTATTTGCTATATCTCTCAACAGCGGTCGCTCAGTTTGGTAGCTTCGGCGCGAGCTCCAACCCTGGTGCTTACGCCCGGAATCAGAACCAAAACCAGCAGTCCAGGCAACCAGTTCAACAAGCTCAACAGGCACCAAAAATTAACTCTGCTGGAGCGTGCAATGAACTGAACGAAAGATACCCCGTACCCGGCAGCTGTGACAGATACGTTGAATGCATTGTAAGTAACGTTATTGGTAACATTGTTATTATATCATGCTATTTGTATCCTAGTTCATTTTGCAAGTCTTAGTATATGGCAAACTGAGGCTTAAAGCTTTTATATTTTCTAACCACTGTTAAGTAGTACCTATTAACCACATCCCATTTAAACCCTTATTCAATGCTCTATCGTTTTTCCTCCAATCCTTGCAGACCGCCTGCCTATTAGGCCAATAGTCTATAGATACTTCGTCCAGACTTTCAGTATGCTCACTGGTGACACTCCAGGTTGCATTCTGATCCCAGACACATTAATTTCCATGTATATGAACCTCTCTGCTAAATTATTCACCCATGGTCATGTATGTGGGAAAGTGTTGACACAGACTGGGATCTTACTTTTAAAATAGGTCGTGACTACATTAAAGTCTGCGTACTACAAAGGCACTGACATAAGCTCCATTCTTTTGTGTGTAATCATGCGTCTCCACTCATGAATAATTCACTTAATAATCACAGATTCTTGTAATAAAGATCGTGTTATTTGTCAGACGTGATGCGAATGTGAAATTTGAGACACTAGCCGAACTGCGATTATTATTAAGTGTTACTACACGGATATTGTCACTTTTATAATTAAATTTATCTTCTTCTTCAAATAACTTTCAAATCAGTCCATTTACTGTCCCTATTTAATCGTTAAAGTTCTCCGTTACATCATTATTTGTGCTTAAAAATATGAAAACATAGAATTAATTTATTTATCAATAAACACCAAATGGATAATATAATGAATTATCATTCAAAACAAAAATTTTCTATAACTATTTATGGAATCTTTCGCATGCTTATAAATACTCAAGCAATTAATATTTCACATCGACTAAAGAGCGATTGCCCTATTACATTACACATTTACTTAGTCAAAATAGCAGAGTTCAAATATTTTGATCATTATTAGGTCAAGAGAATGGTCAGTTAGATCTTTCTACGACGTACTGACTGCGGTGACCTATGTCTTTGTCAAAATGTATCATTATACAGTTGCCTCATTGTATATTACTTCAGCAAGTATGAGGTCACAAGTGTTAATGAGTATTGCCATCTGGAATTCCTCAGTAGCACCCCAGAGTCTTGATTTGTGTCCATTTTTTCGACCAATACTACATGGGCCATTAACATAACTGATAAAATGTAGATGTGTACAGTAGGTTCACCTCTGTCTTAACTTTTTAGGAATACAGACCTGATGTTATGTCATGTTACTTCAAAAAATTCAACCTGATTAGTATCATCCTCTTACCCATATCCTAATTAATTTGTTATCGCACTTACACTGAGACACAGCCTGTTTTTTCTTTCATACCATATCTTGAAAAAATGACGTCTCCATATTTGCCTTCCTGACCAGATGAGATATTAATTAATATTATCTGTTTTTATTCTGCGTAGAATGGAACTGCGGAGGAGAAACTGTGCCCCGATGGTCTTCGCTACAACCCTGACGTGAACTTCACCGGGTACCCGTGCCAGTACCCCAACGAATATGCTTGCCTTGAACGATCCTCTCTACGTGAGTAACATACGAGTTTATACTTTAACCAGAGGTAGCCAAAATTATTTCCGTAAGCCGCTAAATATTTCACATGGCCCGTAACATTTGGTATCGATATCTAACTTTTCTTAAACATTTGCATTGCCATCTAACGTGGCAATGGTGCCAGTCTTTCGGGCACGTTTCCTGATGACAGCGATGCGGTTTAGTACTTTACCGTCTAGGTGGTCTATGTTTTGTTTTCTTTTCCTCCTCTTTTACTTTATTTATATTTAATTAGTTTACATTTGTAGTTAGTTATTGTAATGTTTATTGTTATAAAAATTTTGCAAATAAAATTCGTACTCTTCCTATGGATCATATTGCGATCGCAAGATTGACATAATTTAGATCTCTCACTCTCATAATTTGGTAACATAATTAAAAGCTGTTGCAAAAAATGTGACAATTACTTAGTTTGCCCAGATGGTGGTAAAGAAAAGCACAAGCCTTTATGGAGTTTTTGATGAGGTACTTAGGGTACTAAATTAGTGAAGTTATAAGGTGAACAGAAATAAACTTTGAACATCGCAGACCACCTTAATCCGACCACTGATCTTATTCTTCTTACCGCCTTATATCATTGCTGATTTTAGATTATTCTCAGAAATATATTCTATTTCTGATACTTGTACGCGGCTAGAATATTTATTGTGTATTACAATGGTATTACATAAATAAAGTGAACTTTTGAAGGTAACCACGTTAAGTGAAGGTTAGGAAAATACTACCACTTCAAAAAATTCAAGAGTTCATTGAGTGGTGCCTTCATTTGATAATGCAAGAGTTGTTTCTTAACATTTAAGTATAAGCCATTTCTAGTTTTCTTAATGATATTTTCAACCGGTAATAAAATACGTGGCCTATGACCGCACAGACATACCTACATAAATTTTAGTTCACTGCTTGTTTTTCTCAATCAGAAAAGTATCGAACAATTATTTGATGGCGATGTTCAAGGACTATAGAAAGGATTTATTTTATCTCGCGATTGATGAATACATCCAACGCTATCAATCTCCCCTATTCGAAAAGGAAAAGTGCCCAGCAGCATAGCCACATTGAATCGCAGTGCTATTTTTTTTTTCAAATAACGACCAGCAAACAAAATCCTGGTCACCTGAAGA
Organism: Euplexia lucipara; assembly: GCA_921972225.1. Taxonomy (NCBI): domain Eukaryota; kingdom Metazoa; phylum Arthropoda; class Insecta; order Lepidoptera; family Noctuidae; genus Euplexia; species Euplexia lucipara. Next base: position 16,423,860 of record OV179145.1, on the reverse strand, counting down.
GTTTACCAATCGCTTAGTGGTGTCCCGAAAATCTAGATAGCCATTCAGACCTCATGGCCCCAGTGCCTCAACTTTAAACGGGTTTAATTTGTACCTCTCAATAAGGTTGTTAAAATGTTTAGCGGTGAGTCAAATGTTCTTTTTTTATTCCAGAGCCCGCACAACCAACTGAGCAGTGCGAACACCAGTTCGGTTACTACAAGCTCGGAGACAGGAGTAACTGCAGCTACTTCAGGAACTGTGTCGCTGGTGTAGCATACGACTTCCAATGCCCTGAGGGTCTAGCCTGGAGCTCCGCCTCCTATCGCTGCGACTGGCCTGATGAGGTTGAAGACTGCGATGCTGAAGGTAGGACCTATGCTTTTATGCTTTATTTTCTAGAATAGTAGCGTTATATAAGTTAATAGAACGTAGGTATATTAAATTATCGCCATTTTGGATGGCTTTTCCTTCGTCAGGAATAAGTATGTATGTGTCATATTAATGTTTGCTCATTTAAATGTCTAATCAATATCCTTGTCCGTGACAACTAATATTTTAATGTTATTATCAAAGATTTTAGCAATGACATATTTTGAGTAATTTCACCTACCTTTTTCTACTAATATATCTTATTTAGCACACGCAGCGTCATAACTGATAAATTTAAGTTAGCACGTTATGAGCACATTCTGATTGTGAAAACGTTTACCACTTACGAAAGTTGTTTCGTAAAGTTCAATGAAAACAAAGGGAAGGTCTTAAGTTATAAGAATCTGAAACAACTGTAGATTCGACCTAAAGTATTGCAACTAATGAATTATTTTAATTTTTAGCTTTCCTTGGCTTCCGCTGCCCAGAGGTCCCAATTTCAAAGGAACTCGGTCCCCCTGCTGGATTCAGATACTACAGGTAACAACCGATGCCTACAAAAAATGCGTGCAATACTTAATATATGTACAACAGCTCGACTATTATTAAAGTGATAGAGATTGAAATGCCAAGAACTGGTTACTTAATAGGCGACCGGTCAGTCGGTGTCAGCGCATGTTTAAATGTCAGCAGATGAGCGGTGACCTTGCTTATATAACCTCGTTATTAGAAATACCAGTGATTTGCTAACGTCCTCTTATGATGTATGATAATAATATAGTGTCTACATCACACATTCCCGCCGTCGTCGCTGCCTTGCCACTTTTTATAAGTTTCTACGAAATCTTCTTGTTTTACTTTGGCTCGAGTAGATTGTTCTTAGAATCCGACCTCAGCGTTACAATGTCGAATTTTATTGAATAGCATTAATTTATTCCTTGACCGTGGATTAATAGTTTAGAATAGATGATAAAAATGCCAAAGTTCCTTCCGTCAACTAAGACAAAGTTGAAGCAGATATTTTAAGTAACAAGACATGAACAAGGTTTTGTTAAAGTATAAAAAGCGTAGATAATTCAAATTACTTAGGTTCATAAAATTAACGCTAACTAAACCCTGTACCCTTAGTTGTAGTAGTAGTTGGGTATTCTTTAGGTAGGTTACTTTGCACATCCATAAATTGATCTAAGAATCGATAGAGTTATCTTTTACTTTATGAGAAGTCTCTTTAATTTTATCAAAGGAACTAGAGCTTTGGATACGGAATCATGCACGGTCTTTTAAATCTTTTAGTAGGAACCAAGTCCTACAACATTTAAACGTCTTAGAACTTAGTCGTTCTCCTGGAAGTCTAAAATAAGGTAAATCTAACGTCATTTAAATATTTTAGAGCCGACAACAACTGCCAGAAGTACTTCCTTTGCATTGGCACGAAACCGCGCGTACTGATCTGTGGTAAGAACACCGCCTACGATGAGCTGTCCAGCACCTGCGTGTCGGCTGATGAAGTGGACGCCTGCCCCGTGGAAATCAGGACTGAGGCTGCCCGCGCCAGAGAGGAAGCGAGTCAACTCCTCGCCAAGGAACTGGAATTCAACGCCAAAACAACTAACAAGAAGCGATACTAATTTAAACTAGCGTAAAGCTGGACTATGTTTGTCCACCAACTGTCTGATGCGCAGTCTCTTTTTGAAGTATTCCCGTTTGAGCATTGAGCACCAATCAATATAATACCTTTGGTACTCAATGCATAGGTGCCCTAAAAATAAGTGCTAAAACGGGAATACTTCCCTTTGCCGTAAGGAACGTTGTAATAGACACAAAAGAATGGACATCCAGCTTTACAAACCACCTCGCAACCTCAGCATCTCATTTGATCTTTGATGCTCAGCCTTTGAAACATGACCTTGTCTGTTTTAGAAGTAGTTCTAGTCTGAAACTAATAATTGAGTTACCATTATCGTCTGTGTTAAGTCATATAATGTCTGTCATCTATTTTTACTTGTATTTTTATAATATTGTTTTACCTTTCATCCTGTTTCCGTAGTAAAATGGTAGGATCTAGTGTAAAATTCGTGATGCTTCTGTTATACCAGGGGGTCGTGTCTGCTATTGCAATCGTATCTCAATGATCGATTTTGACGTATAACGTCCAACTTATGACACATTTCCCAGACAAAAACTGTCAAATTTGTCAAATATTCGATCAATGACCGGTCATTGAGACACGATTGCAATAGCAGACACGAGCCCCTGTTTTTAAGTTAAATGGTCATATCTGTGACAAATGCGCCAACTCTTAAAACTCTTGAAACGAGGATAAATTGTTGTGGTTTAGATCTAAAGATTTGTGCGTTAAAACTGACTTTGAAATAGAAGCGGAACTTCTAAGTTCTAAGATACTTTGAAATTTTACTCGGTCCGTGCGGCGCTGATGTCATGAGACGGCCCTTACCTAGTCGACATGGTTCGATGCGTTGCTCAACGTGCTAAAACCCTTTTAATATGTCGAAAAAACGACCACATGAGTTATCGCTTAGGGTCTAACGTTGACACATTGGAAGTTTCGTTAGACATGGCCATTGTTTTATTAGGTCGATGGCGATGAGCTCAATTGAAGTATAGAGACAATGGTCACATTTGCATTTTGTCGCAGATATACCAGGAGCATTATAAGCATTAACTGTAAAAATATTTTGTTTTCTTTTATTTAATGATAAGATAACCGCACCACCATCTTGTATTTTAACACTGTATCTACTTACATCTTGTGTCTTTCTTTAAGGATATCGTTTATATCGTAGTGTTCCGATACCAAAAATTATGGTATCAATCAATAAGTAATGTTGAATGTGTTGTTACAATATTACTTACAATAAAATATCTCAAACTTGAAACGTGTTTTTAATCACCATTGTTAGGTATATTACGGCCTAACCGCAGTAATTCAACTTTTTTGTACCGTTAATGAAAGTCAATTAAGTATCTAATTTTCTGACATATTTTGGTATAAAAAGTAATTGGAACGATGTTAGGGCATCATTCGGGAGGTTCTCATCAGGGAAACAACTTGAAGAAGCAAAATGTTGTCTTACCTGTGTGCCGCTTTGGTGTTTGTAACTGCCTGTAAGTAACATTTTCTTTTAATATGGAATTCTTAGTGTGACGGCACATGGAGTTTTTTCTGGATCATGGGTGCGTTAACCAACATTTGAACTCACATGCAACAACTGTCACTCGTTCTGTCTTCAACATAATTTGCAAATATTATCATAATGTTAACAAAAAACTGAATCTATTAATCAATCAAAATTATCATGAGTTCTAATGTTCACAGAGTTGACCATACCTAATGAAATGTAAATAATGGTAACATTTTTAAGATATTCATCTTTTATAATACTTACTGATGTATATTATATTTTGAATGCAATCAAAAGTATTTGGCTCTACTAATGTAATATGTTGTTAACTGGTCAATATTTGATTAACAAAGTGATTACGACGGAGAAATCCAATTAATCATGTGACATTTCCTCCAAACAGGCAGCGCTCAGGTTCAGGTGTCGACCGATATGCCTGACTCTCGGAACTCTATCTGCAAACAGAGAAATGCTTACTACAAGGTTGACTCAAGCTGTGATTCCTACGTAGAGTGCACAGTAAGTATCCTACTTTACATTACATTACAACCGTGTCTCAGGCAGCAGAGAGAATCTTGACAGTATTTAGACCACCACGTAACGAGAAAAGAGTCCTAGAGCAACTGACAAATGCTCTGGTTACTATTTGCTAAAACTCTTGTTCACACCATTTTTGAATGCTATGATTTTCACAATCAAATGCTTCCGCTTAATCAATTCGACTGTTCGCTTCAAAATTGGTAGCTAGAATAATACAGCTGCAATTAAGGACTTGTGTATCCCAATAAACTCACTGACCTCCTGCAGGGTTAAATTCTAGGACCTCTTCTAACCCCTATGATTTAAACAGGGTTGTCACAAGTTTGTCGGCTTTGTGATTCTGTCAATATATCTGAGCCTCTTTATTGGTGGTATCGTAAGTCCCAAAGCACTCGCTCTGTCCGCTCACAACACGGTTTTCATTAATAAGTTTTGTATTCTTTTCTACTGCTCTTGATAAGTATGATTATGAAGCAGGAGCGTGGTCACCGAAAATGGTGTCTCAAGATTACTGCACGTCAGAAGTCTGTACGCAATAGCCAAGTCACCCTAACGTGAAGTTACTGCCAAGAAAGTCTTTACCTAACTAACTCTTCAGCTACATACAGCAGACGTATAGTAATTGGACTAAGTCCATAAATCGTAGTTGAAACCGCTTCTGATGATTACCGTTAGGATTCTTAGTAAAAATTCATTATTTGCACAGGAATACGTAGCAGAAGATATGTCCTGCCCTGACGGCCTCCACTACAATCCTGATGCTAAGTGGCCCAGCTACCCCTGCGGTTACCCAATGGACGTACCTTGCGTAGGACGTGGTTCTGCCCGTAAGTAACAAACGACGAAAATCAATCAATCCTTTAATTCATGAAATGTTAGAAAAAGCGAGAAGCCATACTGTTGTTAAGAAGCTTGTAACATGAATGAAGACAAAAGCAAAACCTTGGTGTTTGCGGAATTTATAACAATTTTCTAATTTCAGACGCGCTGATATTATTCACCTAAATTTCAGTATATGTAAGGGTGGATCCAAACGAATTGACTTGCACGGGACTTAATAATAGCATTTCGCTAAAAACTCACAGCCATTAATTCCATCAAACTACTTTGCGTCGAGTTTGTGGAAAGCCTAGACCAATTCTAAACAACAAATTTCTTGTATGCAGAGCCTGCCCAGCCTACAGCCGAATGTCCTCACCAGTACGGTTACTTCGCATCACCTGTCGCCAGTGATGACAACTGTGGCCAGTACCGCATGTGTGTCGCCGGCAAGGCCATTGAGATGATCTGTCCTACTGGCTTAGCCTTCAACCCTGATGAAGGCCGTTGTGACTGGCCCGACCTCGTCGCCTCTTGCAAAGCTGACCGTAAGTAAACTTAGTAATTTATTGCTTGTAATCTTTCAGTGAAGTGAGCTATTTATCATCCCGTGCAAGTCGAAAAAGCTTATTGGGACTAATGATCTACTAAAAATTGTCCAGTGTGAGACTTAAGTGTGTGCATTTCAACACGGTTTGTATCATTGTTACTCTTATCTCTATGTACTTATATTGCCTTCTAAATAATAATTATTTGTACCTTGTAATGAAAAGTTATGTTAATATTTAATTTATTTTTTTAGAGTTTCTCGGATTCAGTTGCCCAGCTGCCCCTACTGATACTGACGGCTCTCTTCTGGATATCATCGTCAACTACAAGTAATTTATTTAATTTCACTCACTTTGGTTCTGTATTCTAGTCAGTTCAATTGCCATCAGGGTCAACGCAAGGACCCGCTTGTAGGCGCTTGTAGACGCTTGTAGAAAATACTGGCTCTTTAATTGTCCATTAATGTCGTAAAGGCCCAGAGCTAAAGGCTTGTTGATGTGGTTCGAATCCGGGCAAATACCAATGTGACTTTCTCAATTAATAATAAGTACCTTCTCAGTTGTTCTAGACATTATTGACATCGGTGAAGGAAAACATCTTACCTTCAGTCAAAATTAGTTTGAAATCGCCAATCTAAGCGTGGTGATCAACGCTCGTGCCTTCTCTGCATGAGAATCGGCCTTAGCCCTGTAGTGTGACAGTAAAAAGCTTGTCTTATTATTTTCAGTACCTAAATCTGATCCGACCAAAATCAAAGTTTTCGTCATTACACTAAAATGTATATCTTGTTTAATGTTTTCTATGCTTTAACAGGTACCAGGGTAACTGCTACTACTTCTTCTCGTGCGAGAAGGGCCGCGCTCGGCTGCTCTCGTGTGACTCCGGCCTGGCCTTCGACCCCGCTTCGGGTCGCTGCGTAGACGCTGATTACGTAAACTGCGATGTCACCCCATTGCTCGCATCCCAACCTCAACAATAATTTTACGTGTGGTCACACTTTGATTCCTATGTATTTTTTACTATTTAATAAATGTTTTATATGAAACGATTAGATTGAAGCTTAAGTGTCCTTAGTTTTTCCTCAGCATCAATATAATTAACTTTACATGACGAAAATAAATACAGGCCAACATTATTTTGCATATCAATATCTGGTAGGTAACTAATTACAATGCGTTGCAAATACCTACTGCTACGAAATTGACATAGTATAAAAAAAAATGGCTCTTAGTCTTATCATTAGTATAAAAATAAACTATACCTATACAAATTAAACTGTACTCACATATCTCAAAGTAATTGAAACAATAATAAAGTTAATTGGAATATAATTACTTAAAAGATAAATTAATTATTGGTCTGAGATTATGAAATCAATTTTCATATAGCACGGTAAAAGACCTTAAACAGGTAGTAGGTACCTATGTAAACAGAAATGTGCCATAAAAAAAGATTGAATCATAGCGATTGTTATGAAGCGTCTAGACGTGAGCAACTTAGATCTAACCCTTGCTACATTCAAAGGATCAAAAATTTCAAATGTAAAAATATTTATATTACTGTGCATAAAATCCTACTCGTGCATTAAGTGAAGAAAAATCATAATGATGCCCAAAAGGCTCAATACATGTACGCTTCCAAAAATACAAAAATGAGATGTTACGGATATTTATTATATTTTATTTTAAAGGAATAATAAACAGCAGTATATTACATAGTAAGCTTAAAGTATAACACTTGTAAGAAAAGTAACGAATGTACCTAGGTATACTATAATTGTTAATTGTTGTTGTTGTTGTTATTTTTGTTGTTGTTGTTATTGTTATCATATAAGTCCGCAGAGAAAAATCTAAGAGGATTGATAGACAATGTTAACGCGCCAATGCTAAAACGTGCTTACAGCATTTTGGCTCATGAACCAGCTGATTTAAACTGGAAAGGAGAAAAGTATCAATAAGCCTTAGGTACCTATAACAATAAAAAGGAAAGGACAGATTTGGGCTTAAATCAGTCACTCATGGGTCGAGCCGCATTTGCACATAGCGATAATGCATAAAACAACCAGCCAAATTGTAACAACGCAAAATACCTTGTGATCTATTAAAGAAATCGAAGAAAATTTAAAACTTATTTAGACCGGACGGTATGTCATTGTTTCCATGGAAGATGGGTAGGTCTTTAGTGTGAGACGCTACTTGTGTCGATACTCTTGCGCAATCCAATCTTCCTAGTTCTTCGTGCTGTGCCGGCGCTGCTGCTGCGGCTGCGGAGAACCTCAAGAGGCGGAAATAAAATAACCTCGTTGGGAATTATATTTTCGAGCCGTTTGGGGTTGAAACTCTCGGGTCGTGGGGTCCGTGTGCTCATAGCTTGTATAAAGATCTTTCTAGACGCTTAATTGACACTTCGCGTGACCCAAAGGCTGGTTTTTACCTTGGTCAAAGAATAAGCATTACCATACAACGTGGCAATGCTGCCAGTCTTTTGGGTACACTTCCCGTGGACAGCGATGCGGATGAGGTTTTTGACGCCATATTTTTTATTTAGTTTTTAGATTTTATTTTAATTTCTGTATAAAGATAAGTATTAAAAAAAATGTAACTGTTTGTTGTTCCTATAATGAATAAAGTGTATATTAGATGTTCCCCCTAAACTTATTTTAAAATAACCCACTCTTAGTAAAATTAATTATCATAAATCAGAGGATTATATTAAAGATAAACACACACAGCTTGCTTGCTTGCTTGTTAGCTTGGAAACATGCTAAATCTGCTCTATAGGACAACATTTTTACTAAGTTTCTTGACAAAATCTAATTGGTGGTGAAACATTTTTTCGAATATCCCTTTACCTGTCATAATTATAACACATTGCTTATTGCCGAATATCACAATTCTAGGTCAATAGGAAGTACACTTTACTAGCTGTTGGGCTCAATTGATCATTACGAAATTTTTAATATACACCATAGTCCGGGGTACACAAATGTAAGATATCTTTCATCCAGCAAATCGATTTTAATATTCAGATGGTCTAACAAACAATACTGTAAGATTTATCAGATACCGATGAATTCAGCCCATGATCCTGAAATCCTATTTTTTTCTAATTGACAAGATTTTCCTTACGCGCTTTTTGCTTTAAACTGTAGGTACATAATCGTAATTTTGTCCGAACTAATGATTTGGTGACTATAGACTAACGTTTACTCTTTAAGGGGCCGTGCATAAAATTCGCTCGCTGGAGTTTAGGTAACATCAATGCGATGCTATATTTGTGTGTACCGTTCACGAACACACGCGTAAAGCTCGAGCGTAGTGATCGTTTAAACTGTTTTATTATTATATATCATATTTTGAGTTTCTAAGTAAATTAAGACGGTTGAGAAATAAATCTCCGGAATTTTTGTGTATACATATTTGTTTACTATGTTGGTACACATGTTAAAGTACACAAGTTAAAAAATAGTACGAATATATAATAAACTGAAGATTAATATGTTACTTTCAAAATTTCTTAAAAGTGATTCAAACAGTAGAAAAAAAAATACTGATTAGTCTTGAAATTTCCGGAAAGTAACGACATTGAATTTTTTTTTCCGTATGTTGTAGTAAAAATTAAAAAAGTGGTTCCCTCACGTGCAAGTAGACTATATACTGGTATTGGTAAGATTTTTTAATTTTCAAAATCTATTTCAGTTTCTTGTAACTAAATGATCAAACGTCAGTCTCGCGTCATTTTTTGGAAAACATGTGGGTGAATTTTAGTGATTTTCCATGAATAAGTAATTTATTTCCAAAATTTAATTCCTCAACATGCAAAGCAAGGAACTCGTCTTTTCAAATCACAAATAGGATTGTATACATTCTTCTTCTCTTTCTCACAAATAATGATTAAAGTTGATCAAAATCAGTCGATTTAAGGCACGGCCCCTTAAGGACAAATTTCAAAAGGTTTGATAGGAATGGCTAGAGATTCATGGTCTTTACAGATTTAAGCAAAATTATCATCTGAAAAAATGTACCAATCAATAAAACACCGACGGAAATCGGGATCCAGAATCCAGAAGGCCAGCACATTTAAGCTACCCCAATGGGGTTTACAACTTGATTTCGAATGTCATATGCCCGATGGCTAATTCTCCCATTACAACGATACATCGAATGTCTAATGGCTCGACGAGCCAGTAAATCGTAAACTGTTGTAGGCAAATCTCTTTTGTTTTAGGTAAAAGAGTAAAAGAAAGAATCTTAAAACAAAACAAACCAGTAGGGTTTTCATCTTAAATGTATAAAATAATTAGATAAACACAGCAGTGATCAACATTCCTAATATTTTACTTAATAAAAAAATCGGAAATATGTAGGTAGATAACCTTTTCATATAAAATTAGATGTCGTCATAATTTGAAAAAAATATGTAACACGTGCCCTATCCCTGCTTGTTTCCAGGTCATTTTTTCGAACCATACTATACACAAAACAATCTTAATTCTTGAAGTGTTATCAATTATTAGTCCTAATGAATTCATTATTAAGAATTTACACCCGATTTAACAAAAATTTGCTGTGATTTTTTGTGTGATTACTATTTCGCAAAGAGATTTAAAACACTATAGAGCGGGCATGTCAAGGAAATGTCATATAAAAACTTTGATCCTATGTCTCAGTAACGCCATCTATAGAATAATTTATGAATATTTTAGCGGCAGCTGAGCATACTAAAAAAAACCCATAGACTTGTCTCCACTAGGACACAAGTTTTGGATGGAAATTTTGTTCGTGATGTCCCGTCTATAGTATTGATTGTCTTTGCTATTTCGTAACGGTTAAAAATGTCAGAGTCCGAATATGAAATCGGTTAATTTATATACCAACCTGTCATTTCGGAAAATGGCGTCATTTCATGAAATGTTACACTGATATGTAGGTACTACATTGTATGTTCAACATTAGTTGATACATAGATGTCTTGAAAAACTTTAATAAATAGTTTTGTATAATTAACTACATTTCACTGAACTTTCTGCCTCAATTATAAGGAGGTAATTATAACATTATTCGCACCGCCCGCGCCATAGGCAATTGCATAAATTAGACGTCAACCGCAACATGCAAAGACCGAGTTATCAGCACCGCTAGCAGTGAACAATATAACTATTATACAATATTACAATCATATTAGGGATGCGACCATATTAAGTTATCATGGTATAGGTACTTGTGCTAAGTTGTATCTAGACATTGCCCATCGATCTCTACTTCTAACAATAATTACTTACAATACTTACTTATAATAATTACTTACAATAAGTAGGGACTTAACTATAATAATTAAAAAAGAACCCGTAATTTCACAAAATAGCCAACTCTACGAGATCGTAATGACATCCCAGATGGCTACAACATAAAAATAACTATTACCTATTTCGAATTAACATTCTTAGCAATGATGCGACCTCACTATCACTACTTTATTATCACTTCATCATTAAAAAATAGTTTAATAATTAGTTAATATATTGAAAAATAATTATACTCCAATCATTTTGATAACTGTCACATTAGCGTGTTCCATTTATAAACAAAAGAAAATGGCGCACTTCTTACAGTGAGGTGCGCACTGTCACATCGGGAGCACCTTTGGCAAACCACAAAAATGTTAAGGACAAAATTACTATTAATACTACCATTGGTAGTGGCTGGTAAGTTAAGATGTCTGTTTTACTTTTGTATATGGTTTTGATTAGCTTAATATTCTTCTGTTTACAAGCGTTTGTGAATTATGTTCATCTTACAGTGACGGTTGGTCAGACGAACAGAGGATACACGTACTATGGAACGTCAAACGTGAGGGATCAGAGGCCACAACCTATTTATGGACAAAGGCCGTTACTTCTTCCGGGAAGACCGGTGCCGGTGACTGGTCCAGTAACTGCTGCTCCTGTTGTACCTCCTGCCCCTGTGGCTTCTGCAGCGCCAGTACCAGTCCTCGATGGACCGGAAGCCCCCACCTCAGTTCCTGCACCATCACCTCCGTCGTACGCTCCAGTTCTCCGTCCACGGCCACTATACACACCCCCATACAGGCCACTTCTTCCCCCGCGCCCGATTAGGCCAGCACAGCCAGTTGTCACTCCATCTCAACCCCCTGTAGCTCCACCACCCGTAGAAGCTAACACTCCTGAACTGCCCGAACCTACAGTCGAACAACTTCAACCCGTACCTGAACCAGTTCCCATATCACCTCCTGCACCAGAACCAATTCAACCCACTGTGAAACCTGAAGCTATTCCGCAACCAGAGCCCGTTTTACAACCCGAACCCATTTTGCAACCCAAACCAATATTGCAACCCAAACCCATCTTGGAACCTGAGCCCATTGTGGAACCCGAACCCGTTGTTGAACCCAAACCTGTCGTGGAACCCGAACCCATCGTGGAACCCGAACCCATCGTCGCACCCGAACCCATCGTGGAACCCGAACCTATCTCGGAACCCAAACCTATCTTGCAACCCAAACCCATCTTGCAACCCGAACCCATTGTGGAACCCGAGCCCATCGTGGAACCCAAACCTGTCGTGGAACCCGAACCCGTCGTTGAACCCGAACCCATCGTGGAACCAGAACCCGTCGTTGAACCCGACCCTATTTTGCAACCAAAACCCATCGTAGAACCAGAACCTGTCCTGCAACCTGAGCCAATTTCTCAACCTGAGCCCATTTTGCAACCCCAGCCCATCCAAGAACCCGCCCCCCTACCTGAGGCCGCGCCACAACCCATGCCCGGCCAGGAAATCATTCAGGCTCAAGAACCAGCAGTTCTGCCTGAACGAGACAACGTGCCATCGCTAGGATCTCAACCGACCCCAGTACTACCTCTTCGTTCGGTCATGGTACCCCAACATACCGCGCCAGTGGCTTTACCACCACTTCTTCCGAAACCCCAACCAGTTCGGGAACCTGCTTTTGGTCGGCACTCTCAACATACCGTCCCGCCTACAAATTACTATCCTGTAACGTATCCTACACCGACTCGGACGGTGGCTACTCGAGCACCCACAGTGGTAGTCACCGTACCCCCACCGGTGACTCAAGCACCCGCACACTATAGGTCTGACTTCCAGTGTAAAGAAGCAAATGGATATTACGCCGTTGAACATGAATGTGACACCTACATTGAATGCAAGGTTTGATTCAAAACTCTTATTTAATCACAGATTTACTTTTTGTTCTAAACAATATATTATGATACTAAAGGTTTATATTTTTGTAGCAAGACAGAGCAATGAAATATTCGTGCCCAGATGGTCTTCACTTCAATCCTGCTGCTAAACACTTCGAATATCCATGCGCTTATCCCTCAGAAGTTAAATGCATGGCTGGTTACCAAGAACGTAAGTATTTTTGGTGATTCTTCTGCTATCATTTTGGATTCTTCTTTATGGTTAAGGTCCCGCGAAATTTATATTTTCTTGTGTTATTTGCAATATGTCGTTCAGTGTCGGATGGTATGGTAATAAAAATATGATTCCCGACTGTAACAAATAATTATGGCTTATCTGAGTTATACCTAATAATTAAAATCCCTCATAAGTTAGTTTAATTTCATTAAACCTCATGACCCTTCCGTGAAATAATCATTTAGTGGGGTTATATGAACTTAGACGGTTGTGTCAATGATTTGAATCACTATGATTCCGTAAACATGTAACGTGTTAAGGTCGCAATCATATTTTGTATAATATACAGCCTTACACTAAAGCGCAAATTGCAAAAAACACCTACCTGGCGTATTCGCCTTAAACTACGTTAGAATTCCTACCAATCATCTTAACAGTTTATTTTTACTTTCAGAAATTGCTAAGCCTACAGACAAGTGCCCGAATCAATACGGATTCTACTCAATGAATGATGGCGACTGCAGCCAGTTCATCATGTGCCAGGAAGGCTTAGCCACTATAATGAACTGCCCAATGGGTCTGGTTTTCAACCCACAAACAAGCAGTTGTGATTGGCCCGCTAATGTACCGCAGTGTAACCCTAATGGTAAGTTGATAATTATACGTAATCAGGGATTTTTTGTCAACAAACCAAGAAAAGAGTGAAAACTATTTATTTACATTAATTCTCACGCCTAGAAGTGCGTATACTAATTTTGTAGAGATCTTAAGGATCACTAATAGTAGCACAAAAACAGGAAAAAAAGATAAAAATTATAATAACGCTAGAGAACAACAGTACATTTTGAACTAAACTATTCATCAAATATACACCATCCATTTAAAACGAAGGTGTAGCCACTTAAATACCAGCCTGTTACTATCCCACTGAAGGGCAAAGCCCTCTTCTCATACAGAGAAGGCTCGAGCATTGATCACCACGCTTGCTCAAGGCGGATTGGCGATTTCAAACTTATATTAACTATAAGTCCAGGTTTTCTCACGATGTTTTCCTTCACCGATGTCAATGATGTCTAAGATAAACTTAGAAAGTACATATGAATTGAAAAAGTCACATGGGTAGTTGCCCGGATTTGAACCACAACCTCGTGCATGAGAGGTAGGCGTCTTAACCTCTAGGCCATCACGCCATTAGTAGCCACTTGCACACTGAAAAGCTTTTGATAGAAATTAAACACGTCAAAAGAGAGCTCCTTACAATATTTAAATAAATTCATCCCTTAGTAATAAACGCAGATTAAAGTTACGTCTGGTAAACTTAGTGCTGTAGAACTGTGTAGCACATCTGAAGAATATTCTTGATTAGACTTGGTTTAATTCATTAGCAAAACTATTTAATCATTTCACTCCTTTTATTCCAGTATTCAAGGACTTCACATGTCCAGCCCCTCCCGAAGACGAAGACGGCCAGATGTCTGATATCATCTTCAAATACAGGTACCAATACAAATTTCCCTCTTTTACTTAGATTTTAGTTTAAATACTTAATGTTGCTGAAAACCGGATTCTTGTAAACTAAAAATACCAGCCTGTTACTGTCCCTCTGCAGGACAAAAGCCTGTTATCATACAAAGAAGGCACGAGAATTGATCAGCACGTGTGCTCAAGTTGGAATCGCAATGCAATTATTCCTGTAATCTTTTATACTTATTTAATTGGATTATTGGGTTCGATTCCCACCCAGGACAATGTGATGAGCACGATCTTGTTCCGGGTCTGGGTGTAATTTATCTATAATATATTTTTATTTATAATATATTTTTATTTATAATATATTTTTAAAGTAAGTTTTTTTTTTTAGTATGTTTATCAGCTGTTTAGTACCCATAACACAAGCTCTTAGCTTAGCTTGGGACTAAATGGCGCTGTGTGAAAAAATTGTGGAATGTTTATTATATAATATTAACTAATTATTAAATTCAATCTAATCGTTTAAATATTTTCCAAGGTACGGTGTACAGTGTAAACTGTACGTAGCCTGTCAGCTCGGACACCCTCGGCTCCTAAGCTGCGAACGTGGGCTTTCCTTCGACGACGAGTCACAGTCCTGTATCGATGAAGACTACGTGACAGATTGTTCAGTGCCCTACGTTGAACATTTACAGTAATAATGTTACAAAATACAATACAAGTTATAGAATAAAAAAGCTTTAGAATAGAATAAGTACTCTTTTTTATAAACTAGCGGATCTGATAGACGCTGTCCTGACCGAACGTTGGTTTCAAACCCGATTGTAGCGCCACCTACCGGGTCCTTGTTGAATCTACTGGTCTGTTGGTAGTTAGTGGTAGACTACACAATATACCTCAATAGGCATTACATAGGACTTATACAATATACATAACTAGCGAAATGAGAGTATACCCGCCTAAAGCATCGGGGAATACAAGTGTGACGTGATGACGTCGTGTGTTGTGTTTGTGGGATCCGGATGGCATTTTTTATCTTGGTTCCTATATAGTGAAACTATGATTTATGCTTAGTTAATTATTAAAATACCATTACGTCTGTGTTATCATTATCATCTTTACTAAACTATCAATCTCCCTCGGATCGCGCACGCCTGTCACGAGCAGTCTGTGGATCACGTCTAATTCCTTGAGACACGTCGGCTGCCCCACCGAGACTGCTGAGGTGATGATGGTACTTAGGTACAGACGACAGCACATCAAGTTACCCCAATGTGTCAAATTTTCCCAATTCAATATGAACCTTATTCTGTTAGACATAAAGCTGAAAAACGATCAAAGAAATTTGACACATTGGGGTAACTTGACGTGCAGCTGGCGTCTGTACTTAGCCGTATGTATTTATCGCTTTCGTTTCAAAGGATCCATATCAATGACCACGGAACATGTTTATGTGAAAATCTACTCTATGTACAATTACAGGTATTAAACTAGGATCACTAGCCCAAATAGCTCCCGGGTGCAATGAATACCCAGGCGCCCTCTAGTAGGAGCACGATCAAAATGTAATAAACTCATAATAATCACCATCATCGTTAGCTTTAAAGACTTTTTCAAACTATGTTGGATGGAGTCAAAATCGATCCAATCGTTTTGTTTCTAGAGCACCAAATACGAACAAACATAATTGACTGGCCTTTCGGTCTAGTAGTTAGTGTACCTGACTGCTATGCCGTAGGTCGTGGGTTCGATTCCCACCCAGGACACATGTTTGTGTGATGAGCACGATCATTTGTTCTGTGTCTGGGTGTAATTTATCTATTATAATATGTATGTATTTAGAAATATATAAGTATGTTTATCAGCTGTTTAGAACCCATAACACAAGCTCTCAAGCTTAACTTGGGACTAAATGGCGTTGTGTGAAAAGTTGTGGAATATTTATTTATTATTATTATTTATTTATAATTAAATGGGTTGGTCGCGCAGTTGGGTAAAAACAAAACCAACATAATAAGAAATCGCAGAAACTAGCTTGTAGTTTCGTATTCCTTAAGAAAAGACCCTTTATTTATTATTGTTTAGACTTGTCAAGTAACTAATGGACCACCTGATGACAAAGTAATTTTAACAAGCCACTGATGCTTACTAACAGCAGGAAACATCGAACTTAGTGTTTCTTTTTCTTATTTGTCAGGTATTTTTTTTAAACTGGCAATATTTAGTAGAAGTCTTGTCTGTTCTCAACGCACAAAAGTTTTAAGAATCAAGAATAAAGTGATTGGTGGATAACGTCTCACCACTGCAAAGACCAATCATATTTTATTTTACGTACAATCTATAATAGAAAACAATTATTTCAGATTTCCGCCAAAGAAGCGCGGTATTGGCAACAATAATTTGAATTTGAATTTTTATTTACAAGGATCTTGAATGTTTTTCATTCAACGACTAAAAGTTTACGTATTTTTTTGCAATCATTCTGATATTTTGAACGATATAGTGTACTGTGATACGTGTACGATGACGGTACGAACGGCGAATATCGCGAGACATTCCGCTAGCGCAGCCCTGGCGGACATCGCCCCAGTTGCCCCTTCGGATCGAGCGGTTGCGTAGTCACGACTCACGGCCGTAGCCTGTGAGCCCCATTTATTTTTTATAATCAGTGTGTTCCGAAAGTGAATTTAAATGTTAAAAACAATATAAAGTCGAAGTCCTGTCATCTGTGTTATCTCAAGCACTACATTTCAATATTTCGATGTCTAGCTGTACACAAAATGGAAGATTCCTACATTATTGCTAATTTCCACACGCTTTGTCGACTGTGTTTGCACAAAAGCACATTCTCGACATCGATATTCGCAGCTGCGCCGGACGACGATACAAATGTTGCTTTAACCTCCAAATTAGCAGAATGTTTCGAGCTGCAGGTAAGACTATAATAATTTCTGCTAATCTCGTAAAGGTTACAGTGCTTACCATCTGAATCCTTCTAATAAAACCCTGTTCTTTCAGATAGATCCTAATGATGGGCTGCCTACCAGGATCTGCTACAAATGCTTATTCAAAGTTGATAAATGTTCAAAATTCAAGATACAGTGCTTTCAAAATGAAAACAGGTTGAGACAGATCACTACAAGAGTTAATGAACTGGACAACTCTAATTCATCAGAACTTAGCAGCTACAACTATGGTTCACATTCTCAGGATGAAGTGAAACCAAAACCTGAAGATTACATTGTTGAAGATAGTGTTGTGATGGTGGTTGATCCAAGCCTTGACTATGACTCCTCCGAGGAGTCTGAAAATTTGGACCCTGTTGAACCAGAAGTCATTGAAAGAAACAACACCCCAGATGGAGAGCCAATAGCTGAATCCTTTTTCAAAAATGTGTTCATGTGCCAATTCTGTGATCAAGCGTTTGTTTCACAAGAGAAGTGTAAGGAACATGAACATGCTTACCATGATCCTAATTTACCATATAAATGTGTCGAGTGTAGTCTAGTCTTTGCTGAACGAAGTCAATATGTACAGCACACTAAACAAGTACATGGCAATGATAAACCCTACCACTGTCCGGAATGTGATAAGTGTTTTGGAAGACGATCTGATTTGAGAAAGCACTCCATTGTCCACACTGGAATAAGGCCTTATCAATGTCAATATTGTTTGAAAAGCTTCTCTCGCAACACTAATCTTAGCAAACATCTGCGTATTCATGCTGGACACAAACCTCATGTGTGTCCTCTTTGTCCAAGGAGCTTTGTGGCTAAAGGAGATCTACAACGTCATGTGCTTGTTCATTCAGGGATGAAACCTTATGCATGTAGGAAATGTCACTTAACATTTGGAAGAAGAGACAAACTTATCAAGCATGAAATGCGTCACACTCCTTCAAGCCCAGGCAAAACAAATGCAAACTCATTTGGAATGTCTGAACATGATCAAGACAATCATGACATGGTTGTGAATGTTAACCCCTTCAGCAATCTCATGACTTCCCCTACTCAACTCCATCCAGATTCATCAAATACTGATTATGATTTACCAAGAGTCCCAGATCATATATCAGGAGAGAGCAGTTTTATGAAAGTACAGAAAAATTCATCTACTGCTGCAAATAAGCCCACCAATCATTCTCCACCAAAACAGAAACCTGTGTCAAATAAAAACAGGCCAAAAAATATTAAATGTCATCAGTGTCCTAAGAGGTTTAGCTCCTTGGATTCCTACAAAACACATGTGTCTATTGCACATATTGGATCCAGAGTCTTCCAATGCAAAATTTGTTTTAAGAAGTTCCCACGCAAAAGAGAGCTGGACCGTCATGCAGCTCTCCATTCTGGTATGAAACCTTTTTCATGCAGTCAATGTGATAAAAAGTTTACCAAAAAGGACAAACTTGATAAACATGAGCAAACTCATGAATGCCTGGTTGTGAATATGCCTTGCATAGAATGTGGTGCCACCTTTGAAAAGAAACCTGATTTAGTTGCACATTTGAAATCACATTTCACAGAAAATTTTGATGATAAGATGATGGAAGCAGAAATCAAGAAAGAAGAACCTGAATTTAATTTGGATGACAATTTCTATGACCTAGAAACTTAAGATTTTGAACTTGTTATTTAACCTGTCACAATAATTCTTGGCGCCACATAGTCACTGATTCTTCACTTGCTTAGTACTTAATAGATAGGTATGTGTTAGTTTGAGGAATAAGGTGGTGATTTTTTACATTGGTGATTGAATGTTGACTGTGGGAAATATTTGTTTGATGATTTATAGATTATCTAAAGTCTGAATACCTATTCTTACAAGCCATCATAATTAGGTGTACCTATTATTAAAATCGGAACCTTTTCAACCTTGAGAATGACTAGAAATGTTTCTAGCATTAAATATTTGACCTTCTCATATTGAGGAATAATTTAACCAAAAATTATGTTAATATTTTGTTGTATATCATTGTTATTATTAGAAAATCTAGTATTGAATAGGTAGGCATTAGCAATATAGTATGTTAGAAAGATTACTTGTTCATTTATGTTTCACAAACATTGGATGGTGTGCCACACACATCACGTCTCTAAAATGAACTTGAACAAGTAGTAAATGTGATTGTCAAATTTTGATTGTAGTAATTAGATCTGATATTATGGATATAACTGTTTCATTAAACTGCCATACTATTGGGCAAAACACAATATTTATTAGTCTATCCAAAGATAATAATATAAACCTGTACCTATGTTACACATAGTATTTTTGTGAATCCATGTAGGTATGTAGGTTTGCCTGTATTCAAATTGTGACTTACCTGCATTATTATGTAATAGGTAGGTAAGAATGCACAAATGCTGTCCCTATCAAGTGATAACTGTAGATACATTAGATATATTCTTATGATGACTGTTTAATTAGTTAGTATAAATATAATATTATACTGTGTTGAGATTTGTCCTGATGTTATTGCATTATGTATTTCTTTCAGGATACTATGCATTTAAAAATAAATACTAATATCAAAGTATCTGTTTCTGTTCTAAAATTCTGTGTCTTACAAATGTAGTTACATAATGCATATTTTAACATATAGAATATAAAAATAATCAAAAGATATTGTAAACAATCCTTCTTGTTAATAAGGTAGCCTTTAGCAGCAGTCAATTTATTATTTCAGCAGGTTTATCCAGTATTGCACAAAAACAAACACTTAAATTATTCTAATAATATTAATGTGCAACTATGCATCCGAATAAACATTTATTTTGTACATTCTAAATGCAAATTATCCAAAAATGGTAGGTATGTGTAAATATTTATCTACAATAAATGTTGTCCACTAAACTAACACTATCTTTTACTCATTTTTACACTCAAGAACCTTATTGGGACAGTTCAATAATCACATAGGTTTGATGCTAATCTTATCATCAGTCAATCAATCATTTATTTGCTAAAAATATGGCTTATGAGATGTTACAGCAAATTATAGACCGAGACATATTTCACCCAAGATTACATCATGTGAACACTACTTCCTTAATATCAGTTTTCTGTAGCATTAAAAGAATGATGATTAATAAAACAAAATTACATTGTAATACATATTTCATTTATTGTTATCCAGCTAATGGATTAGCGTGTATTGTAACTGAAGTTATTTTTGCTTCTGTAAGTGGCCGGTATGTTTTTGGGTTGACTGCCATTTTTTCTAAATCATCAAGTGCTTCAAATCCATCTATGATTCTGAAAAGGGAAAACCTAAGTAGTTTTTATTTACAAGTGTTGGCACATAAATCTGAAGTTTGCTAAGTTTAATTAGCTAGGGCAACTTAACCCAATCATGTAACCCCATTACTGTCACAAATTGCGTCACTAAATATTGGTAAAAGAACCATATCCAAAAACGCTCCCGTTATTGAGATTCGTGTGAGATTCGGAAGTGCCAGCCAAAAGTTTTCTACGTAAATTCAAGATGGCTGGACACAGATTTGTGCATTTTTCTACTAAACCACTGTATGTATCACAAAACTTTTAGCTCGATGCCTGTCACAAATTTGACGCCCGTTGATATGCAAAAAGTCGTCAAAATCAGTTCCATTACCAAGATTGAGAGACCAGCAAAAGTGAGTTTTCAAGATGGCTGGACACGTTTTCGATCGATTATCTAAGATTTAGTAGCGTCACAAATTCTGAAATAAGGGTGTTTAGCCGTCACATAAAGTGCCCTATTGATCTAGTTAAAAGCAAGCTTTTTTGAAAATTTGTCCAGTCAACCTGAGCCACATAAAACCTCTACCACTGACGGATTACCAAGGTACAGTAATTTAATCGAAATTAGCCCTGACTCAACTGGACACAAGTTTTGTTGGCATTTTATTGGGTGCTGTCCTGCTTTAGACTTAGCATTACTTTTTATTTCAAGCTAAAGTAACTTTTATAGCATCTTTTCTTACCTGCCAAAAAGAGTATACTTCAAGTCTAAATGTGGCTGTTCTCCATAGCTAAAGAAAAATTGACTACCATTTGAATTGGGCCCATTGTTGGCCATGCTCACCATCCCTCTTGCATTGTGCTGTAAAAGTAAGATTTATGTTAGAAATACATCTGTAGAGAGTTTTTTCCACTATTCCCAGTCTGAATACAATTTTTAAACTGGCTGTCACTGTTTCAGGGTTTCAACTGCCAGTGACAACTCTCAAAGATTTCCAAATGACAGCTGGGATCAACAGCTTTTGTGCACTCATCCCAGACCAAACTTGGCAAGTTTAGCTTCACCTTCTATCAACCCCTGCGGTTGTTATTATTTATTATTTTATCCACAAGCCTCTCTCTAAAAACCTATAATAAGTATCTTGCCAAGCTGATAATACAAAAAAAATATCAAGTCCTAACACCATGGGAAACAATGATTTATCCTATAAAGGACATTGACATTACAAACCTTCAACTCTTCCTTGAATTCATCTTCAAACTTTCGTCCCCAAATAGACGTACCGCCTTTTCCAGTGCCTGTAGGGTCACCTGTCTGCACTATGAAACCCTAAAAACAACAAAGACTTGCAATTTTTAGTTCTATTCGAAATCTATCATAAATGTGTATATAACAAGCACCAAGGTTTACCTTTATATTTCTATGAAATAAGCTCCCGTTGTAATAATTGCTGGCACATAATGCTAGAAAATTCTCACAAGCTTTTGGGCATTGCTCGCAATATAATTCTACTTTAATATCACCAACGTCAGTATGCAGTGTTACAGACATTTTACCTAAAAACTGTCACTGTATTTATTTTTTATATTTTAGGAGAAACCAGTAAGATGATAAAGTCTCTGTTTATTATTTTATTTACATTTAAAACAACCTAAAAATGTTGGCGTTTTTTATCACAACATGCATGACGTGAAGTGAAGTGACGTTGATGACAGTTCTTGTCATGTCAAAACTGACGTTTACTGTTACTGGCTTTTCATTTTACGCATAATAACAAAACAATTTATGAAAAAGCCGATTAACCCAAGGAATAACTACTGCGGTTTTTATACAAAGATGAGTACAAAGTCGTTACGGGTAGTTCGAAAGTCTGACAACCAATAATTACCTACTCAACTTAGTCCGCACAACATTTTCTTTTGCCCGGAGGCGGAGTTATAATTATTGTTTTTTTTAACTAAAAGTAGCATTACTTATATAACATCAACAACAGCTATCCAGCCAGCGCCAGTTCTGTCAATATCGGCCCAGCAGTTTCGGAGATAAGCCCAACCATACAAACGATAATTTAGTACATCTATCGTATCTAACAGTGCGCCATTATTAGGGATTCATTTTACACCTATTATTATTGGTAATAAAACCATGCGATTTTATATAAAAAAAAGGATTTATTGAGATTACACACATAACGTCATTCCTGTAATCCCCGAAGGGCTAGACAGAGGTGTACCTGGTAGTAGGTACACCCACATTTCGCCAGTTATGTTTAATTCCCATGTTATTACAGTATTGCCATCAGTCATTTATTGAGATTGTAAGTACAAAAAAAACTTATTCACAACCACCTTCTCTTTCATTATGAGCATGAGGGTTTTCATCCGTGCCTTGGTTTCCATAGTTGCCAAGTAACCTCTGGCCGGTAGGATCGAAGGGCGACTTCAAGTGTAAGGTCGCTTTATGTTTCTGACCCAAAACTTCGATCTCATAATCGCCTTCTTGCAAAAACTCTTTGGTAACTAGGTCGCCTTTGTTGGTCACGTAGCCCATTCCTATGGGTTTGTCCAGGTAGAATGCGTAATCTCCTCTTCTTAGGTAACCTACGGGTTCTCCATTTCTAAATATGGCTTCTTGTCCGAAAACGGCAACCTGCAAAGATAATAATAATAAATATTAATAAATATAAAATGACATCATGCCTGTATTACCCGAAAGTATAGGTGCTCTGCCCATATAAATTAAATCCAATACCCCATTTTGCTCTTATGTATTAAGGAGCTAGCTTATTGTCATCGACTAATTCGTTCCATTGTTCACTGTCTTCGAAGGATATCAGCCATCTGGATCTATCCGGAGTGGTTCGGGATTGTGGCCCTCTAGCCAGACATTTTCCAGCCTCGTCATGTGTACAGAATTTCGAGCTACGTCGACCTTTTTAGCAAGTTTCTGGTTTTAGTCTGGACTTTTAAAATTTCGAAATAATAACCTAACTCTCGCCCTATCCGTATTCAAATTATCTTTGAAATAAATTTATAATTTATATAATACAAACCTTATCATTTAGTGTAAAATACGCGTATTTCTTAGTGACTCCGTTAATTTTCGCTTTCGTTACATGTTCATTTCCAATGTAATCGCCGTCTTTCCTGCACGCGAAGCCCATATTAGCTTCTATTGGATTGTCGTCGGCTCTCAAATCGGAGTTCCATAAGTGGTATCCTGCAGTTCAATAAAAAAAAATTGTTACAGACAAGAAACTACCTTACAAAGGTTCCCTGCCTAACAGTAGGTTTTAAGAATGTGGAACAAAACCTTTGTATTTCACTGCAAGACAACCTCTTTCAAAGTTACTTAGCTACCATAGACAAGAGGTACATCACCATTATGGGATAGTCGAATGACGTCTAAACCTGGCAGTATGTGCCTCCTCCAACAACCACCATATTGACTAGTCGTGTGAGACAGACAGTGGCGTAACATTCAGCTAGCGTACACCCATCATCAGCTACGCACATTAAAATCTATACAAAAATATCTCGTACCTTTTTCAGCACTCAATGAGGTCAAGGCCCTCCAGCCTGCATTCCTCACTCCATGCGCGCGGCTTAAAGCCTTGTACACTGGAACAGCATGAGCAGACGGTACGTGGAGCTCCCAGCCCAGTTCCCCGGACCACGTGACCCGAAGAGCTCGGCAGCGGTATCGTTTATCTTCGGGAGTGTTCGGGGCCCGAGACACATCGATGCTACGGTGCGTGTTCACTGGGAATGAGACGTTACCGAGACCCGCTTCTGTGTAACGTTCGAGGATGCGTTGGCTGTGAAAAGAAGATGGCATTAATAGAATAGAATACTCTGGTACAGCATAATAACATAAAAATTAATGTCTTATAAGTCGTTAATGTTTTTAGTAAAATAATAAAATAAGGAATGAGTTCTCGTCTCTATAGACAGTCTTACAGAACAACGAACTGTCCGACCATGTCCTTTTTCAATATTAGATATTAAAATCTATTTGCGTATCTAGGTATGTTCCCTATAAATATTCCACAACTTTTCACGCAACGCCATTTAGTCCCAAGTTAAGCTTGGGAGCTTGTGTTATGGGTACTAAATAGCTGATAAACATACTTACTTATATATTTCTAACTACATACATATTATAGATAAATTACACCCAGACACAGAGCAAATGATCGTGCTCATCATACAAACATTTGTCCTGAGTGGGAATCGAACCCACGACCTCCGGCATAGCAGTCATTGTCACTAACTACTAGACCAACAGGCCAGTCAATGGAGCCTATGGAGTCGAAAACGGTTGGGGATTTTAATAAAATTTTAAGGTAATCTTCAGATTAGCCTGAGGGTGAGTAGGAAATTCGGTAGCGCCCGGGCAAAGGTACTTCCTTTTCTTCGATAACAGACATATATCTGGTTATACACGCATACCGGTTACGAGTACTACGTACCCAACCTTTCTGAAGAATATCACCAATAAAGTCTGTGTGTGTCCTTCTAAGGCGTCCTCTCCCGGCGTTTCCACTTACATCAGCCTCATACCTTTTGTTAAGTCAAATTGCATTGCATTATTAAAGTAGGTACTTATTATTACTGACCTGTCAGGTCCCTGTATGCCGAGAATGCACATCTGTTTGGTGACGTCAGTGATGGTGGCCCTCAGCTTGTGTGTGTTGATGATTCGGCGGACGTGGGCCATTGAATGGTTCGCACTGAAACCGCTAGTCACTACGTAGTAACCGCGACCCTGATGACAGAAACAGTATTTTATTTAGTGTAAATTACGTAGTTACTTTTTTTTTTTTTAATATTATAAACCAGTGCTTGACTGCAATCCCACCTGATGGTAAGCAAAGATGCAATCAGTGATGGTGAAGCGTACTAGTTTATTAAGAGCCTATTCACTCTAGCCTTGAAGACACCTAAATTATAATCGGACGGGAAGACCGCAGCAGGCAAGTTGTTCCAGTCCTTCGATGTACGCGGTATAAACGACGAAGCGAAACGCTTTGTCCGAGTCCGTGGGAGTGCCAACGATGTAAGGGTGGATACTCGCCGTACGCCGGGTTGTCCGATGGTAGAAAGGTGATGGCGGAATCAAGTCATGTAATTCCCGTGCACACTCTCCAAAATGTATCCTATAGAAAACCGAAAGGCTAGCTATCCTACTTATATAAAAACGACAGTTTGACTGGCGCTACTGTATCATCATCTGCCTAGCCTTTTCCCAACTATCGGTCGGCTTCTAGTCTAACCGAATGCAGCCAAATACTAGTGTAATCATAGGGCAATGTAGTAACTTGACAAAATCAAACTTGTTACATTTCTAATTATTTAATTTTCAATTTTTTTCTTTATTTTTCTCTCAATACTCACGCTGATCTGCTGTTTTTTTTTTCATTATTATTTAATATTTTCTCTCTTTCTAGTAAAATGCTTAATCTATCTTAGTAAAGTATATTATTTTTTATTTTATTTTTTACTTCTTTATTCTAGGTACATCGTATTCACATTATAATGTATTTTTTTTATTGTATACAAAATATTGTAAAAACTATTTTAAAAGAGTGAGTATGGAGTTTTTCGCCCATTCTTCTCCATACGAAACTACCTTTTGGAAGGGGCAACTAGAATCATTATATTTTATTTAACTTGTAAGTTTAACATTCAAAAGTGCCTTTTAAAAGGCCTAATTGAAATTTGACTTTGACTTTGTAACATGGAGCGAATGCCTATAGGAACGTCTCCTCCATACCCAGTAACTCTGGGTAAACTGGTGAATTTACCAATACCCTGATTGTTAGACTTTCAGGACAGCCGGGACTATCCGCTTAACGTGCTTTCCGAGGGACGAAGGGGTTGATACGCAATGAATTGTCACCCATCCACAAATCGACCTCGGGAAGCGTAGCTTAACCTTCGATCCACCCGTGTGGGAGTTATAATTTAGCATATAGTGCAGTAGATGGATGAACAAAAACTCCATACTAATGAACTAAAGATGCTTCGATGGGCGAGAGGCGTGATCTGGCTCGTCAAAATTCGGAATCAATACATCCGAGGTAGCAAACAAAAATCTCAAAAATACAAGTCTCTTAGAATAAATATAAGAAAAATAAGTTCTCATTAATTCTTTTCATCAACTCAGGCGCTTACCTTAAAGATGGGTTCGTGTAACTGGCCGGTGCCGCTGTCAAGTATACTAACTGTCACATCCGCTTCTACACCACCTTTCTTGTTTAACATGAGAGAATACACCACCCTGGAAATATACATACAAAAATATTACTAACTTCTAATTGGTACCTTAGAGAATTTCGCCTTTACATAAGTAATGAAACGACCGATTCTATTTACGCCTTCTAGATAAAAGGAACCCTTGGGAGGCTAGACCGATTCAGTCTTTGATTGTGACGGTCTTGCAGTCTCTTTTAAAGTCGAGATGTTATCTTACGCTGGATATTAATAATCTATCTCGGTTGCTATCTTGATCCCGATCTTTGTCTGTAACCAATCAACGACCGAATTCGCCTATCCGAGTCTTAAAGATGTCCAATCAGAAGCACCCGTCAAAAACAAAGGATCGGGATTTGGATTGAGATAGAATATTAATATCGGGCGTTACTCAGATCATGATGTGCAGATTAATGACTAAGTTAGTCTTTTGAGAAAAGTACAACACAGACCTGCCCGGTTAGTGTACGCATCTGGCAGCAAGAATTTAGCTTGAGATAAATTGCAAATTATTCTGAGTTGACTCAGAACAATAAGAAAAAACATAGGGAAGGCCGCATTAAGTACTCAAACATCCAATTAATTTTTTACGACCAAGAAAAACGTCTTATTCTGTACGAATAACTGTTTGGACATTTTTCTTGCTGACCGAATTTTAAAAATAAATACTTACAATTAAATTACTTGCCAAACTGTAATTGGAGAAAAATTTACGCAAAGCTTTTATATGTATTCCTAAGCCTTTAGATACATACCTGTCGTTTGGTTTGGAGAGGTCAGCAGTGAAGGCGAGCTCGGCAGTGCGTTGCGCGTCGGGCCCGGTCAGGTAGAACTTCCCGTAGTAAGACAAGTTGAACAGCGCAGCTGCGTTACGACAGGCTAACGCTTCTTGGCCGATCTATAGACAATGGAAACTAGGATTTACCCATAGGCTGACACGTTAGTACAGCTGTTTGGCATAAGACGTGTGGATTAAAAGCTTTTACTACGTACTTCTTTGAGAAAACCCCTGGTCAATATTATCGAACCCAAGTAAATCTTAGAAGAAGTAAGTTTTCTCATAGTTCCAAAGAAACGAAACATTACCTACCTACGGTAGTACCTTGCTCAGAAGTAGGCAGTATCGAATTCTAGACATCCCTATGAAATTGGATTTCCAACTCCATAAAACGAAATAAGTAGTGTTCTGTCCCAACATATTATGTATATTTTACAATGTACTGGAGCTACCTCTGTCATTATAATGCTGAATAAGTACAAAAAGTGTTGTCAAAAAATAATAAAATGGTAAATCAAAATAGCATACCACACCATGGTGTTTAGAGAAATCAAACGAATATTCTCCCTTGAGGATATCTTCATAGCGCTGGTCACTGTTCCTGGGGTAGTCTGTGTCAGAGCCGCCCCAGTCGTAAGGTTGTACTCTTATCTAGAACAAAACAGAAAGTAGTATAAACCAAGTACCTAATCTTCAATTTGACCTGTAACATAATTTTAGACTTTGTGACATCATTCATGCTCACACACTGGAGCCGAAATGGTCCCGTACAGTGCGGTTTCAGAAGAATTTCCTCCCGCGTACACTTGGATTGTGGAATGAGGTTTTCTCAGAGGGCTACAGTATGGAGTTCTTCAAAAAGGGAGTAAATCGGTTTTTAAAGGGTCGGCAATGCGCGCCCCTGGTGTTGCAAGTATCCATTATAGGCTACGGTAACCACTTACCATCAGGCGGGCTGTAAGCTAGTTTGCCACCGTCGTGGTATAAAAAAAAAAGATATACGCTTAATACGTACCAACATAAATGACTATTAGGCGCATAGTTTTAGAATTAGGCAGCTTAGTTATATGAACTGCTGAGACTGCACACTAGGTAAAAACCTGCATATTGAAAATCAGTTGTCTTCTGTGGTTTATTGTAGGTTGTAGTTTAACTACTATGACAAAATCAACTCACCTTCTGTCCAGGTAAGAAGAAGGCCGGCCTTTCCCACCCAGCTCTGGATTGCATAACAGCTCCATCTTCTACCAACTCCTGATGCAAGGCATCATGACTTGCGTCCCTTCCAGCCAAATGCTCGTCGTTCGGGAACACTATGTTGTAGTTCCGCGCGTACGCTTCGTGGCTGCTCTCGCGCATCCAGTGCGCGCGGGACATCTGAGCCTTCGTGAAGCGACGGATATCGAATGTGAACATGTTGTAGTCAGGCCTGGGGGAGTTTGTAAGCTTTTACTGAATTTTAGAAAAATAAGTGATAAATCTATACTAATATTATAAAGAGGTAAAATTTGTTTGTAAGTTTGTATGTAGAGGGTAGGTAATCTTCGAAACTATTGATCCAAATTTTAAAATTATTGCTCTGGTGGAAAGCTACACTATTCCCGGATGGCATAGGCTACTTTTTATCCCTGTAATCTCACGGGAACGGGAACTACGCGCGTGGAACCGCGTGACGTCTGCTAGTGGTGTATAAAAAAACATGGTTTAAAGAGTGAAAAAAATATAAGGGGACCTGAAGACAAACCAAAAATTCTTATGATAGACTATTTTATTTCAAGGAAACATTCATAGATTTCTCGACAAAGTTACGTAAACTGGGCATCTAAAGTTTATTTCAGTGTTTCTTCTCAGAATAGTCAGGTAGTGAAACACCGACCTCACCTTCTAGTTAAAAATTGACATGTAAAAGTGTTTGTATGAACCTATTTACAAAAATAAATATCTTTTCTTAGAACCAGCTAACAATTAAAAGAAAAAACACTTGCTAATCGCTATACTTATGACAACCAACTGCTCGGCAAGACGGCAACCTTCGATAGTGGCTATAATTATTTATCCACAAATCCCTCTATATCAATTATGATGAAACTTTAGCCTACAGTTACTATTATTATTATGATTTCGAAACGGTTTATTGCATTGGGCCACGTCTATGTTTACATAAAATACGTAATAGATGTTTATTAAAGAAAATAATTGATAAATTGTGTGTACCTACCTATTGTTTTTAATTACATGTAAACAGGCAGATATGAAAAAAGTAAACAATAAATACCTACACTATTAATAAATTGAGTTTTGTGTAAAAGCGATAACGGTGATAACCTCTTATTGTTATTGTTTTTTTTAATACAAACAGATGAGTACACGTTATGTTACATACGTCAAGAACACAGAACATGCTTTATAGGTACCTATTTTGAATTTGTTTTGACTGAGAGAAACTGCTTGTGCTTGTATTAGTGTCCCCGTTGTCGAAGCAAATGGGATGCTTCGTGGTATGTAAAATAATATACTAAGTAATAAGCCCCACCTCGCCAAAAGATTCCAAATAAAACTGCACAGAGCGCTTTACGCGGTCATGCATAATTATTAAAAAAAAATAAGTCTCTCGTAATAAATACGTCTATTAAACAAATTAATGTTTAAAAAGATCTTTTATCTTTTAAAAACCAGTGGCAGGCTGTCAGAGCTTTTGTGTATGGCTATTAAATTGTGCTCGGCTACCCTAACTGAGTTACATTTACAGCTCTCTCAATTTCAAGGGCAATTGATGCAAACCCTGTAGGAGAAGCACTATAAACAGTCATGTATACTACCTTTTACATCGTTTAAAAATAGGTCCTTCCAGTAAATTGAGGGAGGCAAAGTAGCCTTCAAGATCTTTTGAACACTGCTGCTTGCATACTGATACTTTCTACAGATACAAGGAAAGATAAAAATACATGATATTAAGTAGATATTCACCTTCCACTGATGATCCACTCAGCCATTTGTATACCGCATCCCGCTGAGAACATCATCCCGGCTGAGTTGTAGCCGCAATTGTGGTACAGCCCTGAATCAAATCATAAATAAATGCCACCAGCTGCTCCACCAAGTAGAAACAGGTACGGATACAGGATTTCGTTTTAGGGTCCTTTTCTTCCAGAAAATTCGTTCTAGAGAGAAAAATTTAATTCTTAATGTATTATTCATGTAACATTGGTATTTTTGTCTAACTTCGGAACTTAAACAGAATATTTCAAACATATGCAGATAGTCCGTAAGTCTGCGAGTAAGTTAAAATATTCTTAATCAGCTTTATAACGATTTTAGTAAACAAAGTTTCGGGAATTATCGTCAGGCCTGTTGGTCTAGTAGTTAATGATCCTGACTGCAATGCCGGAGGTCGTGGGTTCGATTCCCACCGAGGACAAATGTTTGTGTGTTGAGCACGATCATTTGTTCTGTGTCTGGGTGTAATTTATCTATAATAAGTATGTATTTAGAAATATATAAGTATGTTTATCAGCTGTTTAGTACCCATAACACAAGCTCTCAAGCTTAACTTGGGACTAAATGGCGTTGTATGAAAAAGTTGTGAAATATTTATATTTATTTATCGTAAATGTCAGTCAGGTGGTTGACCATTGCCCCCCACTTATTAGAGACTTATTAGATGCAAACGCGAGTGACTCTCTATACAATAGTTAGCGTGGATTTATTACTGCTACCTACAATGTATTTACATTGTAGGTAGCAGTAACCTGCTGCAGCTGACCTGGACCTGATGGTCCAGGTCAGCTGATGATTAACCACTTCGCTGTCCCATGAGTCACATATTACCTACTCATGATGATTGTTTAATTATTGTGTCTTCTTTGTAGACAGTGAAAGTGTTAACAGCACCTAAGTAAGCTCACTCACAAAATATTAGCAGCGTTAATTAAGTCTATACCTACTTAGTTCTGGTGAGTTAGTGAAACGGACTTCTCAATTCCTTTAGGAATTAAATGGAAGGAATATTCGCGTCATGGCAACTATAAATCTAGCTCTGATAGACCTACGTCAATTAAAATGAGTTCATAAGCGTTGCGTCAGATCCAGAACATATTATATGCCTATACAATATGTCACACATAAATACACAAGTGTATCTGAGTTCGTTGACCAGTTGACCTATTATTACGTTAACTCTTCAGACGTCAATATATAATCTGTATTCAGTAATTAATAGAAGACATTATGTGTTTAAATCGTGTTTTATTTTATCAGCCGCGTGAAATGTGTACGATAACAAATTTAAACTACCTACGTGAAATTCGACCGACAGTTATAATAGGCGGTTACCATCACACCACCACATGTAAGGCCTAACTGACTGAAGTGACTAACTGGAGATGGCGTCCAGTTGCACACCTAACTTTGATGACAGCTGGGATTTTACAAAATTTAGAATTGCACTTTATGTGGACTTCAAGTATATAGGGTGACTGGTAATTAGTGACCGATACTTAAACACGTGATTGTACTCATGAATACGAATAACTTTCCCAAAGAAACTTTTTTTATACTCCTTAACTTTCAATTAATTCAATTACGTCGGTACTGCACAACGGGAGCGGTGGGGGTGGCGGAGGAGCGTGTGACGCTACTACAAGTAGATTTTACCCTTCCCGAAGTCAGAATATCAGCCGATTCGTGCCTACTGTGATCGATCACAGGCGCGCGCGCGGTAGTTTCAAACAGCGTTTTTGTTATTTTATTGTGTTTTAAGTTATAGTGTATATAAAAAAAAGTTTCTTTGGGAAAGTTTATTGAAATCATGAATACAATGTCGTGTTTTAGTATCGGTCACTAATTACCAGTCACCCTATTTATGATGTATATCAGATGGCGTACGGCGCGCTTCGTCCCATCTCTGCCTAGATACAAAATGATGATAACCAATACGAAACTAGCTGTTTGACAGTTAATTGTTGAACACTTTGTCCAGTGATCAACACTAGTTGAACTGTCAACGTAGATACACAATAATAGCCCTACTGATTCTCTTGGCACAGACAGCGCCGCAAGTCTGACACTATGTAAGGCCTTAAGTCCTACCTATCATTTTCATTTTACAATTTTAGGTGTACTAAAATGTGTTACTACAATTAAAAATTTGTAAATAGTTTGATTATGTCTGGTGTGTGTTTTTTTTACTTTAAATTGATTAGACATTATAAAGTATTCCCAACCCAATGACATTTTTCATTAAAAAGCATATATAAGTCGCTTCCTTCATTAGAGTCTCATTTGGTTAGACAGTAATCATGACTTTTTACAGTGGAATGTCAACAGAAATAATGTCAAAATTAAAAAAGCCAACGAGGATTGCACCACGTGGCAAAATAATGCAATCCTTTTTAAAGAAATCTATTAGAAAGATGTATAGACGCCAGCACATCAACCTACCCCAATGTGTCAAATTTCTTTAATAGGTTCTCAACTTCATTCCAAACACCATAAGGTTCATGTTCAATTGGGAAAATTTGACAGTTTGGGGTACGTTGATGTGCTGGCGTGTGTACACTCATAAAATTCTTGGAACTTACCGAACACATTCGGATCCTCTCCAAGCAAGGGCTTGTGGTCAGGTGTGAACGACTCGGGTCCACATACTGTACTCTTAATACCAATTGTACCAAGCTTGGGGCACAATGACGTGGCACTGCTCATGTGGACCCCAAACACGTCCCAGTCAAGCTCGTATAAATGGAACTGAAGGTGATCTGGTACCTATAGAAGAAGCAACGTTAATACTCGTTCTTTATTTATTAGAACTTTATGCAAAAGGAAAGAGAAAACTCTACAAAGGCGGACTTAATGCCATAGGCAATTTCTACCATCTTACCTTTATGGTGATGCAGAGATAGACATCGTAAACGCAACAAGGTAAACCGAAAACTTATAAGACATTGATAGAGAAAAACTAGCCATTTAAATATTATCTACCTTGGTATATTTGAACCGTTTGGGGATGAAACACTCGAGCCGTGGGGTCCGAATGCCCATATAGTTTTCCGTGACATCGCCAAGCGGTTGATCGACTCTTCACGTGACCAGAAGGCTGGCCTTTATTTAGGCCTTTATTTAGGCGTTTCAACGTGGCAATGCGGCCAGTCTTTTGGGCACGTTTCCCGTTGTGATGCGGATGAGTTTTTTGATGCCTAATAATTATTTTACTTTTCTTTCTGTTTTATTATGTATGTAAGTAATAGAATAAAGTAGAGACTTATCTGTCTAGTCTTTTCACAACTATGTTGTGGTCGGCTTACAGTACAACCGGTTGCAGGTGCATTCCCGTGGTTTACATGAACAGACTGAATATCTGAACTCCACACCCAAGTGACTGGGTAACTCGATCGATACCTCTTAATTTGACTAGTTGTCAAACTCTCGGAGTTCCTAAATACCTTTAACGACTATCAAAGATCTACAAATGACAGCCAGGTCAACAGTTTAACGTGCTTTCCGAGGTACTCCGAGGTACGGAGCGGTCTTGATAATTATATAACGCACCTTCGATCGACCCGTGCGGTTCTCATATTTTTGCCACAAGCCATTGCCGCTCGATATTTTGTGTCTTCAATCGATCTGTGTGACAGGCACCTCAACCTATGTTAAAATCTCTTCTAATTTCATCTACCATAGAGGATTTTCTGACTAATTATTGAACCCTTACAAAATTACAGACGGAACCAGAAACATAATATTCTTAGTAGTGTTATTATACAGAGTGTAAAAAGACCGATCACATAGCCGATAACTACACATTCTGTACATATAATTAAGTAACTTTAACCAAAAAATATTGTTGGAAAATACTTTTTTTTCCAACTTTAAAAATGAGATGCTAGATGAGGTTTATGGCGCGCAATGAAAAGCGCGACAACGCAACGCAACTTTCGATCAGCTGAGCGTACGACCGGTCGCCGCCCGCTTGTGCTTAGTATCTATTGCATTTTTGTAACTTCAAATGCGTAATTTGTTTTAAATAATCGATCATTTTGACACGTTTGTTCGGAAGAAAGTTTACTAACTATACTTGGAATACGATTTTGAAAAAAAAAACGAAAAAAAAGATTGCACATTGACCTTCAATATCTCCAAAACCAGTGTATTTTTTTTCTTGTAGAACATACCTTGTTCTACAAGAAAAAACTATCCCTGTGATGGGTAGAATTGGTTTAGTTTACGTTATGGGTCTTTTTACACGCTGTATAGTTGTATTATGCAAAAACACACCTGATCAATCATATGCGGGTTGCTTTCATATCCTCCAACTTGACACGATTCTCCCTGCACCTTGATGTATAGATCAACGTCGTGGTCCCGAATATTGGGCCCGCCCCTAACTTCGGGCGTAGCATCACACACAACGTACGCATGCTTGAACGGAATTAGTGGTAGGTTGGGCACTCCTGCGAATCTTGCGACACGGGGACCCCACGCTCCTGTGAAACAGAAAAAATAATTTGCCTGCTGTCACATACATTTAGGTCGAGTAGGTCAGTCAAGTAGTATAGTCATCATGGACCGTCCTCGGCAAGCGTAGTAGTATAGGTATGGAAATTTCTAGGCCAAATCCCCTGTAAATATTTGAATGGTAATCAAAAATGCCCTGGATAATAAACAGCGGCTGTGATAAGTGCTGAGGCGCAAAACAATATAATCTAGACGCCTATTTAACATAAACACCAGTTTATCTGAAATTATTAAACTTCTTACTTTCAATTTAGACCTTATTCAAACAAAAAAGAATGTAGATATCACTCGAATTCTCGAAGACGGATGGACGGATTTAGAAAATTCTTTTTTGTTAATGGCAAGAATTTTAGTCTAGATCTGACGAGTGATCGTCCTGGATAATGCTTAATTTGTTTGTTTCGTAAGTATACACCACTAATTTTTAATTAGTAGGTACAAATACTTAAAGGGCTTATTCGAGACGGTCTTATTATATTTGTAAAGTACCTATCAATAAATAATATTCATAAACAGCAAAGTTATTAGCGTTTGTTTATATCCCAAAAAGTCACCCAATTTATGGAAATATTGTATGCATTTTAGTAAGGTAGTTAGGTTAGATAGTTAGGTTAGCTATAGCATAGGTATGGTCAGTTAGGTTAGGTTATATATACATGTTGTAATTTTAATTCTATTGAACACAAAATGTTTAAATAAGATCACAGTAGACTCGCTACATAAAAAGTAGTAGTAGTTATTAATGGTTTGGATCTATTTGTTGTCGTCTTATAAAACGTATGTATATCTAATATAAAAAAAAATGATAAGAGCAATAAATTGACTCTAAGGCACAACGAAGTTTGCCGGGGCAGCTAGTACACCAAATAGATTAGGAGGGGCAGGAGGATGATGATAGACTCTAACTATAAGATGAATAATAAAAACTCTCTCTTTCTTACCTCCACAGTTGACAACACACTTGGTCTTGATGACTCCCTTGTCAGTACGCACTGCGGTAACTTCCTTGTTTCCAAGCAGGTTGTGCGAGTAATGGATGTCTAGCACTGGGCAGTCTTCGTACACCTATGGATGGAGTATTTTATTAAGTTAGGTATAGTAAAGGTCAGTGGGGGGTTGTGGAAAAATCTCACGTTCCGGCGACCCCCGGCGCTGGTGTGAGACGGACCACCGGAGGTGGTTAGTCAGTAATAGTCTGGCAGACTCCTCGGCGGACATCATGAGGATTTTCCCGACTGAGATCGAAAATAAAGGTACGGCCGATTTTTGTTTTTCATGTCGATTCTATTCAAACAGACTAATCAGGGGGGCAATTCCATTAAGTAATTTACTCTAAAATTGCAAAGACACTCAGACACAGACTCTCTATCAGGTCCATCCAAAGGTATAGGTAGTATAGGTAGATATGTTATAGGTATAAGAAATCTGGGGTACGGTCGTGCCCCCGCCAAGACGAGCTAAGCGAAGCGCAAGGGCACTATACCTACCTTTTCTCGAAGTGTTTCGTCGTTTTTGCTTTTAGTGATAAGGCCATAAGCGACGATCCCGTACTCACAAGCAGTATTGAGCCCCTAAGTCTTAGGAGAGACTTTGCCTCCCTATCTGTGTTCTACCGCTTGTATAACTTTGACTTTGACTTTGACTTTGACTTTATGATGCCCACGGCCACTTTCTATCATCGCACTCGCCGTCAAAAGGGAGTTCATGCTCACACACTGGAGCCGAAATGGTCCCGTACAGTGCGGTTACAGAGGAATTTCCTCCCGCGTACACTTGGATTGTGGAATGAGCTCCCAGCCAAGGTTTTCTCAGAGGGCTACAGTATGGGGTTCTTCAAAAGGGGAGTAAATAGGTTTTAAAAGTGTCGGCCCGCGTGTGGCGCCCCTAGTGTTGCAAGTGTCCATAGGCTACGGTAACCGCTTATCATTAGGCGGGCCGTAAGCTTGTTTGCCACCGTCGTGGTATAAAAAAAAAACAAAAAAAGGCCAGCCATTGTAACATCCCATGCAGGTCTTTAAGTTATTATTTGTAACATTTCATGGTGTGCATACAATGAGGAGTACTCAATTCTATTCTATCAAGTGTTTTCTTATTCTACTAATGAACAGTGCGGACATGTATCAGTAACGGATCAATTGACGCCAACGGTCGATCAAAACATTATCAGGTGCTATTCTATTCTGCTTCACACTCTTCGTCTTTCAAAAAAGTTTGAGTTTCAGGCCTCGGATCAACGAACAATCAAAATGGCATCACAGTTTATCTGGGCTAAATTTAAATTCCCGATAACATGGCCAGCTTACGTGTAAAGTTTAAAAATAAATAGTCGACGGCTGAGCGGGACGACTGCCGCATACGAACAAGCTGTGGGCTTGTAAAACCCAGAATTGGTGCCCTACAACAGCAACAGGGGTTTCGGCAGACCACGGAGGAGATGGCGGGACGATGAATTACACAGATGCGACGCGAAATCGTGACAAATGGAAGGAAAGGACTCCTAATCTTTGCCCAGAAGTGGGGCAGTTCAGTCTAATAATAATAAGGAATCACAGGACTCACTTTTCCTCCATTCTTCGTGGCCATCTTGACAAGTGCAGTACACGCCATTGAAGGGTCAATTGTACCATCCTCAGGTGCGTACAATGCCATTTCAAATACTGATGGGTCGAGGAGTGGGAATTTCTTCTGAGCCTCGTGTGGGTCCATCACTTGGCTAGGAATATTTAACGCTTTTCCTAATGTGTGTAGTCGCATGTATTCTTGTGTCCGTACCTGTGGGAAAAAATAAATGTAGGCTATAAATAATTGTAGCGTCTGGAAGAGATATTCGAATTGATATAAAGACTGCTTAATAAATTAGCTAGCTGATCAAAATCAAAATTAATTTATTCATATAAGGCTGAGGATCAGCACTTTTGAAACGTCATTTTTACATAAGACAGTCCCCCAAATAGCCCGCCCTTCGCAACTTCCTAGTGTTTTTGCTGGTAAGAACAATAAGAATTAAATTTGACCTTGTATACACGATTTTTTTTGTAAACACACATAAAACCTTTCAGGGGGTAAAAGACAGGTAACTTATGATTAAGAATAAACAATGTTTACTATGAAGACAAACCCTGAATGCTGATTCATAAATAACAGGATTCCTCTCATAGTAAGAGTTAAATTTAAGAATGAGTACTTTTATTTCCAGAAAGGTTATGTAATTTACAAATTACTCGGTACAATATTGGGAAATCGATTACGTTAGTTACTTACTTTACTTCGTGATATGAACATGCCACCATTGTTGGTCCAACCGGCATAATCTCCAGTTTCTTCTTCTAAGGTGCTGTACACTTTCCTTGAATCTCGTAACAGTTTCACTTCCAAGTCGCACGGTCTGAGTGACCATACAAGTCCTAGAGAATATAAAAAAATTAAATTAGAGTATTTTTTGTCGTGATTGACACACTTGCTATTTTATTTCAATAGTCGGTCGGATACAGTCAATGTTCAAGGAAAAATTTCACCAAGACACCTAAGGCGCTTTGCACACTGAGCAACTTTAGTTGAGGCAACTATTAACTTTTTGAAAGGTTTCTTTGAGTGCGCAATCCCATTTGATAATAGGTATGTAAAAAGCTAGTTGCCAGTTGCTGCAATAGTTGCTCGTCGTATTCATAAAGTTTGATATTTAGGACACAAAATTACCTAGACTAGAACTGTTTCCTTTCAACAAGTATATGGTATAGTTTAGTACTTTTAGTTATATTTCCTGCACGTTAAATGTTTCGTATTCAAAGACAGTCTATAAAGTACAAGCTTAATAATTTATACCTAAGTAACTTGTTCAAGACTAAGGGCCAAATTTTGAATTGACAAATTTTGAAGCATAAATATGGTATTAAGACAGTTTTGGCGTTCCGGAGTATTTCCGAAAGCCAGGACCCAGGGCGAGGTTCAGGGCCTTTTTGGGCCATGAATATGAACATCTTTCACAATGCAACTAACTCGGTATAATCTTATTTTTGAATTTTAGCTGGTTCGATTCCCGGTTTGATTTCCCGGAAATCAATGAATACAGTTAATCTTCTGTTTAAAAATAAAGGAATGTTTGCTTCATGTAAAATAGCCTATCTTATGAATTTAAAGTGATATACGTTAATGGAATTATATTTTTTTTCCACCCAGTATAGACACGGAACAAAGCTAACGGCTTATCATCTATCCAGTCTTTTCCCAATTACTTACGTTGAAGTGTTGCAGTTGAAAACCAGATTGCCTATACGATCTCCACAACAGAATGTAACTGGGTAAAAGGACCCCTTAGTAAGACTAACTGTTGTCAGACTTTCGGGCTGCGAGCTACTCGGAACGACTGTCAAAGATCAACAATTTGCAGCCGGGACTTACGGTCTAACGTGCTTTCTAAGGCAAAGTCTCGTTTTTTACCGGTAAACTGCCTACGGATCTTGAAGTCTAATTGAACCATCGATTTCCATAGTATGCAGCAATATTGGTGTCTATTCCCTTTTTGTCAAACTAAATTAAAATCTTTTTCTCTCTTAGACAATGAGAAAGGGACTGACACTTACAAGAGCTATCAAATTTAAATTAGGCTTGAGTCTTTATACTAACATAGCTTTGACATTTCCTTTCAGTCAGTCTCTGTCCTTTTCTAAAGCTGTAAGTCAGTAAGAGATTACCATTCTCTCGTTTTAATTTAATTTTCGGATAAGGGAATCTATTTAAATTGATCGAGTAGTTTACCAGCAGTGTGCCATGTCGTCCCACTGGTCAACTTGGCTCTCTCCACCAGTACAGCATTCACCCCTCTCTTGGTGAGTTGGTACAATGTGTTGCATCCTGCTATACCTCCACCTAAAAACATTCAAACACAAACCAACTTACTTATTTTCCATTTCCAATAGCATTAGACAGAAGTTAAATAAGGTTATTTATAATGCACAATTTGTAACGAAAGTACAATTAAACATGTTACAATAACGATAGACGCCGAAATTATTATAATCTATTTTTAATGTAGATGTCACACTTAGTTGTTAACATTTCAACAATTTATACTAAGAAATGATGTGGTTTTCATTTAGTTATATTATTTCATTTTAGTTGAAAATTGTAGTGCCAAAACCTCAAAGAAGCAGGAAGGAACAATACCTAAATGGGCACGTTCTTCTTTTCACTTACATACATACATACATACATAAACTCACGCCTTTTTTCCATGGGGGTAGGCAGAAACTACAGAGCGCCATATGCTACGATTCTTACATACTTCTTTTGCTTCGTTTACATTCATACATGTTGTCATACACACACGCCGGTTGCGAGTACTAAGCACCTGACCTTTCTGAAGAACCTCACCAATAAGGTCTATGTATGTCCTTCTAGGGCGTCCCCTCCCGGCGTTCCCACTTACATCTGCCTTGTAACCTTTAACCTTTCATTAGTCGCCTTTCATGCATCATTTCAACGTGACCAAACCATCTAAGCTTTTTCTTTTTTTTTGTTACTACATCTTCTTTTAAACCACATCGTTGCTTTATCACATCATTCCTTAATCCGTCATTCATTGTTACACCACACATACATTGCAAGGAACGCATTTCTACAGCACTTATTATTATTGTAGATAAATAACACCCACATTGATGATGAGCGTGATGAGCTCGATAATTTGTTCTATAATTATTATAGAACAAATTATCGAGCTCATCACGCAAACTTTTGTCATGAGTGGGAATCGAACCCATGGCCTCCAAGGCCAGTCAAGAATATCATTCTGATAGCTATGACTGGAACTGTCCAAGTATCCAATCGGTGGCCACTGACCAGACAGGTCCACTCATATCTGTGTGTGGTTCTTCGGACACTAATCTGCATGGTCCTCACATGATCTGACCAAGATGATGTCTGGACTTTAAAAGAGACTGTGACCTTCTGAGTTTCTTCTCAGAGCAGTCAACGACCTCACTAGTTTAACCGCCTAAGTCGGATTTATCCGACAACTATTATCTGGCCCATTCCGCCTGAGTCGTATTTATACGGCAAAAAAAATGTTTGTCCAATTTAATTTCTTGATTCTACTTTACATTCTTCCCAAAAATAGGCTAATTCAGGCAACTTGATTAATGTATTGACGATTTATAAGTTGGGCGCTGGGGGCACGATAATCGTTATAAAATCAGGCGCTTAAAAGGTTAAATATGATGCTTATTTATAGAAACCAAAAACAGTAAATCCTGATATGACTTCATTTTTGTTTACGGAAGCATAATAATTTAAAGTTAAAATTAATACAACAATTGATACTAAATATTATTACAGTATCACTAGTGAAAAGATTATTTTTAAATTGTTGCGTACAACCGACAAGGCAGGTTAAAAAAAAACTTTTAAAACTTACCAATGATGACAACATCAGCCCAAGATACGACCTCCTGATTCGTAGCAAGCAACCTTTTTTCATTTTTGAAGTGTTTTAAGTAATTTGTCGTTTGGTTCCTAATGGCTCCATCTCTAACAAACTTAAACATTTTTTTTAATCTACTAAATAATAGTAGTAAATGTTGACTAGAACACTATTCAGTTGTGACTGCCTTATATTAATGGAGATTTGACAGGCGGGCACATTCCTATCTTACCAAGTTATCAAAGTTCAAGCTGTTATTTCGATTGGTTTATCAAGAAGATTGTTTTGTTTGTGTCACTTTAAACTTTAAAAAGGGTAAACACTTTTAACTAAAATAGAGGAATCATCGAAACCGGAAAATGCCAGTTTTGAACATTTATTTTTAAAATATGTACATTTATTTTTACAACTTATTATGTTGACTAAATAATAACGTTTAGATACACTTTAATTGTTTACAATGTGACTATTTATAGTAATAAAAACAAAACTATTTTTGCAGTGATGCTTGTTTCTATTGCTGACATCTAATTTAACAAACTTAGAAGATCAAGCTTCTCTTGACCGCCACGTCAAAAAAGCTAAGAATTAACTCTTTAATTCGTCACCTAGTGGTGACGCGCAACGTGTTGGGCACATTTTGGATTGTCATCTATACATAACAGTGGCAGACTAAGGGTTAATCAGTGCTTAATGACCTTTGTAAATACAGCCTTTTTGTCAACAATAAGTAGTACGTCAATATTTATATTTTCTTATCACTAAATTGTTAAAATACGTTTGTATATAAACTTATGCAGGATAAATAATAACATATTTATATTTTGCGAACCAGTTATATATACTTTAAATGCTTCATAATAATAACTAATAGTACTTATACATAAAATAATTACACATCATTCGTAGGTATTATTGTACAGACTACCTACCTACATTTACAATAATAGACACAGACATTACATTAGAAAAATGGAATACATTTTCATATCATACTATAAAATGTTAGACAATGTACCAGTCATACTATTTATTTCAAAAGGTAGTACGAATGTTCGTGGTCTAGTACTCCCATCGCGGCAAGCAACGTTCCCTTCCCATTTGTAGCAACGAGAAAAGAGAAGAAGAATTTACCAATTAATTGTAAATAAGCAGCCGCATCCTGCGAACAACATTTTTGAAGTCCTCATCGATATATGATTGTATATTTGTATAAAGGCAACAGTAGGTAAATACTTAAAGCATTAATACTTAATCAAATAAAAATCCTCAATAACAGTCAAATAACATGTACTTATGTACAGTGGGCCTCAGTTCCAGTGTATCATCCTTAAGGCTATAATCGCTTGCGCCCGACGTCAGAACTCATAGCTTAATCGCTCATACGCACAATGCGTAGTTAGTTCAAAGGATTTCGTTCTCTAACTGATTTACCGCAAATGGGGCCAACTGTACATGTTACACGGAAATTATAAAACCTACGTGGTGAAATGGTTTTTGGTATATTTATATCTAAATGACCTGAGGCACCGAAAATATGCTTTATCAAATGAAATTTGAAAAGTACTAAATGCAATTTTTTGCTTGAATTACTTGTTCATAAAAGGAATTAGTATGGTCCTGTCTTACAATTTTCTTCTGATCGGCATTTACTGGATATATTATTTATACAGGGTGTAACGGAAAGGGTATATACATACAAACAGGGTGAATAGAGTATTTAATAACGAGTCTTTCCTCAAAATTTCAGCTCCCAACTAATAACTTTGAAACTTCACAATATTATTTAATATCGACAGTTTATTAAATGCAAAATCATAACAAACGTGCCACCGCACTATGAGGGTCATAATCCTGTCCGGCAAGGTTCAAGTATATCTATCTCGGGTTCTGCGCGCCTAGTACAGACCTATAGGGCTCTGCCTAACCGCCGAAGGCGCGACGGCGCGGGCGGGCTCAACTTTACAATTATGTATGTATATGTATAAAAACGTTGCCATGTCGTTTCTTATCACCAAGAGAATCCGTGCCCTTCGGATGTATATACCCTTTCCGTTACACCCTGTATAATTATATATTACAATTTGTATGAAATTCTAGAAAACCAAATGGCCAACCTACCGGCTCAATAAGGCTTTTAAAAATAATAAAATATTTGTGAATGCACAAAGTGTATGTGTGTATTGTATTGCATAACAATTTAAACACTAACCGAAACTTAATAATTCAAAAAATATCTGGATTTAAAATGCCAGAGTTCATGGGAGATAATACAACATGTAACACACTCAACGCACATGACGCCAATCGGATAGACTTACATTGATCTTTTACATTGACAGCTCCATACTTAAATGTGAACGATTTATTAATACCACTATTCATTAATTAATTAGACATGGAACACTGAATGCGTTTCCCGACCCTAATTACGAATACACGGTAAAGTAATTAGAGTTTATAACACTTATGCAAACACTTACTTGTGCATGTATACTAAGATACAGTCCATTGTTTAGTATGGTCGCCGTGAATCAAGGCGACGATGCGGCTCTGAGTTCCTCCGAAGACGCAGTTAGGTGTATCGAAACTGTAGCACAAATCACGTTTTTTTTTTGTCCACAAAGTATGCAAGGTTAAGGAGTCCATTTTCGAGGTGTAATAATGACTTCTTAGACAGACAGATGGCTGTCGTAGAAGTACAAGTCCTCGTTTC
Organism: Euplexia lucipara; assembly: GCA_921972225.1. NCBI lineage: Eukaryota > Metazoa > Arthropoda > Insecta > Lepidoptera > Noctuidae > Euplexia > Euplexia lucipara. Next base: position 16,379,684 of record OV179145.1, on the reverse strand, counting down.
ATACGTGGTGTGGGCTGGCGACCCGGGGCGGGGTGAGTCCGAGGCGATGCTGGCGGGCCGCGTGGTCGCCGGCCGCGGCCGCTGCAGCCGCCTCCAGCTGAGCCCGGATGGCGACCAGCTCGCGTGTGCGCTGGTAGATAGGATCCTGAAGAAGAAAATAGAAGTTACGGTTGCGAATTTTATAATATGCCAATTGATGAGCAGGAATCTGAATAAGTAGAATATACTTATCTAATATTCGAAGAAATAAATAACATAGAGTGACTCTCCTCTAGAATCCCGAAATAATATTCGTGAACGGTTTAACTTACATACAGGCGGAAACTACAGAGCACGTCTGCTATGATTCTTACATCCTTCTTTTGCATCATTTACATTCATACATGTTGTCATCACAACACGCCGGTTGCAAGAACTACACACCTGATCATTCAGAAGAACCTCATCAAAAAGGTAACGATTAATAATAACGGTTTTCATTTCGGGATTTTAGAAGCAGTTTTATCCGCTCTATAATAATAATAATTACATTTTTATTAAAAAAAAATGTTCTCCCATACATAGTAAGATTTGTACACTTTACAACTCTATGTTACTACCGACCCCGATCCCTGCTTTTAAGTTTCATAATAATAGTCTCGTTAATTCTTGACCACCAGTCATTTATAAATGACAAACCAAAAAGTGCTCAGCACGCCACGCGTCTTGACTGCATGACAAATTTAAAGGATGCCTTCACAACTTGGCGCCGAGAGCACGTCTTTACTTTTTTGACGTGGCAATTAAGAGGCATTAATGACAAGAAATATAGTATAGACACTTTTAAACCAGTTTTGGGTTTGAATAGGTCAATGTCCAGCAACAAACAAAATCAGTAAAATTCTCAGTTTCAGATTAGTTTGCAAGCAATTAGCAGAATACAGACATTTGTGACTTGATCACAGAATTCCTAGTAAAAGTGTTCTTACCTGTTGCCTCATAGTGGGGTTCCACCGGCAATACAACGCTTTCCACAGCTTAATGACCCTCAACGACGCGACCGGCACGAGCACGACTTGCGGGCGCGAGTACGGCGACTGGGGCGAACTCGCGCCGAATGATGGCGGGCCCCAGTACAGAGGGTTCAGGTACAAATCCTGACGACTGTTTATGTACGACCAGAGGGATACGGTCTTTGTTTTCACTTCTGTAAAGAAAAGTCAATTACACTTCACTTTTGTATGTTTCTTGTACATGGTAAAGAAGCGCTTCTGATTTATCTTGGTAGGCTTTTGTTCGCTCAATTTTCAACTTTATAGTGGTATCCATAAATTTGATTGTTGAATGACTAGCGCTCAATAATAAGATACAAAAATAGTTAAAGATGCAATGCAAGTTGTTCTTTATACCTCAATGTTAAAGTTGTTTTTAGAACAACACATATTTATTAACGTTTTTGAAAGTTACTTTCTTCATAGCACATGGAGAATTAAAATCGATGCAATTTTGCACATATTTGATCACTCGCACTGCACTGCATCGGTTGCTGAGAGGCCGCTCTCTGTATTGAGCTTTCAAAGATTACATCGCTAATAGTAGGACGTCAGGTATTCGTTTCCTATTAAAAATATGTTTCCCCACCCACCTTCCTTCGCTCTTTCCCTCTCAGTATTAAACAGGAAGGTGCCAAATCTGCAAGAGTACAGATGATCCACGATCGTGATCAGCAGTCTCTCTGTGAACTCGAAGGCTGTTGGGAACTGTTGCTGTAACTGCCACACGCAGTCCACCCATTGGACGAAGACGGGGGAGCGATCCGCGTCCGAGTGCCGCTCGTCACCATGACCTATACGCTGGGAGGTGAAACATATGATGGAATAAAAACTTTTTACAACAAATAAACCTGACTTTTTAAAAGAAAAAAAAAAGTATAAAATAACTCTGAATGAGTCTGTGGCTTTGGTGGTTTCGTTTAATTCTATATTTACCAAACTAGAGTTAGTTTACACCTTTAAGTGTCGTAAGCTTCTTGCCCTAACAATAGAATGCATTCTAAAAGTTTAGTAAGCAAACATTAGCTTTAGGACAGAGGGGCATACTACCGCGGTTATCCTCTTAGAGAATATTCTCATAAGAGAATATTTTCTCGTTTCATACCTTTTTTAGTAGTCGGGTTTTAGTTTTTTTAGATTTAAAGATAGAGGTTTACTTGGCAAGTCAAATAGGTCTCCTACACATGTAGAGAAAGAACGGGTACTAAACATCATTGGACAATTTCAGTGTTGTCAAAAAAATCTTTCAATGTCTTTCAGAATACTGTTAAGAAAGGCAAATAAAAGAAATATTTTATTATTATTCAATTATATTTATTTTAGTTGTAACTCCAAATTAATGAAGGCTAGTCTATTTAAACCACCATTTATCATTTCCGTCATTGACTATTGGAGGAAAAATTATGGATACAGGATAAAATTCAGCAGTAAAACTAATTAATCCTAAATATAAAATAACTTGACCCATCATCATGGCTGTATTCCCAGAAGGGTTAGGTAGAGTTGCATCATTAGTGCACCCACTTTACACCAGTTGTGGTTAAGTCTCATGTAACAGTCGCCCATCAATCGGTTTAACATCCAGGCTCCCAGCTGATTCCACCGTATATGGTCAATAATATTGCACAATTATTAAAATTGACCAATAGATCCCGCCTAACACGCGCCATTTTAACTTATAGTGTTGGATGAAAATTGCCACATGGGTAGAACATTTCCTGGATAAACACATAGGATACATTTTATCGTCGTAAAGTATTTCTCAATTCTCAATTCTTTATTGCATACCATAATGTGTAAAAAGTTGGTGGGAAAATAATAATAGATACAATTATGGACCCTGTCAGGGACAGCATAGATCAAGTAGGAGAGAGGAAGAAGAGGACTGCTGTGAATTTTATAGAAATAGTTAGGTTTCAAGTTGCTTATAATTTATATTTAAGTATTTATCTAAAGTATTCTAAAGTAGCATTTGTTTATTAGAAAAAGCTTCAATTTATTGATAAACATGTTATTTTTATTTAAATTATTTATAATAATAATAATATAAATAATACCAGCCTGTTACTGTCCCACTGCAGGGCAAAGGCCTCTTCTCATACAGAGAAGGCTCGATCACCACGCTTGCTCAAGGCGGATTGGCGATTTCAAACGTATATTAACTATAAGTCCAGGTTTCCTTACGATGTTGTCCTTCACCATTATCAATGATGTCTAAGATAAACTTAAAAAGTACATATGAATTGAAAAAGTCACATTGGTACTTTCCCGGAATTGAATAACAACCTCGTGCATGAGAGTTAGGCGCCTTAACCCCAGCCTGCGTAGCATGAACACATTGAACACCGAAGAAACGGCCTTTGACTACAGACGAATCGGCAAAGTGACAGATTATATAGACAGGAACCTCAATCTGTCAAATTTCTTTCAATACACCTGCCTGCGTAGCATGAACACTTAATTTCTTTTCTTCCGAGACAAGACAAAGACCGTTTCTTCGATGTTCATGCTACGCAGGCTGGGCCATCGCAACATTCTTTATTATTTCGGGTAAATTTATTTCAAATGTTTATGGACATGACGTAAGTACTATTGGAGTGCATTTTTTTTCTTAGGGTAGTAGTATAATAAGACATACCAGCTGGAACTTATGTCCAAAAGCAAGCCACTCCTTCTCGATGAGCACTTCAAATCCTCTGAGCGTCCTGTAGTAGGGGTCCAGCATTAACATTGCTAATGCCGTGAGCTGAGCCGTGCGGTCCCATCCATCTGAGCAGTGGACTAAGACTGAAGTCTTGTGATTCTCCACCTGTATAATTCAAGAAGATTATATTATTTCAAGCCTGTATTCAACAAAGGGTTCTGCAGACGTGATTTTTTCCTTGTATTTTGCATTTTTTGACTGGCCTGTTGGTCTAGTAGTTAGTGACCCTGACTGCTATGCCGGAGGCTGTGGGATCGATTCCCACCCAGGACAAATGTTTGTGTGATGAGCTCGATCATTTGTTCTGTGTCTGGGTGTAATTTATCTATAATATGTATGTATTTAGAAATATATAAGTATGTTTATCAGCTATTTAGTACCCATAACACAAGCTCTCAAGCTTAAATTGGGACTAAATGGCGTTGTATGAAAAGTTGTGGAATATTTACTTATTTATTTATTATTTTATTTATTTTATTGGATTGGTAGATCTTACACTACTTACAAATAGTCCGAACTAAGACTATTTAGTTTAATCCGTCAAACCAAAACGTCGTTGATACTGCAATTCCGCGTAACTACAATTGTTAAATACTGCGAATATAAACCTTATCACAGTCAGCGAAGGTGTATATTCGCAGTATTTAACAATTGTAGTTACGCGGAATTGCAGTATCAACGACGAAAAGGTAGCGTGTTGGCCAGGCACTGGGTGTTGTAGTTAAAAACGGCAATCGCAATCGGTTCATATGAAAATCAGCGTCAGGCGAACTAAGACTATTTAGTTTAATCCGTCAAACCAAAACGTCGTTGATACTGCAATTCCGCGTAACTACAATTGTTAAATACTGCGAATATAAACCTTATCACAGTCAGCGAAGGTGTATATTCGCAGTATTTAACAATTGTAGTTACGCGGAATTGCAGTATCAACGACGAAAAGGTAGCGTGTTGGCCAGGCACTGGGTGTTGTAGTTAAAAACGGCAATCGCAATCGGTTCATATGAAAATCAGCGTCAGGCAGGATTTCCTCACCTGTCTGACATTACCGCTGAAATGAACCTTTTGGCGCAGCCGTGAGACGTGCCATTTTTGTCTCTTTTTTTGTGTTATTGTGTTTTTGCTTTGCGTGTATCCAGCTGTTGCCAATAAATGTGTTTTCTTTCTTTCTTTTTTTCTTCATATATATTATATTAAGTTAATTATACTCTGGTATTTGGCTATATTAAAAGTTACGATTAAACTGGAAGCTGACCCCAAAATAGTTGGGGAAAAGCTAAGCAGATGATGACCTCGCCAGTTATGTTTAAAAAGTCGTATAATGGTCAACAGCAATTACCCAGGCAAAGTCCAGACTCCAGGCTGCTCTTGAGAAGTTCCTGTTCTCATGAAAAGCCCCAGTAACACTTTCGTTGATCAGAGGGTTGAAACTCACGGTTAGGAAGAAAATTTTAGCTGACAGGTAGGAATACCCCCTACATTGGACATTGGACACGCCTTCATGCCACTTGTGGCGTAGTAATTAATAGTTTGTGTTGTTTTTTTTCTGGTAGGTGTACTAAAAGTTGTTCATAAGTCGTGTGTATATTAACTAAATGGACTACATGTGTTCGACATAAAAGATTTTAATTAATATAATAATAATTTTAGCACCAACAAGACAATATAGTTCCTGGGTATCTCCAATTTGGCTTCCAAAAAAGTGAACATTTTATTTTGCAAAAATAACCTTAATACTTACCAGCGTAAATATCAGTTTGCGCTACAACTTTAACATTGTTTACGGCTTTCCCAGTAGCTATTGTAAAATGAACTTTATTTGACGATGTTTAAAGTAGACTGGGTAAAAACACATAATTTAGAAATACATACTTGAACATAGAATCGTAATAATTTAATAGATTGTTAATATTACAAAACATACAGTATTGTGAGATTACCTTGTCAACTATGCGGACAGCTCCAGCCAATATACATTTTATGTGTTTAAGCCAGCAACTAGCTTCAATGCCGCTGAACCATCTGTAAATTATCAACACTGTTAGATGAACGAATATCTTCATCCATCAACCTAATGTTAAACATTTTGCTTTACATTGTTTTAAAATATGACAAGTGATGTGAAGCTATCTTTTAGCGCCGTATTCATATAAATTAAACAATTAGTATGTATAAAGACAAGTACTAGCTGGCCCGGCAAAGTTCGTTCTGCCGTAGAATATTTTTTTTAGTCTTTTTTAGTTTTTATTAGTTTACATCCTATTCTCAGGCCTACAGACAACACATACACACAACACATTTTATAAGAATCGGTCAAGCCGTTTCGGAGGAGTTTTGTTACAAACACTGTGACACGAAAATTTTATATGTATATTTAATATACATTGTATACGTTTAATAAGATGACAACAAGTAGATCCAAACCAATAGTAACTACTACTTTTTATTAAGCGAGTCTCTAATGTGATCTTATTTGAACATTTTGTTTTCGATAGAATTAAAATGACAACATGTATATATGTATAACCTAACCTAACTGACCATACCTATCCTATAGCTAACCTAACTACCTAACCTAACTACCTTACTGAAATGCATTGATTTAAAAAATTCTAAATTCATAATTTAAAACTGAACTACTGCGCTGCGTGGCTCTATGTTACATAGAATTATATAGTTTTCCCTGTCTACTTTAATGAAAGTCCAAACAGTAAAAAAAGTTCTATTTGCAAAGAAATATTGAAGTTCGTCTCTGTCGTCATTATTAATTACGTAAATTGATTTCTGCATTATAAGACTTTCTTATGCTACATAAAACCTCTTTCTAAGTTTAGTAACAAAATCAATTTCAGAACGTACCTACGCATAAATTGGCAACCAAAAATAATTCTGTTGATCCGTTGTCACGGTGACACTATTTAAATTTCATATTTTTTAAATCTAAATACGCAATAATCCTAATATTTTACAAATAATATGTTGTGGATATAAAATCCTTATTTAAATACGTTCTTTAATTTGAGAGGAGTATACTGTACCGACGACGGGACGAACATCAAATGTTTGACAGGTAGGAATAGTTTCTAAGGGAAAGCGAAATTGTTGTTTTTACTATATTCCAAGCGTTTTTTTTTTATATTTACTCACTTTTTAAACCTTCCCTGGACTTCCACAAACATTCCAAAACCAAAATCAGATAAATCGGCCCAGCCGTTCTTGAGTTTTAGCCGGGCTAACGAACAGCAATTGATTTTATAGATTTTTGCATAATATAAATATTTGAATACCACAATCACAGGTTGTGTTACCATGCATGAATATTAACCACTGCCACCATAAAAAGCAACTTGAAAGTCACGAAAAAAAAATCAGGTCCTAAAAGTTTAATTCCTACTTCAAAACGTTTGAAATATCTGATTTAGTTTACGAAATTTTAATGTTGGTCTCGT